>JAEQBH010003196.1:0-2400000 GCA_016808115.1 Tetrastigma voinierianum
AATTACTTATCAATCAATAAAAAGTGACGGGAAGCTTTTAGCTCTCCCGCTTCTGCTCTTCTTTCTCTCCCTTTTCTCTCATTTTCTCCCCCTTTCTCCATTTTGTTTCATTTTCTTTCCCCTTTCTCGGTGCAGAAACACACTCAGGGGATGACAACTCGAGGAGGATGGCATTCAAGCACTTTCCTTGGAGTGGAAGAATTTGTTAGGCGGGGGATCGAAGAGCGGCGAGGTTTTTCCATGTTTTTAACGGGAGATATTTTCTACTGTTTATGGTTTCGATCGAGCGTAGGCTTTAATCCTTCGGTGCTTTGGATGATCAATATTTGATAAGCTTTTGGGTTCCTTGGATGCTTATCGTTAGATCCATTGACACGGGTTAGTTACCATCTATGGGTTATTAAAAACGATTGAATATTTTTATTTTCTGGAAATTTTAGGTTTGATCCCTTGAGATCACTTTGTAAACGACCGATTACTGTGGCTTTAAGGGTTCATTGTATACTTATTGTTAGATCTGCAGGTGACATTCATTAGTTATCATTTATTAGAAATTTGTTGGAAAGTAAGTCAAGGTGATGTTATTCAACATCAGAGACCATCGATGGGAGAGCCAGTGATTTTTCAAAATAGTTATTATTTAGGGTCGGTTTTATAGTTAAATGAAGGCAGGATTTGGGAAATGACTATATGTCATCCTCCTGCAGAGAAAAGACCCGCAGGAGAACCTCCGGTTACCCTAGGACCCGACCAGGTGACTGTACTATAAGGAATTCTATTTTACAATTTTTTAACACAACATTTTCAGTTTTAAACCCCCCAGAAAACCTCCTTTGTTTTATGCTTTGAAAATTCAGAATTTAATTCACCAAAATTGAACCTCCTTTGTTAGTCATTTGTGCAAGAAAACCCATTCTTAGTTGACCACACAGAAGCGCATTTATCTTTGCGGTAGCTTTCTTCTGACAAATAGGAGGAATTTAAAGTGCTGAATTTTGTTGATTCCGGATCACCTGCGCGCAGTCGAACAAAAGGGCGTATTTCTCATAGAAAATGATGAGCCCGACTACCTACGAAGGAGTCTACGAACGGTTGAGTACGATCGATCTGACTCGATACCATGAAGTCGGAGATGGATTCCATGTACACCAACCGAGTGTGGACTTTGGTTGATCCACCTGAAGGGATAAAACCCATAGGGTGCAAATGGATCTTCAAGAAGAAGACGGACATGGAAGGTAATGTGATTACCTATAAAGCTAGGCTTGTGGCTAAGGGTTATCTTCAAAAATAAGGAGTTGAATATGATGAAACTTTCAGTCCAGTAGCTATGCTTAAATCCATAAGAATACTCTTAGTCATCGCTGCTCATTATGATTATGAGATATGGCAAATGGATGTGAAGACAACTTTCCTCAATGGAAACCTGACCGAGGAGGTGTATATGACACAACCTGAAGGTTTACATGCAGAAGTGAGTAAAGTATGAAGCTTGAATCGTTTATGGGTTGGAAAGCGAAGCATCTAGGAGTTGGAATATTCGATTTGATGAGACAATCAAAGAGTTTGGTTTCTCACAAAATCTAGATGAACCTTGTGTATATAAGAAGACAAATGGAAGTGCAGTTGTATTCCTAGTCTTGTATGTGGATGACATACTTCTGATAGGAAACGATGTCTTAGTACTACAATCCGTCAAAATTTGGTTATCCAAGAATTTCTCCATGAAAGACCTTGGAGAAGCAACCTATATATTAGGGATAAAGATCTATAAAGATAGAACTAAAAGGTTGCTTGGTCTTTCATAGTCTACATACATAGACAAGATGCTGAAGAGGTTGAGCATGGAGCAGTCCAAGAGGGGATATATCCCGTGGTTGGTGGGATTACACTCTCGAAGTCCATGTGTCACAGGACCTGGTGGAAGGACCTACGTAAGATATGATACCATATGCTTGACGATAGGATCTATCGTATGCGCTATATTTATGTACTAGACCCGGCGTATCATATGCTGCGAGTGTCACGACGGATACTATTGAACTAGGAATGAATTCGATTGAATTTGGCTATCAAAATATCCTTAAGTACTTGAGAAGGACTAAGGATGTATTCTTGATTTATGGAGATGGGGATCTTATTGTGGAAGGGTATAGTGATGCCAGTATCCAATCTGATAGAGATGACTCCAAATCTCAGTCAGGCTACGTTTTCACATTGAATGGTGGTGCAGTCAGTTGGAAGAGTTTCAAACAAGAAACAACTGCGGATTCTACAAATGAATCAGAGTACATCGCAGCTTATGAAGCAGCTAAAGAAGCGGTTTGGATAAAGAAGTTCATTCTTGAACTAAGCGGTGGTACCTAGCATTGTTCATCGGAATACTTTGTATTGTGATAACAATGGAGCCATAGCCTGAAAGCTAAGGAATCATGGTCTCATCAAGGTCGAACACGTACTTTCGGGAGATACCACTTGATCGAGGAGAGATCATTGTAGTAGGAATGTAAAGATAGAGAGAATACCAGCTTATCGAAATATTGTTTGATCCACTTGACTAAGCCACTTCCCCCGAAGAAATCTGATCACGTTCTAGCCTATGGTATGAGATCTGAGGGCGATTAGCTATAGACGGGAAGTGGGAGTTTGTTAGAAGTACTCTAAAGGGGAATCGCCATTAGCACTTGTTATGCAGTATGACATATTATTTAATATGAAGGCTGTAGTTAATTTGATATTCATACGTTGAATTGATAACGGATCTTAATCGAATTAATGAAGTCCATGATACATAACAGCATGAAGGGAGATCATGATGGGATCATGATAATAAGATTTCTATCAAATGGCGCATTTATGTTTGTGTCTAAATTATCCCTAGTCATAGGATCAACAAGACTGGACATTGTTGATTCGGACAGACTGGCACATGTCATACTCCTTGATTGGATCAAGTAGTAGATCTTATAAACTGTGATCAAGAGTTGATAAGAGTTGGCGTGTGGATGCTTGCTAAGAGTAGTTAAGTACATCGGAGACCTATAATGAGACAATCATATGGATTATCCATTTAAATGTAGATGATTGTCGTCATAGCAATGAATCTGAAATATCCTTAGATTTGGGGTCTTTCAAGGATATCTTAGTCGCCGATCTGTACTTTGACCTTAATCCACGGTACTCTTAGGGGTCGCTCATTGAATGAGGATTGTGGGTATAGCTTGAGTGTTTTGGAGTAATTGGTAGCAGTGAAAGTTCGTCACTCCCAGTAAAGGAGAGTATACACAAGGCCTGCCTTCGGAATCATTGCCAAGATCTCGGCGGAGTGAAAATGTCTTGAGGAGTGTCTTGAGTGCATAAAGGTTGAGTGATGAATGCGGGGACAAGATAAATATCAGGCTAGGTGTGGCATGCCAGGTCTAGTGGGAGCCTACCTGATTGTCATGCTCACAGACGAGTTTGGTGAAAGGACAAATTACACCGCGGTATTTGTGCATGGGAAGGGTATGCGTCGGACCACGACTCTCAGGTCAGTGGGGGTCATGATGTTACTAGATATAATCTTGACTTGCTTAATTCAATAGTTGAATCAAAGTGGCCAACATAAGCTAGAAACTTCAATGGGTCACACATGAAGAGTGTGGGGCTACTGATATGAAGCAGTTTGGATGTGATCGAATATGGGGAGTTAATTCTCATGAATTAAATGTCACGGGATTAGTGGAATCCCGGGTTCGAAAGCCATCACTTAAAGAGATAATAGGTTTGGGCTTGTACCTCGGCTTTGGGTTGTGTGGGAACTCGCCAGAACGCATAAGGATGTGTGTCTCCTACCATCGCTTAGAGTGAGGGGCATTTTGGTCATTAGACATGATAGGGTTTTCCTATAAATAGAACGCTATGGAAAACCCTAAGAGGTTGGTTGCTTCTTTTGAGAGAAAAGAGAGCTCGTGAGAAATAGCTAAGTGTGTTCTCCTCATCTCTCCTAGAAAGTGTTACAGGGTTGAGGGCCGGGTTTTAGGCACCTCTTCGGATCGAGACTAGGCTAGCACTCGGACCCGTTGCGAGACCGTTGCCTTGGAGGTTGTCGGCTTCACTCTTCGTGTGGATGCGGGTTAAAGGCGAGACCTAGGACTGGTTCGCTTGATTTCAAGTTGCCGACCACTTTAGCTCGGTTTTGGAGCGAGCCGCAGGTAATCTACACCGTTCTCTTTGTTATAAGCGGGTTTGATGCTACTTAGGGTCCTTGGATGGGTTTTTATTGGGATTTTTGTATTTCCCGCATTGCTAGCAAGTGTTGCCTCCCACGAAACCCTTTAATTCCTAGAGTTGAAACAAGGAACGATGATGGTGCTCGAATACGTGGTTAAGTTCACTGAATTAGCATGTTTTGCGGATGATTATGTGGCCACGGACATGGCCAAAGTGAGGAAATTTTAGGATGGTTTGAAATTATCCATTCGAGTTAAAATTGTGGGACTCCTCCTGCAAGATATGGATTCGATGGTCAGGACAGACTATGGCCATAGAGAGGTAAGTGGATGATGCATCGAGCATCAGAGATGTGAGTCTTTAGTGGTAGAGGAATAAAGTCGACCCTCTTCTTCTAGCTCGGAAATAGCGGAGGTGCACCGCGGGGGTTTTAGAGGCAGGGGTCGCTGCAGAGGTCAGGCTAGGATCGGTCATCCCCGAGATGGGAGACGCCGGGACTCCTAGCCCCGGCCCGGGGAGCTGAAAGTGTGTTTCGATTGCCCCTTGGCAGACATTTGAGACGGGATTACCCTCAGAGGCAGGGATCCTAGAGTTATGGGACACCACAGTCTAAGTCATCAGTGGGGAGGCGTACGAGACGCGATTTGTTCCTCCACTACCCGCCATGGGCGGGAAGGCGATGTCCAGGTCCCATGTGGTCTTTGCCTGAAGCACTTCTTGTTTGTGAACAAGCCATATGGGCGGGGCATGGGTCGAATTAGAGACCAGGCTCACGGTAGGGACTTCGAGGGGACCAGGGGTGTGTCTACGCCATCACACCTCAGACTAAGCTTGTAGATTAGTTAGTTATTTAGGGTACATTTCTACTTTTTCTCTTATGAGTAAGAGTATTATTTGATTATGGTGCATCTCATTCATTCGTTGCTGCATCATGTGTGAAAGATTTGGGCTTAGAGGTTTAGACCTTGGAACAGCCGTTGCATGTGAGTTCTCCCCTAGGAACTAGGGTGAGGGTTGATCAGATATGTCGGGATTATGAGATGGAGATCTCAAAGATTCTACTCACTGTGGACCTAAGGGTCATGAACATGTCGAGTTTGATGTCATCCTTGGGATGGGCTGGTTGTATGACATATCGAGTCATCGTGATTTGTGATTGTAGGAGGGATTCTGACCTACATTGGATATGGTACTTGTATTATGTTTTTAGGGGATAGCCTTGGCCAGCTTTACCCTGAGTCATGTACGACTCAGCAGCAAGGCGGAGTTAACGGGGTGGGCTGTGAGCCTTACTAGAGGCGAGGGTGAGATAGGAATTGGATTTACCTCGGGTGATTTGTGAGTACGAGGATGTTTTTTTGGATGAACTACCAGGATTACCTCTGTATAGGGATGTTGACTTTGTCATTGAGTTACACCCTGGTACATTACCTATTTCTATGACTTCACATAGAATGGGCGCTGTGAGTTATAAAGAACTGAGTCCGGTGTAGGAATTGTTTTACGGAGGGTTCAAGAATTAGAAACGGCACTTCACCTTGGGGGTAACCGGTTCTATTTGTCAAGGATAAGACTCTTCGGATGTGTATAGATTATCGGGTTGAATGGGGCTACTGTCGAATAGGCACCCTTTGTAAAGGTTGATGATTTGTTTGATCAGGTTGAGGGAGGGCGCCGGTCTACCACCAGGTGATCTTAGCGCGGTATCATCGATTGAGATTTTAGGGAGGCGGACATCCTAGGCGGCGTTACAGAGCTTCGATATGGTCATTTTGAGTTCACGGTGGTACCGTCGGTTGACAAATGCTCGATGGAATTCATGGTTCTGCTTCTGGAGTGTTCGATACTACTGAATCGATGATTGTGGTTTTAAGTGGATGACATCTTGATTTACTCGAGTTTGAGGAGGATCCTGAGGGTCACTTGAGGAATTCGTTCTCAGGACCTTGAGAGAGCATGGGTTGTACATGCAGAAGTAAGCAAGTGTGAATTTTTGGCTTGCGGGAAATTGATTCTTGGGCACGTGGTATCGGCCGAGGATGTATCGGTGGACGCTGAAAGTTGAGCGATTCGAGTTGGGAGAGACCAAAGTTCAGTCTTTGAGATACATAGTTTCTTCGGATTGGCAAGGTATTACAGGAGGTTCATTGAGAACTTCTCCCTGTTATTTGCACCTATAACGAGGTTAACCCGGAAAGAGGTTAAGTTTGAGTGGAGTGACTTATGTGAGGAGGGCATTAGGGGTAGGGAGGCTTACTTCGGCTTCTGTCCATTAGTCCCATAGAGAGACGGAGAGTACCGCAGTATAATTGTGATGCCTCAAGGACGGAGCTAGGATGTGTTTTGATGTAGTCCGGGAGGGTGGTGGCTTATGGTTCTCGGTGACTAAAGAACCATGAGCGAGTTACCCACACGTAGCATGGAGTTAGCGACCATTATCTTTACCTTAAAGGCTTGGCGCCACTATTTATATGGTGAGCAATTCGAGGTGTTTTCAAATCATAAAAGTCTGAAGTACTTTTTTACACAGCGGGACCTTAACATGAAGCAACGCAAGTGGATGGAGTATTTGGAGGATTATGATTTCACTTTGCATTACCATCTGGTGGGGAAAATGTGGTAGATAATGCACTAGGCCCGGAAATCACGGTGTTGGCCTAATATAGCTTCCGGCGGATGCTCGGTATGGAATGGTCGGGGCTGATGCGGTGATCGGGCTTGAGGTGCGTTGGGGGTTTGTGCTTCCTTGGCTTCCTAAGCGAGTGATTGAATTACAAGGGTGGGATCACGAATCTTGTCCATCAAAGGCAGAGTCACGGTCGGGTATGAAATGACGAAGAATTTGGACGTACTCGGATGGTAGTCTTTGGTATAAGAGACAAGTTGTGGTTCCCCAATCAGAAGATTTGAGAGAGAAGATCCTCAGGGAGTTCCATTGCTCTCGTTTTGTTGTGCCTCTAGGTGGCACGAAGATGTATCACGATCTACGTCGCCAGTATTACTAGAGTGGGATGAAGAAATACGTAGGAGATTTCGTTAGATGATGTCTCACGTGTCAGGAAATAAGGTTGAGCACGAGAGTTGACGGAGTTACTCAACCATTAGAGGTAGCTGAGTGGAAGTGGGAGTACATCACGATGGATTTTGTGACTCACTTGCCACGGACATCACAAGGGCATGACGCGATGTGGGTGATAGTAGACCGGCTCACTAAGTCGGCACACTTTTTGGCTGTGCGGATAACCTTCACATAGGAGGACTTCTGCAGGTTGTATGTATGGGAGATTGTTCGGTTAAATGGAGTGCCAGTGTCCATAGTATCATATCGGGATCCCAGGTTTACGGCTCATTTTTGGGAGAGTTTCCAACGAGCCATGGGGACACGGTTGATGATGAACATAACTTTTCATCCCTAGACAAACGGTCAGTTAGAGAGGACCATCCAGACGTTAGAGGACATGCTACGGGCATGTGTCCTGGATCTCAAGGGTAGTTGGGAAGAACATTTACCCTTGGTGTAATTCGCCTAAACAATAGTTATCAAGCGAGCATACAGATGGCACCCTATGAGGCATTGTATAGGAGGCCATTTCAATTTCCGGTTTGTTGGATAGAGGTGGGAGAGAGAACCACCACAAATCTGGAGTTGGTTAGAGACACCTCTGAGAAGGTAGATTTGATCTGAAGCGTCTTCTCATGACTCGAGAGCCAACGGAAAAGCTATGTCGACGGATAGAGCAGCCTACAGAGTTTGAGGTAGGTGATCGTAATCTTGAAGGTGGTACCTAAGGAGGGTGGTCGGGTTTGGCAAGCGGGAGAGCTGTCAGGGTATATTGGGCCCTTCGGGTGTCGAGGGTAGGCATGGTTGCATACTGGTTGGATTTACCACCGAGTTTATCGAGTGTGCATGCGGTATTCCATGTCTCTATGCTTTGGAAGTACACCCCAGGATCGACTCATGTGGTGGATTGGGGAGAGCTTGTAGTTGATGCATATGGAACCTGCAAGGAGGGACCTGTGCGTATCATGGATAGCCAAGATCAGGTTTTGCGAAGCAAGACTGTGAGGCTAGTGAAGGTGTTGTGGCAACACCGTGGAATAGAGGAGGCAACATGGGAATGCGAAGACACTATGCGTGCCAACTATCACTTCTTGTTCAAGGAAGAAGGTGTGTTTAGTCATTCATATTAAATGACTGTTTCATATGCATGACATTGTGTGTACCATGTGTGGGAATTTCAGGACGAAATTCTTTTAAGGGGGAGAGAATGTAAAACCTGAGAAAAATCGAATTTTTCTAAAAAATGGCAAAATGGTAAATTGCCAAATAGTACAGGTTGAAAACCTGGAAATTTTCTAGATCTCAGATGATGAAACGGACCTCACCGTTGGATTCATCTTGCGAAATCTAGTTACCCAGACGAATTTTGTTGAATTCTTAGACAGCTAAATTTTCACGTTTTTCGGGGTGGTGGGTGTCAATGACTCCCGAGGGCCTTGAAGTTGTTTTGAAAATCTCAAAAGTTGGGAAATGTCTTGAGTTAAGTTCATGGGATATAATTTGAACTTAAACGAAGATGGAATAAATTGCTTCGGGCCAGAATCAGACCCGAACGAGGGTGGACATGTGGCGCGACGTGGGTTACACATCCAACTTAAACTTGAGTTGGGACAAAAGAGGAATTGGGGTAAAAACAGCCCAATTTCCTGGTTTGACCGAGAGAGAGAGGAGATGAGAGAAAGAGGAGAGCCAAGGCTTCCTCCCAGGTCACATGGAGTTAGTTTGGTGTCGGTTTAAAAATGCGGCGAGAACAAAGTTCATCGCTTAGACAAAGTGCATGGGTACCTAGAAATAGGGATTTCATCGAAGATCCAAGAAGGGAGATTTCGGAAAATCGAGGTTGTCGGGTTTAGGAGGCTTCCTACCCTTGTATCATGCTCCTAGAGGTAAGGGATTCTTCCTACCTTGACTTACTTTCAATCTTTGGGCCGAAAAAAGAGCATTTTTCGTTTAAGGGATTGTTTGATGGAGAAAAATGGGGTTTTCGGGTTCTGATCGATATATCTTAGCCTAGGCAAACCTCGGTCGCATGGCGAAGGTGTGGTTCCATGGAAAGTTGGTTCTTCGCTGGCGAAGGGTACCAGCGTGGGCATGCACTCCTAGGAAAACTCGGACAATGAAGATGGACTTTGGTACTTTAGGCGAAACCCACTAGTGAGGAAGGCCCTACGCTAGAGCTGCTTATGATTGTGCGGGCTTGTGTTTGGGGCCTATTTGGGGTCGGTCTCGTGGCCCAGTTTATGATTGTTGTGGCTTGCTTCGGGGCCATTATGTGACTTATTTGAGTGTGTCATTGCTTGACTAAGAGTGACATGTTTGGATGTCAATGTGTGTGCTCTAATATGTTGACATGTGATGAGTTTGTATGTGCAAATGGCCATGACGTGGCTTGATTGTGAGTGCGCCACTACTTGACAATGTAGTGACTTGTTTGGATGTCAATATGAGTACTCCAACGTATTGACATGTGATGAATTGTATGTGCAAAGGCCATTACATGGCTTGCTTGTGTGTGTCATTGCTTGATCATAGAATGACATGTTGAATGTGAATGTTGATAAATGCTTGTATGATATATTAACATGAATGAAATGATGTATGGAAGTCATATGCAGGTGATGTGATTGTCCATGACATCGGTAAGTGGTGTGGATTTTGTTATCCATGTAGCATTCATTATGCATGTGACATGAAATAACATGCAATGGCATCTTGCATTGCATATGCATGGGGACATCGCATTAAATGAGTGTGAGTGCATTGTTGGTGAATCAACACTGCGTTTGGTGTTTGATTGGGTGGGCTCAGTAAATCGGACAACGTCCAATAGAGTCGCACGGTTGAATAAAATGGTAAAGAAAATATGTGCCAAGTATTAGCAAGAAGAGATAGATCCCCCATCGGGTGAAAACCCTTGATTATAGTCGAACATAGTCCCCAGCGGTGAAAGGCGGTAAAAGTGCAGGTTTGCGAGCCGTGATGGGACACCAAAAATTCACTACCCACAAGGCGCATGGTTTTGAATACAAAATGATCATTGTGATGTGTCATCCAAAAAGCTTTTGGTTTATAAACAAATGAAATTTGTTTTGAAAATGATCATTGGATGTCATCCAAAATGACGGTTTATCACACATGGGCTTAAGCGTTGTGTGAGGGAGTCAATGAGGACTCGGGTGCATGGTGCTTGATGAGTTGCATCTCATTTCATGGCATGACATGTAGGATTCCATATAGAATTTTCATGTTCTTGTTGGAATGTGAGTGTGAAATGTTAAGTGAACATTACATGTGCACTTAGATGGGGAGTAGCCCTTGTAGGAGGTATTCTCTACTGGACGTGACTCACCCTTTATGGGACAACCCTTTTAGGTGCGGGGTTGACACCTATGGATGGCGCTTCGAGCGTCTTAGTGATTGTGAAAGACGACATGTGACCTTGATAAATCTTTGTAAAAGTGATAGGGATAAACTAGTTTTAGCATGTATTTTTTGTATAAAAGAATTGTAATTAAATTCTTTTAAACTATTGTGAAGAAGTCCAGATGTTTCGGGACAAAGTTCTGGGAGTCTGTTAGTGACGAGTATCTTAAATACTCATTTTATCCTCATGTTTTGCTTAGGTTTTAGTAGTTTTATGAGATAAATAAGTGTCATAATGCTCTCTTTTCTCAATTTTGTAATTAGGCCAACCATTGAGCGGAAATGAGCAAAATCAAAGAAAAATAGGTAAAGTCATCATGCAGTCGTAGCAAACATGTGATCCTTTTGCATGTGTAATGTCCTTCTATGGCTTTCCCATTGGCATTAGCAGATTCTACACTCCAAGGGCTTTCCATAGGCACCAAGATCGCGTAAAGCGTGCGTGAGTGCTCTCACGCTACAATGTGGTTATGCTTGGCTTATTCAGTAGGTCCCATTTTTCGCCACCTCTTTAGCGTGGATGTTAGGGCCTATGTTTTGCTAAAGTCTATCTCCTCTCTTTGGGGTTTTGGCTTATAAGAGAAAGAAATTAGGGCTTTTAGGAGGGGAGTTTGTGGAGGCAAAGAGGGAGGTTCCCTTGGGTGGAAACACCCTAGGGCAAAATCTCTTGGGGAAGAAGATTTTGAAGAAGAAGGAGAGAAAGATTGGAAGAGAATAAGAGCTTCAATCCAAATCTAGTTTATTTCTTCTCATCTTTTCCTACTTTTCCTCATTCATTATGGTTGTATTTCTCCCTCCATGAGCTAATCTCATTTTCTTGGGTTTTTGATGTAGTTTGACAATGAACTAATGGTATTATGCTTTAATTTGTAAATCTTTGAACCTTGAATCTCATTATATTAAATGTTCTATTCTAGTCTTCATGCTTGTTGATGATTGGTCTCCATTAACATGATTTGTGGCCTAATTTGAAGTTGAGAAACAATAATTAGAGTTAGACCATCAGAATGTCATGTTTCTACCATAGAATAGAATATTTATTCCCAGGTTACATGTGGCTTGTTGTGTAATGCCCTAAAAATACCATAACAGGTTCAGAACATGTTTAGGTATAAAATAAAGTAAATGAAAATTTTCCGGAATTTAAATCCTAAGAACAAAAAAAATATACAACTCAGAAAGTTTATAGGAAGCCAAATAAATTTGGAAAAAATTGTAAAATAAGGACCTAAGGGTCATATATAAATGAGTTTGTAGGTCTAAGTGTGAATATTGAAAATTGAAGTGCAATTAGAGAGATTTATGGGCTATATAGCAATTAGAGAGAAACTTAAGTCAAAGAATGCATTTTTGGTGGCCAAACAAGGCCTTGAGGAGATAGGGATTTAAAAGACCAAATTTGGTCTTAGATGCTCATTTTTAGCAAACCGTTTGGGAAGGGAATGAGAACAAAGTGTGGAGAAAGCTAGGGTTAGCAAGAAGGAATTGATTTTGGTGCAGGATTTTCCCATTTCTTGCTTCTAAGTGGCTTGACATGGAAGAAGATTTAAAGAGACTAAGGTAAGAAAACAAAACCCTAACTTCATTTTTTTTTTTTTTTTGGGTTTGGAGAAAAACCCTAGCTTTGTGTAAAAGTGTTCTTGGATGGTTTTAGTTCAGTTTGAGGTTGATTTGTATTGCTAGTTGGGATTGGTTTGGAGGAGTGTTTGTAAAAAGGGAAAAATGTTGGGTTTTCAAAGGAAATTCTGTCAAAATTTTGTCAAAACCTCTGTTCTTGTTTTAGCTATAGATTAAGTTATAATCATCCAAATTAAGTGATTCCAATTGGTAAGAACCATAAGAGATAGGGATACAAATGTATAGAAGGGACAAGGAGCAAATTGTAGCTCTAAGGCTCCCTAATATGGGCTTAAAGGTGAGCTCGGGTAGCTCATGGGTTATGCTCTGTTTTGGGTATTGTTATAGTGTTTTGGCCATAAGTTGAGTTTCACTCATCCAAATTGAGTGATTAAAAATTATGGGTAAACTATACTTCTAAGGGAATAATTTTCTTGAAAGAAGTGTATACAAATTGTAGCCCAAAGGTGCCATGGTAGAGCCATGTGTAAACGATGCGGTCTGCACACCAAATTGGAGTAGTATGGATGTAAAATGAAATAACTTGAGTTTTGTTGATCCAAATTGGATGATTCCAATTGGAGAAGAAACCCTAGAACCATAGATTTAAATGAGTAGAAGGGACCATTACCAATTTATGGAGTTAAAACCCCTGAAATTGAGAAAAACAGTAGGTAACCAAGTGAGCTGGGCATACCGACCAGTTTGGAATAAAAATGCCATAACTTGTGTTTGGGTGATCCAAATGAGATTATTCTAATTCCTACTAAAAATAGACTCATAGAGATATAATTTTCTTGAAGGAAGCATGAGCAAAATATGGCTCATGTGTCCCTAGAAAATTTTGCAAGTGAAGGAGTATTTGGTAGACATCAACCCTAACCAAAAACTCCTAGAATAACTGACTAATATGTGATTGTCATTGTATTTGAATAGGGGCTGACGAGGAGGCAAGCTTGCATTGAAGTCGAGATTCCGAAGATTGGAATCAAAGCGACGATTTTTGGTTTGTTCTCAAACCCTCTCTTTATTTCTAAAATATTTGAATAATTACGAAATGATTTGAATTTTTGAAATGATTGACAAGAAAGTGCATATTGATTTGTGTTTGAAATGATTTGTTTTAAGTAATTTAAGACAATTTCTTGTGAAACGAATTTGCATAAGAAAATTGCATGAATGTGAAAATGTTCTATTTGCATACAAATGTAAATATATACTATTGTAAATTGTATTTGATGATTTTAATGCCCTTAAAAGAATGTTAACAGTTAGAATTCGAGTTAAGGATAAATTGGTATACCAATAAGAGTCGAACAAACTTACTATTGTGGCATATCAATTTGTAGCCCAGCGAGACAGTATCGGTAGTGTACACCAACCGAGTACATATTTTTATAAAACCGTGTTTACACCAGCCTTCAGCCTAGTGGGACCGTGTCGGTGATTCATTATCCTGTGCACCGAAAGCATAGGTTAAATTTGATAAGGGGTAAAATGCAAAATGATAATGAGAATAAAAAAGTGCATGATTTATGATCTGAATGATTTGTTACACATGAAAATGCATAGTTTAAGATGACCAATGAATTGTAATTGATTAAATTGAAATATATCTTTATGTATGTATTGTACTGCCTTTGTCATTTATGAAAGTATAAAAGCATTGTCTTATGAAATTAAATGATTTGATTTAAGCCGAAATAAAGAAATTGTATAAAACCACTAAGCATGAAAATGCTTGAGTGTTATTACAATCAATGCGCGGTGTCGAGTGATAGACAGAGATTGATAAGCGGGCAAGGTCGAGGAGCTTAGAGTCATCAAAAAGTTCCGCGGTATCTTCCGTCACATGCATTCTCATCATTTTTTGAGCATGATTACGTAAACAAGGAGTTCAACTCCGAAATTATTTTTGTACCTATATCTGAATACGATTTTGGATATTATGTTGTAAACGGCATAAAATGCCATTTTTGGAAAAATGCATATTTTGTAAAGAAATTGCATTGAATTTGTAAATGTTTATGGGCTTGTCCCAAATTGAAATCGCTTCCGCAAAGAATTGAGAACGAAAATGTTTATATTAATGAAATGGATTTACTAAATGGATTTGATTAATGGCGGTCGGCGATCCGGGTTCGGTTCGGTTATGATCGGGTCGGGCCGGGCTTAGAGAATTAAGCTACATGTTAGTTTCAATTTCTTAATGCATCCTTGGTTGATGGTGTAGACCACCGATTTTGTCCTCGACACTTGCATTGATCTCAAGGGTGTCACTTGTATCCAATTGTTTATATGTCACGGCTCTGGCCCCTTTGGGTTTAATCGATTTTTGAGCTTTGTGCACGTACATCTGTGCTTCACGATGGTGTGAGTGTGTGGTTCATTTTGGAGTGTCGTCATGGCCCTTTCCCTAGTTGTCCACATCGTGCTATAGAAAGGAAGTGAAGCCTTCCCAAAATTTCAGTTCAGTTGGAGTTCATAGGAGCAGGTTTGAATAAGGAGCACCCGAGCTTGTTTTGGTCATATCTTCTTCATCCGGACTTGAAATCATGCATTGTTTCTTTTTTTTGGATTCCTTACTCATTGAGGAATTCTATGAAAAAATTTGAGAATTTTTATCAACTGAATCAACTAGTTGGGAACCAGCATCAGCCGATTCGACGGATTTCAATTGAAGTTCATTATTCGAGTAGGTTCGAATTTTGAGCACTCGATCTTGTTTTGATCATATCTCGCTCCGGAATCACACGTCGTTTTTTTTTTTTTTTTTGGACTCCTTATTATTCAAGAAATATTATGTCAAATTTTAGTTTTCTTAAGCCCCGGATCGACCGGTTAGGCGGTTCAACCTGAGATCATCGAGCGACTTGTATGGAGCACTTGATTTTATTATTTAGAGCCCAAATCTACCTGGTTCAGGCCCGTAAACTTCGGATCGGAGTCCTAGGCCGCAGTTGAGTCTAGTTTTGGGCCATCTTATGGGTTGCTTGCAACCCACCTTGAGTCCATTTTGGTTTCTTGGTGGTTAAGCAAATGAGTTATGTGGCCAGTTGCTAACCCCGTGAATAGAAGCGTGTTTATGGAGTTGGGGAAGTTTTGAGACTGATTGGGGGAGTTCTCGGGACTGAAGGTGTGCAAAATGGAGTGGACTCAGGGTTAAAGGGGAGAAATACAAGCAAAAAAAAAAAAAAAATCATGGAGAAAGGAGGGGAAGAAAAAGAAAAGAGAGAGAAGAGGATAAGGATTAAAAGAAAAGAAAAGAGAACGATGGATTTTCTACATCCGGGTTTGAGTGGTCCCTCTCATTTGAAGGGGGATTTCCTAAAGTTTTGAAGGAGGTGATACATGGTTTCAAGGGAAAAAAAGAAAGAAGACAAAGGGGGAGCAGCCGAGTATCCTACAGGTATGAACGTTGTATGCTTCTCCTATTTTTAGACAGCGATTATCTTTGCCTCTAATGTTTGAAGCCTCGTTTTAGAGAACTTGGCATTGTTTGGGTTGGTTCTCACTCATCCGGTGTCGAAATCATACACCGTTACCTTTGTTGGGTTCCTTACTCTGTGAGAAATGTTTTGAGAAATTTTGAGATTTGTTCTCAATTGTCTCAACTGGTTATGGAACTGGATCATCCAGTTCATTAGGTTTTGTTCAACGATAGCAGTTAGGTCACTTTTCCTTGTTTGGGTTGGTTCTCACTCATCTGAAGCCAGAATCATACAACGTTACTTTTTTTGGGTTCCTTACTCTATGAGGAATTTTTTGACAAATTTTGAGATTTTTTCTCAAACGGCTTGACCGGTTAAGTAATTGGAACAACCAGTTCATTAGGTTTTGTTTAGTGATAGCAGTTAGGGCACTTTTCTTTGTTTGGGTCTGTTCCCATTCATCCGGAGTCAGAATTGTACACCGCTAATTTTTTTGGATTCCTTACTATATGAGCAATGTTTTGAAAATTTTTTAGATTTGTTCTCAACTAGCTCAACCAGTTGGAGAACTGGATCAGCCAGTTCATTGGGTTTTTCAGGGGTAATCTGATTTCAATTTAATTGGAGCCCATGACCTTTGTGATTCAAGCCCATTCACTCCAGATTAGTGTAGGTCTATGTTTAGGGTCTGAAATAGGTCTTAGTTCAGGTTAATGTTAGTCGATTTTGGATTCATAAGAATTAAGGTCTATGTAGGTCAAAGTTGGTTAATTAAGCACTAGTAGTCGGTAGTGTTTTGTCGAGGCTGATTTTTTGTGATAAATTAGCATGTTTTTATAGCCGCACAGGTGGTGTGGCAATAATGAGTGGCTAAGATGCAATGTATGATTTCTCCTGGCTTCCTTTGCTTTTGATATTTAATTTTGAGAGATTGTTGTATACGATATGTGGTAACCTTCCGCACATGGTAGGGACCACAGGTATGTGCTTTGATGCTGGATAATGGAATTCATGCGAATACTTAGTATTTGTTTTCCATACATGCCTATTATGCTTATTGACTGACTTCTTATGCAATGCATGGTATTTAGGGACCTCGGAATGCGTGCCTTTGGTTATATTTTGTTGAGATTAAATGTCTTTAGATGCCATGGGTTTTATGTGATTCATGTGTGCAACCGGCCTGGGTGGTTCTTGAGTTCTTACAACTCATAATAACTCCCATGCTTAATTCATTAATAGAGACCGAGTCTGACTTAGAGGTGCTACCTCATGAGGGTACCTTCTCGATAAGTGTTTGATCCACGGACTGAACTCATGTTTAGCAAACCATTTCTTCTGTTGGAGTCCTTAGGGGTTTTTGTTCTTCAGTTTTCCCTTAATAAATAAAAACAAAGTAAGTGGCGACTCAGACAAAACCGTTCTCCACGAGGATGATTTTCCCCTGACTTGAAAACTTTTTCTTTCTTTTTATTTTAAAATTGAGTCGCACGGCTCGTGGAATTGGAATTAGGGTCCACATGATGGTTTTAGGTAAAACTAATATAACCTTTTGCAATAGTAGATTGTTATTGCTTGAGAAAGAATATCATGTGCTTATGTGAAATTCACCATTGATATATGATTTAAGCATCATTTTGGGACAAGTAGAGCCTCACCATAGGAATTTGTTAGATGAAATCAAAACCTTAGGCTTTCTTGTAATTACCTTTTCACTTTGCTTGTTAGTGACCTTAGTTTAGGATTTATTTAGTTTAGTTTGTTTTCCATTTCAACTTCACCTTGGTGTCAATCCAAATAAAGTTAGGATTATACTAATTTCAGTAATTAGTAACCTAATCCTCGTGGGACAATACTCATACTTTCATTATATTACTTGAGCGGCCTTGTGCACTTTGCATGTAGTATACGTTTTATATAGCACATTTTGAATCTATCGAGTTTTGGTGCCATTTATTTAGGAATTAGGTGTTTTCACTAATATTGATACTAAGCAGTATTCTTTACTTTGGATCTTTCTTTTGTTTTTCTTATTTTATTTCAATTTGTCCATATCTGTTTTTCCTTTTTTCAATTTTACTTTGAGTTTTGTGTTTGTTTTGTAGGAGTTAAACCATAATGGATTCTTTCATGGAATTATCTACTACATTGACTCTCCTCACTCAACAATTAGCATAGTTAGCATCAAAGGGCGAGAAGTCAAGTTTGGAACCCCTTATATTTCTAGAGTCCAAGTTTGTTCTGAAATTATTACTTGAACACATACGATTAGTTTAGCGACACATTATCCGAACCTCTCATAGGAGATAAGTCAAAGTACTCCACAACCTCCACAAAAGCACAAATCAAGTCTAGAAGATACTAGGGGTGAATTAAAAAGAGCTCAAGTTGAATCAACAATCTCTCAAGCTCAATTTATGAAAGAGATGAACCAACCTCCATAAGAGGAGCCGAACCTTGAATATGAAGTGGATGAACTAGCCAATTCAATGGTTGAAATGGCAAGGTGTCAAGCTGAATTGCAAAAGTCTCAAGCTAAATTCATGGATGAGACAAGTTCCATTTGCAAACTCAATCAACCCAACTCAAAGGCTTGGAGGTACAAATTGGAAAAGTGCTAAAATGTCTCTAGGGACAACGAAGAAATTTGCCACAGTTCTTAAGCTGAGTCTGGAATAAGAAATGGAATATTGTAAGGATATCACCTTAAGAGTGGTGGAAACTTGAAGCTTCAAAGAGTAGAGGATGATGCACATGAATTGAAAGAGTTAGTTACGAGAGAAGATGAGTCAACTTCTCTGGAACCACATGAGATGAAACAAGAAGTTGTAAAGACTTTTCTGGAGATGACTTTATGGGGTGAGATGCATGAAGATTGAAAAATGAGAAAATGACCCTCATGTCCGAGGTGGATGAGTGCATCTTTCAGTTGAACAAAGAATTGGAAGCAACCATTGTGAATCAAAAAGAAAAAAATGATCATGGAATATTATGTGCTCAAGTTGCTAATTGATCACAACTATCGGTTCTTAGAAACCGATGGAGAAGGAAATCATCATTCTTTCCAAAGTTTGATGAGTCAAGCTGGACGCTAGAAAAACGGAGCAGATTCTTGAGAGGTAACCCAAGCTTAGTAATGTTTTCTTTCCATTTTCCATTTCTTAGTCTTGAGTTCGTTTTTAGTTAATTTTTCTAGTTTGATCTTGTTTTGTGTTGTTTTAGTTGTAATTTTCAGGTTTTTGGAAGTCCTAAAGTTGGTTCTAAGGCAAGAGATATTGGATTATCTGCTTGATCTTGCCAATCTCTTTCTCTATCTTTGTTTTTCATGCTCTATTTCATTGAGGAAATGTTTTATTCAATTTTAGGGGGACAAATTGGGGTAGATCAGCTTTGGATTTCTTTAGTACCTTGTGTTATACATGTTTTTGTTTGTATTTTGTGTGTTTTGTGTCTCATGTATGAGTTGGTTTGGTGCTGAACAAATGTTTAGAGAATGCTTTAACATTGTGCTTCAAAATTTTGTTTTATTTAACCAAAACTTGGGATACCATCACATTTATGTGATCTAAGATTAAGTGTATCTAGTGGTTGTGGGAGGCTTGGTTGTAGATCCTTCGTGTTTTTCAAGGAAGCGCTTCTTAATGGAACTCGTGCACACACACACTAGATCTCACTTGTACACTGAGGTTTTAGATTCTTCTTCTCAAACTAAACTTACCTTGAGAAGTTTTAACTTCCATAGTGTTGGGACACCTCAATAAAGAGGACCAATGAGCCCCACAATTGCAAAAACAAAAGAAAATAAATAAAAAGAAAGAAAAAGAAGTAGAAAAGAAAAAAAAAGTGAAAAAGAAAAAAAAAGATAGAAATAAGTGAGTTGTTCCAATCGGAATCCTAGGTATAGTCTGAGGGGCCTTTCAAAGCCTAATGCCCTAAGCCAACTGGCTCGGAGTCATCGACTTCATTGCCCGTTACATGGAATAGAGGATGGTTTAGTCTCACATGTAGGTGCTTTGGTTTTCTAGTAGAGTGTTCGGGGTGAAGTTCGAGGAAGACTTAGTGCGGTCACCATAACCAATTGGTGGGAGTCACCAGTAGATCCACCATACATGGATACTTTTCCTAGAGCACCTTAGTATTACATCCTACTTTCTAGTTTTAGTATTGAATAAGGTGCATTCTCAACTATTTTGTTAATCTCTTTCAAATTAGCGGGTTGAGTTTGGTTGAAAAGTGTCTTAAAATCTTTCAGTCTACGGCTGCGATTTAGCATACCATTTCTCCAGGTTTCATACTTTGAAGGATTCATTGAGAAATTGAGGGCTTAAAGCTTATATGATAACCGCCACCCATAGATGCCTTGTCTTTAAGATTTTTAAATATGTTGGGATCCATATGGCTATATTGTTTCCATAGAACTTTGTCATGGTATTCGAGCTTCTTTCTTTCACATTCTTTATATATCTATTTTAGTATTTTATGTTTGTGTGTTTTCAACTGATTGGGGGGTGTGATGAAGGTATCTTAAATGCTCATTTGTCTATATTTTCTTTAGGTTTTAATGGTTTATAAGATAAATAAGTGTCTTAACCTTTTCTTTCTCAATTTTGTGATTAGGCCAACCGGTGAGCGAAAATGGGTGAAATCAAAAGAAAAATTTGTAAAGTCATCATGTGATCATGAAAACATGTAGTCTTGCACCTTTGTGATGTCCTTACATGATCTCTTTGATTGGCAGATTCTAAGCTCTAAAGGAGCTTCAGTAGACTACCCGAATCGCATGATTTAGTGGGATGAGCAAGATACGACATATGAGAAGTGAAGGAGAAAGCGAAGGGCTTAACATGAGGCACTCACTCTAAGTGTGGCGTAGTGCCCTCACACTTTGGCGTGACTCACACTAAGGCAGGCTATGCTTGGCTCATTCCACTAGCTCTATTTTTATGTTCACAGTGACATGGATGTAGAGGCCCATGTTTTAAAAGCCCATCCTCTCGTTTCTTTGGGGTTTTGTCTTATAAGAGAAAGAAATTAGGGCTTTTAGGAGAGGAGTTCGTGGAGGCAAAAAGAGGGAGGTTCCCTTGGGTGGAAAACACCCTAGGGAAAAATCTATTGGGGAAGAAGATCTTGAAGAAGAAGAAGAAGAGGAAGATTAGTAGAGAATAAGGGCTTAAATCAATTTAGTTTATTTCTTCTCTATTTTCCCTTTTCCTCTGTTTATTATGGTTGTATTTATCCCTCCATGAGCTAATCTCATTTTCTAGGGTTTTGATGTAGTTTGACAATGAACTATGGTATTGTGCTTTAATTAGTAAATCTTCGAACCTTGAATATCATTATATTAAATGTTCTATTCTAGTCTTCATGCTTGTTGATGATTGATCTCCATTAACATGATTTGTGACCTAATTTGAAGTTGAGAAACAATAATTAGGTTAGACCATGAATGGAATGTCATGTTTCACCATAGAATAGAGATATTTGTGGGTTACATGTGTGGTTCGTTGGATTTCAATTGTTTAATGCATCCTTAGTTATGATGGTTTGAGGTAGAAATACAATATAACCTTTTCCAAAGAATTCAAATTGTTGGCTAGCGAAAGAATATCATGTGCTTGAGAATTCTTATTAATATATGATTTAAGCATCATTGGGAACAAGTAGAGCCTCTACCATAGTTGTTAAATGAACAATTTAGGCTTTCTTATGATTACCCATTCAGCGTATTAGTGACTCAGTTTAGGATTTTTTTAGTTTATTTTGTTTTCATTTCAACTTCACCTTGGTGTCAATCCAAATAAAGTTAGGACTATTCTAATTTCGGTAATTAGTAACCTAATCCTTATGGGACAATAATCATGCTTTCATTATATTACTTGAGGCGATGTGTGCACTTGCTCATATAAGAACACACATGTTATATAGCACGTTTCGTGCCTATCAGTTAGTCGCTTACCAACTGACAAGGTAACAACAATAGACTACATAGGATTTGGTGGGTTGCTAGTGTTAGCAACAAAGGAGCTGAGGTATGAGCTTGTTCAATGGTTAATATCAACATACAATGTTCCGTACCATCGTATTAGAATGGGTAGTTCGGTTTGTGTGGATGTGACATTAAGGATGTTGAGGCTACTATAGGAATCCCATATGACGGCCTTGTTCTCCTTGTTGATCCAATTTGAGTCGCGAGGGGTGCAATGCATATTATTGGATTTTTAGAGTCCCAACTTGTTTCTTTTCCTATTAGTGAAGAATTTATTAAGATTTTCTTAATATTCATGTGTGCCACTATTTTGGCACTGAACAACAAATTAGAGGGTATGCATGACCTATGGGATTACATATGGGACATGGATGTCTCAGTCCCTAGAAATTAGGGAAAATTCATGCTCGATTGTCTCGAGGATGACATACTAGAATTCAAGCGAAGCAGGGAAAGATGTGTGCGGGGATGGGCTTGTTCTTCCTCTAGGCAATGATCAAATATATATAAGGATATCGTGAATTAGATTTTACGGATATATCGAAAAAATCGGTAAATATCGATGGAGTATTTTTTTTTTTTTTAAAATATACGGCTTGAGAAAATTATATAAAATTTATGAAAATACTTAGAAAATTTTAAAAAATGACAAAAATAAGTAAATATATATTAGAGTTGTTTAATATTATTAAATTAAATTTATAATTACTAAATTAAATATATAATTTAATATTATTCTAAATGAGTATTTTATTTCTTACATTTACAATTATTGATATGAATATTATTTATAGATAATAAGAAATCATTCATATCATGTTAAAGGTTAAGATTAAAATCTAATGGATTTGGATAATCATTTAATTATTAAATTGAATATGCTATTATTTTATATTATTGGGATATTATTTTTTCCTTACTATTACTAATATTAATGAATAATGAAAAAAATTCAAAATATTAGATATTATAATATTGAATGAGATATATCAACTAAATAATATGATAATAGCAATTAACTTTTTAAAAATATTTGAAATTTCTTAACTATACTTATATTTATTTATTAATAAATAAATAAAATTATTTTTTTTACTTCAGTTATTTTAGTTAAAACATATTTAATCACATTTAAAATAAAATAAATTATTTTATTATTTATACAAAATATTTTTATATGGATGTGATTTCTTAAATTTGATAGTTGTGATACGAATATTTTTATATTGATATTAATTTATAATTAAAAATTATCTTAATATTTTATATTATCAAATTAATTTTAATTTATAATTTTAAAATATGAAAGGATTATTGAAAAATGAAATAGTGATAATGTTAATTAATAATATAAAAATGACATCAAAATAGTAAAAATATTTCATCAATAAATACAAGAAAGTATAACTTTTATTTGCACTTTATATAATAATAGAACTTGCTAGCCTGGTGGAGTCGGATGGTGCAATCCTTATTTTTGGCCAGGGTCCGCAGATTTAAAGAATTTTTAATGCTTCAGCCATGAAATCACCAAAATATCAGGAAATATCTCGAAAAATTGGTTAAAAACCGATAAATAGTCGAAATATCGACAAAATTAGAGATAAATAACAAATTTCCTCGGCCAGACTATCGATTGAAGGGATATATCCTTCTGTAATAAACTCTCAGTAGATATTTTCAGCGATTTATTCCTTGCCTCAAGTACATTAAGGATGTTCATTTCATACATCATTTATCAATTAATGACTCATATTGTTCGATACCATTTATTCTAATGAGTTAAGTTACTACCGTCGGGTTTCTATCTCACAAAAAGTACATACCAACGATTCTCAGGTGAATACGATACCATGTTACTCCGTTTGGCCCAATCAAACCATCGAGATAGAAGACTTTCTCTTGAGATTATGTTAGGTTCCTATGAATTAATTGAGGTAATGGTGATATGTTGAAATGTACAAGTTTTTCATTAATATGTATATTGTGGTGTTTCGGGTTTAATGTATTCATTGTTTGTTT
This sequence comes from Tetrastigma voinierianum, assembly GCA_016808115.1. Classification (NCBI taxonomy): domain Eukaryota; kingdom Viridiplantae; phylum Streptophyta; class Magnoliopsida; order Vitales; family Vitaceae; genus Tetrastigma; species Tetrastigma voinierianum. The sequence goes on from JAEQBH010003196.1 coordinate 23,753, forward strand.
ATTTGTTAATCTCATGATTCACAACTAAGGCCTATCCTACTAGTTGAAGCCCCTGAAGTTGAAGAGGAGGATAATGAAATAAATGACTCACCTTGTGATGAAGTGCGACGTAGTGTAGCTTCACCATCGGTGACCGCGGATAGTGGTCGGGTTTTCATCTATTGTCACATTATTCCAACCCCATAAAGTTTATGTTAAGTATCAGCCAGTCAAATTTATATTTTCTATTAGGTCATTATGAGTGATTGTGGTTCCATGCAAGAAGATGTTGAGGTGTCAAATACTTCAAGATATTGGCATACTATGATGCATGAAAAAGGGTCATAGGACACAAAATGAGGAAAAAAATGGAGACGATGTGTGACACCACCGTGCTCCCCTGACTCCCCTCGATCACAAGATGAGGGTGTGAATGTTGATCATAGTGAGTATCATGGCTCACAAGATGAGATGGTTGGGGATGTTGATGTTTCCGCCGATATCAACACATGTTTCGACATGTCATCAACCCCGAACACCAACTTCAAGAGAGTACTGCGCCCTAAAAACAGCCGAGTTGAAGATTGATAGTGAAAGAGTTATTAAGTGGTCATACATACAGTCACCAATTGTTGAATCATGCGCTCAACAATTCAATACAATTTGACATTCAGAGAAATTAATAGATGACTATGCGTTTGATGAAGATGGCGATCAAAGGTATTGGGAGTAATATTTTTTGTTTAGATATTCTATTATGACTATGCACTTTTTCTAATGACAAATAATTTTTCATTAACGATGAGATAATTGTCTCTATCTTTAAGTTCTACAAACCAGCAGATGCAAAGTATTAAAGATAAAGAGTTAGTGAATAGTGTGGTAATGTATCTATCCCTATACAAATATGTGGCACATTAATGTAATATATGTTTTTTAACTAACAGCATGTATGCGCACTTAATGAGTCATTGGCATGGTATGTGTGTCCTAAATTTTGAGTGAGGGATAAATTACAAATCACACTATTTTGATCCGGATTTTATAGTATGATAATGCTCCAACTAACTTAATTATCTTAGTTGATTTTCATATTCCTAAATGATAATGCTCCAACTAACTTAATTATCTTAGTTGATTTTCTTACTCCTAAATGATAATGCATAGGTCAACTAATGACTTATTTGCCTATTGTTATAATCTGCATTGGTGTTGCCATTCAAAAAATGAGAATCCAACAAAATCATCAATAGTGGATCAAAAGACATTATTTATGGAGAACAAGCAAGTGCAAATTGATCTACAAAACTATGAAATGGTATAGCGATCAACCTTTAATCCATATGTTAGTATGTGTTAATAATTGATGGTTAGTTAGTAGTTAGTTGATGGTTATATATTGAGTCCCTTTTTCAAGTGTTATTATACATTTGTAGGGATGTTTTGTTAACATCGTTTGATCCCCTTTTCGATGTTTTATAAATTTTGTAGGGATGTTTTTGTTACGACATGTTAAAGTCGAACACCTAATGTAAATGTTGTAGTATCGGGTAATCCACAAGTAATGTCATAGTAGCACCAATATCACTTCAATGTATTTTTCCCATTGTATCATTAGGTAGTACCTCAGAACATTTATGGTAGTATTAAAGAACCAACTCATTAAAATAGGGACCAAACCGATTCATTTTGCCTATTTTTCATTATGGTAGTATATATAAACCTCTTATGGTAGTAGCAAGTAATTCTCCTAATATATTATGGTAGTACACCAACTATATTCTAGTAGTACCTCTAGTATATTTTGGTAATACACCCAGTATATTATAGTCGTACCCTTAGTATATTATGATAGTACACCCAATATGTTACAATAGTATCCCTAGTATGTTATGGGGGTACCAACAAATTGTTTAGGTAGTACACGCAGTATATTATGGTAGTACCCCTAGTATATTTTGGTAGTACACCTAGTATATTATGGTCTTACCTAGTATATTATGGTAGTACACCCAGTATATTATGGTAGTACCCCCAGTATGTTATGGTGGTCCTAACAAATTGTTTGAGTAATACTGATATATTTTAATTTGAATATGTGTAATTAGTACCCCAAAGGATATTATAATTGACCAATTATCTTATACTAGTACCCTTAGTATGTTATGGTGGCACCAGAAAATTATATAGGTAGTACTCCTAGTAAGTTATGGTAGTACACCAATTATATTATGGACACCTAATATATTATGTTAGTACCTTAAGTATGTTATGGTGATACCAATAAATTGTATACCGATTATGGTAGTACCCCTAGTAGTACCATTTTAAAATATTTAGTTACCCAATCTCTTGACTTATTACAATATAAAGTTATTGTGTATCATGTAAATTATGCTAAACAAAATAAGCTAAAACATTAGAAATGAAAACATAAATGTAGTCATAATAGTAGATGACTTTAGCTACATATCCAAATAAAAATAATCTTTCAAATAAGGTTACAACATAAACAAATGTCCTCAAAGTAGAATTAAATATTCAAACATTAATCATGTTAGAGGATTTTTGCATGTTTTTATTATACTTACCATAGCCTATATGATCAATATCGCGATTGTGTATGCGAAATTGAGACTCTATACATTTTTTTTCTTGGTCTTCTAGCAGACCATTTGGAATGTGGAGGATTTAGAGAGAAGTATTCGTCCCCTAGGACATCTCGAACAATACCATCGACATCGACTTTTGGCATGTCGTGAGTCTCTATACCTCAGAAAGACCCCGAGTATATCAACAATTGGCTTGGCAACTTAAACCCATCATTAAAAAAACAGTAACATTTTGTCTAACAAAAAGGTATCACAACACATGCATGCTTGCAAGGTATGCCCAACATTTCCTAGCCCTGACAACTACAAGTTTGCTCCTTTATGTCAACATTGAGGATTGAAGTACCAACAAATACACAAAAGAAAGACTCATTAAATGGGCTGACTATGTAAACATCGCTTTTAGTAATATTAATTTTCACTTTTTGATATATTTTCGGCCCTATAAAACTCTTCCATAGATTTGATTCAGCTTTATACTTAACAAGCATAGCACCTAACTTAGTAATGTGCTCGACTAAGAAGCTACAAATTGAGTGGTGTCATTCATCTCTTAACTAAACATTAAAAGACTCTATAAGGGTTGTTGTCATTTTGTCTCATCGTTTCTTCGAGAATTTTGACATGGCCCAGTGCTCAAGTTCATTTTGTTCAATCTAAGTTTGTTAAAGAATCATTAAACATCGTAGTGCATTCATGAGCATTGTAATTAGTCTCAACATACATGGAAAGACCGTTTTATCAGCCTTACAATGCATTTTCTTCCCTTTGCTCCTGCTGTGTTATATTTATTAAAAAGCTGCAAAGTTCTCCTTCAAGTGACGATAACAATTGCCATGGTTCTCTTCTTCAAATAGATTTGGTACGTTACGAAGAAGACCTGAGTGCCTATCTAATAAAATGACCACATTCTTATCCCAAATGAGATTCTTTAACGTTTGTAAGAACTAATTCCAATCTTCGTAATTCTCGAAGCTCATCGCACCATATGCTATTGGGAACATTCAATCATTGGCATCATATGATGTTGTCGAAAAGAGGGCACCACCATATGACCCACTCATGTGGGTGAGTCAATAGCAATGATTGGCCGACAACCCCTTAAAAACCTTACAATAGACACTTCATGGGTAATAAAGAGTTGTAGAAAATGACCATCATTGCGTTGTGTTAACTTTATAGCATATCTAGAATTTACATTGTTTTTATTGGATCACACATTCAAGACAACAATTTATAGTAATTCTTTTAGTTGACCATATATTCTCCTTAGCCTTCTTCTTAATTTATGAGTTTGCATAAGTCAAACATCCCATGTTAAATGAGTCTTTACATATTTTGTCGTGGCATGTATTAGTGTAGATCAAATGACATCATCAATAACCTTGAGGGCTTAGTTACATCTTACTAATGGTTGAGGAAAACCAAATCATCAATAGTATGCCTATGCTCATTCACAGATATACGCACTAATTACAACCTTCTTGTTTTTAAACCTCAAGTTATCTTTTTCCAAAGGCATCCATTCTTATGGCATGTAATAATCATGTGTTTAAATAAATTTCTCTTGTAGTAGTACCGAAATCTCCTTGCTATAGACATCAAGTACATAGCATCATGAAATGCATCCGCATTTAAGAACGTTTGCCTACTACCCATAATTTCATTTTGGAATCGCCTTGGTTATATAAAACAACATCCTGCTTCGGCCCATGAGTCTCAAAAAATTGTGAGGCATTTGCTGATACATCCATAGACAAATTCAGATCCAGGAGGTTCAATTTCTCTGCGAGCTAGAATTGGAAGTGACATTAGGCATATGAGGATCCTCGAAACAAGACATACCAAAAATTATTGAGTATTCCATGTTTCGGCAAATATTATATGAAGTTATATTATAATCACATGTTTCCAACTGAAAACATATACCTTGGAGGTGGTAGGATGACCTTAACCGAGACATAATTATCATTGCATATGAGAACAATACGTGTCATCTGAATGCGGGAACATTTCACAACAGCCGCCGTCTTCTAATGTGCCAACATTGTTGTATCAAATTTGTTATGGTAAAAATTTGTGAAGTTGCCCGCGAACTTTCCAACTATCACAGACTATTGAAATAAATTTAGGCATATAAGCCCTTTTGCCGTTCATAGCATTTATGATAGTTTGAACACCTTTGTGATGATTTCCAGTGGCCTTCACCATTATGCTTTGTAGCATGAATATGAGAACATATAGTTCTCCATCTTTGGAAACTAACCCTATAAATTTAGTTTTTCTTACAGTTTAAAATGACATAATTATACATAGTCAAACACATTCTTCTATAATATGTTATGGTGGTACCACAATATGTTATGTTAGTCCATCTAGTGTGTTATGTAGCTTCCTATTATGTGGCCAAAACCAACGATCATCGATCCCTTGCCTTTAACCAGTAACAATATTGTAAATTTGTTCCCTAGTATACTTTAGTACAACACCCCCTTATGTTATGTGTTAAATTACCCTGATATGTCTCGATAGTACCATTTTCAGCGTATTTAGTCACCGATCTCTTGATATTTGTGCCATTTGGGAATCCGCAGGCGCTTGCGGTAATACTTCCGTTGCGGTTGGTTGGTTGGTGTGCTCGATTTTTATTACGGTATTACTAGTAAGTTATGGTGGTACCCCAAATTTAAATTAAATGGAAGTATCGGATGTTACATAATATGCAGGGCTATATTGATACTTAAGGTGATCCCATTCTTTTAGAGTGGGACCAACGAGTTTTTCTGATCGTTTCCCTCCATCGATGACACACGCTATGACCAAAATAAGCATCGATTTCTAAGGTAACTCTTTTATAATAAAGAAGTAACCTCATCAAGGTATTGCTTCTTTGTAAATAAGCGACTCCTAATCAAGGTAAATCTTTATAAGCAAGGTAGCTCCTTTTATTTACAAAAAACTCTTAAAAAACAAATCAATATAATAAAAATGAAGGTATATAAAGTTACAATCGAATCACAAAATGTTTTGAAAAATGAGAGAAAATGCTGAAGTATCAAATACCTAACAACTTACTTGTTGTAAAACGTAAAAGGCTTCCTTCACACAAGTTAGAGTCAGAAACTCAGAGACAAGAAATATTTAGAATATAGGACTACTTGCAAACAATGAGAGAAAAAACAAAACAATGAGGGTTAGAGAGAGGGGGGAAGATGAGGGGATGGAAGGGAGAAGACGATGGAGCCAAACATATGTTTTTTTTTGTTACTATGGGGGTAGTTCATAAAGAGATTGTTTTTAGGGTTTTGGTAATTATTACACGCATTGGCTACCACAAAACAATTATTTTCCGCGACAATGTGCGAACAACATGAAACAAAAATCTTGTTTTCAATTTTACAATTACTTCCTCCTAGTAATACATAAACCACAAGTTTCAATTTCAAACCTATCATATTAGGGCAAGACAAGACCGGTACTTAAAAGAGCCTTCATACCTTTATCATCATTTGGCAACCTTATAATATGTAGTTGCTTTGTCAATAATTGAAGAAAAATACATGAAAACTTTTAGGGGCAAAGCCAGGATTTGGTTTTAGTGGGGGGCATACTTAAGTTGCATTAATTTGGTAATGATCAATAAGTGAGGATTGTAGCTCAATGTTACTAAACTGATGGATTTTCAGTGGGAGCAATAACCTTGGGCGTAAGGAGAAAAAATTTTCAAAAAAAAATTTCCAGTGGCCCCACTAAACCTATAGTAGATTCGCCCCTGTAAACTATATAAATATTTAGACCGCCCCTGTAAACAATATAAGTGTTGGAAAAAGCTATTTGGTTAATGGTTTGGTTGAAAATTTTAGGCTAGAAAATTGTTGATGGTGGGGGGTGATGGTGGACGATGGGAGGATTAGAGGGCTTACAAAATTGTTGGTTGTTTTTAAAGCAGGGGCAGTTCCTGGAGGCCCAGACCACCTTTCTTTGTCAAGCTGGGCTTTAAAAGCCTTGTCATCCCTGGCAATCCCTTTAGGCCTTTTAAAGTTCTTTCTCTGGACCAAGTGAACAAAACAGGCCCTGGCCCAACATGTGGGCTGGACGTAAGAAAGAGACAGCTAGTTCTCAAAGTGAAAAATAGTTTTGACTAGAACCAATTTTCAAAAATTGTGTTTTATAAAACAAATTAATTTGAGATGCTTTCAATCGCAATCTTTTGCTCATAATGATATGCAAATAGAAAACAGATGAATGATTCTGCATGGTGGTTACATATGCTTTGTCGTTTGAATGTGGCAGTACGATTCCTGTACTAATCTCAACTCCCATGTATAAGACCAAATTTTTGTGTCTATAATTGCATACACAAGCAGATTGCGGCATGCAGACTGCAAGTACAAAGGCATCTGAACACATTCGCCACCGGAAACTTAGAATCCTGTCAAATGGCTCAAGTGGCCACATGCGAATCGCACTGGAACCTGCTTGTCGGACATCATATATTTACTGATATATACCACCAAACCCCATATGGTTTTCAGTCTCATCAGCAGGCCGGGCCACGTTAATCGTGTCGGAAAATGCGGTCAGCAGGAGCATGCATGCTCTATTAGAGTATATTTAGGCTTTCTTCCATACTATTCTTATTTTAATTCTTTTACATATATATATCTATATATATATATATATATACTCTACTCTAAATATATATACTTGTTTCAGTGTTTTCTTCCAGACTAGTGACATCGAAAAGTGAAAATTGAATGGAATGCTCTTATACATATAAAGCTATAGTATTTTCAAGCTAAAGCGTAGCCGAAATCTAACATACTAGTGAATTGGTTCTTTATAATTAAACAGTGGAGTTCACTTAGAATGCAAGTGGAAAATACTTTGAAAATTAGACTAAATTAAAAGCTAAAAGAAAAGCATGCTGGCTAACTTGCGAAAGATAACAAGAATTTCGGTACAAATTAAACGAAAATGAAATCGCGAAAGCTTGAGTAACCGGATGGCGTAAAAAAAAATACGAAAACTAAGAGTAGGAATCCCCAAAAAGCCCAGTTGTTGAAATTATAAGGTAAGAAATGTTGAATCTTTGGTTAGAGAAGTCGGTTCTTGATGGATAATTTTTATCATTTCCTCGATATTAGGTCTCTTTATAGGCGTTCTAAGCCAACCTTTGATCGCACCTTCTCTAATAGCGCTCACGTCTCCACTAGAGTCTTGTTCTCGGTAACTACTCCACTAAGTCTTGTTCTCAGTAGTTTTATCAACCCCAATAAGCGCTCATGAGCACAAAGTGTCGTGAAGCTTACAGAAAAGTCTCATCCATCTTACTATAGAGACAAGTCTAATACTCTTAAATGGTAGCTTGACAATTATTTAAAAATTGCCATGTCACAGACATTTCATGGCATTTGGGCTCTGTGAACGAACCGGTTAAGTTGGGCTCCGTTTGAAGGCATGTCCATTTAGCGTTAAAACTACCTTTGGGCGGAGAAAATTATTTAAATATATTTATTTAAAATTTATTTTAATGTAAACAATTGTCTTCCATACAATATGGCCTGGTCATGTTTATATGAAAAACCATTTTATATGTCAAAGGCTTCCTTTCCTCTTCTCTCATCAGCATTTTACCACTTACCCCTTTGGATGTGGATTTATCAACGGTGAAGAATGAGCCAAAAACTCGAGTCCTGCTAGAGCTGATGTGATGAACTCAGGTGTAATCGCTTTACGGATTCACTGAACACTAGCACACGTGCAATTACAGCCATGACATTGCATTAGTGGACCAAGGCGACTAGGCCTACCTTGTGAAGTGTGCTTGTGTGTGGATGATGATATACTGCATCTATCAAGTACTACTATGGAGAAATTGATGAAACAATGGCTAAAAGCCTATTATTTATTTTTGAATATATTGAACTGTTATGTGTTGGGAAAAAACTTGCATGCTTGAGAACAGTGGCTAAGAAGCCTATTTTAACTCAAAACTAAGATAGAACGGGTATTATGTTAGAGAAAACTAAATATTTGAGAACAATAGTAACTAAAAAGCCTACCTTGACTCAAAACATTAGGATAGAAACCATTTCCCCAACTCTTCCCCTCTAAAGGTCGTTGTGTCGACCTATTTCTTTTGACTCCCTTCAGTTCTTAAATCCCTTTCCATTGAGTGATAGTCAAGACTATGAAAGCCATAATTGTGACTACGCTATACGGATACTGAAAACAGGATGTCATAGTACTCAATCATCTCCTTAGGTCATAGTCACAACCATGGAATATTGTGGTCGCGACTATACTGCAAGATCCTTCCCACAGGGTACTAACACCGTGACGTGGAGAAATAACGTCACCATGTGGAGAAACAATGTCACGACATGCGGACCTAACATCGCTACATGGAGAAGCAACGTCGCAACGTTGAGAGGCAACATTGGGACGTGCGAACCTATCATCGCGACGTGGAAAAGCAACATCGCGACGTTGAGAAGCAACGTCACGATGTCGAGAAGCAATGTCGCGACGTCAAGAAGCAACATCTCGACGTTAGATGCTGCTCACTGATTTTTCCATTTGCTCCCAAGGGATAACCTATCTCTTGGTGCAATGATGTAACAAGTCCAATTCTTTAGAGAAATCTTGCATTTGAATGTGTAGTGGCTACAAAGCCCACTTTCCTTTACTCCAATTCAGCATGAGGGATTATTTCCTCAATCTTAGAGTGATTATGATACCCTCTCATGAACTTGTCCAAGTGCTTTATTTGGGGAAATATGTGTACCCAATGGCTTAGAGGCCTACCTTATTCACTCGGATATTTCCGCTCATATTTCCCTAATCTTGAGATGGTCAAGAAGTCTTAGGCAATCAATAGGGAATTTAGAAGAATTTTGTGTTTTTGAGGTGAAGTGACCAAAGGCCAACTTTACTACCTCAAATCCTATCTTGGAACTTGTCTTATATCTATTTCTCTAACGACCTTAATAATCTCAAGACCTATCCGGAGAGGGAATAAGAACACCCTTGGAGAAATCAATGTGCTGACGAATGAAATAGCCAAGAAGCCACTTTATCACTAGGTCATCCTAAAGTTATCATGGGACCTACCTATGGAGAATTGATGACACAACATGCCCATTCTTAGGGAAAAGCCTTTATTCAAGATCAATAGAAATCGTAAAGCCTACTTTATTTATTCATAAAATAATTGAGGGTATAACAAGTCTGACATTGAGAAATACAAATGATTTAAGTAGTGAGTGGCCAAAATAGCCTACTTTATCACTCAAAGTAACTACTAAAAATAGTTTCCCCAATACAAAATGGTCAATGAGACCTATTTTGCTTGTTACTCCCTCATCCCTTACCTTAGTTTTTCTTGACAGTATCCAACATTTCCCACATTATGGGAAAGTATTTCTTGAAGTACTTCCCGTTGATGAACCTTTTGTCTAACTCCCCTTTAAGGCTTGATAGCCAATAGGCATTTCAAGTAATACTTGATAAACTTTGAATGGCCCCTCCCAATTAGGAGACCATTTCCCCAATTCTCTATCTTTAGCATCGATAGGGAACACCACCTTCCAAATGAGCTCCCCTTCTTCAAAACTCTTTCTCTGACCCGCTTATTGTAGGCTCAAGCTACCTTCATTGGAAGCACTGCATCCTATCCATATGTTAGAGAGTAAGGACTTACCCATGTAGAGTCTCTCTTAAAAGTTCTATAAGCCCATAAGGTCTCAGATAAAATTTCGTGTCAATCTCTAGGATTATCCTCCCGACATGTATAAGTCTTTGTCAATAGCTTATTGGAAGCTTACCTTTACCCATTTGCTTGGGCATAAAAGGGAATGGAAAATAAGTAATCCCATCCATAGTGAACATGGTGCCTTGGTAAGTTGTAATGGATTGAGGAATTCCAAATCTATGAATGATCTGCTCCTTGATAAATTGGATCTTCTACGCTCACACATTCTTAAAAATTATTGCCTCCACCTGTTTAGTGAAATGTCTATAGCAACTAAGATGAAGTTGTGCCCCTTTGATGAAGTTGGGTAGATTTTCCCAATTAAGTCCATGGCCCATCCTCTAAAAGGCCATGGTTTCACGATTTAGTGGAGTTCCACAGCAGGTATCCTCTATATGCTACCATACTTTTGACACTGTTGGCAACCCTTGGGGTAATTGATGCAGTCACTTAAGATAGTTGACCAAAAATAGTCATGTCTCCTAATCAACCATCGCACTTTTATCCTGACTTAATGGGCTCCACAAATCCCTTCATGAACTTGCCTCATCACTTCCATGCTATCTGGGAAGGATTAACCCATCAAGTCCCTTCCTATACAATTCCCCTTCCAATAGGACAAAGGTCTGTGATCGAGCTTTCATCTTATGGGGGACCTTTTTGTTAGGATCTTCTAAATACTCTTTGATCTTAATTCTCCTTTCCTAAAGTGGTCATGGAACCTGCTTTGGAGAATTGATGACACAACCCATTCTTGGGGAAGAGCCTTTATTTAAAATCAATAAGGATCACAAATCCTACTTTCCCTTCAACCCATAAGTTGGTACATATTTTCCCCAATTTTAAAGAGCTCAAGAGACCTACTTTATTTATTTTGAGAATATACACCGCATATAACAAGTACCGCTTTGGAGAAATATGAGAAATAATGGCTAAAAAACCTACTTTTTCTTAACTCAAAACTTAGATACAGCCACAATTTTCTCCTTGCTTTCCAATATTATTTTTTCCTTAGGTTGCTAAGCTATAGAAAGCCGTAGGATCGGCCCAATCCTTTGGGTGATGCCTAACCTCTCCCATAGTGAAATACTCTTTAAGGTATTTCCCTTGATGATTCTTGCCCCAGATACGATTCCTTATGCCGTGACATTGAATGTGTTTTGTTGTTATTTCAACATTAGGTTTTTCAAGTATCGCCTTTTAGGGTCTGCTTTCTTTAGAGGGCTCAATGGTAATCCCCTTGTAAATGCAACCTTCATCTGCTATAGGTTGTTTCTGTTTCACTTCTACTAGGCTTTCCTCTATTTTCTTTAATTTGAAGAAAGCTGCCAAATTTAGAGAACTATTAGAATAATTCAAGGAAAAAGGATTTGTACCTATTAGAATAGTTCCCAAATTTGTTTCTTCATTTGAACTGCAAATAGACTCAACATTCTCTGTAGCTTTTCCCTTAGATTTGGTTTTCTCTACAATAGGCACCACCTTTTCCTTAAGATTTTGTGCCTCCTTTGGCTTTCCTTGCAGCATTTCTCCAAGTTGTCTTTTCTCCATGGCTCTTTGTCTCTACATTCTCCTTTTTTGAGTTCTAGTAAGCTTTTGAGGAAATTTTTTATGTTGCACCACATGCCATTCTTGTACAGGTGAGATAGTAGGAGGAACTATAAACCTTTGGGGTATTTTCCTTCTTTAAGGGTCATTCATGCCCTTTTCCCTTGGAGAAACATGTCTCTCTTTTGGAGAAACATTCTTTTCCTTAGAGAACTTCTTGTTCTTTACCTCATGTTTTGAGTTTTCAAATGAATGGTATGGATACCTTCCATTCTTTTTCCATTCTCTAGCTATAGGCACTCTTCCTTTTGCTGCCAAGTCCTTTTTATAAGTCAAGTATTGCTTAGGAATCTATACCTTTCTTACCCTGGCACTTAGTGAAAATCTCTCAGCCTTCTTTGCATTTAGCATAGCCTTGGATCAGTAGCAGCTATGTTGATTGAAGCTGTTGGTGAAAATGGATCTTCATCAATCATCATGGCTTCTTTTCCTCCAAGGGGCTTCACCATGACTTTCTTTTCTTCAGGGAACTTCATTATGACTTCCTTTTTCTCCAGAGAAATTTATTGTGACTTCCTTTTCTCCAAAGAACTTCACTGTGACTTTCTTTTCTCCTAGGAATGTGACTTCTTTGTTAACCCTGTCTTGGATAACATTCACGAAACAGCGAAAGTTAGTCGTATGATTCGGGAGTTGTGATACTTAAATTAGACTTTTCCTCTAAGCTCATCTTTGCTAAAGGCTAGGTGATCTTGAGGAAAAGTGATGAACACCTCTCCTTCCTGATGAATTCCTCGATCCTCACCGCCACATCGGATGTATACCGGGCTCATTCATTAGAGGCTTGTGACTTCTTTCATAGGTTATGTGGTGGAGGTGGCTTCATAGCAAGTTGGACAATTTTTTGTCCCCTATTGTCATTCTCTCTCTGTATTTCTTGCATGATGCCCACAGGCCTCCATTGAAAGAAAAGCCCCTTCATATGCTCATTTTGTGTAAGTGGATTAGTCCCCAGAAAAATCCTGAGGGGGTTGGCTTTGGTTGTATTAGGTCTTTCCCCTACTACATTCTCCAAAGTATCACCTTCTCTCCTATAGGGAGGAAGGTGTCTAACCTCTGCCTGCATAGATGAGAGGTGAAATTCACCAGCTTCTCATAGATTCTCATAATGTTGCCCCCCGAGTTCATTAGAAAATTGTCTTTTAGGCTTAGAAGCAACTTCTTGCCTTGGTTGCCCCCTTTCTCTAAAGTTCTCTAGGATGGCTTGAGAATGCTGCTTCATTTCTTCCATAATGGCAGTCATGATCACTCACTGACTCTCTATTTCTTGCATGAGAGCCTGGAATTCATTAGAATTATTAGAGAAAAGAATAGACACATCCACATTATCTGCACCTCTTCCTTCCTCACTTATTAAACTTGGTTGTTGGATGGATTCCCACATTATCTGCCGGAGAATTCATCGGAGTTCTCTCTGTTCCGCTAGAGGCTACGCGCTTCCTTTACGTGCTTTGCTTCTACATTGCTCGGATCTTGAGTTCGGAGACTCTACAATTGTCTTACTCCTCAATTTTGGTGGCATTCTTCAACAAAAAGGGTCTCATTGTGGAATATGCACAACTATATAAAAAAAAAAAGATGTGTGGATTTTCACAAAGATATGTCCCACCGAGCATGCCAAACATATGTTTCGGTGTTGTTTCTACCAGAACATACAAAAAGCATGAGAGTGGTGAATCTTGGGGCTTACTAGGAAATTATAGTATTTTCAAACTAAAATTATTCTGAAATCTAACCTCTGCTCAAGCGAAAACTAGATTCCCTTGTTCCCTTGACAGTTCCCTAAAATCTAAGCGGAAAATACTTTGAAAATTAGATTGAATTGAAAGCTAAGAGAAAAACTATATGGACTAACTTGAAAGATAACAAATTTCATTGTAGAATTAGATTGAAAATGAAATACTGAAGCGAGAAAGCTTGAAGTAACAGATGCTTGTAAAGAAAATATGCAAAACTAAGTTAGGAATTTGAAAAGATAATTGTTCAAATTGTAAAAGAATAAGAGAAACGTTGAAATGCTCTATTGAAAGTCAGTTCTATATGGATAATTGTCGATCCTTGTCTCTGATGTTGAATCCTCCTTTTATAGACATTCCTGAATAACTGTCTCATCCCACATTCTCCAATAACTGCTCACGTCTCCACTAGAGTCTTGTACTCCAAGTAACTTCTCCACTAAAGTATTGTTCCCCAAGTAGCTTTCCCTACTTCTAATAACTGCTCACGAACTCTGCCATAATATGACTTAGAGAAAAAGTCTTATCCATCTTCTCTCTTTGAGATAAAGTCTCAATACTCTTAGTTGGCAGCTTTGACAAATTATTTAAAAATTCCATAAATGTCCCTAGACCTTTTCATGGGTTGATTCTCATGGACTTTGGCTTTCTCGAAGTGGGTTAGGCTCCATTTGGGCTTGATATATCCATTTGGTCCATTTTCACTACCCTTTGGGCCGAAAGATTATTTAAATATCATTTGAGCCCAAAATTTTATTTTTAGTGTAAACAATACGTCAAATCTTTTAATAATATGTAAGTCTCTTTCGCCAATTTGAGTATCGGAAGTAACAAGCAACGTATGACAACCACAGCCATTGTCGTCGCCATCATGATCCGATGATCACATGCTTTTAGGCATTCTACTTGTGCCATTCCCGAACTCCTTCACAAGATAGCAAATGTTTGTCTTCACGCGACTTCTTCGTTAGCCCTTATTCTTACATGATTATCATTCTTCTCTATGGCCAAAGAATCTTTTTCCACCACTACCATCGTGCCTCCTCATTGTCCAAAAGTCTTGAACTAGACCGATACGTCTCTAAATTTAATTGTTCTCAATGTTAATGCTCAAACATCGCTAAAACTCGCAACCACGAATTATTCTGCGTGGCAGCTCCAATTCACGTTTCTCCTATTTAGGTATGATTTACTTAGCCGTCCAATGACTCGAAAGCCATGTCCTCGACAATAATAAGCGTACCCCGATGCCGCATCCCCTCCCCAATCACGGACCGTATTCGGCAAACAAGATCAATTTGCTTCTCGATGCAATTGTTGGAGTCTTAATGTTTGCCACCGCTAGTGTGATTTATCTACTGCCTCTACACGCTATCATGCATATAATTGGACTAATGCGACTATATGCAAGATGTCAAACATAATATTGACTCTCTTGCCTTTATAAATGTCTCTATTGACTTTGATGAGCTCTCCATCCATGTTTTGAATGAACTTGGCTTTATACTACTCACACATATACCCTACAAGCTCAAAGAGACCTCAGTTACTTTTGAGAATTGTTTGAAGCTATTCTTGGTCTGAGACATTAAGACTTTTGGTTCCTTGACACCGCCATCCACTCCAGAGCCCTTTGCCTTAGTTATGGTGGCCCTTCATCACATCGTCGGTCGCTGTCGTGGAGGGACGGAACAGCGATCTCAATCATAGCCCCTACGCGGCCACACCCGCTGCAATACCAACTAGCTTCTCCTTTGTGTCTCCATGACATCAGCTCCACCGACCCGGCTGGGCATAACAGTCGCCACCTCGTTGTCAAATTATGTTATGTCGGGCACTCTACTCGACAGTGTAGTTATCTATCCCCTCACCACTTGCATCTCTTCACCACGCCCTTGCATTTCAGCGCCCGACCTTCTTGCACCTATGCAACAATCATTACTCTAATCTTGGTAACTCTTCGGATTGGGTCATTGATTCAGGCTCCACTCACCATGTGACCATGGATCTTTCTACCTTGGCCCTTCATGAGTTGTACACCGCCTCTGACAATATTCTTATTAGTGATGGTATAGGTTTATCTATTGCTAACATTGTCTCTTTCACCTTACCCTCTCCAGGAGCCATTATTATTTACGATATGTTATATGTACTGCTTGATGTTTAAAACCTTATTTCGGTCTCTACCCTTTGTGTCGATAACCCTATTAATGTCCTGTTTTTTTACTCTTTATTTCAAGTGCAGGATCGTCACATGGGGGTCACTTTGGTTTGTGGGCGTGAAAGCAGGTGTATGCGGCGAAGTCGGTCCCCCTTTGATCTCCCGCCTTAGTTTTGTCTTCTTCATTCGATCCTCGTTTCCTCTCTCTCCATGTGGCATAGTTGTCTAGGTCATCTATCTTTACATATTTTTAGCAAATTTCTAAGTGTTCTAAATATTTCCTTTCCCGAAGAACATTTATGTTCCTTTTCTTATAACTCCGTAATATTAATACAAGCGCAGGTGCAGCAGCTAAATCAAGCATTACCTCTTCCTTTCCTCTTGATATCATTTTCCTTATGTTTGGAACTCACCTATTTCATCTTGATGGCTTTCGTTTTACCTTACGTTATCTTAATGGCATGTGATCATAAAGTATCCCGACTTCTTACGGAACACTCCTCTAACATTGTATGAGACTTTCTTATGCGGATTAGAATTTGGTAGCTTGAATGATTGTACCTCCAGCGAATTACTTCTTATTTTCCTTGGGTGCTAATCAATTTCCTAGAGTTTTACAAACGGCCTTAGCGATTCGTTCTTCCAGAGGTAGTATCGAGCAATTGCAAGCTCTTTGCTATCATTGTCGAAACTACTTACCACATGCGATTGTCACCACTTGTTCTCGAACTGACCTTAGTGTCACTTATCTCTGCTAATCCTGTATTTCAATCTCGCATGAAATACTTTGCGAATGATTATCATTTTGTTCGTGACTTAGTTCAGTCATCTGAACTGCATGTTATTCATGTCTCTATTGGTGAACAACTTGCTGATGCACTTACTAAATCTTTATCTCGGTCTCGCCTCTTTCACCTATGTAACAAGATTGATGTTATCTCTGGCACATCATCTTAAGGGGTGTATTAGAATATATTTAGGGTTTCTTTTTATTGGCTTTACGCTATTACTATTTTGTCCTTGTATATATATATGTTGAACCAGCCACGAAGTTTCACGTGGAAAACAAGGCTCTCCACACTCCACATCACTTCCTCACGAACACGTCTTTTGGACATGTCTCTCAAGTGCATCAAAGATGATGTTGTCCAGCCCCATTTTGAGATTTTATGTCCTTAGATCCCAGCTTCATATTGGCTGCTCCACTGCCTACATGCCTTGCCCGTTCACCGTATTTTTTTCTCCATATCTTAAATCGCTAAAGATGGTGTTTTTTTTTATAGATCAGTCATAGACTCAATTTGGGATCCCATTTAGCCAATACATTGTGTTATTTATTTATTTATTTTTATAATCATGGATGTCCAAATCAATTTACATGCACCTCAATTAATCCTATAAGATTCTGAAGTTAACGATTGAGTAAACCTCTAATAACCTAAAAAGACTCAAACTGGCCAATAACTATTGGGTTGAATCTCAAAAACTTAGATCAATCGACCTACCCTGTATTACATTGTGTTAAAATTTTCGTTGTCCTAAATCCTAATGCATGTGGAGGTATATAACTTAGTCCCTAGGCCAAATGATAATAATGATGATGGCAAAGTAAATATTTAATATGGTATTGCTGAGGTAAGTCAAATACAGTGTGGGGGGCATGCATTTTGGGAACAATCCAGGAAATGAGATGGATACATTTGAAGAAATTCTTGTCCACCTTCCGTTAAAAAATATATATAATATTATTGGAGTTCAATTCAAAGGTTCCTGTTTGTCAAAATCAATTTTATGAGGCAAATGATCATGTCGTTTTTTTTTCTTACTATCATGATCGATCATGATGGTTAATAATATAGTTTTTCTATCAGTCTCTATATATATATATATATATATATATATATATATATATATATATATATATATATATCAAATCAGAGATCAATAGGTCAACTTCATACAAGCTCTTCAAACACTCATTGAGTGAATAGTCAAAATCCGTATCCTCATTTCGATGCTGAATGGACAAGGCTTTTCATTAATCATTTAATGAGTAATATCAACTTCTACTTTCTTCCCTTTGTGGCCACAGCTTCTTTATGGTCACATTCAGCCTAGCTATGAGTCAAAGACTAACCATTTTGGGCCAGTTTCCTCTTTGTCATCCTATAGGTATATAACAAAGATACCCAAGGGAAAAAAATCCATGAGGGTTTTGAGTTTTAATAATTGAAATGGATTTGGGTCAACAATTTGGGACCATTTCATCAGTTCATATCTAATTCAAAAGCACTTAAATTGGTTTTGAAAATGATTTATTTGATTAAAATTGATATATTGATAATCCTCATTTTGTAAATGTAATTCTTCAATTTTTGTTGATGAATTTAGCTGTGATACCCTTTGTTAGGCCCAGATACAATTTGTTGGGTGCAATGGTTTAAATAATTGCTTACAAAAATGACTACACGAATAATCAAAATAGTAATACCAAAATTTCAACGTAATTCACCTTACTTTGGGCTATGTCTATAGGACAAATTTCAAACAATTCTTCCATTAATAAAATTAGTAAAATACAAAATAATTCATATCTAGTTAAAACTAGAGGTATTCTCATACCCTCAATATCAAGATTAACCTATTCTTGGCATACAAAAAAAATCTCACCCCAAATAGCACTCTCACTATTTTTATCTTTCACACCATTTATGAATAATTATCATATGATTGAGGCACAAATCATAGGAAGCCAAGAAATATGGAGTTCAAAAAAAAAAGGGAAACGGCATCATAAGATGAACAATCATGGGATGCGTCGATATCAAAATTGAAAAAACCCTTTATGTGAATTACTGGGCTAATATGCACCCAAAAAAAAAAAGCATGTTAACTACCACAACTTTGACAGTGGGTGTGAACTCCATCCGAAGAAGCAACATGACGAAGAAGCCCCACATGTCTTGTAGAGGGATCTCAGATCATTGATTAATAGTGGGAAACTAATTTTGAGAATTTCAAACCCCACCTTGATATGGATAACTCTTGTGCTCAATCCCCCATTATAACTTGCATGCTCCAAGCTAGATTGTTGGGATATTCGGAATTTTTTTTTTTTTTGGAGGTGTACTTGGAACTTGGAAATAGCAATAATAATAATAATAATAAATAAAAAAACCCTGCAATCACTGAGTATATTAAATGGTCAAGTTGCATGCACGAACATTAAACCGACCCTTAGCCCTAGCCACCATTTTATGTCTCTAGGAGTTAGTCAAGAGTTTGATGAGCTCAACAACATAGCATACTTCTTCGACCGACAGCACAGACAGCGTGCCAGTTTATATTAAGGACATAAAATAAATAGAATGTCATTTTCGTCATTATTATGACTTTACACATTTATTAATTAAGGACAAAAAAGAAATCAATAGTCAGAACCGGCCTGTCCAGCTCCATTTAATTGTCTTTATGCAAACATGGAAAATATGTTATATGTTGTACATCAATTGGCTTATTATTTTCTCTAAACCCCCAATAATAAAATGAATTATTTTATAATTAATAGCGTAAATTAAGAGGTTTTGAATATTGTAAGTGGAGGTTGAGTTAGTGTGCTAGGTCATAGCCATGATCAAATGTTGGATTGGGTAGTCGAAGTTTCCATCGTCACATTATTATGTTCTGAAAGCATATTGCCGATCCTGCGCATTTTGCATCTACAAAATCATCACAACACTGTATGCCCCGTATTAAAAAAATATTAACTATATATTTATGCGTGTGACGTAATGTATTGAATGTGACCTTAATAAACATTGACAAACATTTGTGATTGTTGCCTACTGTTCAGGTGATTCAGCTTCTAAGAATAATGGCGAAACCCCATGATTTTGTCTCTCTGTAGACATCATATACCATACGATATGGATAATATTATGCCAAGGCTAGCTTTTCTCGAGCATTATGAAAATAGAATTCTGCTTTTTAACTACTACTATTATTCAACTTTTTTTTCTCTCTCCAATCTTTGAGAGGGAGGAGGAGTCCCATCTGCGTCGAATCTCGATATCTTAAGCCAAATCTTGTTAAAGAGAAAACAAAATGAATGACAATTTATTTGGCATATTGTAGATTTTTAATGTCCAAACTCCAAACTTTAGTCCCAAATGTGCCACTATATTTTTTGGTGGAGCTATTTGTTTATTCCAAGTCATGCCAAACCTTCTTTTGGGCTTTAATTTTTTAAAGTGTTAGGCGAGGATACGATGCCGTTCTGTTCTCCATTTTGTGATAATTTGAGAACTGTTTGGATAGCAAGAAAAAAGAAGTCATTAGTCATTACAATACCTACACCCACAACATGACAATGATGGGAAACAAGAATAAAGTATTATAAGGCAGTGAAGGTGATGAAGGTGACACGAATAATATTGATTATGGGAATGGTTGAGTGTCTCCTAGCAATAAGACAAAGGCTCTCAAAGAGCGCTTAGAAACTTGGGTTATTTTGAAGTTATGTGGAGAATCGATGTTGCATTTATATATATAATCATAGTCATGATGATATTCTAGTAATTCGTGAAGATTAACCATGTTTCAAGTGGCATCTTTGCTGTAGTCATTATCCAATATCCATTAATTCCCACATATGCATTCTTTTTCTTACAATGGAGGACATAGAATTTAAGCACCACTAAGGATCCAAAAGCCACACGTAACTAAACCAATGGCTTGTTTCAATAATAAGGCACCAGTACACAGTCTCTTGGGTGACTAGAGTTGGGTTTTCTTCTAGGGTTCAAATATGTAATATTAAGTCCATTTGATGAAGTTGAGTTGCATTATCCTGTATCCACTACTGTTCTCCCACTCTTATGTCTCTCTTGATCCAAATTAGGGTTTTCTTTTTCTTTTTTAGTTGGTTTTTTGGTGTTTTTTTTTTTGGTTGTTTGTTGTTATCTACCGTGATTTGCTGAATTAAATTGTGGTTAGTTATGACTTCACCTTTGAGATCTTTCATAGGTAAATAAAGGGAGAGAAGAAGATATTGCAAGTTGTGTGGTGGATGCTTCATTTTTTAAAACCTCAAGTACGCCATCACTGTAGAGCTGAAGGAGATAACCCCATGTATGATTAGAAAAGCAAGTTGAATATGTACAAAATTTCCAGGAAAAAAGTGACAATATATTATCATATTACAATTTGTAGTGGGTGCTGGGGCAGACATGCAAACTAAGTGTTCCAAGTAGTGGGCCTTATAATTCAACAACCCAATACGATATTCCACTCTTTCATCCGGTACTGACTTTCCTTCATGTTGGTCTTGATTTTGATCAAATTTATTTTTTTCTTATCTGTTTGTCATTCAATTCATATCAATAAAGTACTTAAAAAGATCCCAAAAAAAAAAAAAATTTGTTTGTAACAAAAATGGTTAATATTCATTGTTAGAATTTGGGTAAAAAAATCGTACAGTTTGTGTTTATAAATTTGAGCTTTAAAATCTCCTACTTACTTTGTTTTTCATGTATTTTAAGCATCAGCAGGTATCAAAAGTTTTGAAATTTGTAAAAAGAAGACAAAGAAGAGTAGAAGAGAGTTTTTGTGTTATTGGCCGCTAGATCCGTGGCTGAAGTTGTTTGATTTGTCGTTTATGTTTGTTTTCGTTCGGTCATTTCTTTTTCTTTTTTTTTTTTTTTTTTTGAAACTTTGTTGAGCCATCAAATGGATGCTTCTAGTGATGGATCCATTAACAAGCCATCTACAAGACTTGGAATAAGTACGATCTTGGACATAACCATCAGCCACCTAATTCCACCCATCGAAGAGCATACTACTCTCTTAATTATTAAAACATAGGGATTTAGGTTTTTTAAAACGAAAAGAATGTTATACTTTAGGATAATTATACGGTTTCAGCTTTTAATTTTTAAAGCATATGAACAATTAAATTAAAAAAATAATCATAGTTTTCAGTTTTGGTATTTTCTGTATTTTAAAAAATCATTCTCAAAAACATTTTTAAAAAAGATGAACAAAACATGTTCTTAGGGCATATTTAATTTCTGTTTTTGAAAACTGTTATCAAAAATAGTTTTTGAAAACACATGGAACATTATTTTGATGTTCTTTAAAAATTATTCTTGTTCTCTGAATTTAGTTTTTTTTTTTTTGTTCTCTATGTTTTGCTGAACAAAAAAAAAAAAAGGAACCAAAACCATTTTCCTTATTTTCTTTACTCTGCTTTGTTGAAGATAAGTTAGCATGGTCTCAAGGCAAAATCAATGGCATGTTTTTCAGCAGAAAAATTCGTAATTATAACATATTAGTGCATGTGTTAGTAGACCAATTAAGCTGGATGACGAGACTTACCATATTCAATCAAAACGGATTTTGGAGTGAATATTCTAAAGATCAAAAGCTAATATTCACTAAGACGAATAAGGAAGTCCAAAGGATGACATTTGGTAGATAAGAAGATTGGACCAAATTTAGTGAGCTTTCTATGAAAGGAAAATATTTAATTGTAATGAATATGAAAGGAAATCTCAATCTTCTAGTTGCCTTGTTGGGGCAAAATAGGAAATGTGTAGATCAACAATATCATGGATAGATCCCTTTGGAGGATATTAAATAGGGCACATATTTTGGAGCAAAAACACATATCAATAACATGCAAGCCAGAAGAAAGTGTTTTCGGTGTCTACATACCATTTTTAAGGTGTAACTCAACTCTCTTGATGTTGGGAAAATTTTATACATTTTGATAAATGAAGTTATTGGGTGTGGTAGTTCAGACGTTGGAGTATCACGCTGAACTCATTCTATGCTTCATCAGAAAAGAATTAGACAATTAAAGCATTAGAGAAATGGAGAGTCCCGTCTATACGGCATCAACTTGTAAATCTGATTAAAATAGTAAATTATATCTAAGCTCAGCTCTGCTAACGTAGGCTAGGCTAAACCGTAACCAATCTTGTGTGTCTTGTACATATATGTTGGTTTATTTTCATATGTTTATTTCCATAACTTGGTACACCAAGTTACATGCATAACGCGGCTGATTTTGGTGCACCAACAGTTATAACAAACTTGTTTATGAACAATGATTTCTTTTCATTCTTGCTTTAAAGAACAAAAATAGTTTTTAAAACTATAAACTAAACAGGCCTGTAACCGCAGAAATAGATAATATATTAAAAACAATCCACTGGCATGGTATCATAGAGCCATCAGAAGGAATGGTACAAACTATCAAGTCTAGCTTCTAAAGAGAAAAAATTGTTTTATATTTTTATAAGATTCGAAAGCCCAGAATGATATGATCTCATATAAGTACGTCCAGTTGTGCAGTAGGGACTCTTTTCTTATAGCGTGATTACAATATGGATTCTGTGATACCATTCTGTCTCTTCTCTTTCAATAGTGGATGTTAGGATATATGATCAGAAATTCATGTCTGAAAGAGACATGGCCGGGCATGGAGCTTCCCGATTTCGTCGGCTTCTAGATTAACCTAGAAAATATTCTATGCCTAATCTATGATAATTATTACCAAATGGTGCTAATAAACTAATTTTGTTGATTCAATATGCAACGAATTCATTTGCTTGCTTTCATTCTCTCGTGCGTCTCTTTTCTTTGCCTGATATTGGGGAAGGAAAAAAAGGAATTTCACACTTTCTGCCTGTTTATTCTTTGAAGTTCAATGGAAGAATTTAAGATTCCTAACTTTCTTTTATTAATTTTTTCTAAGTAGGCAAACAGATATACACGCCTCTTTCTTTAATTGTGAAAGTCATCTCATGCATGGAACTTCAACTAGATTTAATTAAGGAAAGATGCACGGCATCTCATTCCATTTATACAGATTTTGTTGCGAAACGCTTTGGGGGGTATAAGATTCCAAGCAAGCTAGAATTCATGATATTATTCTTTAAGCACTTGGAAATTATCCAAGAAGACATGAACCTCGGATATGGGAATCAACCACGGGACATAATTGAAGATGATGTCTGGGCAACAATGAAGCATGAAGTGGGGAAGGAGGAATCCACCATATGTAACAACTAAACACATCAACTTGGCCACTCATAGATCTTATAAATGAATGAAATCCCCGAATCAGGCTTTTGCATTCAGTCTCCTGATATAGTATATATATATATATATATATATATATATATATATATATATATATATATATATATATACAGGTTATGTTTGATATTAGTCTATATGTTGCAAGTTGATCCGAACTATCACAATTATGAAATAAAGGTTTATGTTATAAACTTATCTGTCTTTGAGATTGGGCTCCGATAATAAAAAGGTAGGATGAACATTACGAAGAAAACTTATCATAATCACTTCATGTTGTACAAGGAAGCTTATTTAAGATGGCAAGTGAAGAAACCATACTCATCATGGATCATGAATTATAACCTAATTAATTGTGAATATTCTTGGCATTAATTGATATGGATTAGAAAAATCCTGACCGTTATTGGTGGGTCCTTATGATGCTCTGATGATCTCCAAGTCAGCCACGTGGTTTTTAAGAGACACTTAATATTCTCAGGTGAAGAAGAAGAGGCGTAAAAAGTTGTTAGGAGATTCCATGTCTACACCCACCAGTGTGTTTTTAAAACTGAAAAGGTCAACCTCTGTACGTATTAGTGGAATCTGCATCAGACGTCAGCAGTATTAAGCACGTGCAAAGTGAAACGAAAGGAAATAATTATTCAGTAGAATACGGCACACAATAACAGTTCTAAAACAAAAAAGAGATTCCCCATTCTTCTCATTTTCTTTTCATTTAAAATTTCAGAATATCAGCTTACATCAAGAACGATAGCAACCACAATTTTAAAACCTAAAAAAAAAGGAAAAAAAAAAGGATGCAGTGAGTTGGAAAGTACAAAAAAGCCTTTCTTTTCCTTAGGCACAGCCACCATGCACTATTATTAAACAGCCACCATGCACTATTATTATTTTCTTTGTTTTCTTTTATTTTCTCTCATGCTAAGGCCTTGTCGTTCGAATATCGCAGCGTAAGATAGGTAAGGGTAAGGTAAGGCAGGTGTGTGGCAGGTAGACGGTGCGCTTGGTTTTTCTGCATTTCAATTGCCGTTGTCTTCTTCAGTCTCTTCCCATCACTGTATTTATTCGACCACTTTCTCCGGCACTCTTTTATGGCTTCCGGTATATGCCTCCACCTCCTTCTTGTATTCCCCTGTACTTCCCCCATAAAACGGAGTAAAGTCCGGCCACTATGAGTACTGCGCCTATGATCCTGATACAATTACAGGAATATTAGTTAATTAATCATTTAATTAATTAATTAATCAATGGTGGATGCATGAAAGTGATATAAAGTAGAGAGGTTTTCCAATCGGGGTTCCGATTGCTTTCTTTATTTGGTTGTTTGCTGGCATCAGCATACTCTTCTGAATGTGATGTGTTATGAGAAAAATACCATAATGTTAATGTTATAAAGTGGGGTGATAATGATGAAGCTAAAAATAGTTGGGAAATTTGATGCCATGAAAGGACAGAAAAAAAGGCAAATACTAAGATAGTGTTTTGAGTAGCCAAAGGATAGCTCAGTTGATCTAAGACCGAGTTTACTCAGTTTGGGTCCTCTTAGGGTTCTTGGAATTAGTTGAGGTGTGCACGAAAATTGACCCGAATTTCAATGGATAAAAAAAACGGATAGTGTTTTCAGTGAAGCGGTAATTACCCTCCTAGAAAGATTTTTTCAGCGAGGATGAAAGAGCCCATGATGGCAACGATGATGATCACTGCGAGAGGGCTAAGCAGTCACAAAGACGGGTCCTCTTTTCTGCATGACCAATCCCTGGACATAGTATGCAATGCCTGAAGAAACTATACCCTGTACGTGAAAAAAAATATTATAATAAGTTATTTGATTAAATAACTGAGAGAGGCAGGGGAAAGAGATGTAGAAAGGGAGGAGGCTTACAGCGTAGGCAGCAGCAAGAAGGTTCATATCGAAGCCAATGGTCCAAGCAGAGGGTTTGTGCTCCATCACAAATGTAACAGCAATGGATTGTAGTGTGCCAAGAAAACATACAATTGTTGTGAGAGAGAGGTGAGCTGGGTATCTCCTCATTGTTATTGCCTGTCATTACCAGTTACAAAAAATTTAATACTTATATAATCAGAAAAACCTGAATTGAATTCAAAAGTAGTTTTTTTTTTTTTTGGAAAATTAGTATTAAATCACTGAAACTACGTAGGCTTTTGTATTTCGCGAAACAAAGAGTTTGTTTTTAAATATAGTAAGCTCATGAATTTTATTTTTATATTCGATTTTATTTTAATTATAATTCGCGTAAAAAAGATGTTGTTTCGTCGTGCCCGTATTTGGATAAGAAAGGAGTTTGGAGTGCTTTGTTGGGATATAAAAGCAAGAGTGTGAAAGTGCTTATATTTTAAAAGCAAACTTTTTGTTCGAGATGTAAATTGAAAAGTTATGAAAGTTCGAGACTTTAAAATTAATTTTCCTGTTTCTTCTTCTTTTTTTTTTTTGTCCTTTCTCTACCTGTAGGATGAAGAAAGAAGCCCAGGCAAGAGTGGCAATGATCAGGAGAATTGACCCTTTAACCCAGTCCTTGTCACTGTTTCCACTGTTTTCAGCTGCATAAGTTTTGTGAGGGTGGATGTAGTTGGACCACACCATCTCCACAATAGGACCCTTGTATAATGTCATGAACATGGCCCCTGCCACTGTCACCACAGTTCCCACTACCTTTGCTTGGCATCTAACCTTCTTCATGTCTACCTTCTCCATCCTATCCATACATATATATATTCACCACCCCATGTTAGCTAGTTCAAAAACACAAGAGAAATGGAGAGCAAGATATTAATGTAGGCATATATATATATATATACCTGCAAAGAACTGCCATGACAAATGTCATGGCTGGGAGCATGTTGCTCATGGCACAGGAGAAGGTGGGCGATGTGAATTTAAGACCCGCGTAGTAAAAGTTTTGATCAATCACAGGCCTGTGAAATCCGAATACAAACAAGCATTTTAAATTTCAAATTTTCATCATCTTCAATGAAATAATGCTTGTTGAACGAGAATCAAACACTTACCCAAGAAGACCCAAGACAAAAAGTTGCAGGAAAATTGGAAGGGTAATCTTTGGTCTAACTTTCCTGTATGAAAACAAAAATGAATGAATGAATTAGAATGCGCTGCTAAGCTCTCTCTATCCGTCTTCTTTAAAGAATAATAGTTATTAGTAATACCTTTCGAGGATAAGAGCAAAAGGAGCTATAACTGCAGTAGCAAAAGCATGCCTATAGACTACCAGCACATAGTGACTCATTCCACGGTTGAGGGAAACTTTGGTGATGATATTCATACCGGCATAGCCGAATTGAAGAGAGATCATTGCTATATAAGGCTTGCACCTCTGAACAAAATTGCTAAGGCCTCCACTTCCCTCCATTTTTTCTAGCTTAAAGAAAAAAAAAGGATGAGAAGTGAAGGAAGATAAAAGAGGAAAAAAGAGGAAGGAAACTTGGAAGAGGCTCTTATGTTTCTTCTCCTAAGTCCTAAGCAAGAAGGTGGCACCATGTCTGGTATTTATAAGCGGTAAGAGTATGGAGCGTGTGGGAATCTCTTGGCCACACGTACGTGGCTGTTGGTGAGGTTAGGCCCGGATCAAATTGAATATTCTGATGAGCTCTTTGTACATCCATGGCTCGGTGATTGGGATGATGGGATCCGCGTGGCTTCAATAGGGAAGATGATTTTGTGTGGTGGGTTCCCACTTGGGGTTAACCTCAGTGGCCGAGGATATGAGTGAGGGCCATCGAAACAGAGTCGAGATTGGTGCAATGCTGATGCCATGGATGGGGCTAACTCTATATGGTGCTGGTGCTGGTGGTCCATGCCCATTGCCCACCACTGGGCTCCACCTCCGATCACTCCTCGACGCGGCAATCCGACGCGACCCCTGGCCATTATATCCCATCCTTCACCCGGAACAGTAGGCACCTACCTGAATTTTTCAAATATATTTTACTATTTGTGCTCTATTTTAGGGTGAGGTGCAGTCTGATGTGTGCCATAATCTGTTCAATTTGAATTCTGACCAAATCTTTAAATGATGTCATTGGAAATTCATCCTTAAAAACAATTGTTTTCCTAGGTATATTAATATCAAGTTTATTTCTTTTTGTGCTTATAGACTGAAGTAACCATAACAACAGAACAGTACCAGTGATCTTTCCTCTGTTTTCCTGTAAATTCCTCTTATCCAAATTGCTTAGTGTAGTCATATTCAATGAATTCTAACTAATTGAACATGGCTTGACAGCTTCATATTCCTTTTTCATTGGAAAGAATGAAATGAAGAACAAGAATTCCGTTTTTCCACTTTGATACTGGCTGCAATTTCCCGAAAGAAAATGTACATAGTGAGAGTGATTTGAAAACAGAGTACCAAGCAAACAATTTTGAGCTCTTCAATAGCTAGTCATGCTTGAATTTTTCCAATTCAGAAGGAAAAAATGAACCTAGTTACCAGCTACAGATCTAATATTTCCTGCACAAGTTAAATGAACTATAAAAATTTGTGTACTTAGATGGAGAATCACTTAAAGGGTACTAGATTCCTTGGTACCCAGCACTTGGGAGAGCCCCATGTTTCTTTTCCATTTGAAATTTGTTTAACAACTTGTAGGATTGTGATAGTGAGGAATTTGGGCAGGGTGATTCCATGGACAACATTCCTGAATATCAAAGGCCATATGTAACTTTAGCACTAGGAGTTCATTTTTGGGGGGAAGTAGTTTCATGTTGAATCAGCTCAGCTGTCTCTGTAATGGAAATTGGTGTGATTACTTTATCCATAGGGTAGATATACCGTATTGTTTGCGGTATACAGTAAGATAAGTAGCATAGATATGATGAAGTTTGCAATGATATATAGTACTTTGATACACCCTGCCGACCTCTTTTAGCCCTTTCTTTTTTGGGGTATTGGTAATTCTGTTGGTTTTGATTAAGAATTAGAAAAAGATGATATGCAGGGCCACACCATGATACAAAAGGAAGATCATTTGAAATTGCTTGATGAAAACATTAATTTTTATTTATTTATTTATTTATTTATATATATATATATATATATATATATATATATATATATATATATTGAATGATGTATGCCACTAAGGAAAAATATACCAATGCCACGATTTCTTCACTTCTAACCTTTTCCCTTTGTTCCTTCTTAAAAGGGATCATTTTCAGACCATATTAACATTTACCTTAATCAATGAATATTACAAGTAACTCTGCTGGCATCATCAAGGGGTTATTGAACATTGATCTTAAATATCTAGGCAGGTGTTATCCAATAGCCAGAGGATTCCGTAAATGGAATGATTTGAGAACATAGATTTATGTGACAAATTCTCTACAAGATGCAGCAAAATCTCGGTGTTTCAAACGAAACGGATGAAACATTGAGAACATGTCTGTTTGCTGCTATGTTCATCTATTAAGAGGTAATATATGAATTGCGTGAAGTCTAAGTTGCAGTCTCAAAAGTGATTTAACTACAAAAATTCGTCATGAAGGGGCTGTCACATCACCATCAAACCAAAAAAGTTGCAGACCGTCCTTTAAACTCCTATAACTGGCTTGTTTCCAAGCAAATGTTTCAAGCAATCCGAAGAGGGCTGGGTTAGGTTCCAATCCAGACTTCTTTTCTCCCAAATATTTGGCATTCCATGCTGGTGAATAAGAAAAAAACAGGAGATATTTTAGGGAAAAATTGTTGGCCTTGGCATAACTAATGGCATAGTTGAAGAAAAGGACAATTGAATGTGGCCTGGCCTGGGCATGTTCTCCCTTAATTTATATTGCAATTGGCTAAGCAAATGTATGCTGATTGCTTCTTATCCAACAAGCTAATCCAACCCTGAGGACTATAAACTGATTAATGGTATTTTTGCACTCTTTCAGACCATGGGAACCAACTTTATGAACTTTAAGTGGCTAAATGGCATTGAATGAAACAATTGATGACAAAAGTTGAAGGATGTGGGCCGTGGAGCACCAGGATGCCCAAATGGGCATCTAATCATCCCCAATCATCTCGACGCAAGTCACATCTTGCAACACCGGACCGTGAATTGTCTCAGCAAATGTAGTGACCAACTAAGGGTGGTCTGATCATACTTGTCACCGGGAAATGATTGGGGCTTTCCGGGGATAGGGCGGGCCTGAGGAAATGAATGGGCAATTATATATGGCTATGGCAATAGGGAAGAAGAAAGAGGGGGACACCATGAGTTGGGGCTGCTCTCCCAAAGAGGTGGGTGTGGGGGGTGTCTTACATTCTGAAATGAAGTAGGACTGAACATAGGTTGACAGGGTAAGTGTTGGAGTTCCTGAGGCAGTGCTAAGAGTTAGGAACTAGTGATTATCTTTTCATCTTTCATGGGCTTCTACCACTTATCTTCTTTGTCCTTTTTTCAGGTGAATTGTTGGAGAGAACTGGAGGTGTTCATCAATTGGCCTAATCAGTGACCACTAGCTACCATCCATGGGAAAAGGCACTATGCCCTGGCATGCATGCGCTACCTTACCACCCTGTCTCCCATGAATGAATGAATGATGACAAAACCTTCAAAGGCTTTGCAATTTCAAAGGCTTAACACGTTCCAAAACCAAAAGGCGTAATTATTGGAAAGTTTCTGATACTAATTTGAACAGTAGCTTGCACTGTTAGAGTTGGGTGACTTTGAATTTTGTCCAATCCGATCTTAAAAGTTTCACAGTGAGACATAATGAATTTTTGGTATTTGTGGCGGTAGTGAAGGAACTTGGCCGATAGATTAATAGCCATAATACTCCAATCTTACACTCAAAGTTGGAATAATGAATTTCTCTTTTTCTGTCCTTGGTCTTTAATTTTCTTATTGCCTATTCAGATTTAACATTACAAAATCCCAGAAGAGATTGTTAGTAAAAATATGCATGATCTAGAATCGTCCATGTGAAATATATGTGGTCACATCCTATGCTGATCAATGCTTCTTCCCTTTCATAACTTTAGTTAAGCTTAGCTTCGCCCATGAAGGTGAAGCAAGCAAGAGACACCGTCTTTTCTCGGGTTCTTTTAGGGACCTTTACATCGATGAAGACTCCAATATTACAACAAATCTTAAAATAATCCCAGCTCGTGTTTGTAACCGTTTGTTTTCTGCAAAAAAACAATCAAAAGGACAAGGTTTTCTCCTTTATATTCCACATTCATTTCCACTCACCGCATCTTTTAGGGTCATTGACCAAATGTCTTAATTCACAAGGGAAAAAGCTCAGAAGACAAAGTACTCTTTCTTAGTAAGCCCATCTTAAACAAACATTTTAGGTTGGCCTTTTGAACTTGGAAATGAGCCCATCTTTTTCTTTGATGAAAATGGAGGCCCCTCTATTATTGAAACCAAGTGAAATCATCCCATCAAAAAGCTCTGGTCAAAGATTCATCACAGACACCATAATATGAATCTTTATGTTACAATAATTTAAAAGTCTTCTGCTTTCCAGCTTTTTCCTTTGGCTCATCAACAAATTAATAATTCTGCATTACTCACAGTTGGATAAAATAAATTGCTTCACTTTCCTTTGAAAGCTTAGTTCCTCCAATAAAAAAGGGCCCCAATCAGTCCATGCATGCCACACAAATCCCACAAGAAAACTCATTCAAATCCCTTAAACTAACAACCACTTTTATTTTTATTTTTTTGGTCCTTAAATCTTTTGGGGTCAAGGACAAGAAGGCCATACAACAATAATATGATCTAGTACCCCATGATATTTGTTTAAACGAACTTTGTTTAAGTGGCTGTCAGTTAAGAAGAATCAAGGGACAGAGGCGCTATTGAGGATGAGAATCATGTCTCTTTCCTTTTTCCATTTTTTGCATTTTTTTTTTAATTTTTTTAGCGTGCACGGATGGCCTTTCTTTATGCGAAAAATCCAAGGATGGAGGAACTTTTGCAAGTTGGACTGAAATAATACGTCTGTCAGGTTCTTGAACAAGAAGAAATCACATCAAATTTAGTTCTATAGAGAGCGTGCTATCTATCATCCGTGAAGCATGGTTACCTTTTGTAATACGTACAGCCACTTGGTAACACTGAATGCTTGCCATCTTTTAATTGATTATCACATCTCTTCCCCCTTCAAAGTTCAAAGCTTATCCCGGGGCTAGTGCTTCATAATTGGGAGTGTTACTTGAAAACCAGGCAGATCATCCGCATAACATAATCCTACTTTATTAATTAAATTTTATGTTTAATTACTATATAATTGGTTTAAGGTTTTGGGATTTATCGAATGTGCGCCTGATTTAGTCACTCTTCGAACTATAATAGGTTTATTTGTCATTAAGTTCAAAATCATGTGAGATTAGTTCAAATACGTGTGATCTGACCAAAACATTCAGAGTTATAAATAAAAGAATGCAGAATCTGAAATTTTACGAGAAAGTGGATTTTGTTGATGGGGGCAATGATATATAGGCTATGTCCTAGAGGGCCTAGAACTGATGTAGGCATGCAAAAGATGGATTCGGCATCTTGCTTTGTCTTCCATGACTAGTGGCAGAAGGGGTATACGCGTAGTTAGGCTGGTAAAAGGGTAAACAACTCACTGAAAATGTTAGGCGTGAAGCAGGCTGCCTAGTCGTAGTCAATCTCAACGTATCGCAAAAGATGGGATTGGCTTTCTTGTTTTGTTTCGCTTAGCTTTTACTTTTCTTAGTTGGTGGAGATTGGACTTGATTTGAATTGGACTAGCTCCGAAGTTTGGCCCATCTTAACTCAATATTTTAATGGCTTCGAACGGGTCTTTTTAGCTCTAAATTTGTGCTTGGGCTACAGAGCATGGCCCAGTTTTGATATCCATAAAAGTTTGCATTAGTTTTTTGCTAAGAAATGTTTGTCCAATGATCTGAAGTTTTCTTCACATCTTGCTTTGTAGAGTAGTCCTTTTGTTACTATTTCAAGAAAGGTATAATGTCAATACTTTTTTATTATGTATTAGTATTAAATTTTAACCCGAAGTAGTTCAATTGGTTCAACCATGGATTTGTTTTCCCATGGTCATCAATTGAAGTCCTCTTAGGACCACTAAAGAATTTACTCAATTGTTAGCTTTAGGGTCATATGAGATTAGTCAAAATGCTTACAAACTAACCTAAACATCTACTATTATATATAATGTGATCAGTATGGACTTCATTAGTAATGATTATTAATTTTAAAAGTATAACCTAAATCTTATAAATATGAGTTTTTAAGAAAATTGGCAGTTTACATGATTTGATGGGATGGGAAGTTGTAGTTTAGAACCATCTCTTTGCAATTTGTGTGTTTGCAAGTACTAAATATGCATGTCAATATTGAACCCAAATCATATAAGTTGATTCTTATAATCTACATTGTTGTCAAAGAACAAAGAGCATTTATTTATAGTCCTAGTGTATTGAGACATTTAAATGAATCCCTTGAAGTTATGCTCGAATCATCATAAAATAGCTATATACTTTTTTTTTTTTTAATACAGTTTAGTTTCAAGGTAGTAAATTATCTCAGTTGAGTACAGGCAAGCCCCCATCTCTATGCCCTTATACCTGTTTTAAGGGTGGATACTCTACGCTTAGATTAAACATGATGGACTAGCTATACTACTTTCTTTTGGTTTATAATGTCTTATTCAATGATGATGTTCAAGTTGAGTTCTATTTGATTTTAGGAAACCTAATTCTTCAAAATAGGAAATGATTTTTCTTGATAGTTTACCAAAAAGCTAATTTCATTTCCTTCGTGAATAGTAGAGGTGGCAATTTAACCTTGATTTGTTAGGCTAGCCCAATCCACTTAGAATTAGGGTCGAGTTTTGCTATTAATTTATTGACTCAACCTGATTTGGCCTTGATCCGACCCACCAATTTTTTTGCTTTATAAGACAATTTGGTCCGACCCAGTTAAGATTAAGTTAATTGGGTGTTATTCTGTGAGCTTGGAAAAATCAAGTTAAATTTGACTTGACCCGATGTTCGTCTGACCTAGCCTAGCCCTAATTGCCACCTCTTGAGTAAAAGTTTTTTGGTCAAATTGTTGTAATTATTTTAAATTAATATAATAAATTCATTTGTTAAATTTAGACATTAATAATGACATTAGAGGTTAATAATATTTTAAAATTTTATAAGTTAAAAATAATAGCATAATGATTGAATGACATATTAAAATAATTAAAAATTAAAAATAAAAAATTCTTACTACTATCGTAAGTCCGTGGATGAGAAAACAAGAAAAGTCATTTCAGGTGTGAATCTGACTCATGTGAGAGAACCAATCAAATTTCAATAAGCCTAAACATAACATGCAGTAGACCGTAGACATCAGCCAAAATGGGCTAATCCTGTCTTGAACCCACCACAGCTTGGGGTGACTTTGGGCTTCATTGGGAGTTTTGAACAAATATATGTTTTTTTTTTTTTAAAAAATTATTAAAATCAGTCCAAAATCAAAATAATGTCCAAATTAGTATATCCTAACCATGTTGACATACACACATTAATGCCGCAGTCATTGACTTAACATTGTAATTTTTTATAAGTTAATGACTGCGACATTGTAATTTTTGTTAAGTCAATGTTATAGTCACTGACTACGGTATTATAATTTTTTTTATGGACTTTTATGCAAGCCCACAAGATGATGTGTCACGACATTCTAATCGTGTTGCAACATTGTCTCCTTTGATCTGTGTCTAGGGCATTGTCGTGATGTTATTACGACGCTTAGCTGATGATTTTACATTTGAGATTGAATTGAGACTGTCGCGACATTATTTTGATTATCGTGTGTACTTCCCGATCTTATGTCTTGAGTCTGTTGTGACCAACATCCTCGTGATGTACAACTGCGACTTTCCTTTCCAATCTTATGTCTTCAAGGTATGTCGTGACACTGTCCTCGTGATGTACAACTGTCAACCTCTGGAATGGATGTCATGACACCAATACGTTTGTCGTGACACTATGAGTTGCTAGTTGGTCTTTAAGGGTGTCGTGACATTCTTGTTGGATGAATGTCATGACAAGTTTGTGAGTGTCGGGACGTGTTCGATTTGTTTGAGAACTTCACGTTTGTGTCCTGACGTAAGTTATAATGTCGCCCTGACTTATGTCATCTGTATACTGTTCACGTCGCAACATATGTTGAGGTGTCGTGACCTTCCTTGCTTCATGCCTTAGTCAATTTAGCACATTTTCTTACTTTTTTTGCTTCTTTTGATATTGATTCCTGCAAAATAGTAATTTTGGTGAAGATTCCATAATTTTGCATTAAATTAAGTATTAAGACCTCAAATATATATACAAAAATGGACTTAAAGTTATATGAGTTTCATACTCATCAGTCAGTGACTACGACATTGCTTTTTTTTTTTGTTAGAATGATAATTTTAAGTTACAAATAATTGTCTAAATTACAACTTATTACATCTATCTAAAAATACAACCAATTCACATCACCTGCATTACAAACAATTCATCCAAATCAACCTAATTGCATCAAAATGACAACCAATATACCATCTTTGCATTCTGAGCATTTCAATCAAAATTAGCTTGACTTTTCATCAAACCAATCTAATTGCATCAAATAACAATCGATAATCATTTCACATTTACAAACATTTCATCCAAATTAACTAACTTTCATCCTAAGTGCATCAAAATGATAACCAATACACAACAATTGATCATTTCATATATAAACTAAATCATATACATATATACACAATGTAATACAAATAACAATATATACAAATATAAATAGACATCAATGAGTCCCACATGATGGACGCTTTGTCTTTCTCTTAGGATACATGTAACGACCCGTACCAAATAATACAAGTTTTTAAAACGTTTGACCAAGTTTGACCAACAATTAGTAGGTGGGCCCAAGTTGACTTTTTTTTCAAGGATGAATAATTTTGGGTTGACTAAGACACCATTTCGTAGGCCTCGTCGATATGAGTTCATAGACGGGTTGAACGTCAAAATCCGACTTACGGATAGAAAGTTATGACCTTGGGGAGTTCAAGCAGCAGTGTTTTAGCAGTGTCCAAATCGATCCCAGGGTTTTTATCCCGAGAGAGTACAGAACACATATAAACCCTAGTTTTGCGTGCCAAATAAGACCTAGCTGACACACCCATTTTGAGCTCGAAAACCTAGAAAACTCCCCAGGAAACCATGAACATCGAGCTGGGTGGTTTCGGCCATTTTAGACGCCGGAGTTTGGCGGAGTGGGAGGCGACAGGCCACCGCGCTACAGCCCAGGCCAGGAGGAGCGCCACCACGGAGACGGCGTTGCGAGGCAAAGATTTCACGGCCGAACCATCGCCGAGCGCTGCGCCGGATCGGGCGGCGAACCGCAGCGGCGGCAGCCACGGTGGAGTCCGCCAGTTTTTCCTATTTTCAGGCCATTCCGGGCCGACCCATACCTTCCTCCACCATTTTGGACCCTTTGAACTCATTCCCGAGTAGTCCATTTTGCGAATTCCTCACTAGTTTGAAGATCTGACCAGCTCGGTGGCCGACTAGTGGATCATTTCCGGCCTACGAAACCTTTGGACCCGAGGTAATGAGTGCTATTTGTGTTCACGGTCTCTTGGGATTTCTGTTGATATAAAGTTTGTAAATTTTGGACGTCGTTTGGTTAGTTTTCCATTTTTTGGTCATTTCGGGTAATTACCGAAAAGGTTTGGGTAGTGGGCGCGATTGGTGGGTCAGACAAAATTGAAGTTGGATTGAGTGAGTGGACATTTTTATGAGTTATTGGAAGAATTCAATTCCGAAAGATTAGTCTCAGTTGAAAAGCTAATTTTAGGTCTTTTGGGTGTGTAGAGCACTATATAATTACTTTTTGTCGGGGTCCAATTTAGATAGTTTCATAGTTCTAAAGATTATTCAAAGACATTTGAGGCGTCCCAATGTCTTTGGTTTAGTTAATGGAGCTTAAATGGTATTTTATTGCTATTCTGAGCGTTCACGCCCCCGAACACAGAGGCGTTCTTGCGGAGGCGGGGTGAGCATCGCCAGATCTTGTAGTGGTTTACATGTTTTAAATGCTTTGTGGTATTATTATGATATATAATTATGGTTAATTATTATATATATATATATATATATATATATATATATATATATATAACTTATTTGTCGAGCAGTTGATTATCGTAAATATAATTATCTGTTTTATATAAACAAGTTATCATTTCATGGATTTTGTCAACATTTTTAAATATTTGGAAATTTTCTTGAGTTCATGGATAAATTTGTAGTGGTGCAAACATTTTGGTGCATGGATTGAGTTTTAAACCATTTAAGAAAAGTTATTAGTTTAAGAAATGGATTTTGAGACTTTGTGAATGATTATAATCGGTATGTCGTTGGAAAGGTTTATTAGTTGCCCGTGATGTCGGGTTTAGAAGGTTTATTAGTTGCCACGTGATGTCGGTTACACGAAGGTTTATTAGTTTTCACGTGATGTCGGTTTGAAGGTTTATTAGTTGCCCACGTGATGTCGGGTTTACGAGGTTTAATGGTGCCACGTGATGTCGGGTTTCTTAGAAGGTTTATTTAGTTGCCACTTGATGTCGGGTTTCACAGAAGGTTGCAGTAGTTGCCACGCGGTGTCATGGGGTTGGGTTTTTGCAGACGGTTTACTATGGGTGTAGATGCGGTACATTGTTGGTTTGAGTAGATAAGTAATTTCAATATTTATAGTTGTGTATTTTCATGATTATTTTTTACGACATGATGATTATATATATTTTATGCTAAATTTTATGTTGTGAACAGAATTCGGGTTATAATTTCATTAGTAATCATGTTGGTTAAATTTTGAGCATGAATTTCACATTGTTGACTTGGGGTATAAATTTGGGTTTTGAAATGATTGCGGGAGCCAATATAAAAGTGGACGTGAGGTCTTGAAGGTACCGAAAAATAAAACATTATTTTTCTTTATAAATTATGCCACTCACTTTGAGATTTATTATCTCCGTTTTATTGTTTTAAATCAGTTCTTTAGGTCCCGAGGAGCGGTCAGTGAGATCTACCTCGCGCCGGCTTCTACGTCACTCGTTACTGGCGAGTTACGATATTCTATCTTATCTATCGCCTATCTTTTATTGGACTTATGTATTTCATTGTACCCCAAGTGCGAACACTCTTAGAATGCTCTGATCTTAGTATTGAACTCATATGAGTCTTTATTATGTGTGTTTGTGGTTATGACCTCTGATAAGATGGAGTCGAGTTGTGGATTTGACGGTTGTTATCTTTTATATATATATATATATATATTGAGGTATTACATTAATGCGGTGTTTACTTTCTTTCTTAAAAATTGGGGTTCCATTGGACATTCCTAGGGATTGTACGATTAGAACTTCACTAATGAGGACCACCGGGAGATCTTAGGAGGGTTTCAGTCGGTCTTGTCGTTGTATCGAGCGCTAGGTTCCTAAATTCCTTAAGGGTTGTACATTGTTGTGCAACTCATCGATCATTTTTGTATACCTTCTCGCACTTATCCATGAAATTAGTGCTTGTTTCATTTATTCTTGAAAACGGTTTTCTTCCTAATGGCACCGGTAGACGTAGGACCGATGAGCTACGATTGAAGATTGGGATGCACCTACTTATGAGGAGAATCTTGTCTGGCCCGAGCGGCTCGTCGGTACCGAGAGAGTGGGTTTCTTGGGTATTCTTGTTGATCAGGCTCGTAGGCTGGGAGCAGTGGGTTTTGATGGCTCCACGGATCCCATGGTGGCTATCCTGACTAGATGACACAAAGAAGATTTTGGACGAGGGTATGCAGTGTCCGGATGAGGATAGAGTCGGGATAGCTGGTTTTTAACTAGGGGTGGTGCGAGGTATTGGGCGTATGGAGGACTAGGAAGCGTCACGCGGGCACGAGTTCAAGGCCTTTCCTGCGAGTTTGCCTTCCAACCTTTGTTGAGACTAAGAGGCTAGAGTTTGAGACACTCACTCAGGGTAGCATGACAGTTTCTGAGTATGAGCGTAGATTCAGAGAGCTATCGGATTTCTGTCCCAATTTGGTTGCGGATGAGGTCAGCAGGAAGAGGAGGTTTCTCGATGGATTGAGTGAGCTGATAGCTTTGAGCCTCTCAGGTTCCGATCATCCCACGTATCAGTCGATGAGAGACGCTGCTCTAGAGGTGGAGAGGCAGGACCACGTCACGCCGGACTAAAGCGTCGATCATCGATGGATTGTCTTTGGGGAGCCACAATTCGAGGATCATCGAAGAGTGGTTTTAATACGGATCTTGGGCGTGAGGATCTAATAGGGCGAGACATGGTGCGGCGGTAGCGGAGTTGAGGAGAATTGGACATACACGGGGTTACGGATTTCAATCGGAGTGAGTAGTGGCGTAGCCACTTTAGTCTGGGCCGTGATGGTTTAAGTTAGGCTTGTGGCGTTTGTAGCGGGATTCATGATGGACCATGCCCGGTGGGATAATGTATGCCCGGTGCGAGATGACGAGGACATTTCAGAGGCGCCTATCGAGAATCTGCCCGGACCCAGTCTCGGGATCGATTACTCGATTCCGGAGGCTAGTGGGCATGGAAAGCGAATACGAGCGAGGCGGACCTCGGTGGTTCCTTTAGCGCGGGACGACGATGCACCCGGCGACCCGAGGCGGGAGGCGAAGGGCGACCACTGCTGGGGCGAGTTTATGCTATGACCCGGTCGGGAGAGCCTGAGGCCACCGACGTTGCGACGGGTACATTATCTATTTTGGTGGCTGATGCACATGTACTCGACCAGGGGCTACGCCTCTTTTATTTCACATGAGTATGTTGCGGTCGGGATGACGCTCAATTCCTTTGGGATGTGGTTTGGAAGTGCGCATACAGGAGAGTCTCTATGGCCTAGTTAGATGCTTAAGGGTAGCTTGTTTTCTATTGAGGGCCAAGATATGGAAGCAGATTTGATATTAATAGATCTCAAGGGTTGGATGTGATTCTTGGGATGGATTGGCTTGCTTTAAACTATGCTTCAATGGATTGTTTCCTTGAGGGGTGATATTTAGAGGACCGGGACTACCAGTAGTAGTCTTCTATGGAGAGCGGACGTGAGCACCTTCAGGTTTGATTTCTGCCATTTTTGCTAGATGTTTACTTCAAAAAGGTTGTAAGGGGTATCTAGCTCACGTAGTTGACACTCGTAGTAGCGAAGTGGGATTAGAGGATGTACCAGTAGTGAGGGACTTTCCGGATGTGTTTCCTGACGATCTTCCAGGTTTGCCTCCAGAACGAGAAATAGATTTTCCCATTGATTTAGTCCCTGGTACAGCTCCTATTTCTTTACCACCTTATATAAGATAGCGCCGTGAGGTTGAAAGAGTTGAAGACTCGATTCTGAGGATTGGTGGATAGGGGATTTATTAGGCTGATGTTCACCTTAGGGAGCGTAGGTGTTATTTGAAGAAGAAGGATGATACTTAGAGGTTGTGTATGAATACAGACGGTTGAATAAAGGTGCCATTAAGTATGAGATATCCTTTGCCTCGGATTGATGATACATTTGATCGACTCAGGGGTCTTGAGTGTTCTCCAAGATTGACTTGAGGTCAGGGTACCATCATTTGAGGATTAGGGAATCAGACATTCCCAAGACGACATTCAGGACGAGATATGTGCAATATGAGTTTCTAGTGATGTCTTTCGGACTCACTAATGCCCCAGCAGCTTTCATGGATTTGATGAACCGGGTCTTCCATCCATACTTAGATTGGTTTGTCATTGTCTTCATCGACGATATTTTGGTGTACTCGAGAAGCGAGTTGGAGCATGAGAGACATTTGGGTTTAGTGTTGCAGACTTTAAGGCAGTACCAGCTGTATGCCATGTTCAGCAAATGTGAATTTTGGTTGAGCCGAGTGGGATTTCTCGGATATGTGGTTTCTGCTGATGGCATTTATGTGGATCCTTAGAAAGTAGAAGCAGTGGCAAATTGGGAGCAACTAACTACGATGACAGAAGTGCGGAGTTTCCTGGGATTAGCGGGGTATTACCGCAGGTTCATAGAAGGGTTCTCAAAGATAGCAGGACCACTTCATTGTTTGACTAGGAAAGGAGTTAAATTTGAGTGGACTGACAGGTGTGAGGGGAGCTTCCAAACAACGAAGGAAAAGTTGGCGTCGGCTCACAATTTTGACATTGCTAGAGGGACGAGGGGTTCGGAGTTTACGGCGTGCTTCACGTAAGGTTTGGGTTGCGTGTTGATGCAACATAAGAGAGTTGTGGCGTATGCTTCGGACGGTTGAAGAGTACGGTGAATTATCCTACTCATGACTTGGAACTTCTTCGCGGTAATTTTCGCATTGAAGACTTGGAGGCGCGCATGGGCGACTTGTCGGATGTTACCGACCATAAGAGCCTTAAGTATTTGTTTACCCGGAAGGAGTTAAACTTAAGAGGAGGTGGATAAATTGCCAAGTTACCAGTTGCACTGTCGACTACCATCCGGGTAAGGCAAATCGATGGCGGATGCCTTGGCGAAGTCTGAGGCTCTTTGGCTTATATGCGAGACAACTCTGACTTCCATTCATGAATTCGAGGAGTTGCGAGAGTTGGGTGTTGAGTTGAGGATGCATGCTCTAGGGCACTTTGCTAGTTCCAACTACGACCGTACTTGTGGTCGTATTCTCGAGGCACAACTAGAAGATCCCTATTTGATGAACATGAGAAAGAAAGTCGAGGAAGGAGAACAATCGGATTTTTCTATTAGAGACGACGGAGCCTTGGTGATTGGTTCTAGGCTTTGTGTTCCACCAACTGAAGAGTTAAAAAGGCAAATATTGGAGGAAGCCCACAATTCTGCTTATGCTATGCACCCCGGTAGTACCAAGATGTACCGTACACTGAAGGAATATTAT
Source organism: Tetrastigma voinierianum (assembly GCA_016808115.1). Taxonomy (NCBI): domain Eukaryota; kingdom Viridiplantae; phylum Streptophyta; class Magnoliopsida; order Vitales; family Vitaceae; genus Tetrastigma; species Tetrastigma voinierianum. Next base: position 65,658 of record JAEQBH010003196.1, read on the forward strand.
GGGTGGTCAGGGATGAAAAGAGAAGTTGCCGAGTATGTATCCAAGTGCTTCATCTATCAACAAGTGAAGGCAGAGAGACAAAAGCCTTATGGACTTCTGCAGCCCTTCCCCATCCCAGAATGGAAATGGGAGCGCATTACACTGGATTTTGTATTCAAACTCCCTCCCATAGTCTAGAGACATGACGACATTTGGGTGGTAGTTGATCGACTCACCAAGTCCCCGCATTTCATACTGTCGTGAGAAGTTATCTCCTCGAAACTAAGCGGAACTCTTTATGAATCATATAGTGGGTTTTTGCATGGGGTGCCGGTGTCGATCATCTACGATGAGATCCACGATTCACTTGAGTTTTGGAAGGGATTGATGAAGGGCGGGTGTCGAGTTGAATTTAAGTACCGCTTTTCACCCTCAGACCGATGGACAATCGGAGAGGACTATTCAGACCTTAGAGGATATGTTGAGGTCATGCGTACTGCAATTCAAAGGACATTGGAATGAATATCTACCTTTGGCAGAGTTCACTTATAACAACAGCTATCACTCAAGCATTGAGATGTCACCTTATGAGGCATTGTAGCAGAACCGATGCCGCACTCCTATGTTGGAATGAGGCGCGAAAATTACTGGAGTCGAGATTGTACAAGCGACGGTGGACAAGGTTAATATTATCGTGCACTGGGTTGAAGCATCTCGGGATAGGCAAAGAGCTATGCGGACAAGCGTAGAAAGGATCTTGAGTTTGAGTTGAAGATCAGTGATGTGGCTCTCTTGGAAGGCGTGAGTACGCTTGGGACGAGAAGCTGATCTCGCTACATTGGACCTTTGAGATTGTTGAGAGGGATAGGTCCGATTGGCTCCCAGAATTTTACTTGTCGGAAGAGCTTTCTCGGAGTCCATAATGTGTTCCACATCTCCATGCTACGCAAGTATATCTCGGATCCCTCACATGTGTTAGGGCGGAGATTGAGGCGAGGATGACTTATCCTATGAGGAGGCGACCGGTGCGGGTCTGGGTAGAGAAGAGAAGGAGAAGCCGCAACAAGACTATCATAGTGAAGGTCCTTTGGAGAAACCACTAGTCGAGAGCGACTTGGGGCGGGAGGACCAAATGCAGACGATGTATCCTAAATCTCTTTAATGGCGCAGTATGAATTTCGTGGGTGAAATTTTTTCTTTAAGGGGAGTGAGTTGTAACGACCGTACCAAATAATACAAGTTTTAAAGCGTTTATTAAGTTTGACCAAGTTTATTAAAGTTTGACCAAGTTTGAAATCCAAGTTTGGCCAAAATTAATTATGTGAATTTAAGTTGACTTTTTTTCAAGGATGAATAATTTTGGGTTGACTAAGACACCATTTTGTAGGCCTCGTCGATACGAGTTCATAGACGGGTTGAACGTCAAAATCAGGCCTACGGATAGAAGTTATGACCACTGGGAGTTCAATGACAATGTTTTAGTAGTGTCGAATCGGTCTAGTGTTTTTACACGAAGCGACCCTAGGCTCTATAAACCCTAGTTTTGTGTGCCAAATAGAACCCTAGCCCCAAACACACCCATTTTGAGCTCTAAAACCTAGAAAATTACGAAACCATAGACAGAATTGTGTCGTTAGGCCCATTTTATACCAAATGGGTTTTGGCCATGAGATGACACGGCCATCCACTTGCTATAGCGCCCGGCCAGGACGCCACCACCGGGCAGCGTCGCCGTGAGAATTTCACGAACCAGGCCGGACCCGCCCAGTCGGTACGTGAACCTTCTGACGGCCGCCGCGATTAGGTCGCTGGATTTCTATTCCAGCGTTCGGTAGGCCAATACCTTCCTCCACCATTTTTTGGACCCTTTGAACTCATTCGAAGTGGTCCTTTTAGTTTCTCACTTGGATTTGGAAGATCGACGAAAACAAATTTGGTTGACTCTTTGGATCGAGTTTTAGGCCACCGAAACCTTTGGACGAGGTAAAGTCTTTGTTGTGTTCAAGTCTCTTGGGCTTTCAGTTGATATAAAGTTTGTAAATTTTGGAGCGTCGATTGGTTAGTTTTTTCCATTTTTGGGTCATTCGGGTAATTCACAGAAAGGTTTGGACTTAAATTGGGCACGGTGGTCAAATTAATTTAAATTGAGATTGGATTAGTAAAATTGGACATTTTTATGAGTTATTGGAAAGTTCAATTTCCAAAGGTCTTCTCGGGTGAAAAGCCCCAATTTGGGTGTGGTCTATAAGGCATGCTTGTATAATTGGACCTGTCGGGGTCCAATTTAGATAGTTTCATAGTTCTAAAAATTATTCAAAGACATTTAGGGCGTCCCAATGTCTTTGGTTTGGTCAGAGCCTAAATGATATTTTATTATCTTCACAGTGCTCTTATTTGAACACAGGCGTTCTATGAGGAGGAACTGATTGGCGTCACGTAGTACGTGATGGTTTACATGTTTTGTGCTTTGAGGTATTATTATGATATATAATTGTAGTTAATTATTATATATATAACTTATTGATCGAACGGTTGATTATCGTAAATATAATTATACTGTTTTTATATAAACAAATTTCTCATTTCATATGGATTTACATCTTATTTTAAATATTTGGAAATTTTAAAGGTTCATGGATAAATTTGGTATTCAAACATTTTTGGTGCATGGATTGAGGTTTTAACCATTTTGGTTATTGATTTAAGAAATGGATTTTGAGATATTGTGAAATGGTTATAATACAGTATCGCTGGAAAGGTTTATTAGTTTGCCACGTGATGTAGTTGAAGGTTTAATGGATTGCCACGTGATGTCGGTTACACTCAGGTTGTAGTTTCCACGTGATATTCGGTTTTTACTAGAAGGTTTATTAGTTCTTGTGATGTCGGGTTCTGAAGTTTGTTATTCGTTTGCCACGGTGTCGTAAGGTTGGGTTTACCCGACGGTTTTACTATGGTATATGGTCACACGGTACATTGTTGGTTTAAGTAAGGTAAAACCATTCAATATTTATGGTTATTGTATTTTCATGATTATTTTAAACGACATGATGGTTATATATATTTTTGTATGCTAAATTTTATGTTGTGTTCAAATTCGGGTTATAACAATTTCCATAGTAATCATGTCGGTTAAATTTTGAGCATGAATTTCACATTGTTGACTTGGGTATAAATTTGGGTTTTGTGGGAAATGATTGAAGCGGGAACCTTATAAAGTGAATGGTCTTGAAGGAAAGGAATTTACCGAAAAATAAAACATTATTTTCATATAAATTATGCCACTCAACGAGATTTATTATCTCACGTTTATTGTTTTAAATGGTTCTGCAGGTCGAGCGATCCGTAGAGATCTACCTCGCGCCAACTCTCGTCACTGGATTCTGTAGCGGTGCGGTATTCTATCTTATCTATCTGCTTGCTCTCTTTTATTGGACTTATGTATTTTCATTGTACCCTAAATTCCCTTGAACACTCTTGAAGATATACGATCTTAGTGAACTCATATGAGTCTTTATTATGTGTGTTTGTGGTTATGACCTCTGATAGATGGAGTCGGTTGTGGATTTGACGGTTGTACATCTTTTATATATATATATATATATATATATATATATATATATATATATTGGTATTATTAATGCAGTGTTTTACTTTTCTTTCTTAAAGTTGGGGTTCCATTGGACATTCCCTAGGGATTGTACAGTTGGAACTTCACTAGGCGGGACCACCCGGGGAATCTTGGGAGGGTTTCCAGGTCGGGTCTTGTCAATATACAACCAGATGATCTGGCCAAGGGACATGTACAATCTTAAATGGATATGATGGGTGAAGGAAATTTGAAGGGAGCTAATGGTATGGCTTGACTTCGACTTGCGCCATGTACGTGGAGCTCAAGGTCACCTAGGTGGTCATGCACCTAAGTCTAGAACAAGGTCAATCATGGTTTCATCAATGGGAGGCATTGATGTAGGTGATAATTGTAGGATGACATGTGGAGGGGAAGTCTTTGAGGTGGTGTGGAATACGCGAGTGGTATGAAAGTATGGGAGGGTGGTGTGGAAAACTCGTGTGGTATGGAAGTCTCGGGGGGTGGCGTGGAATACTTGGGTGGCATGGAAGTCTCATCGATTAGACGACCGGCGACAACGAAGGGACCCAACCGGTTCTCCTAACGAAGGGACCCTCAGCCTCTACCGATTTGAGAAACATTTCTTTTAAACCCTTTTTAAAGGGAATTAGTGGAAGCCGAACCCATTTTATTCGATTATGTTTCCATTAAAAACTTATTAAACATGGTAGGAAATTTTATTTTATTTTAAACATTAAACCCTTTTATACGATTAAACATTTTACATAAATGACATTTCTTTGTTTTCAGACATTTTCCCAATTATACAACACCTGCAATAAAACATTTTACACTCCCGATAATGTTCATTGCTCCACATCAACTACGGGACATCAAGTCCACCACAAGCAATTTCAAATAAATTTAAAATCATTTTAATTTGTAGAAATATAAACAATATTTTTATAACCATTGGGCTCGAGTTGGGGATTACACCCAACTGTCTACGTACCTCTACCACATAGAGAATCAGAGTTCTCGTAGTTCATTTATTTAAAACATATATACATTACAAAATAAAGGTGCACAAGTAGTTATTTAAAAAAAAGTCTATACATTTTCAAAAAGTTGTCGTTCCGTGAGGCGGAAGTGTCACTATGCTTGAGGATGCTTGAACTGCTCGTCAGTCTCTACCCCTAACAACATTTTATAAAACATTTGAAAAGAGGGTGAGCTAAAGGAGCTTAGTGAGAGTATAGTTCATAGGAAAATAATGTTTCTAGATATAGTTAAAATACAATGTGTAAAACAGTTGTATAAATATCTCATTTCAATAAACATTTAATTTACTTTCTTTTCCCTTTTGAATCCATCATATCCAATGGAACTACTTTACCATTAACTTCACCGTTGGCCCGTGAAAAAATTTCAGGTAAAATAGTCACTACAGTCATAGATGGCCTAAGAAACCTCTAGATAAATCATGCATTTCTTTTGATACCCTTGCTATAGAATAAATCACATCGTGCATTGGTAACCTTTTCGTACTTTTCACGTGCATGGTGATATGCATCACTCTTCCCTTCCCTCTATAAAAAAAATCCTATCCCTTTCCTATGTACCATGCATGCTTAAAGCACTTTAGTCGACTTTTCTTTAAACACATGCTGTAACATAGGGTAACCATGGATTCAATCATAAACATTTCATATAAACACACACACACACACACACACACACACACACACACACACACACACACATATATATATATATATATATATATATATATATATATATATATATATATTTCAACAAACATTTACATTTTCCCCACCTTAGTTATTTAAGCCTTTTTCCTCCTTTAAAACTTTCCTCCACCTTTGTCATAATCACTTTCCTCCTACAAGTCACATTATCCATAAAATCCATTAACAATCATACCTTAACAATATTCAATCAAACCATTAACTATAATATACTTCCTATTAAATTAAGAAAGCAACCCTTAGAAAGCATTTTCTTACTCCAACTAATCTCAACATCAATTCATTCCAATTAAATCAAGGCTCATGACAATAATTCAGAAGCCTTAAATCAAGCCATTAGCATGCTTAAAGTGAAAACCCAATAATTCCCTTCACCTTAGCAAAAATTACATTTATACCTTAATCAATTATTCTTCTTAAAACTTTAATTCTAACACATTCCATTAGGCATTTAATCACTTCCAATTGATTAAAATCAATAGAAACTCAACTTTTTCATACTTCTCCTAAGGTGGTCAAATCCTACATGTCACACATTCATAATTATTTCTTCAATTTCTTCCATTTTCTTTCAACAAATTACATTTGACAATTCATCCAATGCCATTGATTCACTTAAACTAAATCAAACAAATGCATTTCCAATTAAACCCTCTCTTGGCCTAACCCTCTCCATGCTATATCTCATTTTCTTTTCAACTTTTAATTCCATTAATTCCTTCAAGTATTCAAGTAATGTTATTAAATCAATTAAAACTAATCAAACAACATCACTTCCATTAACATCCAAGATTTACCTAAATTTACAATCCTTATTATCTCATTCTTTCTTTTCAATTTCTTAGCAAAATCAACCTAGAATCATGTCAATTTAATAGCTAAAGCCTTAATATAACTCAATTGAAGGTTTAGATAAATAATCCATAAAACCCTAATTGATTACCTTAAGAATTTTGGTGTCTTGATGTTAGCAGATTCCAATGAAATCTCTTGTTCAAATCTACATAAAGACATGCCAAGAAACTCATTTACACCATCATATAATCATTTCCTCCATTAACCTTCAAATTCACATAGATTAGTAAGTGATCTCACCTTAAAAACTTGATTTTTCACTTAGGCTTTGATCTAGGGTCCTTCATGGACATGATAAACCCTTGAAATAGACTTGAGGCCACGCGAATCACTTGAATCTCTCTCTTGGAAAGGGACTCCCAGAATTTCTCCTTGCTTTGCTTCCTTTTTGCTCCACTTTTGCCTCTCTAATTGGTTTCACCCGTAATACCCAAAGACCAAGCCAATTGCTCTTTATGATACTTTCATTCTAATTTGCCGTCAATTGTCCTTAAATTAACCCCATGCCATTGGATTTAGCATCCTGCATTCTCATTTGGTCCATATACAACCATATAGTCCAAAACAACCATCCCTTTATTATCTAAATCCCACTTTATGCTCCATAAAATCCCACTAACTTGAACCATAAATAGGCTTAACTAACTCTCATGGTTTTCTAACACAAATATCCTTTTAACCTTAGTTAACTTTAACTAACCAAAGTTAAGTTTGACTTTAGTTAACTTTAACTCATCCACTAACCATAGTTAAGTTAACTAATTTATGACAAATATCAAAGTTAATGGAAGCTCTCATTGGTCCATTCTTAATCACATGGATCAACAAGCTTACATGGGACAATACATTGATTCTTGCTTCCTTACCCAGATTAAGTTACTCATTCAATGACTTAAATGCCCTCCTTGAAAATAATACCCCTATACCGATAAAACTCCGAAAATATTCCATGATCGTCCAATCATAAAATTGACCATGGAATACTCTACTTAAACTTATTTCCTATCATGAGCATGCTTTAGAAAAAATTCTAGGGTTACAAGGAATATTTTTAAAACTATTTTGTAAAAAGGGCATTTTCGTCATAAATCGTCGGGCCAGCAAAACCCCTTAAACAAATTAGTTTTAATCCATTTCGGTTTTCTTTAGACTCAATACATTGTATGAACATTTCGATTTCGGGGCTCGTTTTAAATTTTCTATTCATTGACCATTTCTAGTCAAATACATAACTTATAAGCAGAAATTTACTATTCGCGTGGTAAATTCAGGGTCTTGTAAGCACGACCACCTAGCTTACCAACTCGAATAGGTCGACCATGACCTCGCCCACCACCTCTCCCTCTCCCTCGACCTCGAATCAATTGCATCCCTAGCTGCGAGTGGATGGCCAGCAGGAAGTCCCCCAATGGATGGTCAGCATTATTGTAGATGCCTCCTCATCTTGTGCAACGATGCGTTGGTCCTCTCCAATCAGGCATAAAACTGATCTAGCAATGTGATGAATGTCCTTACAGCAAGTGCGAGGAAGGCCATGAGATATAGTAAGCGATCTCTATTATCGGATATACAAAAAACAAACCAAACAAAAGTAAATTTCATCTCTATGCATTAAATATTGGAAATAATTTAGAATTTAAAGACACTTACTTACAAACAAATGTGATGTTGCGGTTGTATTGTGTGCCTCATTTGATCTATGAGTGGTGAGGTGTGATCCAAGCGTCATGTAATAAATCGATACAACTCCATATATGGATCATGGAAGTCCATAATACCAGCCATAAAAGGTGATGTGATGATCCTCTCTACACGTGTAGCCCATAAGGTGATGTATGGTACATGATATGTTTCCCAATCGTACTTGTGGCATCCTCGTCTTTCAACCAAATGTAACTCTTGCCCTAATAAGCAAGACAAAGTTATCCTGATGAAGAAATTTGAACTAGCAAGACTCACTAGACGATGCCACTCACATAGTCTCAGCGAGATATGTGGTGACATCATCACACCAAATCTCCTTATCAATGAAGACATATATCGGGTAGATGGACAACAGGCTCTCAGATGTATGGCTCCCATAACACCTACAAGTTACCTAAATGTCAATATGACTAAAATTATCATTATTGTGAATGTGACTAAAAATAATTTATATTAATATATAATTACTTGATCACAAGTTTGTGCATCCAACAGGTCTCTATATAAGGCGAGCACACCAGATAGGTTATGCACCCATGATAAAGGTACTCACCAACGAAACCCTAATAGATCAGTCGGCTCACGCTCAGCCGGCTCAACCTGAACCTCAGGCTCAACTGGTAATCCATGTTGTATACCTCAAGCTTTGCATCTCCATCGGTGCATCCACCATCATGTGTAAGTGGTGAGGGTGGAGTCTTGTGGTCCTTCAATCGGGTGGAGCCATGTCAGTCTCTCCCAAGACCGAAGTTGGACAAAAAAAACCATTCAATATTAGCAACATCTTAGTAATTGACTTTTATATGTGTATGGTTATAAATATTAGCAACATACCTATAACAATGTAATATAACTGGAAGTCTCAATAGCACCATCGCGGCTTGCTCGGCATAACTCCCGGTATAAGTGTGCTAGAACTGCACTACCCTAATTGTAAGTAGAGGTATGCGTCAAATCTCATAGTAAGGGGAGGAAATAGAGGTGGACATGTAGACCCTTCTTGTTTGAAAATAGAAAGTATCCTATCAATGCTAGGATGAAACCACGTGCTGATAACCTAATGTCACCTCATCTCGTCAAATTTTGGCAGGTCGATAAATCTCTGAGGCTGAGTGATGTGCCCTAGGGCAATAATGTAATTGTTATTAATTTCATATTTCAATAATAAAGAGACATTTTCATTATCATCTTACATTTCTAATTTTGTGATTTACTCCATGAATAGTTGATTCCACTTATGGTTATCAAGTGTGTGACTTGATAGTAGAACCCTGGACTTCAAATGGAATACTATTCTAAATCATCCCTAGTCGTTCATTATTGGTGGAGCAATAGTTAATTAAGACTAGTATGGAGTGTGACTGATGATCATGTTCTACTGATCATGGATATATGATATTAAGTCAGGTCATAAGTACATGTTGGTGAACATTATACTGGATCGACCCACCATGAGAATACTACATGGATTATAAGTCACAAGTACTTCTCATCATAATAATGTCTTCTTTTTGTCCTTCGACCTAACACCACCATAGGTCCCTTTACGAGGCACATGTTTTGACCGCAGTTCAGCATCATGCGCCAATAGGGTGGTAATACAGGGCGTAGTTAGACGTAGAATAAATCATGTAGAGGCGTAAGTGGATAGAAAATTTGTCCTCCTTTTAGAGGGAGATGTTGTAGGCCCCTCGACATGAAATTTGGAAATTGCATGGCCATGCTCAAATGAATTAATAAGGGTTATTAATGTCATTTGCATTATCGATTTACATGGAGGTCGAAAAAATTGCATGATTAGACTTCTGAGGGAGATATAGTCCATTCCTTATGTTGATTAGGATATCGTGAAACAAAGGACTCGACATTTTATTATGGATTAGGTTATGTCGAATATTAAATTCACATAATTGGGGTGGTCATTACGCTAGCTGGTAGCTTATGATTCGTGGGCTTGAAATGAGTTTTTGAGCCCACTCCTAACATTATGTGGACATACAGGGCCACACACATAGAATGGGCTGAAAACCAACCCTTGGGCTTAAAATTGGTATTTAAACCTAAGGGATCCCTATGTGGATTCATTCATTCATTTTCACGGTTGAGAGAAGCAGGTTTCAGTGAAGCTTCGACACAGTGCCCAGAGACACTCGTTTCTCTCTAGGTTTCCAAGAAAGCTCGTTTGTGTGGATAGTTGTAGAGGGTGGAGCGATCCCACTGCACCTTTCAGTTTGACAAGGAGGGTTTGACGCACACACGAGGCTACGAAACAAGGATCTTCCGGCGCGAATAAGGTATTCTTCCATCCCTGAATCATCTAATCGGATCACATGGATCCCTAGTTAGGTTAGAAAAAATCGAAATTTTTAAAATTTTCTGCTGTGTATGTATGTATGCTTAATAGCCATTAGAAACCTAACAGAGACAACCACGAAGTCAAGACGGGAAATCCTCAAAGCTTAGTCGGTGGTGGGATCACACCTGGCGAAACCCGACACAGCAACGACACATTAAAATCACATGTGTCGGTGATTGGTGGTCCATGAATTCGGAGGCCTGGGATGATGGCGACATCCTATAATGTGATCATCATCTCCTCAACCGGTAAATGAAATGTGTGTCTCAAGACACTAACTCTTAATCGAGTCGTGATAAGGACCCAATTGAGTGGCGTGTTCGAGTGCCAAGCCCGGACCATAAAGTCCGGATTGGTTCACATATGGGCTAATCTGGATCATATGCCACTCTGCTTTGAACTTTGACGCCTGCTTTGTTGACATGTGAGTACCGACAAAAGATACAAGGATATCAATAAATAAATTCTTACCCTTACATTAGACAATAATCGAAAACAACATTTTATGATATGAAAAATGCATACAGTAGTGTCCACTAAATGAGATCAATGTATGTCCTGTAAAACCAAGACAAATCTATCTAGCGGATCTGCATCATAAGGCCCTCCGAATGCCATATCTGTAACATATAACAATCAATAACGATAAACAAATGAGCAAATACTAGTATATAGATAGAATGCAATTATTAAGGCAATGTAACAACAAAAAACATATATGTTTCAATCAACTTGATTCCTATTTCGACATGATTGGTGATTGTGACCAAGTTGTTTGTAGAACCCACATGTGATGGTAGTCTTCCCCTCTCTAACATCCATTTCATTATGCAAATGAATTGATTTAGGACATCCACGTGTTGTGCGTTTCATTGACTCAGAAGGCACAATGGTTGGACCTTCATAAGGAGGCCATTCATATTCTTCTAAGATGGGACGGAACAAGGTTGCCCATGTATCATAGTACGATTGAGTACTATAGTAGCCTTGAACAAATGATCAAAAATCTACGGAGCGAAACTGACATGCTGCTATAATATGACTACAAGGAAATCCATATATAAATATCTTACCACAAGTGCATTTATGGTCATGTAAGTTGAGGCGATGTGTTTGACCTCTCTTTGACTTGACATGAAATCATCCCTGGTTATGATCGTAAAGAACAATCTCAAATGACCCAGCTTTAACCACATGTGCCTTAATCTTATCATCAACATATGGAGTATACTGCTCATTTGATGCCAATCTGTTATAACCTTGTTCCCTTCTTGCAACAAAGTATCTATTAAGCCTAAAAATGGTCAATTGAACCCGATATATGATTCGGGTAAACTCTATAGCTCAGCTAAGAACACTGTGAAAACCTCAGACATGTTTGTAGTCATTATCCCATATATTTGACCTCCATCATGTGAAAGTGCCCATTTCTCAAAAGGGATTGCCTCCAACCATTGTTGTGCTTCTAAATTAATTCTCCCATTTATGTCCATATGCTTATTGAATTTTCCAACTTTAGTTGCTAAAGCTACTTTGCACACCAAATTCTTTAAGGTTTTATCTTTGAATAGATTCATAAAGTTGCTTGCAAGGTGGCGTAAATCCTATGATATGCATCTAGTTCAATCCAACCAAGATGAACATTAGTCATTATTGCCATAATGCCTGGATGTTTGTCAGCTATAACACTCATCCGTTGAGTTACTTGGTTTCTAATACATGCCAAGAACCATCCTCAACTATCAATATTCTCTCCTTCTATAATAGCAAATGCTAGTAGAAACAACTAATTATTTCCAACACAACCCATAGCAATCAATAACGTGTCTCTATACTTCCCATACAAATGTGTACCATCAATACTCATTGTAAGTTTTGACAATGATTGAATCCTTCAATAGATGGATGAAACGCCTAGAAAACACGTTGAAATACCTCGGTGTTATGCATAACTATCAAATATTTTCCAAGTTACAACACATCCAGGATTTGCCTGCTCCAATGCCATAAAGAAACGTGGCAGTTCTGCATATGACTTATGGAAGTCCCCAAATAAGATTGTAAGTGCTTTATGTTTTCCAACCAATGCCTTCTTGTATGATATTTCATATCCAAATTTCTTCATAATGGTTGCTTGGATAGCAGCTGCGACAAAGTGGTGTGCCTTAATAATTGCATGATGATCGACAACCAAGTTGGAGTCTAATTATTGATGGTCAGGAGTTCAAGCGGCATTGACCTGAGTTTGTGGACCACACTTATTGATTGCGAAGAAAGATGTATCTTTCACAGCCATAGCATGAAGCACATGTACATTGACACTCCTCGGCTGTATCTGCAGCTAACAATTTTTTGAAGATGCAGCAATCATATTGTTGGTGCACTTTAATAAGTCTGACTTATGACATCTTGAGGCGACTTTGGAACTAAAAACCTAGCCAACAACAAATTCTCCACTTTAGTTTGTAGTATTATAGTTCACCCATGGAGTCCAGTCATTTGAAACAACATTACCAAAGTATTCCTATAACACTCCAAATTATACCCTATAAGTTTTATGATATGTTTAGGGTATAATAAAAGTCAAATTTGTATTTTTCAGAAATTTAAGTGCTAAGTGTGAAAAAAGTGGCTGGTAATTAATTAAGTCTGGAACCAAAGGATATAAAACAAAGGAAGATTAAATGTTAGGTAGAATTGGGATAAGTTTAGTTTCAAATTGAATGAAGAAGGACTAAAAAACAAAAAGGGAAAAAATTAAGTCCAAAAGGTAAAAGACCACAAATTGTCTTCTAGGATGGGAAGTTCCCATTTTTTGCTTTGGAGTGCTAGGGCATACGGTTTGTGGAGAAGAGCCAAATTTTAGGTTGATTCCTCTCCATTTCTTGGTTCTCCTTGTTCAAGCAAAGAGAAGAGAAGGAAATGATTTGGAAGTTCAAGAAAGGTAAGGTTGAGCTATCTAACTCATCCGCATCATGTTTGTGTTAGGAAAACTCTAACTCTTCTAAATTTTTTTTTGGGTTAGGTTTTGTGGTTTGTTTTGGTTGGAATTTTCCAATGGAAAGAGCGAAATGCTTCATTTACAGGCCCGGCGGCTTGTACCTAGCGAAGGAGTGCTTGCCTCGCGGGCAGGACTTATCTTATGGCCTGTGCGCTCCGCTGGGCGAAAGGATGCTTCGCCTAGGCGAACCACTTCACCTCGGCAAACCCATCTTCTTGGCAGACTTTGTTCTTGCCTCTTCTCTGTCTATTTTTCTTTCTAATTTTTATAAAGCCTAAACAAATGTTATAAATACTAGTATAAAAAACTCTAAAACACATATAATTGTAGTCCCAGCTTAAGGCTGGGATGGTGAATGAATAGGCTGTACATTTATCTTATGGCACTCTGCATAGTGTTGCGACCTCCTATTTAGGTGTTGTAAGCACATATGTTTAGTGCTTGACGCCACATTTAATTACTATCTTTGTGCAATTTACCTGTGTGTTCGTCCTCTCATTCATTTATTCTTGATGCATATAGACAAACATTTATATGATACGTATATGAATAATGAACAATATGAAAACAAAGTAAGTCAGCTCTAATGCTAAGGCTTATCTCAGTTATGTATTGTAGTGTACCTATGGGTACCTTCTGTTATGAAATTTCTGATAAGTACTCCTACGGGAGATATGAATACTCTGACATGCGAATTATTTTAAATGTATACTGCAATTGAGGACCACTAGAAGTGGTCATGTATGTTATCTGTTTTCTCACTAAACTATAAGCTTAGCACGGGTGTTTCATCCTTGTAGGTACTGAAGAGGTCATCAGAGACATCCCGTATTCGCCAGGGCCAACACAGCAGTAGGAGCCTTTCTGATGTAGATCCCTAAATTAGTTTTGTTGTAATGAAAATGTAAATGTAATATTTTGAGATAGTGGAACTTGTGTAAATACAAGTAGTTGGAATCAGGCATATATGTATAGGACAATTTAAAGACCACTATGGTGATAGTTTTACAAGTTTATGTCTTCATGAATATATGTTTGAAATTGGTCCACTAATGTCAGATTAATAGTTCTCTGCCTCGTGTGATGCCCCCTCACTTGACGCAGTCGGGGGAAGGGGCGTTACAGTTTTAGTGGTATCAAAGTCAGTTTTAGGCGTTTTTGGAAAACTATTAGGTTAAAAATGTACCTACATAATAATGTGATTGGCCTAATGCGGATGTCCTTGTTTTGTATATTGATTAGAATGGACCAATCCCAGGACGTTGTGGAGGAAACTGCTAAAAGCATCGATCCTATGGACCTTGATCCATCTGTCTTTGGTCCGTCTGACTCAACTAGAATTGAACATGTGTCAACCGAAGCATTGTTAAAAATTTCTCAGGATATGGCAAGGGTCTTAGATCAACTCATGGCCCCTAGAGCACCGATTGATTCGGTAAGAAAGCATGGAGTGGAAGAATTCCATGGTATAAGTTTGGAAGAGTTTGATAAAGCTAAGTTTTAGCTAGATAAATTGCCATCAGTTAAGCCTTTAGCATATGACATGCATGTTACCAGTCCTCTGGAGCATACTGTTAGAGTCAACCGAGTATACAAGGATTGTCCCCTAATGGTTCATGATATAAAGTTTTCGATTGATTTAATTGCTTTGCCTTTTCATGAATTTGATTTGATTTTAGGGATGGATTGGTTATCCAAACATCGGGCTATAGTTGATTGTGATAAGAAAGCAGTAGTGCTTAAATGTTCTGAACCATCGAAGGCAACTGTACATGGTATTCGATCTAGATCAGTGTCAAATATAATTTATTATCGCAAACCCGAGCGTTTTCTTGAAAGGTTGTGGAAGCCTTTGGCCTTAGTGCTTAACTTTAAGAGGGGACAGGTAAATCTAGAAGATATTCCGGTGATAAAGGAATTACCTGATGTGTTTCCTGAGGAATTACCAGGTTTACCACTCGAAAGATAAGTAGATTTGGCTATTAAAGTTTTACCTGGAACGACTCCTGTTTCTAGGGCACCTTATTGTATGGCTCTGACTGAACTAAAAAAATTGGAGACTTAACTACAGGAGTTATTAGACAAGGGATTCGTCCAAACTAGTGTTTCATCCTGGGGTGCACTGGTTTTGTTTGCCAAAAAGAAAGATGGCACTCTTTGGATGTGCATTGATTATCGGCAAATAAATAAAGTAACCATGAAAAATAAATATCCGTTGCCGAGAGTAGAAGATATTTTTTATCAGTTGAAATGAGTGAGTGTCTTTTCAAAAATAGACCTACGATCAGGATATTATCAACTTCGGGTGAAAGATGTTGATGTCCCAAAAACAGCCTTTAGAACCCGATATGGTCATTATGAGTTTTTAGTAATGTCATTTGGGTTGACTAATGCACTAGCCGCATTCATGGACTTGATGAACAGGGTATTCCACCCTTATTTGGACCAGTTTGTAGTGATATTCATAGATGATATTTTGGTGTATTCTAAGGATGCACAAGAACATGAACATCATTTGAAGATAGTGTTGCAAATCCTGAGAGAAAAACAGTTGTTTGCAAAGTTAAGTAAGTGTGATTTTTGGCTTAAGGAAGTGTCATTCCTAGGTTATATTGTGTCTGTAAAGGGTATTAGAGTGGACCCTGGGAAAATTGAGCGATTGTGAATTGGAAACCACCTCAAAATGTAACAGAGGTGAGAAGTTTCTTGGGTTTAGCTGGGTATTACCGACGGTTCGTAAAGGGATTCTTTGTCATAACATCTACACTTACCAAGTTACTCCGGAAAGGGGTGAAGTTTGAATGAGATGACAAATGTTAGTCAAGTTTTGAATAGTTAAAGAAAATTCTAGTTGAAGCACCAGTGTTGACTCAGCCTACTCCAGGTAGAGAATACGCCATGTATAGCGATGATTCAAGGACTGGTTTGGGATGTGTATTGATGCAAGATGGAAAAGCGATGGCATATGCCTCAAGATAGTTGAAACCGTATGAGAAAAATTATCCCACACATGATCTGGAATTGGCAGCGATAGTGTTCGCTTTGAAAATATGGCGACACTACTTATATAGTGAAAAATGTAAATATTTACAGATCATAAGAGTCTTAAGTATCTATTAACTTAGAAGAAACTGAATTTTAGGCAACGTCGGTGGCTAGAATTGTTTTAGGACTATGATTTCATAATGGGTACCACCCCGAAAAGCTAATGTGGTGGCGGACGCCTTAAGTAGAAAAACAATTTATGTTTTGTCCCTGAAACATTGTACATGGAGATTTACATATGACGGAGCTTTGTTAGCGCAATTAAAAGCTATGCCTGAGTTGAGGCAAATGATGATTGGTACTTAGAAAAATGATGTCAGGATTCTGATAAAGATACAATTAGTCGAAATTGAGATAAGGCCCGGCTATTCTATAGAAGATGGAGGTTCTAATACAAGAGCAGTTATGTGTACCGAATGTCCAAGAAATGAAAATTGATGTATAAAAGCCCGCAATCTATTATTTCACCATGCATCCACAGGTTAACAAGATATACCAAGATTTGAAATAGTATTATTGGTGGCAAGGAATGAAAAAGGATGTAGTAGAATATGTATCAAAATGTATGACTTGTCAGCAAGTAAAAGCTTAACATCAAGTACCGTCCGGTCTGTTAAATCCCATCCCAATTCCACAATGGAAGTAGGACACGATTACTATGGATTTTGTGTTCGGTTTTCCCCTCACCCAAAGGAAACATGATTCAGTTTGGGTAATCGTTGACAGACTTACAAAGTCTGCTCACTTCTTACCAGTCTAGCTGGACTATTCCATGGATCGGTTAGCGAAGATGTATGTGAGTAAGATTGTTCGGTTGCATGGGATCCCACTGTCAATAGTGTCTGATCGCGGTTTTGGAAGAATTCTGATCGACTTTAGGTACTTGGTGATTTTGCAAATACAACCTTTCATCCATAACAATGGTTGAATTTGAAAGAGTGATTCAAGTGTTAGAGGACATGCTTTGAGGTTGTGTGCTAGATTTTCTTAGAAGTTGGGATAGGTATATTTCCCTTATGGAATTTGCCTATAACAACAGTTATCAGTCTAGCATTGGTATGACCCCTTATGAAGCTTTGTATGGTAGAAAATGTAGAACTCTTGTATCTTCGGGTGACCCTAAATGAGCATAAGGTCATTGGTCCCGACATAGTGAAAAGAGACGAGGAAGAAAAGCTGGGTCATTTAGCAAGGTTAAGTTTGCTAGTGATAGACAAAAGCCATATGCAGATTTGAAAAGAAAAGACATAGAGTACAAAATCGGAGATAAGGTTTTTTTGAAAGTATCACCGTGGAGGAAGATACTCTAGTTTGGAAAGAAAGGAAAACTAAGTCCAAGGTTTATCGGACCTTATGAGATCTTAGAAATAATTGAACCAGTAGCTTATCGTTTGGCTCTCCCTCCGAAGTTAGCCAAATTACATAATGTATTTCATGTCTCAATGCTTCGGAAATACCATTTTGATGAATCGCACATCTTGCCAGTACAAGATATACAAGTGCAATCAGACTTCACTTATGATGAAGAACCAAAGGCCATTCTAGCTCGTGAAATAAAACAATTGAGGAACAAACAAGTTCCTGTGGTAAAGGTGCTTTGGCAACACCACGATATGGAGGAAGCAACTTGGGAGCTGGAATCGACAATGAGGGCACAGTACCCTCAACTCTTCAATTCAGGTATTAATTTCGAGGAAGAAATTCTTTTAAGGGAGAAAGAATTTTAACACCCCAAATTATACCCTAGAAGTTTTATGATATGTTTAGGGTATAATAAAAGTCAAATTTGTATTTTTCAGAAATTTAAGTGCTAATTGTGAAAAAGGGTAAACTGGTAATTAGTTAATTAAGGACCCAAAGGGCATAAAACAAGAAGATTATATGTTAAGGTAGAATTGTGATAAGTTTAGTTTCAAATTGAATGAAGGAGAAGGACTAAAAAGCAAAAAGGGAAAAAAAAAAAGTCTAAAAGGGATAAGACCACAAATTGTCTTCTAGAATGGGAAGTTCCCATTTTTGGCTTTGGAGTGCTAGGACATACGGTTTGTGGAGACGAGACAAATTTTAGGTTGATCCATCTCCATTTCTTGGTTCTACTTGTTCAAGCAAAGAGAAGAAAAGGAAGCTAGTTTGGAAGTTCAAGAAAATCAAGGTAAGGAAACTATCCTAATTCATTCCTTGTCTATTTTTGTGTTAGGAAAACCCTAACTCTTCTAAATGTGTTTTTGGGTTGGTTTGAGTTGGGTTTTATCTTTTATGGTTTGTTTTGTTTTATTTTGGTTGGAATTTTCTGGTGGAAAAGGGCAAAAATGCCTCATTTTTGGAAGCCCGACGCTTCTCCGCCTAGGCGAAGGTCTATTCGCCTAAGCGAACCCGAGACTTGTCTTATGGCCCTGTCTGCTCCACCTAGGCGAAGGGATGCTTCGCTTAGGTGAACCACTTCACCTCTGTGAACCCGTCTTCTTGGCAAACTTGGTTCTTGCCTCTTATTTTCTTGTTTTGCTTTCTAATTTTTATAAAGCCTACACCAATGTTATAAATACTAGTACAAAATCTACGAAACTCATATAATTGTAGTCACCTTAAAAATTTGGATAGTGAATGAATAGGCACGTCACATTTAGTGCCTCTAACCTCTATAGTCACAAAGGCACTCCTACATAAATCTGAAGCCTCTGTTTCGTGTTGTAAACAGTATTCAGTTCTTCATCATACATTCGATCTTATTACCATATTTTCGAATTTACCTATTGTGCTTCTTTCTACCTACATTCATTATTACCTAGTCTATGTAGGCAAACATTTATATGATAAGTATCTAAATAATGAACAATATGAAAACAAAGTAAGTCGACTCTAATGCTAAGGCATATCTCAGTTCTGTATTGTAGTATACCTACAAGTACCTTATGTTATGAAATTTATGATAAGTACTCCTACGGGAGATATGAATACTCTGACATGTGAATTATTTTAAATGTATACTGTAATTGAGGACCACTAGAAGTGGTTATGTCTGTTATCTGTTTTCCAACTAAGCTATAAGATTAGCATGGGTATTTCATTCGTGTAGGTATTGAAGAGATTAAGTTGGGGCATCCTATATTCGTCCAAGGCCAACACGTGAGTCTTCGATGTAGGTCCCTAAATTAATTTTTATTTGTAATGAAATGTAAATGTAATATTTTGAGATAGTAGAACTTGTGAAAATACAAGTAGTTGGACTCAAGCATATATGTACAGGACAATTTAAACACCACTATGGTGGTAGTTTTACAAGTTTATGTCTTCATGAATATATATTTGAAATGGGCCAACTAATGTAAGCTTAATAGTTATTTGCCCCGTGTGACGCCCCCTCACTTGACGCGGTTGGGGGAAGGGCTATTACATTTCCACCTTTTCAAACTTAGGTGATGGTGCTAAGTAATAATTAATTGTTCCCTGATGAGTCCTAAACTCATCTATTTTTAATTTATTTTTCTGGCATAATTTTAGAACTTTATGATTCATTTTAATGTTGAATTATGGACTATTCACAAACTTTTTGTTTTGTAGGTTTTATATGAAAAAGAGATAATTCTAACAAGAAAAGCAAAAAAATTAGCCCAAGCAGAATTCTTTATTGCGACACAGTTTCAAAATGTCACGATAGAATCCCAACAGAACCAGCAAAAGAATATCGCAAGCAGCAACTCTTTTTTGCAACAAAAGTTAAGCTGAGCGCAAGTCAAAAATGAAGACTGTCACGACACAATTTAAGATAGACTAACTAATTTCTGTCGCGACAATGGATTTTTTTTTATCGCGGCATAGCTGGAGAAGCTCATGAAGAAGAATGTTGCGACATTCCTTACTCTATTGCAACATTGATCAAGCAAATGGCATTGGAGCCTTATCATAACATCTTACAATTATGTCGCAACATAAGGAACGAAGACATCATATGAACTCTGTCGCGACAAAAAATGGCAAAATAATGAGACAATGTGCCTCACAGCCAAAAGTTTTCACAATATTTGCGACATACATTTCAACTAAGAGGCCAAAGACCAAGGCCGATTACATGTCGTGACAAAGAAACTATGTGTGACACAACATTCGAGTCAACAATGAAGATCATGGGCTTATCACGATAAGAATTTCTCTGCTCATAGGAAAACTTGAGGTTAGGAGTGAATATTTAGCCGCGACAAAACGACTATTGTCGCAGGTCGAGAAGAATGACAAGAAGATTGTTGCAACACGAGAAGCGGATGTTCGCGACATAATAATGAAGCGAAGCGAGACATCTGTTGCTACAAAGGAAAATTAATAGCCGACAATAAAGTTGCGAGTGCGAAGTTTCTATCGCGACGAGAGAAGTTTTATGTCGCGTGAAATGGAAGAAGTGAGATGAGCCAAGGCAAGTTTGTCGCGACAAGGGATTCAATGTTGCAACAAAAAGTTCAGCCAGCGACAAGGATTAAAGAAGATTATGTTACGACATGGAAAGAGTCTGTCGCAACACAGAGTTCAGTCTTAACAATACAAGGCAACACAACTTTGTCGCAATAAAGAAAAAGTTTGTCATGACAACAAATCCATGCTACTGGGAGAAACTCTGTCGCGACAAAGAAAAAGTCTGTCGCGACATAAATTGAGAATAACAACAAAAAGAATGTCGCAACATAGCAGAGACTGTTACAACAAAGTTGAAGAGTTGGAGGAGGAAATTTCTGTCGTGATAAAAGACAACCATGTCGCGACATAAAGCAGACAACATCAACAAAACTATGTCTCAACAAAGTCAAATTATGTCGCAACAAAATCAAAGAAGATAGCATGAAAATATGTTGCGACAGGAAACTATAGGCCACGACAAGAGCTAGGCGACAAAGATAAAAACCATGTTGCGATAGAACTTTCTTTGTCCCGACAAAGTGACCATTTTGGGCCATAAATTGTTAGGATCCATAATTTGTGCCTTGAAGTGCGGCCCATCATTTAAAGCTTTATAAATAGACGCATATAGGGCACTGTGCACAGCTTCCGCAAATCCAGGACTTCTAGGTAGCTACAGACTCTTTGTATATTATTTTTCTTTTATTTTTTTCTTTTAATTCCATTTTATTGGATTTTGTTTTAGTGTAGTTTTTGTTTTAGTTAGTTTTATGTTGGTTTTCTAGAGTTGAGTAATGAACTGATGTGCAGCTCGGAGTTAGGATCTGTTGTAAAATTTTTGCTTTCACTAATGTTCTGTTTTAAATGGATTTTGGAAATTTTATGGAGTTCATTTATTTCAGTTCATTTACAATTTGATGAATTTCCTTATCCGATTTAGTCAGCCGTATGTGTGAACCAGTTTTGAAGATTGAGCTCCCTCTGGGAATGGGTCGATGGTAATTGTTATTTTTCTGCACAAAGTGGAAGAACGTCTTAGTTAGAAATCTTGAATTTATTTGATTGGTATTATTCTTGAACTTAATTGTTCCAAGTAATAGTATCGTGTACTCAAAAACAAAGAATTGTATCTTGCTCTGATTTCCAAGAGGCCCTCTACATGACACAGAAATGGAGAATTCTGAGGGTATGGAGCAGTTCCTTGTGGGTGTGGTAGACTAATACTTTGGAACTAATGAACTCTAAAAGATTACTCAGATAGATCACTAACTTACTCATTGTGTGCGGTTAGTTGGATGAAGTATCAGTTTAATTACTCAGAGATTTCTCATCTTATTGATGAAGTGATTCTGATCCCGTGTTGGTACAGATCTATTCAAGGATATGGAGAATTTCATCAACATTGAAGGATGAGGTGCCATTTAAATTAAAGAAGGCTTGCAATATCCTGTCTATGAGGGCAAAAATTCTTCAGTCCTAAGATTTGGGTGTGAAGTACTGAAAAGGAAAAATACTCAGATCTTAGAAAAAGGATTAAATCTTATAAGTAACTGATTAGATCCATGAGTTCGAAAGGAACATGAATCTCTAATTAGTGAAAGGTATGGTTAAGGGAGAAATCCAAACTATACCACAATGCATCTTTGACAAATTCAGCTTTCCAACTAATGACTTAGCTATGACTCAAAATGATGCAGAAATTGACAATCATTTATTAGTCTATTTCCCAATGTGATCTCACTCAGTGAATTCTCAAACCCACTTTTATTAAATTCTTTATGTATACTAGTGAAATTATTTTAGTATTACTTTATTAGTTCTCTCATCAATTTAACATTGGAGTTCATATAGTAAGGATTTTAAGTAGTTGGTATAGTTAATCTTTTGATTTATCATCAATCCTTATGGGAACAATATCTGGACTTAAAAATCCACTTTTATTACTTATATGACATGTGTACTTGCAGTGATTTAGACCAAACTCAATTTTTAATGAATTCATTTTATAAAAAGGACAAATACATGGTCTATACAAAAATTAGTCAACAAGTTTTTGGCGCCGTTGCCGGGGACTTTAGTTAGTCTTGAGCAACAATGCTAAGTACATGGTAAAAGTTTGGTCTATATAAAAATTAGTCAACAAGTTTTTGGCGCCGTTGTTGGGGACTTTATTTAGTCTTGAGCAGCAGTGTTAAGTACATGGTAAAAGTTTGGTCTATACAAAAATCAGTCAACATTCCCCTATCGTCTAGGTCCTTAGGATCATGGTCCTTAGGATCTGGGTTATTTGAGACATCACAACTTGGCACATCCACAGAGAGATATCTCCCTTGCTCATTCTCCATAAGTTGATTAATAGTTAAGAAGACGGGGAGGCATGTCCGCCGACTTGAACATCTCCACCTCCATCACTTTCATAAAATTCCTGTCTTCATCACTGCTTCATCTTCACAATCTTGATCATCTTCGTTTTACTTCACATCTATCGATTTTAATGGTGGAGGCCTTCACTAGGCGACACCGTGAGTCGATTCCTCAACAATAAAATTTCCTCCAATTAATAAATTTGTGTAAGTACCAACCGATTGATTCACTTGTAGCTTAACACGCACTAGCTGAGCATACAATTCAATTTCCTCAATTCCAGTTGTGTTAACCAATTTCTACATTTGATACACATTATTGTCATCCCATTTTAGACAAGGTTGGAACCTATTTTCGCTTTTCAATGGACTAATTTAAACCTCTCTTTATCAATACATGTTCTTAAGTATATCATAGCTAATAACTAATCAAATGTGCAATCAATCTGTACATCCAAAGGCACAATAATAGCTTTGTTCCCAACATATTTCACATTTGTTTCAATCATTTTAGATTTCCATTATAAAAACATATGACAGGAATAGTAGAGCCACACATTATTTACCTACAAAACAAACACACCAAGTGGAATGACAATATTTACAAAACAAACACACCAAGGGATTTGAAAGGTCATCTCACCTGTAGTAAGTCATTATTGTCACACCAGCCATTGGTGTTTAACTTTAACCTCTTTAAGATATAAAATTTATATTTTCAATTTTTTTATTGGTAAATTTTTTCTTTGTTTTAATTCACATTGAACCTCCCATGACCCCACCCTAACCTTTTACAACCTGAGCTAGCCATAAGGGGAAAATTTATATTTTAAAATTACTTTCTATTTTTTTAAGTTTTAATTTTTTTTCCTAGATGACAAATCTGTTTTCCAATACCAATGGTGGTGTTTGTGTTTTGACATGTATCCTGATATTGCTTATAGAAGTAACATAAGTTGGTATAGAAGAGGTCCATGTTTTGAATTTTGTCTCCTAACCTAGACCTAAAACATCCTAAAATAAGCAACTTTGGTTGATGTGATCTTGTGGACCTAGAATTGACTCGGCAACCCAACCCTGAAATAATGAAATACTGTCTAAAGGACATCTAAAATCAACAAGTTCATAGCCTCAAAGATGTTACATAATAATAGTAGGCATGTCAGATAATGAGGACCAAGCGTTTCAGCTCATTCAGTTAAAATGTGAACATTATGACATTTAAGAAAAGTTGCAAACGAGAAAAAGAGTGGAACACATGTAAGAATTAAAAAGAATGCTCAAAACCGGTGAACTCAAGTAGGTTACCTGCTATGGAAGAGGAATGCATTGTATTACAGCTCAAAACCAGTCGCCATAGAGGAGGAAGAGAGAAATTAAGAAACTGAAAATGGGAGGGAGAAGAAGAAGAAGCCATAGTTTTTAAAACAATATGCCGCAGTCCGTGACTACGACATTGTAATTTTTTAAACTGCGGCATTGACTAAAAAAAAAAATTACAATGTCGTGGTCAGTGACTACGACATTGATAAAAAATGACAATGGGCGCAACATGTCTCGACCTGAAATGTGAAGAGTCCACACAGATAAACAACTAAACAATGTCGCGACACTCACAAACTTGTTGCGACATTCATCCAAAAGGAGCGTCGAGCAGGAATGTCACGACAATATCACGACACCCCTAAAGACCAACCAGCAACTCACAGTGTCACGACAAACGTATTGGTGTCACGACATTCATTAAGGTCGATAGATTTATGCATCGAGGCGTGTCACGACAGACCTTGAAGACACAAGATTGGAAGGGAAGGTCACGACAATCAAAATAATGTTGCGATGGTCTCAATTCAATCTCAAAGGCAAAATCATCAATTGAGCATCGTAACAACATCAAGACAATGCCTTACACGGAAAGAAAGTAAACGATGTTGCGACATGATTGGATGTCCGCGACGCATCATCTTGTGGGACTTTGCATAAATCCATAAAAAAAATTACAAATACCATAGTCAATGGCTTGACATTGACTTAAAAAAAATACAATGTCATGATCCTTGGCTTGTGGCATTCTTGATAATATTATCTTAGACGTGGCTATGACGTATTAGTTTGGGCATTATTTTGATTTTCGACTTATTTTAGTAATTTTTTTTAAATAACGTATATTTGTCCAAAACTCCTCCACTGGCCTATCTAAACCCAAAATTTTATGTTAATAGCTTGATAAAATGCAAATGCAAACGTTTATTCAAATATTGATTTTAAGTAAATTAAATTATTATCCATCATGTCTAACTCGTGTGGTTAAGTGTTCAATATTTCAAAAAAGCAGAGTATAGAAAGGGAATTACTCCCGGGTTCTAGTCCCAATAAGAACAATTTAATACATTGTAACGAGGTTTAACGATAAAAAAAATTAAATTAAAATATTATATTACTTTTAAGTTATTAGATTGATTTACCAAACCTGAAGTTGATCATAGCCAAGTGGTATTAAAATTAAAGTAAATTCAGGCGAGACACGAACTTTGTCATCTCTATTTGCATACAAACTTTTTTTTTTTTTTTTTGGAAGAGAAAAAAATTTCAGGTGATTTTGTGAATTTCTTACAAACATATAAAATAAAAACATGAGATTGCAGGCATGCCAGGAAATTAAAGTGTTTCCAAACTGAGACTGTGCTGAAACCAAGCTTCTTAGTCAAACAAAATGAGTTCCCTAGTTCCCTTGATTGTTCCCCAGAATCTAAGCAGGTGATGTTGAAAAAATGTAGAGATTGTAGGAATAAAAGTTGGAAAAAATGATGGATTGTACTAAGACTGAATGAAACGAATAATGCAAAGAAATTGAAAAAAACTTGGCTAGAATTTGAAAATATATTCTTGAAATTTGCTAAAGAATTGAAAAGAACTTTGGCCTAGGACTTTAAAATAGAGTATTGAAATTGTTGAAAGTTAATTGAAAAGCTAATAAATGCTAAAGTAGATTGTCATTGATCGATTGATTGTTGTTAATTTGTTGTTTGTTTGGTTCATTGGTTGGTTGGTTGGTTTGTTGTTCTTCGAGATTTTTCTTCCTTTTATAGATGTTCTTAGATATCTACCCAAGTCTCTATTTTCTCCACCTTTCCACTTCCTCAAATGAGTTGCCCATGTTTGCATTAGAAAAGCTTGTTCCCCAAGTAATTGTCCACGTTTCCATTAGGAAACATTCTTTAAAGAAATGTTAGCGTTTAGTAAAGAGGCTGTCGCCAGCTCGCATCTGAATAGCTACTTGCATTCTTTGTCACTTCTAATATTTGAGAAAACGTCTCATTTGACTTCATAATTTATTTTATTTTTTAATTTTCAGAAATATCCCTAGTTTTTTATATAAGCTTACTCAAATGGATATAGGCCCATTTTATATGAACTTTTACTCATAGGCTTAGGCCTAACTCAATACCGGGTCAGAGCAAATTTTTATTTGGGTGCAAACAATTGCCCCCTACATACAATGTGGCCCGAGGACCATATTGTATATATTAAAGCCCCAAAAAAATATTTTTTCTTGGGCTTATCTCTAACATGAGACCCAAAGTCTAGTTTTCAGCCCATGATGTGCAGTTACAACGATAAGAACGAGCAAAGTCGGATCAAATAAGAATGCAACCATTGATTCCTCAAAAGAAAGTTCCAATCATCATCCATTTTAAACCTACGACCTTTGTAATTCCTACACCAAAAATTACTGCAAAACAAGAAGAAATTCCTCCTTTTCCCAACACCCAAAAGTTACCATATTCTTCCTTGTTTCCAAGATAAAAATAATAATCTATTTTCACTTTCCAAAATCAACCCTTTTGTTTTGGAAAAAGAAGATATTTTTCCCTTTTCCCTTCTTCTTCTCTTCTCCATCAGACGACCGTCACCGCCTCCGCCACTGTTGCCGACGTTGTCACTACCGTCGATGAGACCACCGTCAAAACCGCCGTTGTTGTCGACATTGTTCCCACCGCTCACGCCATTCCTCATATTGATGACAGCGACACCGCTCATTTTGGACTGCCAACGACGTCACTGCACCTCCTTGGTCGACTACCAATACCGCTGCTACAACTACAAGGTCCGACCTCCCTCGCTGTCGTTGCACTCGGCGTCACTGTAAGCTTCGATCTTTTTGGTCGTCAAACTCCATCGTCGCTGCCTCCATCGACGACATTGTCACTGTTGCTCCAAGATTCGATTTTTCTTCGGCATTCGTCATCGGATCTGCTATACTAGGTATCTCCTTGAAAATTCGCATAAAATTTCCTCTTGAACTGCATTTTCGATTATGATTCTTGATGCATCTCTTCTCCTGACAAGACTGATGCACATTTTATCAAAATTATGTTTGACGAATATTTCGATGTAGTTGCGCTTCTGGTAATGATTTTCGGCAAGGATTTTTCCCAATGCAACTTTGACGGAAATTTCTTTGCTAAGTATTTTCACCGCATTTCAGGAATCATCCTTGGATGCAATTCGAAACTTTTCTTTGAAGCAGCGTGGAGACCGCATTTTGGTCACGATGGGTTTGCCAATAAAACGTGAGACTTGTTTTTGTATTTTTGAAAAATCATTTAAAATTTTTTTTAGAGATACCATTTATTTTTGTTTATTTAAAAAAAAAATGAATACAGGACAATAAATAAAACCATAGTTTGACTCATTTGTTATAAAAGATAAGTCTACGAAACCGTGTCTAAATTCGGAGGTCATGTTACATATTGGAAAGACACGGTAGTGAGCCGTAGCACTCCTCAAAGTTCTTAAAATGAGGTCTCTACTAATCAAGTTTAGGAAATTGTCTTCATCGATTGATTAACTAATAGATACCAAGAATTATCTTTCATAATTTCACGAATGTACATCAAGCCATCAACAAATAAAGTCGAGAAGGGAAGAGTATACCTTGGTAGCAAAAACTGAAAGCGCTCTGGAAGTAGAAGACAATGTTCATGCAATAACAAATATGGAAATATTCATAATCAAATTAGAAAATCACATTATATATCAAATGTCAATTTATTCAAAAATGATACTATAAACCCCAAATTTTGAGGTTTGGGATTCGCTTTGTGGGAAGCGGTGCACATTGGAAGTAAACGAGGAGAGAGTCTCCTTTCCCTACAAAAGGGGCCTCTCTCCCTTGATTGAAGGGGGAAAAAAAGGAAGCCGTGGAACTGCTTTCATAAAAAAGTGTGAGACCCTAATGACCCTTAATTAAATATATTTTTTAGAGAATAAATTAAGGCATGGGCTTATATAATTTAGGTCTTATTAGTTCGCCCAAGTTTATTTTTTTAAAGAGTATGTGTGCCTCGCATTGGGTGGGAGTCATAGTTGATGCCCAAAGTTTAAAATGTTTGATTTAAAATAAGATTGCCTTGGGGAGATCTTGGGTGCAAGGGGGCAATTTTGGGAGAGCGATCGGTTTAGACAATTTCGAACAAAAATTGATTCGATTCAGAAATTTCTTGTCTAAGGGGTTTTTTTACTTTATTTTTATTTTCTTTATATAGTTATTTTTAATTAATTGTCTTGTATATATATTATAATTAGTCATTTAATTTATAGTCTTATTATTTATTTTCCTTGTAAGTATGTTATTTGCTTTGTTTATTTAATGAAATTGGTATTGATATATATATATATATATATATATATATATATAATTCAATTTATTTTTCCTTAACATGTGAAATATCACCCACCCTTAATTTAATAAAATCCCCAAATTAAAAAAAAAAAATTCAAGTTCTATATTTTCATTTCTCAAATTTTAAGTATCAAAATTTCAAATTCCAAATTCCAAATTTCATTTAAAATTCAAATTTTGATTTTAAAGTCGAAACCTCGAATCTCAAATTTCAAATTTTCAAGTGTCATAATTTCAAAAATCAAGTGTCATAATTTCAAAACTTAAATTCCACAATTTCCAATTTCCAATTTTAAAGTTTATAATTTCAAATTTACAAAATTCATAATTTCAAAATTCAAGTGATCAATTTCAAATTTCCAAATCTCAATTCCAAGATTCAGTTGTCACAATCTTAAATTTTGAAAATTCCTAATTTCTAAAAGTCCAAAAAACAAATCTCAAATTTCAAATTTCATCTTCAAACTTCCAATTTTCAAAACTTCAATTCCAAACCGGTCTTCAAAAATTTCAAACACATGATTAATTATACAATTCCAATAAAATGGAATATTGGGGAGTTAATTTGTGTAACATATAAATGAGCTTGGGTGGGGCCCAACATTCCATGTATCATTTTAATAAATAATTTGACATATGATTTATAACCAATTTCTAATTGAATGTGAAAAGTTTGTATTTTGTTATTGCACTAACATTGTTTTTCAATTGATAGCGCTTCTAACATACGTCTAGATGCGCATTTTCTCGTTTGAGCTTTCAGCGATTATTTATTTATATAATGTGCGTGCTTTTGTATTGTTATTGCTTATGTACGTATTCGTTAATTGATTAATTAGCGTATTTTCTTTAATTTGTTTAGTAGAGACGACTTTAGGGGCTTAGAGGGTACTCGCTTCCATCGTACCTTCAGATAAGTAGCATTTTGGACCTAGACTCAGTTTTCGGACACCTTTCTTATCAAGAGTCACATTTTAGGGTTTTTTTCTTATTTTGTTTTCCACTTTTAAAAATAAAAAGCAAAAATAAGTGGCGACTCAAACCATTTTCTAAAAATGTTTTTTAAAATAAAAGCAGTATCGCCTTTTTAGTGGGAAGCATAATGGCAAAAATACGAGATTAGCGAAATGGCTATTTCACGTAGGGACAGGCGGGGGTCAAGCTTGAATACAAATTAGGAAAATGTGGAGTTTGATTGGTTGATTGATAGATACTTCTTTTTGTGCTTTGTGTATAGCACATTGAAAATTTTAACTAATTTGATTGTATCTTTCATATGTCTAATTATTGTATCGTGAAGTATTGGTTGGTTGACTTCGACCGGTCGTTCTTACAATTCATCTTGTTATGTCACTTGTTCTGTGTTTATTTGTATACACATCATATTTCATCTTATACTCTTACTTAGATTATGTGTAGATATGGATGATATATAACTGCATGGCCTGTCTATTGCATGACTACCTTTCCTCATGATTGCTTGTCGCATGTCTATGTGGGGTGCACATGTATCCCCTTATCTCCAAACCTCTAGTCTCGGTCGACTTTGTGTCTCTTGGTTTTGTGTTTGCAATTGGAGACTTGTTGCTCCTTGCTTGCTTTTCGATCGAGCTAGTGACTAGAAGTAAGGTCTGGTGATGGGCTATATCCATGTTTGTGAGCATTTTGGAGGTGGCCGACATATTGATGCTGAGGAGTCCGATCTTCGAAGACTTGTATAGCCCGGAGCTAGATTTTAGGACTCTTTTGTGGCGGGTGTGCCTTTTACGGTTTAAGTGTCATTTAGGTTTTTTGGATGCACCCACACATACCTTTGTACACTTAGTTTGTTCACGGCGTTGAGAGTAGTGAGAGCCTTTACCATAGAACCACAGGATGTCGAGGGAAGTGCATGGAGTTGATGACCACCTTGCATGGAAGCGCCCAGTCTCTTCGGAGACGTGTAAGAGGTTGTGTACCATTGGAGGGTACGATCGCTCATGCTAGGGACCCCTTTAAAAGACCAACCCTTGCCTTTTTAGAGCCACCATTGACCTTCTAGGTTGAGTTTAAATATATTGATTAGGACTCCATCTGGCGTGGGTGCATGCGCGAGCGCCGGGCGGTTTTGTCATGATATGGATCAGGATTCGCCACATTTTGGTTTCCTCTTTAGGGTATACAGAGATTGATCAAAGTATTGAGCTTCAATGAGGCAATTTTGTGCATAGTGATGGATTGCTTATTTCAGTTTCATTATAGCAGCGTTCTTTTTGGTTCGACATAGACTCCACTTTATTTGTTTCGGTTACACTTTTAGGATTCATTGACACAGACTGGGACCATCTTCGTGGGTTAGAGTTGAGGGTAGATTAGTACGTGCATCAGATCAGACATATATGGATCCACATGTAGCGGTTATTGACGATTCTTTGCCCTTTGTGTCGTTGCGCTCAGGGATCCTGATACGCAGCTCAATCGGAGAGTTGATAGACGGGCCCCCTGACCCGGCCATAGGAGGATGGTCCCGGTTTGACATGGGGCACCACCTCCACACCTCCACCTCCACCTCCACCTCCGTGATGGCTCGAGGATGGCACCGCCTTATATCCTCAAGGCACTCTTGTTGTCATCCGGAGGTCTGAGAGGTGATTAGCCACATCGCGACTATTCGGTTGATTATCGGTGCCGATGATCGCATACGAGTAGACGAGATGCTTAGGCGGTTGAGGATTGCGAGAGGTATGGATGTGTAGGATGGATTTGATGTAGTGCACACCAATGACCCCCACTACCACCTAGAATTTCGGATGCACGACATGGAGGTATAAGTAGAGATGTCCACATTACTTATTTGAGGATATAGTCGATTGATGAGGGCATGGGTTTAGATGAGGCTCGGTTGATCATGTTGTTCCCTTTGTCCTTTGACGATTAGCCTGTTTGGTTTGCCACCTTGGATGCTTCGTGCAAGCGGACTTGGGAGGATCTTGCCCATGAGTTTATCCGACAGTTCTCTTTCAGCACTGTCATAGATGTCACTAGGAGAGAGCTTGAGGCTATGAGGTAGGGAGCTCATGAGACTGCTACATCATTCATCTCCCATTGGAGGGAGAAGGTTATTCAGATGATTGATCGTCCATCAAAGAGAAGCGATTAGCATGATCATGTAGAGGAGTTCTGACCCCGATTCGCTAGACATCTTATGGGCGTGCGATTATGGATTACGAGAGATTTGATAGGGCATTGGTATCGAGGATCTGGTATGGCGCCGCGGTTTGTAGTCGGATTCTTCATCTTCGATAGTAAAGCGGAAAAGCCATCTTGGATCATATAGACAAGGGAGGTAGAGCCATCGGTTCCTTTAGACATGGGGCACGAGGCCTCGATCACGCATTTATCGGCCACATGGACTTCTGGCCGAGTTCAGTTCAGTATAAACCTTCCATACCACCTCAGCCGCTTAGGTTACCAGCTCCATACACTCCACCACACCCAGTTTACGCTGCACAGGTTGTGGAGAGGCCACCTATTGCTCATCTTAGACCTCGAGTGCTCATAAGTTCTGCGGCCGGCCCTAGGCCCGGCTCGGACACTTTACGCCACTAGGCATGCCTTTGGGTAGTCTTCTGACCATTGGCAGTTGGATTGTAATCTATTAGC
Organism: Tetrastigma voinierianum; assembly: GCA_016808115.1. Classification (NCBI taxonomy): domain Eukaryota; kingdom Viridiplantae; phylum Streptophyta; class Magnoliopsida; order Vitales; family Vitaceae; genus Tetrastigma; species Tetrastigma voinierianum. The sequence goes on from JAEQBH010003196.1 coordinate 98,012, forward strand.
AGAGGCCATTCACGCAAGTTGTTCACCCTCTTTTTCCGGATGGACCTACATTGTGTGCTTATCATCGAGGACCTGGGCATACTACGAATCGATTACGCTTTGAGACTCTGGCCCATTCAGACTTGATTGACCAAGGTATTGTGCAATTGGGATAGCCTAGCATCAGTTCTAACCCCCTTCCGACTTACTCTACACATGTGGTTCCTCCTCCAGCGAGAGGTATTCATTCCATTGATTTTGTTAAGTCCGAGGATCGCATCCATATGTTGTCATGGGATGATCAGAGGTTGGAGCCCATAGCATTTGATGATGGTTATGGCGATGGGGTTCATGAGGTGTTTTCGAGCAAGTAGATTCACTCACATGGGCATTACTCCAGTTTGGATCCCCACACCGAGGCTAGTGACTTTACCTTGTTATAGTGTTCAGACTCATTTTATTTTGACTCCACACCGAGGGACAGTTGATACACTAGAGATCCAGTATGTTATCAGAGGAGGTAGAGTGGTCAGACAGCAGCCTCCAGTTCCATCTTGGCCCATAGATCCCGATACTACTAGAGACGAGACAGTGAGAGAGGATGATGAGATCATCAAGCAACTACAGAGTACACATGCTAGTATCTCCATTTGGAGTTTGTTAGCTTCCTCTACCACCCATAAAGAGACTTTGATTAGGGCTCTGAGCCGGATTCGAGTTGACACGACCACATCTCCAGAGGGCCTGATACATATGCTCATAGTTGGTCGAGCCAATTACATTGTTTTCTCTGAGGATGACTTACCTCCGGAGGGTTCAGACCACACTCGACCTTTGCATATATCAGTTGGTTGTTTAGGTCGTCGTGTTCCATCTGTCCTCTTAGACAATGGATCTGCCCTAAATGTATGTCCACTTGCCATTGCAATTGCTCTAGGATATGGGCCCACAGATTTTAAGCCATCTACACAGACAGTGAGAGCTTATGACAATACTCGTAGAGAGGTGATGGACACCTTGACTCTCGAGCTGATGATTGAGCCAGTCGTTTTTCAGGTTATGTTTCAGATTTTGAGGATCTCTGTATCCTTTAACCTACTCTTAGGCTGCCCATGGATCCATAGTGTTTGCGCTATCCCATCTTCCCTTCATTTGAAGGTGAAGTTCATTCATGATGGTCAAGTGATCACTATTTCATCTACATGAGGGGCACATTTGACTTCTGAGCTGGTATTGGAGATTAGCCATGGGGGTGATGATTTTCTTATGACCGGATTCACTTTTGATGAGATACAGACCGTGGAGCCGTGGGATTTTGTCAGAGATTCAGTACCCATGTCATTTGATCAGCATAGTGGCACGGTCGTTTTGGACATGATGAGGAGCATGTCGTACATGCCTGGTTTGGGTTTAGGGCGTCGTCAGCATGGCCGTAGTGAATTTATCACAGTTTTGGACCACGACCCACCCTTTGGTTTAGGATTTGTACCCGTAGAGGCAGATTTTCGATGCATGGCACAGCTGCGTCGGGAGAGGGTCAGATCTCGACTTCATCACATTCCATTTGACTATCCTCTTCGTCCTTACAGTTTGAGGTTGGTAGTATTTGTGAGGCGTAGAGCCATTGTACATCCGATGGATCGATTTATGAGCCCTCTTGATATCCATCATGTTAGTTTGCATGTTTTTCACGGCCGGTTGTGTGGTGGGGCTCGACACGCTACACCTTGATCGCTCCTCCTTCCCTTAAACGGCGGTCTAATTATTGCTCACTATATTAACTCTGATGAGATAGCTGATTAAGGGGGTATTGATAGGGTTATGTCGTCTAACGATTATGATGAGGAGCTACTTCGGATGGTTATTAGTCAGCCCGAGCTAGATTATGCACTTAGTTATTTTCGTGTGCTTGCTTTGAGAGATGATGAGGATGCTTCTCTTGCTCTAGGTGAGGATGCGATTACGGGTGATGTTATTGTTGATATTGCATCTCTTGATATTCTAGGACATGTTGTGGGAGAGTCTGATGCTGTGGACCCTCCACTTTCTTTTGATGTTTTGTCAGGATTTGTCTCACGTTCCAATGATGTACTTGCCTTTTCATTTATGGATTTGAGCATTTTCGAGTATTCACCTGTCTCTTTTATTGATGATATTGATGCATGTGCACCTCATTCACCCACATCACAGATTCATGATATTGATGATGAGCCTTTGCGGCCTGATTTTGATGATAGCTCTAGTGCGACTCGTCATAGCTTTCTTGATGGCCGAGTTTCACCTCCTTTGATGATCTTAGGAGCGGTTGACAGCAGTGCAATGAGACCCGACATAGAGATGAGGATCGGTACCACTTTGTCTGCAGATGAGAGGGATAGTTTGCTCATGTTACTCAGATCATACTTGGATGTTTTTGCATGGTCATATGAGGACATGTCAGGCCTCGACCCTTCTATAGTTCAGCATCATCTACCACTTGTGCCACATCTTTAGGCCGGTTCGTAAAAAATTGAGCGATTACACCCTCGATGGAGTTTGCAATTGAAGGAGGAGAGATTCAAAAACAATTAGTGTTGGCTTCCATATCAATGGTCGGTACCAGTGTTGCAGCCTAATGTGATCCACTGTTCGAAAAAAGTACGGCAAGGTTAGGAGTTTGTGTGGACTTTAGAAATCTCAACAAAATTTAGCCTTAAGGATGATTTTCCTCTCCCTGTATTATTGACTTCTTGGTTGATAATACTACAGGCATGCGATATTGTCTTTATGGATGGATTCTCACCAGTTTATGTCAGTTATGATGGCTCTCGAGGACAGGGAGAAGACATCTTTCATCACTGAGTAGGGCACCTACTGTTATAGAGTCATGCCATTTGGGTTGAAGAATGCAGGTGCTACCTATCAGAGAGCAGCTACTACACTATTTCATGACATGATGCATAGGGATGTTGAGGTCTATGTGGATGATATGATTGTGAAGTCCCGTGATAGGGCAGATCAGCTGAGGCGGCTAAGCGCTTTTTCGGAGGATCGAATGCTTTAGATTGAGGCTGAATCGAAAAGTGCACTTTTGGAGTGATACAGGAAGCTCTTGGGTGACATGATTAATTGAGAGAGGTATTGGGGTAGATCTGATAAGATCAGGCTATCCTTGACATGTCTCCACCACGGACGAGGGCGAGATCAGGGGTTTCTTGGGTAGGTTGCAATATGTTGCGGGTTTATTATTAGGTAGCGGTGCCCATGAGCCTATCTTCCGACTTCACAAGTAAGAAACAACCTAAGGTTTGGGATGATCGGTGCTGCTTGAGCGTTTGAAGCCCGGATTAGAAGTATTTTCTTTCCTCTGTTTGGTACCTCCATTGCAGACTGACCTCTCTTGTTCTATTTGTCAGTTTCAGATGTCGCTTTAGGGTGCATGCTAGCCCAACTTGATGATTCTGGTAGAGAGCGAGCTATCTATTATCTGAGTAAGAGGATGTTAGAGTATGAGACGAGGCACATTATGATTGAGCGCTTCTGCTTAGCTTTGGTTTGGGCCACTCGGAGATTGAGACATTACATGACAGAGTATTCCATGCAGCTTGTTTCTCGTTTAGATCCTTTGAGATATCTGTTTGACATACCAGTTTTGACGAGCAGACTTATGAGATGGCTTGTACTTTTGGCGATTTTGATATTGATTATGTCGCCGAAAATTACATAAAGGGAGTGTGTTAGCGAGATCACTTGGCGCCACTTTAGGTTATCGGCGGTAGAGTGATTGATGATGATTTTTCAGATGAGGATATCGCAAGGGTGACTAGTTTGTCTAGTTGGCGCATGTACTTTGATGGTGCAGCTAACCATTCTGGATATGGGATAGGTGTTCTATTGATTTCTCTGCATGGCGATCATATCCCGAGATTAGTTCGTTTGGCCTTTGAGGATTGTTATTCGGCCACGAACAACATTGTTGAGTATGAGGCATGTATCCTTGGGTTAGAGACTGCACTTGAGCTCAGGATTAGAAAGATAGAGATATTCAGTTATTCTAATCTAGTGATTAGACAGATCCAGGGTGATTAGAAGACCGAAGATGTAAACTTAGGCCGTATCATGCTTATTTGAAGTTCTGTAGGGAGGTTTGTGATATGGAGCTCGCTCGCCTACAGAGCGCGAGGAATACGGTTCGTCGATGCTCTGGCTACTTTGGCTTCCATGATTGACATTCCTGAAGGTGTGGTAGTTCTTGCTAGTTGAGACTAGAAGGTTCACCGCTATTGTTGCTTAATTGGCCAGTCGGTATGATGATGGTCTGGCACATTGGTATCATGATATTTATCAATTTCTTAGATATGGCACATACCACAAAGTCGTGACTGACTGAGACAAAGAGAGCTTTGAGGCGATTAGCCACCACTTTGTGATACATGGAGAGGCTATGGGCGTACGGCTGATGGCGTGTTATTGTGTGCTTGGATCGAGATTCGAGTTGATCGAGGCAATGAGAGAGGTCCATCTTGCAGAATTTGTATAGGCCCCATGGGGGACATATGTGGAGCTCGTAGATTATGAGGACTGGTTATTTTTTGTTGACCATGGAGACAGTTATTTGTCCGGTTGTTCGAAGTGTACGAGTGTCGGATGCATGGAGATCTCGCCACCGCGTTCCACCGTAGAGTTGCATGCGGCAGGCCTCACCTTAAGCGGATTTTGATGCAGGGCATAGATATTATTGGGAAGGTGCGCGAAGTCTTCTAGTGGTCATGAGTTCATTCTAATTAAATATTGATTATTTCCGCAGAAGTGAGTGGAGGCCACTTCTTGCCAAAGCTAAATGCGATAAAGTGGCCACACCTTTGTCGGATCGCACATTATCTGCGGATATAGGGTTCCTCATGAGTTGATGTCGGATAGAGGTGTGCATTTCGAAGTGAGTTGACACTGTGCGAGAGATATGGCATCGACATCCACGAGATCATGCGTATAGGCCGCAGACAAATGGGGCAGTAAAGGCCGTAAACAAGAATATTAAGAGGATTTTGCGCAAGATGATTGAGACTTCTCGAGACTGGTCCGAGAAGCTTCCTTTCGCATTATGGGCGTATCGCACCTCCTTTCGCACTTCTACATGAGCCACACCTTACTCTTTATGGAGGCAGTTTTGCCCGTTGAGATAGAGATGGGATCCTTGAGAGTAACCTTAGACGGAGTTTCAGGCGAGTGGGTTGATCAGCGTCGGCTGCTGCATTAGATGAGAGGAGATTGAGAAACATGATATATTCGGGCTTACCAAGGAAGATGGCGCTTTCAGCCCAGATTGACACTAGACCACTAGCGAGGCAGTGATTTGGTTTGAGAGTCCTAAGAGGGATTAGTCATGTCATTTCGGGAAGTTTAGACCATTGGAGCGGATAACCTAATATCGGGAGTCGATGACATGTTAATCGTTCGTCGAAATAATTCTAGTAGCCCATTGATGTGGATCAAGCGAAAAGTTTTCGTTTGAGACGGATTTGCGGGGTGGTGGCCATCATTTTGGTTAGCCATATACCTTATCACTTGTTACTCACATTTTTTTTTACCGTTACTAGCTCATTGTGCCTCACGCATGCATTTTGGCCTATTTTTCTTATAGCCACCTTGCCTTTTCATACAGGATAGGGGCCCTGCGGTGTGTGGATGCCTTAGTTGGGGATCTTACGAGTTATGGACACATTGACATGTTCTTTATATCGCGCCTACATTCACTTCCTTGTATCCGTTCCATTTCACTTAGTTTCTATGTTTTCACCACTCTCTTTCTATTTGATGACTTCTGGGTCCTATCTCATTCTTTCCCACTTAGAGTGGTGATCTATTCATTTTACTGCATGGGGGTTTGTCATGTCATCCCTTCACTCATTCCATCGACATTTATTTGGAGACTTTCAATTTGAGGGGCTTATGTCATTTCATTGGAGTTGTTTTATTATACCTTCGCGCTTGGAGATATGTTCATTTATTGCCATATTGGTTTGTCTCTCATTGTTTTATTCGGTTTATGTGCAAAAAAAAAAAAAAAAAAAAAAAAAAAAAAAACAAAACAAACAAACAAAAAAAACACAAAAACAAAAGGAAAAAAAAAATAGAAAAGAAAAAAAAAAAAAAATATATATATATATATATATATATATATATATATATATATATATATATATATATATATATATATATATATATATATATATATATATATATATATATATATATATAAATGTGCACGTGTATGTATTCAGTATAAGTATTTTTTGAGTACGTATGTGGATTTATAAGGATCATTGTCTTGAGTGTATATATTACTTGTGGGAGTTTGTATGTGAGCTTCCCAAGATCCCAGTATCATGTGCTTACTTTGAGATTTTATTAGTGGTATATGGATGTGGAGTCCTCCTAAGGGCTCAAATTAAATTATCATATTCATCATCCAATATGTTAACGACATGTCTTCTCCATGCAATGATTTGGGTAGATTCATCATATCATCATTAGTTTTTTCCATACTGTTATTTATCTTCTCGACTTCATACCTCTCATTTTCACATTTATCACCCTCATATGTTTATTGATTTCGAGTTTGATGTTTCACTCACATCCTTTTCCTCTTACCTATCTACCATGTTACACTTTTGCATCACATCATTATTATTAGCACTTCCGTTGGATGTTCTTGTGTCCATGGATCATGGAACTTCTTATACATGTGGCATTCCACACGAGCATAGGATTTATCATTGGGTGTTTGAGCCTAGTTTCCCTTCATTCTTTTACCTTATCACCTTAAGCCTACATTACGATTACGTGTCATAAGACCACCACGAGACCATGGGTTAATGTTTCTTTGAAAGCATCTACTTTGTCGGTATTTGAGACTTGGTCGATGTCTGGACATTATTATGCCTTTTTCTAGGAGATGCCTTGCTGGCGTTGGGATCCATCTTTGGTGCGGTTCCTAGATGACCCAAGTTGCCTTTTGTTATTGGGGATACGAGAGATTTAGGCGTTCCTCGACATGTCGTCTTAAGGGGCATACCCCTATCTGTCAGGATCATTTGGATGTGTTCGTTTGTGTAAATGATTCTTCTTCGAGATGTCGAGCCGTATTTTGATGTTGGGGGTTTCATCACATCTCCTATTGGATGGCATACATGTCATACTTGGGCACATCCCTTATCCGCCCGAGGATCATGAAATTTGTTTTGTTTTTGTGCATCTGATAGTTATTGAGAGGATGAGTCTTGTTATGACATTTTGGGATTTCATGCGTATTTTGATAAATGCCACACTGAGGCATATCCCTTATCTTTCGGGATCATTTGGAGGTGGTCGGTTTGTCGGATAGTTCTTATACGAGATATAGGCCATTGTTATGACATTTTGGACTTCATCGTATTTACGTTGCGGATGTCATACTAAGGCATACCTACAACTTTGCATTACTATCACCGATTCAGACGTTCGGACTTTGTCTTACGCATATCGGGCGTTCGAGACTTAGCTTTTATATGGATCGGATGTTGGACTTCATCTATATCACATTTGCTAGCCTGGCGGATAAGGCGTTCGGACTTAGTCTTTACGCATATCAGCGTTGGACTTAGCTATATGGATCAGATGTTCATACTTCATTTGTATCACATTTGCTAGCACAACAGGTCAGACGTTGGACCGTTTTTACGCATATTAGGCTTCCGGACTTAAGCCTTTATATGGATCGGATGTTCATGCTTCATCTATCACATTTGCTGGCAAGTATTAAATCAGACGTTCAGACTTCATCTTCTGCATATCAGGCGTTCAGACTTCGCCTTTATATGGATCAGATGTTCAGACTTCATCTGCATCACATTTGCTAGCACCGTAGTTAGACTTTCAAACTTCCTTTTCTGCATACCAAGCGTTCAGACTTCGCTTTTATATGGATCAGATGTTCAGACTTCATCTGTATCACATTTTCCTAACACCGAAGTAAGATCATACGTTCGGACCGTCTTCTACATATAGTTCGGACTTCGCCTTCATATGGATCAAATGTTCGGACTTCATACGCATCACATTCGCTAGCTTCCGACGAGTTAAGGCGTTCGGACCGTTTCTTGCGGGTTTAGAGATTCGGACTTAGCCTTTATATGGAATCGGATGTTCGGACTTCATACGTATCACATTTTTGACCCGCGAGTAAGGCGTTTGGGCTTGATCTTACGCTTATCAGGCATTCAGACCGCCTTCATATGGATCAGATGTTCAAATTTCATCTGCATCACATTTTCTAGCATAGCAGATCAGACGTTCAGACTTCGCCTTCATATGGATCGGATGTTCAGACTTCATCTGCATCACATTCGCTAGCTCAGCAGATTAGACGTTCAGGCTTCGTTTTTTGCAGTTTAGGCGTTCAGACTTTGCCTTTATATGAATAAGATGTTCGAGCTTAAATGCAGTATCGCATTTTCTGACCCGCGGTTAGACGTTCAGACTTTGTCTTCTGCATATCAGGCGTTTAGACTTCGCCTTTATATGGATCAGATGTTCAGACTTCATCTGCATCACATTCGCTAGCTCAGCAGATCAAACGTTTAGACTTCGTCTTCTGCGTATCAGGCGTTCAGACTTTGCCTTCATATGAATCAGATGTTCAGACTTCATTTGCATAACATTTTCTAGCACAGTAGGCCAGACATTCTGATGCCTTCACCATAGTTTAGAGCTCTCAGATTTCATCTTTATCAGAGATATATATCGCTACCAATATTCATGGTCATTATCATCGCACACTTTGATCACATGGTTTATTTCGGTAGTCGTACTCTCCGCTTGCTAGCTCATGAGTTTCTCCATGACGGGTGTTGATCATTACACAGTACACATGACCATTGTAGCACCCATGGGCGGGCCGACTTCCGCTCGTTTCAGATTTCGATACAGGTTTCACCTTTAAGAGGACCTTCTTAGATGGAGGTTGGATCTACATCATGGGCGGGACTATAGGTTATCTTGTTTTTTTTTTCTTTTTGTTTTGTTGTTGTCCACCCTTAGGGTGTCTAGGGTCCTCTTGTCTTTGCTTTAGTGTCCCTCTTTGACACTTTTAGGGTCTCTTTTTTCTTCGATAGAGTTCATCTCGCTTCACTCACTTTTCACACCTTCGTTTTACTTCATTGTTCGTATTCGTTACACTCATGAACTCTATCGAAGAGGGGCATATTTATAAAACCCAAATTTTGAGGCTTGGGATTCCTTCCTTTGTGGGAGGCAATCCCACATTGGAAGTAGACAAGGGAGAGAGGTCTCCCTTTCCCTATAAAAGGAGGCCTCCACCCCTTGATTGAAGGGGAAAAAAGGGAAACCATGGGCTTGTTCCATCAAAAAAAGTGTGAGACCCTAATGACCCTTAATTAAAATTTTTTTTTTTGAGAATAAATTAAGACATGAGCTTATATAATTTAGGTCCTATTAGTTCCTTAAGTTTATTTTTTTTAAAGAGACTATGTGTCTTCCCTCACATTGAGTGGGAAGTCCTAGTTAGTCTCAGAAAGTTTAAATGTTTGATTTAAAATAAGATTGCCTTAGGGAATCTTGACAGGGCCAATTTTGGAGAACGATCCGGCTTTGGAGGCAATTTCGGCAAATTTGATTAGATCGGGGAGCTACTTGTCTACGGAGTTTTTTTTTTTTACTTTCTTTTATTCTTCTTTTATATAGTTATTTTTTAAATCATTGTCTTGTATATATATTATATTAGTCATTTAATTTATAGTCATTATTTTATTTTCCTTGTAAGTATATTGTTGCTTTGTTTATTTAATTAAATTGGCTATTGATATATATATATATATATATATATATATATATATATATATATATATATATATATATATATATATATATATATATATATATATATATATATATATATATATGTGTAATTCAATTTATTTTTCCTTAACATGTGAACTATCACTCACCCTTAATTTAATAAAATCCCCAAATTAAAAAAAAAAATTCAAGTTCTGTATTTTCATTTATCAATTTTTAAGTATCAAAATTTCAAAATTCAAATTCCAAATTTCTCATTTTCTAAAATTCAAATTTTCAATTTTAAAATTCAAGTCCTCTAAATCTCAAATTTCAAATTTTCAAGTGTCATAATTTTAAAAATCAAGTGTCATAATTTCAAAACTTAAGTTCCACAATTTCCAATTTCCAATTTTAAAGTTTATAATTTCAAATTTACAAAATTCATAATTTCAAAATTCAAGCAATCAATTTCAAATTTCCAAATCTCAATTCCAAGATTCAGTTGTCCCAGTCTTAAGTTTTGAAAATTCCTAATTTCTAAAAGTCCCAAAAAAAAATCTCAAATTTCAAATTTCATCTTCAAACTTCAAATTTTCAAAACTTCAATTCCAAACCGGTCTTCAAAAATTTCAAACACATGGTTAATTCTACAATTCCAATAAAATGGAATATTGAGAAGTTAATTTGTGTAACATATAAATGGGCTTAGGTGGGACCCGACATTCCATGTATCATTTTAATAAATAATTTGATATATGATTTATAACCAATTTCTAATTGAATGTGAATAGTTTGTATTTTGATATTGCACTAACATTGTTTCTCAATTATTAGCATTCTAACGTCTGCGTCCAGAATACTGCGTTTTTCGTTTGAAACAACGATTATTTATTTATATATAATGCTTGCATGCTTATCTTGGTGTCATTAGTTGATTAGTCAAGAGTCGTATTCTTTAGTTTGTTTAGTAGAGAGGCGCGACTTTAGGGGGCAAAAGGTCTTGCAGCAGCCATTACCTTCCCAGATAAATGCTGACCCCGGACCTAGACTGGTTTTTCAGTTTGCTTTTTCTTATCATGAGTCGCATTTAGGGTTTTAACTGTTTTCCCTTTTAAAATAAGCCAAGAATTCCAAACCGTTTTCTAAAAATAGTTTTTTTTTTAAATAAAAAAATGAGTCTCGCCTTTTAGTGGGAAACGCATAATAGCCAAAAATGCAGGGTCCACAAATATATAAGAGGTTAGGTCCCCACCAAAACCCGTTTATATAGCAAGCGAGTAAACTTGGTATTGTTCCATTTTATTGGAATTACAAAGTGGATCGTGCTTTCGAAATTTTGAAAATCAGGTTAAAAAATAAAATAAAATAATAATGTCACTTTGGAAAAGAAGGGATTTGAAATTTGAATATTTGAAAAAATATATTTGATTTGGGTTAAAAAAAGTCCAATTAAGAATTTAAAAAATTTAAAGAAAATGATTTTTGAGTTTTAAGAGTTAAATTAAATGACTTTTGGATTTTTTTTTTTAGAATTAAAAGATGATTTTTTTAAAAAAAAATTTAACAGTGGAAGAGCACTCATTCACTTTTTAAAAGGAATTAAAGATGTTTTTTTATTTTTTTATAAATTGAAGAAAATGTTTTTTTCATAAATTAAAGATTTTTTTTTTTTTTAAAATAGAAAATTGGGCTTTGTTTGGGAAGGTCTGAAAAATAAGATTTTGATGAAGGAGTAAGTCAACACACTAATAATACTTTGCTATCACAAAAGAGAATTTGCAAAGTGGCTAACTCATGAACTTAAAGGTCCGGGGTAATACCTTTTAAGGTGGGATTTTATTTATTTTTCTCAGTCATAAAATAACAATGTGTAGAAAAAAAGAAACATGAAAAATATAATTAATAAAAAGTTAATGGTATTGAAATGAGAGAGGAGTGGGAGAAAAGTTTGTTTTTGTTTTACTTTTATTTTTCAAATTGAGATCCTGTAAGATAGATGCATAAATAAAATAAATTTAATAATAATTGAAAGAATATACCAACGACTTAAACAAGCAAGCAAAGTGCAACCCAAATATAGTATTTGAAAACTGAAAGAAGATATAAGTGAATAATGTTGTAATAGAATTGAAGATTAAACAATAATTGAATATTAAAATGATAATGATAAAAAATCAATCTAAGTAATATCAGTGAAAGAAAATGATTATTTAATAAAATAATAATATTTTGTGTCAAAAGAGATTTATTATAGCAGTTCTATACGGATAACCTAAAACCTATGCATGAAAAACTAAAAAATAATAATAATAAACCTTAAAGCCCAACGTCAGTAATGAAGTCTAGGACATGACATAAATTTAATAAAAATAACCTCTACTGCTGAAATGAATAACAACAAAAATAAAAATAAAATAATGATAATAAAAGATAGAACGATGATCTCTCCCACCACCCACCCATTACTGTTGAAGAAAACAATACCATAACCATATTCCAATTTGCAACGGCAAATAAAAATAATAAAATATGGCAACAGCAATTTACTATAAACAAATATCCACACTTCAGATTGTAAACACAAAACAAAAATGATGAATATTCTAGAATTTGTGAAGACTAAGACCAATTCACATAATATTCCGACCACTATATCTTGATCTCAAAATACAGAAAAGTAAAAACCGAGAGTAAGACATGTTGAAAAGTAAAATTGATAAAACCCTAGGATCAACAATGCCTAATCATTAAGAATTATAAACATTTATAATTAAAGCATACTTTGAATCATTGGAATGAATGAACCTAAATAGCAAATTGGTTTTAGCCTTCCAAATTACTGCTTGCTTGATCTAGAGAGAAGTTTTATAGTTTCTCTTTCTTTCGAATAGATAGGTGATTCTGAAGAGAACCGACGTTGAATTTGGGGACCCAGCCCTTTATGTTAGGGAAGTGATGCTTTGGCGTCGCCTCTATGTGTTACTACTGTTTTGTCCTCAATAAGCAGAAAAACAAAATGTGCTCTACACATAATTTGAGGACCACATCTTAACCTTGGTGTAAACCTATGAAATATAAAAGCCCGATAGATCATAAAATAAAGGCTTAAATATTTATTTGGATGCACTTTTATAATAAATTTACATATAAGCCCACTAATGGGTTAAATAACTGACAATCTCCCACTTGGGCTATATACAACCTTATAATTATGTATTGCAATGAATAAACATATGAGCTCAAACCTTATTACCCCAAGCATCGAAAACCAATCCGGTCATGATTGTATCAACACAGGATCATAGCGGCCTTTGTCACACTTGCCGTAACTAGACCTATCAATGGTCACATGTATTGATATGATTGAATGACAAAGATCACAATGTGGATGTGTAGCATGGAAATTACATGTAATGTGATCTTAACATGCCTATTTCCAACTAGTCTAACTTTATTCTTTAGTGAGATCAAACCAAAATTAGTTCAAATTATCAATAAAACAAGAAAATGAAGTTCTGTAGAACAGAAAACCTCAAAAATATTTACAACTAAAATATGGAAATATCTATAACAAAGCATCTAAAAGTAAACTCCCACTAAGGCCCCGAATATCCTGTTCAATATGACACACCCGTACTAGCGGTATCGCATTAAACCTTAGGTGACAATCCTTTAATAAGAGAATCATCAATCGGATTTGCCCAATGTGCTCTATAGGCAATTTGGTCATTACGAACTCTTTCTTTAACAACGAAACTTGATGTCAATAGCGATTTTGAAGAGCTTGCATTTGTTATTAGAATATAACACTGTTAAGTTATTGTCACAATATAACTTTAATGGTGCTCAATCCTTTCACCACCGTAGCTAATGACAAAGTTTGACCATATCCATAGTTTGGAGGCCTCATAGCCTGACTTTCTTTGCCATAGTTGAGGAAGCTATAAGTGTATGTTTGGCACTCCCTCCAAGATATAGCTCCTCTAGCTAGCACGAAAACATAACCTGATGTGGATCGTTTGCTATCTTGACATCACAAAGTAGGGTCCGAATACCAGATCTCTAAACTATCTTACTTCCGTCATTGAGCATAAAATCTTTGTTCTCTTTAAGTATCACATGACCCATTTAGCTGCTTTCCAATGGTCAACTCTAGGGTTACTCATATCACTTGACATGCCAACTATGAATGCAATGTCAGGACGTACATACTTTAGCATACATATGGGGCTCCCGCGGCGATCGTGTAAGGAATCTTTTGCATTTCTCAATTTCAAGATTATTTTAGGGCGAGTGAGACTAAACTTGTCTCCTTAACGAGCGTATCTCGATGAACAATCCTTCATCTGAATCATTAAACTTTTTCGATATAGCTCTTTTGTGATAACCAAGAAATATGAGAGCGATCTCGTAGTATTTTATGCCTAATACACAAAGGCATTCCCGAACATTTCATCTCAAAATTCTTTGAGAGAAATTTCTTAGTTTTCATTCTAATAAACCTATATCGCTACTAGCAAGTAGATATCATGACATAAAATCAAGAAGACAATTTTTTCCAATTTGAACTTATGATACGCAATCTTCAACCAAATTTACTTCAAAACCATTGGAGGTAATAACTTGATGAAACTTGTGATACCACCGATCTTGAGCTTTGTTTGAGACCATAGATGAATTTGCTTTAATTTCTGGACTTTGGATCCCGGATACAAAGTTTTAAGTTATACCATATAAATAGTTTCGTCAATGTTACCGTGAAAGCGTTGTCTTTATCCATCGATGTAGCTTTTAAATCAAAATGAGCCACAAGTGCCATTATAGGTACAAAGAATCTTTTGAAAGCTGGAAAGATTTCCTTATAGTCTATACCTTCCTTTTAGTGAAACCCTTTAGCCTAAGCGACTTATATCTTCGACATTGCTATTTGAATCCCTCTTGGTTTGAATATCCATTTACAACCAATAGGTTTTTGATCCTTTAGGCAATTTCAATAGATCCCACAACGCCGTTGTCTTCGCCAGGATTTCATCTCATCCTTCAAACATAATCCACTTGTGAGAATTAGAACTTTTGTAAAACTTGCTGAAGTTAGTGGATGTCTTACGCTGTAAGTTTATCAACCTCATGTTCTTGAAAATACGATATAATCATCGAGGATCACACTTCTCCCTTTCTCTTGTGGATCTCCTTAGTAGCTGTGAGGTTGTTGAGTTTGTACTAGGTTCTTGAGGAAGAACTTACGTTGTTATCTTTATTGATTAGTACCCAAATGGTGTGTGTGAGCCTTATAGCGAGGTTTATGCGCTTTTTGTGTACTAATCGACTTCAATAACTCGGTGTTACATTGGGATCCCAACTTTGCTCTTGATCACATTTGTAGGCTATTTTAGTAGTTTTCGAGTCAAATGCCTCATAATTCCTCTTGATTCGATTCAAACACGATGATCCAGGCGAATTAGAAGACCATGTCAAACTAGAGGAGAGGCGGGCATATACTGAAGAGAGGGAGCTTGGAAATTTTGCAGGGTTGCAAAAGTTTGCAACACACGCAAATTTCGCGAGGTTGCCAATTTTATGACTGCGAAACCTTTACTCCACTGGCCTTTTTGATCCACTTGGTAGTGGTTTTTTATACAGTTTTCCCTATGTAATTTTGGTTCTTTAACACACTTTTGTAATTTCCTTTTTGCAGGCACCTTACCTATCTTCAGTCTTGCTTGTAATCAAATCAACTCTTTGTCGATCAATCAATCTGATGAGACACTGGCTTCCTCCTCTACTGCTTTGTTGGTGATTTTCTCTTCTTCTCCTTTACTTTCTTGCACTTTCTTGGTAGCCACTTTATGATGATGATAAATCAAGGGATGTAGCTAATACCACGATCCTTGAGAAGGGGGAGAGGCCCTTTGGGTGTTTTAGGCTTAGGCGCATGTTCTCATGCTTTTCATGTTTATGTTAAGGATATTTGTGCCTGCTTCTCACACCATAGGATTAAAATCTCTTAAGCATGCTCTCTTTAATGTGGCAAGCTTTTGGGTTCGGTGGATACTTTCACTGTCACTTGAGGCCCAGGTTAATTGTCTCTATTAGTTATCGTAGGGTAGTGTTTTTTGAGATGTGTTTTTCTCTTGCTAGGGACGACATGACTAATAAAATGCCATCTTTCAAAGGAAAACTCTTAGGGTTTAGGTTTTAGAGTTAAATGAAGATCCGGTTCGGGAAATGACTATATATGTGCTTCCAAATGCGAGATAATGACCAGTACATGTTGGTTAACCTAGAACCCTAAGCCCGGTGGCGAACTTCAGGATTTTCTCTCAACTTTTCACTTCAATTATTTGGTTTTCAACCATTCACACACCTTTGTTTCCCACGAGCCTTTGAATCCAACGAGAAAACACCATTTTGATGTAACTCTTCTCTCACGAGAAAACGTCTGTGTTCGACCCTAGGCCACTATCTTTGCGTGGCACTTCGTCGGTAGTAGGAATCTAGGCTATAAATTTTGTTGATTCCGGGCCTGCGCAGCAGAGCGAATCTGATGGCGTGCGTTCTGCGGGATGGTGCCCTAGTGAGAAAGAAAGGCAGTGAACTTGTGATTCACATCATAAGTTTTAGTGCAATCTTATTTCCTTTTGATTTTATCATTTTTCCCCACTTGCAGTTCACTGCAGGGGAATTTGAGGATTTCACTACAGGGAGTTTGAAAACTTCCACAATGCGGTATTACCATTGTTTTGATTTTCGCTAACGATAGCAGCACATTGAGTACAGTTTGTTGGTTTCTTGCTTTGGTGTGATCATAGCGGCTTGTGGTGGGACGAAACGCTGCGACGATTAGGCTAAGTGCCTTGCCCACGGTGAGAGAGAGAGGGGGGGGGAGGGGAGGGAGGTTGTGAGGGTTGCTTTGTGGAGAGACCGGCGTGCCATGAGGGGTTAGTCGGGAGCCGATGCATCTGATCGATGGGGTCACATTCACCCTGGGGTGGTGCACCCTCATGCATTATACCTGCGGATGTAGCGGTGGACCTGTTGTGCCTCACTCGGCTTTCATGGTATGGAAAATGAAATCCATACACATATTCGGAGTTTGAGGAAGTTTGCATTTCGAGGAAGGTCGTTTGGTATGGACTTGCTTTCAGGCGAAGGCTTTCACTTTGGCCCTCGAAGATAAAGCCCAGAAATTTGGCGCCCAACTCCGCCCCAGGCGAGGGACCATCGGGGCGGGCCGAGTTGCAGGCGGAATTCTTGAAGAAGTTCTTCAGTGCTCATAAGACCAACAACCTGAAGAGGAAGATCTATACCTTTATGGCTCATGATAATGAAAGGTTTTATCAGTGTTGGGAAAGGTATCTTGAAACCATCAGTGCATGCCATCACCATGGCTTTGATACATGGATGCTGGTGAACCATTCTACGATGGAATGTCCCCTTCCATGAAACAACTCTTGGAAACCATGTGTGGAGGGGACTTCCTTAGCAAAAATCCTGATGAAGCCATGGACTTTTGAGCTACGTGGTACAGGAAACCTCCAAGGGATGGGATAGGCAGACGGGAGGCGGAGAGAAATGAAACCAACGATAAGCAGGGAGGCATTTATGCGCTGACGGAGGATATGGAATTAAAGGCTAGGTTGTCCACCCTAAACAGAAGGATGGAAGAACTTGAATAGAGAAACCACCCCGAGTACAGGCGTGGCGGGGCATCATGCTGCTTGACCATGTTTCAATTGTCAATCTACCAATCATCGAGGAAAGTTGTCCAATTCCCCTCGATAGGGATTTAATGGTTGAAAATGCAAATGTTGTGGGCCAAAATAGGCCACCAGGTGATACAGATATGTGCTCACTTATATTGGAAGAACCATGACATCTGGAAGCTGAAACCTCACATATGTTCCCCGGGGCACATCGCAGTATGATGTGGATCCTCTCGATACCAACCTAATCACACGGCGAACAAGTTATCATGAATTTATGAGCAAGATGGTGGGAGTTTTGTAGAAAGGAAGCGAGAAAACTATCAATGCACAGATCCAGCGAAAGAATAGAAAAGGTAAAAGCTCCATGGAAACCGAAAGAAGTTGATGGGCTTCATAAATCTAAATCGGTGGTACCATGCAGTCGTACAGACATCAACACAGAATCTTGGAAAGGGAGATTCCCTTCCTAAACACTACCCAATCCTAGGGGGGTGCATGAACTAAGCTTTCTCAACGAGCCTGCACCTAAAATGGATGAAGTCTAGGCCATTATCACCTTGAGGGAGTGGTAGGAAGTGAGCAGCCCGGTCTTGAATCTGGGAAAATCGGAAACGGGGAGGAAGAGGAGTGCGAACACATAATCATCAAGAGGATTCGATGAAAGAAAGCAGCCTCCCCATTTCCCCAGGCACGAGAAGCGAAAGAACCATGAGAAGGCATCACCAGGCGAGGGCGAGTTAAGGTGGAACATCCAACATGATATGATCAAACGGGTTTCCAACCTATGCTAAATTTCTTGATGCTTGTGCACGGTCAAAAGAGGGGTTGGGCATTAATAAGAAGGCCTTCGACCCAAACAAGTCGACTCATCATCCAGTCTGCAAAACCTTGTGAAATCGAATCAGGATCCGCATCTGGGTGACATTGGAGGGACACTGTGGGCCGCCTTCTTTGGTTGGGACGGTGTCAGCCTCGCCATCTTCGATGTCTGGCTGAGTTAGGTTTAGGGGCAAAAGCCTACCAACATCACCCTATCCTTAGCGGATCGTCGGTGAAATACGAGAGGATGGTTGAGGATGTCTTGGTAAAGGTGAATGGTTTCTATTATCGGTGGATTTTGTGGTTCTTGATCTGAGCCTTGATAGCGAGAGCACTCACCAGAACATCATGGCGGGAGACCATTTTGTACGGCTAATGCTATAATCAGCGCGAATGGGGTTATGCAGCTCACCTTGACAACATGACTTTGGAGCTCAGTGTTGCTACTTAGTATGAGGATAAGCGGTGAGAGCGAGCGATCGAAGAAGTCGCCTAAGTGGCGCAGGTGGAGAAAACACGGTGTTCATGGATGCGAGAAGAATTAATAAGAACCAAAAGTAGTTGATGAAGGATCAACTGCATCAGTCACCCTTCTTGCATCTGTCATGCCACCAGCACCACCTGAGAGCATAATGCTTAACTGGCAAAGAAGCAGCGAAGGCTGAACTCGAAGCTGCGAGAACACCACGCAAGCATGGGAGGAGCTTCTCCTCCTTGACCCCATGAGACCTCTTATCGGCATCGTAGAATTGGTTCCTGGGAACTGAAACCACTCCAAATTTTAATTAGATTTTGTTTTGTTTTATCTCAATTTGTGATTGGTTTTCATTAATGTCATACAATTTCAAATTTTATGATTTTCTATTTTCAAGCAACTTCTCATAATTTTTTGGTCTCCTTATTATTGCAAGGTGTGCAGTCTGGGGTGGGTAAATTTGCTGAATTTCTCGGGTTGTGAAAATTATAGCACCAAAATTCATCAGCTGTTGACATGTTCATCTTATCTCTCCTGTGACTCTTTTTTTCTACTTGACCTCAGTTTGACGCTCCTGAAATTAAATTTTATAATCTTTTGAGCCATTCAATTAATGGTCATTAAAAGCCATTAATTTTTCATATCTTCCCACCTACCCCTCCCCTTCTATTTAAACCCTTGTTTACTTTCAATTTCATTTCACTTCAACCATCATTGAAAACCAATCTCTCTCGATTTGCTCTCTCTGGTTGAAAATGGCGAAGACAAGGAGCCCAGCTTCGGTACCAAGTGCGCGGGACCTACTCCCACCTTGGTGGCCCTCATGTGGCTCTTCTCTTCATGTCTTTTGCCAAATTCGACCCCCTCTGCCACCATGACCCCTCAGCCGTCACCACCCTGCTGCGTAGCGGTAGGGCCTTAGTGTGCTGTTTGCCTTCACTTGTTGCTTCCCTATGATTCTTCTTTGGTGATGTTGAGGTTCTCCTCGTAGCCCTGCGGAAGGAATCTCTTCGGGTTGGGCCCTCCACCCCCTCCCTCATCCGATGACCAGTTCAGCTTGAAGGGCCGGACTTAGGCAGGAGTCGTACATCGAGATCAGGAGCCGCCACCTCCACCTTGCTCCAGTCTGGGACCAGACCTCTCAGGGGTCCATCGTGAGCGACCTTACTTCCCTGCACGACCCATCCCGGAGGAGTCATCAGCTGTGGGGAAGATTTCCATGGGAGGTGTACTATGATCTCGTGTTGCAGCGGACCGGGAGCTCAATTCCATCTCCTCGTCTGGCTGATACCATGCGGAGCCATTCATGGTGTCGCGTCAGTGCTATTATCCTCGGGTCGTCGTCGAGTTCTATCATACTGCGGCATCGGGTAGAGGCTATTGATTCTGCCGTTCTGTCGGCGAGCGGGGGATCGCGGGCGCAGATATCACGGTACTCTCCATTTACCCGGTGGTCCTCACCAATGCGGCCCGGTTGCGGTGGCCCCATCCACTCGACCGAAGGGAGATGGTGGGGCTTCTCTATGGACACTCTTGGCGATTGGTATTGAACCAAAGCGACACCTTCCACAGTATGCTTCGATAGACCACGTTTTGGAGTGCAATATGTTTCCCACTTAGCATATTGTGGAGGAGATGAGCTATCTTGGGTATTATATTTGCATTTGGAGGGATACTAGTTATTTGGCGGGCTGATTATGACCTCTTATTCATTAGATGAGGTCCGCCAGAATCTGCCAGAGATGGGGTCACCGCCTCTTCTGGCTGCCGCTTAATATGTCGGGTGCAGGCATATCGGGTTGGTAGGAGCCTCATTTTGGATCATGCGTTCTTTGTGGTACCCTTACCTTTGATTGATGGCGGGCCAGGCCTCGAGCTTTCCATCTTCCCCTCGCGGGGATCTCGGCAGGGACGAGGCCGGTTGATGATAGTCCTCGGGGACTTGTCACATGCATTGAGCCACATTGGGAGCCTCCGGCTTGGAAGTTTCGCATTAAATAGTCTTGACTCTGCCAACCCACTTTGCTCTAAGTAGCTCGACCCATTGCGAACCAATGCCTCACCTCCACAGGCGTCGGGCGCGTGCCACATTATTAAGTCACGATCATGGCGAGCTGACCACCTCCGCATTGCCAGTACGTACCCTCTGCGGGTTTGTCTCATGGAAGCAGTCCGCTTTGTTCATTACGGCGACTGTTTGCGGCTTTGAACCACACTTGCGGATGAGCGGTGGCGCGTGCCTGCAGATCCAGGCCCGGTATCAGCTATGCGGTTATAAGAGCCGCCCAGGCCTTGCTGTTTATCTCCCGGGCCCTGCTCCGGTCTCATTCTATCACCGCAGGCGGATGTCCCTCGCCATCATCCTGTAAGCGCCGTGGATGTTTGGCGTGCAGCGACATCAACCATGCCAGTGACTTTCGACTGCCGGTGAGATGATCCATCTGCGCCGCGATTGAGGTGCCATACTATAACTTTCTCCTCCTTAACCAGGGCGGTTGTTGGAAGTGATAGTCTGCCCGGTGTAGTTCGCCTTTTCACATGCCCGATGGCACATTTATATAGAGAAACGTTTCTTTAACTTTGTTAAAAGTCGAAAATTTTGTAAATTCACCATGATGTATATAATACAGTGTTTTCCTACACTTTGCATTTCATTTTTTAAACTATATTGTTGTGAACTATGCCACGTAAGTTGAAAAAGAAGTTTGAAACATCTTGTATGATACCGTCTACAAGAATGGTTCCATGCACGATTGAGTTTTGGTGAGTTAGAAGATAGTGATACCTATCTGCGATTCTGCCGCTGATTCCAGTAGTTTCATCGTGAGCAGGCGCATTCTCCTTTTACTTTACAAAACCGGCCTTAAGCCGTTGGCGGCATAATAGATTTGAGTTCCGAGAATGAAGGCTAATGTGTCTTCCGAAAGAAAAAAGAAAAAGAAAAAGATAAGTAAAGTCGCGGTGCTTTGCCTTGAAGCAACACGGTCGAAATTCTGGTAGCCTTTAAAGCACAGTGCCCTAAATCAAGCGGATTTGGGAGTAGCAGACTTTGTGCTTTCGTTACATGGGTGGATGGGTGGGTTTAGCGAGTTGTAGGTCTTTGGATTTTGAAATCATTGGTGAGGTGAAACGTAGAGTTTGTGGTTGAAATCCTTTTGACTGATGCCCTAAACCTTGGTGGTTAAGTCATCGGTGAATCCCGTTACGGACTTTGGTGAAGTCGAGTTTTGACGGCATTACCCTACAATACAATTGAAGTATGAAATAAATTGTGGGGCCCGAATCTATTTAGGTTGGTGGCGATCCCCAAGAGTATTAGCGTGGTTGGTTGGGGGGTAACATGACTTATTGGTGCAAGCGATCATCAACAGATTTTGGTGGAAATTCGGTGATTTCCTTGGAATGGTGCTACCTAAGACTTGATTACGTATGGCATTTGTTCTCCCAAGCTAGTCTTTATAGAGTCCCAATTTGTCATACTATAGGTTGAGCATTACTTGCACATACTTTTTGAACAGGCAGTCCATTTTTGCAAAAACATATCCTGCAGGATCTTCCTTCTTTTTATCATTGCTAAGGGACTAGCAATGTCTCGGTTGGGGGGAGTGATTAGTACCCAAATAGTGCAATATTGAGCCTTATTTATAGCAGGTTTTATGCGCTTTTTGTGTGTAATCAGGCTGCTCTTTCAATTGTTACATTGGGATCCCGACTTTTATCACGATCACATTTTGTAATATTTTAGTGGTTTTGCGGGTCAAATGCCTCATAATTTCTCAATTCGATTCAAACAC
Source organism: Tetrastigma voinierianum (assembly GCA_016808115.1). Lineage (NCBI taxonomy): Eukaryota > Viridiplantae > Streptophyta > Magnoliopsida > Vitales > Vitaceae > Tetrastigma > Tetrastigma voinierianum. The sequence continues at coordinate 120,601 of JAEQBH010003196.1, forward strand.
GATGATCGAGCGAATTCGAGACCATGGTCGGCGAGAGGAAATTTGGAGCATATCTCTTTTGAAGAGAAGGAGCACAGAAATTGTAGGGTTGCAAAAGTTTGCAACACATAAATTTAAGCAGTTCTTGAGAATTCGCAACTTCACCGAACCTTGCTCCACTGGCCTTTTGATCCACTTGTTGGTGGTTTCTCTGGTGCATATGTAATTTGGTTCTTTAACACACTTTTGTAATTTCTTTCTTGTTTATATAAGCTGATCTTTGCTTGTAATCAAATCCAACTCTTTGTCAGTCCAATCAATCGATTAACCACAAGCTTCCTCCTCTCTAGCTGTTGGTGAATTTTCTCTTCTTCTCCCTTTACTTTCTTGCACTTTCTTGGTAGCCAAACACCCATGATGATGACAAATCAAAGGGATGGCAGCTAATACCCTGATCAGCTTGAAGGGAAGGCGGCGGGTGTTGTTTTTAGGCTTAGGCGCATTCTCGCGCTTTTCATATTTGTGTTTAAAGATGTTTTACAACTGCATAGGTTAAAATCTCTTAATATCTCTTCATGCTTGGCAAGCTTTTGAGTTCGAGTGGATGCTTTCACTAGATCCCTTTGAGGCCGATTAGTTATCTCTAATAGTTATCGTAGGTATTTTTAAGATGTGTTTTTTAACTGCTAGGGACATTTATGCCTAATAAAATGTATCTTTCAAGGAAAACTCTTAGGTTTAGTTTAGATTTATTGAGGAATCCGATTCGGAAATGACTATATGTCGTAGCTTCCAAGCGAAGACCAGTACATGTTGGTTAACAGAACCTAGCGGTATTGAACTTCAAGGATTTTCTCTCAACTTTTCACTTCCAGTTATTTAGTTTTTCAACCATTCCACACACTGCATTTAAACCCTTTGGATCCAGCAGAAAAGCACCATTTTAGTACCAGCTGAAACTCTTCTCTCTGAAGAAAAACCCATCCACATGTTCGACCCTAGGCCACTATCTTTGCGCGCGTGGCTTTGCTACGTCAGTAGTAGGAATCCTAGGCTATAAATTTTGTTGATTCCGAACACCTACTTGGCAAGAACGAATCACTTGTGCGGAAGCATCATCTTAAACAATATCGTGTAAAAAACTTGATCAATGTTGTCTTGTGCCGGAAGAACTCCATTGTTGTCTTGTACCATAATAACATCAGACAATGTTGGTAAAACCGGCAAAGCATTGTCCAAGTGCAATATTAGGATAAACAATACCCGGTGAGACCTTGATCACGATTGTTCTCTTATGTCTTCTTAAAGAAACAACACTCCTTACATTATCTTCCCCTCAGGCTGAGCATCACCGAAGAATCTTGTATTTCCAGTCTCAAAATGATCTAATAATTGGGATTATAAAATTTAAAACAGGCGTTTGACATAGCCAACAAAGTAGCGTTGGCATTCTTCGTCGATTTATTTTCATTTTGGCCTATAAGGCCATGCACGAGCTAAACTGACCCCAACATGTAAATTGCCTAATGCTAGGCTTCTTTCGATCCACAACTCATAAGGGGTTTTAGCTACTTTTAGCGATACCCTGTAAGATCTTTTCTGCGGTCTTAAGTGCTTCTCCCAAGCGATTCGGGTGAAAATAATGACTAATCATACTTCTCACCTGCATGTCTTGGAAGTGTTTGAGTTTACGTCTCTGTAAACATCATTCATGCTAGGCTTACCTAGCATTGTGTGGGAGCGATCCATTTAGGAAGATATCGAAAGGTCCTATACATTGTTCTCTGAGCCATCCTTATCTACCATAGTACTCACCACCGCGGTCGGTTGTGGCTTTAATCTTCTTGCCAAGTTAGAGTTCAACCCCGGCACAAAAGTCTTGAACCACGTCCAAAACGAGACTTCTCATGAATCAAATATAGGTACCCTTACCTTGAATAGTCATCAATGAGCGTAATAAATACCGTTGACCATTCCATATGGCCATGGGGAATGGTCCCGCATATACTCGGTATGAATTAGTTCTAGACATCTAATACATCTATTGGCACCTATTTCCTTTTCTCTATTTGTTTCCCCTTTAATACATATTGACTTAAATCTGTCATGTCAGTGAATCAAGAATTTCATCATTCATCTTTGTTTAGAGATATGGCCTAATAAACGTGCCCATAACATTATAAGTCTTATCTTCAGTTAATTTACGTTTTGTACCATACTTGTATACAAGGTTTCATTAAATGAGGCAATAGTTTCCAACAAATAGTTGTGTGCACAGATAAGAATATTGCAAATGCATTTGAATTTAAAGAAAAGACCAAATTTCCAATTTCCAAATGAACAATAATATCAGATTTGTCCAATCACAGTGAAATCAAATTTCGTCTGAAGGACGGTCGACATAAGTTTCTTGGCCAAATAGCAGGTTTATAACAACTAAATGTCCTATTTTCTACTTTCGCGTTTGCCATAAGCCCACATAGATGAATCTTTGAGAATCATTTGGCGGTGGCTCGAAAAACTGACCATGAAATACTTCTACGTGGTAGTAGCACGAAATCTACCCGCAGTATGACTAGGTACGAGAAGTTAAATTAACTTCATAACAAGCTAGAGTGAGGAAAGAGTACCTTTCTTAATACCAGTAACAAATTTGGACATCTTTGCAAGTGGCCCACTTTCTTCTGAGAAATAGCAAGTGGTCAGCATCTGCTGCGTCTTTCCATTCTTACCTTGGATATACCTTCTACGGTGTCTTTGTAGAGTCTTTAGCTCTCTTTCCTTTTCTTTTTTGAGTAAGCAATGCTAAATGAGCGACTTTCTGCCTTATCTTTCTTTATCCTTTCCTCTTCTTGCACACAATGAGAAATAAGCTCATTCAAAGTCCATTTATCCTTTTGAGTATTATAACTCACAATGAACTGACCTGAATTGTGTAGGAAGAGATATAAGAACTAAATGCACAAGCAAGTCACCAGACAATTGTAACTTAAGTGTTTTTAGTTTTCCTAAGTAACAAGGACATTCCATTATATACTCCTTATGTTCTCCTTGTTTGTGTATTTCATGCAACAAGTTTTCTTAAAAGAGTACGGTTTCGCTTTTCTATTTTTTGGTAAAGACTTGCTCTATATCAAGAAGAAATTTCTTAGCATTAGCGCTCTCAGTGATAGATCCTCGAAACGCTTCTGGAATTGAGCGTTTTATAAGCATTAGACTCAAGCGATTGGATCGTTCCCACTTCTCAATATTAGCCTCATTGAGGTTTTCCGGAGTAGAAGTAGGGTGTTCCATTCTTAATGCTAGGTCTAATTCCATACAACCAAGAACAATTTCTACGTTCTCTTTCCAAATCTTGAAATTGCTCCCATTGAGCATGGGAATTCCATTAACTTAAGCAGATAGATTCGGCAGCGATTAGCAATAGTCATAGAGAATAAGAAATAAATAAGCATGCTCACATAAGTTCCAAAACCAAATAAAAATAATAAATTCAAAATGCAAGTAAAAATCCCATTCCAAGATGTCGCACTCTATTAATGTCTTGTCTTTGACAAAACATTGAATCATAATTGATGTCTTGTTGTAGTGATCAAACATCGATAATAACTACTGCCAAATAATGAATATTCCTTCGGGTATATTCCCTATTCACATGTAAACCAAATGCTCATAACATGTTTATCAATGGTGTATATGTATTAACGCCAAATATTAATTTTCCTTTAGGCCAATTAATATTCACATGATATGCACTACACTACTCGTCTACATTTTTGAATCAAATCAATCTCTTCACAAGAGAGGTCACTTTGGTGACATGTTGCTATAATTAATTCAATTCAAGAATGTATAAATATACACAAGATTTGAATTTAAAATTACACAAAATGTTTATATTTGTATATCTAATTTAGAGGAACAACATAAAAATATTAAAACACTGTTACTTTATTTCCCATTTTAAGAGTTATTTGAATCCAAACAAACGCACCGATAGGTTTGAAAGTAAAACCCGCCCGGGCAGCAGCCCACTCCGTGATCCAAAGAAGAGGCGGCGCCTATCGCTGGGCTCGTGCCTTAGGACGCCCAGCCCGTAATGAGGGCCCAATCAGCACGGCCCAAAGGCCTATGGATGATCGAGAAACCCACATCCTATAAATCAAACTGGGGATCCACGATAGCGGAAATAGAATAATCCCGATAACGTACACAGACCTGCAAATCAAACTAAATCCCATCAACAAGGAAAATAAAATAATTCACGATATAACAGCTCATCCTACGGATCAAGCCAGATCCCACCAATAAGGAAGAAGGATAATTCTAAATAAAGTGCTCTGTCAATCAAATCTGATACCGATAAAAGCAAGAAATCTCTCGTCCAATGGGAAAGAATCCTAATCACCATCCAACTGGGAAAACATATACTATAAATTATTTTGTGCCACCTTTATCGGTGAAAGGTGACGCATTCGCCCTCTAAGCGCCCATCTTTTCTCCTCAGCAAGAACTAATCCTAGGCACGGAGTTTTCATGGGCGAAGCCCGAATTCCCCTTCTTCTTTGTTTTTGCAAGAGGAGTGCCACGCCGTGAGCCTCGCAGCAGACCAGCACTACAAAGAATCCAACTTCAGCCCCGACGATCCGTATTCAGACCACCCCGCCAAAGAATCCAGTCCGACCCAACGACCCCAAAACACTCTAACCCAGTCCAGTTGAAAAAAGCATCATCAGGCACATAAGACAAAAATTCAAACCATAAATGTTTTAGAATCATGAAGTCCTAGCATATTATCTAGTTCTGTTGCCAAATATCCAGTATGCATCACAACCACTTATGATTGCAATCTTGAATAATTAACCAAAGGACTTCAAAATTCTAATATCAAGATAAGGCACATGCAAAAAATTGTGGGTTAGTGTTTTGATCCAAACACACCGCATCTCGAGTAGCAGATGTGGTGGTGTAACAGTGCCCTTTACTTATATATATATATATATATATATATATATATATATATATATATTCCACAAGAAATGCGCTTCGAAACGGAGCATTCTTATTTGAAAGGTGAGCTCAAGGCTATTCAAGCAATAAATGCGCATTGACGTGGCCAGTAAACCTATACAATTTCCTGAATCCATGTGCTTAGGCCAGTAAATTAGCATATATATATATTAGCCCAAAGGCACCCATACTTAAATAAAAGACAACTCACCGATTACCATTAACCTGAATCCATATGCAAACATTGAAATAATAAAAAATAAATAAACGAGAAGAAACCACGTTCCCGAAATCTGCTACTAAACATTGAAACCACGTTCCCGAAATCTGTCGGAACAGAACGAGAAGAAAAACAAAAAACAAAAAAACAATTCGCGTTCTCTTCCGTTAGGTTCAAGATTTTTTTTTTTTTTTTTTGGATGAAATTATTCAATACAAACATCATTCTGACAGTGATTCAAAACTTGATGTTTTGCAAATATACAAATCAAACTGAAACTTTACAAAGGAATATCAATACCAGAAACCCTAGAATCGTGAAAAAGATGACAAAACCAGAAACCTTACATAATTCCTAATGATCAAAACATTTATGCTCTGATACCACTTGTTGAAAAGTAAAACTGATCAAACCCTAGGATCAACAATGCCTAATCATTAAGAATTATAAACATTTATAATTAATAGCATACCTGAATCCATTGGAGATGAATGAACCTAAATCAACAAAATTGGTTTTAATCTTCCAAATTACAACGCAGTCCTAGAGAGAGTTTCCTCAATTTCTCTATTTTCTTTCGAACGAATTCAAGGACATGTACATGAACTAACATCACTCACAGACCAAGACCTCTTTTATGTTAGGAAGTGATGCTTCAACAAGCGCTACTTCTTATTATTGTTTCTTATTTTTGGCCCATCAACAAAACAGAAAAACAAATGTCTCTACACATAATTTGAGGACCACATCTTAACTCACATAAAAGCCTATGAAATATAAAATGATAGACACTTAAAATATAGGCTTAAATGTTATTTGATGCATAAACATGATAATAGCAGATATATGCCACTAATGAAGTTAATGAACTAATACATAATGAAAGTTTATCCAAACACATAAATGCAAATGTATGATAAAGTAAAGTGATGTCAAAAAATAAAAACTAAAGGACTCACTAGGTCGCAACTCTTTCTCCTCACTTTCTATGCAAAACATTCGCTCTCCCTCCCGCCTCCTCCCCATAAAAATATCTCCCCTCTCTCTTCCTGGATGTCCCTTCCTCCTTTCTTTTTCTTTCTTTCCAAAATAAATCTAGATCAAATCAAATCAAATAAGCTAAAAAATAAATAATAAATAATAAATAATAAAACTAAGCCTTGCCCAAATTTGGGGTCTACAAGTAGATTCTAAAATTTCATTTGATATGTTCGGTCATTTTGAAATTTTGTTGAATGTAGATGCATTCTTGAAAACATTCTTTTGCAAAACGTTAGGTTATTTCAAAATTTTTCTTCAAAGCATATTTCGAAAATAATCTTAAATGCACTATTTAAAAAATTGATTTGATGTTGTTTGACTATTTCAAAAAATTTCTTGAAAGCATATTTTGAAAAATCTCTTGAATACACTATCGAAAAAATTCTTTTAAAGTCGTTTGTCTATTTCGAAAATGTTCTTGAATGCTGATTTCGATAATAATCTTCAACGCATTCTTGAAAAAATTCATTTGATGTCGTTCGATTATTTCAAAAATTTTCTCGAGTGCGGATACCAAAAAATCTCTTGAATGCACTCTTAAAAAAATTCATTTGATGTCGTTCGACTGTTTCGAAAATTTTCTTGAGTGCAGAATTTTAAAATAATCTTGAATGCACTCTAGAAAAAATTCATTTGATTTCATTTTGCTATTTTGAAATTTTTCTTATGCAGAACTCGAAAATAATCTTAAATGTACTCTCGAAAAAACAAAAAAAATTGTTGTCGTTCGGTTGTTTCGAAAATTTTCTTGAATGCAGAATTTGAAAATAATCTTAAATGCACTTTCGAAAAAAAAATTATTTTGATTTTGTTCGACTATTTCAAAAAAAATTTAAATGCGATTTTCAAAATACAATCTTGAATGCAATTCTCAAAAAAATTTTATGATGTCGTTTCTATTGTTTCAAAATCTTTCAAGTGCAAATTTAAAAAAATAATCTTGAATGCAATTCTTGAAAAATTCTCACTCATTCAACCTGCTTTTAAAATTTTTCTTCTTAGGTGCAAATTTCGAAAATAATCTTGAATGCACTCTCGAAAAAATTCTTTTGATGTTACTTGACTGTTTTGAAAATTTTCTTAAGTGCATAATGAAATTTTCACTCATGATTTTCAATGACCTTTTTGAAAATGCTTTCAAAAAGGCCATGGGACCTTCATCAGCGAAACTTGAATTTTCAATAAACCGTGCCTCGTATACCACAAAGAATTTTGATTTATCTACCAAGGGAAACGACTTAAAGGTAACTCTCTAAGCTACTACCAAATAGACTTTTGCCTTATCTCCACTATTCTTGAATGTTTCTTGGCTTTGCAGCCTGAGATTCAAAATTTTGTCAAGTAGCATAACTGCAAAAATTTTCCTTGGATTCATTTTCCTAAGAGTTTCTTGAGTTGGTCCAATGGTTTCCAACCTGATCCCATCTTTATCAAGGTAATTCAATCCTTTGTTTGTGCTTGTCTTTCCTTGACTTGTACTGGCTCACGATACTCTTTTTTGCTTTGTAGTACTGTTTCTCTTCCTCCTTTGCTTAGGTTAGAGGTTGCACGTTTCATTAAAAAAAAGTGTCTACCTTTCTGCCTATTTTGCCTTGTATTTTATCTTCTTATGCTCTTGTACCCCATAGTCCATGATGTCAAATGATTGTAATGAGGCTATTGTGTTTCTTCTCCTTCCTTTGCTTGGTGGAAGGCGGAGAATTGGGATGTGTTCTTGAGATGAACTTGACTTCTTTTTGAAAACTATTGAACATTGCACAAGCACACTTACAGCCATGACATTGCATTAGTGGATCAATGTGGCACTAGGACTACCTTTGAATGTGTGTTGAATATTGTGGGCGATTCTTGTGGAAAACTCCTTTGAACAACCGCTGCAAGAGTACACTACCGGCCGTGATGCATTAGTGGACCAAGGTGGCACTAGGCCTACCTTTGGATTGTGTTGATGCTTGTGGAAGAATGATGCGATTCTTTGTTGTTGAATTAAAAGTGGTCCTTGGACCTACTTTCTTTTCTTTAGAATATATACCGCATATATCGGGTACAGCATTGGAGGAGAAATTTGAATGCTTAAGAAAATAGTGGCTCGAAAGCCTACTTCTTGACTCAAAACATAGATTGAATATGTACTATGCTAGGAAAAGCTGAATGATTGAGAAAATAATGGCTAAAAAGCTTACTTCTTGACTCAAAATATAGAAGAATGGGGGCATAAATCTGGCCTAGTGTTTAGGTAATGCTTAACATCTCCATGGTAGAAATCTTTGCCCAAGGTATTCCCATTAATGAACCTCTGAATTGTGAAACCCCCTTGATGAGTGTGACATTGAACGGGTTTTTGTCATTTCCACAGTAGGTTTTTCAAGTATCACATTTTGATGCACACTTCACTAAAAGGGTTGGCTGGTGACTCTCTTGTACATGCGACCTTCATCTGGCTGTGAGTTGTTTCTCATACTCACTTCTGAAGTATAAGTCTTTTGACTTGAAGAAAAGGCTGGCATAGTTAGAGAACTAATTAGAAGCAGGTTCAAATCGGAATTGTGCCTATGAGAATAATTCTTGAATCTATTTCTTTGTCTAAATTGCAAATAGACTTAGCATCCTTTATAGTCTTCGAAATTTTATTTTCTCTAGAACAGAATTGCTTTCCTCCGGTTCTTGTTCCTTGGAAATTAACTTTATTGCAGTATATGAGTACTTCATTGAGTTGCCTTTTCTCCATAACTTTTCTCTACGCATTATTATTTTTTTTTGAGTTTTGAGTGAGCTTTTGGGAAATTTCTTATCTTGCACCACATGTCGTTCTTGTCTAGAGTGAATTGTATGATCTCAAACCTTGTAGACATTCATCCTCCTTAAGAGATTATTTCATACCATTTTCCTTTGGAAAACATGTCTCTCTTTTGGGCTTTATTTTCCTTTAAATCTTTCGTGCTAACCTTATAAATACAGGTAGATTTTCGTGATCAGTTTGGATGCCTCTCTTTTCTTCTGATTGCAGACACTCCTCTTTCTACAGTCATATCATTTGTATAAGTCAAGTATTATTTAAGAATTCATATCTTTCTTCTCCTAAGGCTTGGTGGAATTCTTCTTATTCTTTAAATTTATCATTGCCTTTGAAGTCAAAGGAGTTGTGGTGATTGAAGCTACCTATTCTAAAAATGGAACAATACGCCTCTTTCCTTGATGCTTTCTCGAAAAGCGCCATTATTTGATTTTGCATGAGTAAATCTCAATGTGTTACACACCTAAAAATAGTTAAGGGATTAGGGCTAAGTCAACAAAGTAATTGTTTTAAATGCTAAAGGGTATTTCTGGTACGTGTGTTTTATTTTTTGAGTTGGGTTTAGACAAAGTCAATGGGTTGTTTCCATGACTTATTAGGTGGGTCTTTATTTGCTCCAGTATGTGCAAGGGTGGGTCAGTTATTTGCTATTTTTTTGCAGGCCTATTGGTGCTAAGAGGCCAAAATATTATGAATAAAAGGATTCATCATTTGAATTTCAATTGTATTGTGCGCATTGGTAGGATTCTGAAACCATCTCTGGTGCCAGATTTCACATTCAACAAATTTTATGAGGTAACGGATTCGTATCAGAGCCACGTTCCTGCGATATGTGGCAGGAAGGGCACGACTGTCACAGTTATCTGGAGCAGTCTCTTTACAATTTACAAGGGTAACCACTGCCCTCAGGAGGAGCAATCTAAATGGAAGCTAATAAGAAGATGTGTTGCGGCAACTCCAATAGTTTTAGCATCAAGCTATGACAACTTAGTACAGATTACAACCAAACTTAACTCTAAAGATGGGACTTCCAATGATGTCAAGGTAAAATGCAATCCTCTGTTTGAAGTGGACACTAGGAGATTTCAGGCTCGATATCTTCGATTAGATTTTCCTCGATTTGATGGGGGAGATCCCAACAAGTGGATCTTGAAGGCACATCAGTTCTTCAATTATTTTGAGACTCCGAAGGACCACAAGGTGGAAATTGCGTCGTTCCACCTGGAAGGGAAGGCGTTGACTTGGTATTATTGGTTGAGATAGTCAAACTCAGTGACAAAATGGGAGGACTTCGTGGGGGCACTCCGCATCAAATTCGGGCCATCTACGTACAAGGATCCAGTGGGCACATTCACCAAATTGAGACAAACAAGGAGTGTGGAGGAGTACCAATTTGCTTTTGAAATCCTGTCCAACAAAATAAATGGGGTGAGTGAAGAGTTTCGTATAAGTACTTTTCTAAGTGGTTTAAAAGATGGATTGAGAATTATTGTTACCATGTTCAAACCAAATACTCTTGTTGCTGCTTTTGGTTTGGCTCCTACAAGAAGAAGAAGTAACCAGAAAACAACACACTTACCGAAGCACTCATGCCCAAAATAGCCCATATACAACCTCATTCAGAGCCTCTCTTCCAGTTCATGGACAAATTCATACCAGATTACCACCCCTAAATCTGTACATGAACTTTATTTAACATTCCAAATCCTTTACAATCCAAACTTAAAACTCATATCCCATAAGAATAGTTCCAACCAAATGAAAGAAAAGGTCTAATATTCTTTGTGATGAAAGTATCATCTAAGACATAAATCTTAGTAAAGGCCCAAACTATGCTTATTGGAAGGAATAATTTGAAAAGGAAGGAGAGAAGGAAAAGTTCATCAGAAGAGACCTTTGACTGACTTGTGAAACTATACTTGGTATTGCAGCAAGCTGAACTATGAGCTTACTTTTTTTCTATCCTTGCATGCTGTGCAGAGCACCTTCTCCACAAAACCATGAGGTTAATTGACAAAATTGTTGAATGTTCAATTGTTCTCATTGATACTAGTAGTACACATTTTTATTGATGTAAATGTGGCTGGGGTAAAATTACCAGTGGAGGAGGAGGCCACTTGGTAGTCCAAAATTGCTAATGGGAGACTCTTCACTGTAGTTTGTTGTAAGGCAAGTTCTTTTAAAGATGCAAATGCTGTAACACATTTGTGAATTTGTTTTATTAACATTGGGGAGGGGATGTGATGTTGTAGTGGGTGTAAGATTGGTTAAAAGTTTGGGAACTATTCAGGTGGAATTTTGTAGTTTAAGTATGAGTTTGACTGGAATGAAAAGAGAGTGTTCATTGCAGGGCTTGGGCTACCTGAAGACCATACAAGAAAGAGCCCTTAATTTGAGCAAAGGCTACCCTTGCAGAAGGAAGAGGAATATGGCTGCAGTTTATGAAGATCAGTGACAGTCTAGGAGGAGCATCAGTAGAGCCTGCCATACAAGCTATTTTAAATGAATTCAAAATAGTGTTTGCTGAACCCGAAGGACTCCCACCTCCTAGAAGTCACGACCATCAGATCCAACTCCAAGAAGCAGCTAAGCCAACATGTGTTGGAAGCCCCATATCAATACCTCTATTATCAAAGGGGAAGAAATTGAGAAGTTGGTCAGAATGTTAAAGGTTGGGATCTGACACAAGACCAGGAAGTCAAAGTCCACTCTTCACCAGTTCTCTTGGTGAGAAAGGCATATGGGAGTTGGAGCATGTGAAATTTGCTTTTCAGGCTCCTCAACAAAAGATACCATCAAATGTAAATTTCCCATTCCTAATATAGATGAGTTATTGGATGAGCTTAAGGGTGCTAAGTTGTTTTCTAAACTTGACTTGCGATCGGGCTACCATCAAATCAAGATGAAGCATGATGTGTGCCTAAAGTACTAGAAGAAAGAAAAATACATAGAAGTTTTCTCATGTTGGTTTTTATAATGGAAATAACAAATAAAATAAATATAATCCAAAATTCCTCAAATTTTTAAATATTTTAAATTTCTTTGTCCTTTTCTAATAGAGAGAAATAAATAAATAGTTTAAAATAAACATATAAAATTGAACATTAAGTTTAGAAGCATATTTTTTTATTTTTCTCTCAGTACTCTTTCTTTCTATTTTCCTCTCTATTTTCTTTTTTATTTTCTTTCCTTAGTAGTTTGTGGGTTCCAAATAGAACCGAAAAGTACTAGAATGGAAAAATAATAATAATAAAAATAAATTTTTCGTTTTAAGTTTCGTAGTGGAAATATAAAATGAAATAAAATATAATCAAAATTCCTCAAGAATTTTATATATTTATAGTACACACTTTTGAAGTAATATATTTTAAATTTCTTAGTCCTTAGATAATAGAAGAAACAAATAAAATAAGTTTAAATAAACATAAATTAATTTGTTAAATTTAAACTCATTTATTTTCATTAAATTTCTTTCCTTTTCCTTTTCCTCTTGATTTTATCTATATTTTCTTTCCCTTCCATCAAGACTCGGTTTGAAACTCAGGAGGTCAAGGAAAACAAAAAATACTAAGGAACGTTAATTCATCTTTGTTTCCCATGTATTATTTCTTCAAAAGCCATTTGCCTTGATTGTTTGTCATTTGGCCAGTGCAATAATTGATGCTGATCCAAACTAGATTGATACCAAAGGTATTTAAAAAATGAACTCTTGGATAGTGGTTCACCTAGTTCATGTACTTATAAAAATAATTTTGATTAGAAGATATTACAGTTTTTATTGGAATAAAATAACTTTTTTAATATTACAATGGTTTACATTAATATGGGTTTCTTTTATCAATATAAGACAACAACTTGACAAAATTTAAGCACAATATTGCCTTGGAGATGGACTAGATATACACTGTGATTTTAGCGACTTGTGTTTGCATGGGGGAATGATTTTCTAAGAAATGCAAGTTCCTTGATGATGATGTAACCCTCATAGTGATTCTTTCGTTCTTTAACTTTGAGTTGTTCTATCCTCATTGTATGAAATATATGAGATCATATTTTCTATTTTATGCCTAGAATTTATGCTGTGCAGGAAGCTGGGTGTGTAGAGGCCCACTAATCGAATGCCCAAACTATTTCCAAATCTAAACTTGTCTTTTGCTACTATATACTGAAGATTCTGAAAAGAATGTCTATTGCATTAATTAGATTTATATTTGATTTATGACAACCCGAGATCGATCGCGTGTCGATTTAGAACACATCAAAACACGGGAAATCAAATCATGCAGATTAGTGTACCATGTTAAAGTTCTGTCGTATCGAAGATCCCTCGATTAAAAGCAATAGCAGGCTAGACCTTCCCTCTCTTTGATCCTCTTTGCTGAGGTTTTTCTATTTACAGCCCCATGTCTTGTGTAATTCCTTATCGGCGGAAGCACTTTATATAGACGGGAGGGGACTATACATTAATAATAATTTATGACTCATCGAGAGCCAGCTAGATCATTTTACCTTTTCGCCTCGCCTTAGTATATGTTCTCTTTGGGGGCAGACTACTAGGCCCAACCGTATTGAATCACATAAATTGATTTGGGTTTAGATTCTACATTGATCTGTTTTCTGAAACAAAAAAAAAAATCAATTAATGACCCGTATTTAAAAATATTTCCAACATTCTCAGCAGAATCTTGAGTGGGTTTGTGAATTTTAAGAAACAGTTAAAGACTCTCGGATCGAACAACCTTTGCAATGTACAAAATAAACATCTATTTCGAGTCCAGGTCAAATGCAAAAATAATACGAGCTGTGGCGATGAGCATCTAATTGATACATTACCTTCCTGACCTGACCTTAAGATTAAATCGACATGGATTCACCAAGTGTGATAAAGTGTAGTCTTGTCTCGACACTGTGATCCTAAAAATAAATAAACATATTGACAACGCATTCGGTCCTCTGGTTTATAGAAACCACATGTGGGACTACATCCTTTATGCTTGAGAGAAACTGTCAAACTATGTGTAAGACCTTTATAACTGTATGAGCTCATAAAGAAGTTTCTTATTCTACACAAACCTTTTCAGTAATATAAGAGGTAATAAACAAAATAATAACCACAAGTGGGAATGAAGCGAAGAATGTATTATGCAAGCATCATGAATAAGCGGAGTACATCATGCTCCCACTAACTAGAGTGCATCAAAGATCGACCAAGACCCATCTGTAAAGTAGCCTTATTAAAATCAACGGTGTAAGCCTTTGGTTAGTGGATCGTGACATTCTATCATTAGTAATGTGGACTACCTCTATATCCCATTATCTACCTAACCTCTGGCTTGAGTATTTTCAGCTCTATGTGCTTTGCTCCTCCGATTATTTTGGTGCTCTTAGAAAAGCGTACTAAGTTATTAGAGAAGAGCTTTGAGTATTCTACAGGATAGGCAATACTTGATCTTGAGTCCAAAATAAAATTTCCTGACCATAGCATGAGCAGGTTCATAACAAGCAACGCTTAATTTTGAGCTTCCATTGTAGAAGAAGCCACCAGCGTTAAGCGGGTTTTCTTCAGTAAACCACCCATGAGTGTAAAAATAAAACATGGTAGACTTCAATCATCGTACATGGGTTAAATCAGCATCTGCATAACCAATCACTTGCAGGTCATCCACTTCTCTATATACAACATGGTCAACAGTTTTACTACTTTGAGATATGGAGACAGCACTCTTAACTGTGATGCTCATTTTCGAGAGTTAGCGAGATAACGTCCAGGCGCTCCTTTGCATAAATAACCTCCCGGTCCATTTCACTCAGAATGCATCAAGTGCCTGATACTCGGAATGTCCTTTATAGCGCACTTCTGACATCATTTTTAAAGACGTGAAGTCTTTATTAGTTTATCTCCTTTGAATATAGGAAGCCAAACTGACTCTAATATGATCTTAAATCGTTCAAGACCACGATCAACATGAAGCTACGTAGAAAGCCCAAAACTTTATGATCTCTCCTATCTCTATGGATCTCTATACAGAAAACAAAATTCGCCTCAAGATCCTTCATATCAAAATTTTGGCTTGATAACATTCTTTGCAACATCCATAACAAGCCTAAATCATTGCTACTTAGGGAGAAGCGTCATCAACATATGAATTAGAGAAATATAGAATTTTCTCCACGAGTCTTTAAGTAGATACGGGGAGATCTGATATTCTCTTAAAACCTAGAAGTGACAACATCATGAGCTTTAAATACCATTGCCTGAGGCCTATTTTAAACCATAGATGAACTTCTTAAAAATTCTACACACCATATTACTTATTGACTTCAAAACCCTCCTGACATTTATATCACACTTCCTCATAAAGATCTCCATTCAGAAACGCTGTCTTGACATCCATATGATGCAATTCAAGATTAAAAAGTCGTAAAAATCAGTCTGTGATTATTCACAAATGAGTCTTTAGAATCTGGGAGAAAAGGTCTCTATGTAATCCTTCCTTTTATATATCCCCTTTCTTGACTAATAAGCTTTAGCCTTTCAATTTTCCTTCTAACATCTTGGTTTTTTAAAAACCATTTGCAACCTATGGTTAGAATTTTCAATATCTCTACCGATCCAAACACCATTGTGTAAGTGACAGCATCTCTTCTTTCTTGGCAATGTTTATTATCATCACGTGGACTATGGGCTGACATCGAGAAGAAAATAGCGGATCTATGGCCTCCCTAATATCTGTCGACCTCACGAGGTAAACCACATAGTCATGTCAGACGATCTTGGTCATCCTTTCTCTTCAGAATCTCCTAAGAGGCATAAGTTGAATAGGTGCCAACTCAGCCAGTCTCAGTGTATTCTAGATTCTTATTTATGATCGGGAGCAATAGGACTGGTTAAGTCCTTCACCTTGCCTTGTCGTTTATAGTATTTCTTGCATTATGGGCAAAATAATCGGATCAACAGAAGAATGTGTAGACAGTGATTCACTTGACTGGGAGCTAGAACTATCAATGTGATCCTCTGATTTGCATTCAGGACTCATGATCCTCGTATGATGCCTAGAACTGACTAAAATCTAAAGCCCTTAGAGGCGAGTGGGTAGCAGATGAAAAATCTTGATGTAGTTCTGGGATCAAGTTTTCTTTCATGAGGATTATAAACCCTCATAGGACACCCCATACCTTTGGGTGGTTCAAGTGGGTTTCTATTGGTCCAAAGTTCAAAGGAGTTTTGGGCTGGACTTCTTGGGCACTCTGTGGAGATATACATGGTGTTTGAAGGCTTCACCCCAAAGAGATTGAGGCAATTTTGGTTCTACTTATCCCTTCTTACCGTATCCATCAAGGTTCGATTTAGGCCTTCTCAAATAACCAGTTTTGCTCAGGTGTTCCCGGGCATGTATCAGAGCCTTTATCTCACAGGCGCAAGTGTGGTCCCGACATTGTCCTAAATCTCCATGTCTCCCATAATATTCACCACCTCTATCGTGACAATTTTAATGACCTTTCCCTAGTGCTTCTCTTACCTAGTCTTAAGATTTTAAACCTTTCTAAAACTTAGGACTTATGAGAAATCAAATACACATATCCATATCTAGAAAAGTCATTAATAAAGGAGTCCCCAAAGAAACTTTGCTGCCACAAAGAAGTGAATAGGATCCACTAATATACGTGTGAATCGGGTTCTAAAGTTCACTACTAGTGACATACCTTATTGTTGCTTCTGGTTTCAGTCATTTATTTAATGCGGTCCACATGATTCAATATTATCATAAACATTTGGGGCAAAGTTGACTTTGATTAATCTTCCTATTCTTTCTTGAGATGTATTATTTTTATGCCATATATAGAGAATAGAGATTTTCCTTTCATTAAAGCTCTCTTTTGGTTCCGCATTATAAACGTGGGCACCAGTATCAATTAATCTAATTGGACCAACCATCATGCCAGTGATCCCAATAATAGATGAATTCAAAGGCAGCTTCAGCTTTTTATTCCCAAAATGAAAATGATATCCAGACTCATCAAGCTTTGAAAGTGACACCAAACTCCGTCATGGATGTAATTCTAAAAACGATGTTCTCTAAGATAATCCTAAAACCAGACCCTAAAATGCAAAACTACATGCGATAAACAGAACTATCAACTTTGACTCCATTCCCATAAAGAGATTTAATCTCTCCTTCACTTGCATTTTGGTAGCTTAAGTTATAGACACATAAAATTAAGCTATATCAGATAAGACACATATCCCAACCACCAGGGTTTTGGCATTTTATTCACAAGAAGCAATCTCAAGACAAACAAAGGTTATGTTCTTACCTTTCTTATTCCCTTTCCTAACGAAGCTTTATAAATAACAATCATGTATGGCCTTCTTTCTTGCAAATGTGGTGTTCCAGTTTGTAATGTCAGGTTGGATTCTCCTGCATTCATGGTTTAATGTTTTGTTACTGACATTTAGGAACCTTTTCCAAGTATTCGCTCTTATGGTTGAAGGCAGAAGCAGCTGCTTCTACCTTTGCTGAGGCTTACCGTGGTCTGTGGACTCTGTGCTCTGTAATTCTTCCTCCTCTTAAGACACACACATCAGTTGGTTCACATTCAAGTTTACTTTGGGCGTATAATGGTTCATTGCCGGTGGTAGGTAAGGGTTGGAGCTTAAGTGGATAAGGAGCCAAACTCCTCTAATAGTAATCCTTGAGGCTAGAGAAGTTAAGGAGTGTCCTGTTTTAATATCTTAACAATCAAACTCCATCATACCTCATATTGGCTTCAGAGGACTTTGCATCGATTCACAGTGTTGCAGACTCTTGAAATCATTGTCCTATGGCACTAAAGCTCTTTACGTGGCCTCTAAAACACTGACTTTCTGGAAACTTGGAAGAATTCGATTTCTTCATCACCCATATCTCAATTTGATTAACCGCATTTACGAGTATGGCCTTTTCTTGATGATGCTATCATTGTTGGGCTCTTGGAGCTCATCCTCAGCGGGGGCTAAATCAAGATCAACTAATTCAAGCTGATGCAACATATCTTCCATTTCCGCATAGTTATTGCCATTGAAGTTTCAATCGGGCTTCAAGCTAGTTATTCACAACAATTGACTTCTTGTAACAATAAAATAATTTGTTTAATATACATAGGCAAAATAATAGAAAAATATAATAAATTGAGCTTTCGAACGTATCACCATTTGTTCTCTTTAGGCGAAACGCTTAGCCTCTGTTCAGCTTCCCGAAGCATAGCAAGAAATGATTCTATAAAGGGACTCCTTTGTGGGATATATATACAAAATCAAAATTAATGTAAACAACCCCTTACTAACCTCCACACTTCAAGAATTCTTATGAAGCAACTAGCCCCCATTAGGCAAGTAAGTTACCCTGATTATTCAAAGAAGCAAAACATCTCGAATCATACGAAACTCAAAATTCAACAAATAACCGCTTTGGCAATGTTATTTTATTTAATCCATGAGCATTTCAGAGACAAATTGCCCACAAATATTCTGCCTTCTTTTGTTCAAACAAGATATTCTTTCATCATTTAATACTATCTTTGTCCCATAAGAAGATCATGAATAGTATTAGTATATTATTTTATTTTTACTTGACAACGCGACCAAGCCTAAAAGAATGCAATCCAAACACCATCATGTGATTAAAAAATCGAGCATTAAATAATAGTCTGACGTGCGCTAGTTACAGCATTAAAGTTCTGACATTAAAAATAGTTACAGCATTATATTCTTGTGATTAAAAATAATTCTGACGTGCATAATAAAATCAAACAATTATAGAGCCTGTCAGAAAATTTTCGGATCTGTGTTCATCGAATTCTTGGATACGTGCAACAAGAAGGAAACAGCTTACGGAACAAACCTCGGATCTTTTAACTTTGGTGCGATTTATAAATTTTAATTTTAGGGTTCGAAATCCAAACTATGCTTGGCTACGTGCCGCCTGACAGATTTACATGTTAGATTTTTAGCGACAACGAGATCGATCGCGTGTTCGATTGAAACATCCAAAGCCAAATCAAAATACATACCCGATTGATGTGCCATGTTAAGCGTTACGTCATTATCCGAGAGATCCTGCGGAGTTGAAAACAATGAGCTGAACTTCCTCTCCCTGATCCTCTTTCCCTTTAAGTTTTTACTATTTAAAGCTGTATCTTGTGTGTTCCTGTGTGACCTGCGCTATATAGAACGGGGAGAGGATTTTTAATATTAATAAATAATTTGGGCTCTGCATCAGAGCACCTTTAATTCCGACCATCCTTTCATATCGGCTTATTATATATTTCTTGCATTTGAGACCTAAACTGACACTGAATCACATAAATTGATTTGAGTTTTACCGGTTCTACATTCGATCTGTTTTTCTCAAAACAAAAAAAAATCAATTAACAGAAGCCCATATTTAAAATATTTCCAACAGCATGCTCACGTGATGATTTGATTTTCTTTTTTTCATTATTTTAACTTTGATTTGACTTCTTTTTTTATTGCTTTGATTTATTTTATCCTCCTTCTGCAATCTTTTCTGATTTGATTTGTATTTTTTTTATTGTTACTGTGATGTTGCATTGGAGGTTTGTACATCAGAGACTTGCCAGTAGATCACCTTTTGTTGCTGCATTGGTATCTCTTACTGGATGCGTTATGATGGTGGTTTTTGCCAAGGATATATATGTGCCCTTGTTCACGCTCACATGCTGCATGAAGTGTTTTATAAGTGCATCTGCTCAGTGCTCAAATGGCGTCGCCAGTCACGACGTGTAAATATGCTGTGATTCCCATGTACAACTTCCCCATGAGGATCCTCGTTTTTTACTTTTATTTGTATATTTGGTGAACCTTTTATTTCTTTGTTTTTTATATGTTGTATTTTAATTTTGTGGATTAGTGATGTCGTTATTAAGATTGTTTATTGGATTATTAAATAATATCAATTGGCTGTGTTATTTTATTATGTAACTGATATAGCACTTGACCAGTGTCTGTAAGCCGGCGTGTTGATAGTTTATGATGGGCTTATTGTCAGCTGAAGTCTCTGTTATGAAGTCACTGCTCTCACATCGATGAGCCTCTCGACTTCCAGTCAGTGGGAATTAGGTTTCGATTTGGCGTATTCGGATAGAAGACGATCGTTTCTCTCTCTATATAGGTTTTCATATTGATCCACTTTGGAAACTATGGATCTACTTGGTGCAATTATATGGTTTGAAGTCCCAATTTGAATATGTGTGTATGAGCATCTTATATTATTATCTACATTAAAGGTTTTTTCTATCATTGTAATTCCTTTGTTATATGTTTGGTCAACCTAGTATTACATTTATTCTTCTAAATGCATTTCCATTTTATTATTATTCTTCAAATTTAGTCTTACCAAGTTTTTAACTCCAATTTCCCCGAATGTTAAACTTAGTTTTTCCAAAATAAATTTAAAACTTGTAAAGTGAGAGCTTGAACTTTGACTCTGTGTTTACAATGAAATAGCCTAACCATCACACCTAAAGCTCTTTTGTGTGATTTTGCCTTCTTTAATAATGTTCTGTTTATCTGTTTTCATTAAATTCTTTCTTAGTAACAACTGTTAAATCTTATTTTGTTTTTTTATTTCTTCAAATTTTCTCACTTGTTCTTTCGTAATTTAATTAATCTCTTTGTCTCTCTCTCTTATATGTATTAATATATCAAACTCTAAATATCTCTGTTTTGTGTTGACTATTTTTTTATTTTATTGTATTTTTTTTGTAGGTTTTTAATGATTATGGATCATATACAGAAGCAGTAGCAGAGCCAGAATTTTTTTTTTTTTCAGGAGGGGCATAATTTAGTAGTAAACAAATAGTATTTAATGAGGTATAAATGTGTAGAGGTATACTCTAATTTTGTAAATAAAATATTATTTTAATTGTGTTTCAAATCTGAAGGTCCGTTTATCATCCGTCAACTTCATTGGAATCTTGTGGATATCGTATGGCTCGATATCACACCGTTGTGTCTCATTTACCAGGACTCATTTGTCCATATTTAAGTTAAAAATATGAAAATAATACTCTTAAATACAGTCCATAAGAATCCGATTATGACCCTCTTACCATTATTACAAACCTGACTATATTGACAATAGTCGAAAATTCAATTACAATTCTTTTATACAAATTACGTGCTATAATAAGTTGTTTCAAGCGATTTTTATAAAGATTTATCTGTGCATGTCGGCCTTATGCTATCGCGGTCCGAATGAGGTCATACCTACATGACACATTACTGAAAGTCTGCGATGGTGAGTAATGCCGGTAAGGATAACTCCTACAAAGTACTCTCTTTAAGTGCGCATCTGATATTCGCTCAAAATTTAAATTAAATTCAGCGAAGACATGCCAAATTACATGCAGTCTTACGTATCGTACCTTGAAATGAAGGATCGACTTATCATATACCATGTACCCCAGTCCTCATCATTCCATACTGCTTTAAGCCCGTGTAATGATAAATGAGTCATTCATATGACATTGATGTCATTCAAAACAAATTTTGTTTTATAAACCAAAAATATTTTTGAATGATCTGTGTGATAATAATTTATATTAATCATGCACCTTTTTGTGGGTAGCGGATTTTTAGTGTCCCATTGCGGGCTCCGTAAACCCAGACACTTTTACGGTCTTTCACTGCTGGGGACTATATCTAACCATAATTGGCAAGCCTTTCACCCGAGGGAGGATCTATCATAACTTTAATACTGACTTATGGCCTGGCACCATTTTAACAAATCATGCGAGCTGCGGTGAGCGTTGGCCCATTGCAGAGCCCCACTGATCAAACCTTGTAGTAGTGTCAATTGCAATCATGCACTCTTTGTTAATCTCGATAAAAATGCATGTCACGATGTGATCATAATTTGCATATACCATGTCATATATGATGAATGCTATATGGACTAGCTCTGCTCATGCACTATCACCAATACATCATGAACAATTATATCAATAAACATGTGTGTCCACACTTCATTGTGTGATATATGCGTGTGAGCATATCTTGACATCAACATACAGCGTGTCATCAAGTGCATAAAAACACCCTCACAATCAAGCCATAATGATAGCAGGAATGATTAGAGCTCAATTGAAACTTGTCCTAACAATCCCAAAAAACAGGACTGAAACCATTAAAATGGCCTAAGCTATGCTTGGTCCAGGAAAGGACCATAACTTGATTATACATGTTGAATTTAGGTGATTCAAAGCCTACATCAAGTTTACAAATGCAGCTATAATTTCATGAGAACACTAGTTTCAAATTCCTCTTTCTGATCGAAAATCAGTCCCAAAATCTGAACCAGTGTATGGGGTCAAGCAGCAGGCAGCACAAGTGATCACAAAAAATGGACCATAACTCAAAGTTATAGAGGTCAAATTTTATTGATTCAAAGTCAACATCAAGTTAAATGTAAACTACAATTTCCATGGAGGAAACTGTTCAACCATGGAGGAAACTAGTCCAATTTCTCCTTTCTGACCCGAAAATCAGTCCCAAAATGCGGACAATATGTTGGGATGTTTCTGTCATGCCTGACCGAACCTTGGTATAATAATCATTAATTGAATCTTGAACACCAAATGCCATCTACCAGAATATGGTCAGATTCTAGACTCAAGAGCTTTCAGGATCAAGACGTATGAATCGGAGTTCGGATAGAAAATGGTTGTTTGGTTGAGCTTAAAAGAGGTGAGGCACAGCAATTACTTAAACAACAATTTTCTTGAAACCTCAGTTTGAAACCACCTAATGCATTAAATATGGTAATATTGTATAAATTTTATTAAACTCTTTCATAGTGTCAATCTAACTCACTGTCCCAGTAAAACCCTGGCGAGCCACAAGCATCTGTTAAACACAAAACATGCCATAACACTAGCCTGAACCGTCCCAAACTCGGTCAAAATCAGTTTCAAAACAATATTCAACCCAAAGGTAGGAATCAAAATGAAGTCCTACTCTTGGCGTAAAACACGTTAGGAAGCTTCAAACAATTCCTAGCAAAAAACTTTGATTTCCTAAAATCTCCTCTTTTGAATTTTAGGTGAAATCTCTCTTCTTCTTTTGTGCTTGTAGCTCTCATGAGTGGTGAGCTTTTAGTTCTTAGACAGGCCAGAATTTAAAGTCATGAGCAGAAATTCTTTGAAGGAACTCTTGGCTTTTCTCCTCTCTCTCTCTCTCTCCCTCTCTCTATCTCTCTCTCTCTCTCTCTCTCTCTCTCTCTCTAACTTTTGAAAAAAAATCAGAAATGGGAGATCTCATAATGAGATTATTTTCTTTGCTTTTTATCACTTTGAATCAGTGTTAGCGTCGCCACGTATCCCCTCTTTCGATACATTATTAAAATAATTGTTGTCTCAGGATTCGAGTTAAGTGCTCTTACATGAACTTCTTTCAGTCATTTTCAAAATTAGGGATTATATTAAAATCTCGTTTTGAATCTATCGAGATATAAGTCACCCCAAAAACGTGAAAATTCCATTATCTGAATTGACAAATCATCTGAATGTAGATTTAATAGTCTGGTGAAATTAATTTAAATCGTAAATCAGAAAAATTTAGGGTTTTCAACTTGTACTATGAGTACAAATTGTTGCTATTTTAAAAAAAAATACATTTTATAGGTTTAAATTAATTATAATCATAAATTTCAACAAATATTTGATTTTATTATGGAAACTCTGAATACTAATAATATGATCAAAGCTTACCTTTTTCTTACGTCTTTGTTTTGTTTCTTAGTCTTTCTTTTTTTTTTTATTGGTTTTTCATCTCTTCTAAATGGGTAAGTTTTTCTTTCTATTTAGTTTGCCATAATTCAAATAACCAGATTAGTTTTCTTTCCGACTAGGTTTCCCCAACTTTCATATTAGGTTTCTTATAGTTCTCAACTGAAACATATTAAATATCATGAGCAAAAGATTGGTGGGCAGCAAATGGCTATAAATTGAAGTAATGTTTTCTTGGGAACAAGATGAGTATAAGGATTTGTATTAGATCAACACTTGATAGGATGAAGTAACTTGGTGGTTGTTTTATTATATCTCATTATAAATGACCATTTTATTTGGGGAAAAGTTTCAATATAGGCTCTATTTTGAACCCAAAAAGTACTAAGGAGATAAAATAGAAAGGAAAATTGGATGGAAAGAAAATGTGAAGAAAAATAAAAAATATATTTAAACTTAACCAAATTAGTTCTATAAACCTTCAAACTTATTTTTAAGAATTTAAAACACTTAAATTTGAGTTTTATTAAATTTCTTATATTTATAATTTTCATCATTGAAATCAAATATGGTCCTTAAATATTTTCCCTTCTCTAGTACTTTTCAAGTTTTGGTGAGTCTTAATGTCTCAGACGTTGGATAAAAAATTTGCAAAACAACATATTGTGATAAAAGATTAAGTGGCACCCTACTTAGATAAACAAAAATTCAAGGGGGTTGGTGAAACCATGTAAGAAAATATGAGGGGAGGACAAAGAAGCAATAAGCATTGGAAGAAAGAACATGAATTTTGCTTTGTGATTCAAAAAAGATACTAGTAACTAGTAAATCCTTTTACACATTAATCTCTCAAACTACTTTTACATTTATTAATATAGAATAACATGATATTTTATTATGAAAACACATTTTAATATAAATCATGTATATATTAAAGGTCTGATTCTTTATGTTTTCAATAATGGCCTAATTCCTTATAGTCTTGAAATATAAATTAAGTCCATTTGATTAACATCCATGATTTGTACTTTCTGGTTATGTGATATGCTTAATTTCTCTTCTCGATTGTTTCTGCTCTATATTGAATATTATAACAATATGATAATATCAGAAAAACTATGTCAGCCAAATATATTATACGATAATTGATATCTTTTTTTTTTTTAAAGAGTTTTGTTCATATCAATTTCTTTCTCAATTAATCAATATAGCAAAAAATACATATTTTCAATCATGTGGTTTTGTCTTTTTTGTCGGAATGGGCATGAAGATGTTAAGTCTCTCAAACCAGAGGTATATAATTATCAATGTTTTAAAGCAGTTTAGGACGGCCGGTCGACCAGTCGAACCGTCGGCAAGCCTGAAAACCGGTCCGGTTCAATCAAAAAATCGGTTTTGCATTAGGCAGGTCTTGAACCGCCGAACGTGGTCGGACGATGAAGCCGGATGAGCGGTCGGTTCTCAATGAGCCGTAGGTTCCGCTATATAATTTTTTTTTAAGTTAAAATGAGAAATCGTTTTGATAACACATGAGCTACGTCGTTCTTAGGATTAGAAAGCATGGTTGAAACATATTCAAAAAATTGATTAAATAATCTGAGTTAATGGATTTGAATATGGGAAGAGGAAGTTACAAGACACTCTATTCTTTATAATTATAATTGTGATTATTTTAGATATTAACAATTATATATTACTACTAATTAGTATATATTTATATAAATAGTTTAATTCCATTTTTAATATGTTTTTATATAATAACCTTCATATATTTTAAATAAATTTTAAAATATTTTATTTATATAAAAAGTAATAAATAATATCTTAAATATTATTAATTATATATTTTAAAATATAAATAATATATTTATTGCGTCACCGGTTCAACCACGGTTCGACCACCGGTCCGACCAGTGAACCGTGAACCGGTAACCTCGGTTCGATCGCGGTCCGGTTTTAAGCATTGATAATTATCTAACTAACATGAGGAAGAAAATGTTTTAATATCTTGAAACTAACATGTTGAAATGTTTTTATTTTTATTCTCTTTTAAATTTTATAAATAGAGAAGTTATAGAAACATTCTCATGACATCTAAAATGTATATTTTCAATTAAAGTATCTTAGCAACAGAACCATTTATGTAAAGTCAAAGTTAATTCCATTAGCATTTAAAGTGAAGATTGTTTGTTATTTATGTTCATACCTTATCCATTTGATGAAATGCTTAAATGAGTAAGTTTGAAAATTCTACTCTTCAATTCAATTTCTAATCGCAGTACAAAATTATAATTGAATATTGGTATTGATTTAATTACTATTCTATATGAAACTCTGTGTTGGCTTCAGGAGTTAGATTGTTTGATCATTGTGGAATCTTGATGAATGTCGAGCGTTGACATCTCTCACGAAAATTGGGCGAGAGTCTCTTTATATGAAGAGCTCTCTTACGAGAATACATCGCATGTCCCAACTCAATCATAGTACATATATAAATAAAAGTATAAAACTGGCAAAATCTTATTAAATGCCAACTATCTACCATAGTTACAAAATTATCAATTATCTTATACAACATATATAGAGTTCCTAATACATGCTAAAATCATCAAAGCCCCTGACCAGACTATCTTCACAAACTCGGCCCTCTGGGATGGAGTCGTCTCGTCACGCTCCTGTAACAAATCTGAACACTCGACCAAGGATTGAGGCTAATCGTGTGTTGAGTCATTCAAATTGTTTTACTCTACTTTTGTCAGTGCATCATCTGAGTAACCAAATAATATCAAATGATATCATGATCTGCTTGGATGTCTAACCTTACAGCTCATCTCCCGATCATACTTGGGCTCCTCCTTTACCTAATGTATATGTGAAGATATAACAAGATGTGTTTATAATTGTGGACAAACCCTATCAGATCTGATAACTGGACATCTAAATATTCTCATTTAGTGGACCACCTCACAGATATATCAATTGAATGACTCCAGCAGATATTGTTTTATATATGGACTGCCCTAGATATGACCTGGACACACTCCGATAATTCTATTTATTGAGTGACCCTCCCGAAAATCATCCTCTAGAATCCATAAATCTTGCTTTCATTCATATATTGAGGATACTAATTTATAGATATCAAATGCCAATTAATTACAATTAAATATGGCAGCTCATATATAATCGTACATATATTCATATTAAATCACTGACATGTTATGTAATTTCACATTCCATTACACAAGAGTAACTCACCTGGCTAATCCATCAAACAAACAATTAGTTTGTTATAATAAACATTTTCACAAAATATTTTGTGAACCTTTATTTGCTAGCGGTGGGAGCCCTCGGTTTTCTTTGTTCCGAAAAATCACCAATCAGCCGGTTCCTTTGTGAAACCAAATTTTCTGTTATTGGGCCTCATACAAATCAATACATGATTTATTTCACAATTTACACAATTAACAACCGACAGCCGTAAAGCGTCACGGACATCCGTGCGATCTCAAAATCCAGTGCCGGTTCAGATTGAGCCCGGAGTCAAGCGACCGTTCAAGGATATAAATGCTTGATATCATATCCTTTTAATGAAGTGTAAAACCAAGTAGGAAGAAACCCCTACCTCACGGAGTTTATCCAAAAACTCCCAAAACCCAGTCTTGCGTGGTCTCTCGGCGTGAAGCGACTTTATGCTGCTCAGAAAATTTCGACGATCGGATTAGCCCACAAAATCTAGAGAAAGACACATTCTCTCTAAAATGAAGAAACGTCAAGCCAGCTGCGTTATCAGATTCTTATAAACTTTGTGTTGATTTGTCTTTCTTTTGAAGAGAAGATGACCTCTTATATGATCTTTATTTAATTAAAATTTCAGTAATCTAATATAATATTTTAATATCTTAATACTTTAGCATTCTCTCAAACGTAAGTTCATGTTCTAATATTCACAACATGTGTCTTACATGATATGTATCTCTGTTTTTGTCCATTGAATATCTTCTTGGCTGTAAGTGCCTGAAAAGCATTGCAACTCATTGTCTATAGATTCGGCCAAATTAACGTCTTGTGGATTGTAAGACATTAAGCCAGTGAAATCCGTTCATGTCAAGATCTAGAATAATTCCAGTTTTGGTAAAAGTGAATGCTTTTCGAGAAATTGAATTTTTAGGTTGCTTCTGAAACTCATCTTAAGGTTTAGATGTTGGAATAAATGACATTCATTGTCATTTACTCCTTGAGGAGTTCAAAGGCGGGGTGGTGGCTTGCAACGTTGGTTTCACCAGTGTTAAGGGTCTACTTTGGCCTCTAAAGGTGAGACCTCAGAAAGAGGGTTTTTTTGGTTTTGATTATCAAAGTGTGGTGTTTGGGTGATAGCCTCGGACGAGTTTCGAGTTCACCCAGGAGTAGTGTCACAGGTGTTAAAGAGTCTTGCATCGTAGATTGTATCTGGGAAGCAGAGACGTCAGTGACTTCTCAGGCACAGGAAGCAGCGATCTGTTTAAAGATGTGTAGCTAAGACCAAACATTTTATTCATTAGTTTCAGTTTCAGTGTATAATGGTCTTTCTGACAGTCTTTGCGCCTCTCTGTAATCATATGTATATCTATAAACTTAAACATTGTTTAGAAAAAAAACTGAGTTGGATTTGGTGGGAGAAAAGTCACCGGAAAAAAAATTTGGAAAAGGAAAAAAAAAATAAAAACTTTTTTCGAAAAATTTTTTGTCTTGAAGCAGAATAAATTTTTTTTGGTCGATTAGTAAAAATATATATATCTGGATAGTTTGCATTAAGTTTTGGAAGGAAAAAAAAGGAAAACAAAAAACAAAAACATGGCCCAGCCTTGGTTTTCTTTTGGATAAAGGAGGAGAAACATGGAAGTAATGAAGTAACAAGCAAAGCAGTTGTTGAAGATCTTGTAAAAATAATGAGGAGAATGGAACTCCAAGACCTTGAGTTCGAAGCCAAGAACATCAGTCAATGCATCTTTGTTGTGATATTTCTTAGGAATATATGATAAGAGGAGAAAAGTCTTGAATTTAAAACATTATTCTCACTTTGTGAGTTTGTGCTAAACCTTTGTGGTCTTGGTGAAACTAAAAGCAGTTCTGTCTGGGGAGCAGTTGTTTTTGGCTCGGGGTTTTACCCACAGTCCTGAGTCTTTGACAGTGTTGAGGTCCATTATTCTCTGGTGGTTTGGGAATAAGTGATCATTTCTGTCATTTTAAAAATGGACGTGGTTGATTATGGTTCCCTGTTTGCATCTTGCTCAAGTGGCAACCCCTCACGTGACTTCAACAGTGATACCCTCACTCAGTTTGCCTATCTACATCTCACCTAGAGAAAAACAGAAGACTAGTGGACTTAATTTGAGGGTAATAAGCAAAGATGTTGTTCTAACGTACCTTGAATCTTGCGAGATTCTTGGTTGAAGAAGCTGAAGCTCAAAGAAGATGAAGCGCGATCGAGTCATGTTGATCTTGTGGATGCTTGAAACATTACAGCTTGCATGTGGGAACTCGTGTGATAACTGTGATTCTCTATACAAAAAGTAATGTTATCTGGATAAGAAAAGACCCGAGGAGCTATGGATTCACTGGACGATATAAGGCTGGATCGGGGCCAAAAAGTTCGTTGTGGGCCGATTCTCAGTGTAAATGGTAGATTCCAAGGCCCATGGTGGAAATCGGTAAAGCTTAGTAATCTATGAGATTCATGCAGGAATGATGTTGAAGCACTGCGTGGCATTCTTATTGAAGCTGCCTCTACAGGAAAGACTAAAACTACATCAAACATAAAAGAAAGAGATGAGCATCGAAGATCTAAATTATTGACTTAACATATCAGAAAAGGAATGATAAGATGCAGGAAAATGGCACACAATCCCAGTAGAGGCTAAAGTAACTTTTTGTCAGTATATTAGGTTCATTCAAAAGACATTATGAGAAGGCACTAGTGGGACCAAAAGGGAGTGTTCAAAAGCAAAAAGTTCATCGGGAAATCGCTTCGTGTGGAAGCAAGGTCACAAATCTTCGATTGTAGACTTAGAGAAGAGAGAAACAAACTCAGGAAACCCGTGGTTGGCAACATCTGGATATGTGAGTGATCTTGTGGTGGGTTCTAAGACCCAGACTTGGTGGGATTAAATCCCAGGAATGGGTGGATTGTACTGGTGCTACCCGCCATGTATGTTATGATAAGATGATGTTCTCCACCTTTGACCAATTGGAGGACTGAAAAAGGTGTTTCCTTGAGACCATTTGTGGATATCAAGGCAAAGGCTGAGGTGGTCTTGAAGATGACTTACAGGAAAGAGGCGGCTCTAACAAATGTATTATATGTGCACAGAGAATCCGCGAGAACTTGATGTCTGATTACTCTTGAATAGTGCGTTTGGTTGGTGTTTGGGTCAGATCAGTTGTTCTATCTCAAAGAAGCCCCGGAATGTATATCGGAAAGGGTATATAGTGGCGGTATGTGGAGCTTAATGTAAGTGATATCATTAGGTTAGAAAGTGAATAAATGATTCTTGACATATTGCCAGGTATCTAATCATATTGGTAGACAGGACATGTTAATTATGATACATTGCGTAAATTAATCCCAGCTTAAATCATATACCAACTTTCCCAGGTGATCTAGCTCTAAGTGTGTGAGAGCATTGAGGCAAAACTAACGAGATCATCTTTTCAAAGTATATTGAAAGACACATGAACCTCTTGACAATCCATAGTGATATATGTGATTTAAAAGCTGTGGAAATAAAGAGTTTGGTAATAAATATTTTTTATTACCTTTGTGGATGATAGCACAAGAAATCTTTATTATATTATGAAAAAGTAAAGGATGAATAATAGATAAATTTATTTCTCTACAAAAAGCAGTTGAAATCAACTCAATAGAATTAAATCTTGAGAAGTGATCGAGGTGGAAGTATGAATCGCCATTTGTTGACCTTTATTATAACATGGGATTATACATATTAAGCATATTATTAAGCCCTGAATCAATGGATGGTGACGGAAAAATCGCACTATAAAGAAATGATGAATGAAATCTTTGATAGGATTCGGTCTACCACAAAACATGTGGAAGCCATTTATATCGCTAATTACCTTCTAAACAGGTACCTAAAGTAGAAAGACTCCATATGAGTTATGGAAGGAATGAAACCATCTACAAATACTTGCGAGTGTGGGGATGTACGGCTAAAGTGGCAGTTCCTCCTTTAAAGTGAGAATAGGACCTAAAATATTGATTGCATCTTCATTGGTTATGCACATAACGATTACTGCTTTAACCGATTATGTTTATGGTCTTAATATCAGTTCACGAGAACAAATGTCAGAATCAGATGCATCATTAGCCTTGAGGATCTGTTTCCATGCGGATCCCCAGGAAAAGCCTAGTTCATCAAAACGCAGTGTTAGAGACTGATATTCTGAAAATAGTCAGGATGAGAGATACGTGGAGAGGGTGGAACAGAGGCGCGATTAAAAGAGGGCAAGGACGGAAAAATCAGTTGGTGGATTACTAGACATACAGTGCTCGTAGGGAGCCTTGAGCCTATAAAGAGAGCGAGTGAACTCTACGGAGAGTCTCATTGGAAGAGGCAGTGCAAAAGAAGTGAAATTGATTATGCATAACATTACTTGTGGGGAGTGTGAATCTTATCGGGTTGTAAACTCTAAGTTCAAGTGGATTTTTTTAGAGGACGGAAAGTGAGCAGATAATGATAAATCATGAAGTATTATATGATTAAAGGCCATGAATACTTTAGAGATACGGATTATTTTGTGTGTTCTCACAGTGACGAGAATAAACTCCACTAAGGATGGTGCTTTAGTGCACTAAAGATGCAGGTACATCAGAATGGATGTCGAAACTGACCTTCTTAAATGGAAATTTGAATGAAGAAATCTACATGGAGCAACCTGAGGTTTTTACGCTCTGGAATGAATGAAAGTCTGCAGATTGAAATCCTTGTATGGATTAAAACAAGCACCAAAACAATGGCATGAGAGAAAATTTGACAGCGTATGTTTGTCACATGGATTCAAATCAATGAATGTGACAAGGTGTGTCTATGTGAAGATGGTGAACATGCTGTATCATTGTATGTTTGTCACGTAGATGACATCTTTGATTGTCGGTATTGATGATAAGATGATTACATCTACCCAGAACATCATTCAGTCAGGTGCAGACATGAAAGACATGGGACTTCTTGATGTTATTTTGGGAATAAAAATCAAAGAACATTAGATGGACTCGTGCTAAGTCAGTCCACGACTCTCATTAATAAATATTCTTAGGAAGTTTGATAAGGATAAATGCGGGTATAGCGAGGAACAGGTGAATGTAACTCTTTTCCAAGAATAAGAGAGTGTTGCTCATTAGAATACTCTAAGGTGATAGGAGTCTAATGTGCCATGGGTTGTACAAGACCAAACCACTTAGCCTATACGGTTAATAAACTGATGATTTTACGAGCAATCCGGAGCTATGCATTGTGAGGAATAATGAGTGTGAATACCACGATTCACTCGTGACTATAAGTGCACCACAAATCCTCTCACTGTATGAAAGTTGATGATCACAAATGGATATCTAATGTTAAAGACTCAAAATCCCATAGTGGTTTATGTCTTCTATTTGGGAGGTGCAATGGGGTATCATGAAGTCCTCAAAATGACGGAGTTGACTGGATCTGATGGAATGCGGTTTATAGCACTAGACAAATGTGTGGGGAAAGAGGCGAGATAGCTCATACTTCTAGGTGTTCAGGCCCAGCTGACGGTGCCTCGATATACTTACATTGTAATGGATGTTCTTGGTAGAGGCACAAAACAATTATGTATAATGGTAAGTCTAGACATCTACGTGGTAGACCTGCTGATACCATTAAACAACAACTCTCAAGCGGGTTATCTCTATAGATTATGTAAAATCTAAGGATAACATTGCGAGGATCGCTAACGAAAGAGTTAAACGAGAGGTTGGTTGAAGAGTCATCGAAGGGAATGGGACTAAAGCAGTAAAGAACAAGTTGATGCCAATGGATGCCAACCTACATTGAGTTGGGATCCCATTCTGAGATCTGAACCGAGGATAACCAAATGCTAGGAGCTTTTGACGCAATCCTTGTGGGGATGATCAATGTGTGATCCATTCTATGAATGTGATAGTGAGTACTCATAAGAAGGTTAAGCTATGCTTTTAATGATCTCTAAGCATTGGCGAAGAGTAACATGAGCTACTCTTAATTTACGGAGAGATCACCTATGTAAGAGTGAAGTGGGGCCGCTTCAGAGGGAATTGAATAGGGCACAATTCCTATTAAACTCTTGTAGAACCAGCGCGTGTCCATAGCGAAATGGATGTCATGAGAACTTAAATATGTTAGGAAGATTCTGTGTGGGTATATATCATACCTGACAGAATGGTTGAGACATCATGTCTCTTATTTGTTGACAAGATAAACATCTATTTTACAAGGGGAAGGTTCAAAGGATAACACCTACCTCTCCTATGCAGGTTTCTTCTGTTGAATCTATCACCCAGTCTTTTAGGATCTTTGGTCATGAATGTCATTCCTTGGGGTGTTGGAATAAATGACATTCATTGTCATTTCTTGAGAGTCCAAGAGCGGAGATCTTGGAATTAAGTAAGCATTCATTATCATTTGCTGTAGTCAACGTTTGAGCTTTGCCAAGCGTTGGTTTCAATCTTAGGTCTCACCTTCAGCTGTCAAAGAATTGAGACTTTCTTATTCAGAAAGAATCTGTTTATTTTTGGTTTTGAGTTTATCAAAGAGTGTGGTGTTTGGGTGATAGCCTCGGACAGGATTCAGTTATGGAAGCAGTATATGATCTTAAAGTCTTTGCGTCACGCCAGTTGTATCTGGAAGCAGACATTGATGACTTCTCAGGCTTGGGAGGCGACGAATACGTTTTTAAGGAGATGTGAAACTCTGAGACTCGACATTTTAAATTCATTGGTTTGGTTTTGTTCTTGTAATGAGTCTTCATGATTCATTTTGCTTTCTCTACACAACAATCCTTTATAGCAGATCTAACATTAGATTCCTAGCAGCTTTGATGCATGAGATAATGTTCTTCTTGATGTAAAATTTGTTCCATGAGAAATTGAGGAGGCACTTCCATTTTAATGAAAAAACACTAATTTATAACAACATGAATATTTTGCCTATGACAAAATGTAAAGAGATGTGAACTTTTTATTATAAAATGAAAAATTCAAATTGGATTTATTGTTAATTGTAATATTTAGATGAAATCGTGAAATTAGATTGTTAGATCTTATTGTTTTTTTTTTATCTCCTCTTGAAAAGCTTTGTAAGAAAGATTAGGAGGAATGTAGAATTCGTTTTGGAGTTGCCCATGTATATATTAGTCTAGAATGGATTCAGACACAATTGGGACTTAGAACTTGTCTTACTATGAGGCTTCTAATTATTATGAATTGGAAGAAATTTGCTTGATTTTGACATGTGGTGCCTTGAGTTTAATATTAATTCAAATTTCTACCACAGATGTGTGAAATTTGAACTTATATGTGAAATTCGATTAAATCATTAAGCGGCGATAAGTTGTCCAGTTTTTTTAGGCTATCCAAGTGCCTGTTTGTGGCTTTCAAGAAATGTCTTGATTTTGTCTTTGATACCATAAGTTGGTAAACTACGATACTAGCTAGACTCTGCATCTAAGTGTTTGATTTTTGGGAATTTGTTGTCCCCTATTAACACTTACTCGGAAGATTAGATTTGCATGTTTTAAGCCATAGTAAGAAAAGTGGTTCATTATTGACTCTAAGTTGTGTAGTTGGGTCGACGTGAGAAAAGACATTTTGAAAGTCGTATTCGACGGTATTAGGAGCGTCCACCAATTACACTCAGGATTTATTAGCCTACACATGTGAAGCGATGAAATTCACCGAAGCAAAAATTCCCAAAGATTTTCTCCTCGAGTACATTAGATAATTGCTTTGTAGGTTTAGAAACAACTCCCAAGATTCTCTCCAAGAGCTTCACATGGGATTGAGATCATTGTTCGACCCTTGACAATGTGTAGCATATTTATAATGGTCTTGATGCTCAAGCCTTAAGCTTGCTGTCAGTCTTAGTTTGTAGCCATGGCCTTGGCCTAATTGGCCATACATGCTTCAAGACGTTCAAAATGTTGTATGATCATCAAACTCTGGTTCTTCGATTCCTCTATCATTGCAGATCATGTTTGTTAGAAATTATTGCTGCTGCACTAGTGGAAGAATTTTTCTACTATCTTTTGCCTGCGCGTGAGTCTCAGAGATCTTTAGACTCTACAAATATCTTACTCCAAAACATTGAGTAGCATCTTCGTGAAGACAAGTCCCTGACCAGGCGTGCTAAAATATATTATTGGTGATTTTGTGATTTTCACCACAGAACACAAATAAAGCATATGATTAGGGCGTGTCAGGAAATTAAAGTGTTTCCAAACTAAGACTATGTCGAAATCAAACTTCTTA
Source organism: Tetrastigma voinierianum (assembly GCA_016808115.1). NCBI lineage: Eukaryota > Viridiplantae > Streptophyta > Magnoliopsida > Vitales > Vitaceae > Tetrastigma > Tetrastigma voinierianum. Next base: position 155,962 of record JAEQBH010003196.1, read on the forward strand.
ATTAGACAAAATGAGTTCCCTGATTCCTTTGACAGTTCCCCAAAATCTAAGCAGATGATGCCAAAAAAATGTAGAGATTGCAGGAATGAAAGCTAGAAAAATGCTTAATTGCACTAAGACTGAATGAAACGAATAATACTGAGAAATTGAAAGAAACTTGGTTAGAACTTGAAAATATATTGTTGAAATGTGCTAAAGAATTGAAAGAACTTGACTAGTACTTGGAAATAGAGTATTAAAATTGCTGAAAGTTAATTGAAAAGCTAACAGATGCTGAAGTAAATTGTCATTGCTGAATTGATAGATCGATTTATTGTTGTTGATTTGTTGATTTTTTGGTTCATTGGTTGGTTGGTTTGTTGTTCTCTAAGAGCTCTCTTCCACACTATAATGTTCTTGGATATTTGTTTTTCAGTCTAATTTCTCCTTTTCACTTCCTCAAATATTCTTCTTGCATTAGAAGCTTATTCATCAAATGTAGCCACGTCTTCGTAGGAGACTTGTTTGTAAGATATAAGTTTATTAGGGAAAGCATTCCTCATTTCATGTTGCAATAAATTGCCACATTCTTTCTGTCGCTTACGATGTTGAGAAAAGTGATTGAGCTTGGAAAATTTTAAATTTTTTTAAAAATCTTCGTGAACCGTGTTGCCAAATGGATTGAACTCATTTTGTTTGGACTTTACTTATGAGCTTGAGAACTTTAGTATAACCAATCTTAGGGTCAAACTCAATTTTGTTGGTGTAGCGTAATAATTAAATCAAGCGATAAATCGATAAGCATAAAATCAAAATCACTAAAAACCATAAAGGATGAAACAATATCCACGTTAATAGAAAAATGAATTAGCTAGAAAGTCTATCCCATTGATCAGTTGATGACTAATATGTATTGTGGCCCATGTCATGGACTTAGTTCTGTAACATGTCAGCGACCAATTAATTAATTTTTTTCTTTTTGATCTTCTTGTCTAAATTGTCCAGAAGCCGAATAAATGTTAAAGCTCATGAGCACTAAAACACAATGTCGTACCTAAGGCGTATGCGCCACGTTCTTGACAAAATGGCGGAAATGCTTCTGCATCTGAAAGCAACAGATTAAATGTAAAAAAACAAATAAAAACCTAAATTAGTGTGGAATAACTATTTTATTGATAAATTAAAAAATGAAAAGAGATATAGAAGGATGATTTAGTCGAGAATGAGCAAATGATTCGAATTCTTAAAGAAAAGAGGTTGTAGAAAAAAAAGTTGAAAGAAAGGATTTGCATACAACAGACGATAAAATCTTAACTAAACCATATGTTTAATTTGGGCCTAGTACTTGGATGGAGGCCTAAAATTAAAACCCTGAATTTTGCCACCTCTATTTTGCATTTGCTTAACAATGTATGATACACTTGCAGACTATGTGCTTGGATGGAGGCCTAAAGTAAGAAAAATTCTAGACCAGACATGTTTACTACTCATTACATACAACTAAGGCAGACGACATCTTAACCCAAGCCATATGAGACAATTTAGGCCTAGTACTTGGATGGAGGCCTAAAATTAAAGAAAATTCCGAACCGAACCCTGAATGTCGCCACCTCTACTTGCATATATATAATAGACCAGACGTGACATCTTAACCTAAGCCATATGACACAATTGGGACTAGTACTTGGATGGAGGCACACTAGAAAGAACCAAAATAAATAATTTTACGTTATTAAATCTCAAATAAATTTATTTATGAATTTAAATATAAAAATGTTTATTAAACAATTTCACAGTGCACTATGTAAAATTTAAATATGCAGAAAGGAAAAGAAGTAAGATGACTTGTAGTGCTTCATGATCAGCTTTAAACCATTTATAATAGAATATTGTAATATCAAAAAGCAACGCGACACACGGCAGCTAATATGAGACTACCCACCTGCAGGAGGATAAACAGGTCTGGGGTTTATGATTAATGGAGTCTCTTTGTTATTAAAATAGTTCAATTCCACAGGATTATCAAATAATTTTATTTAACTAATAGGTTACAAGTTTGACGAGAGCCTGGATCATGCGGACATGGAAACCCTCTTACGGTCTGGTCTCTTGTACATTTTATCAAATAAGAATTCTTGTGCCATTAAAATTTCATCTACTTCCTTGGAAAATGTTATACCATAATAAAATTACTTAAAAAATTTAAATAAAAACATTTTTCATTATTAATTTTTAATAATCATTTTAAAGATATTATATATATATATATATATATATATATATATATATATATATATATATATATATACTCTGCTACTAAATATATAAGACCACAATTCTGATTCCATGAATAGTAGAATTTTCGTTTTAAATCAGTTAAGTCTTATTGGAAGCAGTCAAATAAAATAATCATTCGAAAAACAAGCCCGAAAAAAAAAAATGTTCCTAATAATGTATTGAGTCAAAAAGAAGCGGAAATAGATTCACTTTGAGAAATTATGTTAAGGGAATTGAAAATGCAATTTTTCGAAAAATGGCGAAACTTAGTAATTTCTGTATAAAAAATGCGAAATATTTAGATGTCGGATGACGAAAGCGAACGCTGGTTGAATTTGTCTCGCGAAATATAGTTACCAGTCATTCGTGGAATTCGAGACACTTTCAGTTTCTGAAAGTCGGCGACGGACGTTGGTGGACCCGAAAACGAGATTTTAGAAAAATCGAAAAATGCATCAAATATTTAAAGAATTTCCATTTAAGATAGATGGCGAAATCGGAGCCGAAATAAATTGTTTAGGAAGCAGCAGGCAGAATAAATGTGACACGTGGCTCAAACGACAGGCCATGTGTCCACACTATAAATATCCTAAAAAATATCTAATGCTCTCATTTGGTCTCGATGGCAGTAAGAGAGAGTAAGAGAGAGAGAGAGTAAGAGAGAGAGAGAGAGAGAAAAAACGTCTTACTCTCTTTGATTCATGAGTTTAAGTCGATGGATCTCGTTAAGTTGAGAACAAAGCTGGTTTCTGTGACGAGTACTGACGTGAATGCAGAATCACCCGGATGCGCAGGTCAAGGTTCGGGTTTCACAGCCAGGAAAGGCGAAGTCAGGGAAATCACACCATTTGAGGTAGGGTTTTTAACCCCCTGCTGGGTTGTTCGATCGAAGGCATTACAGGTGTGATAAAGGGAGATCTTGTCAGTTTGTTTTCTCGAACTATAGCGTATTTTAGTCACTGCTTAGCCATCACTCATCAGAGATAGATGAATTCAAATTGCTAAGTAAACTAGGCCCGATAGGACAACAATCCTCGAAGCCGGTCAATCCAATTCGGACCATTTGGAATAAAAAATGCATTCAAAGTGGAGTTATATTCATGCAGTTTTTATGTTCTGTTTTTACGACTCCATGACTGTATTTTAGCCATAACTTGGCCATCACTCATCCGAATTGAGTGATTCAAATTGCTAAGTAAACTAGACTGATAAGGCTCATCCTCATTGAAATAGGTCTATCAAATTCAGACCATTTAGAACCAAGAATGCATTGATGGTATGTTGAACCAGTTTTGTTCTATTTTTAAGACTCCATGACTGTATTTTGGACATAACTTGACCATCATTCATCCGAATTGAGTGATTCAAATTGTTAAGTAAACTAGACTGATAAGAGAACAATCCTCATTGAAATAGGTCAATCCAAATTCCGACCCATTGAGACTCAGAAATTAATTAAGTGTACAAACACAATTTCGGGGGACCACGATGGTCATGGCCCTCAATTTGAAGACCAGTAAAACCTTCGTCCGAACTCCGTTTTGGGTGACTTTAGACTCTATGGAAAGCCTATTAGGTCAAGATTCCTAACCATATTCCTGTAAGAGGATGGTAGGATAGACAGAACATGACTGAAGGTTTATGGATTGCGCCAAGTGTAGGGTTGCTTGGTTGGAGTCGTGTGAATAATTTGGGTTTGTTGCGATGCCATTTTCATGGCATGTTAATGAGCTATTGTAGGATAGTAGTACCATGAGTTAGCATAAGAAAATCATGAACAAAAGAGGTTGATTTCAATTGATTTTAATCAATTGGAGAGTGATCATCTTAGGGTTGCTAGAAAGTATAGTATAATTAATAGTTTAATTGAACAAGATTAAGGTATGAAGTTAATGAACACATGGATAATGTGACTTATGGGAGGAAGGTGATGAGACAAGGGTGAAAGAAGAGTGGAAAGTTTTGTTAAAGGAAGAAAAAATATTGAATAACTAAGATTGAAGGGAAAATGTAAATGTTTATATATATATATATATATATATATATATATTAATGTTTCACCAATGTATATGTTTTCATATCTATATTGTTCAAATGAAAAAAATATATGGTTTCTTTGACTTTAAATTATGTTGAAAATATGAAATGATTATGGTTTCCATAGTTTTGAAACATGATTTGTGGTTTCGTAGTAAGAGAATGTTTATGAATGTATCTTTTTATATATATATTTTATAATATTTGAATCCATGGTTACCGCATGTTCTAGATAAAGTTTTAAAGGAAAGTCATTGAGTCTTGAAGGTATGGTACATGGGAAGGGTTGAATTTTTATAGAGGAAGGGACCGTGATCGTATTTATTAAATATATTGTGTAAAATCACGAAAGAGTTCTGGCAGCGTAATAGGTTATTCCATAGTGCAATGGTATTTAAAAAAGAAAGCGCGATTGCTCCAAAGTTCGCTTTTTGGGCATGACAGTTGCAGGCTGTTTCCTCGTGGTTCTTTATGGAGCGACGGTGGTGCTCAGTGTGTACATTTCTCGGAGAGTTCCTTTTGGGTCCATCGGTGATACGTAAAGCTATTTCTCGGAGGATTCTTTCGAATATAAATTGGAGTAAACAGTGTCGGGTTAGGTTGGATATGGTTAAAGGAAAGAAAGTATATTGAAAATATATGTTGATACAATTGTTTTACACGTTGTATTTGAATAGAAAGGAAAAGAATACAAAGTAAATGTTTTATATAAATGAGATCTCTGTCTGATTGTTTTATCGTTGTATTTGAATAGAAAAGAATGTAAAGTAAATGTTTATGAAATGAGATCCTACATACAATTGTTTTTACCGTAGTATTTGAGTATATGCGGAAACATTATTTTCCTATGAATTGTCTCGCTGAGAACCATTTTAATTCAAATCCTTTTCAAAATGTTTATAAAATGTATTTTCAGGAAATGATGACGTGCAGTTCGAGCATCTGGGACGATGAGCCTCCGTCTCATGTGACAACCACCTTTTTGACAATGTATAGTCTTTGTTGTAAATAACTCTTTGTGTATTTATTTTTGTAATGTATATAGGTTTTAAATATTGTTTATATATCCATAGTGTTCGAGAAAATAATTTTTAAGTTTGATTTGAAATTAGTTGTGGTGGACTTGATGTCCCATTGTTGGATGTGGAGTAAATTAAATTGTTTTATTACAGGTGTTGTAAATTGGGACATGTCCGAAAAGCAGAGGAAACTCTGCCCGATTTTCTATAAAGGGTTTAATGTTTAAAAAAGAAAAAAAAAATTTGATACCATTATTTCATAAGATTTTTTAATGAAAAACGTAGCGTATAAATGAGTTACTCATGGATTCACTTTTAAAAGGTTTAAAATAAATGAAGGTTTTCAAAATCGTAGAATCTTGGAAGGTCCTGAGTTATGGGTCCACTTCAACATAAGTATCAGAGCCCAAGAGTTTAGAAAATGTTTTGGTGTTTTGAAAAGTCTCCACATCTAAAATAGTTAATGTTTATTTAAAGGTGCACGAGGTTATTTTAATAATTTCAAATGTCATATGAACTTTATAACATATGATATGTTTAAAATGTTACAAAATCATCAGGGAAGGCGTCCATTGAAGGAGAGTTCTGCGAGTTGTGCAGCTGCGGTTGAGCTATATAGATGAATGCGGTAAAGTTCCTGTTCCTCACATTCACTTGAGCCTTCACGACGGGACCATCACGTCCTCTAGAGCCAGCGGGAGTGAATATACCGCTTGATCAGATGGCTCAGATTTTAGCCACGGCATGCCGTCGACCTCGTGGCTGAAGCGGTGTCCATTAGTGGGCAAGGGAAATTAGAGTGAAATTATGACGGAATAGGGGATCTTGAAAAGGCATGGTCGTGGCTAGAGGGTAATGAAAGGGTGTTCAATGTTATAGGATGCTCCGATGAGCAGATGGTGTCATATTCTGCTTTCCTATTGAGAGACAAAGCGCCTGACGGTGGAGCGATGCAGAGGCGATTTCAGAGGGGGTTATCTATGACTAGTTTAAGGAGTTTAGAGAAATTCTACCCTACGGTTTATAAAGATCAGAAAATTGAAGATTTTTTCAAGCTTGAGCAAGGGACCATGTCAGTGACAAATTATGAAAAGAAGTTCTCGGAACTAGTGCGACATGTTCCTCTATTTTGTGACCATGAGGTACAAAAAGTAGGGATTTCAGTGGGCCTAAGAAAGAATTGAGCATTTTAGTCCAGTCTCTCATACTGATGGGCCAGTGGTTTGAAGTGCCATCGGGATAGAGAGGAGTTTGGATTAGCTCACTCGAGTTACCGGGTTCGCGAGGCAAAGAGATGGATCACTTGGACTCGAGGTGGATCAGGTAAAAAGTCAGGAGGAAAACCACCATGGTCTTGGTAAGACATGTCGGAGCGCGAGTCCGGTCGGGATTCGGTAAAACCACATTGGAACTTCTTGACTGAGCTTGTGTCTTCATTAAGTGTGGAAGGTTTCGCTAAAGGGTGCGGATGGAATATAGATGTTTATTCTGGTGTGAGTGATTCGAGAACATTTGCAAAGGAATGTCCAGTTAGCCTCCGATAATTAAGATTAAATCTGTTTGAAGCACCGGTCTGAAGGCCATTTTGTTGGTAAATTGGGGATCAGAGGGGCATCGGTGAGGTTCTCATCTTCTAGTAGACCCTGAATGTGCTAGCCGGTGAGGTCGGCCACGAGGACCTCAGGGGCGAATATGACCCGAGGCAGGTATTTGCGGTTACCGAGGCGAATCGTCTTGCTCCCGGACATTTATGACAATTATGATTTTAGTCTTTGGCTAGTGATGCTCATATTCTTATAGACCATGGAGCTACATTCTTTTATTTCTATGGGGTTTATTTCTAATGTTAATGTGAGTCCCAACCTATGGCTATGACATAGTGGTATCTCACACTACGGGATTCCACGACTAGCGAGTATTTATATGGATAAACGGGTGATTGTGGAGGCGAGGAATTTGGCGAGACTTGATAATGGGCGCTCCATGACTTTGATGTTATCTTAGGCATGGATTGGCTATCTAGACATCATGCTACGAGTGGATTGTTATAGAAAGAAGGTTGGATTGCAAACCGGGGCAAGCGAGAGGTTGTGTTCTGGGTTCGGAGCGTACTAACGGTATTATAGCGGCTATGAGGCTAGTAAGATGCTCAGAGGGATCATATCGGTACCTAGCTTATGCCATTGAGGTGGGGGATAGTGGTAGTCGATGGAAGACATTCGGTGATCAGAGAGGAATTTCGAATATGTTCGAGAGGAGCTTCAGTGCTCCTCAGATGAGGTGTTTCATATTGAATTGGCTAGGGCCAGAACCAATCTCTAAGGCACCTTACAGGATGGCTCCTTTAGAGTTGAAAGAATTGAAAGTACGGATGGAAGAGCTTGTGAGTAAGGTTTTTCATCAGGGCCGAGTGCCGTGTAGAGCTCTTTGTTTTGTTGTGAATAAAAGGATGGAAGTTTGAGATTTTTGTGTTGATTACGAGAGTTGAATAAAGTGACAATACAAAATCAATACCATTCCTGCGGATTGATGATCTTTTGATCCAATTCTGGGGAGGCGAGGGTATTTTCAAAATTGATATAAGGTGGAGTTACCATCAATTAAGATCCCGGTCAGAGGATGTTCCCCGAGAGCCCCGACACTTTTAGAACACGGTATGGGCATTACAGTTTTAGTCATGCCATTTGGACCAACTAATGCCCCGGTATTTTGGATCTTATGAATAGGATCTTTGGCCTTATTTAGATCGGTTGTTATAGTATTCATTGATGACATTTTGATCTATTCGGCGATAAGGTGAATCATGAGCATCGAGAGTTGTTTTTATAGATTAGAGGAAAATCAGTTGTATTTCAAATTCAGTAAATGCCAGTTCTGGTTAGATAGTGTTGCCTTTCTATGACATGTGATTTCAGCAGAGGGGATTTCTCTTGATCCTCAAAAGATTGAGGCAATTGTGAATTGGAAACCACATACGAATGTAGTACGTGGAAGAGTTCTGGGTTTGAGCGAGGTATCAGTTTGTTGAGGTTTACGAAGTTATGGCTCCTTTGACTAAAGTGACAAGGAAAGAGGAAAGTTTGTATGGTCGAGAGGCATGTGAGAAGCAGTCGAACCTAAAGCGAATTGACCTCGACCACTGGTTCTTACACTTCCATCGGGCGGGATGGATACTCTGAGTGTATTGTGATGCATCCAGGTAGGGCTTAGGGTGTGTGTTAATGCAACATGAAAATGTGATAGCATATGCTTGAGACAATTGAAAGCATGGCGAGTTATCCGACACAGGCCTAAAGCGCTCTTGTAGTCTTTGCTCTACGGATATGGAGGCATTACTTATATGGGGACATGGAATTTTTACCGAGATCCTGAGGCACCGCGATATTTATTCACGGAAGGAGTGCCAAATATGAGGCTTGGAGAGAGAAGATGGGTTGAGCTCATTAAGGATTATGAGTGCACTATTGAATACCATCCAAGAAAGGCTAATGTGGTAGCTGATGCTCTCAGTAGGAAATCTATGAGTTCCATATCTCACTTAAAGGTTGTATACCTCCCTAGACTTATGGAATTGAGGTCTTTAGGTGTGAGGCTAGGGTTGGCGTGTATTGGAGCTTTACTAGCTTTGTTTATGTGGCCGTCCGTCTTGATAGACGGGATAAGGAGACTCTGGGGACTCAAGATCCGTCGTGATTCTGCAAGTTGAAAAGAGACGAGAGTGCAGGTAGGCGAGATAGTTTTCGGTACTAGCAAATGGTACGTGATGATGGGTCACAGGTTGTGTGTGCCGGATGTGGGGGGATTAAAAAAAGAAATTATGGAAGAGGCTCACTCTTACGCATGTCTGATATGGGAAGCCTTAAAATGTATCATACCTTGAGGAACATTCTTGTGGGGTATGAAGAAAGATGTTGCGAGTTTGTCGGATGTCTCATTTTGTCGACCAAGTCAAAGGTTATTTATCAGACGCACGAGGGCTCTTCTGATCTTCGATCCCGGTGGAAATGGGAAAATCACGATGGATTTTGTGGTAGGGCCCGCAGCGTTGCGAGTGGTTATGGCCAGCTGATATGGGTGATTGTTGATCGGTGTATCGGCCCATTTCCTACCCTATGAAAATAGTTACTCAGTGAGAAGTTGGTTGAGTTGTATGTAAAAAGGGTGTGCGACTCCACGAGTACGCGGTATCGATAATTAATCGAGACCAGAAGTCACGGTTTACTTCGGTCTGGCCTAGCTTGAAACTCTGGGTACTAGGTTACATTTCAGTATGACTTTCCATCCTCAGACGGATGGCCAATCTGAAAGAACCATACAGACATTGGAAGATATGCTCAGGGCTTGTGTGTTAGAGTTTAAAGGAAGTTGGGATAGACATCTACCATCAATGGAGTTTTCCTACAACAATACTTATCAATCAAGCATTGAAATAGCGTACCACAGGCCTTATATGGAAGGAAGTATGCAAACTCTAATATATTTGGGATGAGGTAGGTGAAAGAAAATTGTGAGCCCAAAATTGTTCGAGTCCACGATAGATAATGTTAAAGTTATTAAAGGATGGAGTGTGATCAGCACAAGATCGACAAAAGTTATGTTGATAGCAGAAGGAGATCACGGAATTTCGGGTGGGGATCGGGTATTTACGAGGATATCACCACAGAGGATGTGGGTCGGAAAGAAAGGAAGTTAAGTCCCATTATATGGGACCTTATGTAATTGTGGAAAGAATTGGGGAGGTAGCGTATCGGTTGAGGTTGCCACCTGAATTGGCCAGAATACATGATGTCTTTCATGTTTCTATGCTTCGAAAGTATATAGCAGATCCTTCACATGTGTTAAGAGATCAACCGGTTGAATTGAAAGAAAACTTGACTTATGAAGAAAGACCAGTTCAAATTATTGATCGAAAGGATCAGGTTCTTCAAAACAAAGTGATTCCTTTGGTGAAGGTGCTATGGATGAATCACGTGAGAGAGGAAATGACATGGGAACGTGAGAAGATGAATTACAGACTAGATATCCACTGTTTAGTCAAGTATAAATATTTAAATTTCGAGGGCGAAATTTTTTATAAGGAAAGAGTGAATTGTAAGGCCTTGAATTTCGATTTTATTGAATATAATACAGTGTTCGATGAGTTAGGTATTTATTGAAGCAGTCAAATGAATAATATTTCAAAAAACAAGCCTCAAAAAAAAAAAAAATGTTCCTAATAATGTATTTGAAGTCCAAAGAAATTTGAAACAGATTAAAGCAGAAATTATGTTTAAGGTGTGAAAATGCAAATTTTACGAAAAATGGCAATATTTATTGCAGATCTGATGTCTCGGATGGCCAAACGGACTTCACCGTTAGATTCGTCTCTCGAAATCTAAGTTACCGATCAATTCGTTGAATTGAGACATTCGGATTTTCACCAGTCGTGATGGGCTTCAAGTGGACCACAGCTTGATTTTTTAAGAAAAATCAAAAAAATGTCGAAATATTTCAAACATTTCCATTTAAGATAGATGGAGGCCGGCAAGACGAAATAAATTGTTTAGGAAGCAACAGGCAGAATAAGTGTGACCACGTGGTATGACATTAGACGTGTACACTATAAATATCCTAAAAATATCTAAAGCTCTCATTTGGTCTCAGCCAAGCCAGTGGAAGAGAGAAGCGATCTTCTCCTGTTCGATTCTGCGAGATTCGTCGGTCGGATCTCATTAGGTCGAGAAATTAAAAGATCTACCGACGAGGCTACGGCGTGGATACGAATCACTGGGTGCCATAGGTCCAAGTTCGGGTTTTCACAGCCAGAAAAGGTGGTGTCCTTGGAAATCACACCATTTGAAGTAGGGTTTTTCTTCTACTCGGGTTAATTTCGGTCGGGCATCACAGATTATTAAGGGAGATCTTTGTCCAGTTTGTTTTCATAGGCCCATGAGCGTATTTTGGCCACATAACTTGAATAATCACTCATCCGAATTGAGTGATTTAAATTGCTAAGTAAACTAAACTGATAGGACAACAATCCTCATTGAAATAGGTCAATCCAAATTCTGACCCATTTGGACTCAAAAATGCATTCAAAGTGGAGTTATGTTCAGGCAGTTTTTCTGTTCTATTTTTACGACTCCATGACTGTATTTTGGCCATAACATGGTCATCACTCATCTGAATTAAGTGATTCAAATTTCTAAGTAAACTAGATTGATAGGACAACAATCCTCATTGAAATAGGTCTATCCAAATTCTGACCCATTTGGACTCAAAAATGCATTCAAAGTGAAGCTATGTTCGATGATTTTTTTCTATTACATTTTTAAGACTCATGTTGTATTTTGGACATAACTTGGCCAATCATATCCGAATTAGATGGATTCAAATTGCTAAGTAAACTAGGCCGATGGGAGAACAATCCTCATTGGAAATAGGTCAATCAAATTCCGACCCATTGGGATTCAGAAATTCATTCAAAGTGCATCAGCACACTAATTCCCGGGTGGGACACAATGGTCATGGCCTCCAATTTCGAAGGCTACCTTCTTGATCGAACTCCGTTTGGTTGTTTTGAACTCTATGGAAGCTGTGAGGTCAAGATTCTAACCATATTCCTGTAGAGGATAGTGGATGAACAGAACATGACTGAAAGTTTATGGTTGCACTAAGTGTCCAGGTTGCTTGGTTAGGTCGATGTGAATAGCTGGGTTTTGGTATGACCATTTCATGGCATGTTGTGGGCTATTGTATGGGATAGTAATTGCCATGAGTTAGCATAAGAAAATCATGAGAACAAAAGAGGTTGATTTCAATTGATTTAATCAATTAGGTGATTAATCTTAAGGGTTCTTGGAAGAGTATAAATATAGTTAATAGTTTTAAATGAACAAGATTAAGAGTATGGATGTTAATAGATTTATGAATAAAATATGACTTGTAGGAGGAAGGTGATAAAGGACAAGGGTGAAGGTGGAAAGTTTTGTTAAAGGAAGAAAAATGGCTTAAATAACAGGTGAGGGAAAATGTAAATGTTTATGTTATATATATTATATATATATATATATATATGCTATATATGCCTCATATATATATATATGCTGCCATATATATATATATATTAATGTTTACCTGTGTATATGTTTTCATATCTATGTTATAAATGTTCATTAGAAAAATATGTGGTTTTCTTGACTTTACAAATTATGTTGAGAAAATATATGAAATGATTCATAGTTTCCATAGTTTTACCAAAGTAGATTTATGGTTTCCATATGAAGTAAATAATTTATGAATGTATATTTTATATATACATGTTTATATGAAGATGTTTGAATCCATGGTTCTGCTATATTTCTGAGATAAAGTTAGGAAAGTCGACTAAGTGCTACGCGTGCATGATTTTATGGGGGAAAGGGTTGGGATTTTTATGGGGAAGGAATGAGTGATGCATATTGTCATACACGTGTAAAGTACAAAAAGTTTACCAACGCATAATGTGGTTATTCCATATTTAATGGTATTTAAAGAAAACCACGATTTATCAAAGGTTTCACTTTTTAGTAGCCCGGTGATCGTAAAATTTGTTCGCCGAAGGTGCTTCGTAGTGCGGTGGTTAACGATTAATGGCTACGATTTCTGAGGTTCCTTTTGGGGCCATCTATGATCGTAAGACTGCTTTCCTGAGGTTTTTTCATGGACCAACTGGGTCAACTGTGATGGGTTCCATTGGATATGACTCGATTCAAAAAGGAAAGAAAGTATATTGAAATATATGTTGATAATTGAGTTGGTGACGTTGTATTTGAAGGTAAACAGAATAACGCAAAGTAAATGTTTATAAAACGAGATCTCTATATTAAATTGTTTTATACAGATTTGAATAGAAAGGAAAAGAATGCAAAGTAAATGTTTATAAACGATTCATATGAATCGTTTTTACACAAGATTTGAACTATATCCTAAACATTATTCCTTCCTATGAACTCCACTTCACCGAAATTCCTTTAAATTTCACCCTTCCAAATGTTTTCAGCAAAGTGCACTCGACGATACTCGAGCATCCTCCCGCCAGCAAGGACACTCCACCTCACGCCGACGGCACCACCGACAATGTATAGTTTTTGTTGTAAATAACTACTACAGACCTTTATTTTCAGACATATAAGTTTTAAAATATTGTTTTGGTATCCATAGTTTGCCTGGGTAATAATCGAAAGCTTCGATTTGAAATTGGTTGCAGTAATTTGATGTCCCATTGTCAGACGCGAGTAGAAATTAAATCGTTTTATTGGCGTATGTAAATCGACACGTCCGAAAAACAAACTCATTCGATTTTCTACAAAGCGGTTTAATGTTGATAGAAAGTAATTTATCTAGATATGTTGGGTGATTTAATGAATGATCAGAATAGTCACTGATTTAGTACCTTTTAAATAATATATTTTTGAATCAGAGAGTATTAGAAATTTCATGAAGAAATAATTGTTAACTTATGTAGAGAGAAGAGATAGTATATATATATATATATATATATATATATATATATATATATATATATATATATATATAAATATGTGTGGATCAAGTGGTAAATGATTGGATATATATCCTTAATGTCCAGATCAAGTGGTAATTGAGTGGAATAGATAAAGTAAACAAAATCTTAGTACATATTTATTTTGATTACAACTTTTACATTGCAGATGCTGGGTCTTTTCCATTATACTTTATGCAATTATTGGTACTATATTATTATTATTAATTTATTACCAAATTATTCTCTAGCCAACAATTTATTATTACTCACTCAATCCTAATGATAAATAAAGAATGAAGTCGTCCTCAAGTCTCACCGGAGAATTTCAGAAAAGCCTATCCATAATCCATGGCTTCCAAGAAGAAGATTCTGGAGGAGGTGTCCGGATGGCTCAGAGTTTACGATGACTATTCTGTGGACCGGTCATGGACCGGACCCCCAGAAGTGGAGTTCCTGATGAAGCCGGTTCCTCCCCACGAGGACTTCAAAGACGGTGTCGCAACTCGCGATGTTCCAATCGATACAAATACCGGTCTTGCCGTACGAATTTATATTCCGGGATCGGAAAATGGTTTACCGGTTCAGGATAAGATGCCACTCCTCCTCCATTTTCATGGCGGCGGATTTTGCATCAGCCGACCCGACTGGTACATGTACTACCACTTCTATTCAAGGCTGGTGCGCTCCGCGCGAGCCGTTTGCGTCTCCGTTTACCTTCGGCTGGCTCCTGAGAATCGGCTTCCAGCGGCTTGCGATGACGCCCACGCAGCTTTCCTCTGGCTTCGCGGCGTCGCTCGGGGGCAGATTTCGGAGTCGTGGTTGCGGAGTTATGCCGATTTTGGTAGAGTGTTTCTCGTGGGGGACAGCACCGGCGGGAATATTGTCCACGACTTGGCTGCACGAGTTGGCGGGCAGGAGTCGGAGCCGGTGAAGTTAGCCGGAGGGGTGGCGATACACCCTGGCTTCCTCCGAGCCGAGCCGAGTAAGTCATTCTTGGAGCTGCCGGAGTCGCCGCTGCTGACGCGTGACATGGTGAACAAGTTCATGGGGCTGGCGCTACCGATAGGAAGTAACAAAGACCATCGGATTACTTGCCCAATGGGGGCGGAGGCACCGCCGCTCGCCGGACTGAAACTGCCTCCGATGCTGGTGGTGGTGGCCGAGACGGATTTGCTCCGGGACACAGAGCTAGAGTATTGTGAGGCCATGAAGGTGGCAGGGAAGGAAGTGGAAGTTATGAAGAATCCGGGAATGGGTCATAGCTTTTACTTTAATAA
This sequence comes from Tetrastigma voinierianum, assembly GCA_016808115.1. Taxonomy (NCBI): domain Eukaryota; kingdom Viridiplantae; phylum Streptophyta; class Magnoliopsida; order Vitales; family Vitaceae; genus Tetrastigma; species Tetrastigma voinierianum. The sequence goes on from JAEQBH010003196.1 coordinate 171,075, forward strand.
GCTGGCGATGGAGGCTGATCCAGAGACACAAGCTCAGGCGGAGCTGCTGATTGAAGGGATCAAAAGTTTCATTACTCGGCGTTGATGAGATTTAGAGGGTTTGGAGTTTAATTAGCGTCCAAATGACCCCTCTATTTAAAACAAATAAATAAAATGATTGCTTTTAATCTTCACTTTAAACTCATATTCGAGTTAGCTTATCTCCTAAACTGATGTTCAATCTACCTCTTCCTATTTTTCAATTAAAGCCGAAGTTATAATTATGGTTTTATTTTTCAACTAGTTGTCGAAAACCGTAACCGTAATTGTGTTTTAATTCAAAAATGAAAATATAGTTGTGAACTACAACTTTAATTCAAATATAAAATGGTTTGATTGAATATAATGTTATAAAATAGATTAACTTGAATATAAGTTTGAAACTGGGGTTAAGGGTTTCTTATTTTCTTTTTTTAAATAAAGGGGTCATTTTTCTCCTTTTTATCATTTTAACCATTTTTTCTTAAATAAGATGAGGTGATTTTTTTTTTTTTTAATTCTTGGACTTGAAATCACTCATATATACCTCTTCTTTGGCAAGCTTTCTAATAAATACACCACACATCTGCGCTTAATTTATTTTTTAATTTTATTTTTCATACTTTATTGCGATAAATTAATGGCATGCCTGACATGGATGCTATTAATGCTTGTCGCGACGTTTATTTCTATATGTTCGGGATGACAGATAATATATATTTAATCACGTATAATAAATCAAATACATCAAGTAATATACGCGGTAACTCGGTACTTATACGTATTTTAATAAATACTGTTAGACAACGGGCTCAAATTTTTACTATAAATAAGATATTTATTCTCAATAAATAAATATTTCATTTAATACATGTATTATTTAAATACTTTATGAATACCACAAAATCCCATGATTATCAAATGTAACCTTAAATAAGTATATAAGGGTTATATACAAAAAGATATTATTTAAGGATGATAATTTAAAATAGTCTATCAAAAGTAGTCAAGGTGTTATTTTGATTAACAATTAAAGTGTGAGATGTTTAATTGATCTTCACTAGTGCATGTTATAATCATTGAAAATGAAATTATTTTATCTGAACAATTGATGAAGAGAGACATACAATTAATGAAGAGAGATATCTAATAAATCAAATTTACATGATGTGATTATATAAGACATGGACATGACATGATTTGAATAACTGATAATTTTATTAAATATTAAAATCAACCATGTCATTATGATTTACATGTAATATCTTAATTTTGAGAAGAAGAAACTTCATTTATATATTATCTTTTAATTTTACTGAAAATTGATTTATTATAATATAATCTCAATCTTTGTATTTTGGAGTTATAATGAATTATATAACAAGTAATGCTAACAAACAAGACAGAATCCATTCCTTCTTATTTAAGAAGCAGATAAATAATTCTCTTACATGATTACTCATGTCTTAAATGGTACGAACGGTCAAATTCATAATTAAATTATGAGTCTTATTAATCAATATAGAGGAATGATATTAAAGATAAAGATAATTGTATTGTGATTTCACCTAACTCTAATTTTTAAATATTATGGAGGATCAAATATATGTGAATGACCAAACCAAGTAAGGATAACTTCTAATTTTTGAGTACAATATATTTACACTTCTATGAGTGCAATTTCAAGTTTTAGTAAAGTAAAGATTGAACACAAAGGTTAATCATTAATTAACTCAATTTATTTGAGTTTACATTAAATCAATAGGTCCCCAATCTAACTAAGACTTCATCAATTAGATAATAAAGAAAATAGTTTTGTATCACTTAAATATAAATTATTTTTGAATTAATTTATATGAGAATAAGTAATTTGATTATTTAATCTTTATTACCCAAATCTTTTATCAAGAAAGTACCTAGTGTCGTGGTCCCCTGTAAACTTTATATGCATTAGGTTCAAGCCCCCATGATATACTTTTTACCTTTTATGGAGAATTTAAAATTCAAAAAGAGAATAAGTGGGACGGTGGAAAGAGAAAGCAGGTAATTAAATAACTTATCTCTTTTTTGCGCTCCACACGATTGAAGAAAATATGAGAGAGAAACAAAAAGATTTTCTTAGAAAGAGATGATATAATTATTTTCTCTATTTTTGTGCCTATAGTTTTTTTGGTTCTTTGGTTTCGGATTGAAGTATTTTTCACTCATCCATCAACCGAAAATTTTCAGGTTAGTACCCATCCATGATAAATTAAAAAACATTTGATTAATATAATTTATAATACTGAATAAATCATTTTTTTTGCATACAATCTTGATATATTTTTATGCTTCTATTGTGTATTTTATTTGATTATTTCAAATAAAAAAACTTCAAATTACAAGGCGAAATATATATGTTAATACTATATTAACATTTAATATCGTTTCATTTTTTATAATTCTTAAATAAGCTTTATTATTGCTTTATATTCAAACTAAAATTATTCTCCTTTTCAAAAAAATAATAATAAATAAATAAAGGGGCCATTTTGATCCCAAACTCGAAGGTTTGAGTGATGTAGTGTTGTTTGGACGAAGATGTGAAGCCATGGAAAAATGGGAGCTGTTGGGGGCATCGATGATCATTTGGTACTTTGCCTACTGAAAACCGAATAAGCGAAAGAGACAATCGTGCTCATCCTCGTTCCTGATCAGATTTCCTGTGGCCTAGCCTAGCAGGAAATACCATGAGCCTGCAAATGACTGGCCTGCCTGCCTGGTCTGGCCTCTGTCCCTGGTCTGAGCTTAATCATTTTATAACCGGGTTCTTCAAAGCATAGAACACTTCATTGAACCATATTCCAACTTTAGTTTTGACAAATTTCTTTCTTGTTTGACAAAGTTTATTAAAATTTCTTATTATCCTAGATTCATAGTAAAATAAAATGGAGGATAAATGAGAAAAATATATGTAAAGTAGAAGGAGAACAAAGCAAGAAAGAAAATAAATAATATAGAAAGAAAAATAGATCAATTTTTATTGCAGATCTCCCCTTCCACGAGTCAAAAGGAAACATACACAATCACAAATGAATCAAACGATCATCCATAATTTCTCATCATCGTCGAATTCCCAATACTTTATAAAGACTCCCTTAAATAATTATAAGACTAGGGTGATTGCCTTACTAAAAACCTTGAATGTAAAACTCAATAGGATAAAACCTAAAACTTAAAAAAAAAAAGAAAAAAAAAGAGTGTTATATATTCATATATTGATCCATCACTTGTATCTATAGATGAGAAACGGGCCGGTCTAAGTTTATTAGGGTCGCGGGCTAAATGGGTCGGGTCAATTTGACCTACTTTTGGATAGCCCAACCCTATCCTATACTAGCCGCGAGTCAAAACGGGCCAAAATGAGTTTGACATTAAAATATTAATAATAATAATAAATTACAATTTTATATTTTATAAAATAAAGTGTCTTTGAAATAATTACAGTTTTTTTTTTTAAAGCTAATAACTTTTAATACAATATAGTAAACTGTCTCCAATGAGACTCGAAACCCTTCTTTCCCCATGTCCAGCTTTTTTAAGGTTGATGCTCTAACCAATTGAGTTAGGCTTGTGGACTGAAATATTTATAGTTTATTCTTATGAAAATATTATACAAAATAAATTATTATTGTTATATTTATATATATTTTTTATTTTATTATAAATTATTTTTTCTATAAATAATTATTTAATAAATATTTATAGTATATTTTTTTTATAATAGAAAAACCAATACTCTTAATAATTAGAAAATAATACGTAGTTATTTAAAAATTTAAAATAAAAAAAGGATCAAAATAGGCCAAATGGGTCGGTTCGGCCCAAGCCCTAATGGCTCGCGGGCCTATTCGGGCCAGGTCAATAGGCCCTAGTTTTATTCAAGATTTTATTTTCTTAGTTCGATCCTCAAAAAATATGGGCCAAAATGGGTTGGCTCACCCGGCCGAGTCCATTATCCCATTTCTACTTTGTATAAATATGATTTTGATTGTTTTCAAAAGTTCAACGGATGGATTTCTAAATTTTTGCATTTTTTGTTGAACCTTAATTTTTTCTATGTAGTCAAAGGTTATATTTTGTGAGTAAATCTATTAAATTATCCGCATGATCAAATTTGTTCGGCATCAATTTCACCTTTCTCTTGAAACTTGTGAGTATACAAGAAATTGGGAGAGATATACTCAATTGTATAACATTTTATGAATTCTCTTTTAATTTGTAAAATAGGAGCAGTATTATTTTGTTTATAAAATTCTGGTAATTCTGTAGCATACCTTGATGGATGATATATAGTTGATATGTTTCCCTCCATTGGGTTGATTCTCATTTATTCCTATGATGTTATCGTACCATCATAGGTAAAAATACATACACCATTTTTAAATCAAATTTTTATGAGGGTCTAAAACATGGCTAACCTTACAATTGAGATCATTATCATTTTGACTAAAATAGACTTATAAGAAGTCAAAAAAAAAAACCTAAAATAGACTTATGTTGGTTGTTGCATGATATCATAATATATGTTTGACTCTATTCCAATATCTTTAGATTGGTGCAAAACTAATATCTCATAATTTAAGAAGGAATGCAAAATGTAACACCCTGTTTTTTTTTTTTTTTTTTTTTTAAATGGTAGAAAAAAATAATAATTCTTTTAAATTAAAATAAGGGTACAAAGGTAATTCTCCTAAGGAACCTAAGTATAAATAGAAAAAAAATTATTAATAAAGTATTTTCCGTGTTTTCTATAAAGCTTTATTTCCCTAATGGTAGAATCATAGAAAACCTAAATCGTTAGATTTAGGGTTTGAAGTAGTGATTTCAAGAAAATCCCGGAACACCTAAAACGTCGAATATAGGGTTGAAGAAGAGAATTCGAAAAGTAAGACTTTTATTTAGTTAATTTATGTATTTTGTTTCTAAATCCGACATTTTATTTATTTTTCCTTGATTTTGAATAGAACCCTTGAAGAAATATGATTGGTTTTTAATTGAAGGGGTTTATAAATTTTTTAGTTCCATTAGATGATTCTGAATAGTTTAGTTGGTTCGTTTTTCTTTTTTCCAAATTTCAAAATAAATCTTGATTTTATTTATTTAGGTTTTAGAACAAAAGATTTAGAGAGTTAGTAAGTTTGTTTTTTAATCGAAATATGAAATATCTAAGAATTAAAAAAAAAAAGTTTTGAAATTTGTGTATAGAGATTGACTTTGAAGAAAGAAACAAGATCTTGGATTGAAAACGTGAAAGAAATAAATAAAAATAAGTTTTTAAAGGTAAAGCCATGATTGGATGAAAAAAAAAACCAGAAAAAAGGGTAATTGTCAAGATAGTAATGTTTTTAGTGTAATTTGAAAAGTTAAAAAGCGTTGGTTGTTGGGTTAAAAAAAAGGAATAATTGTAGGATGATAAACCGACAAGGGAATTTTTAGACTCTTCTTAAATTCCCTTCTTTTCTACTGGGAGCAATTGTCCCGGCCGGCTCAAAGCCTTTGTATATGAGCCACTTCCGACCGACCACTTTTAGGTCTGCATGAACAATGCCCGCCATTTCAAAAGGCAAATTGAAGGGCCTTGCGGGTCAGCGACTCTAGTCCATAGAACTATAGGCCCCAGAGCTGACAGATCCAAAGGGTCAGGTTGCACTCAACGAGCTCATGCGCCTCGTATGGGGATGTCCCAGGAAGGTAAAAACGCCTGTGAATACCACGTGAGAAGAGCACGTTTCTACACTAAGGTCGGGTCTCATATACATTTAATGCACTGTCGCTGTGCCTTACCCTATAAGGATAGGATCTCGTGGTTAATTCTCATTGTTACTTGGAAACCTTTCGCCAAAACTTTACATTTGGTAACACTCTCAAGATTTTGGTCATGAGTTCGTCAAGGTTTCTCGACCATTTTTTATCTCATGGTGGGTTTTTCCTTCGCTTACATTTTGTTTCAGGCGATTGTTTCGTTTGGTAGTGGCTTGCTCGTCTTGTCTTGAATGCGCTACTCCTCGGGCAGAGGTCTACCACTTAATCAGACGCAGCGCTGATGTACTTATCCAGGTGCATCCCAATAGGTTTCGTAAAGCTTCGCCTATTTCGTCTGCTTATCAAGCCGCTAAGAGATCCTCAAGTTGATCCCCTTTCTTTGTTTGCTTGTAGAATGACGAGGTCAAGAGGAGACTTCCACCAACTAGGTTAGGTCAGAGGGGGTCCAAATGTGAGTTGCTCTAATAACAGCAATTTCGGTATTTCATGTCCATGGAGAACTATGTCCTTCACGAGTCCCCCGACAACATTAGCTTAGAATAGTTGGACGGACCAGCTTTCTACTATACGACAAAGCTGATAACTGCTGCTCATTTCACAATGATAATTCATAGTTTTGACTTTCGCTTCCCTAATTATTGCTGGTGAAGCAATTCCTACACGTCATTGATAAGACTAGATTATATATAAACACAAATTAATAACACTATTACCAAAGGACTATTGTCTTAACTTGTGCAACGACTTGAAAACTTCATTGAGACTGAATGATATATGCAATTTTTATCACACTATTATCAAACAGATTTATTGCCTAATCCTAAGAATCTACAAGTAAAATTTCGTCAGGACCATTTCGTGTATGAAAAGATGGAATTGCTATTTCTTTTGAAAATGACTTATTTAGAATTTGTGTTTGTGGTCTAAATCACTGCAAATGCACAGGTCGTACAAGTAATAAAAGCGGATATTTAAAGTGCAGATATCATTCACACGAGGACAGACGATAAATAAAAAACTAACCACTGTAACTACTCAAGATCATTACTATTTGAACTCCACTGATATAATGATAAGAAAACTAAAATGTAATCTTAGACTGAAATCTTAAATATACAAGCGTAAAGTTTAATAAATTTGGGTTGAGGATTCACTAAGTGAGGCATAATTGGACATGGATTAAATAATAATAATCAATTTCTCGTACGATTTGACTACAGCTCAACCATCAATTGGAAACCAATTTGTCAAACACTTAAAGAAGATAGCTTCGATTTCTCCCCCTAACTATACTTTCACCGATTGCATGCTCATATTCATTTCCGCATATGGATTCAATAAGTTACTTGTAATATATAACATCTCTTTCTAAGATTTTATATTTTTCTTTTCACATTTCATACTCCATCTTTAGATTCTAAAGAATTCTGCTTCTCATAGACAGGATATCGCAGTTCTCTCCAATTTGATTAAACACCTCATCCTACAACTCCCGATGTAAATTTCATCTCCTTGATTAGATCTCGCCTAACACCCGGATCGAATAATTCATCAAAAGAGGAGAGACCTGAAAGTGATTAAATAGATACTTCATTCCATCTATCTCAACTTATAAGAGCAGATTCATCTGAGTAATCCCTTCAAAGTCTTGGCTTAGTTCCCATATTAGCCCACCACACCACAAGTAACCTAGTATCTCAGAAATTCCAATTTCTGAAAAGGGCAAAATCTACTTCTGACATAAAATTGTAATTTTGCTAAAAATCCGAATTTATTCTATAGATCTCGATGATTTAAACTGGACACGTCTAACGCTTCAATAAAATCTAAATGAAGACGTGAAAATTTCATCGAATTCCGAGACAAATGTAATTTACATGTTTTCTCGAGGCATCAGCCGTGCCAGAACATTTTCTGATGCGACGAAGTCAAGATATAACACGTACTCATGTGCCATAAGTGGTAATGAAAGTAGAGAAACGATGAAAATTTAATCACGTAGATAATACGAATGTCAAAACCAGGAAAAGAGAATAAACGTGATTATTAAAAATTATTTAAATGAAATAGCATTAAAAATATTACTAGTATTGTCTTCTTCAAAGGCCACAAATGAACAACCCAGCAAAGAGGACATTGATGCGGTCATTAATGTTTGAGATTTAAGAGAGAGAGAGCACTTCTAAAATACTCAAAGCCGACCATTTGCTAGCCTTCTAGACAAGAAGGAGAACTCCGCTTCAACGCGAGAGGCCACGCTGCGGACACCGGATTTGCGGAGTTTTTGACAACTCCGAGAGGTAGGGGGTTTCTCCCTACTCTGGGTTTTATTCCCGCCTAAGTACTTTAAGGCTGTTGAGTTTCAACGGCACTGCTAGTGTCATTGACGGCCCCAAACTCGACCGAATTGATATGAATTTGGAAACCAAAATGTTTAGCCCAGAATCGTGAGGGCCGCTTTGGGTGAGCCACCACAGTTTATTAAATCTGCAATGATTGTAATGAGGCCTGAATGGTCGGAAAATGCAGTTCACAAGGTGAACCCAGAATTAGATTTTCTGAATAAGAGAATCGAGGGTTTCCCACTATTCCCGAAACAATTACTCTCAAAAATATATTTTCGAAAAATACGTTGGCTTAGCCGAAATGATTTAAACTAAATTGCTCAGATTTGGATCATTACCCCAAGTGAGCTTCAATTTTGATGTATGAAATGATAATTACACGATAATGATCAAGTATGATCGATATTATGTGATATGTGCATGTTTACATATTTGCATGTGATTAGAATACCTAAATTGAAAGATATGATGATTCCATATGCAATCAATTATTCCAGACCATAGAGTTAGTGCATGAGACGAGTCTAGAGAAAATGGTCTTGAGGGTCAGTCTAAACTAGAAATGATCTGGAGGGTAGTCCATACTTAAATATCAATCGCTTCCGGGAGACTCGCTTAATTGATATACACTTGAGGGTAGTTTACATACAATATCAATCGCTGAGACGAATTCAACTGATATACATCTGAGGGTAGTCCACTAAATATAACACTGAGATGGTCCACAATTTATAACATCTGAGGGTGGGTCCACCAATAGAACATAATATCTCTCAAGGAGGCTTAGCGTGTGATGCAGCCTGGGTGAGGACTCCTGGATCCGAGTTGGTCATGGTGACATCTGGCAGACTGCGCATTCGCTTGAATGTGCTGTTTATTTTTGGAACATCAGACCGCACTTGTGTGTGGAGAGTAGCCCACTTAGGCGATCTCCACTACTGAAAGCATTAGCTCACCCCCTGTCGAGGGATATTATTTGGCTGGTGCACAGTGGAGCGTGCGAGGGACCTTCGTCCAGAGATCGAGGATTGTAAAGAAAGCCGAGCTATGGCTTTGGGCCTCCCGATTTACACATGTATTAGAACCTATAAGCTCGATATATGTCAGAGCAAGAGTAAAACATATTAACTCTTGTAACTATCAAGTATAGTCGGATTCATGGTCGGTATGTATACTGGAGGATTGTTTATGGGGCCCAAGTGGCCAGACATCATGTGAATCGGATATACTGATTATATTGCACCGCTTGTAATATATTATTAAGGTATCAGATTCGTGTAGAGCTCCGCACAAAGGAGACTCGCTCCGATTTTCGTGAAAAATGCTCCGGGTCACCCGACATTCACGAAGTGTTTCCGCGGTCGACGCGTACAACTGACCCCGGATCTGGTGTCACAGCTAGTATCGAGCTTGTAGGTATACGAATACCTGAGCCTGGCCAGTATCCACGCCACTGGGTGGTTTGATGCAGAGTATAGGTATGGTTAGAAACCTAGAGAATGAGGCCTGGGCTGTTATGTCGAGTAAGAACATCACCAACAAATTCGATGTTGAGCTTTTAGGTATGAGATTACCTAGAAATCACTGGACAAAACTATATAATACACGCATGTGTATGGGTTGTTTTGTGATTTGATAAATTGTTAGAATTGGTGAAATGAAGTGTGATCATGTGAATTGGTGAATTGTGTGCAAATATGCTCGTTGATAGCATAGGATGAAGTGTGGAAATTTTAGGAGTTTTACAAAGTGTAAACTGAAGAAGAAATAAGAAATAAATTTTTAGAAATTTATTGGTTTATTTGGATAATGAAATAAACTTTTTTAATAAATTTTATTTGATAAATGTGAGAACAAGAGGTTTTTTGAGGGATTTCTGATAAAATGTCCGTAATTAAATAAAATAAAAATAATGAAAAAAATTTGATGCAGAATTAGGTGGGCTACGCCCAAATTTCCAGACTGTGGACCAAGGGGCGCAGCAGGGGCGCTCAAGGTGCCGGGGCGCAGGAGGTGCGCAAGCACGGTGCCAAGGCGCACGGCACCGGCGCCCAAAAAGACCTGGCGCTGGGGGCGCAGCAAGCCGGAGGCGCGGCACGACACCCAGCGCGCCGCCGGGCGCGCAGCGGCCGGCACGGGGCGAGGCGCATGGCGCAAGGGGAGTAGCAGAGCGCAGGGGCGCGCAGGGGCGCGCGCCGGCTGCCGCGCCACGGCCGCGTGACTCTACGCACTCAAATTTATTACCGGCTTAACTCCGTATTTTTCCTGAGTAAGATTTTTGACATTGTCTGTAAACCTTGCTCATGAACACTATTCATCACAAATTTTTCAAATTTTTTTATTAAATAAATAAATAAAACAACCAAATAAAATAGACAAAAATTTTCGAAAAATAAAATTCTCAAAAATGAAATTTCGAAATAATTTTTGTTGAAAATAATATTTTAAATGAAAGGAATAATTGCCTCAGACACCAAATGCAAGGACAATGTGTGGCACCGATTTATGTGTATGATTAGTGTCCTGGCCGTGTTTATGCCTTAGAGATACCGTATTTAGATTTAGCCGCTATGTTAATCAGAGTAGATGGCTAGTCGAGGACGAGGACGAGGGCGCTCACTGGGAACGTCAGCACCACTGTTTGATCACAGTTTTTATCGAGGTGGCTATAGGTATTGCAATGCGACTGCACAGGCCGGTATAATGTGCAGACAGAAGATCCTAGTAACCACCGAGTTTTAGCATGATCATCCACATTCATAGGAGGAGATCCGATGGTGGTAGCATCATTGGTTCATGCATCGAGAAGGTGTTAGAGGCTGCTGAGATTACCTCCGACGCGAACCCTATTAGACTAGCCGCTGTCTAGCTATGGTAAGGCCCATATGATGGAATGGGTGAACTCCTAGAGACCCAGAGGCAATGACACGTGGGCAAAGTTTCGTGAGCTGCTCACGGGTGTACTTCCGTAGATCAAGGCTCTCAGAGCCCTGAGTCGCCAGTAGCTGACTATGATATCGCGGACTAGGTTCACGCAGCTAGCACGACGAGCCGGGATAGATCACGGGCCACAAACCGTCAAGGTTTGGGGAGATTTGAGAACGGGCCGGTTGTCCATCGTAAGCGTGGATCAGTAGGACTTCGCCACAAGATATGGATTCCATGGTTACCTACTGACCATAGAGGAGAGATGGAGGATGCTTAGAAAACTCGTGATGCTATGTTAAGGGTAAGAGGAAGGACAATGCCAGCTTTCTTCAATCAAAGAAAAGAGCTTTCTAGTTCACGAGGGTTCCAGAAGGTCGCGCCATCCGGCCGTGACGATGAGAGTTGTTTGTCAAAGTGATTATTGGTGTGTTAATATTGTCAAGTACTGACACATGAGACAGATTGCCCCCAAAGACAGGATCCTGTGGCTGGGACAAGACAACCCCCACAAGAAGCAGGACAGAGAGGATACAGCATGCCCTCCAGCCAAAGACTAAGAGGTCGAGTAGCGGGTAGAGGCAGAGGAATGAGTCTACAGCAGGGACATCATAATGGGCGGTCTACGCCGGCCACACCGCAGCCGAGCCGCAGATCGCCCAAGAGCATAGTGGTACGTTACATCTCGCCATGGGCTAGGAGTGTTATTTGATTCTAAAGTGCTTCAAGATTCATTCATTGTTGCATCGCTGGTGTGATCGAGTCAGGCTTCTTGTGGAGGTTGAGACCTTAGAGGAGCCTTTATATGTGAGTTCTCCCCAGTATAGTGAGAATAGGATGATATGTCTGTGTCAAGGAAACGAGATCTTGACTCTACTGGCGCAGATCCTGAGGTGGACCATGGACATGCCTTAATTCGATGTCATCCTCGATGGATCGACCGACAAATTTATTGTGGTCATGATCGATTGTGAGCGTAGGAGGGTTACCGACGGTACTCGTGTGGTGTTTCAAGGAGACAAGCATGACATTTTTCCTGACAAGACATGAGTCCAAAAAGTCAGTACAGTTAATGTCGGATAATAAAGTCATCTAGAGGTATTTATATGAGACCTGACTAGATCTGAACCTGTTAAAATATAAGGATGTTTTTCCTGTGATGAGTTACCCAGACTTCACTTCCACATCTGATGTAGATCTTTATCGGTTGGCACTGGTACTAATTTATCTATGACTTTATGATGGCAATCATTGAGTTTACAGAACCTGTAAGATTCACATGAGTCATTTGATATGGTTCATTAAGACTGGTTAATTTCAAAATTACATGCTTCCGGCCTGCCAAAGAATAGCTGACGTTAACTTCTTGAATTTGTGCACATCATCATGCGCAGAACAGTGGTTGACGATCAGAACCCAATCATTACCAGACCATTGATCGTTCATCACTGAGACAGTCTGCTCAAGATAATCTTCTCAGCACCGGCTACTATCAACAGGTTTCAGTGATGATGCGACATCCCACTATCAACTAGATGCTACGCACTTGAGTTACGCGACGCCCTTCATTGACAATGCGCCAAATATTATTCTGATGATCCATGTGACAGGAGAGATTCAAACCTTATTTTGAGATGATCTCACGGTCATTCTACGATGATGATTCTTGAATTCATCCGTCGAAAGTGGTTACGAGTAACAATGGTGATCATTTCGCAGCAATATTAGAACATCATCACGCCGTTCGGCAGTATGCCAGTTTTTTGCCATCGAGGTGATTTTCGGACATCGGTGTCATGATCGATGTCACACCCAAAGAAGCGTCGAAAGTGTGCTGATGAGTCGGGAGAGGTCAAGTCGCCTTCGAGATACGTAGTTTCGATCACCGGGTATTACAAGAGATTCACTGAGGATTTCTCCAGATAGTAGCACCTATGACTAGGTCAATTCGAAGGAGGTTAAGTTTGATGATGACCAACGCGAGGCATTCCAGAGTCAAGAGGAGACTTACTAGCCCCATCTCATAGTCCCTTATTAGGACAGGTACACAAGTGTATCAGATGCCTCGGGGTCGGATTGGGATGTGTTTTGATGCAAATCGAGGGTAGTAGCTATGGTTCTCTGCCGCTTGAAGAATCACTTGTTGCACTACTCCCACACACGATACGGAGTCGGGCGACCGTAGTCTTCAGCCAGATTTCGGCGCCACTACTTATACCTGGCGAGGTGAGTTCGAGGTGTACTGCACCATAAAAACTCAAGTATATTTTCACGCAACGGACCTCAATATGAGGCAACGAGATGGATGGAGTTCCTAGAGGATTATGACTTCACTTTAATACCATCCCTAAGGCAATGTAAGGCTGATGACCACTAAGTCACGAGGAGCGTCGCTAGTATAGCTTCTGAGCTGGCGGATGCTCGAGACCGGTGGATGGGCCACATGCAAGACAAATGAAAGTGCACTGGGTACCTGGGAGTTTAGTGGCTACACCGTCATGGAGCAGAGTGATCGAGTCCCAAAGTACAGGACGCAGATAGTGTCCATCGGGACTCAGTACAAATGCACAGTGACTAGTATCGGACTGCTCACGCAGATTATAGCCTCTCGATATAGGGATTCGCAAGGGTTCCCTTGATCGATTTCCGGTAGAGAGATTCTCAGTGGAGCTCTCACCGCTTCCTCGACGGTCAGGCACTGTGTGGCACGAAGATGTACCAAGATCTTCGTCGCTAAGCACTATCGAGTGGGACGTAAGAGACACGTAGGACTTCGTTCGATCGATGTCTCGCACGCCGCCAGGCTGCGCCGAAAGCACCGTGAGCCAAGAGGCTACTTTAGCCATCGAGGTGGTCGAGTGGAAGTGAGAGCACGTCATCACGATGGACTTGACTGACTTGGCAATGACGCAGTTAAGCATGACGCGCAGATAAGGATAGCGGACCTACCACGGGGCTCCAAGACATTTTCAAATTCGCATGACGACCTTCTCGCCTCGAGAGATTCCGCCTACAGGCATCTCGAGAGATAGTCCTACCGCACGGAGTACCTGCAGATCCATAGTGTCTGGATGGAAACTGAGGTTTACACAAGACTCGGAAGAGTTTCCAAAAGGCTAGCTGGCACACCTACCGACTACGAAATACAATGTCCATCCTCAAAACATGGTCACCGAGAGGACTATACAAATATGAGGACATGCTACGAAGCATGCCCCGATCATAAGGGCAATTGGAAAGGAGCATTTGTTCCTATGGAATTCGCTCTACAACAACAAGCTACTGTGCGAGTATACAGATGGCACCATTTGAAGCATTGTATATGTAGATCACCGTTAAGTTGGACCGAGGTCGGAGAGAGCTCCATCAATCGGGTCCCGACTGACAGACACCCCGAGAAGGTGAGCTTGATACGATACCTTCTTCACGCTTAGAGCCAGCGAAAAGAGCTATGTGATGTACGACGCCGACCCTTAGAGTTCGATGGTCGGGTGGGATCATGCTTCCGAAGGTGATTCCTGGGAGAGAGGAGTGGTCGTTCGGGCGAGCGCGGCTATCGCCGAGATTCATCAGCCTTCGAGATACTTCAGATATAGCACCGTGAAGGCATCGGCTGGTATTACCGCCAAAGATGTCGTAAAGGCCCACGAGAGCTTCAAGTCTCCACGCCTCAAGTATACCCGTGATCCAAAATATGTGGTGGATCGGGACTGACAGTTAACACTGACGGACCTTCGAGTGAGTGGGACCAAGATGTATTTTGATAGCCGTGGATCGTGTTTTATACGCAAGACCGTGAGGCTACGAGAGTGCTACGGGCAAGACTATGGAGTAGAGTGGAGTCAACGGGAGTGCGAGGACACGATGGCCACCTATCCCTTCGTAGTACGAAGGTACGGGTTTAATGCTTAAGATTTAAACGATTGCTTACGCAGATGGTGAAGGGCGTAACGCTGCATATGTACGGAGCTGACAGGATCGCTCGTAATCAGATCTAAATCTTTAAGGAGGGGAGAACAAGACCTTAAAAATTCCAATTCTGGAAAATGGCAAAATCGTAATTTTGGACACAAAACAAATTCTCGTTAAAAACTGAACTTATTCTAGATCTTTGATGACAAATCACTTCACCGCTGGAATCGTCTCAAATCTACAGCTAACACGTAAAATTTTGTCGACTCGTGAGATGTTTTAATTTTACATTGTATTTGGTGCATCGCATTTCGGGTGTCAGAAACGATTTTTCGCTATGTACGAAGTTCAAAGATCACGACTCATAAAAATCATGCCTTTACTCAGCAGAGTAAACGATTAAAATTGGACAGCCAGATAGCTACGAATGTCAAACTCGTGGAGCAAGGACAAACGGGCATTATTAAATTGTTTAAACGAAGAAAGTTAATAAAATACTTAATAATATTGTCTTCAAAGGGCCACAAACAAACAATCGGGCAGGAGGCGCTGAGACAAAGGTTGGACGCTCGGGAGATTTTAAGAGAGAGAGAAACACTCTCTCTAAAAATACCGGAGATCCATCGTTTTAGGGGTCTTGACAAGAAGGAGAACTCCGCGACGCGAGAGGCCACACATGGGATACCTCTGATTGTGGAGTTTTGACAAACTCCGGTGAGTAGGCTCCTACTAGCTCTTATTCCCGCTTAAGTACTTTACAAATGTTTGAGTCAACAGCTGCTAGGTCATGGATCTGGCCCCAAACCCCTGGACCTAGAATTGATATGAATTTTTGAAACCAAAACACAAATTCTCAGAATCGTGAGGGTCAAGCCAGGTGTTTTAATTCATGTTTGTATTAAACTCAAAATATTGTAATGAGGCCGAAAATGGCCTAGTCGCAAGCCCTCATGCGAACTGAGGGATTGTGATTCTTTCTTAATAGTAATCGAGGGTTTCACTATTCCCGAAACAGAGTTCTCAAAAATATATTTTTGTGAAAATATGTGTTCGGTCGAAAGTGATTTAAACTAAATTGCTCACAGGTTTGATCATTAGCCCAAGTGAGCTAATTTGATAAGAAATGATAATATACGACATGATTGCGTGATCGGATATTATGTGGATATGTGCATGTTTACATATTCGCATGTGATTAGATTGTATCGAACGCATACATAAGATTCCATACGCACCGGAACATCCTAGGACTATAGAGTTAATGCATGAGACTAGCCCAGAGAAAATGGTCTGGAGGGTTGTCTAAAACCAGAAATGATCTGAGGGTAGTCCATACTTAAAATATCAATCATCTGAGACTACCTCTAATTGATATACACTGGAGGGTAATCCACATTACAATATCAATCGTCTGGAGACTGGCCCAATTGATATACACTCCGAGGGTAGTCCACTAAATATAACATCTGAGATGGTCCAATTTATAACACTCCGAGGGTAGTCCACCAATAGGGACATAATATTCTCATACGAGGCTTAGCGAGTGTGACGGAGTTGGTGAGGACTCCTGGATCCGAAGCCGGGTCATGTAGACATTCAAGTAGGATCATGCACTTGCTTGAATGTACGTTTATTTTGGAACATTACACGCACTCGGGAGAGTAGCCCACTTGTGGCGATTCCACTATCGAGTATTATCTCACCCTTGTCGAGGATATTATTTTACAGTAATAGGAGCGTGCGACGGTCGGGCCCTAGAGACTGAGGATTAAAAGAAAGCCGAAGCCGTGGTTTCGTTCCCGATTTACTACGTATTAGAACTCTATAAGTTTGATATACGTCAGGAGCAAGAGTAAAACATATTAACTCTCAGAACTATTGGGTATATAGTCGATTCATAGTCAGGTACGTGATATCGAGAGTATTGTTTATGGACCTAAGTGGCCGTATTACTCATGTGCCCGGATATATCGGGATTATATCAAGACCGCTTCTCGGGGACGTGGATATGCATTGTAATTGCAGAGCCTCCCCGTACAGCAAGACTCCGCCCGATTTTCGTGAAAATGCCTGGGTCACCCACATCTTCACGAGCGTGTCCGCGGGTCGATGGGTAGTCAACGGACCCCGGATCGGGGTGTTCACAAAGAATCGGCTTCTACACTCGTGATCTCCCATCTTTGCAGTACTTTAGGCCTCCCGAAATCGGGAGTGCGCAGGGAGACAGTACCTGTATCAAGTAGCCACCTAAGACTAGTACTAAGAACAAGTAAATTTATAAACAATACCAATAAAATAAATTCAAGAATTCTAATTAAAGTTTTCTTCCACCTTATGCAAAAAAATGACTATCATCAATGACCCATTTCCAGTGAGCTCAACTTTTCAAAACTGGTTTACTCATATCAGTGACTAACTGATCAGGAAAATTCACTGAAATCATAAACAAACTAAAATAAATGAACTCCGTGAACCTAAAGATTTATTTAAATCAAACAAGAATGAAAAGAAGATTTTATAAAGAAATACTAGCCTAAGTCGCACTCAAGATACCCAAACTTAAAATTAAAGGAAAAACTAACAAAAACTATACCGAAAGCAAATCTACTAAATGGAAAATAAAATAAAAATAAAATGTACAAGAGTCTTCAACCAATCTAGAAATCCTAGAGTCAAAGCCGTACGCGTCTCTAAATACGTTTATTTATAGACTTTCCAATGTTGAGCCGCACTTCATTAATCAGATTGTGGATCCCTAAAGTTCGCTCCAAATTATCTTTGTCGCGGACATAAAAAATTATGTCGCGACATACTTTAAGTCCTTTGTCGCCCATGCTTGTAGCTTGTAATCTTCTATCGCTGACTGCTCTTCCGCTTGTTTCTTGATTGTGTCGTGACATACTTTGATAATGTCACGACATAATTTGTATTCATTCTGCCTTGTCTTTAATTCGACATTTAACGCTCGCCGTGACACCAAACCTCGCTTGCACCCAAATCTTCTCATATCCTCGTCACTGGAGTTTGTTACGACATAATTCTCTTTGTAGCGACAAACAATTGTTTTTCACTCGCAACTCGCCGCATAGGATTTCTTGTCCTAGCAATTTTCTGTCAGTGGACAAGAAACTCTTGGTCGCGGCTGCATTTTTCTTTCTAGTTCTCAGAGTCATTGGAGTCAAGTTTATCGTGATATAGAATTATGTGTTATGACACATCAGCTTCTGCCATTCTCCGCCTTCTTCAATTTCGCTGCGACTCCACTTTTCTCTCATTGTCAGCGACAGAATTTTATCATTCCTGAGCTTTTATTGTCACGACAGGAAACTTTTTTGTCTCGACACAAGTTTTGCCTTCAACTCTTGATATTGTCGCAACAAGAATTTCTTTGTCGCTATTCTTCAGGTTTCGCTTCTCAAAGATCTTGTCGCGACAGAATTCATCTCCTTCATGTTTTCATTTATCGCGACGTAAATAATCTTTGTCGCGATGTAGATTGTGGCCGCTTCTGCTGTGAATTCGACCATTATGTTGCGACATGATTTTCATGGTAATAAACAGCTTCTTCGAGTTACCTTGATCGAAACGTTGTCACAACATAAAAAGCACTCGCCTTAGCCTGACTTGTGTCGCTTCTTGATATTTTTTGCTATGACAAATCTGGCTCTTTATCACGACAAAGTTCATCCATTCGTCTTTAGTTTTTATGTTGCGACATAGGACATAATGTCGCGACACAATTCCTTCACCCTTTACCTTAAGTATGTCACGATAGATTTCAGGGTTGTCGCGACGGCTTTCTTCAAAATCTTCTTCAAGTTCTATCGCGATAGAAAACTTTTACGCCACACGACTTAGAAAGCTCTTTTCAAATTTCGAAGTTCCGGTTTGCTTTGTCATGAAGACGAAGGCTGACCGACATATTTTTCGCTCGTTTGAATTTTGTGTCGCGATATAAAAATTGTGTCGCTGGTCGCATTGTCGCTTTTTCCACCTTTATGCTTATTTTCTGTTGGGATTCTCTCCGTTTTCAATTAATTCCTGCAAAACAAAAAATTGGTGAATATTCCATAATTGGGCATACAAATAGATCTAAAATTGTAAAAACATGCCAGAAAAATGGATTAAAAATATATGAGTTTTACGCTCATCAGTCACCTGGGCCCCTCCTGTGCTTATTCATCCGAATGTTTTTCGGATTTTAATGGGTTGTAGTGTGCTTAACTTTCTCTACCAACTGGATATTTCGCAAGTAGAGATATGTTACGTCTATACGTTGAAGTTGGGGACGGGGGGCCGACTGTCTATATCGGCCCATAGTCCCCAGCTATAATTTGTAACCAGGTTCCCTGATTCCCCCAAGACAAAGAAGAAGGGGGTTGTCCTGGTTAGGGGCCCATGGTATGAGATGCTTGGCTCTTTGAGGCTTCCTTTATGTGAACTCCATTGCGGTTCCAAGGTTGATATTGGGCCACAGAACTCATGTCTCATTAGATGGTTTATGTATTGGCACACCTCCGCTTTCCTGATGCTATCCAGATAAGCTCAGGAAAGGCCAGCTAGTCAATTAGATTGAGAAGGTTAGCCTAGCAAACATTAGAAGATTACTAGAGGTAACAGAGGCAGAGTGCAATCATGAGCTTTGTCGACTCCGCGAGGAACTCGCAGTCACACCCGGGCCTTCCCTTACATCATCCCCGCTGCTCCCGCACTTCGCGCTTGGGAGCTCATCAGGAGAGCACCCTCGCTCTCGCCTACCTCGTAAGCTCAGCCCGGTAGCCTTCTCGCGCTTGCCGTCAGAAGATCATGCAGGCCGCTACAGGACCTTAATGTAGGTTTGCCCGTCACTCCAACAACCTCAAAGTCCGCTACTACCCCCACTTGAAAAGAATAAGAAAAAGAGATGACGAGGGCTCGAAAAACGGCGTAGCGTCTGCGGCCGGGTCAGAAGACTTTCATGGACCTGACCGGCATAATTGCTAGTGAGCTCGCCGAGGAAGAGGAAATGTCTGAAGTACAGCAGGTTTGCCACACCTGGCGTAGTTGGGTCACAAGCCTGTAGGCGAGAATTCACCCCCATATCCTGACGGGAAAGGTGAGACCACCCCCATATCTGATGGGAAGCTTTTGAAGCGGTCTTCACCAGATGAAAAGGCTCAAAAGACTAGGTACTTCGCACTCAACGGCTCGGGAAGCCCCAAATGACATGTGCACCTCCTAGAGGGGATCCTCAATCGGGGGCCTTCAATGTCAACGAAATTGGAGGGTGTTCATCAGCGGGGTAAATATTTGCTTCGATGCTCCCAGCCAGTTCTGCGAATGCCGAGGCTAGCAGAAAATGCCGGCTCTAATTGCTGCTGCTGAGCACGCACGCTCCTCACGTGAGATGATCCATCCCCCAATCCAGGCATGGTCTCTTGATTTAGAGGTGCTCAAGAGAGATCATCCACCATTGAGCCCTTAACCAAAGTAAGCTTCGCGCATATGTGCGGCCCCATACCACTATTCCGAGCACTAACTACGCCGTGTGGTAAAGATTTATCCTGCTCGTCTATAGAACAAGGAGGTTTTCCAATAGAGTCGAGGCACTGATGCTTATCCGTGAACTATGACTTCTACCGAGTCACCGAAATGGGTAATAGGAGTCGACTTAGTATTTATTACTAGTTCAGCGTAGCAACTTTCTTCTAT
This sequence comes from Tetrastigma voinierianum, assembly GCA_016808115.1. Taxonomy (NCBI): domain Eukaryota; kingdom Viridiplantae; phylum Streptophyta; class Magnoliopsida; order Vitales; family Vitaceae; genus Tetrastigma; species Tetrastigma voinierianum. The sequence goes on from JAEQBH010003196.1 coordinate 191,771, forward strand.
CTTTTCTTTTGAGAAATGCGGGCGCCATATGAACATGGCTCGCCACATAGAAGTTTCAATCCTGCTAGATGATGCTACGCGCTTTATGCCCATAGTCGCTTCAAGCATTAAGCCTTGGACGCTTCTTTGGCCAAGGAAAAATCCAAGTCGAAACATTAGGAGCAAGAGGCCAAAGTCGGTGCGGAAAATATTGAACGGGTGGAAAAAGAAAGGGATGAGGCCAAGCAGATCAAGGTGGCTCGCCCGGTGTACCACAACGATGTGATGCCAAGGCAAGGGTAGAGAGGATGATCCGCAGTACCAAGAAGCTCGGCAATGCTGGCTACAAAGACGCGGTAGAGGCTTAGGTTGCTCGTCTGCGCTGAGCTGAATATCGCTTAACAGAGCTCAAGGCAGGTCCAAAGATGAGGGTGTCCTTCCCTTCACAAGACTGAAATTCCAACATTCGAAAAAAGGGGCAAAATCGTAATTCTTACAGTTGTTAATTTCATAAAATCCGAATTTATTCTAGATTCGATGATCAACGGATCAGACTCATATAGAATTCATCAAATCTAGCTAGCACTTTAAATTTCAGTTGAACTCAGAGATCAATTTACATCGTTTATTTGTGGCATCGCTAAGCCAAGGTCGTAAAATCCATATTAGATGACAAAAATCTACATATAACACACACCCATGCGCCATGGGTGGTGACAATGAGAGAAACTAAACTAACGTCGAGATGGGAGTTTAATGTCAAAACTATAAATTACAGACGAATGCCACATAGATTTGATTTAAGTCAAAAGGACAACAGATCAGACTGGTTTCTTCCATTAAGCCAAGAGGAAAACGTGGAGAGGGGGAATAGATCCAGGGCTGATTTTCTTAAGTTCTAAGAGAGAGAGTCTTTCCTTCTTCTAGAAATACTGACGATCCTGTAATCGTCATACTTCTGGGACAAGAAGGAGAACTCGCCAGCGTGAAGAGCTTTCACAGGTAAAATGTATTTCTAGGAGTTTCAATAATCGAGAGGGGTTTCTTCCTTACTGGGTTTTATTCTCTTTTAAATACTTTGCAATGTTTGAGCAATGAGGTCGTAGGTTGTGCTTGATCAGCTCCCAAAACTTGGGACCGACTATGGATTATAACCCAATTTACAAATTAAGGACTGCTCGTCTTTTACTGTTTGGGTGTCTAATGGTGTGTGATTCATGCCATGGATTGTGCTGTGGTTTGTATAAGGCCTTAAATGGTCATGGAAAGTGTTCACAAAGTGAACAAATGAATTGTTGAGTGTTAAACTGTGAAACCTAGGGCTTTACTGCTCTAGAATAGTGACACGAAAATATGTTTTTGTGTGAACATGTGTTTGATCGAGTGATTCAAATTGAAGTGCTCGTGTTTGATCATTAGCCCAAGTGAGCTACTTTTGATGTATGAATTGATTAATTACATAACATGATTGTGTGATTAGATATTATGTGGATATGTGCATGTTTACATATTTGCATGTGATTAGACCGATTGGAATTGCATACATGGGTATCTATATGCACTGAACATCCTAGGACTATAGGAGGAGTGCATGAGATGAAATAGAGAAAATGGTTCTGAGGGTGTCTAAAAATGTTAATTATCTGAGGGTAGTCCAAATGAAAATATCAATCGTCTGAGCGGCCCAATTGATATTCATCTGAGGGTAGTCCATTAAACAACAATATATCAATCGTCTGAGCGCCCAAATTGACAGGTATACATTGGAGGTCATCTGCCAAACCAACAAAACTAAAATTCTTTAATGGGTGCTTAAAGTAGTGCAGAGAGTCACAGAGACTCGGATCCGAGCTGGTCATGACATTCACAGATCATGCATTCGTTGAACGATGCTTTATTTTAACATCAAGAGACCAAAACACTTAGGTGTAGAGTATCTTACTAGTGGTGATTCCAATTAATTTTAGCATTAGTCACAACTGGTCGAGGATATTATTTTGTTGTGCATGTGGAGAGTGCGGGTGGGGACCCGCCTGTCCTAGAGACAGGTTAGGAAAAGTTTGATCAGGGCTTTGATGATTTTACACATGTATTAGAATTCCCTAATTTTTGATATATGTGTTTACAAGAGCAAATATTTGAACTCTTGTAACTATTGGAGTATAGTCGATCTACAGTCATGTATGATGAGTATGTTTCAGGCCCAAGCTCTTTACCATGTGTTATAACTATATTGACTGTCGGGACAAGGTTTCATAGATATTTGGGCAGAGCTCCCTCACAAAGGAGACTCACTCGCTTAAAGTGGCGCTAACCCGACATCCACAAGAGCCTGTGGTTGACGGTAGTAGTCAACTAATCTCCTGAATGGGGTACTGTCACATTCATTCTAGAGGGTAAGTGACAAGAGGCCATGGTGGAAGACTACCATAAAGCCCTGGAGCATATTTTTGCTTATAGCTACTGAAGGTCGGTATGCTCAAACACACAACATTCCATGAGACCACCGAGATTCTGGATGGCATGGCTTAACTCACGACCCACTTCCTTTGTGAGTTTTTTAGAACCCCAAAGCCCCTTCGGCCCTACAACCGTCAAGACAAGGCTACTTGGAGGTAGTTCCAAGGTTACGAAGGATCCGGGCGGGGCTCACAGAGGAACAAATGGACTTCTTCTTATTTAGTTTTGGTCATTTCGGGAGAATTTACAAGGTGATGTTGCGCCGCCGCGATGCATATTGGCTTGTGTCCTCGCGCTTTAAACATTTGTAATGAAATATGAAGATACCAACAAGGCATGAGTTATGTTTGGCAATAATCCCAGCAAGACAACAACCATGTCTGGACTTTTTTTATTTAAAAATATCAGTAGGACATCAACTGTGTTTGGACTTTTAAAAATGTCAGCAGGATAATAACCATGCCTGGACTTTTTAAGGTGCAAATAGGATAACAACCATATATGGGCTTTTTTCGGGGTGCAAGAGACAACAAACTACATCTGGATTTTGAAGGCACCTATGACAAAACCATATATGGGCTTTTGGTTCTAAAGGTGACAATAACCATATTTTGACTTTAAGGCACCAAAGAGGTAAACAACGAGAAGCAGCCTTTTTTTTTTTGCATATACCATCTTCTAAGAAATATCTACAGATAGATTTTATTATTATATCCAAAGAAAATATTATCGATAATACTTCTTAAGGTGCATAACGCCCATTCAGGTACAACAAATCTGCCCAGTCAAGGAATTATAAGATCTCTGGTTGTCCCTACCAACTACCATGTATGGTCCTTCCTATTAATGAAACTCTTCATCAATTGATCGCAGTTTTCGAAGACCCCGCCTTAATACCAACTCTTCAAGGAATGTGACACCCGCTTACGCCACAGGCAAGTCAGATGCTTCCTTGCCAGATGACTTGGCGCGCACAACCGCTGCATCCCTGAGTTCATCAATTGCAACAGCTCACTACGGTCGATATTGCTTTCTCGAGAATTTCACTAGATAAGCAAGCATCCCGATTCATGGCACAGATGGCTTCCATCCTACACGGAAGGGCGGGGCAGATAACTCAATCGACCTTCCGACCTGCTGCTCTCAGAGGGCCCATAGTTCATCTACCCACTTTCCCTTTAATTTGAATCGCGGGGCGTTTTTGAGTGATGAGGAGAATCTTGTGGGTCTTACGCCTAGCCGTTGCTCGTGCATAGTGCCCAGAAATTGATCTGAGTTTGCAGATTTTCAACTCATTGCAAAAATTCCTATATACACAGCTAACTACAGGTGCATTAGCTGTGGATTACAATGGATTAGGAGTATTAGGAACACGCACCTGATATTTCTTAAAATTGAATAACCTCTTTATCTTTGATGGATGCAAAGAAACTTGACTTCTTTCCATTTTAAGCTTTGAAATAATTCGGTGGTAACCCGGTAATAGCTTCTTTTGATCGGCGGTGGCGGCTGGCCCTACGATGTCCATTCCCAGCTGCGAAGGGCGAGGCTCATTACGAATTAGATTAGGTCCTAAGTAGGAACCTTTGAAATAGGAACTGTCGTTGTAAGCGATCACACTTCTTGTTATAAGATTGCATCTGCCACGCATGGTCGACGATAATAGCCACAGGTATGGGCTCACATGGACCTAACGTCCTCTTTGGATGGTTCCCTCATACCACTATCAGGGGTTTTCCGGCTTCCTTATCCTTGCTAATAATTGAGGCACTTAAGGTAGGGCCCGTCCAGGGACCGTTTGTATAGTTGATTGTTCACGAGGGAGAATCGAGATACCTGAACCTGGATCTTGTGAGCTTCAGCTATGTTATCCGGTAGTTCTCCTGACTCGAATAGCAGGACTATTGGAGTCGTCGAGAAGACTTTAGCCGTCTATTACCGTTCGCGGTTAGCGTGTCGATGACTAAGTTTGGTAGTAGACGGCGGAACACGTTTTCTTTATTGGTAGAGGAAGCTGACCCGCGGTGCCAAGCGTCTGCCTTTTTGTTTGAATCTCTTGAGACGTGCTCCAATGGCCAAGCCATGAAATTTCTCAGACGTAGGTTGACCAGACTTACATACTTGGTTATGCGCTGGTCCCTTGTCTCATATTCTCTATATACCTGCTCTACCACCAATTGAGAGTCACTTCTTATAATGGTTTTCTCTAAGGATATGGAGACTGCGAGGTCAATCTCGGTTATGATTGCTTCGTATTTGGCCTCGTTATTGGAGGCGAGGAAATCTAAACATATGGCCTGCTCTATTATTTCCCCTGTTGGGGCTTTAAGTTGTAGTCCCAGTCCGGCTCCCATTTGTCGTGAAGCGCCATCCACATTTAGAGTCCACCAGCCAAAGCTGTCTGGTTCCATTTCCCGTTGAGGAACTTATGCTAAAAAGTCAGCTAGTACTTGCTCCTTTAACACCAGGTGAGGTTTATATTGAATCTCACAGGAACTCCTCGGCTCCAATTGCCTCTGAGCCATTTTCCACGACATATCGGGGCTTATAGGTGGTGTGTAAGGGAGGTTGGTGAGTATAATGATAGATTACTTTTTGGAAGTAGGGATAAAGATTTTTAACGGCTGCCGGGTGCAGTGCCACACTGCTCTACTTGAGCATATTGGCTTTTCTTGCCTCGGATAGTGACTTCAACACATGAAGAGATATGGAGTCTCGCCGGTATTCATCTTCTTTGAATCATGTTGCACTTACTGAGACATCAGAAACAACTATGTAAAAATAGAGCGTCTCACATGCCTCGAGGCTAGCCAGAATTGGTGGTTTGGTGAGATACTGCTTGATTGCCATAAAGGCTTGGTCGCATTCCATATTCCAACTGGTCTGTTTGGCCCCTTTTAGAGTGGTAAAGAACATCTTCAATCGGTCACGTAAAGCGAGATGAATCACCACAGACGCCAGCCAGGCCCGATCCCGGGTTAAATCTTGCTTATTTTACGGAGAGGTAGGAGTATGAGATTCCATAATAGCCCTGAGTTGAATAGGATTGGCCTCAATCCCCCTCTATGTTACTATAAAGCCCAAGAACTTGCCTGAACTGACTCCGAACACACACTTTAGGGGATTGAGTTTTATACCATTTGCGCTCAGTAGCTCAAAAGTTTCTTATAGGTGCTTCGTATAATCGGGGAGTTCTTTGGATTTGACAAGCATATCGTCGATATAGACTTCCATGGTCTTGCCTATCAGTTGTCGAAATATCTTTGTCACCAGTCTCTGATAGCTTGCTCCGACGTTCTTCAAACCAAAAGGCATCACATTGTAGCAGTATAGCCCGTGAGGTGTAATGAAGGCCGTTTTCTCCACATCAGGTGGGTGCATAAGAATCTGGTGGTAGTTGGAGAAGGTGTCTAGAAATGATAGCATCCCATACTCGGTTGAGGCATCAATGATTTGATCTATTCGTGGTAGGAGGAAGCTATCTTTTGGGCACACTTCATTGAGGTCCGTGTAGTCCACATATACTTATCCCCCTTCTTTAGGATGGCCACCATGTTGGCAAGCCATTCAAGATACTTTACCTCTCTGATAAAACCTGCTCTCAAAAGATTGTCTATCTCTGTTTGAATAATATAATGGAGATACTGGTCGAAACACCTTATCTTCTATTTGATAGGTTTCGTCGAGGCGATAATTTTCAGTTTGTGAGAGGCCACCATCGAGTCGATTCCGGCCATGTTTGAGTGACTCCAAGCGAATACGTATGCGTTTCGCAACAATACGTGTTGTAGTTGTTCTTTTTCTTCACTGGATAACATAGTGCTGACATATGTGAACTTCTCCTGCCCGTCCAGCGTTATTGTCTCCAGAGGATCCATAGCTAACAGATCCTTTTCGTCCGCTCTGACCTGAGTGGCGAACTCTGGTTGCTACGCAGGAATGTGATCCTCGAGGGGAAGACTGTTTGAGCTCTTTTCCCCTTTTTGTTCCCGTTTGGATAATTGGTAACATTATCGTGGCGGCGACTAGCTTAAAAGGTCAACCTGCCCCACATTGGTAAAAAAATTGACTATTTGATGATATGTTGAAGGGACGGCCTTCATCGAGTGCAGCTAGGTCTGACTTACTATGCAATTGTAAGGCCCTAGGTCTTGGACGACTGAGAACAAAACCTGCTGGGTGATTGGCCTTGCTTGTACAGGAAGTGTGATGTCTCCTAATGTAGTGGTTGTTGCATCGTTTAAACCAAAGAGGATTCGTTCGGATGAATTCAACATTCGTGAGGAAAGCTTCATCTGGTTGAAGGTGGGTAGATGCAACAAGTCTGTCGTCTTTGCGGGATCTACCGGCAACCATTGCGTAATACAGCTAATACAAAGGGTGAGTCTGAAGTGCATCATAATGGGAGCTGTAATTACCTGTCGGGTTTACTAGGGGAAAGGATATAGGGCCGTTTATAGGCTTAGTCTCTTCTCGACTACCCCCTGTGTGGACCAGAGGTTTGCAGGGCCCTTGGCCCAGTGGCTGCTCTCAAAAGCTATTATTGGCGCTTGGTGGTCTTTGGTCGTCAAAGCGGTCCTCTCGATTATATAGTTTATGGTGTCGGTTTGGATTCGGATGTAGTGTGGCCGCCTTGTTTGTAATTACATCTGTTGTAAGGCACATAGATTCGACCACATTAGTCCAGCTTCCTAACATATCTTTTGACGTGCCCTACTATAATTAGTCTTTCCACCATGAATTTTAGGCTTCGGCACCTGTTGGTCTCATGCTTGTGATCTCTATGATAATCGCATCGTATGGATGGTTTCTTTGAGAGGGGTCCATCTGGTTTCTTTGGATGGTTTCTTTGAGGGGTAGCCGCCTCTCATATGTGATGTTCAGGGGAGTGAATTGCGGGGGCTCCTCTTTTCTATAGTGATCTAAAGATTGGCACGGTTTTTGCTCTAACCTTCCACGTGCTCAGTATTCTTCAGCCATTCTTTGCTTCGGTCGGCTTGCTTGTGATCATGACAGTTTGAGTTGTGGCGCGGATGTTATCTTCCAACGTTGAATATCTATCTACCCGCTTGTACAATTCTTCCATTGTAGCCGGTGGGTCTAAAGACATTGAGTGGAAGAAAGGGGTGGATGGTGCGAAGCTTCTCACGAAGTGAGAAGGACTCGTCCGTCTTTATGAAACACATACACATTAGACCGACTTGCACAGACCTCTGGTGAAGTCGTATAGTTTTTCACTCCTCTACTTTATAATAGTTTGCAAATAGGTAATATTCCTCTTTTGCCTTACTGAACAAAATATTGAGAGATGAATAAGGTCCAAAGCTCATTGAACGAATTTATTGAATTACGCAGGAGCTTATGGAACTAGGCTAGCACAGGCCCTTAGAGGCAAGTCAGGAAGACTTTGCATAACAGATGGTCATTGCCGCATTCAAAGGCTACATTGCACAGTTGTAATGGGCATGTGATCATAGGGTTGTTGTTAGGCAAGTCGAGCGTATGAGTTGGCGCGACGGACCCTCGAGTGGGCGTGGTGGGATGTGTTGCCACCAGGGAGAAGAGCACATGTCGTCCTAGACCAGAGCTCGCTACGGCGGGCGATATGTAGGCGTGGAGTCTTGTGCGGAAGGCGGGGTATACTAGCGGTATGGGCATCATTATGCCCTTGGGTAATGCGTTGCGTTCCCGGGAACTCCGTTCGGCTGGTTATGCCCTCGGCCTGTTTCTCTTCTTGCCCGACGAAATGTGTCACTATCCGTGTTGATGAATGCAGGGCGATCTGGCGTCTGCGGCGCATTTGGCCACCTGGCTTTTTCTTTGTGGAGTCACGTGTTGCACGAGGACAACTTCCGTCTGTATCTAAGTTATCAGGGACGATGGGATCCTTTCCTTTATTGCGGGCGGTCGGATGCCTTACTTGGCTACTATCTTGCACGTCTTTTTCACCAAGATCGTTCCTTTTTCGCCAGGCCCCTGAGCGATTGTTTCCATTTGTAGATGTTGTTATTAATCCTGCTGTCCCTCGTTTATGCTTTGCTCCTCCTATTTCTTCTCCATTGTCTTAGCCTTCATGAAGAAATTGATCTTGTGGCCCCCGGATCACTAGGTTCTTTAGTCATTATAAGCTGTCTGTCGAGCCGAGATCAAATGTGGGAGGAGCCGTCAGACTCTTTGGTGGCTGAAGAATTTCTTTGGATGATCGTTGGAGTAAGTATTCTGGCGTCGTCGATGGGGCTTTTTTGTTCGATTCACGGAATGACACCAGTGCGATTACACGGATCGTCGACATCCAGGGCATGAGTGGCGCGATGTAAGCGCAGGGTCGGAGTAATTTGAGGTGTCTTTTGGCGCTCTCCAGATGATTAAGTTAGCGAAGGGTGGAGAAGAGAAAGAAGGGAGTTAGTGCAATTGGAGTTGCATACCTTTCCTTCGGGGGAGTCTTTGTTTTATACTCAAATTTCTCCTTGATTTTAGGAAAGATAATCTCATGACTTTGGTGATAAGATCTATTTTTCCTTATCAAGGACTAGTTCTTCCTTATTAAGGATTAATGTTTTTGAGGCGTAACAAGTTGGATCTTAGGAATCTGTGGATAAATATCATAGCGGCCAGATTTATACAATATAATTGGTCGCAACACATTTCCGTATGCGGTGGGATGGCGGTAGGGAATTTCGGGATCTAGATGGGTTCTGGGAACCTGCCAGATGCGGTTGGATTCGCGTGTTTTGATATATTTGAGTGACTTGGGCATTCTTCATGAGTGGATCGACGGTAAATTATACGGACTCTGGGCCTATTGAGTAATAAGGTCTGGGCCTAAAAGCCACGGTACTCACACTTGGTACATAATTTTGAAAAAAAATTTAAATCAAATTTCTTCATATTTCTTTATAGACCTAAGCTTAGTGATTAAGAGTTAGGCGTAGAGGCAATGAGCACAGGGAGGAGGGTTAGGTCGAGTTCGAGTAGGAACGAATTTTTAAAGACGTAATCTTTGTTTTGAAATAAGGTAAAATATCTGATAATATATTCTGAAGTGAATAGTTGTAAATATATATATATATATATAGCTTAATTACATATATTGTACAAAATTCTTATTATTGTTAATTAATTTGATTTCATAAATTTAGACTTTTTTTAGGGAAAAGTATGTTTTAGGGAAAAGTATGTATTAGTTACCAATTTGGTAATAATTGAATTTACATGATTCGCTTCATATTTAAAAAAAATAATTATAGATAAGTCAATTTACTACTATAACTAATGAATGTATTAGTATGACTAGCGAACTAGTAAATATACTATTATAACTAGTGAATATATTAGTTAGTTATGAATTTATGATAGTACATTAACTGATATATAATTACTCTTTTAGGTAATATCCTTAATCATATAAACTCATTCTTGATGATATCTATATAATTATTTTTAAATAAATAACCTCATACATACTTTCCTTTTTTTTTTAAAGAGTACAAAAACTTACGTGGGGGATAAAGTTGCCAATTATATGTATAATTTTGACGGAACAGTTGATGTCCAGAGCATAAAAAGTCTCCTTATCCTCCATCAGTTTTTATCTCCTTTGCATACTCTGCTTTTCTTCATCCAATGGAACTTTTTTCTCTGCAATCTCTCGTCTTCATCTTCCTCCTCTCTCTCCCTCTCTTTTTCTATTTATATTTCTATTCTTCTAAAAACAAACCCATCTCCTCCGCAGGCTTCAAAGTGTACCCTTTACTCGGAAGTATACCCGACTTCCTCAAAAATCGCCACCGATTTCTCGACTGGACTACTGATGTGCTCAGCCGCTGCCCAACCCACACCAGCACTTTCCGGCGTCTTGCACGGATTCATGGTGTCATTACGGCGAATCCGTTGAACGTCGAGCATATGCTCAAGACCAATTTCGATAACTACCCGAAAGGCCCCGATTTTATATCCATTCTCGAAGATTTTCTCGGCCGAGGAATCTTCAACTCCGACGCCGATCTCTGGAAGGTTCAGAGGAAGACCGCCAGTTACGAATTCAGCACCAAGTCCCTCCGAAATTTCGTTTTCCAGAGCGTGGTCGTGGAGACTCGGACGAGGTTGGTTCCGATTTTGAAGAAATCGGCCGAAACAGGACGCGTGTTTGATTTTCAAGACATTTTGGAGCGGTTCGCTTTTGATAACGTGTGTAAAGTGGCTTTCAATGTCGACCCAGCTTGTCTCGGCGGCGACGCCACAGCCAGCGGGGAGTTTATGCGCGCCTTCGAAGACTCCGCCACGGTCAGCTCAGGGAGGTTTATGTATGCGTTTCAACCGATTTGGAAAACGGAGAAGTTCTTCGACATCGGTAAAGAGAAACGATTGAAGAAATCAATCGCCGTCGTTCATCGATTTGCGGAGAAGATCATCCGATCCAGACTGGAGCAAAAAGCAGAGAACAAAGACCAAGACTTATTATCCCGGTTCATCGGAAACGAAGGCAACTCGCCCGAATTTCTCCGAGATATCGTCATCAGCTTCATCCTCGCCGGCCGGGACACCACATCTTCCGCCCTGACATGGTTCTTCTGGCTACTGTCCTTGAACCCAGATGTCGAGGCAAATATATCGAAAGAGCTCGAAGCAGTCCGGGCCCGAAACGGAAAAAGTATCGGCGACTCCTATGATTTCAACGAGCTCCGGGAACTGCACTATCTGCAGGCAGCGATATCTGAAACGATGCGACTGTACCCGCCTGTGCCGGTCAACACAAAATACTGCCTAAACGACGACGTTCTGCCGGACGGGACATTTGTGGGAAAGGGTTGGTTCATTTCGTACGTACCGTACTCAATGGGGAGACTAGAGAGCCTGTGGGGCGAAGACTGTCTGGAGTTCAAACCGGAAAGATGGCTGGAAAATGGGGTGTGCCAGCAGGAAAACCCGTTTCGATACCCGATATTTCATGCTGGGCCTAGAATGTGTCTGGGGAAGGAGATGGCGTTTATTCAGATGAAGTCGATTGCAGCGGCGGTGATGGAGCGGTTTGAGGTGATGGTGGAGGATGAGGACAAGTGTCCCAATCATTATTTATCATTAACGCTGAGGATGAAAGGTGGGTTACGAGTGAGGGTGAAGGAGAGATGTGTGGCTGTGATGAATTAACGGTGATATTCTGATTAGCTGTTGACTGTTGGAAAGAAAAATAAGGTACATTGGTATTATTACAGTGTACTCAATTTATGTATGATGTTCCGGAGGAGGAGGACCGGAGTAGCCGGAGAATGATCACACATGTAACGACGATGTAAAAGGGCCAAAACCTATGCAGGGTATTTTCGGAATAAATTTTGATAAGGGAAAATCGTAATTCCTTTTTAAGCCCCAGTAAGTAAAATGACTATTTATTTTCTTCCATTTTTGGATGTTAGTGTGACTTGTCCAAATAAAATGGGAAAATGTGTCTGAATTTCCTTTCTTTTTTTTTTTTTTAATTGAAATAATTAAATTCTTATCGAATCCTTCTAGTTGGAAAAACAATTTTCATGTATGTTATATACTTGGCAACACAATTTTCATATATAAATATATATTCTAATTCAAATTAAACTTTAATGCGTTCAGTTATAAAAAATTCGTTCTCATATGAGAACGAGTTTTATATTGTTAGATTATTTTATTTCTTGAAATTTGTGTTTTCTAAGATAAAATTTTAATTTACACAGATTTTAAAAAATAAAATTATCATTTAACGATTTAAAACTCATTTTTATACGAGAACGAATTTTTTATACCTGAACTCAATTGTAATTGGTACAAAATAATAATGTTTTATGATGGATTATTATTAGGGACTTTAATGACACACCTATCATACAAAGCCTCGATACACCAAAAGATCAATGTTGGAGGCTTCATGGGAAGCCTAGTATGTCACATATACCCAATAAGAATTAGATCATGAAGAAATGTTAGGTTATAAGTAAGGATAAAAATATGGTTTTGATGGATATATTGATGCTTAAATTTTATAGATATATTATTGTATGTATATCACGTGAATATTTTTACATAAATATCTATAAAAAAAATTATAAAAAATTTATGATAATATTTTGAAAAAGTTTAAAATATTTTTATTTTCTCAAAATACTTTAACAATTGATCAAACAATACTTATCTGTTGAAAAATTATCATTGAATGAAAATAATTGTAATATTAAAATTCAAATATATATTATTAAATTAATATTAAAATTACGTTTTATTAAAAAAATTTAAATAATGTTATCTTTTAAAAAATGATCATAAAAATAATTGTAATATTAAAAATTTAAATATATATTATTGGAATTTATTCATTAAAAATAAATTATTGTTATTATTATAATATTTTATTTGTTATTAATTTATAATAAAATATATATTAATATTTTTTTTAAATATATAAATTTATTAATTCGAGTTAGCGTGATGTTTGAGTGTTAAAATTTATAAGATGTATGACATCCCAAGTTAATAGCGAGGATCGGTACCGGCTCTGGCGTTTGATAATCAAAATCACCCAGAATCGCAAGATTGATATCTGACATCTTAATGAGCGTGATTTGATCTTGTAGTATGTCGAATCGAGTTTAGCCGTTTAGCTATCGAATGAAAAGCTACATGAAGAAATTCTTAGTAATGACATTATCTGTCATGTGAGTTGGATTCTAAGCAACGGCTATGCTTGTCTCGATAATGTAACGTAAAAAAAAGGAAAATAAAGTAAATTCAGTAGGTGTAGAAAAAATTCTCTTTATTGGAAAGAATGCAAATATAAGGAAGAAAAGATAAAATAGTGATTTTAGATCGGGAATGTGAAAAATCAAATCACCGTTAAGGAAAGGCACGAAGAAGAATAAAGAGGGGACGGTTAGGGTTTCCAAAGAAAAGTTGATTTTTTTTATTAATACTTTATCTTATATAATTTATAAAATATTATAATTTTATTAATTATATATTTTTTAGTATATATTATTTTTTGAAAATTTTAAAAGATGATCATGAAAAAATAAAAAACGATGTGACGATAATTTCTTGAAAATAAGATTAATCTATACTACTTATAAAAGTATGACATGTTTTATACTTTTTAATTCCAAAACCATCCTTTAAAAGTACCATATGTTTTATACTTTTTAATTCCAAAATCCTTTATAATACAGTTTTTCTACCCAAACTACCCTTGTTAATATATTTGTAATTGATTGTATGTCTTTTCTAATCAATTATATGTAAATAATTAATTATATCTAAACTTTAAAAGAATTGTTTGTCTTTCCTAATCAATTATATGTAAACTTTATTGTTACCTTGATTAATTATATATAAACATTAAAAGAAATTATATTTATCTTTCCTAATTGACTGTCTATATTCCATAATAATTGTATCTAAACATTAGAGGATATTATTTTCCGTTTATTTCCTTCTTATTTATTTTCTTCATTATCAGATCTTCGAAAAATTACGAATGAGTAGATCCACTGTGAAATTACACGTGAAATTGCATCAAGTGAGAAATTGCATCATTTGAAGAGTTGCACCATTGGCATAGAATCTCATAACACCACAGATTAGATGTTGGATATGCCCCACCTGATGCTGAAGGTTTAAGTCCAACAACATCAACCTCATCCTCGAGTTTAAGAGTATTTTACCAAAGGATGTCTTACAACCTATTGAGAATCAATCTGCTTGCCATCCTTTGCATCATTAGACATCTGACTTATAGCCTCAAAACCAGGGCAAGCAATACTCTTGTCTGACACGGGTACAAAATCCACATCCAAGTGTTGAGAATCAACATCATACAAGGAATCATTAATTTGTTTTATAAAGCCACCGTCTTTGTGAGCTCACAATCAATGGTTTCTTAATCTTCATTGCATTGATGAAAAACTTCTCTAGCTCCCACAACCATTGCATTAGTTGATGGCCACTTCTGACAGATTTCAATAATTGTCTCTTAGTTATTATTTTGAACAACGATGCAATGAAATGGTTGTTAATAGTTTGTTATTTTCATTTAGTTTCATCTTCGTTGTATTTTTTTTTATTCTTATTCTTATACATATTTGTTGTTCTTTCTTTCTTTGTATATGCAGTTGGTCTTTTTAACAAAGAGACCAATCATGCAGGCCAGTCTAATTATTTCATTTTAGTGTATTTTCTCAATTGAGATATGTGGAAATTGGATTTCATTTTTGCCGATTTGTTGAATCTATTCCTTTTTGTAGTCTCCTGAATTCGGAGTGGGTGGGTCGTGGGGCGTTAATGGTGTTGTTGCAACTGCCAAAACAAATAAGAAGAGCGGCCCGGTGGTGTTAAAGTGCCATAGATAACAAAGTCGATCGTTCCCGGAAGATTTAGAGCTTAGGCGTGATTATAGATTAAGAATCACGTCTGCCTCGTTTGGTGTAACTTGCTACTCCTTTATGGAGGAGAAAGAGATTAGTCTTTCTTGGAGAATAGACGATTCTTCCCATGTGATAAGGGAAGGTAGCTCTTATTTGGGAAGGATGACTCCCCATTATTGCATTTTACGTAGAAAACTGTGGCTAGGTAGAATGTGTTCTTCAGGAGTGTTTCTGATACAATTAAAGGCGAGGAGGTTGAGGCCCCATGGGAGAACTCACTTGTAACATGAAGGAGCCAGTTCAGTGACCGTTTTAGTGGGTTAATCGATGGAAAGTAAGTACTTGGGTAAAAAGGCATCCGGGATATGAGGCACCCGGGTGCCCGGGCGGAGGATTGACCAGGCGTTCCTGAGCCGGGCGGCTTTGGGAACAATCCCTTTGGGTGTGCCGACGAAGGATCGTGGGGGCATTCTGGTGGTGCTGGGAAGGCAGAACTGGGCTCATGGTACCCACTTTTGACGTGTCGTGACATCGGCTTCATAGTTATTGATGTGCAACGTGTGGGCCGGTGAGCTAGTGTTCTTCCCCTCGGGTGATTTCGCATATGCAGCCGTGCGACTCAACTAACACATCTGGCCTTGCTGGGAGTTGAACGCCTTCAGGTGCCAGCCGCCCCGAGGGCGGATTTATCCCCGACGCCCGATCTGCCGGGGAGGGGAGATCTAGTCGTGAATCTCTGAGTTTTTGTGAGCCTTGCCTCTGTCGTTTAAGGTGGTTCTCAGTGGTTATGTAGCCGTAATAGGATCCATCACGAAGACGGGGGCACCTCCTCTATCACGGTTGTTGGGCACCTAGTATGAGGAATGCGGTGGTAGTAGATGGGGAATACGGTTCACCATTATCGAAATGAAGCGACCCGCGTGACGAGCATTGACCCTCATTCTGATCCGGGGACATGTTCAAATTTCAAGTTGAGAGGGTGTTTGTTTCACGCTTGACCGGAGAAGCATGCTTCACCGTGAGGATCCACAGTTTGGTCTGCGTTAACACAGTAAATGACTAAGCTGTGAATCGCTGCAGTTGGTATCGGCACCGGGGCGGAGTGCGAGCTCGAGTTCGGCTATCATGGTCTCGTACTCTGATTCGTTATTGGTGGCACTGAAGCCTAAAAGTACTTCCTATTCAACTCTTTCCCTAGTTGGGGAGGTTAATTGCAAGCCGTCTTGGCTCTGTTGTCTGAAGCCCCATGTTAGTGTCATCGGCCTATTTTATTCGGGGCATCGGGGTACGAGGTTTTTGAGTGGCTAAGACTTACCCTTCTTGAGTCTCGAAGCACATGTTAGTTCATATAGCTTAGTTCCATTATGACGGGCCATCCTTCCTGACAGATCAGGTTATGTGAATGTTTTAGGTGGAAGATCGGTAAGCACCTGACGGGATGAGCTGGAAATATGGGTGAAGTTTTTAGGCGGTATCCCGGAGGGCGAGCGGTCGTTCAAGGTGGGTGTATTTGGTCTCCGCGTCGGTTAGAAGTTGTTGACAAAACCATCGGCCTCGACTCCGTCCCCACATTCTTTCGCGGGCGGCCTTACTAGCTATGCTCCGGAGGTACGCTGGTAGAGATAGAGAGTGTCGCGGGCTTCCAGGCTCACAAGAATCGGGGGTTATGTCAGGTATTGCTTGATTGCTACAAATGCCCGGTCGCATTCCTCATTCCATTCGGCCCGGTTGGCTCCCCTCAAAGTAGTGAAGAAGGGTTTAAACGTCCGTGAGCGAAACCAGCATACAAATGGCCCGGCGGCGGTCGATTTATTGAATCCTTTCTTGGAGTTGGGGCGGCGATTGCCAAGATGGCCTTAAGTTGTGCGGATTAGCCTACATCCCCGCTGGGTTACCATAAAACCGGGAATCGGTCGGTAACACCCGAAACACATTTAGGGTTCAGTTTCATACCATATTCTGAGTCGAAGTGCATTGGAGATGAGCGGGGCGTGATCAGTAGCTTCTTGGATTTTACTGGCATATCATCAATGGAGCTTCCATTGTGCTCTTAGAGTAGCGGTGAAACATCTTAAGTCTTGACCTTTGATAGGTGGCCCTGCGTACTTTAGTAGAAGGCATGCGTTATAATAGTAGAGTCCGTGGGGAGTGATGAAAGATGTTTTTTCCGCATCAGGGTGCGTAGGGAGTTTGGTGGTATCCCGAAGGCGTCGAGGAAAGAGATAATAGTATCTCAGTGTCTGCGAGCATCCACAATCGATCTATCTTTGGGCGGAGGCTATCTTTTGAATGACATCGTTGAGGTCAGTGTAATCCACACATACTCTCCATTTGTTTCCTTTCTTTGGAACAACCATCACGTTGGCCAGCCATTCGGGGTATTTAACTGCTATGATAAATCCATTATGCAGAAGATTATCGACCTCGATCTGGATTACCAAGTGGCGGTCTGGATGAAAGCGCCTCACTTTTGCTGTGGCGGCGGATAGAGCGACATTTGATACGTGTGAGGCGTGCGTGGGGCTTATTTACGTCATATCGGCATGAGTCGGCGAATACGCCGGTGTTATTATGACACGACATAGCTGAACCTTCTCCTCCTGGATAAGAGGTGCTTCGCGTAGATGCATCTGTCAGGCCCGTCGAGGGACGTGGCTTCGAGGATCAACTACCGACTCTCTATCCTCGGCCCAGTAGGCGGATGGCCCAGCGATTGCTATTGTGGGAGTTGATCCTTAAGGGGTGGTTCACTGGAGCACTCGCTTTGCTCGCTTCCCTGTAGTGAAAGTTGATAGCCTTGTAGCGTTGCGGCTTCCTTGAAGATCAACTTGCCGGACGCGTCAGTGGCGATGGTTTGATGGTATGTGGAAGTATGGCTTTCATGAGCGTGTATGTCAGGCCAGATGGCATTGGCCACTGAAGTCCTCCACTACGAGAGCGATGTTCTTTGAAATCTTTGGGCCGCTAACGGGAAAGGAGATATCCCCATTGTCGATGTGGTAGCTTATTAAACCACAGATAAAACCACCGCGGTGAGATGATCAATCGGGACTCATTACGCAAGGAAGTGTAATAGATCGGCCGCCTTTGCTTGGATCGATGAGAACCATGCGCCAGCGGATTATCTGACTGATGGCTCTGAGTGCATGTGTGAGGGGTAATGGCCAGAGTAAGGTGCAGGGAAAGGATATTGGTAGTCGATCGAATTTTGAGCCTCACTGTGGTGTTCTCACACCCGGTGTTGGTGTTTTACCAGCTCTAACCCAGGTTGCCGGGCATTTTTCTCCTCTGTTTTTTGGGCAATCGTATCGATAAGTCCCACGAAGTATAAAGTTGATGGATTGGGCCTGGGGCATGGTCAATATCGATAATAGCGTGTTAGGCTGGCAAGGGTGTTGCTACCAGATTGATCGGTTCGTAAATGCATACGAGGTGCCGGTGAATAAGTTTTCCACTAAGACGAGCTTTGGCAATGGTTGGTTTAAGTGGCCATGGTCTCTATGATGTAGTCGCATCTTGAGGTTGTTGTATTGGTCAAGACCTACCCTCATAGGTGGGGAGGCCACTTGAAATCGGGGAGGAGTCCGAGATAGGGGGAAGGAGCCGGGTCATGGGCGATGTGGGGAGTGGGCGGGGGCTCGTGTGGCACCCCCGGACTACTGTCGGGCGCCGGGCTCTTCTTCTAGCGCTCTTTTTATTGGCGGATGAGCCTTTGGCGGTCGGCTTGCCACTTTGGGTGGTTATCATTACAGTTTGTGAGGTGGCCTGAATGTTGTCTTCCAGCGTGAATAACTTATCTACCCACTGATATAGTTCCTCCATGGTTGCGAGCGGATCCAGGGATAAAGACTGGAAGAACGGAGTGGTCCAAAGCTTCTCCGGAAGTTTTGCAGGACCACATTCATACTGTAAACATCAATCTGTTGGACGACTTGTCTGAACCTGCGTGTGAAGTCTCGGATGGACTCGTCTTCTCGTTTGAGGATAGCCTGGAGGGAGCTGATATTCCCTTTCTACCTAATTGAGCACGGATCTTTGAGATCTGAACCACGACCCTGATTCGCGACGAGTTTATCGACCCTCACAGGAAGCTTGTGGAACAGGAGGACTGGCATTTGGGCCTTTGGTGGCGAGAACACTTTGCATAGAAGTCTATCATCCCCGGCGTTGAGAATCATCGCTTGGTTGAAGTGCAACATATGGTCGTAAAGATCGGAAGAACCATCATACATAGCGAACGGCGAAATAACGAATCCGCGAGGAGGTTCGTAGTCTAAAATATGCTGGCTCAAAAGGGAGGACAACATGTCGTAGGGTCCACACAGACGAGGGGATAAAGGAGCTGCATGGAATGAGGAGCGCCGGTGGAATGCAAGTCATGTAAAAATGGAGGCGATTTCCCAGTAGGGTGGTAATATGTTCTGGGACGGTGTGAGCGGGATCCACCACTGCTTTGTCCTCTCTTAGTACTTCGGCGTCGTGTTCGCTCATGACCTGCTGGGCCCGGCGAGAGGTCTCTTTACGGACTTAGCTTCGCATTGCTGGGTTTAATGACGGCGTGGAAGTGGGGCTGATGAGCTCGTCATGCTAATGATCAGTATGTTGGTAGAGGGTCTCTTTCCTTATTAGCGGGTGAGGGCTGGGCGGGCGACACCTTGGGGTTCTCGGGCTGCTAGACTCTAGAAGTGGGTTCGTAGGCGTCGTTTCCCTCGCAAGCAGTCCGCGTTCTCTTGGTCGGGCCATGCAATAGGGCTTGCTCCTCACCTTCACCTCCATCTCTAGTTCAGTGGAGGAACTGATCCTCGATGGAGTGAGTTTCTTGGGCCTCTTTGGACATAGCGGTAAGTTTCAACAGTCCGGTGGGATGTTCGAGAATGGCTAAGGCTTCGGAGATTGGGAGATCACCTGGGAGCGGGTGTACCCAAGCTCTCGTGTATCGTCTCTGAGATTTCTTGCTCGGCGTTTCCCACAGACGGCGCTAATTGTAGTCTCACAATTCTCGAGGAGTCAATGGATAGTGGGAGCATTCACCAACTGGCTGCAACCTACAAAACAAATAAGAAGACGACGGTGGTGTTCCGTCGCCCCTCCGATGTCAAAGTCAGTCTTTTTCTGGAAGATTTAGAGCTTAGAGCAGCAATTATCTCGATTAAGAATCTCGTACCTCATTTGGTGTAACTTGCTTCTCCTTTATGGAGGGATTTTTCTGGAAGATTTAGAGCTTAGAGCAGCAATTATCTCTATTAAGAATCTCGTACCTCGTTTGGTGTAATTTGCTTCTCCTTTATGAAGGGAGAAAGGGGATCCGTCTTTCTTGGAGAGTAGACGATTTCTTCCATGTGATAAAGGAAAGGTGGCTCTTATTTCGAGTGATGACTTGTCTTTTCTTTTCACGTAATTGCCTTCCCAGATAGAATATTTCGTAGGAGTGTTTTCTATTACATTGGGGCGAGGAGGTTGGCTTATGGGAGAACTCACACTTGTAACATGAAGTAGATTGGCGGCTCGTTTGATGGAGTTCTGCGTCCAGAAAGTAAGTACTGGAGTAAGGCATCAGGGATATGGGGCACCGGCGCTGGAGGCGGGGGGATTGACACAGGCGTTCCTGGGCGGTTGGCTGGGGCCTAATCCCGCTGGGGTACCGGGGCGGAGGATCGGCAGCATTCCCTGAGGCGGCGAGCAGGCTGAGATCCCTTTGGGGCTCTTGGGGTGGCCGGTTAGGTGGGAAGTAGCTTGGGCTATAGTACACTTTTCAGTAACAATAAGTAACAACTTCCTTGATTTATTCAAAATAAAGCATTTATCTCATTCTATATATAACTAACAAAATAGGGTTTCATTCAAAAAACAAAATATGGTATGAGGTATAATGACCACATAATCAAAAGGCTATTACATGTTTCTTATATTTCTTACCAAATAGAAAAATTGTTTAATATTAAAAAAAAATGAAAAATTGTTCAACCAAAAGATAATCAAGGAACCTCTTAATTTTCTTATTACGGAAATTTATATAACTGCTACATAATCAAAGAAATATTACATAACTTTTATATTTTCATAATAAATAGGAAAATTATTCAATATCAACATTAAATTGTCCATTAAAGAAAATGATTGGTAGGATTTTGGGTGCATGGACCCATAAATATTTTGAAAATAAATATTACATGCCTTTGAAAATAAAATTTTTATAATTCATTGAACTCAATTCTCTTATTTTCTTACTAATATTATTTTTTTAATACAACTTACTAATACTATGTAAAAACACAAATTTTTAATTAATCTTAATCATATTTGTTTTTTATTTTAGATGGTAAAATCATATTTATTACTTTCTAAAGCCAAAAATGAAATATGAAGGTAGTTATAAGTATGTAATTTTTTAATTTTTTTTTCTCTATCTTTATCATTGCAAAAGAATTGGACAAATTTATGGTTCAATTCAAATTTTTATCATTTCTAAAGCCAAAATTTTTCTCATTCTAACTAAACAAAATATGGTTCGATTAAAAAAACAAAATATGGTATGAGGTATAATGACCACATAATCAATAGGCTATTACATACCTCTTATATTTTCTTACCAAATAGAAAATTTGTTCAACCATAAGATAATCAAGGAACCTTTTAATTTTCTTATTTAATAAATAGGAAATTTTTATAACGGAAATTTGTATAATTGCTACATAATAAAGGAAATATTACATACCTTTTATATTTTCAAAATAAATAAATAAAATTATTCAATATCAACATTAAATTCTCTATTAAAGTAAATGATTGATATGATCTATGGACCCATAAATATTTTGCAAATAAATATTATCGTACCTCTTATATTTTGAAAATAAAATATTTATAATTCATAAATATTTCTATATAATTCAGTGAACTCAATTCTCTTATTTTCTTACTAATACTATTCAAATACACAAAATTTTAATTAATCTTAATCATATTTGTTTTTTTAACTTTTTTATTTTAGATGGTAAAAATCATATTTATTACTTTCTAAAGCTAAAAAATGAAACATGAAGGTATTATAAGTATGAAGGACGTTAAATTTTATTTTTAACTATTAAAGTAAATGATTGATATGATCAGGTGCATGGACACATAAATATTTTGAAAATAAATATTATCGTACCTCTTATATTTTGAAAATCAAAGATTTATAATTCATAAATATTTCTATATAATTCAGTGAACTCAATTCTCTTATTTTCTTACTAATACTATTCAAATACACAAAATTTTAATTAATCTTAATCATATTTGTTTTTTAACTTTTTTATTTTAGATGGTAAAAATCATATTTATTACTTTCTAAAGCCAAAAATGAAACATGAAGGTAGTTATAAGTATGAAGGACGTTAAATTTTATTTTTAACTAATATTTATGACTTAAATCTTATAACCAAAAAATCAAATTAGTTATTTCAATTAACTTTGAGAGAACTGTTTATTAAATTATATATAATTTAGATAAATCTTCATTTTATAAAGGAGTCTTGAAACTATCATATTTGCGTGTTTGATGTGTAATTTACAATTTTTTAAAAAAGAAAATTAAATAAAAATCTTAATATTAATTACTACAAAGTTATTGTAGATTATCACATAAATTTCCTTTATTTTATTTTTTTAATTTATCCATTTAATGGTAGAAAAATAAAAGTAGGGAGTATAATACTAATTTTTTTAAATTAAATTATCAACTCAATTAAGGTTATTTAGGTAGGGTATTTTCAAATATCAATATCCTTAGTGTTAAGTTGTGACGCCTCAAATCCCGAAGTATTTTTTTGAGCAGTCTTCCATGAGCGATTAATCACAGAGCAATTATCTCAAGCGATTGCATAACATAGTGCCTTTGTTGACTCACCCTGTAGACAATCATCATCTTGTATGATTAAACTGCGTTATGCGGCATTAATTAGGCTCTGTTGCACCTATAGTGCGCCGTTGGGTGTGCCGCCGGTCGGTCTGTCAGTCTGCGGCATGGTCTATGAGTCACGACCAGAAACTCTTTGTCGCCTTTACCACCCTTACCAAACCTTGTCACGACGCAAAATCTTAGCATGACGGGGAATGGCTGGCCAGGAAAACTCTATCGCGACACAATGGGGCCCTTGTCGCGATCCAAATACCTTGTCAGCCCCGAACCACGTCGCGGCCTTTGAATTTCTCGCGACCAGGCGAAATAAATCTACGTCGCGGCGAGAAGGCCTCTGTCGTGACTTTAAACCACCCGGCATGCACGGGAGCGGTGTCACGACGGAGATGCACATCAGCGACCGCAGGCCTTAGCGTCGATACGCACACCGGTCGAATTAGGTACATACGGCACGAGAACCACGCTCGAGAAAGCGGAAGACCACATCGCGACACGGGGGCCTAAGAAACCTATCGCACTAGAGAAACCCTATCACGACATAAATTTCTCTGTTGCGACAGAGGACCCAAAATGGGTAATAGCCCTCTCTGGTCCTCTTGTACCTCCAGTTTTCCCTTTTTCTTTCCTTTCGATACACCCTAATCTCAACACACAATAGCCTTTTTATTATAAAGGTAACATGAAACCTGGAAAACTAGCCAAAATGTATTGAAATGAGTTTAATTACAACTCTGTTTTTTTTATAGAACAAAACTTGGTTTTCCACCCGAAATTTACAAAATACAAAACAAAGCCCAGGTGGCTTTTCGCCCGCCACTAAGGTCTTGGATGCACGATCCATCCCTCGGTGTACTCCGTCTTGAAAATATTTTCCCCTGTGGGGTGAGCAATGCCTAGTAGATGAATTTTCTTCCTGAGGGTTCTTTCATTTCAAATCTTGCGTCTGATGACACACGCATCATTACATTCCATACGAAATGCAATCCATAAATAGAATATATCATGTCATGCATGAGATGAGACTCCTCATGCCCACAACCCGAGTCCTGACCGATTCCCTCACACACTCTAATGCCAATGTGAAACCAGTCATTGGCGTTTCACCCAACGACTTAACCAATTGGACAACCCTCCAATATTTATTTAATTTTACTAAATCCCGTGTGTTATGTATTTATGGATCACATCATTTTCGGGTTTGCAGCGGGATAAATGCGCATGCCTTTTCAGCATTTTATTGTGTTTCACGATGATCATGTCATGGCCCCATGGTCGGGTTTTCACCAAGAGGGGGGTTGGGGGATATCCCATCTTGCTTCGCCCAAACACACGAGATTTCATTTACATTATTCTGTTTTTATCACGCAACAGTGAGTCTTAATTTTGGACGCTGTCCCACTTTCGAGCTCACTACACATTCACCAAGGATGGTGAATAACCATTACCATCACACACACCCGACTCGACGTGATGTTACTGTGCATATGAAATGCAAATATGTCATTTCATGTATACAACATTCATGATTCATGGACAATTATATTTTTCTACAATATAATTCACATCATAAAGCAATCCATGTTAATACATCACCGAAAGACAACAACAACATGATTTTCACACAACCAATATGTTATTCATTTTAACAATAACAATAAACGACACACGGACCAATAACATCCGAAATCGCCCTAGTACCGCCCAAAACAAGCCCTAAAAATTCAAACCCGACCATCCTGGGAAGTCCATAAATTCAATCCGATTGTCCAAAACAAGCCTCCAAAATTCGCCCGGTCATTTGAAAATAAATTCAAAATCCGCCCGGATCGTTTTTGAAAATGTCCCAAAATCCAGCATTCAATCCAAATTTTTGGGACTGAAATGCACGGCTGTTCTGGCCCCAAATACCTCAACCATTTGAATGGCTCTTAGACAAGAATTAAACCGAGTAGGAGAAAAACCCTCTCGGAGTTTGAAGAAACCCGCTAATTTTGGTACCCACACGTAGCTCTCGATGCGTGGACCAACTTTGCCTCTTGCTCTGACCCGAACTGACGATCCGATCACCGAGAAATCTAAAAAGAAGGTGAAGCTTCTCTCTCCTCCTTCTTCTTCTCTCTTTTTCCCTCTTTTTTTTTTCTCCCCTCATTCTCTTCCTCCCATCGGATTTGGTCAAACCAATTAAGTGGGATTGTCCTCTCTTGCCACATGTCACTCTCTCATTGTCTCTCTTTGATTACACTTTATCCACTTATCCACATCTTTGGATTTCCTTCCTCTTAAGTGGTGACACATGTCCCACATGGGTCTCACTTAGACTTTTGTTTGACTTATCTCTCCATTTTACACATGGCTCAATGTGAGCCATCCAACCAAGTGCCATGTGTCACTTGCTACCCTCGGTGCCTTGAAAAACGTGAAATTCCGACTGTCTCGAAATTCGACAAAATTCAACGAGGTAACTAGATTTCGGGAGACGATTCCAACAGTGAAGTCCGTTTCGTCATCCGAGATCTAGAAAAATTCTAGATTTTCATTGAAATTACCGTTTTACCATTTTTCAGAAAAATTGAATTTTTTTCTCGGGTTTTACATTCTTCCCCCCTTAAGAGAATTTCATCCCGAAATTCCACACACATACACATAGAATCACATGCATATGCAACCATACACAATCACATGCATATAAACTAGTCATTTAATCACTAAACGGCTAAACCACGTACCTTCATCCTCAAACAAGAAAGGATAGGTGGCCTGCATCGTGTCCTCGCGCTCCCACATTGCCTCCTCCACTCCTCGGTGTTGCCATAACACCTTCCCGGTTATCCAAGATACACACTGGGCCCTCCTCAAAGGTCCCATATGTATCAACAATAATCTCTCCCCAATCCACTATGTGAGCTGGATCCTATATACTTCCCAGCATGTAGACGTGAACACCTCATGAACACTGATAAACCCGACAAGAATGCTAACCGGCACGCAACTGTCCACCCATCCCGCATCTCAGCGGCCCGATGCACCCCTAAGACTACTTTCCGCTGTCAACCCGATCACTTCTCTTAGGCATCACCTTCAAGAAGACGTGATCGCGCACCTTAAATTCTAGAGGTCGTCGTCGTTTTTTGGCGTAGCTCTTTTACCGGCTCTGAGCCGTGAGAAGACACTTTCGTATCAAATCCACCTTCTTTGAGGTGTCTCTAATCATATCCGGACCAGTGATGGAACACTCTCCCACCTTTGTCCAATAAATCGGGGATCGACATGACCTTCCATATAAAGCCTCATAGGGTGCCATTTGTATACTCGCTTGATAACTGTTGTTATAGGCGAATTCCACTAAGGGCAGGTGCTCCTCCCAACTACCCTTAAGATCCAGGACACATGCTCATAGCATGTCCTCTAAAACCTGTATGGTCCTCTTCGATTGACTATCAGTCTATGGATGAAACGCTATGCTCATCGTCAACTATGTCCCCATAGCTTTTTGGAAACTCTTCCAAAAGTGAGCCATAAACCTAGGATCTCTGTCTGATACTATGGACATTAGCACTCCATGTAGTCGGATAATCTCTCTAATGTACAACCAGCAGAATTCCTCTAGTGTGAAGGTCATCTACACTGCTAGAAAATGTGCCGACTTAGTGAGTCGGTCGACTATCACCCATACTACATCATGCCTCCGCGGTGTCCATGGAAAGTGTGTCACAGAATCCATTGTGATGTGCTCTCACTTCCACTTGGCTACCTCCAATGGCTGGAGTAGGCCTGCTGGCTTCAATGCAAAATCTCATGATAATAGTTTTAACTAATACATACAAAAAAAAAAAAAAAAAACTACTACTACATACAAAAATTATGTTTGAATTATATTATTTATAGTGTAGTTTTCAATATCCTCAATTAAACCCATTTGTTATTTGGTTGTTTCATTGTTATAAATTCATATCCATTTATGTTATTTTTACTCAATTTTGATTATAAATATATTTTTTTTATCAATTACATGTTATTTTTAAATAATATTTAGAGGATGCTTTACCATAAATAGAATTGTTAACACAATTGGTTTATATATTTTCATTTTTACTTGCTCTATAAGTACCTTATCATTCTAAGAAGAATACATGGTCGAGAAAATTTAATATATAAAAAAATCTCAAATTCAAATTCATAATTATATAGACAAGATAAAAACTTTGTATTTTCTTTTCATAATTTTACTACTTAATCATTGATTATTTATAATACAAAAAATACCACTTTACCTTAAAATCGTAAAATCTTTATCTTGGTCAATTTGAGATTTTTTTTATTTTTATTTTTGAATAATTGGTATAAAAGAAAGTTATATGATAATACAAATCGAAATATAATTTATTTTATTTCATTTCCTTTTGAGTGCTTTTTATAATTTAGGAAACCTTTTTCTATATTGTTTTATTTTAGATATAGAAAAATTTACAATTTTGAATTCCAAAGTTTTATTGTGATGCCCAAAACCCGGAGGTCCTGTCAACTCGCAGAATTCCTATGGATTTCGAGTAACCCGATACCACACTGTTGTGTCCCATTTATTGGGATCCATATTTTCACAAAAATCGGGTAGAGTCTCCTTTGTTCAAGGAGTTTTACCCAATATACAATCTGTATAACAATATATCCATGACCCATCCAGGGCCTCAACAGAAGTAGTAATTGTCACACAGGGTCCATCTGTCCATATCTACAATATACAACTATATCACAATAGTCCATAAGAGTTTATTACAACACTCTTATATAGAACATATATTAAAACTAAATTTTATTCTAATATAAGCCATAGTGAAATATTTATCAAAGCCACATCCTGGTTTCCTTCACAATCACGGCCTTGAAGAAGCATCGTTATTCGGTGTACCACCTTCACCTGAAATATGGTCCCACGATGAGGTGAGTAGCAATGCCCAGTAGAGAATAATTCCTATAAGGGCTATTCCCCACCTAAGTGCACATGCAATGCCATTTTACACATTCAAGTAAAAACATACACATTCCTACTCAAATGTCTACATGCCATGAATGAGAATGTGACTCACCTTGTCCCATATCCCAAGTCCTCACCGACTCCCTCACACATGCATATGCCAAGTGTGAAAACCGTCATTTATGTTCCATCAATGACCATTTTTCCAAAACAAAAGCTTTTTGTTTTATAAATCAAAATCCATTGGATAAACTTCGATATTCACTTGTTTTTACCAAGTCCCGTATGTTTTTATAGGTAGCAAATTTCTGGGGTCTCACCGTAGGCTTCGCACGCCTTCCGACACTTTCACGAACTTTTATTGCTAAATACATATGTCTAACCAAGAACATTGGGTTTTTCACCTAAGGGGGTATTTATCCTTCCTTGCTATACGCCTATACCCAACATACGTATTTTTCATTTCCTTTTTCTTTTATGCAACCGTGAGACTCATTTTGGACATTGTCCCATTTTACTGAGCCCACCATCAAACACCAAACACAGTGTCGATCTACCATGTACTCATGACATACCATCGAACACCAAACACAGTCTCGATTTATCAACCATGCACTCACACCCATTTAATGTGATGTCCTCGTGCATATGCAATGCAAGATGTTATTGCATGTTATATCATGTCACATGCATAATGAATACTACATGGACAACATAATCCACATCACTTATAGGTGTCATGGACAATCACATCACCTGCATATGACATCCATAAGTCATTTCATTCATGTCAACCTATCATGCAAACATATATCAACATTCACAATCAACATGTCATTCTATGATCAAGCAATGACACACACAAGCAAGCCATGTAATGGCCATTGCACATAACAATTCATCTCATGTCAACATGTTAGAGCACACACATTGACTCCTAAACACGTCACTCTTAGTCAAGCAATGACACTTGATCCTCAAGACCAGTTGTGGCATAGAGATGCCCACAAAACATTCCACACAACAGTTTTTCATAGCCCATAGAATAGTTGTTCCGAACTTAGTCTTAAACTAGTCCCCTAACGCCTCAAAATCCTGACACAAACCATTGGGGAATCCGTTGTAATAGTCTCAAAACAAACTCATAATTTGTTATAAAGTGTCCGGTCGCATTAAAAAGCTTAACACATCAAGTTTTCGATAGAGCTAATTTCGAGTTACTAGTCCAAATTCTCACTTTTTCCCAACCTAAAATCAGTCCCAAAAATCTGGACAATAGGTTCGGCCAAAACAGGGTAGTTGTGGTAGTCTTGGAAAACGGACCATAACTTGGCTTATAGATGTCCAATTTGGGTGATTCAAAATCCTAACATCAAGTTCTCAGATGGAGATACAATTTCCTTGAAGGATACTAGTCCAAATTCTCCCTTTTTTGAATCGAAAATCAGCCCCAAAAAACTGGACATCATATAGGGTCAAAATAGGGCACTATTCCCATAACCCATTAATTTTCCAAACAACCCCTTAGGGAAAAAACAGCCAAACAGCCCCTTAGGGCATTAAAACTCAACCAAACAACCCCTAGAATGGAAAATAAACCAAAGTAGGAAGAATCCCTACCTTTTGGAGTGTAGAAGAAAATCTAGGAAGTCCCGTGGACACTTCCTGGACACTTCCTAAACCCGAAGCCTTTGATTTCCTGAACCCTGCTGGTCCCCTCACAGTCCCATGGGCTTGGCACCCACATTTTAGCTTCCCACAGTGGATGAATCCTCTACTCCTTTGCCTTCAAATCTGTCTTGATCAAGTGAACTTTGTATTGAAGTGTTGAAAGAGCCTTACGCTTTATTTTTCCTTTGCTTTCTGCGAGCCTCAGTTTTTTCCACAACAAAGAATCCACCTCTCCACTCTGATATTTTCACTTATCTGAAAGCTGCTAAAGATCAATAAAGGTCCATATCACTATAAGTTCAGATTTGTTCTGAAGTCCTGCTTTCTTGGCTCAAATATTTTATTTGAAGCCTTCGTCAAGTCCTGCTAATTGTCCTAATTCAACTTTTACTTTTAGCCACTTGTTTTTCAATTTTTGCATTTTCTGAAAATCAGTTTTTTGGTCCATCCGCAATCTGCTCTAAATATCATGAAAATTCTACCGTCTCGGAATTTAACAAAATTCGTTTTGGTAACTAGATTTCGCAAGATGAATCCAACGATAAAGTCTATTTCGTTATCCAAGATCTAGAAAAATTTATAGGCTTCCTTGAACAATTTCGGCAATTTTTACTATTTTTGCTATTTTTAAGAAAAATTAAATTTTTCCTGAGTTTTACATTTATTACCTCTTTAATTTTTTTGACATCTACTTAATTGGAATTGTAACGTTATAATATTCTGTTCTCATGGAGACTTGAACATGGTCCCTTCCCTAGCACTTCTTCAATTTAAAATCATAATTTTTAGCACACTTTTCATGACATGCATTTTTTTTTATTAATTTAGTTTTATTCTTCAAGAAAAATATGAGATATAATATACAAATAAAATTTTATTTTCTATTATTAATTTTATTTTTCTTACAAACTAACCAAAAACTAGGGGTTCTCTTTGAATATTTATTGCTTCTATATCATTACTCAAAAAAGTGAATTTTTTAAATTTTATTTTGAAAGATTTTGGGAAAATACAATAATTAATTAAATCACATGTTTACTATTTTGTTTCTTTTGTCTTTTGTTTTCAATTGATATTCTTGATTTAAATCTTACATCAGAAAAATGATATAAATGTTTTCAATTAAAATGAGGGTAATTGCATGTTGAGTTTTTTTTAATTAAATTAATATTCTAAAAATTATTTTAAACAAATATGTTATATGATTTTAAAAAGAAATATCAACTATTATATTTGGGAAGTTAAAATTACTTTTAAAAAGTATTATTTTTTTATCCACTCATCTAAAAAATAATTATACATATTTTTGAAGTTAGAAACTATAAAGTAAATTGATAAGATTAAAGGAAATTAATAAGGAAAATGCACAAGAAAATTTTTTGTTATCAATTTTAAGCATGTCAAATATAATTACTTCGTGGGTTAACAATTCAATAATAATGTAAAATTTTCATCAATTAAATTATAATTATTTTTTTTAGATTTCAATGCGAAACCACACATCAACTATTTAACAAATACAAAAGTTTCTAATTTGTTTTGTTTTGTTTGTTTTTTTTTTTGTAGTGTTTGTATATATATTTTATAACAACTTGAGAATGACTTTCAACACAAAGTTTTATTAAGTTGATAAAATTATTTAACATTTGTAATAATAAAGAGAAAAAAATAGCAAAACAATAATATCTTTCCCTTACACTTAGCTCAAGTGGTTAAGGGGTGTGATGAGATTATGGGAGGTCTCAAATCTTTATAAGAACATAGTACTATAATCATGTAATATGAAGTTAATAGAAATAAAAACTAACAATATTATCTTAAAAATACAAAGACATTGATAATAATCATAAATATTATAATATTAAGAGAAGATATATTTAAATTACATATAAAATAATTAACTTAAAAAATTGCCATATTTAATAAAAAAAAAATTAACAATGTGCTTTGAATATGATTCTTAAAAAATATATATATAAAATCGTAAATTTATCTCATGTGCATTAGCACGTGTACACTTACTAGTGTATTAAAAAGTGAGATAATTTATCTTTAATATATATTATTTGAATGTTTTATATTATTAAAAGCTTGGATAGCTTGGTAGATAGCAACTTGTTATTCCACAGTTTAGGACCAAGGTTCAAATCCCTCGTGTAACAATATTTTAAAATAGTTGACCAATCGGAAAAATCATTGAAATAATCGAAAAAATTCTGAACATCGATAAAAGCAATAATTTCCTAATAAAAGCTCGAAATTTCGATCAAACGATAATCGGTCGATGAGATCGTGTTGACAATTACCAATATATCCCAAAATTTCAAACCCTGGTTATGAGCAACTAGGCATGGCACTTGGTCTCCTATCAAAAACCTACCTTGACCTTAGAATTTTTAATTCATCTAAATCAAGTAAGAGGATACATAAGCGAAGTGTGGGGGACACTATATGTCGTTCTTTCATGCGAACAACCAAGACAATCCCTAAAACTCACTTGGATCCCCCATGATGTGAGTGGACTTGGTGAAATCAAAACCTAGAAGTCTTTTAGTATTGGTATTGTAGGGTCTAGCCACATTGAATGTGCTGCAATAGCAGCCATTTTCTTCACAAGGGAAAGGGAGAAAGTCATTCTCCCGTCGCCAAAATCATATGACTACATAACAGCCACGGTTGAAGGAAGTATGCTCATCGTCATGCCCACTTTTGTTTCCAATAAAATGTTGCCGTAATTTTTTGCCATTAACATTAGTCTCCAATTGAACCAATAGGAAACCGTTCTCAGGTTTAAGGTTTGCCTATAAATAGGCAATCAGGGTACAACATTCATTAGGGTGGGCAAAGTAGCAAATCATCTTTCAACAACAAAGAGTTGAAAGGATAGGTTTGAAACAATCAGGGTTATCACATTGGGAAGAGTGTGAGAAACATATATAGTACTCCACAAAGAGAGTACTGAGGGGTAAAACTGAGAGGATTGTGAGCATATCCTAAGTGAGTGACATCTTATGCCAATTTTATCTCATAGTGGATTTTTTTCTCAGATTTGCCGTGTGGAGACTTCCCTCATTCTAAGGGTTTTACCATTTTATATTGGGTGTCGTTATTCTATTTATTATCTCGAGATTAGCTTTGGAATGGGAAATGCTACTGGTCACGTGGCAATCACGTCAATGACCCGAACTCGACCGAGACTTTCCTAGTAAATGACCTAGGAAGGTCTGGTATGCTACCATCTCAACTACCTCAAGCATCGAGGAGTATGGAGCTCAGGTGCTCGATCTCGATCAAATAGGTCGCCTCGGGCATCGAAGATGAGCAAGCAGGACATGCATTGCTATCGACCTCGATAGCTGTTACACCGCAATTGATGTCTAGCGGTTAATGTGTGAATTAATGTATAGCGTAAAGAAATTGAGGATGGCTCATAACCGCTTACCTCATAACCGTCCACCATGTAACCCTCGCAATCAGTATATAATGTATAAGGATGTACCCCAAGGGAAGGAGGACATTTGTTTTTTGGTATTGACTAGAGGAGAAATAAAAATTGTTGTGGGAGGAAACTTGAATCCTTTCCATTGGAGCCTTATGTGGGAATTGAAAACTCCCACTCTCCTCTAAGTTACTGCAAAAAGGCAATCAGAAGTTGACACCCAACCGACTCAATGGGAGAAATCCCCCCCTCCAGTTCTGAGTCTACACTTGAACAACGACTACTATCGATGGAACGAATGCTGAAGGATCGGTAAGAGTCACACTTGCAATAGTTGGCCTTTTTTTAGTAGCCAAAGCCGCCTTACGCGAAGAGAATGCCACTTTGCAGAACGTGGCCATCACTTCGTGCCCAGCCAACCCAAACCTAACATTGCCACATAGCCCTACGCAGTCTGAATCCACTGACAACTTCTCTTTGCCCCCTCACCAAGATCATCCCCAAGTCAATCATCCTCGTGAGAACCGGTCTCCCTCCCTTTGGAGAGGTCTAGATCCCGCATTGCACGCGTTGGATGACATTTCATCGTCCCCATTTGTCTTCGCCATCCTGAACCAAGATGCCCCGCCACACTTCACCTTACCAAAATTTCAGATGTACAATGGTCTTCAGGACCCTTTAAATCACCTTATGCACTTCCACCAAATAATGACGCTGCACATAGGGAGCGATGCTTTGTTGTGTAAGGTCTTCTCGACCAGCTTGGCTTACCCCGCCTTGTCATGGTGACCTCTTCCCGATGCATGTCTAAGAAGTTTGTCACTCAGTTTATGTGCTTGGTCAAGAGGAAATAGAGCGTTACCAGTCTTTTCCACTTCCGGATGGGGCGATCCGAGTCCATCAGGGACTTTATGAAACGTTTTGAGGCCATAGTTCTCCAGCTCGATGCCGTGAGCACTGACACGACCCTGCAGGTAGTGAAACAAGCTATTCGCCTAAACACCTAGTTTTTCGATTCACTATCGCTACATCCCCCATCATCGATTAATGAGTTGTTCTAGAGGGGTAACTAGTATGCCATGCTCGAGGACGATGTAGTCGCCACGACCAAACGAATGATCGCCAGTACATCTAAGTCTCAACCTTACGGTGGGAATAAGGGAAAGCGAGGTCGGGACGATCAAGACCGACGGAGTAAGTGCGACTCTGGAGATTCGGGCCATAGAGATCGCCACCGCGAGACTGATTATTCGGATGGTCGAACTACCAAGAATCGGACAAGGGAGGACATCGTTGACCAGACAAGGTTCACTGTCCCACCATCTCAACTCCTGTCGATCATTCAATCCCTTCAGGGTTTCGAGTGGCCTAGGCCCTAAAGGGGCAACCTAGAGAAGAGAGACAAGTCTTGATTTTGTGAGTACCATAAGGACATTGAGCATCGGACCAACGACTGTTACCGACTTAAGAGGTTGCTACACTACTTGGTCAAGATGGGACATCTCCGAGAATACATTGATGAGGTGATCTTGAATGGTTCGCAAGCCGCAAGCCTCATTTCCAACGAGCTCTTAACTTGTGATAGATATCCTCGTCGGTCTGACATCACCCAAAACCCTAGGTCATCCATGTTCAGGTATTTTTGTGGCTGGGGTTGATTACTGTTTTGCCTCGAGTAGCATCCAACCCATTGACGGGGTTATTACCTTCACCGAATCTCCCATCACACAGCTAATCTATGCTTCACTCTAATGCCCCTGCTCGACTTTTTGAAAGTCTAGAGGCACCTAATTTAGCGACTCTTGATCGACCCTGCAAGAATGCCGCCACCCCGCTTCCCGCCCGCCCGCCTTGCTCCATCTGAGATATAAGCCCACAGCTTCCGCCTATCCTTCTGCGAGGGTATTACCGACTTTAACGGATCACGCACCAATTCATCGGGAGAACATTAGTGTCGCTAGTTTTGCTCGACCCGACACGCCTCTAGTCTCTCTCATAGTGATAGACAAATCGTCTTCCATTGTCTGCCATTTTAGGACACACCTGGATCCATGTGATGAAGGCATTTCCGTCTTCATACGGGGCGACCAGTAGGCAACAAAGACATGTTACGAGGTCAAATAGCAGAAGAAGGAATCACTGACCAAATAGCAAAGACAGCTAGAGGCCCACATAGCCGAGCATAATGATCCCAAAGTTGCGGAACCTCTACAGTAGCATCTTGTATTCGGTCCAGATCGGCCCGAGTAGATTGGCTTAGGAAGGGCCCTATCATAGGAGAAGGTCAACTCCATCTTGTTACTTTAAAAATTAGTTCTCTAATATCTTCAGGTGTCTCCCAGTCACTCACACATCTGACACGCCCTTACCTGAGAGTTCTCCATCACCTCTGTAACTCACTGGGCAGACATATACACAATACACCAAAAGTTGAGGCTATTTCAAACATACCCAGTACCATAAAGCAAAGACATGACAAACTCCCCACATTGTTTCATCCATAGAGGATTAGCAATCCCCAATGGTCGTCCAAATGTCTGGCTCTGTCCCAAAAACAGAGCGGCACGCAGCGCCCATTACTCTAATCCCTGAAGATTTTTCGGCCCCAAAGACATATTCCCTCCCCAGACAATCAAATAGTGGATGTAACAAATGGCCATCAACTCTATCCTTCCTCGATGCGCACTGGTTATAAACTTAGATCCTCGATGCATCCTCAGCCTGGCACACAACATTCATAACATCAACGGGGATGTATTGTTATAATGTGATGCTTTTGGCCTGAAAATTACCGGAGCCACCTACCAGCGTATGATGACCCGACACTTTGAAACTTTGTTAGGAAGAACCATGGAAGCATATATAAATGACATGCTGGTGAAGTCAAAGTCTAGGGAAGACCATATATCTGACTTACAGGACGCGTTTTAGTTGATGCAATTGCACTGTCTACGCCTTGATTCAAAGAAACACACATTTAAGGTTGGGTCAAGGAATTTCCTCAGCTTCCTGGTCTGCTAGAGGGGGATCGAGATGACCCCTGGGTAGGTTAAAGCTATTGAATAGATGCAGCCCCCTACCACTAAGCAGTAGATTCAAGCTCTCACCGGAAAGTTAGCGACATTCAACAGATTTATCTCTAGGTATTCAGATCGACTTTGGCCTTTTTTCCCAAAGCTGAAAGGCACATCCGCCAAGGAATAGGGACTAGAATATGATAGAGCTTTTCACTCAATCAAGGAGTACATTGCCTCCCCCCTATCCTTATCTCAACCAATTGATGGTGAGGAGGCTCTACTTGTATCTGGCTGCCTCGGTTATGGCCGTTAGAGCAGCTCCAGTACAGATGGACGGAGACGGCAAGTAGAGGCTGGTATACTTTGTGAGTAAGATGTTAATGGATGCAGAAGCTAGGTATACTAACTTTGAAAAAATAGTGTTGGCCTTGAGAATGGCATCCAAGAAGTTGCGCCCCATACTTCTAGGCCCATACTATCGTTATACTCTCTAGTTATTCGATTAGAGCCATTCTCCATAAACCAGATGCTTCGAGATGGCTACTAAAGTGGGCTGTGGAGTTGAGTGAATTCGACATTGAGTATTGCCTCAGATTGACTATAAAGGGTCAGGTCCTATCTGATTTTATAGCCGAGTTGTTCGATTTGCAATCCCTAGCCCAAGGCAACACATTATGGGTCTTGGAAACCAACGGTTCATCCCGAGTAGTATGAGGGGGAGATGGTATGGTTCTATAGTCCCCAAAAGGTTTATCCATTACTTAAGTAGTAAAATTCGCTTTCGCGACCTCTAACAATGAAGTTGAATAAGAGGCTGTGCTTCTAGGGCTGCAACTGACTAAGGAACTATCTATCACAAACTTGGAGCTTTGATGTGACTCCCAGTTATGGGGGGAGTACGAAGCCAAAAATGAATGAATAGGAAAGTATTTGGAGTTAGCTCAGTCCTTAATGGCTGGGTTCACGTGAGTTCACGTAGCCCAAGTACCTTGATCGAAAAACTGTATGGTTGATGCCCTCACCACTCTAGCATCCAACGCTCTATATCTGTGCCATGTGGAGGTGTCCATAATCACCCACCCTTCTATTCATACTACGGCAGTACAC
Source organism: Tetrastigma voinierianum (assembly GCA_016808115.1). Lineage (NCBI taxonomy): Eukaryota > Viridiplantae > Streptophyta > Magnoliopsida > Vitales > Vitaceae > Tetrastigma > Tetrastigma voinierianum. The sequence continues at coordinate 228,702 of JAEQBH010003196.1, forward strand.
ACTGCCGAGAATCAAGCCTAAAACTCTTGGATATCCTTTACCTTGAACTACTTGAGAAATGGGACCTTGCCCGAGGATAGAAGCCTGACTATGAAAGTAAAAGATTGAGCAACTAGGTATGCTTTGATAAATAATGTTTTGTACCGAAGATTGTTTTTCGGCCCATACCAGCGATGTGTCCCTCTCGAGGAGGTGAAACGAATCATCAAACAAATCCATGGTGGCATTTGTGAAACCCATATTGGCGGTCGATCACTATGTTGCAGAATTATGACACAGGGGTTCTATTAGCCTACGATGAAGTAAGAGTCTGATCTATTCATGAGAAATTGTGACGTCTTCCAGAAGTTCAACAATGTTATTCATGTATCAGTCATGACATTGCACTCTGTATCAAGTCCATGGCTTTTTTACAAGTGGGGCATCGATATCGTGGGTCCGTTACCCCTGGTTACGGGACATCAAAAATTTATTTTAGTAGCCACAGATTATTTCACCAAGAGGGCAGAAGCCGAGACTTATGCGCAAATTAAGGCGACCCAGCTCGTACAGTTTGTGTAGAAGAATCATATGTCGATTTAGGGTGCCCCATGCCATCGTTTTGGACAATGGTCCATAATTCATTAGCAATCCATTTTAGAAATTCTGCACCGAGTATGAGATCAAGAATGTCTACTCTACACCTTAATATCCCCAGTCCAATGGCCAAGCAGAAGTCATAAATACGACATCACTCGGCTATCTAAAAAAACGGTTGACAATGGCAAATGGGAAATGGGTAAACGAACTGCCTATTATGCTTTGGGCTTATCACACCACTCCAAAACAGCCTACTAAGGAGACCCTGTATGCCCTTGCGTTCAGAGCCAAAGTGTTGATTCTTGTTGAGTCTGAGCTCGACACCCTAAGCACCAATGACACCTCAGAGCTCTCTTAGGACCTAGACGAGCTCGAAGAGAAAAGAGGTCGTGCTTGCATAAGAATGGTCGAGTACCATAGGTGAGCCTTTCACCAACTGGAGAAAATCGTCAAGCCAAGAGCTTTCAGACAATGGGATCTTGTCTTGTGATGAACTTTCGAGGAGGGAAAATTGAAACCAAATTGGGAAGGTCCCTTCATAATTTTCGATGAGGGGTTTAAGGGCGCATACCGAATACAATAGAGCGGGTAGACAGAGAATCACCCTTGGAACTCGGCCTATTTAAAGGAGTACTTTCATTAAGTCACCATTGTCATGAGATGTATGTGTTAACGAACTAATGAAAACCACATCTTTCTCCAGTTTAATGAGATGATTCCTTCTCTAATTTAATGAGATGATTGCTTCTCTAGTTTAATGAGATGAATCTTTCTCCTAGTTTAATAAGACGATTGTTTCTCCAGTTTCATGAGATGGTTCTTTCTCCAGCTTAATGAGATGATTCTTTCTCTAGTTCAACGAGATGATTCTTTCTCCTAGTTTAATAAGACAATTGTTTCTTTAGTTTCATGAGAAGATTCTTTCTCTAGTTTAATGAGATGATTCTTTATCCAGTTCAATGAGATAATTGTTCCTCCATTTTTATGAGATGGTTATCTTAAACCTCTGTCGGCTAGCCCTCGATGGCCCTAGGCCTCGGGTAGCTTAAGTCCATACAGGTGTTCTTTCTCTATTTCTATGAGACAATTTTCTATGGGATGCATGCTTTCAGCCCCCGATGGCATGGGCTTCGGGCATTATACGTCTTAGAAGACAAATGGGAAATACAACAAATGTGGTGCTTTAGTTTAATGACAAAAGGTGTATTCATTCAACGAAAAAATCAAAAAGACAGTTTTGCAGGGCACAAACCACCTTGACTAGTCTTGGCACATTCTAAGGAAGTAAAGGTCCTATTGCTCCAGTCCCAATACTCAGGAACTCCTCCAGAATGATAACAACGGGTTCAGTTCTCGCTGCTACCGCAACTTCAGAAGTCCCCTCATCGGTTGGCACTGGCAAGACCTGAGTTTCTTCCCCCGCTAGCTCGACAAGTTCCATACTGTTGGGAACCTCAAAAGTAGCTTTTGAGGACGACTCTAGGTCGCCTCGAGTATCTCGCTCACCTTTCGCGTAGCCAGCCCAATAGCCGAGCTTATACTGCTCATCATACAAACTAGGTAGCTTGTCAATGTACGATGCCTGTAGTTCGGATTGCATGCATACCTTCTCAGCTTCTCAAAATGAATATTTCCATTCTATTTACGTCGAGTAAAGGATACGCAGTCTTTCAACTTCGGCTTGGTGTGAAAACCGTAGTCTTTTGACCTTGGCCTCATGAACAACACAAAATCCCTCCACTTCGGCCTGATGGACGCTATGAAGCTTCGCTATGGTCTGTGTTAGCTCCTCCACCTCGGTCTCCAGAGTTGGAACCTACCTCACCTCTACGATTAAAGTGGCACGCTCTTTTGCAAGATCGACCCACTTTAGCCGAGCTTCCTCTAAGTCCTTCTCCAACTGAGGGACTTGAGAATCAGTATGCACTTTGTTGTACATTTCTTGAGCCCCCTTCCTCAAATGAACCAAACGATTGAGTTGATGTTGTTGTGCATCGCAATACTTCGTTATGCACGCGTTAAAAATACTCATCTACGGCGGCTAGGTCAAGCACCAAAAAGCAGGAGCGATAAGCAAAGATAAAAGAGGTTGCTTATTGAGGCCGCCATTTGAAAAGAGGTTGAATCCCTTAAGAGGTCCAACACCTTCTTCGTCACCTCCTTCCCGTACACGGATCCTAAGGAGGAGATAACCTCCTCGTCCGAGTCGTTTAGGAGAGGCCTCGACACAGCAAAGAGTCGACAGAGTGCCTCTAGGGATTAGGTGGGGGTGGATGCGACTCTACGGGAGGTTGAGGCAGGGGAGGCTATTAATTACCTTCCCCTTTCCATCGACGGGGACACTTTGGAGAGGGCACAATTCATGACCCTCAACTATCTTTATCCCTCCCTGAGGGTGGGGGGATGGTCGGCGGTCCCCGTGTTGCTCCACTTAACATTCCTCTGGGGGTGTTGGGGCAGCTCTAGCAACCTCCCTTGACTGGGGAATAAAAGTTCTCCCTACCCCCTACATATGAAGGCCTTTGAGGAACCCCTCATTGTCACAGCTCCACCACGTCGTCGGTCTCCAACTCCCTAGGCCTTTTCAGTCAAGCTTGCGGGGCGTGACGGGGAGGAGGTGGAAGCGGAAATGCGTCATTGGTGTCACCTCCCAACATCTCCTTAGAAGCTTCCTTGATTCGACCAAGAAGGCGACTCAGATCTGTATCTTTACTTGGGCACCACCCGAACCCTCGAAGTTTAAATGGGGTACTTGTGGGAGAATGAACTCCTCTGGGTGATCGAACACCTCTCGGAGGTTTGAAGGCGTCTACAAGTGCCTGAAATCCCTCTTAGCGCTCAGAGAACTTAACACCTTGACTAACAACTCGAATTAGGCCGAACTTAGGTCATTGACAAGCTTTCTAGGACTCAAGGTTCCTGCTAGCCACAATAAATGAATTCAAGGTCAATTAAACCCTTCAATATCAAGCGAACGACCAATCAAATCAATAAGACACACAAAGAAAAAAGCATTCATAGATCCCAAAGACTAGACTCGCATCGGATCCGTAGGGGTCACTTGAAATTCTCGGCCATGGATCACTTCGGTACATCCCTGCCATCGAAGAGCAACACATTACCCTATGGCTTGTTTTTATTGGTGGTGGGAAGGTTCGTTACCAGTTGCAGCACTTTATCGTCGGCAACGAGGTAATACCTCCCCAGATTATGGCTTTGTAGGGAGTATGAGTACAGAACCTCTTCCAACCCTAAACACGCCTCATACTTCCTATTGAGTACGCACACGCCTAATAAAACACGGATGATATTCACATGGACATGGACAAGATGGAGTCGGATGAAGTTTAAAAACAGATGAATTAGGGGCGGAAGGGGGAACCTCAATCCCTCACTAATGTGGATCTCCGACCAATAGATGAAGTTCATTCCACCTCGATCCTCGTTCGTATGATCCTCAAAATGAGGCCCCGAGGAGGGAAAAGAAATTCGGACATTAGGGGGGGAGGGGGGTTGAAAGAAAATTTCCTCCAAAATGCGTTTACCCTAATCTCTCCTATAGGCCTTAGCCATGCGATAACTCCATTTGCGTCCACACGCGAAGGAACATCCTCAGACGAGGTAGAGGACGAGCTCTCGCCCACGTAGCTTGCAACATTGTCCTCCCTTCTATGCATCCTCTATGCCTCTATCATTGATACGAAGCCTGGAAAACACACTAGGATTACTCATCTGACCTAAAGGAAAGAGATCCCATCCCCCCCTCCCCCCCACCCTCGCCCACAAAAAAAAAAAAAAAAAAACATATGACGAATAAAGGGAAGCAAACACCACAATCCATCTTTACCTTCAAAGGATCGGCAAACATGAATGATACAACACCAGTGGGAAAATATGATCCAAGCCAATGCAAAAGATAACCAAAGGAACTCTGCGATAGTACATGCACGAAATCCATCAAAGAGGAATTTAGAGGCTATTTTATAGGCAAGCATGTGAACACTATGGGCAGGATATTCAAAACATGACATTTAATGCGTTAGTCGTATTAGAGAAACCACCACGTTCGACACTACCACCTGTATATGACAAAGCATGAAGATGTTGATGTAATGGTGACTTTTTACAGCATAGGGCATCCAAAGAGTTTATTGTCATTCCAACCCTAATGCCTTGAAACATCGTGGGGTGGGGTGGCGTAGTGTAATGGGAAATGCCGGGCTTCACGGCAATCACGTGAAAGACCCGAACTCGATGGAGATTTTCCTAGCATATTCCTAGGAAGGCATGGTATGCTACCATCTCAACTACCTCGGGCGTCGAGGAGCATGGAGCTGAAGCGATCGATCTCGATCAAACAGTTAATTTCAGCATTGGAAGATGAAAGAAGGGGACATAATGCTTTCTATCGACTTTAATAGTCGCTATGACTGGCAGCTTAATGTGAATTAATGTATAACGTAAAGGAATTGAGGATGGCTCATAACCGCCCACCTTATAACCGTTCACCATGTATCCCCCGCAATTAGTATATAATGTATAAGGATGTACCCCAAGGGAAGGAGGACATTTTTTTTTTTGGGTATTAACTAGAGGAGAAATAAAAATTGTTGTGGAAGGAAACTTGAATCCTTTCCAGGCTTAGCCATCCAGCTACGCTTTTATTTCCTAAAGATTGGTTTCGCCATCCAACTACACTTTCATTTCCTAAAAGTTGGCTTAGCCATCCAACTGTTGATTAATTTCTCGAAGGTTTGGCATTGCCACCTAATTGTTGTTTTATCCTGTGTATTAGCCTTACCACCCAATTGCTAACATTTATAGTGGATTGGAAAAACCACCCAAATATTACTTACTGTAATATTCCACAGGTTACTCACAATCTCAACAACCGGGTATTAGAGTTTCCGTTTGAGTTTGGTAAACTACATTGAAAGTTATTCGGTCCCAGCGATTAAATCACAAAGAACAAATTATTCATTATGGAAGTCCATGATGGAGGATCTCCTCAATTGTAAGGATTTATATGATCTTATTGAGGGAGATAATGTTAAGTCAAGTGACATGTCAGATGTTGAAGAAGAAAACATTGGGTGCCATTCGCCATTGGGTGGACATCAGTCTCTACAATCATGTTGCAAAAGAAACAAATCCCCACTCTTTCGAAGAACTTGGAAAACATGTATGAGATAAAGAGCGAACAAGCAAAGATTTTCTTGATGCGAAAGTTGATGAATTTGAAACTCAAGGGAGCCCAATCAATTGCTGGGTATCTGAATGATTTCGAAGGAATGATCGCACTATTACAGTTAAAGGCTCTCTCGACGACAGATCTGCATGCTTGTTAAGTTATTCCGCCTTCATTACTTTGTGAGTTAATAATACTTTATGTGTGTTCCAGGAAGTCTGCACTCCTATTATGTTTCATTATTATGGAAAAAAATAAGCCTGTTTAATTAAAATAAAAATTCAAAGGAAAGACTTTCTGGGCAATGACAAAAACCCTTATTATGGAGAACAGGGGGCGAAGTAGAAGTCAAGAATTATTTGGACAAAATAAATCAAGTGTCAGATCCAAATCCAAGAGAAATTTCAAATTCCTTAAACAATGAGTGGACAAGAACTAAAATTAGGAAGATGACAGGAATATTGCTGTTACCACCTCTACCAATGATGAGGATGTAAGCTTACTTTGCAACCAAGAAGATTATTGTCATATGACATATTAAGATGTTGAGTGGGTGGTGGATTTAGCGGCATCATACCACTAACACCCATTTAATGAAAAATCGAGGTGATCCTATGGGTCCAGCTAAGTATGCATAGATTATTAGGAGTCTTATGCATTTGATGAACTTTTCTAAACTAGACATAGCATATGCAATGTGTAGATTAAATAGATATATACATAATCCCAATAATGATCACTGGAGTGCATTAGCTAAACTAATGAAATACTTAAGGGGTACCATGAACTATGGTATCCTATATAGTGGATTTCCCGCTGTGTTGGAAGGATATAGTGATGGTAACTGGATCTCTAATTCAGATGAGATAAAATCCACAAGCAGTTATGTCTTTACTTTGGGAGGTGGTATTATTGCTTGGAAATCATCTAAACAAACTCTCATTGCTACTTCTACCATGGAGTCAAAGTTAATAGCTTTTGAATCTGCAAGTAAAAAGGCTGAGTGGTTAAGGAACTTTCTATCAAGAATTCCTTTGGGAATGTAGCCGACACCTTCGGTCTCTATGCATTGTGATTGCAAAGCAGTAATATCGGTCGCAAAGAATAAAGCATTCAATGGGAAAAATAGACATATTCTTCTAAGAAATGAGGTTGTGGAAACAATGAAAGATAGATGAATTACTTCATTGACTATGTAAAGTAGGACGTGAATTCGTCGATCCTTTCTACTAAACTCCTTGGAAAAAAATTAATTTTGGAAACATTGAGTGGAATGAGACTTAAGCCAATTAGAGATTAGCAGTGATGGAAACCTAACCTTTGTGATTGGAGATCCCATGAAGAAGGTTTTTTTTTTTTTTTGATAACGAGGGTGTCCGGGCCGCCTTACGCCGCACCCTGCGACTAATCCCTCAAAAGTACCCTACTAACCATGGACAAACCGTGCAAGACGCAGTTGTGCACCTCAGAGGTGGCCCAAAGAGATCTGGGTCCACCTCTCGCCTCTTGGGAAAGTGGCAGACCTGCCCATCCCAGCTGATTCCTCGGCTCATGAAGAATGTCATGGCAGTAGGGTGGGCAACAAAGTTTCATTGGTTAATATCACTATTAGAACTAACAAATCATTCCTTCTACGATTTGTTATGTTAGAATTATTGATTATATTATACTATCTTTATGATTTACAAGATCTCATATGTATGCATAAGATAAATACACGTGGTATTTCCTGATAAAATCATCTATATACAGAGGGCTGTTCTATGAATATGGAAAATTTTCTTAGAAATATTTATATAAATAATCAGTAATGTATTATTCTTGAACTGAAACAAAATTCATGTCACAAGAATCGTGATGTGTGGTGTTGATGATAAGGTCCCTAATTTACGATCAAGAGTACTCTGGTTCATAGAAGTTATAAGCTTCATCAATAATATGTAAATTAAATTTTATTCATCTATGTTTCGTTCATAGTTTATTGAACAACAAATTTAAGGCACTTATACCTTCTTCCATATTCCAAACAAAATGTTTTTTAAATACATTTTTTTGTTATTGAATACAACCATCTTTTTGAAAAATGTGGGGGATTGTTAGTAAACAATAGTTTCTGTGCTGTCATTCCACATGGAAAAAAAGATCAGTCTTTATGAGTTTATATACTAAAACCCAATTATGGGCTTATATATGACTTGAGAAAAGGGGAGCCCTCGCGAGCACAAAAATGGGTCGAAGTCTGATTCATATAAAACGCTTCTATCCAAATTCAACCCTCAAGTTTCTTACAAGCCTAAATAAAAACCAGTTTTATGGCTGCAAAACTGTAATCATCAAGAAAATGCCAGTCATAAAGTCCTGTCATGAGTTGAATTCAAATTCTAATAATTAAATGTGCATTTAATCTATAACGATTTTTAATTATTACAATTAATTTTGCATTTAATTCGTAACATTTTGAATTAATTCTTATTCTTAATGGCCAAAGACCATAATTTTACCTATAAATTCAAATGGGTTCTAAGTTTGAAATACACTTTTTCAAACTCAATTCTTCTGCAACTTTGAATCTCGTTCTTATTCCTGTTCTAGAGCTTATCTTCTGCTCTGAAGAACTGTTATATCCTGGGGAATCAAATTCCTAAGGACAGTAAACTGCCATCCAACAATCTTCGGGTTCATGTTCCTACTCTTGTTTGCTGCTGTTGTCCTCATCTTTTTCTGACCTTCTGCAGGCTGCATCTTCAACAACCTCGCATCTTTTCCCTATGTAACAAGATTGGTGTTATTTCTGACACAATCTCAAGGGGGCGTATTATAGTATATTTAAGATTAATTTTATCGTTTCTATGCTTGTACCTTTTTGTCCTTTTATTGATATATTTATATACTTCAACTCTCTTAATAATAATTAAGTCTCTTTCGTAATAATATCTATCTTCCGTCGTCTTTATCTAAAAACCAAAACTTTTATATTGTTTGTCCTAGAATGTCATTGGCTTTACTTTATGAACTCCTTTACCTTTATAAAGTCCTTCCAATCTTCTTACTAGCATTTTCGTTTGCATGTATATGTCTTTATTAAAAACATTTGTTCCACTTGAATCCTTTTCTTTGCATGTATATGTCTTTATTAAAACTATATGTTTCACAATTCTGTAACCACCTTTCGAGGTCACAAAAGTTCAAGGCTACAAAGTAATTATTAGAAATAATGTAATTACCTCCACGAGTAAAAATCTTGATGAAACCTTTGACTTTTCAAATCATGTGGAACCTTAGGGAAGGGACTCAAAGAAAGTCAAGCCTCCAAGCAATTCTGAAAGAGGAATGTATGCTTTGAACGAAGATGTAAACGTACAAACAGAAGTGACAAGTTTACCAAATAAATTAAAAGATATGAAACTAGATTGCTAGAGAGATGAAGTTTAGTTCTCAATGATGTTTGTATACAACAACCTAGACACAACTCATTTGATGGTATATATATATATATATATATATATATATTCCTAATAATTCAAACAAGGACCCCCTAAAATCAAAGATTCTAAAATAATTTCTAATAATTTTAGTAGTTTTAATAAAATTGCTGACCTATATGAAGAGTCAATTTTTTTCTTTTTGATTTTTTTGAGATATTTTTCTTTTTACTTTAATATCAATGAAATGAATTAAAAGGAGAAAAGAAAAAACTATTTTTTTTATCAGCCACAATGAGAGATTCAATGGTGGGTGGTAATTTACAATGATAAGCAAGGTTGGAAATATCGGTTTCGATGGATATATCGGTACTTGCATTTTATGGATATATCGGATATATCGGAGATATATCGGTGGATATTTTTTATGAATATCGATATATCGAAAATTAACAAAAATACTTTGAAATTCATGCGCATATTTTAAAAGTGTAAAATGACATTAATAATCAAATATATACATTGTAATGAGTTTTTAAAATCAAATGAAGATTGATGTGACTCAATTCGCAACATTTGATGGATAGATCAAATCTCAGAAGACAATACCTATACTGCCATAGCGCTTGCTCGATAATATTGATTATAAGATCAATATCATGAATAAATGTCTTGACTTGTATCTACAACTTCTCCATGGATAGGAGTTCGGGTCTATCCACATGCTCGCTTTCAAATATTAACTAATACAGAAAAATTAATTTATTAATATATTATTACTAAATGAACTAATTTTGAAATATGAAAATCTCTCATATAACATTTCATAAATTTATAATATGCATACACGATATTAACTAATATATAACTTGATTTTAAAATTAACGAACATGAAATGTTAATTTATTAATATATTATTACTAAATTAATTCAATTTAAAATATGAAATAATCATATAAACTATCAAATTAAACTAATATATAGTTATTTAAGAGATATCACAAAGAAAATTTTTGGAGTGAAACAAAGATCGATATTGGGTAGAGAGAATTTGTGATTAAATGAAATGATTTTGGAGGTATTTATAGATTTTTTTGGGGTCAAAATAGCCGTTGAATGGTTAAAAAATATTTGTAATTTAATTATACTGGCTGATTAATTTTTGCATAACATGATAGCTAGATCTTCTTAAACCATTCTGATCAACCATAAACTGCCGTGATCGTTAGATTTCAAATCTGGTCATTTGATATATTTTCGATATATCCCTGACATCACCGATATATACCTCATATATCTTCGATATTTTTACCGATATTCTCCGAAGTATATCTCCCATATTTACCGATATTTCGACATATTCCGATATTTTGAAGCAAAATCAAGCCACGCGTGCGTGTGTTTCTCTCACTCACTGTAGCTTTTCAACGAAATTTCGCCCAAATTTCGGTCCGATACCGATATATCGACGAAATATCAGCGAAATTTCCGATTTTTTAGCGATTTTTCCCTCAAACGATTTTCCATGACTGATTTCGCTTCGATTGTCACCGATATCCGATATTTCACTGATATTTTGACCAAGATATCGGAAATTTTAATCCATGATGATCAGGTGAGTTGCTAAATTAATTAAACTGTTAATATTTAAGGCATTAATAACTTTAGAGTGGCCATCAAATGTCCTCCTTCAAGTACACACTTTTTTCCCTCACAAATTATTGTCAACTTTTCTCCGGTATCCCACTTAAGCATTAGAGAGATATGAACTATCACAACCAACATGACCTTTTTTGTTTTGCAAGTACCTTTACTATTCATATCTCAATTGTTCTCTCTATACATAAGGATAAAAATATCGATTTTTATAGATATATCGGTACTTAGACTTTACGAATATATCGGATATATTGGAGATATATCGATATTTATAAATTATTTAAAATTTAAAGATATATTCAATTTATATATCAAAATTAGTTCAGCGTATATTTAAACTAAGACTCTTTCATTTTCTCCTTACCGTCTTTTTTAGTCTTCCAATTTTACAAAAATTAATGGATAATAATTATTAAGAAGTATATACACTTCAACTGCCTCTTGATCTTTTCATTTTTTCTACAAATAATTAATAATAGTAATTATTAAGGAAAACATACAATAAGTGATATTGATTATTAAGGAATGACTTTTCATTTTCTCTCTCGTATCTCTTCATCTCTTATTTCTTTGCTCTATAACGAAACATCCACCTCAACTATTGTTTTTTTTTTCTCAAAAAATCGACAATATCACCAATATATTGACCCCAAACCGATATATCGACGATATTATCGATATTTCTATCAATCGATTATCGATGCTATATATCATATTGATTGACTCTGATATCATCGATATATCGCGATATTTTTATCCATGCATATATAACATATTATTAATCATGTACCAACAAAAAGGACCATTGCCTAATTCACCCGCCAATTTTTTTGGATGGGTTATCTAAGTTAACTAGTTTGACCTCACAATTTTTACCAGTATTTTATTATTAAATTGATTATTTTTGAAAGAAAAAAACTAATAGATAATTAATTTAAGGAAAGTATGTTTTTTGTAACAAGCTTACATGAATTATTGCTATGTTTTCCCCCTTCCTGTGAGATGTGAGATGGACTATCTTTTAGTTACATTTATTCATTTTAGATTACATCACATAGTATTAATTAATTCATTTTACATTACATCACACCATAATAATATCCTATTTTTATAAAGATTCAAACTTCTGACATCCCATCCACTCATCCTTTAACCACTCATCCTTTAATCTATCATTAGAGTTCAGTCTCAACATCAACCATAATTTTAGTTATTGAATACCCTTTTACTTGAATTATGAGTATTCATGTCATAAAATTGTGATGGGTGACTTTTCTTTTTAAAAAAATTTGAAGTCATAATTATCAATTATAATTTTTTTATATTTAAAAAAAGTTTCAAAACCGTAATTATAATTTCACAATGAAAAAAAAATTCGGGTCATGTCGATGTCTAGTTAAGATGCATCAATTTGGGAATAATTTTGGTTGAAGGTTTAGCTCGTGGGGGATTTTTTTTAAGTACACTACCTTTACTCAAAAACCCAATTGAAACTTGCATTAATTACGGAGTTCCAGAAGGCACTTTCTCCTAGAAGGAAAGATCACAAGGTGGCTGTTCATTCCAGCTCACTTCTTGTCTCTTTCCGACTAATGATCAACAAAGACTAGTACTTGCTTCCACCTTTACCCCAAGTCCAACTCCTCTGACCCCTTAGGTTGGGCCTTTTCATGCTCTCCATTATTATAGTCCTTACTGATGGATATTTGGCTTTCTTGAATTGTTGTTGATAGATTAGTGCAAAGAAGTGGACAACAACGTGACCATGTAGCTCAAATAATGTTGGCAACCCACTTAAAACTTAAAAGTCACACAGATTGAAATTCAAAATGGATAATATTGAATGGTGGCCGAGTGCATTATTGGAGACATTTGGAAGACAGACAGGAACAGCACACCCGATGGATGATGCGATTTAGCGAAACGACATGCCCACAAATGCCCTATGATGGGGTGAATATGTTATGTTACGCCTTGAAATCCATAGGACATAACTGTTAATTTACACCTTAAGTTTGAAGGTTAGAAGTATAAAACGATATAAACATTTTTTTCTTGTAACTGATTGAGTCTAATTATCAAACATATGTTAAAAGTAATGCGTAACTTTTTATATCACAAATTCTCATATCCAAAATTCCATAATAACAAAAATTCTCTAACTCTTAACATTCATGTATGAATTAACATAAAGGATCAAAGACAAATATTTATATCTTTCTAACCAACTCTGAAAAAAAATAATCTCAATGAACATAGACTTATCAACTAAACAAGGTCTATAACGGATTCCAAAATTAAATTCCTAATAATGATATGATTTTTAACCTAACCAATCTTTCATTGCCGAATTAAATATACCTAAAAAGATGTCAACGAATAAGAGTGAGTTTAAAGCTCAATAAAAAATATTAATACAGTTTCATAGATCAAAAGATTTTCAATCATATAACAAATATGAGATGTTTTTCATCAAAACTTTCGATTAAAAATTATGTTTTAATATCTAAAATTTTCCTTCAAACATTCAAATCTATTTCAAATCAAGCCATATCAAACGCGATCTGGGGCAATTTCATATCAAATTTTCGATTCAAACACTTTCATATCAATACTTATCCAAAATCAAATACATTTCCTTAAATATATTTTTCTACTGGCCATTAAATATCAAATGATGTCCAAATACACAGATTTTCAACACGCCACACGTAAATGTCTTTTTACATTGACGCAAACCAAACACTACCAATAATTAAGAACTTTTAACCGAAACTTCGTGGTTAGTATTCAACCAAATTATATTCGTCATCATGAATGGTGCGTCAATTATAATCTCGCCGATACAATAATAACGCCAACTATTATTCCCACGATAGCATTCAAACTAACTGCATTTCAAATATGTTATTCAAAAATTCAAATCGCAAAATATCATATCTCCACATTTTCTTTCAAAAACAAAACAAATCTCAAAATACTTTAATGCAAAATCCCTATTTGATCCATGGACAATCAAAGGAATAAAACAAATCAAACTTTTCCTCATTCAAATTACATAAAAGACAAATAAATATATTTTTCGAAAAAACTATATAGATTATCTTTATGCAAAAACATATAAAATATTTTCTTTTGCAAAAGTCAGATTAATATCCCTTTACCTAAATGAGACTTAAAGTCTTTGAAAGAAATTTAATCGTAAGCATCTCGTATTTAATATTTCACTCATAAGATAATACATGGAAATATCATCATTAATTATTCACCTAAAATTATAGGTTTGAAAATCCTAACAATGTAACATCATAACTATTAATGAGTTTCAAAACTTTTCTAAAAGTCAAATTACTTCCAAATATGATTTCAAATATTTATTTATTTTATATTCTTAATTAATTCATCTACCCTACTAAAAATAATTATTATAGTATATTTTATATTATATTATCCCTCAATATTTATATTGATCATAATATTATTTAAATAAATTCGCAAATCATATAAAATATCTACTTGTCAAAACTATATCCTCAATTACTTATCAAATGCATATATTTATAAAACTTTAGCTTCCAAACTTATAACATTTGTTTATTATTATTCTTTAAGAATTTGTCACCAAATCTTTACATCTTTTGTTTTTTTATAAAATAATTGGAAAATCTAGATTTTTTTTTTCCAATATCAATTATTACCTAGACTTTAATTTTTCTAGGCCTATTTGATGAAGACTTTTAAACCTTATTTCTTTTAATATTAAATGATATTAACTTTAACATTATGTCTATTTAGGCTTTTTACTAAATGTCCATTTTTGTCTTTTAAATTTCTCCAACCAAAAATCATAACAAGATTCAATTATGACTTTTCAACTTACTTGTCACATGCCTCCGGTCATTCCTACAATTCTCACTTTTTTTTTGTATTGATTCACAATCTCAAAGTATGTAGTCCCATAATATATTTCTTTTTTTTTCTTTTTTTTTTCTTTTATTTTTTCTATACTCCCATAGTACGGTGGTTCTCTATTACTTTTTTTTTTTTGTTTTTTCACAAACTCAAAGCATATGGTGGTCCCCTACCACCTTTATTTTATTTTATTTTTTTATTCTTGTCCTCAAAACAATTCAGGATGACATCACTAACTAGTATTTTATTTTATTTATTTTTAAAAAAGAAAATGAGTCAAATCTAAATCCACTTTTCCGTCGATCTAAAATTAAAGTTAATCTATACCAAAAGAATTATAGAAAATAAATGGGCGAAACATCTTACCTTTCAATTACTTTAACCTTATATCCATATCCTGTGCTTTTCATTCTACGATCAAAGTAAAACCACTTGTAATAACTTAAAAATAATATTATTTTTTCTATTCAATATATAAAAAACTCACATAGCATCCAACTCCTAAATTTTCTTTAAACCCTAACTTACGTGCTTCTACGATTAAGAGAGACTACGCAGAGAGAAACGAATGATCCAATGAATAATAAAATATTTTTATTTTTATTTTTATTTTTCTATTTATACATAGGGTTTTTAATAGAGAATTCACTTTATGCCTTAATTTTAAAAGAAATTTTTCTACCCTCTGAGTACCACATGGGTGCTACATGTTAAACTATCAAATTTCCTAAAAACCCGAGCTTATAATATGACATATATAAGTGTGTATTTCAAGTCACAATCCTTGGTGTTCGGACTGAGATCTTGTTCGGACTGAGATCTTGCTCGAATTTAGTGCAGTATGTCTAAACTTCCCTTATAGGACTTAGTGTATGCATAACAGGTATGATATATTTGCAATAAAGTAAAGGACCACATAATATTTTATGGTTTGAACCCGCTCTTTACGTCCACTGGCTATGCCCCCGATGTGATTTCCACTTATACGATTCGTTGTTTATCAGAAAGTTCTTAAAATCCTAATTTTCTTCTCGGTAACGTAAAATGGTAATTTCGAAAAATCCAAATTCCTTTCTAGATCCTGACGATCGAAACGGACTCTCACTGCTAGGATCATCCTCAAACAATCCCAGCTATCACGACCTCGTCGACCACGAGATACGCACCCCACACTTTCTGCACTAGCATGTCGGGTGTGCCCAAAATCCACGAAAGACACGCGATGCGACAAAGTCACCCACTACACGTACTACGCGACACAGACGACAGTCGGATGGACGAGATGACTCACTTAGATTATCGCACAAAAATCCAAACTAAGGACAATGACAATTTTCAAAAGTTTTTAAATGAATAAACAAAAGCAATAGTCATTCTCCAAAATCAAGAAAAATGTGCAAAGGAGTGAGATTTAGGGTTTTGTGAGAGAGTAAAGAGTGACTCTCTCAGATTTCCCTGTCGACCGTCTGTCTACCAGCAAAGAGTTGTTCTACGCGGCAAGTGGCTACACGCGGCACCGGGACGGCGGAGTTTCGACTAACTCCAAGAGGAGTGATCTTTCTTACTTTAGCTTTATTCTTCTACTTAAAGAAACTCATTTCATTATTTAAGATTTCACTGGCGCCTTGCCGTATATCTGGCCTCAAAATATTTGAACCTCAAGTAAGAATCCCATTTACATGTCGTATGAATAAAATACGACTTATACCACCGCTCACGTGATTCGCTGCGGTGCTTTCAGGTGGTTTAAAATTCAAAATGAATTGCTTGATTGGTTAATTAGCCCATGTGAGCTTAATTTTTGGTGTTATTGATCGCGGAATCGTGATAATGTGAATTAATTTTTGCTAATATATACATGTAAAATATATTAGCATCAATTGTTCGAAATGACATAACGATTCCATATGCACCGCACCTTGTATGGTAGGTGCAGTGTATGATACGAAGGAAAATAAAAGAAAAAATGAAAACGATCGTGGAAAGAAATTTTAAGGAAGATTTTCCTGGTTAATTACTTATATTTGGCCCAACAACCATCTTGAGGCACCCATGATCGTCGGAAAATTATCCAAAGAATTCACCCGGAGGGTATTCTAAATATATTTACCGAAACTGTAGTGTGTTTTCAAGAACAAAAAGTTTTTGTTTTGAAAAATGTATTTTTGCTCGCATTTGGCCAGCATGTGCAGGAGCTGCGGAGGACTCTAGATACGTTGACATGCGGTAGTTATCTGGCAGATCACGCCTGGCTCGACGACGTGGTCAAGCAAGACACGCACACTCAGCGAGTAAATCGCGGCCGTAGGAATTATCACCATCGGGCCATCACCCTATCAAGGACGCCTATTTCAGCATGTGGAGTAGTACAGATAATGTCACACTTTCGTAGGTCGCTTTTAGAAGAAAGCCGATTGTGCTTGTATCCATTTTGTGGTGCACACATGTGCATTAAAACTTTAAATTCTGATATATGTTTTGGTTAAGAGTAGCAATGTAATAACTCTCTTAATCATTGTTATAGTTGATGTATTTCGGTGAGTAGTAGTCACGGGTCAAAGTAATATTTCTACCATGTACAGTCTCATAATATGAGACAATGTGTATTCCAAGTAGTCGACGGCCGGTTTCAACGAGACACCTCATCAAAAAGTAAGGCCAAGGCATTTACAATTAGTCTTTATGGCTCAAATCTCTCTACCCACTGCACCCTTCAAACTTCCAATCACTCATAGTGGAATTCAAAATGAATCGCTTCCATTCCCTTCTACAACACATCGCACACTCCATGCCCATTATACTAATATAAGATGAATAATATAAAGAACATCATCTTTCATTAAAGGTGAAAGGCTTTTAACGTGCAATACCTCAACCGAGTATTTGCACTCCGCACTCCTTAAGCATATCCAGACTTTGCTTGTTCTTCCTTGAGCTCTACTCCTAAAATACGTAACGAGCATCTTCCAAACCCCCAAATTTATAGCCTTGTGGATTCGATTTGGGAAGACTAGATAAGGGTGGAACATTATCCTAATATGACTCAAACTTTACCTTCTTTTTTATGTTATTTCCTTTAAGCTAATACAGTGGAATTAGGAAACTTGCTACTCTAAGTATCATCTTCATAATAGAATCCTAGATTGTTTCTAATTCTAGTTTGATAGCTTAGATGTTTGGATCTTTTGAGATATGAATGTTATCCACTTACCAAATAGATCCTAGGCCCATCGGTTACTTGCTTCCCAAGTTCCTTAGCATCCAAACTAGAAGACTCACCTTTGCTTCCCATGTAACGCCCCAGCTTACCTGGTACTATAATAATTTTATTATATATTGGGTATGAATTGAGCAAAACTTGGAGTTCAGGGAAAAGTGATGAATTGACAAATTATGTAATAAAATTTAGTGAACCCGGAAGTTTGAGCACTAAAGCCATTGTAAATGTCATAATAAGGGGAGTAGAGATGGGCCTGATAAAATTAAAACAAATTGATTTGCAAAAATTAAAAGGTGAAGGACTTAGTTGCAATTTGAGACTTATGGGAGTATAAAAGGGGAGATAAGACCAAAATTCATATTTGGTCTCCAATTTAACAGCATCTATGAGAGAAAGAGAGCAAAGAAAACAAGGAAGAGAAGAGGAAGAAGAAGAAGGAGGAGGAGGTCAGATCGAGGTATGTTGTCTTGGGGATCGAATATATTTTAGTTCTAGGGCTGGAAGGGAGAATTGATCCTCCTTTGTCTAGGAGTTTTGTGGAAGAGAGATCACTGACCTTAGCCTTGTTGAGGTGTTGTAGAGTGCCAAAACCCCGATAAAAAGACATGAATCCTCCCTTTGAGGAGTTGGATTCACGGTTAATTACCAAAGTAAAGGGGTTTGGGTTAGAACAAACTGTTCACAGTGTGTAGGCATGTGTATGGGTTATGACCCATATTAGAATTGTTTTTGGGAGAGAAAATCATGAAAGGTTTTGTTAGAAAGATATCCATTGAAAGGTGATTTGAGGATAGTGAGGTTAAAAGATGAATGTGAAATGATTTTGAAATTATTAATATGAAGTATAGATTTGGTTTGGGATGGAAAAGTGTGAAAAATGGGAGAAAATACACATTTTGGGCACTTTTCGAACTAATACTGGTACAATTTGAACTTGTACCGGTACAAGCTTGTAATTCACAGTCATTTTGTGACTTGTCTTAGGTACATGTTAGACATGTGCAGTGTACAACTCACACTCCCGGAGTTTCGTGAGTTTTAGTATTTTAAAGCGTAACCCATCATTTAACATCCGATTTGAGTGATTCAAGTGGCTACGTAAAATAGACTTCAAGGAGAACCAAACTTAAGAGAGAGGCATCGTCAAATTCGGATCCTAAATGGCCTAAAAAAAGTCACTCAAAGTGAGGCGTGGCAAGAAGCCAAATTCTGGTTCGACTTTGAACATAGAGTAGTCGGGTTGTTCGGATGTGGCAGGATTCGATTACTCGAATTGGGTGATTCAGTGGAATAGAACCCTTAGAACATGGCTTTAAAGAGTACAATGACCTAAGTCAAACATGAAGTTAAGACCCCGGAAAAATGAGCAATACAAACAGTCCCGTGTAATGCGGTAAATTTATTGGATTGGCATGAAAATGCCATAACTTTGGATTCGGATAATCCGATTGGAATGATTCCAATTTATGAGTAAAGTAGAATCTTAGAGGAATAAGAATGAGACTAAGTCAAAAACGTACCGTACCTCGCCGCCTCCACAAAGTTTCGCTTTGCCTCGTGATGTCGTTTAGTATGATTGTTGCTAAATCACTAAAGTGAATAAATTGTATTTGGCTAGGTGCGGGTGAAAGCGATAACTTGACCTAGGATTGACATCGAGAAGAAAGCGGAATGCGATAATTGAGTGCGATTTCTATGCAGTTCTTCCTTCTTTATTGTTACATACTTGTTCTTTATTTCTAGTTTGTTCACTACGCTCTTTGTTCTCATATTGCTCTCTATTTAAATATATATATCGATTTAAATGATTAGTATTTGAAATGTTTGTAATATACGCATGTATCGTGTATTTGAACTTCTGGCCAATTTCTTGCATAAAAGTAAATTGATTTGAAAACGTATTATTGAATGACCTGACATATTGGGTTAAATAAGCGGATTACGTCATGAAGGTAATCGTATTTGTCAAATGTGAAATCACATTGCCCTCTTGAATGACCAGACGGGGCGGGATTCTGGCTGAATCATCGTGAATGTCATTCTATAGTCATATGTGAGGCGGTAATATTGAGCGAATCACGTACTCTTGGACCAAACGAGACAGAGACGGAGATTCCTGTGAATGCATCGTGAATGTCGACTTCTATAGTCATATGTGAGGCGGTAATATTGAGCGAAATCACATTATCTTGAATGACAAACGGGACGGGATTCGCGGCGAATGCAGCCGTGAGATGTCGAATTCTATAGTCGCTATGTGAAGCGGTAATATTGAATGTGGGGAAACCCGCATTTACTCTTTGAATGATAGCGGGCGGGATTCACGGCGAATGCATTAGTGGATGTCGAATTCTATAGCTATATGTGGAATCACAAACTTGAAAAAGGAAAGCGATGAAGTATTGAAAGTGTATTTGTATAAGTATCTTTACGTACGATATTATAAAGTCATTATTTTGATAAATGCATGATTTATATGAGCGAATGGAATCTGAGCGTATAGAACCACTAAGCATGAAAATGCTTAGCGTATTGTTATTTTTATCAATGCGCGGTCTTGAGTGATAGACATCGAGAAGCAAGACTGAGATCGAGGGCTGAGTCATAGAGGAAGGAATTAAGGTGTATAGTCATATGCATTACCAATTTCTTTCAAACATTGACATTTTGTAAACGGTTGAACTCTGGATCCCTTATTTTGTAAAGGCATTTTTTGTTAAATGTAAACATTATGAATCTTTTGTTAATTGTAAATGTTTATGGGCTTGCCCAAATGAAATCTTAGCGAATTTACAAAATCTAAAATGAATAAGACAAGCCAAATGTTTGATAAGATCATTGAAAATGTCGAAGATGGCAGAGACTCCGGCTTGGATCCGCCAATTAGGTGAAGTCGAGTTCGGTCGCGACACTTTGAAAACTAAAATTTAATAAAATGATAACTAAAGAGAGATTTGATTAATGACTTTAAAAAGAATAAACGGCGTCCAGGGTTTGGTTCGGACTCACGATCGGTCGGGCCGGGCTCGGGGGTCGCCACACCATGGCTGTACTTCTAGTCCAGACTATCCATATATGGCACGTCCCTACAACACAAGATTGCTTTAGTCCAAACTACTTCTTGGTCCTGCCAGGGACTTCACCTTAATTTCATCAAATCTTCATCAAGTTCGATTTCTAAAGTAGTTATATTCTTGAAGAACCCTTGAGATGAAGTTATGGACAATTTCAAACCCAACATTCTCCCCCTTTGTTTATGTCTTCGACAAAAATATCCCTTAAATAATGAAGCAAGAAGATACGGATACACACTCCCCCTATTTCTCTCTTTTTTTGTGAAAGGCAAGGATAAATGCCCCAAAGGTCCAGATTATAGATGGGGCTTACTAAAGACCGGGGGGGGGGGGGGAGGGAGGGACCCATTTACTCCAAAATGCATAACCCTAGGGATGACCACCAGGATTATACCTCGACATCGATCCTTTGTTGAAAATGTGAGTAAGTTGATCTTGGTGGATACATGCCCAGGGCCAATGATTGTCCTCAACCAGGATTACGAGATGTAGTGGTGGCTTATGTTAATGTGCTTGGTTCTCGAATATTGAATTAGATTTTTCGAGATATTAATAGTACTAAGGTTGTCACAATAGAGTGTTAAACTTCTCGGACGCCACCAGATAACAGTATTCCTCATCGAATGAGTTGTGTGCATCCGGCCCTTATGTATTCGGCCTCAACTCTGGAAAGTGATATGCAATTTTGTTTTCTGCTAAACCAAGACACAAGGTTGTTTCCAAAGAAGAAAAACCAACTAGAAGTACTCTTTTTGTCGTCTAAGTTTTAATCGATCGGCATCCAGCGTCACATGTATCCTGCGCCCTGAGGCGAAGAGAGGAGAACCCCTACAACAAAGGTAGGATTCCTTTACTTGACTTTTTGACATTGGTGGGCCAATTTCAATAAACAAATCCATATATTAGAATATAACTTGTAAAACTACCACCGTAGTGGTGCTTAAATGTTCTTGTACATATATTCCTAAGTCCCATTTACTTGTACTTACACAAATTCACTATTACAAAAATGTTACTTTTACATTACAAAACAAAGTCAAAACCTACATCAAGTGGACTCCTATTGCTATGTTGGCCCTATTGTATGCGAAATGCCTCAGATGTCCTTTTCAGTACCTACATGGATGAAACACCCATGTTAAACTTATAGCTTAGTGGGAAACATATAACATATATGACCACTTGAAGTGATCCATAATTACAGGATACATATAACATAATGCATATGTTAGAGTTTACGTATAACATAATTCTATAACAGAGTTTTCATATAACATAATTCTTATAACGAGATTTTCATATCTTCCGTAGGAGTTCAAAACCGAGATCTTGTACATAAGGTACCGTAGGTACATTACATAACAAAACTGATTTCTTATACTTTCTTATTGTTCATTATTTAGATTCTTACCATATAAATGTTTGCCTGTATAGACCAGTAACAATGAATAACATGGACCGCGACACAATAGGTACCCCGAAGGTGCGGTCTGATTTTGAGCAATGAGCGTGTCACCCACATAAACGAGAGGTGTCGTAGCACTAGCGGGAGTGCGGAAGCAGCGAACAAAGAAGTGCTAAAGCAGCGAACTGATGCCAAAGCACTAAATAGAGAGTGTCGAAGCACTAATCAGAGACGTGCCTGCCCACGCAATAGAAGTGTTGCAGCACTAGCAGGAGTGTCGTAGCACTGATCAGAGGTGCCTATTCATTTGCTATTCGATCTTAGGCAGACATAAAATTATATGTATATTATTGCAGTTTTTATATTGTTCTTAATTACATTAGAAAATAAGGGGCGAGAAACAATGTCTACCCAACGACAGGATCGCCGAGGCGGCGAGGTACAGAGCATTTTTCATATAACTGTTATACTTGTATAGACCCTTTCATTCACTTAATAGGATCCTCAATTAATCCAATTTTATGCCTAATTATCTTCCATTGAAAGTCCAAACAAAAGAGTAACAGATTATAGAATTAATAGAAGAAATAACAAAACTAGAACTGTAACTTGGCCTAGGCGTAGCAGAAACTTCTCGGAAGGGGTCTCGATTTTGCCTAGGCGTAGGGACCTCTGCCTAGGCGAAGATCTACGCCTAGGTGTGCACTTCTACCCCTAGGCATAGGGGTGTTGTGCATAACCCAAAAATGGACCAGTTTTGGCCATTTTCACTAGAATACTTTCAACCAAAACAACATTAACTCGAAACCAATCCACAAAACTAACTTAAACCAACCAAAATACACATGTATTGAAGAGTTATATGGTTTTCTAACCCAGCTTATAGACAAAAGAGGGAGTTAAGAGTTAATTTCCTAACATCAAATGAGAATTTTCATACTTATAGTTTCCATACGCCAGTCTTGAGCTTGAACTAACATCTTCTTTTCTTCCCACTTGAACAAGGCACACCAGAAATGAAACTCAACCCCAACTTCTTGCTCCTCTTCCCAAACCGTAAATGCCCTAACCAAATAGAGCGCAGAGGGCTCACGCCTATGCCCGACTCAACCGGATGCAGACCGGATCAGGGACGGTCCTCTCTTTCACGAATCCAAATACAATTCCTTTCTCCAATAAAACACATTTCAAATACTCATTTGTAAGGATAATTATCCTTATGAAAATATATACGTTATATATCCGCGATTAACTTCCAAGAGGGCCTTCTTTTCATTCTCAGTACATTTTTCATTCAATATGACATTATATGCCCATTTGCTCCATTTCCCACCTTTATACATTACGGCATTATAATCCATTTTAAATATCAAAAACATTTACAAACATTTATTAGAGTTCAATTTTCACAACATAGTTTTAATACAAAAAGTATCAAAAAGCAATCATGGGGTTTCATGTATGCATGGTCGGAGCTTTACTTTTACTCTGTTCGGCTTTTGACTATGACTCTTCGCTTACACGGTCTTTGATTTCGAACCTGTTCACTCGGTACTTACGCGATGATAAAAACAATGCACTAAGCATTTTCATGCTTAGTGGTTCTATACAGTTCTCTCTTCATTTCATTTTAACGCAAATCATGCGACTTTTCTAAAACAATGCTTTTGAACCTTATTGAATAATCAATGCAATACAATACATATATATATTCATTTCATATACATTCATTTACAATTCATTGTATGCACTTTCATATGCAATAACTCATTCAAAACTCAAATCATGCATTTCACAAATATTCTTATCATTTTGCCCTTAAACAAATTTAGCCAATGTTTTCAATGCGTAGGATAACGGAATCACCGGCACGGTCCTGTTTAGCTGCAAGTTGGTATAAAAATGTTTTATAACACAGTACGGTCCCTCTGGGTTGATGATTGGTTATTAAAAATAATTTTGTGAACACTACGTCTTTGTCCCCACGAAATTTATGGATCGAGTGACACTACGATACGTTCGTTCGCGATCTTCTTAGTTGTGCTTATTAGTATACCAATCTATCCTTATCTCGAATATAATGATAACATTCTATTAAGGGCATTAAAAATCAGTCATAAAAATTTACAATAGAATTTTATATACATTTATTTTCCAAATAGCACATTTCAATACTCATGCAATTTTTCATGGTAATAATTTCACAATCAATTTTCTCCAATAACTTAAAATCAATCAATATGCAGTTTTATTGAAAATCATTTCAATAATTGCGCAAAATATTTTGATACTTGAATAAGAAGAGAAGAATAGAGAACGAATCAAAAGATTAAAATTCGCGCCCAGTTAATCCCACCGGAATCATGACTTGATTTTGGTTTCACCGTCATGACCCACAATCCATCACAGACAGAGAACAATATCAATTGGCTTATTTAGGTTTCTAGTTAGGGTTGTTTTCTGTACCATCCTTGTCCATTGTTCCTCTGTAATCTGTTTTATTCATAAATTAGAATGTCGATTCGAGCACCGAAGCTCTCCAAATATGTCCCTAAACATCGGGACTATTCTATTTTCAACCGCAAAAAACCGAATTTGCCAAAAAAGCAGGCACCCTTTAGATGGTGCAGGTCTAATGGGGTCTAGGGTGAATACACTTATTTGGAAAATTTATTCTCTAGAAGTCTAATTTACCCGAAATTTGAATCACTCAATTTGGATGGTAGTCGCTTGCTCATCACAAATACCATTGTTAGAAACAGAAAGCTGTATCGAAGCGGAACCGAGAATTGGCAGAAATGAAGGCCTTTGACGTATTTATGGGTCTAATGGGTCAAAATTTAGATACACTTATTTCGGGAAGTTGTTACTGAAGTCTAGTTTACCAATTTGAATCACTCAATTTGGATGAGTGATGGCCAAAACAAAAACATGGGTTTTGGAAAATTTTGACAACATCTCCCCTAAAAACCCAACATTTCCTTTATATAAAAATTTCTCAACACCAACCCAAACCATAATACACGTAGCTTCTTAATACAACCCCAAAACAAACAAATATGGAATTAGGAAGAGGTTTCTGCCTTGAGTTCTCTTTGCTTGAAACCTAGCTTCCCTTTTACCTTCTCTTCTTCCTTCATTCTCTTCTTTTCCTTCACTTTACTTGAAAAACCTTGGACAAAATGGAGGACAATCAATCCAACAAGGTTTCTCCCTTCTCAAAACGTGAGAGCCCTAGCTCTCAAATGTGAATGCCCAAAATGAGCTCCTTCTAGGACCAATTTTTGGTCTTATCCCATTTAATATATGATCCTGTTTGTTCAGCACATTTTAAAATCATCTTTTCTCATTTTTTGTTAAAGACCTTCTATTCTCTTATTTGACATTCCCTTCTCAAATTCTCACTTTGGCATTTATTATTTTCATTTCATGACCATGGTCCTCATTTGACATTTTTACCAAATTTATTTGACTCCTGTATGATTTTCGGGGTTTTTTTTTTTATCATTTTTTCATTTTTAGCAATTTAAATGCCAGAAAAAAATACAATTTATTTTATTTTATACCCTAAATATGTTATAAAACTATTAGGGTATTTTCAAGGCGTTACAACTCTCCCCTCCTTAAAAGAATTTCGTCCTCGAAATTACCTTCATTGAATAGTTGCAGGTATTGTTGTCGCATAGCTTCTTCACTTTCTCACATGGCTTCCTCTATCTTGTGGTTTCTCCTTGCACTTTGACAGTGGAATCAGCGTTATGATTCTCTCTTCTCGAGCAGAGATCTCTCCTCACAGACTCTTCTCAGTATATTAATCAGTCTAAGCTCCAATTGTCTCTAAAGAGACTACATGCGATGGTCGACCTATACCTCCTTAGCATTGACACATGGAAGACATTATGGATCTTTTCCAACTGCGAAGTAAAAGCTAATCGATATGCCATGGACCCCTTTTCTCTATCATATCTGGCCGTGAACCACAGGGCTTAAACTTGCCAAATTTTCAGATCATGACTTTCTTCCAAGGCGATACTTTCAAAAACATTTTTTCGCCTATCTCATATCAATGTCCTTTCTCTTTAAGTCGACGTAAGACTTTTGTCTATTCATGGCTACTTTCAATCTTTCTCTAATCATTTCCTGCTTTTCTTGATCCTCTTAAAGTGTCAGAGCTGATTATTTTCTTCTCATAGCTCTGTCTAACCACAGTGGTGTGCTACACTTTCTTCAAGTAGAGGCCTCATAAAGGCGTCATTCTATCTTGATGGAAGCTATTATTATACACAAATTCAACTAGAGAATGTGTCTCATCGATGCCATAGTCGATCTACAAACTTCTCGCTATAATCTTCTAACACTTGGATCATCTCTCAAGTTATCCGTATTACCATGGGTGGAAAGCGTAACAGGTGGTCAGTGCCTAAAGCCTCTTACAATTTTCCCCAAAATCTCGAGGGAAACATCGGATCTCTATCTGAAATGATAGACACTAGAATCTCATATAACCGAACTATTTCCTTTATATAAAGCTCTGCCAACTTATCAAATGAATAGTCGGTTCTCACTGGTAGGAAGTGGCGAAGCTTAGTCGGTCGGTCTACACAGGCCATCCCAAGTCATGCTATCTTAATAACAGTAAACAAATATAATCCATTGTGATTACATCCCATTTCCACTGGGTATTTAATAGGTTATGGCTGAAGACTTGATATTCTAGTTCACTTTTTGACACACCATACCGCGGTCCTGATTCCCAAAACATCTCTCTTCATTCCGGACCACCAGTATGAAGTCTTTAAATCCTGATATATTTTTGTGCTACCGGGATGCATAGCAAAGGATCCACTGTGTGCCTCTTCAAGAATGGATTTCTTTAGTTCATCATCATTGGATACACATACCTGATCTCTATAATACAAAGATCCATCCTCATTCACTAAAATTTAGTTTCTTTCCTCTCTCTTAGAGCTTACAATGGTAGAATTTTTCATCATTCCTTTGTACTTCTTTTCGATTCATAAATTCAGTTTATCATCAGTTCCTCTACAATTGCACCGTTGTTTGACAATGACAAATGAGCATTCAAGGCTCAAAGCGTTTGTACCGATTTTCTACTCAGAGCATCTGCTACTACATTAGCCTTTTCGGGATGGTAATCGATCACACAATCATAATCCTTGGTCAATTCCATCCATCTACGTTGTCTCAAGTTAAGCTCTCATTGTGAGGGCAAATACTTAAGACTTTTGTGATCGGTGTAGATGAAACATCGATAAAGATAGAGTCTTCATATTTTTCAATCACGAACTGTGGTGGCCAGTTCTAAATCATGCGTATGGTAGTTCTTTTCATGCGGCTTCAAGCGCGCTGAAGCATAAGCTATACTTTACCTCTTGCATAAAGGTTTTATCTAAGTCCATTTAACGAAGCATCACTCAAAGATCACATATTCACTTCTGTTGATCCAGACTGAGTAAGAGGCTGGAGCCTCGGTCAAAAGAATGCTTAGCTTTCAAAACTAGCTTGACACTTTTCATCACTTTCCGATCTAAATTCTTTTGGACAATCTATTTGCTGGGACCCACAATCCAAGAAAACATACGCGAACCTTATGTAATGCTGCCAATCGAGAAACTCGCACTTCCGTGGCATTTCGGTGGTTTCCATTCGATATTCACTACATCTTCTTTAGATCCATAAATTCCTTCTTAAGTGTGTGTCGAGAAAGGACATATAAACCAAATTCACATTTACTCGGTTTGCATATATGAATTTCGCTTTCTCAAGTTTCTAGCACTACTTGAAGGTACGTATCATGATCTTAGCAATCTTTGAATACACAAGGATGTCATCCAATAAACACCACGACAAGCCAGATCACATATGAATTAAAAACGATTCATTAAGTCCCTGAAAGCGGATTGGTGCATTTATCAACTAACGACATTACAAGGAACTCATAATGTCCATATCCGTTCATGTCTTATCTTGTCATCCTTAATCCTCAATTGGTGATACCCGAGATCATAGGTCAATAATTTAGAAAGACACTTGCACCTTTCAATTGGTGAACCAGTCATCAATCCTAAATGTGATGCTTATTTTCATTGTCATCTTATTAGGTTGCCTCATCAACACCACAATCGAAGTGTACCATCTTTCTTCTTAACAAAAAACATTGGCTCTATGCGATCCCACTCGGACGAATAAATCCTTTCTCTAACAATTCTTGCAACTGAAGCTTCAATTCTTTTAACTCCACTGGAGCCATTCTATATGGTGTAATGGATGCAGGAGTGGCACTCGAAACAACATCGATTGCAAACTCAATTTCTATCTGTGGAGGCAATCTCAGTAATTCCTCCGAAAACACATCTGGATAATCACAAACTGTAAAGGTATCTAATAAGCTAGGCTTCACCTTTTTCGTATCAATCACATATGCCAAATAGGCTTCACACCCCTTTCGAACCATTGTTCTAACAGTAGCGACGAATATCACATTAAAGAGGGTGGATTAGGCCTCTAAATAAAGTCACTTCCTCACCACTCGGTGTCCTTAAGGTCACTCGTTTCATTCTACAATCAACCACCACTTGGTGTCGAGACAACCAATCCATTCCTAATATCACATCGAACTCTCTGAATGATTACTCGATTAAGTCTCCCGGAAACTCTCGTCTCATATTGCTTAGGTAAATACTACCCACATCTTTGTTTCCTAAATTACTTGGAAAACCACTTATAACATAGGTGGTGCCGATTCTAGTCACGAGAGCCCACACTAAGTAAGCCTCATCCTTATTATTAATGGTGTACATTTAAATTCTATACGGTGTGCCATTTTTGTCACAGCATTCCTCTCAGATCTTTTGACCAGTTTTCCTCCATGGAAGGCTCATCATCTTTCTTCGAAAAACTCATGGTCGGTATTTTCCATTCTCTCCATGTTGTGGATTGAACATTGCAATAGTTCTTATTGTCACTGCAAATGCTTGAGCTATCTGTTTGAGGATATCCATAGTACCTCCTACGGCTTGTCCCTGTTCATGTATCGATGGAGCAGCAGGACTCTTGCCCCTGCATCCACCTTTGGTAGGGCTATTTAGTGAACTAGAGTCACCTCACGACCCTATGGTGGCTGAACTATCCATGCTTAATCTATTAAAAAAAAGTGAAAAAATCCATAAAGTCAATCATCCTTTTATATACGATACAATGCATTTTCACAAACAATTTCAAAAATCATTATATAGAACGCTAAACCTGAGCTCAAATACCACTAAATGTAGAGGAGTGCATCACCCTACGACCAGTCAGGCGGATCAGGATCACGATCCTCTCTTTGATCGAATAAATTTCTTTTTATAGTAAACACATTTCAAAATACTCATTTATGAGATAATTATCCTTATGAAAATATATACATATATATCACGTTAACTTAAGGGGCCCATCGTTTTGTTACCGATACTGCATTTCATTCAATGGCACTATGTACCCATTGCTCCATTCCCACCTTTGTACACTCTGAAATTATAATCAGTTTTAAATATCAAAAACATTTTACAAGCATTTATCGAGTTCAATTTCCTGACATAGTTTTAACACAAAAGTATCAAAAGTGTGGGGTTTCATGTATGCATGGTCGGAGCTTTACTTTTACTCCGTCTAGCTTTTAACGATGACTCTGCGCTTACACGATCTTTGCTTTTGAACCTATTCACTCGGTACTGTGATGATAAAACAAAAAAGCGCTAAACATTTTCATCTTTAGTGGTTCTTATCACAGTTCTCTCTTCATTTCATTTTAACACAAATCATGTGACTTTTCTAAAACAATGCTTTTAAACCTTATTGAATGATCAATACAATACAATACGTATATATATTCATTTCATATACATTCATTTACAATTTATTGATCGTTCCAAATATGCATATTCATATGCAATAACTCATTCAAAACTCAAATCATGCATTTCACAAATATTCTTATCATTTTTTCCTTAAACGAATTTAGCCAATGTTTTCGGTGCATAGGATAACGAAATCGAACCGCAGTCTCGATCAGATCAGGCAAGTATAAAGGTTTTATAACACGATACGGTCCCGGCCCGGGGCTCGCGTTGTCAAAATCATTTGTAGCTTTTTCGCGTCTTTGTCCCGCTAGGCTACGGATCAGAGTGACACTACATTACGTTCGTTCACAGCACTGCTAGTTTGCCCCTTATTAGTATACCAATCTATCATTAACTCGAATATGACGGATAACATTATATCAAGGACATTAAAAATCAATCATGGAAATTTACAATAGGGTATATATGTTTATACTCAAATAGCACATTTCAATACTCATGCAATTTTTCATGGCAATCATTTCACAATCAATTTTCTCAAATCATTTAAAATCAATCAATATGCAGTTTTATTGAAAATCATTTCAATAATTGCGCAAACAATTTTGATACTTGTAATAAGAAGAAAAATAGAGAACGAACCAAAAAGGTCATCGCACTTTGATTCCTATCCTTGGAATCTCATTCGGGTTTTCCTGTCATGACCCCTAATCCATCACAATTAAGAGAACACTGCTCCGGTTAAACCCCATTTAGGTTTCTAGTTAGGGTTGTTTCCCTACCAGCACACCCTTCACTTGTCCATTGTTCTTCTATAAATCTATTTTATTCAAAAATTGGAATCATCCAATTCGGAGCACCAAAGCTCCAGATATGTCCTAAACATCCGAAACTATTCTATTTTCAACATAGAACCAAAAATTGCCCAAAAATAGCATTCCCTTCAGACGAATTTTTGGGTCTAATGGGGTCCAAATTTGAATATACTTATTTCATAATCTTCTCTCTAGAGATTGATTTGCAGGCCTTTGTTAGTTTGAACAGTTGTTGAGCTTCAAACTTATGGCCTAAATACTACTTTGTTTTGAAACACAAACTATATTCGAAGCCCGAACCATAATTGACCAGCAGGCCTCACTTTGGCAATTTGGGTCTAATGGGGTCAATTAAATCACCACTTGTTTAAGAGATTTTGTTTCTCTACAAAGTCTAATTTACCTAGAAATTTGAATCACTCAGAGCTGGATGAGTGGTGTGAGAAGCAAAAACATGGGTTTTGAAACTTTTACATTAACATCTCTATAACGCCTTCTCGGATCCAACCAGTTGTGGGATCGAACCTGATCAAATTTTTCTGTTACTAATTACTATAAACTTAGAACTTTAAGGCTTTTTTATTACTATATAATGTTAAACATTTGCTTAGCAGTATATTTTGTAGCGATGAATTACAAAATATCCTCTGGCTCCTTTCTCTGAAGTATTCCAGCAGGCACAATATTTATTATTAATTTCAAATAAACTAAAGTATATACCGAGAAGCCAGACTAAGGTCTTCCAGTGGGCACCCTAGTGATCAAAACAACCTTTGGTACTGATGTGATTATCCTGTTCTCGGTTTTTCTCTTGACCATCTACGGATGAAAACACATGTGCTAAGCTTTACACTTAGTGGGAATTAATACATATGGGTGACCTCTACTAAGGGTCACCAAACTTCTATTCAAATCCTGTACTTATACTTTATAACATTTACATCTACTTATCATTTCTCATATATATTTCATAACAGTTGTTTCTTATCATATTTCATATACTTTCATATATTTTGTACTTTTCATATGTTGTGTATACTATCATGCTGCAGCAATTTTCTTCTCATATCATGTCATATATTCTATACATTTCATTTTGTACCACTTTTCATTTTCTTTTATGTTTCATGTATTAAACCTTAGAAAGCTGAATCTGACAATAGCGCATGTACCCAGAAAGGTGCTATCACTATACAAATGATGATCTCTATGTATAGATCCTTATCTTCATCTGAACAATGTGATCTCTATATGCCATTACTTGGGGCCCTTCTTTCTCTTGCACCTGCCGTCAAACGGGATCTATGTCATCGACCCAAACAGACCTCGATATCACATGCGCCCCAGATATTCGCGACAACTATATCTCTATAGACATGCCTATCTATCCATCTATCAGTTCTAGCAGACATCCATATTATTTATAGCCAATACTTCTCGCATATTCGAATAATTATTGTCATTCGGTATTATATAAATATTTACATATGTTGCATTTTCATATCTCATTTATAACCCTTTGAATAAAATATGATTACCCACTTATGCTTATAGACTCTTTTCATCTGTTCCAAGTTTCATCAGCTATATATATAGATGGATTACAGACTGAAAGGAAAGGATTTGTTTAGAGTCAACAACAAAATAGTTACGAAAATCTTGTCCGTATGTCTGAAAACAAATAAAAATTCAAGCCAAACTATAAAAAGCAGTCCGAAATTCGGCCAAAATTATTCCGAAAATGATCTGAGATTCCTAAAATTTTAAACTGAGTCTAAAATTTGGGTGATTTTGATATTTAAGCCTCTAGTAATCTCAATCCATTAAATAAACCTTTAGGATAGAAATCTTAGAAGTAGAAAATTCTATACCTCTTGGAGTTTGACAGCTAGATTTTGGTGCCACAACGTAGCTCTGTATAGATAAACTTTGTGTCTTATAAGTGAGTCTATGATCAAATCAAAAGTAGATCTTGGAAGAAATTAGAAGAGAAGAAAAAAAATCAAAATCTCACTCTCTCTGCACAGTCTCTCTCTTGAACCTCCCTTTTTCTTTATTCTTTGGTTTTTATCTTTTTATTTTATTATTATTATTATTATTATTATTATTATTATTCTAGATACATGGTTCATATTGCTTTATTAAGGTTCATTTCTGTCAGAAACAATTTATCCTTTTGGTTCCTTCCAATGCTAGTGAACTCATTAAATAATTTCTGACTTTAAACATTTTCATAAAAATCTAGATCCTTCCAAAGTCGCGAAACATCATAAATCGTAAATATTTCACTTTGTCTCATAATTTGTGAAACTTTCTAGGTCACTAGATTTCGAACAGATTCTTGTGTGGTCAGTTTAGATCATCAGGATATAGAGAGAATTTTCTGAAACTCTTGAACCACTCTGATAATTTATTATTATTATCCTTTAACTACAATTAAGGGTTCCATGGTTGTACTTTCACCTGCTCCTTACTTGCAGTACCACCATTCTTGAAAACTTTGTTCCTACTTTGGCATACAAATGCTATTCTTATGTCATTTAGGTCTTTAATTGCTTGAAATTTACCAATTCTCTTGACTTTATGTGTTCAAGTTTCTTATTTTATTTTTAATTCATTTATTCGAAAAAAACATACCTTTACTCTTATTATACCCCAAACATGTTATAAAGCGTCGGGGTGAAATTTGGGTATTCTGATCTCTAAAAACCCAGCATTTCCTTTAACACAAAAATTTCATACTTACCAATCCAAACCAAAATACACCTTGAAAGCTAACCTAATAAAACCCCAAAACAAACAACTATGGAATTAGGAAGGGTTTCTAACTTTGATTCTCTTGCAACTTGAAACCCTAGCTTCCCTTTTACCTTATCTTCTCCCTTCTTTCACTTTTTTTCCTT
The DNA here is from genome assembly GCA_016808115.1 of Tetrastigma voinierianum. NCBI lineage: Eukaryota > Viridiplantae > Streptophyta > Magnoliopsida > Vitales > Vitaceae > Tetrastigma > Tetrastigma voinierianum. Next base: position 262,741 of record JAEQBH010003196.1, read on the forward strand.
CACTTTACTTGCAAAACCTTGGACCAAATGGAGGACAATCAACCCAACAAGGTTTCTCCCTTCTCAAAATGTGAGAGCCCTAGCTCTCAAATGTGAATGACCAATATGAGCTCCTTCTAAGACCAAAATTTGGTCTTATCCCATTTTATGTGTGAGGCCATGTTTTGCTAGCACATTTTAAATTATCTTTTCTCATTTTTGAATTAAAGACCTCCTATTCTGACAAGACCCGTGGATACCCTCGGGGATTCCCAGGTGGTCCACCTAGTAGAAGTCCACATTTGTCACGATCACTGGGGAACATCGATAGGACACTTTAAGAAAGAAGTAAGCAACGTGCGTTAATATAATCATCAGAAATATAAAAGATACTGGCAATCAGTCTGTGACCTCTGCTTACTATCGGTCATAACCACAAGCAGCATGTGGGCTTCATTATGGGTTCAATACTAAGATCAGGCATTCTAGAGTGTTTCAAATTTAGAGTACAAAGGAAAATACATAAGTCGATAAAATAAAGACATATAGATAAGGTTGAATCTTTGCGTTCTTCACTTGAAAAGTGATGGGCGCGCGAGGTAGGACCCTCTGATACGCACGGACCTAGGGAACAGATTTAAAACAATAAACGTGAGATAATAAATCTCAGTGAGTGACATAATTTATAAGGAAAATAATGTTTTTATTTTCGAACATTCCTTCTCTCAAGACTTCACTTCCACTCTTTTGCAAGGTTCCCCATTTAGAATCATTTCCCTGAAACCCAAACTTATAAAATCCAACATGTAAAAATTAAAATGCTGAGAATTTAACCGACATCTTTATCAAGAACCTTATAACCTGAATTTATTCACAACATAAAAATTGAGCATAAGATATATATAACCATTATGTCGTAAAAATAATCATAAAAATACAATAACCATAAATATTGAAATGGTTATACCTTACTCAGAAACCAATAATGTACCGTACCATATACTCATAGTAAACCGTCGGGTAAACCCAACCTCACGACACCATGGCAACTAATAAACCTTCAGGTAAACCCGACATCACGTGGCAACTAATAAACCTTCGGGTAAACCCGACATTACGTGGCAACTAATAAACCTTTCCAACGATACCGCATTATAACCATTTCACAAAGTCTCAAAATCCATTTCTTAAATCAATAACTTTTCAAAATGGTTTTAAACCCCAATCCATGTACCAAAATGTTTGAATACCACCAATTTATCCATGAACTCAATAAAATTTCCAAATATTTAAAATGTTGACAAAATCCACATGAAATGATAACTTGTTTATATAAAAACAGATAATTATATTTGCCTTATAATCAACCGTTCGATCAAATAAGTTATATATATAATAATTAACCACAATTATATATCATAATAATACCCCAAGCTTATTTAAAACATGTAAACCTCATTGACTACAAATGCTGATCCTGTCACGCCCCGAGAATAGTCTTGAGTTAATGTGAGTGCACCTTAATATAATAACAATTCCATTTAGGCTCCATTAAGTAAACCAAAGACATTGGGACGCCCCAAATGTCTTAGGATAATTTTTAGAACTATGAAAATATCTAAATTGGACTCCGACGGGTCCAATTATGCGATGTGTATATAAACCCAGATATCAAAATTGGGGCTTTTCACGGAGGCTAATTTTAAAGTGAACCTTCGATAACTCACGAAATATCAATTTCACTAATCAACTTCAATTTGCCTAATTTGACCAATTGGTGTCAATTTCGGTCAAACCTTTTCGATAATTACCACTAAGTGACCCAAAATGGAAACTAATCAAGCGGCGTCCGGAAATTTACAAACATATCGGAAAGCCCGAGACCAGGAACCACAGTGGTGCACCCACCTTGGTCAACGGTTGATGTAATTGGCAGCTTCGATCAGCGTGACCCAAACTTGTTTTTGTTGTATCTTTCAAACGGTGAGGAATCTGCCAAAAAGGACCACGGGAATGAATTCAGGTCCAAAAATGGGAGAGGAGTATGGTCGGCACAGGTGTCAGGAAAATAGAAAAATCCGGTGACCTTTTGTGTGGCCGTCACCTTGCGCCCGCGTTCTTGCCGTCGGGCTGGTGCGCGGCCCGGTTGGCGAAATTTTACCGGCGAGGTTGCCTAGCCCTCCTCCTCCTCTCTGGCCAGCGCGTGTGCAAGGGGGGTGGCCGGAATCGCCTCCACGGCCAAAACCCGTTTGGCTAAAAAGCGACTCAAAAGCGACCCGGGTTCGAGGTCCACGGGTTTTAAGGGAATTTTCTAGGGTTTTGGAGTTCAAAATGAGTGTGTTGAACTGGGTTCTATTTGTACATAAAACTAGGTTTATATATAGAGCCTAGAAATTCGCTTCCGGAGTAAAAACCCTAGACTGATTTGGACATTAACTAAAACAACTATTGTTTTGAACTCCCCGGGGTCTTAACTTTTATCAGTAAAGTCAGTTTTAGCGTTCGGCAGGTCTGAACTCGTGTCGACGAGGCCCTACGAAATAGTGTCTTAGTCGGCCAAAATTATCCATCCTTGAAAAAGTGACTTAATTTATACTAATTGTTAGGTAAACTTAGTCAAGCGTTTAAAAGCGTATTATTTTAGTGGTCGTTCTTAACCCCATAAAAATTTCGTCCGAAATTTGTACTTATGGAAGAGATGAAGTCTTGGCTCCACGGTTTGGTCCTCCGGCTCCCGAGTCTTCTCGACTAGGTGGTTTCTCGAACCTTCCACTGCAGGATATTGTCTTGTTGCGAAGCTTCTTCTCTTCTCACCCGAGAATCACGCACTTGTTTGCTCCTCATAGGATAAATCATCTCACAAACAAATCTCTAGTGTCTCAAGCACATGTGAGGATCGAGATATACTTAAATAACATGGAGATGTAAGGACACATTATGGACTCGAGAAAGCTCCACGCAGAGCAAGTCTAATCTAAGCCACTAGACCTCTCTCTCAAGCAATCTCAAAGGTCCCACGATATGCGGACTTGGCTTCCTCGCTACTCGACGTACGCCCTTCGAGGAGAGCTTGAGAATATTACGATCTTGACCTCAAGCTCAAGATCCACTCTCGGCTTGTCCCGCGCAGCTCTTGCTTTTGCCTATCACAGTACCTTTCAACCTAGCACGTATAACATTTACCTTGTCCACTGTCGTTTATGCGATCTCGGGACCTGATATTTCCTTCCGTGAATCACCATTTCCAACATAGTGGAGTGCGGCGTTGTTCAGCCACAATGCCTCATGGTGACATCTCAATGCTTGAGTGATGGCGGTATAGTGAACTACGCGAGGTAGATATTCATTCCAATGTCCTTTGAATTACGTACGCATGGCCTCAACATATCCTCTAAGGTCTTAATAGTCCTCAGTTGTCCATGCATGAGGTGAAAAGCGTACTCAATTCAACTTGACTAGTTCCTTCATCAATCCCTTCCCAAAGCCTCGAAGTGAATCGTGGATCTCTGCTCGGAGATAATAAACCTTTGGCACCCCATACAAACTCACTATATGATTCATAAAAACCGCTATACGAGGAAAACTTCTCAAGAATAGGTATGAAATGCGAGGACTTGGTGAGTCGATCAACTACTACCCAAATCTTTGTCATGTCTCACAGGCTTGTAGGAGGAGTTTGAATACAAAATCCATTGTAATGCTCCCATTTCCGTGCAGGATAGGTAGAGACTCGCCGAGGGAGTCAAGAAGGCTTTTTGTCTCTCTGCCTTCACTTGTTGTGGATAAACACTTGGATACATACTTGGCAACTTCTCTTTTCATCACGACCACCCGATAATATTCCTTCGATTATGCGGTACATCTTGGTACTCTGGGGTGCATAGCATAAGCGAGACTATAGGCTTCCTCCAATATTTACTTTTAACTCTTCGGTTCTTTGGAACACAAAGCCTAGAACCAATGCCAAGACTCAGTCGTCTCTAATAGAAAAATTTGATTGTTCTCCTTCACCAACATAACTGTGCTCGTAAAATAAGGGATCTTCTAGTTGTGCCTCGAGAATACGATCTACAAGTATCGGTCATAGTTGGAAACTAGCAAAAAGTGCTCCTGAAGCATGCATCCTCAACTCAACACCCAACTTTCGCAACTCGACCATCAATGGAAGTTGTGCGCCACATATAAGCCCGAAGCCTATAAACTTCTGTAAGGCATCAGCCACTACATTTTGCCTTACGGATGGTATGATGATGCAATCATAATCCTTAAAGTAATTCCATCCACCTCCTCACCAGTTCACTCATACGGGTAAACAAATACTTAAGGCTCTTATGTTCGATAAATATTTGACAAGTCGCACCATGCAAGTAATGCCTCCAGAATCTTCATCTGAAATTATAGCAAGTTCCAAGTCATGAGTAGGATAATTCAGCTCGTGTTTCTTCAACTGTCTAGAAGCATACACCATAACTCTCTTATGTTGCATCAACACGCAACCCAAACCTTGGCGTGAATCATCGTTGTAAACCTCGAACCCCTCGTTGCCCTCTGGCAATGTCAAAACAGGAGCTGACGTCAACTTTTCCTTCAGTGTTTGGAAGCTTCCCTCACACCTGTCAGTCCACTCAAATTTAACTCCTTTCCTAGTCAAACAATGAAGTGGTCCTGCTATCTTTGAGAACCCTTCTATGAACCTGCGGTAATACCCCGCTAATCCCAGGAAACTCCGCACTTCTGTCACTGTAGTTGGTTGCTCCCAATTTACCATTGTATGCTAGGATCCACATAAATGCCATCAACAAAAACCACATGTCAGAAATCCCCTCATTTCTGACCAAAAATTCACATTCTTGGAACTTGGCATACAATGAGTCTTGCCCTAAAGTCACAACACAAATAAATGTCTCTCATGCTCAACTACTTCTGAGTACATCGAATATATCGTCGATGAAACCAGTAGCAATGAATCTAGTATGGGCCCGGAAGACAGGTTCATCAAATCCATGAAAGGCTGTGGCCCCAGAGCGTGGTGGCGATCAGAAAGGCATCACCAAAACTCATAATGCCCATATCTGGAAGTCGTGAATCTTTGTCTTGGGAATGTCAGTTCCTAATCCTTGCTTGATGGTACCACGACCTCGAGTCGATCTTGGAGAACACTCTTGCACCACAGGCGATCAAATAGATTATCCAATCAGAAACGAAGGATATTTGTTCACGAATGGTAGGCCTTATTCAATACAATGCGTAGTCTATACACAACCTCAGTATCATCCTTCTTCTTCACAAATAACTGCAAGACTCCCTAAGGTGAAAATAAGGCTATCAAATCCCATCCACCGGCTCTTGTAGCTGAGCCTTCAACTCTTTCAGCTCGGCCGATGCCATTCTATAAGGTGGTAAAGAAATAGGAAATTTGTGCAGGGACTAAATCAATGGGAAAATCTATTTCTCGTTAGGAGGCGACCTAGAAGATGGAGTCGGGAGCACATGGAAAGTCCTCACTCTTGGTACATCCTCCTAATCCCATAGCTACTACGAGTGTCAACTACCTGTAAAAATTTAGATACCCCTTACAACCTTTTTGAAGTAAACATCTAGCGAAATAAGTGAGAAATCAGGCCGAAGGTGCTCGTACTCAGCTATATTGAGACTACTCTTGGTAGTCGATCGTCTAAATATCACCTCTGAAACAATCCATTGAAAAATAAGGTTTGCGACGATCCATCCCGAATCACATCAGCCTTGAGATCTATTAATATAAAATGCAGCTATAACTTGGCCCTCGATGAAAACAAGCTACCCATAAACATCGGCTAGGCCATAGAGACTCTCTGTAGTGGCAATCTCTAAACCACATCCCAAAGGGCTGGAGTCATCTGACTAGTCCCGACATACTCACGTGTGAAATAAAAGAGTGTGTACATGGGTCGATGAGTACCGGTATAAGTCACAAAATAGATAATGTACACATCACAACGTCGGGGTGGCATGTGCCTCTACTGAATTACCTCACTGCGCCTACAGCGGGTGGTGGAAACTCTCTGTCCCCTACCTCAGCGGCTGGTGCAGGCTATTTGTCCCGTGCTAAAGGAACCACCAGTATGCCACACTGTATCCAGTCCTCCATGCCCCATAACCATTTAGGCTGAGTACTGATCTGAGACTCTAGTAATTTGGATTCTCGATGAAGTCCTCTTGAAATGTCACAATGCCTTGCTTGCTTGAAAGCATACATTATCAACGGCATGAGTGCATCATGAATCCTGGCTGCCGAAAGCCCACGAGTCGACAGCGGAGTCTCGGTGCAGACCTCCCGAAGTGGCTGCGCCACTACTCAACGATTGAAATCCAAAACCACATTATTGTCCACCTCTTTGAAACACGCTCACTGCTGGCACCACGTCTGTCCCACTTCAGGATCTCTATTGCAGAAAGATCCAGTGGCACTACCCTCTTAGATGATCACTGATCCCCGACCGGGCTCCAAAGACAATCCATCGTGATGATCGACGCTTAGTCCGCGATTGCATCACTTCCACCTCTAGAGCAAAGATTCTCATCGACCGAGCACGGGATGATCGAACCCGAGAGGCTCAAAGCTACCGCCACTCCAATCCATCAAGAAACCTCCTCTTCCTGCTGACCTCATCCGCAACCAACTGGGACATAACTGATAGCCTCTCGAACCTACGCCATACTCGAACCGTCATGCTACCCGAGTGAGCTGCCCCAAACTCTAAATTCTTAAATTTCAACAAAGGCCGGGAGGCAAACTCGCGTGAAAAGCAATCTGAACCTGCGGCCCAAGTGTGACGCTTCCTAGTCCCCTCCCATACGCCCACCACTTCCTCAGACAACCCCCAGCGTAAAACCGCCTATCCTCGACTTATCCTCATCCGGACACTGCATACCCTCGTCCAAAATCTTCTCTGTGTCATCTAGCCAGGATAAAGCCACCATGGGATCCGTGGAGCCATCAAAACCCACTGCTCCAAGTCTACGAGCCTGATCAACAGTAACACCAGTAAACCCACTCCTCTCGAGTGATCGAGCCAGGCGCTCGACAAGATTCTCCTCATAAGTAGGTGCATCTGAACTTTCCACCGGTTCGCTGACTCCTACGTCTACCTTCCCTCGGGCGCCATCAAGAAGAAAACTATTTTCAAGAATAAAATGAAACAGACTAATTTCCAAGGATATGCGCGAGGAAGGTATACAAACATCGGATGAGTCAGTGACAAAGAATGGCCAACCCAAGGAATTTAGGAACCCTCGAGCTCGATACTAAGCCGATTAAGACCGAATCTTGATACCCTCCCCAGATTCCCCGTGGTCCCATTCCAGCGGCTCCCATCAGACAACTCTTTAACATCCAATGGAACCCCACTTTAAGAAAAGAAAGAAACACATGTATTGTAATATAAATACCTCAAATATATAAAGATCCACAACAAATTCAAATTACAACCGACCTATCTACTATCGGTCATAACCACAAACACACATAATAAAGACTCAGCAGTTCAATACTAAGATCGAAAGATTCTAAGAGTGTTTCATAATTTAGGGGTACAAAAGAAAAATACATAAGTCCCAATAAAATAAAGATGTATAGATAAGGTTGAATATCAAGCAAACAAAAAGAGGATGTAGGAGTCGGGCGCGAGGTAGGTCCCTACGAACCGGCCTAGACCTAGGGAATGGGGATGAAAATAATAAACGTGAGATAATAAATCTCAAAGGAGGGCATAATTTATAGAAAATAATGTTTTTATTTTCAACATTCCTTCTCTCAAGACCCTCACTCCACTCTTGCAAGGTTCCCCTGCTTAAAATCATTTTCTCAAAAACCCAAACTTATACCCAAATCAACAATATGAAATTCATGCTCAAAAAAATTTAACCGACATCTTTATCAAGAACCTTATAACCTGAATTTATTCACAACATAAAAATTGAGCATAAGATATATATAACCATCATGTCGTGAAAATAATCATGAAAATACAATAACCATAAATATTGAAATGGCGATACTCCACTTTAAACCAACAATGCATCGTGACTCATATACCATAAGAAACCGTCGAACAAACCCAACCTCACGACACCGCGAAGAATCCATTAAACCTTTCGCAAACCCGACATCACGTGGAAACTAATAAACCTTCGGGTAAACTCGACATCACGTGGAAACTAATAAACCTTCGGGTAAACCCGACATCACGTGACAACTAATAAACCTTTCCAACGATACCGCATTATAATCATTTCACAAAGTCTCAAAATTCATTTCTTAAATCAATAACTTTTCAAAATGGTTTTAAACCCCAATCCATGTACCAAAATGTTTGAATACTCACCACTCTATCCATGAACTTAATAAAATTTCCAAATATAAAATGACAAAACCATAAGGAAATATAATCTGTTTATATAAAAGGATAATATATTTTAATATAACTACAATCCACTATCTAAAATGAAGTTATATATATATTAATTAACTACAATTATATATATATCATAATAATATTCCAAGATTTAAATCTTTGTGAAACCACTCACACCGACTACGTGACGCCTTCGCCCCGCTTCCTCTCGCAGATCGCTCTTCGCTTCTGAATGCCTCGTAATATAATAACAATTCCATTTTTAGGCTCCATTAACTAAACCAAAGACATCGATGCCCCAAATGTCTTAGATAATTCTTGTAACTATGAAACTATCTAACCGACTGACGTCCAATGTATAAAGCAGCCCCATGCACCCTGGGTATCCAAAATTGGGGCTTTACCCGAGGTTAATTTTTCAAAATTGAACCTTCCAATAACTCACCAAAATATCCACTCACTAATCCAACTTCAATTTTTCCCTAATTCGACCAATCGTGTCCAATTTCTATTCAAACCTTTTCTGTGAATTACCCTAAGCAATTCAAAAATGGAAAATTAACCAAACGACATTCAAAATTTACAAACTTTATATCAATGAAAGCCTAAGAGACCAGTAGAACACAACAAGATTCTTTACCTTGGTCCAACAATGCCATGGTGGCCTAAACCGAGATCCAAACACGCCCAAATTTGTTTCGTCGTATCTTTCAAACTGTGAGGAATCTGCTAAAAGGACCACGTGAATGAGTTCAGAGGTCCAAAATGGGGAGGGAGGTATGGCCGGCCCGGAATGTCCCCGAAAAATAGAAAACTGATGACCCACCGTGGTCGCGCCGTCGAGTTCGTCGACCCGATCCGGCATACAAACCACGGCGGCCGGGTCGAAATTATCGCGAGGCCGCCCGCCCCTCCTCCTCCTCCCTGGCCGGGCGCGCAGCAAACAAGGGGGTGGCCAGCCTCCCATGGCTAAAACCTCGTTTGGCCTAAAATCTAGCCAAAACAACTCCAATGCATCCACAAAAGTTTTCGGGGAATTTTCAGGTTTCGAGTTCAAAATGAGTGGTTGGGCTAGGTTCTATTTGCACGCAAAACTAGGGTTTATAGAGCCTAGGTCGCTTTCTGTGCAAAACCCTCTAGACTGATTTGACACCCGCTAAAACACTACCGTTTGAACTCCCCTGTATTGTAACTTTTATCCGTAAGTCGGATTTTAACGTTCAACTCGTCTATGAACTCGTATCGACGAGGCCTACGAAATGGTGTCTTAGTCAACCCAAAATTATCCATCCTTGAAAAAGTCAACTTGGCCCACATACTAATTGTTGGTCAAACTTGGTCAAACGTTTTTAAAACTGGTATTATTTGCACTGTCAGCATATTCTCCCTATTTGACATTCCACTTCAAAATTCTCACTTGGCATTTATTATTTTTCATTTATGACCTCTTGGGTCCTCATTTGACATTTTTACCAAATTTATCCACTCTTATATACTCCTTGCTTTATCACTGCTTAGCAATTTAATAGTCGGAAAAAATATAATTTAATTTATTTTATACCCTAAACATGTTATAAAACTGTTATGGTATTTTCAGGGCATTACAAGAAAACTCCCTCATCTCTAAGACCATATTTGGTCTTATCCCAATTTTTGGGCTTAAGGCCATGTTTGGCTTATCACAATTTGGACTTTCATTTCTCCTTTTGCATTTTAGTCCTTCAATTTCATTCCATTTACACATCAATTTATTCAATTCTTATAATAACATATTATCTTCTTGAATTATAACCTTTGGGTCCTTAATGTCACCCTACCATTTTAACCTTGGTACTTAAATTTCCGAAAAATGCAAATTTTACTTATATTATACCCTAAACATGTAATAAACTACTAGGGTATAATTTGGGGTGTTACAATCACAATATCCTACTAGGCTAAATGTGGTATCTCGTGTGTACTAGATACCATAGCCCACTGTTTCGCTAACATATTTGATGATCTTCTTGACTACTAGAAGATGACTATCATTGAGACTTGCTTGGTATCGTGCACAAACTCCCACGCTATAACATACATTTGGATGACTTACAGTCAGGTACAACAAGCTTCTAATCATGCTTCTGTAAAGAGTCGGATCAACACTGTTCATTGCTTTATCTTTAGTAATTTTGTCATGTGTCCCTATTTGGGTCCTTCGATGTTTGGTTTTACCAAGTTCGAACTTACTAACCAAGTTCTTAGCATATTTTTCATGTGAGATAAAGATCCCTGAAGGGGTTCGTCATACCAAGACCCAGGAGCATGTAAGTTCCCCCACTAAGCCTATTTCAAATTATGTGCCTGGGCGTGTCTTACAAACCTGCTCCACTGTGTGTTAGGACATGGACCAAAGACTATATCATCTACATAAATTTGATTGATAATTACTTCCTTTTGACTTTTTTGAATGAAGAGAGTACGGTCTGCTCCCCCTCGCATGTAACCACCTTTTAGGAGGTATTCCGTGAGTCTCTCATACCCAGCTCTTGTGGATTTTTTTTAGTCCATAAAGAGCCTTTTTTAGTTTGTAAACATGATTAGGGTGGAGAGGATCTTCAAACCCTTTAGGTTGAGCAACAAACACTTCTTCATATATATACCAGTTTAAGAAGGCACTTTGACATCCATTTGATAAAGTTTGAACTTTAGTGTGGAAGAAAATGCCATCAGCAAATGGATTAACTCAACTCGGGGCTACTGGTGCAGATGTCTCATCTTCTTCATCTGTCTTGTTCTTGAAAATCCACTTGGTCCCAATTATATCTCGCATGTCAGCTTCTGGGAACCAAATCCCAAACTCATTACGCTCAAACCGGTGATGCTTCTTACAGCCTCGAACTATAACTCACCGTTCAAAGCCTCCTCAGAATTTTTCTGCTCAATCGTGAGGTGTGCCGTTGCTGGGCCATCATTTCTTTGTAGTACACCCTTGGAACACCCCTCATTTGGACACTTGCTTTTGGGTCTCCTATAATATCAATGGCAGGATAGTTTTTGAGAATCTTCTTGGAGAGCTCTCGAGCATGAATGTCAGAGTGTACAACACTATTGTGGTCATTTTGTTGTTGTAGGGAGTCCTCTATCGTCTAGACATCAGTTATAAGGTGCCCGGATTTTGGGATGGTCTGAACGTTTGCGAAGACTTGTTCGTTTTCTTTATCACTTAATAGTGGTGTGTCTTTGGGACTATTGATAGTCTTCTCTTCTTCAAGAACTGACACCACATGAGGTCACGAGTCTAAATGTTTCACTCGGGGGCAATATAATCATCAAATCATACATTAATTGATTCCATCATAGCCTTAGTTCTTTTATTGTACACCCTATAAGCACGGTTATTTGTACAGTACCCTAGAAAGACACCTTTATCACTCATAGCATCGAACTCCCCTCTTGGTTCCCTATCATTCAGGATGTAGCACAGACTACCAAATTCATGAAGATGTTTCAAACTTGGTTTCTTACCTTTCTAGATCTCATATGATGTTTTGAGAGTTCTTGGCCTTAGATAGACTTGGTTTGAGATGTAGCAAGCTGTATTGACTGATTATGCCCAAAATTTAGTTAGGACACTCCTAGCTTTTAGCATGACTCGAGCCATCTCTTGTAGAGTTCTCTATTCTTTCTTTCGACTACTCTATTTTGTTGTAAAGTTTTAGGCATTGAGAACTCATGTTCTATACCATTCTTCCAGCATAATTTATCAAACAAGGAGTTTTCGAATTCCTTACCATGATCACTCCTTATTCTATCGATCTTTAGGAGTATATGCTCCTTGTACAGTCTTTGCCATAGTTCTTCAAATGCTTTAAAGTCTTCAAATTTGCTTCTGAGAAAATTTACCCAAGTGAACCTAGAGAAGTCATCTACACATACATACACATACCTTTTTCCAGCAATACTGAGTCCTATTAGATCCAACACTATAGTAGTAGAGCATAGTTGAGACTTAGGTAAGGTGTTTGAACTTGTTTTCCTAGTTGGTATGGTCTGCACATTCTTTCATATTCTCATTTGAGATTTGGGACTTCCCTGATAGCTTCCGCAACAATGGTATCTTTGAGACTGATGTGGCTTACATGTCCCATCCATTTGTGCCAAAGGTTAGTATCGTTTTGAACTGTGCTTAGACATGTTTTCAGACTTGCTAGTAGATAGCAATTATCTGATGACTTATTTCCTTCCATTATATGTTGTTGATTCTGATATAGGATAATACATTTGTCCTTGGTGAATCTCACAAACAAATCTTGGTCACACAATTGACTAATATTGATCAGGTTGGCTTTCAGTCCATCAACAAGAAACACATCCTTTAATTTTGGTAAGCCAGAAACATTCAAGGACCCTAACCATAAAACACTTCCATTTGTATTGTTTCCAAAGGTTACTGATTCCATACTAGAGGGAAGAATATTGGATAGCAGCCACTTGTTGCTAGTCATATGTTGTGAGCTTCCATTATCAAAGTACCACCTTTGTTCTATTTCAGCTTTGAGAGAGGTAAGATCAATGAGGCCATTATCTTTTCCTTTTTCTACCTAGGTGGGCTTCTTGACTGATTATTTCTCCCCCAGTCTCTTCTTCTGGTCATATTTGTAGTCCCTATAATGACGTTTGATGTGACCCATTTTTCAACACTAGTAGCATCCGACTTCCTTGTACTTATGTTTTATGAAATTGTCTTTCTTGTTCGGACATGTTGTTCCTGTTCTTGGGAGTGTTCGAACGAGTTCCTCTACTTTTACCGTCTTGGGATGAGGAATCTCTTTTTCAGCTTCTAGTTTCAAGCCTAAAGTTCCCCTCTGGTACCCAATGCCTTCATGAGCCTTAGAGGTAGTCCCTAGACATAGAATGTGATCCAAGGACGACGTTCCTAAGTTCATCATCCTTACTATTTTTCTAAGATGTTCAAACTAAGATTGAGCCATGTTATTCTTAAGGATTTCTCCTTTTAGTGTAACTACCTCTTTCTCTAAGTCTCCGTTGTCTTGACTGAGTTGATCGACTTATCCTTGAAGATCTTCATCGATATTTATTGTATTTATCCAACTTTCGTATAGTATTGAGTAAGAACATGCTAGTTCTTCGTTTGAGATCTCATCTTCTTCTTCTTCCATCATTGGGTGAGCTAGAGGATTTTCTGGAATCTGGTCAACAACCACATGTATTTGAACGCTAGTTGCCACATCCTTTGAAAATTCTTGATGCTTTATGTCTGATTCAAGAATCGAGGTCATGAATACCAGAGTAATGGGTTAACTATTGTGTTTCTCGTCTCCTTTGTAGTCTTCTGATTCATCATCACTCGAGGTAACAAAGAGAGATCGCTTCTTTTTCGTATTAGCACATTCTACTTGGATGTGACCATAACCTCCACATTCTCTGCACTGGATTGAGTTGTTTCTAATATTTGGTCTTGGAGACCCTTGTGTCCCGCTAATCTTAGTACGATTAAATGTGTCAGATGCAATTTTGAGAGTTTGAGGTTGCCTTTCGCTTGAGTATTCAACCTTTTTATGGCTCTTCAAAAATTCTTTGACAATAAGGCCATAAATATTGAAAGCTCATTCCCTTCATCAACAGGTGGTTCAAACTCGGCCCTTAGTCCCACTAGTTTCTTTCTTTCCTTGGACTCTTTGTTTAGTTCTATTTCAAACATAAGCAGAGATCCCATCAGTTCTTCAAGTCTCACTCTTTTCAAGTCTTTTGCCTCACTTATTTTTGTTGCCTTGTATGCAAACCTAGGTGGCAAGGATCTTAGGGCCTTTTTCACAGGCTTCTTGTATGGACTCTTTTCCCCTAAAGTAAACAATTTATTGGTTATGTCACACAATTTTCCATTGAAGTCATTGTTAGTCTCCTCCTTACTCATCCATAAGTTTTTGAACTTTTTTGTAAGCAATTCTAACCTAGATTCACGAACTGCATTGGTTCCTTCAAAATGGACACGAAAAATATCCCATTCTTCCTTGGCTACTTCGATGGTAGAGATCTTCTGAATTGAGAGGGATTAACACCGTTGAATATTGCATTCAAGGCCCGTGAGTTTTGGGTGGAAAGGGCGTCTTCTTCATGTGTCCAGTCTACTTCGTCCTTGGGAACAATTTTACCTTCAGCATCACTTTTGGTAGACGACTTCCATCCTTGTAGAACTGATCTCCATTCCTTTTCATCATTTGATTTTATGAAGGCATGCATCCTTGCTTTCCAGTAACCATAGTTTGTCCCATCAAGAAGAGGAGGACGACTAGTATAACCACCTTCTTTCATCAAATCCATCTGATACCCACACACAATTTGTTAGAGTAAACACATTTCTCACTCAATAACTTAGAGTGACCCGCTATGATACCAATTGATAGATATAAGTGTGTGTTCCAGGTCACAATTCTTAATGTTCAAACTATGATCTCGTTCGGACTTTAGCAAGATGTCCGAATCTTACTCCTATAAGATTCTATAGAGCAAGTTGTGATATATTTCCAGAATAGCAAGGCACACACAATCTTTTTACTTAGTCTAAGAACTCCGCCACGTCCACTGGTCAGGCTCGATGCAAGGATTTCCACTGATATGATTCAAGGTTTACAATTAGTCTAATGTGGTACAAGACTCCCTCTCTACTCATGGCCCTTCTTGAAACCTAATCACTCCTAGTGGAATTTAGAATGAACTCCCTCCATTCCCCTCTTTATAGCATCACACACCCATACCCACATTACATTAATATAAGATGAAGCATATAAGGAACATCGTCTTTCACCAAAGGTGAAAGGCTTTTAATGTGTAATACCTCAACCGAGTATCTGCACTCCGCATTCCTTCAGCACATCTGGACTTCACTTGTTCTTCCTCGAGCTTTGCTCCTAAAATTCGTACCGAGCATCTTCCAAACCCTCGAATTTATACCGTGGACAGTCTTCAAGACTAGATAAGGGTGGATCATTATTCTAATATGACTCCAACCTTACCTTCTTTTTTGCTCTCTTTCCTTTAAGTTATCACAGCGGAATTAGGAAAGCTGCTGCTCAAGTATCCTCTTCATATAGATTCCTAGATTGCTTCTAATTCTGGTTTGATAGCTTAGACGTTCGGATCTTCTAAGATGTGATTGTTATCCACTTGCCAAATAGATCCCAGACCTACCAATTACTTGCTCCCCAAGTTCCTTAGCCTCCAAGCCACTTGACTCACGTGCATCTCACAACTGCTCTGCTTCTAGTCCGAACTTCCCATATCTGGCACGTCCCTACAGCATAGGATTGCCTTAGTTCGAAGTACTTCCTAGTCCTGCCAAGGACTTCACCTCTATTTTTCATCAAATCTTTATAAAGTTTGATATCTGAAGTAGCTATCTTCTTGTAGAATCCTTGAGACGAAAATATGGATAATTTCAAACCCAACATAATATTTGAGCTTAATATGAATGTATATCAAGCTATACGTTTGAACACCCAAATTGTAAATTTTTTTGCTTAAATCCATGATCTCCCATTAAACCAAGCTCTAAAACCATATTAAACTACCAATTTTCCTAAAAGCTCAAACTTTTAAGCTTTATTTGGAACCTAAAAGATTGCGAAAGTTAAAAACGCCATAAAACGACTTTTTCATGCTTGGTTTCACTGTGAAATATAAAGGAAATCAAATATAATTGAAATTCCTCAAAATTTTACATATTTTTAAATTTCTTAATCTTTATATTACAAAGGGAAACATATAAAATGTGTTTGAAAGAACAAATCGAATTAATTTATTAAGTTTAAACCTATTTTTATTCCTCTCCAATTTTTTTCTTTCTATTTTTCCTCTTGGCTTTTCTTTTCTCACTACTTTTGGGTTCCAAAGGGAGCCTTAGGATTTTAGTTCAAAATGAGTATCCTGCTTCTTAACAAAATCAAAATTATTCCAGAAATCTGAAAGGATGAAACTTTGGACATTGAGAAGGAGAGTGATTATTCTACTTTTCTTTAGTTTGTCCCAAGAATTTGGGCAGAGACAATTGGATAGTTGCAGTTCCACCTTGACTGGTTCTTCTAATGTCCAATTTATGGAAGTACTGATTTATTTGCTTACATTAGCAAAATAAACACAAAATCCCCTGAATTTTCTGGATTATTTGTTTGGATTCTTGGAAAGAAGATGAGACTTCTTTGTCATCCATTATTAATATTATTATTATTATTATTCCCTTTCATCGCTGTGCCTGGACTGTTCCAGTCCTCGCAAGCTCTACATCTCCATCCCCACTACCATCTTTACCACCTCTTGCTAAGTCAGCATCATCTTCTTCCATGCCGTCGACCACCTCTTCAATGGGCTTGTAAGTATATAACCAGGCACATATTACATAATATATCAGATTCAAAACTTGTATTCCGGTCACTAGCCAGTAGTAGTAATCCAATCTCCCTCTGTTCAGGTTTCTATCAGGTAGCCAATTCCTACTTTTTCCTGTATATTTATGGACTAATGTGACCATCAGGGTACCTAGATAGTTTCCCATAGCTATTGCTATCCAAAACAGAGCTACAGATGTGCTTCTCATGCTTTCCGGAGATTGATCATAGAGAAACTCCAAATGCCCAATTGACATGAAAATCTCAGCTACTCCATGGAGGGCAAATTGAGGAACCAACCAGAAGACACTTATGGGAATAATAGCTCTTGGTTTGTCCAGTAAGTTGTGATCAGCAGCAACAGCTTTCCTTTTGATCTCAACTAAGGATGAAACTATTGTGGCCAATATGTTAACCATGAATCCAATGCCCATCCTCTGCAGGGTCGTGATTCCGGAAGGGTTTCTGGTGAATCTTCGAGCCAATGGAACGAAGAAGCGCTCGTATAGAACGATCCCAATAAGCACAGATAGGATACTGAAAATTGACAAGCTGGCCGGAGGGATTTGGAATGAGGGGGATAGGTGGCGGTCCATGGTGCGAGCTTGTTGGATGGTGAAGCTGTGCTGATGCAAAGATGAAGTCACATGTAATATTCCGCAGCCCAAAGTGGCAGCATTCGGACAATGGATTTTAGCTCCTCGACGCGGTGGACAGTGGCAAGCCTCCAGAGATTTGGAGGGTTTGAGTTCGTTGCCTCCCCTTCTGTTACTATGGCTGCTTTATCCAACCACCTTCAAACAAGAAATTAAACAGGTTTTCTTAGCTAGAGAGGTTCATGAACAAAATTTTATGGTCTAAGAACAAAATTCTAAACAATCATGTTAACTACATTGTTAGAGCATCATATTCACCTGCAAAAAGACTATTAGAAATCACTTCATTCTGCATTCTACTCAATTCTATTTGGCAGAGTAATCAAGTATACAAGCAGCATAGCTTAAGCTTACTTGAACTGATCGGTATGTATAAGCCTTCCATTTACTGAAATAGTGGCATCAAGTTCTTTATTTTCGTACAATAATACCGTCTGCAGGCATCCGCTTTCCTTCTTACAGCGGCAACGATTTACTTGAGCCAAACCACCACGGCTTCCTCCCTGGTTTTAATTTCTTATAAAGAGGAGAACCTACCAAGAAAGCTATGATAGAGAGAGCCATGGCAATGGTTGGAAGGCCAAGACCCCAACCCCAACCTATATTGTCTTGGATGTAAACAACAATGGTGAGGGCACTTAGCGTTGCCATTCCCATGCTGAAATAGTACCAGTTGAAGAAATTCCAGCCTCGAGAGGCAACTTTTGATTTCGACATGTCGAATTGGTCAGCAGCGAATGTAACAACACAAGGCCTAATTCCACCGGTGCCCAGAGATGTGAGGAGGAGGGAGATGTAGAGGATCCAAAGCTGCAAGTCTGAGGCTTCCTTGCAGTTTTCTTTAGTCGGGCATGGTGGGGGACGGAGTGATGGGAGCACTGATGATATGGTGATGCTGACCAATCCCTGCAGGGAAAGAAATTCCTCATCAAAGATGGGATTGATTCTCCTATATATTTTGAAGAAGTAAATACATATTCTTATTTCATGGGACACAGCTAGATTTCTTCTGGAGATTCTACATTGTAACTTCTTCTATAGTGGCCTTAAGAGTTCAATTCAGGTTTCCACCATTGTAGGAGTCCATTGGTATGCATCAATTTGTTTCAGTAAACTTTTTTCAAGGTTCTCTTAGAATAATAGGATTTTCCTTTTTGTTCTTTTACTCAATTTAACGATTAAAAAAATCTATTTAGATAGACGATATACCAGTATAGTTCACATTCTTATGCCTATAGCATGATGGGCAGCAGTAGTTGTTTCACACTAACAGAGTGGGACATTCAAACCACTAATCCATCTTTGACATTAACAAATTCTCATGTCTTTAAAATACATTTATAAGGCTAAGAGAAACTCAAATTATAAGATTATGAAATTTTTCCTCGTGCAAATAAACGAGAGTTAACAAATATACCCTATGGGAGTACTAATCAAATTGTCACACCAAAGATCAAGGCTTGACCCTGATATCCTTTAAACCTAAACATACTTGTGATTTAAAGGAATAATACATGTACTTATATAGTATTAGAATTTTTTTTTTCTCTGTGTTATGAGATATCACAATCAAAGTTGTGATATTCTGAACCCATAATCTAGGACGCCAAGGTCACTCTTATGTTCAAGTCTAATTATACTATGATATCCTAACCTCCAAACTGGGGTGTTCACAAGAGTTAGTGGAAGGGACAAAAATTCCATTATATATAACAAGCAGAGGCAAAAGAAGCCCTGAAGTTCATAACCAGTTTTAGAATTGGGAGTGGTAAAAAGAGATATACCAGTTCATAGATAATGGATCCAACAATAATTGTCCAGAAACGGCCAGCAAAGGAATCAGCAATCAAAGCACCAATGAGGGTGAAGCTTGGCAGCCCCCACTGAAGTTTGTGAGGGTGTTGGAGGCTGGGACCAGGGGCATGTTCAGCACTTCAGTCAGATAAGTTATCATGTTCGCATGGAAACCAGTGGATGCGAATTTGTCGCATATTTCATTTCCTGTCAAACATTAAAATCATATGATCACTCCACTTTCCCAACTATTCAATTCTCTTCATACCCAATAAAAATTAAACTTGGTGCTTGGGGCAGTCCATGCCAAACAGATTATGATTCAGCAATACATCTTTCGATTATCTCAAGACCTTCTTGTTATATGTATCAAGGTAAAAAAGTGTTCGATAAATGGATATTCAAGAAACCAAAACCTTGTGGACAACACAAATCAAGGAGTTAATTTGTTTCCACTTATCGATAATTTGTCTGTTGCATTTCAAGATGAACCCAGCAGTGGCCAATTACAGTTCATCAAAAGCACTTACTTTAGAAAAGCTAAAATCTTGAATGCCTTCTTTCAAAATTTTATGTGACTTTTCCCACAGTCCATTTCCAGAACGAGACAGATATTATATTTTAGTTTTTTTTATAGGAAACTTTCTATCTTGAGAAACCAATATCCATGGCCTATGCCTATGGGATGGGACTACTCAAAACCCTGCAAATCATTCACGGAGGGGAATAAAAATGTTGGGAAAGGGTATATTTATGAGCCCTTTTTTCCAGAAACACCTGCTAATAATTGCATTTAAATGAAACAGCTTTACACATCTCAGAAAATGATAGTGATTAATAAAAAAAACATAAGAGTAAGAAAAGTGGGTGTCACATCCCATATACCATAGGTGAGAGTTTTCTGGTAGGCAGTGGTTCATCTCAATTTAGTAGAAGTCTTTTGAAGTCATGAGGGTTTCTTAATAATATCTACATACCAATCATTATAGAAGGTTTTTATTTTCCGAAAAAGTGGCATAAGTTCTACTTGGTTACTGAAGAACAGCAAGAAACTGAATGAAGAAAAGAAAGTACAGAAGATGAAGATGCAAGCTCACCCAGGATGAATGGCATTGTTCTGAGCCCTCCGAGCTCCTTTTGCTTCTTAAACTTCCTCTTCTCCTCCACTCCATCTTCGGCCATGTTCTTGCTCATCTCGGCTCCCTGGTTTCTAGTATGAGTGCAAGATCCCAGAAAAATGGTATATTTATAGGCACTAGGAGTAGCAGGCAGGAGTTACAAAAATGAGCAGGCAGAGAAATTATGACAACAACAATGAGTGGAGCCCACAAAATTGACTCCATTTCAGGGTGAAGCTGTGTCTTATGTCATTCCCCCATTCCAATTGGGATTGTCTCCACTGCAATTAATTGGTCTGGTTTTGCCCTCACACCTTACTTACTATTAATAATGTTTATCTTCCAATTTCTGTTTCACATGAAAATTTTAGATTATTTTACTTTATTTTGTTGCAATTTCGTCTGTGTCAATTTGTATCCACCTACAAATTATGGACTAATACGACCCTCTAACTATTATCCTGCTATGTGACATCCAGCTGAAAAAATTTAACAAATTTTATCTAAAAGGTCCTCATTTAAATTACAGATATGTGTTTTATACCCCTGACAGCTCATAATAGATATATGAGGGTTTCTTTTAATCATGTGCACTTGTCTTATACTTGTGATAGTTTGTATCGAGCAACATCTATGTTAACAGGAGTACATTATTATAAAAGACATCAAATTACATCCAATCTCACAAAAACAAAAAGAAAGAACTTGTTTGGTGCCTGTTTTTTAAAACTATCTTTGAAATTAGTTTTTGAAAATATAGATGTTGATACTAAAAATAAATTTTGTGCCTAAATGGTAGTATAATGGGCCAAATAAATATGTCAAACCAAAACCGTGCGAGCCCAACCTAATCTGATAATGTCCAAGCCCATGAGAATCAGTTCATGAAAAGGTCCATAGACATTTATGGAATTTTTAAAAAAAAAATTCAAAACTACCAATAAAGAATATTGGACTTTGTGCCGAAAGCGAATGGAAAACTTTACCACGATCGTAACAATGGTAGAGGAGTGTAGGCGTGGTGGAAAGTTATTTGGAGAAACGAAATTTCGTAGTGGATATATGGATAGTTATTGGAAAAAGTGGGTTGGTGCGTTCTTCGGAAATATACATGAAAGGAGGACTCAACACCAATTTTAGAGGATCATCAACCAAGAATCAAAACCGAGCGGCCTTTTAGTATTTCTACAAGATCATCAACAACCAATAATCGAAACCGAACAAGAGCATTTAAGCATTTCTACAAGTTAAATCAGCCAATCTTTTTCGGTCTTGTAGTTTACATGTTTTCTTTACGAAGTATTTGTTCTTCCAAAGCTTTCTTCTTGACTGCACTTGATTTCGGTCAATTCTATAATAAAATCTACTATTTTCCATTAGTCCGTTAAGTTTCATCTTTGCTAATTGATCCCGTTATTTTTTCACTTAGATTAAGGAAGCGGTAAGGGAACTAGGGAATCCATTTTTCATTTGAGAAGAAGTTAGATTTCGGCACAGTTTTAGTTCGAAAATACTATAATTTTCTAGCACGTTCGCACATTTCACCAATTTTCGTGCTTTTTGTATGTTTTGGTGAATTCCATTAGAAAATCCACCAAACATATTTTTGGCATGCCTGGTGGGACCCATTTTTGCTTAAGTATGCCATTGAAATTGAGAATATAACAACTGTAGAGTCTCCAAACTCAAGATGTGATCTTTGCGAGACGGCACATGAAGCAAGTTCCGACCTGGCTGATGGAACCCAGTAGAAAACACGATGAAGATTCTCCGATGACAAACGGAATCCATCCGGCAACCTTTGTTGAACAAAGTGGAAGGAAGGGGTGTAGGTAATGCGGATGTGCCTATTCTTTTCTCTAATAATTCTAACGAATTTTAGGCTCTCATGCAAGAAATAAAGAACCAGTGAGTGATCATGACTGCCTTTATAGAAGAAATGAAGTAGCAATTTCAATCCATCCTAGAGAACCTTAGAGAAAGGGGGCAACAAAGGCAGGAAGTTGCTTCTAAGCCTAAAAGACAATTTTCTAACGAACTCGTGGGGGGGGCGACGTGAGAACCTACGAGAAGTTAGTGAATTTCACCGCTCACCTATGCAAACAGAGGTTAGAAATCTTCCTCCCCATAGAAGAGAAGGTGGTACTCTAGAGAACATAATAGAGGAAAGACCTAATGCAGCCCAAGGCCCGCGACCCTCGGAGGATTTTTGCTCGAGACAGAAATCACCTGACCTGGAGCATATGAGAGGGAGCTTTCTACTTTTTCAATGGAGGCCCTGAGTGGGCATCCACATCACGGCCGCTGTAGGAAGAATGGCAATAGGGGACAACAAATTCTCAACTTGTTATGTACCTCCACCACCCTAACCTAGGAAGAAGTCACAGCCTCTAATGCACGAGCCCAATATACATCCAATGTGGCAAAGACTGAGGAATTCATTGTGAAGGAGAAGTTCATAGCTTTTCCTCCGGATCACTAGCTCCCTAGCAAAGAGGAGCTTAAAGGAAAAGTTTACTATAAGTATCACAACTTTTGGAATCATAATATTAATTCTTGTTAGAGTTTCAGGAATGTTATCAAAGACAAGGTCAACAAGGAAGTCACGATGAATTTCCTTGGAGAAAAGGAAGTCACGGTGAAATTCTTTGGAAAAAAAGAAGTCATTGTGAAGTTCTCTAGAGAAAAAGAAGTCACAATAAATTTCCCTGGAGAAAAGGAAGTCACAATGAAGTTCCTTGAAGAAAAGGAAGTCATGGTGAAGCCCCCTGGAGGAAAAGAAGCCATGATGATTGATGAAGATCCATTTCCATTAGCAGCTTCAATCAACATAGCTACTAACATAGCTACTATTGATTCAAGAGCTATGCTAAATGGAAGAAAATTTGGGAAATTTCACCAGAGTGTAGGAGTAAGAAATGTGGCTGGATTCCTAAGTACTTGACTTATAAAATGACTTGTGACAAAAGGAAAATCTTGGTCGGAAGAATGGAAAAATAATGGAACTTATCCATACCATTCATTTGAAAACTCAAAACATGAGGCAAAGAACAAGAAGTTCTCTAAGGAAAAGAATGTTTCTTCAAATGAGAGACATGTTTCTCTAAGGGAAAAGGGCATGAATGACCCGCCGAAGAAAAATCACCCCCCAGAAAGGTTTAGTTCAACTACTATCACCTATATAAGAATGGCATGTGCTGCAACATAAGAAATCTCCTCAAAATCTCACCAGAACTCAAAAAAAGGAGAATTAAGAGACAAAGAGCCATGGAGAAAAGGCAACTTCCTGGAAAAATGTTGTAGGGAAAGCCAAAGGAGGTAGAGAATCTTAAAGAAAATGTGATGTCTAGTATAGAGAAAACCAAATCTGGAGGAAAAGTTATAGAGAATGTTGAGTCTATTTGCAGTTCAAACGAAGAAACAAATTTGGGAACTATTCTGATAGGTACCAATCCTATTTCTATAAATTATTCTACTAGTTCTCTAACTTTGCCTGCTTTCTTCAAATCAAAGGAAATGGAGGAAAGCCTAGTATAAGTGAAATAAAACTGACCTCTGACAAATAAAAATTTGCATTTACAAGGGGATTGCCATTGAACCATCTAAAGAAAGCAGGCCCGAAAAGGTAATACTTGAAAAACCTACTATGGAAATGAAAAAAACACATTCAATGTCAAATCTACAAGGGGAGTCGCACAGAAGTTTGTGTGAGATACAGCAAGCAATATTTCTCTACCATGTGGGAGAGGTTAGGCATCACCTAAAGGATTAGGCCAATCCTATGGCTTATAAAGGTTCAGCAAGCCTAAGGCAAAAATAATTCTGAAAGCAAGGGGAATTGTATAGAAAGTGGGCTGTGCTCGAATGCCTATCTCCCGAACAAAATGATAATGGACATGATTCATGAAAGGTTTGTGTGGAGGCCCATCGGCGAGATAAAAATGCGATGGCTGATTAGGAGACATACCTATTTTTGGCTAACCATCCTAAGTGACTGCATCAATTATTCCAAGGGCTGCCAATAGTGTCAAAAGTATGGCAGCATAGAGAGGATACCTGTTGTGAAACTCCACTCAATTGTGAAACCATGGCCTTTCAGAGGATGGGCTATGGACTTAATTGGGAAAATCTACCCAACTTCATCAAAGGGACATAACTTCATCTTAGTTGCTACAAATTACTTCACTAAATGGGTAGAGGCAGTACCCTTGAAGAAGGTAGAGCAGAAGAATGTGATCCAATTCATCAAGAAGTAGATCATTCATAGATTTGGAATTCCTCAGTCCATTACAACCGACCAAGGTACCATGTTCACTAGGGATGAGATGACTTATTTTTCCAAGGACTATGTCATTCAACTCATCAGATCCACTCCCTTTTATGCTTAAGTGAATGCGCAAGCATAAGCTTCTAATAAGGTGTTGATAAGCATCTTGGAGAAGATCTTTGGAGGATAATCACAGGGAATTAGGCGCGTAATTTTACTCTTAGACCTTATGAGCTTATAGAACTTCTAAAAGATATTCTACAGGGGTAAGTCCTTATTCTCTAACCTATGGGCAGGATGCAGTGCTTCTAATGGAGGTGGTAGTTTCTTCTCTAAGGGTATCAAGGCAGAACGACCTTAATCATCAAGAATACAATGAGGCCATGATGATGAAACTTAAGGCATTGGATGAGAAGAGATTACAAGCGCTTAGCCACATTATGATCCAGATAAAGAAGGTGGCTCGGGCCTACAACAAGCAGGTTAGAAGAAAGAGTTTTGAAGAAGGGGAGCTCATTTGAAAGGTGGTGTTACCCATTGGTTCTAAAGACAGAGAATTGAGGAAATGGTCTCTAGCGGGAGGGACCATTGAGTTCTAAGTCTTGCTCGGAAATGCCTACTGGCTATCAAGCCTAGAAAGGGAGCAACACAAAAGGTTTATCAATGGGAAGTACCTCAAGAAATACTTTCCCACAATGTGGGAAATGTTGGACACTGCCAAGAAAAACTAAGGCAAAAAATGAGGGAATAACAAGAAAAATAGATCTCATTGACCACTTTTGGATTCGGGAAACTATTCCTAGTAGTTTCTTTGAGTGATAAAGTAGGTTGTTTTGGCCACTCAGCTCAAACCTTTTGTATTCTTCAATGTCATACTTATTATACCCTCAATGTTTTATGAATAAATAAAGTATGTCTCCTAATTTCTTTAAAGTTGGGGAAAATATGTACCAACTTATGGCTTGAAAGGAAAGTAGGCCTTGTGATCCCTATTAATCCTAAATAAAGGTTTTTCCCCACGTTTGGGTTTGTTTGTGTCGTCAATTCTCCAAAAGTAGGTTTCATGACCACTTTAGGACTGGAGAAATATGAGATGATCTAGTGATAAAGTGGCTTCTTGGCCATTGCATTCGCTAACACACTGATTTCTTCAAGAGTGTTCTTGTTGTCTCTTCGGATTTCTAAAAATCTCATAAGTAGGTCCTATGACTATTTGGGTGTTGAAGAAATAGGTATGAGACCAGTTCCAAGATAGAATTTGAAATAGTAAAGTTGTATTTTAGACTTCAAAGAATTTTAGGCAGTAAAGGTGTATTCTGCACCTCGGAAAATGTTTGAAACAGCCAAATGGCTTCAAAGAATTTTTTTCGAAGGTGTATTTTAGACTTTGCGCCTAAGAAACTTTCGTAATAAGCTGAACAACTTCAATTAATTTTTTCGAAGGGTGTAATCATGTTTATTTTCAAAATATACACCCCGTGAAAGGTTTGTAATAGCCAAACGGCTTCAGAAAATTTTTTGAATGTGTATTCTTGACTCTTTTCAAGAGTCTGTATCTAAGAAAACTTTCGTAATAAGCCAAAAAGATTCAATGAATTTTTTCAAAGGGTGTACTCATGATTATGTTCAAATTTGACACCTGGAAATAGTTCGAAATAATGTAGCAGATTTTTCAGAATGTTTTCAAGATGATTTATTTCATCATGCGTAGGAAAAGTTTAGAACAAACCTCAAGGAAAAGTTTCAATTTTTTGAGCATCAAATAAATCTAAGAAACCTTGGAAATAATCCAAACAAGTTTCTTATACGAATTGAAATCAAAAATTCATTATCAAGGAAGCCGTAAAGACGATCTTATAGCGATACTCAGTGTGACTTCTTAACTCCATAGCGACGGCGAACTGTGCTGATTGCGGCGGAGATTGGAGGGGGGTAAAAATCAAATTTGACAGCGACTTCGATGAAAGGTAGAACGACGACTTCATCGTCGCCAAAGAACACAAACAAATCAAGAAAATAGCCAACATACTTGGCAAGGTCGCCGACACAAACAAAGTCGACGACAAAGTTGAGAAAATTCTTAAGACGTTGTAGTCATGTTCGCTAGGTTAGAAGCATTTGGAAATAGAAGTCAAAATCATATAACTCACAAATGTTAATTACTTGACACTGCAAACAAAGAATTCTGCTGACTTTTGCCAGTGAGAAAGAGAAAGAAGAGGAGAAAGAACAGAGCAGTGCTGAGAAGAGAGGAGAATATGGAAGGATTAGTACGTAAATAAAAGAGCTTTCTTCCTATAAACATTTCAAATCTCAAAGGAGAGTCTTTTGATGAAGAAGAAGGGAAATATTTGCTCATCTGGACATACAGAACCAATGTAGAGAGAGATCAAAAGTCGCAGTTTCGGAAGAAAATTTTAATGAAGCTTTTCTTGAGATATTACTCTAGGCTTCTTCAAATCATCCAATCAGGCTCGAGTTTTGGCTCGTTTTTTCAGTGGATAATCCACATCCAAAGGGTAACTTGCACTTTAGGTCTCATGGTAAAAATGAGGAGAACAAAAGAAAGGAAACCCTTTTGACATATAAAAAGCTTTACTGCATACAAACATGCCCCATGGTCCATATTGTATATGGGGGGTAATTATTGACACTAAAAATAATTTTTGGGCCTAAATGGTAGTAGAATGGGCCGAATAGATATACTAAGCATAAACAGTGTGAGCTCAACCCAATCCAATAAAACCCAAGCCCATGAGATTCAGTCCATGAAAAGATCCAAAGACATTTCTGGAATTTAAAAAAAAAAAATTCAAAGCTGCTAGTGGAGAATATTAAGACTTTGGCCTTTAAAAAGCAAAAGTACACTTATGGTACTTTTCTCCAAGTCACATACGACAGAAAGATACTGGCAATGTGGTGGAAAATTACTTGGGGAACAAGACTTCTTAGTAGAGACATGGACAGTTATCGGAGAAAGTGGGTTGGTGCAGTTACTCAAAATGCCTATAAAATAAGGACCCAACACCAATTTTAGAGGATCATCAACCAAGAATCAAACCGACTCAAGAAAGATTTCAAGATTTCTACAAGATCATCAATAACTAAGAATCAAAACCGAACAAGAGCATTTGAGCATTTCTACAAGTTCATCAACCGTTTTTTCCAAATTTTTAGCTTAGTTTTACATGTTTTTCTTTACAAGCATTTGTTACTTTAAAGCTTTATTGCTTTAACCCTTGATTTTCAATCCAATTCTATAATAAAATCTACTATTTTTCCAGCCTAATTCTGTTAAGTTTCCTCTACAAGATTCACGCCATGAATCTAATTTTCAATGATTTTTCCGTTGTATTCTATGAATCATTCAAATCTTAACTAATTAATCCATTTTTCGTTCTTTAGCAGGCTTTTAGATTTTAGCACGCTTAGCTCAAAATACTATAATTTCCCCAAGACGCCCACACATTTACCAATTTTCAGAGCCAGATATTCTGAATACCACTGTAAAATCCACCAAACATTGTAAGTTATCTATTTATGCTTCTTGAATTTACTTTATTCTTTAAATTTAAGTTTTTTTAATCTTCATATTTTTCCAAAAATTAAAATTAAAATTAAACGTATTTTTCATATTCTACTTTTCAGAAAAAAAAATGTAACCAAAGAAGCTAATCCGCTTTAAGAATTTTCTAAATCATCAAAATACATTTTAAATTATTAGATTATGTCAACATATAAGTTTTTTTTTCCAAAATAAGTATACTCATAGTAAAATTATGTTTTTCTTTCAACTGTAGATCAAGATAACGTTTTATCCCGAAAATTATCTCAATAATTAAAAAAAATCAGAATTCATTATTTGCAAAGTTCCACCTAGTATCTGACATGTGGAAATCCTCATTTTGGTGAGCTCAATGGCATACACACCCGAAAAGCAAATCATTTGAACACGTCGGATTAGTTAATAATTGCTATGTTTTTTTTTTTTTTTTTTTTAATCTTTGACTGCTATTAATGGAAGGAGCATTGGAGTGATGAGTCAATTAAAATACCTAATTTTCCATATATATTCACAACTAAAATCAATGAGAAATGATGACTTTGGCATTCCAAATCCACCCAAGAGAAAGACGGCCGCTCACCAGCCACCATGCTCGCCACAACCTGATCAGAAGAATAATTAAAATTTTTAAAATTAAAAATCCACTCACAAAGAAAAGGAATTGTCTAAATAAGAGACAAAAAGGTCCATGTGAATGACCAATTTGAGGATGGTGAAAGTGGATGGTCACGGGTTCTGATTGGCTCCATATATATATATATATGTATATATATTATTGTATGGGCTTTATCGCTATCCCACTTTCACTACAGTAGATAGATGCATTAACACTACCATAAATATATATATATATATATATATATATACTTATTGTATGGGCCTTATCGCTATCCCACATTCACCACAGTAGATAGATGCATTAA
Source organism: Tetrastigma voinierianum (assembly GCA_016808115.1). NCBI lineage: Eukaryota > Viridiplantae > Streptophyta > Magnoliopsida > Vitales > Vitaceae > Tetrastigma > Tetrastigma voinierianum. Next base: position 291,823 of record JAEQBH010003196.1, read on the forward strand.
CACTACCATATATACCCAACCCTTAATCGTTTTCATGAAGACAATGGTCATGGAAACGCAGAAATTTTGATTTTTTGAGGCAGTCAACTTTGACTTGACCCTGCCCACATTATCTTTTTGTGCCCACTTTTTGTGTATTGTATTTATGAGCATTTGGCATTATACAAGAAGGCCAAATATTTTTTTATTTTATAACCGCCTGACCTAACTCAACTACTTCGTTAAGTGTCCGTTAGGAAATCTTGAATTAGTGATGATTGGGTAACTAATACGTTACGCCAATCGAACTACTATTAAGATTAAGAAAGCTAAATGAAATATATAAGATTAAGGTGGTTTACTTTAACATCCCATGGGATTAATTGAATTACATGTAAACTAATCCGAACATAGGCAATTAAAAAGAGTAAATTATGAAATGAAAAAGGACAAAGACCAAAATGATGGCGATAAGCGCGCAAAACAATGCTTTAAAATCTGGACGGACGATACGCTCGACTCCACGGATCGCCGAACGGCCACAAACCAATCCGGCTCAACGAAAAACCGGGGCCATGAATTGACCGGATGAGAACCGCTTCAACCAATCCACAAACCGCGATCCGACCGATTCTCAACGACCGCTTGCCTCGCTTCACAAAAAAATTTCCAAGCTTAAAACGACGTCAGCTTTCGATTTCATCGAAACGACTTCGCTTTGTCTGGGGTTTGAAGACTTATAACCAAAAGAAAATTTAATCAAATACTACATATCCGCGGATCTCGAACATTAAACGAAAGCTACAAAGAAAACCATTCTATCACCGCGTCGCTATCATGATTATTTCAACGTTAACAAAATTATATATTACTAAATTAATTATATATTTATATAAATAAATTTATTCCATTTTTAATATGTTTCATATTTTAATATTATACATATTTTCAAAATAAATTTTAAAATATTTTATTTATATAAAAAAGTAATAATAATATATTGAAAATTATTAATTATATATTTTAAATTTTAAATAAAATATAAATAATATATTTATTATGTCACTAGTTCATTCGTCAATCCAATCAATAAATTATGAACCGATAATTTTTTCGATTGAATCATCAAACCGATTTTTAAAACGTTGATCGAAAGCAATCATTTGAATTTCCAGTGACAAGGCAAGAAGGTTATATATAATAATTCTGTACATGGAAATGATGTCACCTCTTACGTCAACTGAATCTGACCGTGAAAACAGAAAACGTAGGCGCATATCAACACCATATCTCTACGCGGCTTGTTCTTACCCTACCCCTTAGTGAAGTCCAGTGCCACACAGAAATTCAAACGATGCTCTGCAATCGGTCCCCACATTCGCATTATTTGCGCATCTTTGCTCTAATTTGCAACAGAACATTAGATCCCAAACGATTGACTTTCTGTAGGGTCCAGTTCGGCCCGCTGGGAATTCCTGACCATTGTCGTAACTCATAAGCATATATGCTAACAATTAATGTTTTGGGAGGCAGCTTACACCATCTGCAGACGCTTATCATCACGCAACTTTCTACAGTGAATTCAGTGACTGAGACGCTGATTTTAGCTTACAAGTTACAACAGCCCTAAACACAAAGATGTCATCCTTTTACCTAGAACTAAGCCCGGAAACTCTCTGCCATGAAACAAACTAAAAGTTGCAAAACGAAGGTGCATATTGTCACATCCCACATCATCGTATAGGAGGAAGAGTTTCCTTACACTAGATAATTATTATTATTATTTTATAATCACTGACAGTCTGCACTAACTTACGCAAGATCTCGACTACGAGTAAGCGCCCTAAAGAAATGAAACTGGCAACACTCAACGTCCCCAATGCGACTCGAATTTATAACCTCTGAATACCAAATCCCAAAGCCGACAAGACCGAGCACTCAAGGGCCCTCACACTGGGAGCAACATGAATCTTTAACCTAATAAGATAAGCCTATTTTAAAGTCATGAAACCCCTTACTCTCAAAACGGATAATATTTATACATGGGTATGGGGAGTTGTTACCTTGACCCCATGTTGGGGTTGGTTTGTTTGCCCTTTTAGAGAGTGTTTATCTGTTTGATTTTGCCTCACAATGCAGTGGAATACAATGGCGATAAGTCAGCGCAAATGTTACAATGAGGACAAGTTGGTGATCAAGCAGCACATACGCATGCAGAATTGAATTGATGAAAAAATTTTAATACAAGAACAAGATGACGAACCCCTTACTGAGCGATAGGCAACCATAACTGATCTATATACCTGTTTTCCCCCTCTGATAGGGGAAAACAACTCCAGATAGGATCTGCACTAACGCTAGCGGGATGACCAAAGTGAAAGCAGATGAAGCTCTTAAGGCTTTTCCTGAAACATGATGGACTAATTTATGACTTGAGAAAGAAAATTAATGCAGAAGAACAACACCCTATGGAGGAGAGGGGTGGGTGCATCAATTCATGGCAATAAATACTAGAAATTTTTTTATTCCAGGATAATAAATCAGCAGGAGAATTGAGACCCCTTTCTATTCTGAAAAGCAAAACAAAAGGGTGAGCTATATTTGTGAAGATGGTTGTCGTTTCTCAGTTGAAATCCTTCAACCTTCTTTAAAACATCCATTGATTTCTTTCGAGCACTAGGCTTAGTATTTCTGCTTGAAAGGCTACCAAATAACCCCATCAGGAATTCCGAATTTCTCACAGATACTGGCTACCTCTTATAATCCAAAGTGTTGTAGTTTCTCTCCCTTATGACAGGATTCATAAAGTTCTCAGGCTGACTGCTCAAAAGAAGGTTTATCAATTGTCGGGCTTCTATCAAGCAGCCTCTGAAACTACCTTCCTTGTATATTTCACTCAAGCCAGTAGTGTGATACTTTTCATCTGCGAAAGATTCCAACCTCTTTAGATCATAGTTAATCATCATAACTGCATTCGCATTGAACCTCTTGACGCTATCATTAAGAAAAGCTGACACGACAGAACTGGAAATATGCTCAAGGGCACCATTCCCAACCTTGTACAATGCATCCAAAGGTAAAATTTGCTGAGCTGTGGACATAAGAGTGTCAAGGTAAATGATAACCTCATTCATGTACTCATTTCCATTTTCACTTACTTCCTCCGTTGTCCAATTGATATTTTCTGTAAGCTTCATAAACTCGTCCAACTTGGTGTCCACCAAGGATAGCAAAGCAAGATAAGCAGCATCCCTTGAAGTTTTTAGAACTATTTTGGCCATTAAACTAGCTTGAGGCCTCTCAACTGATCTGCTCGATCCCACATAGATGAGCTGCATGATGAAGAAAATAATCACAAGCTTTTTCAAGGACAGCTATGTTTGCAGCAATCTGCATGGCTTGAGAGACACCAGTGGTGCCACTGTTAATTGCCTTAAGTATAGCTTCATTAAAAACATCAATCAAGAGCTTGTCCAAATACTTCTTCACAATATCATTGATATTCATGTGGATCCCATGAGACAAGTAACTGACACAATCCTTGATGAATGACCTGATGATGCGGCAAACATCAGGTACCATAGAGGAGAATGGTGCAAAGTATGGGAAAGCAGGCATTATATCTGAGGTTTGGAGATGAAATGATAGAACATTTGTGGTGTAGTCAGATTCCTTTTTCAAAACCATCTGCTCATAGGTGTCGTTAGCAAGGACATCAAGAATTTGTTGCCTGCACTCATCCAAAAGAAGAGTATGGAATCTCTCCCTGCCATTGTCGAGAACCTCAAGCAGTGGACTCACTTCATACCCATAGTGTCTAAGAGTTGCCCCAAGAAGAGTAACATAGTCCTTTATCATAAGAATGTTGGTTGCAGAATCCATGTGAGAGAACTGGTCTCCTATCATTGCTGTCATTTTAGATACCGCTGTTTCCCACATTGTCTCAACTTGATTAGGTAACAGTAGCCCCCCAGCTGTTCTCAGAACCCGATCCTCCACTATAAAATACCCTGCAATTTGAGCTAAAAAAGTCTGATGGGACTCCAGAAATGGTAATGTAGGTGAGATCTGCAAGTCTGAATTGAGCTGCAGCAATCGATTCTTATAGTAATATTCACGAAACTGCTCTTGGATTCCAAGGCAAGTATGAATGTGATATGCTCGGTAAAGAGGTGTAAGATCAAACTTCAGAATAGAATCCTCATCAATTTCTTCAACATCTAAAGTATATGCAAAATCTTCTAAACCTGAACGACTCTGATCCTCAGCTTCCCTCTGATGAGCCAGCATATCCTCATCCCTCTGACGGCTTGACACAGCACGTGCAACTGCTGTTTGCCCAATATCCTTTGCAGAACTTCTAACTTGCACTAACCATTCATTGAACTGAGAACATACTTTCTTCTCAATATGTGATTTTATCACTGGTATTCTTGTCTCAATCATCAGTCTCAGTGCTTTAAGGGGAACATACTTCAGGAAATTCTTCTCAATGAGATCCACAGTTTTCAAAGCGGGATAAAATTGGCCTTCAGAAATGTGATTATTACACCTCACACAAAGATCCAACACTTGAACACAGATCTTTGACATTTTTATGGCTTCAGTCACATTCTTCTTGATTGAATATGACTCAAGAAGCTCCTCAAGTTTCATCAAAAGTGCACTTCCAACCTCTTGCAACTCAAAATTATCACTTGAAAGCTCACTTTTTAGCTCCTCAGCATCAACCAAGACACCACGGAGCTCATCAACCGCAAGAATGAATTCCTCATAGTGTACCCTGCAGAGGTCCTCAATTTCGACTTCCTTCTTCTTCACAAGATTTCTAAGTTGGAAAAGAAGGCCCAGGGTCGCCCCATTTCAAAAGCATGCCTAACAATTGGGCCCAAATCCTCTCCATTCCCAATCAAAGTGGCAAGGACCAAGTCCTCTCCTGTATCTCCATCCTCTGTAACAGTTCTCCTCTTGGGTTTCGACATTCATTGTGCTGATAAAATCAAGAAAAGAAAATAACCAGTAATATATACCCATTCAAACCAACTACAAGAATGAGAAGCAAAATGAATAGAACTTCTTCAAATCCTAAATGGGTATCCCAACTGAGCTTCCATCACCAATTCTGCTAAATATTTAATGTATTTCCCAAGACAATAAATAACAAAAATAGATGGAAAATTACAAAAAAAAAACTAACTTTAGGAAGCCTTTGGAAGAATGTGGCTTTTGCATTCCGCACTCTAATAAAACCACAGAGAAGCCATGTAAAATTTAAGGCATCCAAATGTTCCCTTCTTTCATTATACTCATCAAAAATGAAAATGAAGGCATACTAAAGAAAATTTTCATTGAATTCCAAACGAGCATCCTTTAACATGAAACTTACAAAATACAAGGTATAGAAACAAATACCTGGCCTGGAGGAATGTCAGTAGTTGTTTGTGGTCTTGAAACTATAACAGTTCTACATCTAGACGAAAATCAGAAACAAATGGAAGACAAAAGAACATTCTTCATGCAAATATCAGACATTGACGCCTGATGGGTCTTGAAAGGATATACAAATAATTACAGATTTGGTATCTCTCAAAAATAACCAAATCAACAGAAAAACAATGCTTTATTTGCAGCAAAACACGTTGACAGACATATATACACACCAAAAAAACAAACTTGACTGTATCAATCACTAACAACAAAACAGAAATGAGATTTTACCCTCTTTTTGGCCAAAATCACAATCAATAACCGAACAAACAACAATAGTACACATAAAACTTCTAATTAAATGGTCCAACAAGCAAACAACAAAAGAAAACTACGAAGGGATATTAATGCTCTTGGCTGCCCAGAAAATTAAGGAAAATAAAAGAAAGAAAACTTGGAATTGAGGCACACCCATTTCTACCCTAATCTATGCAAATGTTGCCTATTTCTCTCCCTTCCGTTTCTCATCAACCAAACGCACTGGTACAAAATGGGAAAACAAAAAATCAAATCGAATTCTTATAGACTGATTGTGGCAAGAACTTACACAGGGAGAAGTTGTACATGTTCCTCTATCGAATCACCGCAAACCCAAATAAGAATATAACAACATTTTCCCAGGCTTTCCCTAATTTCTTCACTTCCGTCTTCTCTCCCTATTGAGTTGTTTTGTGCTGGGACTTCAAGTAATCTCTTGTTTACATACCTTGATGTTTTCATGGCATTTGTCTTTTGACGGACGTGTTTTGCTGATTCCACCACATGCTTAAGCAGTTCATTGGGCAACCATTTGAGGGTCAGTGGAAACAGTAAAACCCGTTCTGGCAATAGTACTATCCAATGCCCGTGGTCCAAATTCCGAATCAGCTCAGTTTTAAACACTAATACGAGGCATTTTCAAATATATTCAGATAATTTTAATCTTATTAAACAATTTTCAATTATCACAGAAACTTTCTTTTGAAATAAAAACTTTGAATTATTAAAATCCAACAACTATAAAATAAAACAAACCTTTTTTAAAAAAAGAAAATAAACCACATTTAGCAAATTTAATTTTAAGGAAAGCCATGCATAGTAGTATAAACCATAGGGCATAATGAAAGAAAACCTTTTTTTGAAGAGTGGTATAATAAAATAAAACTATTAATTTATTATGTAATATTGATACCTCAAAAAGCGACTCAAACGAGGATGTCCGGTTCTGTAGCGATTGTCTTCGTCACCTGATTTAATACGGGGTCAGCCCCAAATAGTCATTCTCTCTAATTTATTAAATATTTTTTTGGTTCCTTTGTAATTACTAGTAAGTGCTCACGTGCATGGCACGAGCTTTTTTTTTTTTTTTGTAAGTAATGAATAATGGAAAAAGAAAAAGTCATGATTTTACTTTAACTATTTTTTAAAAAATTTAAACATTTAAACATTAATAGAGAATTTCAAAATTCAAAATTTTAAAAAATGTAAATCATCTTAGATCAAATCTACAAAAAATAAAATTAAAAAAATCAATATAAGAATTTATTGATTAAGCTATATGTAACCTACAAAATAAATTTTCAATAATCTAGAATATCAGGATTCCAAAATCTAAAAATATTAGAAAACAAAAACATGTCATACAAAAGAGCATTCCAAAATATATATGTGATTTATAAAAGCATTAACATTACATTTTTTTAGCTTCGTGTCTTAAGTAATATTGCTAAGTCACCATAAGACATTTTATAAAAAAACATAATAGAAACTTGTCCCAATAATTAAAAACAAAAAGAATGTATTAATCTCCAATCTTGAGTTCCTTCTTTACAGGCAAGTTGTCATCTCTACTCATTTAGATGTTGTTTATGCCTTCTTTCAAGTATACTTCATCTGCAACGAACTTTGTTGACAACCGAGTTGAATCATTGGATTTATTAATTTTTGTAAGAAATGTGTAGGACTTTCCAAAGCAATGAATCAACCCTTTATAGACAACTATTCATGCCTTCCTAAAATATGAAAGTGCTCAAATTAGATAAAAACATTATTTTCCTTTTTTTTTTTTTTTTTGTTAAAACCAAGGCATTATATATGTTTTTTTTTTATTTGATAAAGTTAGTGACATGACAACCAATCAATTTTTCAACAATGTCGAACAAAGTCAAAGTAGTTTGGTTGGTTTATTAGCAATTGTAAGTCTAAGCATATACCTACATTAATATTTAAGATAATAAGGAAGCTTGAAGGTAATAAATATCACTACTAAAGCCGTTAATCAATAGATATTAAATAATATTACCTCGGGCAATAATATGTGGTAGTAGTGAAACATTTTGTACATTCTGCTTCTTCATTCTTTACCAACACTTTGTTATTACATTTTCTACAAGCATTGTACTTTCATATTATGAATATGAACTATTGTGGCTCTAAAAGAATAATGTATTTTCTATACATGTACATGCACAACATCAATACCAATTTGACAATTGTAATGAGTGAAACATAGGTATAACATTTTTGTAATATCACAAACCTGAAATTCAAATAATGGTCGATTCATCAAATCAACAAGTGTTGTTTGTTTTGAACCAATAAATTTTGATGAGTTTGGAGAAATTGATGAACTAGAAGCACCTAGAATTGTGACACCCCAAAACCCGGGGGTCCCGTTGACAACCCGTCACGCGGGAATTTCTACCTTAGGCCAAGGCGCACCTTAAGTTTTGGGTGTCAAACCAGATCAATTACTCATGACACCGAGTTACGGAAGACCACTCCGATCCGTCCCTTCACTATGACCCATTCATTCATATTTAAGCTGAAAATATGATAATAATACACTGAATACAAGCCTGTGAAGAGTCCATCACGAATCTCTTACCATTATTACATACCCGACTATATCAGTAATAAATTCAAAGCACTGACCATAATTTTATACAAAAATACATGCTGTAACTAGCTCGTCTCAAGACTTTTACAAAAGATTTATCATTACCATATTGCCTTCTTCGCAATCACACTCGTCTGAAATGATTACCCGGCGGTGTAATCCTACACCGGTGCTGGTCCCACGTACGAACAACGCCCAATAAGGATAACTCCTGCCAAAAGGCTGCCTCCCACGGCGAACACGCTGGCTGCCATGTTCACACACACACCCATCAACATTCCAATGAATATGTCAATGCTATGGAATCCACACAGAAATGAGATGAGACTCATCACGCCTCATGTCCCGAGTCCTCACCGACTCCTCACACAACTCCTAAGCCTATGTGTGAAAAACCGTCATCCTGGATGACATCTAATGATCATTTTCAAAACAAATTTAATATGTTTATAAAACAAAAGCTTTTTGGATGATACATCACAATGATCATTTTATATTCAAAATCCATGCGCCTTTATGGCAGTGATTCGTCTCACCGCGGCTCCTGAGCCCATACACTTTACGCCTTTCACCGCCGTGGGGACTATGCCCGACCATAATCGACAAGTTTTCACCGAGGGGGATCTATACCTCTTCTTGATACCCGACACATATTTTTCTTTTCATGCAACCGTGCGACTATGTTGGACGTTGTCATATTTACTGAGCCCACCCAATCAAACACCAAACGCAATGACGATGCAATTAACCATGCACTCCACACTCCATGAAATGATGTTTCCTGCATATGTAATGCAAACATAATGCATGTTAGCTCGTGTTACATGTATAATACACTACATAGAATAATTTATAAACCGCACTTTGCGTCAAGTACCATAGATAATTATATCAAAGACGCGATTTACATCCATTCATGCTAATATATATAACACCAATATGTCAACATATTTACAATGCATTCAGCATGTTATAAAATTTCCAGCAATAACAAACATAAATAGTCCACACAAACTAGTCATTCCTGGCCAAAAATCCCATTTATTCCTACTTTGAAATAATTTCTCACTCGCCTGTAAATTTCACTTTTGCTTTATTTATTTATTATTTTTTTTAACAAATTCCAAGATCACATAAATTATTATAAATCTATTCATGAAAGAATCCTCAACCGCCTAAAACTATCCCAAAACAAATTCCAATGTCCAAAAACTCATTCCATGGTTAAAGTGAAACCATTACCACCATTTACGACCCTTAGAGTAAGAGGAACCAAAGGTAAAGAAAACCCTACTTTGTTTTGGCACTCACTGTAGGGGCTCTCGCCTAAGAGAATTTCAACTTTAACTTTCGGACTAACAACTTTCGATCTTTGGAACATCGGGAATCGAAGTCATTTCCCTTTTTTTTTTCTTTTCCCTCCACGCACGATTTTCCTCCTCTATTTTGTTTTTCCTCCTTTTCTTTCCTTTCTTCATTTTCTTTTCTTTTTTCTCCTTTCCTTTCTTTTTCTTCTTTCCTTTCTTTTTTCTCCTCTTTCTTCTTTTCCTTTTCTCCTTTTCTCCTTTTTCTCCTCCTTTTCCTTTCTTCATGAATTGTTTTCTTATACGTAATCTCTTCCTTTGTTTGATCCTGAAAGAGGAAACTTCCCTCTCACTTTCCTCATATTTTGACTTCGATACTCCATGTGCCATTTGTCGAATGGACACATGCATAGATAGGTAATTGGCAAATGTCACACCACATGGCTCTCATGCCATGTGCCCTCCTCTAAGCTTGTCATGTGGCATCCATATGGTCATGCCATGTGGCACCACTCCATGTGTTATCCGACACCCGTGCCTCGAAATACGTGAAATTCCGACTGTCTCGGAATCCAACGAAATTCAATTAGGTAGCTAGATTTCGCGAGATAAATCTAACGATGAAGTGTTTTATTCAGCGTCAATCACAGAAAATTCGGGTTTTTCAACATATTACTTGACAAATTACCATTTAGTCCTTTTTAGAAAATTTGCATTTTCTAAGTTTTACATTCCCCTCTTTAAAAATTAGTCCCAATTACACACATACCCTACAGTCTCATGCAACAAAATGAGTGTTTCAAAGAGTAGTACAAATGACTAAAAGCAGCATGCTTCATCCTTAAATAAGAAAGGATAAGTGGCAGCCATCATGTCCTCACGTTCCATGCCTCTTCATCCTTGGTGCTGCCCACAGCCTTCCTTAGTCTCCACAGGTCTTCAAACCATGAGAAACCTAATCGACTATTCATAATACATGGAATCCTCTTGAAGGTTACATCTGTATTAATATTAAGACTTGCTCCCGATCCTTTATATGGTGAATCCCGGGTGTATTCCCGTGACATGGAACATGGAAAACCTGGACGCATGAAGCTCAACGGTAAAGCCAACCGATAAGCAATTGTATCAACCCTCTCGGTACCTCGAGTTGCAGATATACCTCGTGTGAGCTCCACTGTATCAGACATCCACTCCTCTCTTAGGCATCACCTTTGAAGACATGATCACATGAGCTCTAGTGGTGGAGTCGCTAGTGCATCGGTCTTAACTCTCTAGGCTTGGCTAGAGTGAGAAGGCAGTTTACGTATCAAATCCACCTTCTTAGAGGAGTCTATAATCAAATCTAGACTCGTGGTGGATCTCTTTCCTTCCTTCGTTCAACAAATCGGAGATCGACATGGCCTCCAATATAAAACCTCCTAGGGTGCCATCTGTGACCTCGCTTGATAACTGTTGTTATAGGCGAACCCTACCAAGGGCAAATGCTCTTTGTCACCAGCAAGTCAGGAAGCATGCACGCGACATAATCATCAAAATGTATGGTCATCTCAGATGATGGATTAGCATGCCCCACGGCCAGTTTCGTCATCAGAAATGCAGAAAATTTCACAGATTTTCCACATACTATAAGCGATAATTCTGGATTTGCCATTTTTCGAAAAATTGAATTTTTCTGGGTTTCTCTTCCCTTAAAAAAGAAAATCGATATAAACATGATTGAAGGTGTGTCCTTAACACCTTAGGCGATAGAACACCCCCAGGTGAGTGCCGGTTTAATGAAACCCTTGTCCAACCCAACTCTGTATCTAGGCCTTGAGGTTCTATGACTCAAGCTGCAGGCGCCATCATCTGAGTCATAGAAATGGGTGACGTACTAGGGTGTAACTCGATACAAAAGTCTACATCCCTTTGCGGAGGTAATCTTGATAGCTCATACGGAAAAACATCCTCATACTCACGAGCTGCACGAGGTAGATCCAGTCAAGGCTCACCTCGTATCCTCAGGGGTGGGGCTTCTTTGGCGGTATCTTTACTTATACCAGCCAGGTCTTTACATTTCGGGGTAAAACACCATTCTGTCTCTTGAAACACAACACAAACACCATTCTGTGTGTATGCAGTAACTCTCCTACAATCACAATCAATGACAACTCAGTGTGTCGTCAACCAGTCCATCCCAGGGATGACATCAAACTCAGACATGTCATGGCCCTTAGGCCTGATGGTAGGATCCCGGAGATCTCCCCAACTCCACAATCTTGGGCATATATCATGCTCATTTATTTTCCGAACCCCAAGGTTATGTTCTCACAATCTAGTGTTCTTCATTTTCTATATCTGACTATCATTGCATATAATCCACAACATGTAACACACATTATGTAACCTGATCATCACCTGACGATTCCTGAGAATACACAATGAATATACGATGCCAATTTGGGAGGCAGACTAGTATTGGATGCCATATGGATCCACACAGGAGCTCCTAGTGTCAGTTTACCTAAGTTTGATCTTAAATTTGTGGCCCTAATATCGGACATCAGGCCACAGGAATTCATAACCTAAGCTCTGTGCTACTCTTCGCGTATCCTAAACCCATGCCCGCTGAGCCACAGTGCTCTCATTACCTAAGCTTTCGATGCAATGTGGCCCCGAAACACAGGGGTCAGATTGTAGCAGATCAACACTGTGAGATTCTGTGGATTTCGGGTAACTTGGAAATACCATTGTTGTGTCATTTATCGGGATCCATATTTTCCACAATCGGGGCGAGTCTCCTTTGTTCGAGGCTCTACCCAATATATATTATCTACCATATAGTATATCATGATCTCTGACTATATCACAATAGTCCATGAGTTTATTACAACACTCTTACTCTGAGGCATATATTAAACTAGTTTGTTCCTAATATAGTTTACAAAATATCAAAGCCATCTGGCTTCCTTTAAAATCGGCCTCGAAGAGTGTAGGTCTGAAACTCTCACACCCAGGCGAAATGGTCCCACGGCAGGGTAGGCAATGCCAGGTAGAGAATAGTTCCTACAGGGGCTACTCCCCGCCTAAGTGCACATGCGATACCATTTCACACATTCAAGTAAAAGCATACACATTCTAGATATGCCATGCTATGGATGGTCTGACTCACCGCAATCCCGTATCACAGTCCTCACCAACTTCCTCACACATTACATATGCGAGTGTGAAAACTTTCATTATGTTCCATCGTGACCATTTTCCAAAGCAAAGTTTTTGTTTTATAAATCGAAAATCCATTGAATGATCTTATATTCGCGTTTTTTACTGCGAGTCAGGTGTGTTTTTATGGGTGGCGAATTTCTAGGGTTTCCGCAGTAGGCTTCTCTATCTTAACCGACACTTTAGTGAACTCATCGTGCTAGATATATATGTCTAACAATATGGTTTTTCACCCAGATGGGTAATCTATCCCTCCTTGCTATATACCCAACACACGTATTTTTTCATTTTCCTTTTTCTTTTATCTGACCTTGTGAGTGTAGCCGAATCGAGGGCTCTTGTTTTTTGAATAGTGTCCATGAGCAGTGTCAAGTAAGCGGTGTTCGTGAGCAAATATCTCAAGCGGTCATAGCAGCGATTGCCTTATTTAGCCTCTTGAACTCTGACTCTGTGTGCGGCGTAGTTGCGCCCTGCGGCTGTCAGCGTGTTGCGGCACCACCATTGGTGCCGGCGGCTCTACACGTGCCGGGCCTGTAGATTAAACTGCCCAGCGGCTTTGTCGCCGCGATCGAGCTGGTATGTGGTGCATGACGAGAACTCTGCATTTGTAACACCACTTGCAAACCCGATTGTGATATAAGATCTTACATTTAAGATGCAAGAATGGCCCGGCCTTGGGAAAACTGTCGCAACACAGAAGATTACCAGTGCGACCTAAACACCTGTCGGCCTGACCTGTCGCGGTATTCGTTTACGTCGTGACATAGAGTGACGAATCTTTGTCGTTATAGAAGACCTGTCGTGACCCAGGCCACCCGACATGCTTGGGAAGCGAGTGTCGCGACAGAAAGTCCACATGTGACCGCAAGCCGAGAAAGCTTTGTCATGCGCGCACGTTGTGTTATTGTCGCACGCCGCGTCGGTGAGCACGTACTGAGTCGTGAGCGCTGGCGGGTCAGTGAGCACGGCTTGAGAACCATCGCGACATGGAAGACCACATCGCGACACAGGCTGAAACCATGTGCGATAGAAATTTCTCTCCGCGACAAAAGGACCCAAAATGGGCGATAAGCTACTCTCTAATCCTCTACTAAGTTTTCCCTTTTCTTTATTTCTAAACACTACAATCTCGACACACGATAGCCTTTTTATTACAAAGGCAACATGGAAACAAACTAGCGAATGTATTGAAATGGGTTTAATTACAACTATTCTTTTTACTGCTTTCATGGTTTCACAGGGAATTTACAAAATACAAAACAAAGCCAAATCTGGTTTTTTCTTCGCTACTAAGGTCTTGGATACGATTCTGATCCCAAGTTGTACCTCTAGTACTGAAAATATTTTCATGACGAAGGGTGAAACGATACCCGATAGATGAAGTTTAAGATTTCCTCCACTTTGAATGCACATACAATGGCCACACATCATACCATCCATTATAGAAAATACTGATCATAAATGGAATGTCATGTCGTATGAGATGAGACTCCTCGTACCTGACTTGAGTCATGGCCAGGCTCTCACGCATGCTAATGCAGTGTGGCACTAGTCGTGGCGTTTCAACCCGACTGACTTAACCAGTTTGGACAACCTACAATGTTCATTCCAATCTTAACAAATCCTGTGTGTTATGTATTTGTGGGCCGCGTCATTTACTACGGTTTGCCGCGGGATCGTCACACACACCTTTTCAACATTTCACAGGTCTTTCATTCTTGGGGTGATCATGTCCTAACATTTCGTGAATTAGTGCTCTGGGGGATCGGCCATCTTGTACGCCCTAAACACGAGATTTCATTAACATTATTATGTTCTTATTACACAACAGTGAGTATCAATTTTTGGACGTTGTCCCACCGGGCTATTTGCATTCACGAGGATGGTGAATAGCCATTACCGTGCACACACACGGGCAGATGATGTTACCTTGCATATGACATGCGGTGCCATTTTATACATACAACATTCATGGTTCATGAACAATTATATTTTTCTACATTATAATTCACATCATCTAATAGTCGGCGGGATGAGGCATATGACCACATGATTTTGCGACCGTATTATTCAATTTAGCAATACACTAGTGCCTACGTAGACCCGGTCAGAAAATTAAGATCTTATAATCACACCTTTCATTGTCAAATAATGAAACTCTCAATCCCAGAGAAATGTCTAAAAATAGTCCCAAAAATCTAGCATTTAGTCTGCCAGATCTTTGGAATTTTGGAATCTCTGACAACTTGATACCAAATACCTCAACAATTTGAATAGCTCTTAGACAAGAATTAAATAAAATTAGGAAAACTCCACCTTACTCGGAGCAATTGAAACTCACGATTTCGATTGCAGCGCATAAATCTCGATGTATGGACTGACTTTGCTGTAACAAACAGAGCAAGTGGTCCGATTGTCGGAAATCCCAGAAGGTGGAGAACTACCATAAATCCTTCTTAACTCTCTCCTTTTCCCTCATTCTTTTCTCGATTTCTCTTGATGATTTGGTGCAACTTGGGTGATGGGATGTCACTCTTTTTCCACGTGTGCACTCTCGAATTTAGCTCTTTCTTGGATTTCCCGAACTATCATAACATCCGTTAACTTTTGGATTTAATCCTCTGAAGTTGGCGTACATGTGCCCATGTTCATAGACTTTGTTTGACTTGCTCTCCATTTGACATATATGGAACATATAGCGAATGGCGTAATGTAGAAGTGTAAGCTCGTTACTCTTGGTGTCGAGAAAAAAGTAAATTGATTTATCTCATAATTCGACGAGAATGACGAGATGCCGTTGCGAGAGATGATTGACGGTGAAGTGTCAGTTTGTCATCCCGATATCTATAAAATTGGTTCCATTAAAATTCTCATTTACCATTTTTGGAAAATTGAATTTTTCTCATGTTTTACAATGAGATTCATTTTGGACTGTCCACATTGGAGCCCACCATGAACACGAACCTGATGTCGTTCCCTATGTACTCATGACATACCATGAACACTAAACACCGAATGTCGATCTTGCCATGCACTCACACCCATGTCATGCTTTATACAAAAATAGTCTTAGGTTTTATAACATATTTCAAGGTGTAAAATAGAATTAAATTATATATTTTTACAAGTTTAAATAGCTAAAAACGAAAAATGATAAAAACCCAAAATTTTATAGGGCTAATAAATTTGAGTAGAGCCCACCGAATGAGCAGGGTGTAAATGAGTAATGTAAGTGCAAGAAAGTATAAATGAAATGAAATGAAGTGGAAATGAGAAAGTGAAATGAAGCCTTAAAATTGTAAAAAATGAGAAAAAGAGGAATTTATGGAAGTATGTAAAGCAGGCTTGAGTGCGAATTACATTAAAATGAATATTTGGTCTTTGAGACATTGCACATTTGGAAACGGGGAAGAGTGCAAGGGTTTCGGTTGAGAGGGAGGGAAGATTAGTGGTCTTTGCAAATCAAATCAAGGATTAAGGTGATCGAGAGAAGAAGGAAGATTGGTGTTGAAGAATCAAGATTTAAAGGTAAGAAATCAAACCTAACCCCTTTCCTTATTGTGTTTTTGGATTTAATATTAAGATAGAATAAAAGTGTTTTTATTGATTGTGGAGGATAAGTTTTAGGAGTTTACTCAAAGTTGTTTTAGTTGTTTGATTAGTTTGTAGTCCTCTGGGCCAGGAATGTTGTATAAAGGAAATGTTGGGTTTTTAGGGGAGATGCTGTCAAAATTTTCCAAAACCCATGTTTTGGTTTTGGCCATAACTTAGCCATCACTCATCTAACCTGAGTGATTCAAATTTATGGGTAAACTAGACTTCTAGGAGAACAAATCTCCCTAAAATAAGTGTATTCAAATATGGACCCTATTGGACCCATAAATTCGTCAAAGTGAGACTCTGTTTTTGGGTCAATTCTGGTTCAATTCTAATACAGTTTTGGTGTTCCGGAACAGTTTTGGTACTTAGGCCATAAGTTGAATTTCACTCATCCAAATTGAGTTATTCAAAATTTTGGGTAAACTAGACTTCTAGGAGAACAAATTTATCTAAAATAAGTGTATTCAAATTTGAACCCCATTAGACCCAGAAATTCGTCTAAAGGGAGTCTTGTTTTTTAGCAGATTTTGGTTCTATGTTGAAAATAGAATAGTCCCATATATTTAGGACATATCTGGAGCTTCGGTGCTCCGAATTGGATGATTCCAATTTTTGAATAAAATAGATTTATAGAGAAACAATGGACTTGAAGGAAGTTAGGTAAAATATGGCTCATTTATTCCCAGAAAAATTTTACAAATTATGAAGGTGTGTTGGGCGAAAACAGCCTAACTAGAAACCCTAAATAAGTCGATTGATATTGTTCTACAATTGTGATGGATTAAGGGTTGGTGAGCGGGTCATCGTGATTCAGGGATAGGAATCGAGTGCGATGACCTTTTGGTTCGTTTTCTATTCTTCTCTTCTTATTTCAAGTATCGAAATTGTTTTGTAATTATTGAAATGATTTTCAATAAAACTGCATATTGATTTATTTTAAGTGATTTGAGAAAATTGATTGTGAAATGATTGCCATGAAAAAAATTGCATGAGTATTGAAAGTATTTAATTATAAATGTATATACCACTATTGTAAATTTCTATGGCGAGTTTAATGCCTTAATAGAATGTTATCAGTCATATTCGAGTTAAGGACAGATTATGGTATACTAATAAGGTTTAAACTAAGCGGAGTCTCTCTTATGAACGAACGTAATGTAGTTTCCTTTCTAAGTGGCAGACGGGACGATTATGATAGTGTTAAAATGATTTTAATAACCCAATCGGTAGCCTGATGGGACCATCTTGTGTTATAAAATCTTTTATATCGACTACTTATTTCAGCGGGATCGTCTTTGGTGATTTCTCCATTATCCCTCTCATACTTTGAAAGCATTTAGCTAGAATTCGTTTAGAGACGAAATATAAGAATATTAGTGAAATGCATGATTTGTGTTTTGAATTATTTATTGCATATGAAAGTGTATATTTGGAATGATCAATGAAGTATAAATAAATGTATATGAAATGAATATATGTATTATATTTGCATTGATCATTCAAAGATTCAAAGTATGGTTTAGAAAAATTGCATGATTTGACTTCCAAGCGAAACGGAAGTACTATATAGAATCACTAAGCATGAAAATGCTTAGCGCGTTGCTTTATCATATTCTTGTAGTCTTAGGAGTGAGCAGGTGCGAGGCGTGAAGCCATGATGAATCGAGTCATACGTCGAAGTCACACGGAGGATAAAGTAAAAACCGTCACATGTATACATGAAATTATTCGACTCATTTTGTACAAACACTATTATGAAAATTGAACTTTGATTATGTTTTGTAAATATTTGGGTATTGAAAATGGCTAATAATGTCGCATTGTATAAAGGTGGGAAATCGACCAAATGGGCATGAAATGTCACATCGAATGAAAAAATAGTTTTGTGGTCAAATGATGGCCCCCCTTTATGTTAAAGTGATATTTACGTATATCTATTTTCATTGAGTATTTGAATTGTGTTTGGAAAAGCAATTGTATTTGGATAATTCGAAATGATTCAAAAAAAAAAAAGTGAGGACGTCGTCCACAGAATTAGGAGTTCGGCCTCAAGATTCGGGTATGGTACGATTGGGTGGTAGTCACAACATAAATGCGATGCAATGTCATTGCATGTATCTGTCTTACACATGCCTGATGAATGCCACGTCTGTGGTCAAGTATCATAATCATGGATGTGTGTTTGACATAATTATCCATTCAATTCAATATACTTATCACGCCATTTCAACTGCTTTCATCTGATCAACATGTGATTCATTCTTCCATGTAATTACAAATCACACCAAGCATCCAAATACATTATCTGTGAATACTTGGTATCCTTTACCATTTAATGGCATAAACATTACTTATGACAATCCACCTGACTCTTTGAAAAGCGAAACACTGAAATTGAGCACTAAATATCATTCACTAGAATAGTTTAAATTCTAGCCAGGCTTTTATTAGAGTGGTAGTGCCGTCAGATTTGGGATGAAAGTTTATGGTGTTCAAAATTAGCTAGATTTGCATAGGTGTGCGAAAATTGTTCATACCCCAAAACCAAGCACCACACCCGACCCGACACTCGACCATTTGAGCCTGGCGGTTCGGGTTGGTCCGGGACTTATGTGCCGTGGCTATGGCGGGTTGGATGTCAATACGCCTAATCATAACGAGTTCCTCTGGTAGCGAGGTGCAGAATTTCAGTCTCGAAATCTGCGTTCGGTCATGTGTCGATAACTATTATAAGATTAGAAGCCCGAGCAAAATGGTAGCTACAGCCATTAGGAAGAG
The DNA here is from genome assembly GCA_016808115.1 of Tetrastigma voinierianum. Taxonomy (NCBI): domain Eukaryota; kingdom Viridiplantae; phylum Streptophyta; class Magnoliopsida; order Vitales; family Vitaceae; genus Tetrastigma; species Tetrastigma voinierianum. The sequence continues at coordinate 311,053 of JAEQBH010003196.1, forward strand.
AAAATAACTAGTGTAGGAGAAACCCCCTTTACTTTTTTGGGCGTGTGACACGCGGGTTTCTACAGTACCACGCGTAGCTCTCATCGTGTGGACCAACTTTGTCTCTTGCCCCGACGCGTTTCAACCGCCGGTTCGTCGAAGATCTCAAAAGGAAGTGTCATTCCTTTTTTTTTTTTCTCCGCTCCTCCACGGATGGCTCTCCCTCCTCTCCTTTTTGTTTTTCCTCATTTTCTTTCCTTTCTTCCTTTTCCTCCTTTCCTTTCTTTTTTTTTTCTTTTCTTTTCCCTTTTCTTTTCCCTTTTCTTTCCTTCTTCCTTTTCTTTTATTTTCTTTTCTTTTCTTTTCCCATCGGATTGTTTGGTTTTTACTTCAAGTGAGAGGAAGCTTCCTGTGTCTGTGGTTCATGTTTTAAAATTGGCACTCTCACGCCACATGGCTCTCCTTTCCTTGTGTCCTTTTGTTGCAGTGGCGACCCTGATTAAATACTATGTGTATAAAACCGGAAAAAATTCAATTTTTAGAAAAACACAAAATCCCCAGTTCACACCAATTAGGTGATTCCCAGTTCAGGAGATGTTGAATTTCACATTTTAGAGACATAGGGTGTCGGGTGACACATGGCATGAGCATGTGGATACCACATGGCACCTGAAAAGTGACACATGGCATGAGTCCATGTGTAGTGCAGTGGCTCACATAGAGCCATGTGTCAAAACAGGGAAATAAAAGGAAATAAGGAGAAAAGAGAAAGAAAATCAAATGGAAGAGTAAAGAAAAAAAAATGAAAATTTAAAAGGAATGGGAGTGGAGCAAATAGGAAAATTCGGTGGGATTAGAATAAGAAAAAAAATTGAAGAAAGAAGATCAATAAAAAGAAAAAAAAGAAAAAAAAAACATAAATAAGAAAAGTCCAACAAAAAAGAGGGGAAAAAATAATTTTTGAGCACAAACCGGCAATGAGGAGAGAAAGGGAGAGAGAGAAAGAGAGAGGGAGAGAGAAAGAAAGGGGAAAAGGGGTTTTAGAAACTATATTTAAGATCTATAAATCAAGCCGTCGGTTTTTCGTCGGGCGAGGAAAAGTTGATCCACGCATCGCAGCTCACGCATGGGCATTTTTCATAAAATCTTGAAGTTTAGTCAGAGCTCCCACGAGGGGTAGGAAATTTCCTGCTTTGAATATTTCTATCACAAGGCCATTTAATGAAAGCAGGACTCTGAGGCCGTGAGCTGCTAAATTTCAATCCAACGAAATCTTGGGATTGAGTGTAAAATTTTAAAAATTTTGGGATTGTTTTCGGACCGGTTCAGAGTGAATTTTCGGGTGTTTTTCGGACAATGGACGGGATTTTGGCCCCATTTTCCTAACACGATCCTGGAGTATATTTGGAAGTTTGGTTTTGATCCCGGGACTGATGTCTTTGGGTTTTGTTGTGTATTTTGGTATCACTCCAATTTGTTGATGAATGGAAAAAAAAAATGGTTCATGGCCATGAAGGGACCAAGTGCCACACATTTTATATGGAATTAGAGATTGGACTAACTTTGTATGTATTGTTGGAAAAATAAATAATATGCGGTTGTGTGTAAAATCATGTTAGTATGTGCTTGCGTGATGTATTAACATGAAAATTGTGATGAATGGAAATTATATGTAGGAAATATAATTATCCGAAATTTATAAATATTGCATGTAGCATGACATAACATGAAATGACATGATTGCATATCATATGCACAGTCACATTGTGTCAAGTCGGGTGTGTGTGCGTGGTATTGGTTATTCACCATTCTTGGTGAATGTGTAGTATTTCGGAAATTGGAATGACGTCCAAGGGTGAGACTCACTTGGTGCATAAAATAATAATATTAAATTTCGTGTGTTTAGTGAAGCAAGATGGGGAAAATCCCCACCCCAGATGAAAGACCCAAATTTTATTCTTGAGTGGACATATGTATCCAACGATGAAAGTGTCGGAGAGGCCATCACGAAACTGGAGTAAAGTTAGGAATTCACGACCAGAATAACGGGTTGATAGACAAAGATAAATAAATATTGGAGGGGTTGTCCAATAGTTTAAGTCATTGGTGAAACACCAATGATTGGTTTCACCGCAGCGGCTGCGGAGTGTGAGAGTCAGTCGGGACTGGGTTGTGGGCATGAGGAGTCTCATCTCATGCATGATACGTAATATTCCATATAGAATTGCATTATTTATATGGAATGTGATTGGACGTTTTCATGGTTGTCATTGTATGTGCATTTTAGGTGGAGAGTAGCCCTTGTAGGAGAAGTTTTCTACCGAGCATTGCTCAACCCGTTGGCAGGACCCCCCTTCGAGATCTGGGGTGTCACGGGAAATGGCGCTACGCGAGGCTATGATTATGAAGAAGGCATGTGCCTTGATATTACTACCCCAAATAACATTTTGTAAAATATTTTGTATAAAAATTATAACTAAATTCTTTTGGGACTATACGTATAAATAATCCCGGATGTATAATTATGATAGAGGTTGTGATTGGACTCTTCGGATACAGATTAAAGCGTTTATTTTCATATTTTAGATTTAAATGTGAATGAATGGATCCCGATAAAGGGATGTATATTGGAGATATGAACAAATGGACCCTGTGGAGTCAATACTACTTCTGTTGAGACCTTGGATGGGGTATGATTATACTATTATACAGGTTGTTTGTTGGGTAGAGTTCCCTAAACAAAGGAGACTACCCGATTTTTGTGAAAATATGGATCCCGATAAATGAGACACAACAGTGTGGTATCGAGTCAACTAAAATCCACGTGGATTCGGGTTGTGGGTTGTGAAGAGGAACCAGGACTGATCTATCTCTGACTTAGTATTAGAGCTTAGGTAAATGATTACCTAGGGAGCGAGAATGTGGGTATCCACAAGTAATTCTTGAAATAAGCATAGCTTGAGATAACTGTTAAATTATCACGAATACATGGAGTGCAGATCATGTGCATTGTTGTGTGTGTTGTGCTTAACATCTTTATTAATGATATAATAATGATGATTTGTGAATAAGCCATGGTGGATTGTATATGGAACACTAGGGTGGCTATAACCTTAGGGGTTGGAAAACAAAATGAGCATGATAGTTCGGGAGGCCCGTGTGTATTAGTGTTTGGCATTGCTCACCTTTGGGAAAAGGGATGAACGGTGTAGTTCATGATCTAAAAGTCTATTAGTGGTTGGCATGTGCATTGCTAGTTAGATTGATATAGAAATTTGAGAACTCTATTGCTATCTGACACATGTAGATAACCAACAGAGGAAGAGGACATCGGGGTTTGGGCGAATTAACCTGGATACATGGGACATTTTACTAACAGACCTTCTCCATAGAGGTTGTTGTTCTTTGCGGCCCATTACCCTTATGCAGGCAGGTGTGGTTGCTGCCACCATCGCACAAGCTGGTGGAATTGGGAACCAAGGGGGGTCAATTAACCTCCAAATGTTCGAGGCACATGATCCTCTGGCCCTCAAGGGAGGAGGAGACCCGATAGTGGCGGGTCATCGTTTTCGACTAATCAGAAAGGATACGGACGCTAGTGCTAAGAAGAAGGAGAATCAATCTTCTTCTAGGCTACAGGAAAGTAGGGAACTTTTGTTTCGAATGGGTTTGGGACCAGGGGTGCTGACTACTCGGGGCCAAGGCCGAGTCGAGGCTTCCTAATGGCTTGGGGCGAGATGACATGCTACCCTTTGCCATCGGCACGGACATATGAGGCGAGATTGCCCGAGAGCGAGAATCACAGATTATGGAACAGCGCAATCCCAGTTATCAGTAGACAAGCATAGACACAGTTTGTTCCTTCTTATCCCGGTCACGGACGGAGGCCCGGTGTCGGAGTCAGTCTTTGCTAAGCACCTTACACTACCGCAGACGGGCTAGAGAGGCTAAGGTATGGGTTGAGGTCAAGGACAAAGCTCACGAGCCGAGACTTCAAGGACCCAAGGGCGTGTTTACGCCATCACACCATGGCCAGGCTAGTTGATCAGTCGTTGATCTGGTATGTTACATTTATCTACGCCTGGGCAAAGATACTATTTGATTCTGGTGTATCACATTCTTTTGTTGTTGCATCTAGTGTGGGTGTTGTGGGCTTAGAGGTGGAGACCTTGGATGAGCCGTTACATGTGAGTTCTCCCCAAGGGACTAGGGTGAGGATTGATTAGACACGTCGGGATTGTAAGTTAGAGTCTTAGGGATTTTGCTCACGGTAGACCTTCGGGTGATGAACATATCGAATTTTGATGTCATCCTTGGCATGGATTGGTTGACGGCACACCGAGTCGTCATTGATTGTGATAGTAGGAGGATTACTGCTTACACACGGGACGGAATTCGTGTGACTTTTCAGGGGGAGAAGCATGATGATTTACCCCAAACCGTGCACGACTCTAGATGGAGTAGACAATTGATGGGTTGGCTAGCAAGCCTTACCTTAGAGGATGAGGGGAGACGAGATTTGAATCTACCTCGAATTGGTTTGTGAAGTGAGGATGTCTTTCACGTAGACTCTGCGGATTACCTCGACACGGGGATGGACTTTGTCATTGAGTTACACCACAATTACGTCGCCCATTCTGTGACGTCCTCATAGGATGACAGGATTGAGGTCGAGACTCTAGTCAACTCTACGGGGCGCTGGGACAAGGAGTTTTATTAGACGGACGCCACCATGGGGCGCTTTGGTTGTAACAGAAAGGATGACCAGCCGTGCGTGGTCTGAAGCAGTTAGTGGGGTTATGATGAGTCATTATCCATTCACGAAGTTGATGGCATTTGATTCGGTGAGAAGAGCGCAAGTCTTCTCAGATGAACCTTCTCACGGTTACCATCGGTTGAGAGTTAAGGAGGGCGATATCTCTGGAAACGACGTTTAGGACATGGTATGGGCATTTCGAGTTCACAGTGATGCCCTTCGGGTTTACGAATGTGCCAGCAACATTCATGGATCTCATGCATAGGGTATTCTAGCCCTATTTGGATCAATTTGTTGTGGTCTTTGTTGACAACATCTTGATCTACTCCCAGTATGAGTAGGAGAATGAGGATCATTTGAGGATTGTTCTCGAAACACTGTGGGGGACAAAATGAGTTATCTGAGATTGCGGTAAGTGCGAGTTTTGGCTTACTGAGGTGAGATTCTTAGGACACGTCATGTCGGCTTCAGGTGTGTCAGTAGACCTTGAGAGTTAGAAGTACATTATAGGTTGGGAGTAGAAGTCGATCTTCGAGATGTGATTTCTTGAACTTGCGGGGTACTACGGGAGGTTCATTGAGGATTTCTCAAGGCCAGAAGCACTATGACTAGATTGACGGGAAGGGAGGTGGCGATTTGAGTGGGATGACTGTGTGAAGGCATTAAGGATTTAAGGAGGCTCACTGCCAACTCTGTCCGATAGTCCGGAACGAGGACGAGAGGTACCACGGTGTGTGCTTAGTGCCTCTGAGACGGAATTTGTGATGTGTCTTGATGCAGTCGGGAGGTTGTAGCTTATGGTTGAACATTCAAGAATCATGAGCAGGGTGCCTACATGACTTGGAGTTGCGACCATTGTCTTTACCTTAAAGATTTGGCGCCACTATTTATATGGTGAGCAATTCAGTGTTTTTAGACCACAAGAGTCTAAAGTATATTTTCACACAAATGGACCTCAACATGAGGCAACGCAAATGGATGGAGTATCTGGAGGACTATGACTTCACTTTGCATTACCATCCTGGTAGGGCAAATGTAGTGGTTGATGCGCTTAGTCGGAAGTCATAGGGTCGCAGCTGTATAGCTTCCGGAAGTGCAGATACTTTCGAGGCGTGGGACTGTTAGGTTGCGATATAGTAAACAGAGACTTAGGGAGCGCTAAGGAGTTTGGTAGCTATGCCATCCCTACTCAATAGGGTGATTGAGTCCCAGTGGGACGGAGATATCGTCACATCGAGTACAGGTGCAGTCAGTCACAGTGTGAAGGTTGGTGATGAGTCTTAAACTCATCTATTTTTAATTCATTTTTCTGGCTTATTTTTAGTATCTTCATATATGTTTTAATGTCAAATTATGGAATATTTACCAATGACATTTGCACATGTTATGCGGGTTTTAATTCAAAGTGAGAAAATTCCAGCGGGAAGAAAGAGAAAAAGCAATTGAATGAGTCTATTAGTTTGTGTATCGCAACAAACTTCCAAGCAAATGGAAAAGGAACTTCGGTCGACAATATTTCATCCGCAGCCTTAAAGAAATCCCGAATATTGGCGGATGAGCTCTTACATTTGTGACAAAAGACGAGTGTGTCTGAAAATGGGAAGATTATAACAAGTTAGTTGAGACAAGAGGAGTTTATGTGTGTGAGTTTTCAACAGCATGCGACCTGAGGAAGAAATTATCCGCGACAAAAGAAGCTCTGTAGCTACAAATGATGTTTCGATGTGCAATAGGGATCCTAAAGTCGCGACCTGAAGGTCATTGAACACGGATAAACAAGGTCGCAGCAGGACTTGTCTATGTCGCGCGACAAAGGTTTAACACAAAGGAAGAGAGAAGGATACAGTCGCGATATAACAAACAGGTGATAAAGATAAGACATGGAAAGATATCGTGACATAACAAGGCATTATCGCGACAGCAAACATCGACAACACCAAGAGGCCATGTTGCAACATCAAAATGAAGTTGCAACAAGAAATTAGGTCAAGTGGTGGTTTTCTGTTCACGACAGAAATTTTGACAATACGAAACATTGTTACCGCGAGAACTAAAGCGAGAAATGTGACATTCATGGGTCGTGACGCAATTTGAAAGTTGCACGAAACTTCTGTCGTAACCGTGTTGATATCGCGACATAACTATTCAAAGAACCACACATAAAATTATTGCTGACATAGAGCGGTTTGAGCAGCGGACTTTGCAAGGCGGATTGTTAAGAATCGAAGAAAGATTTGTACGTGAGCTACATAAATAGAAACAATTGGAGGAAAGTAAAGTAGTCAGGTGGGGTGAAGAACTAGATCATCTAGGGAGCTGAGGACTCTTTTGTATTATATTTTTCTTTTCTTTTCTTTTATTTTCTTCTATTATTTTTTCTTTTCTTTGTAGATTAGATTTAGCGTAGAGTTTAATTTGTTCTTTGGACTGAAAACGATGGTGTTCGAAGTTCGAAGTTAGATCAGTGTTTGATTAATTTCAGGACAACATGGAATCCAGTGAAGTCTGACAAAGATGGATGATATCTTCAGTGAATTGGTTATAGTGAAAGTACTCTTATCTGATGTTTGGTGAGCTGCTTTGTAGATCTGGGTTTTTGAGATACTGACTTCCAGTGGGGAAAGATCTGATGTTAGTTATGGTCTTTTCTACATAATTAGAAAGAAATTTCATGGGTTGAGAATCTTGAATTTATTTGGATGGTGATGTTCATGAAGTGAATTGTTCACAATATTAGAAACTAATACCCATAAAAAGGACTATTATCTGGCTCTGAGTGACACAGAGATGGAGATTCCTGAGAGCATGAAGTAGTTACTTGGGGGTATGCTAGACTAATATTGAAGAACTAATGAGCTCTAAAAGATTACTTAGATAAATCATCAATTTACTCATAGTTTGAGGAATAGTTGGTGATCTATCAATTTAATCAATTAGAGATCTCTCCTTGGTCTAGAGGAATGATCTTAATCCTGTGTTAGCTAAGATCTAATCAAAGAAAGGGAGAACTCTTTAAGATCTCAAGGATGAGACATTATTCATCTTGTAGAAATGCAAGCAGTAAACCTGTCTTGGGAAGCAAGAAATCCTCTGATCATAAGAAATGGAATTATGAAATCTTTGGAAAATAAAAATACCTAGATCTTATAGAAATTTTGATTACAAGTAATTGATTAGAAACATGAATAGAAATGAACGCTGATTCTCCTAATCGGTAAAGTATAGTTAAAGGAGAAATCTAAACTATACTACCTTGCCTCTTTAAACAGTTACCATGTTCCAAATTGTAGTAGAGTCGAATTAGATTATGATGCGAGAAATTGATAATTTCCACGATAGTGAAATCCCGGTGCCTTCAACTGTGATCTAGTTCGGTCAATTTATGTTTAGGAGTTTAAATTTTTCCTTTATTATAGAGTAGAAATTCGAGATAGTAGAATTCTTGGTTCGATTCTTGAGAATTTCTATGAAATGGAAGTTCAAATAGTCAATGGAACTTGAAGTGGCTAGGGTGGTGAATTTTAGAGATTCTTTTCAATCTCTGTAGAACGATATCCGGATTTATAGGTCGACATTTTATTACTTGTGACCTATAAAACTGCGATATTAAGACCAAACTGATCTTTATTGGGTGAATTGACAAATCCATTTCTTATGAGCATACAAGTTATTTTTAGTATGAACAAGTTTCTAGATTACCTTTATTGGAGAGATTGGCATATAGTCATGTGTCTGGTGTCATAAATTTGTATATATATATGATTTGGGTCATGTCCGGGTGGAGCCATCTACAGAATGTTAGTCTTACCGATTATAAGGGACGGGTTGTGGTTCCTCGGTGTGGAATTTGGGAGGGATCCGGGGGAGTTCCGCGCTCCGTTTCTTGTTTGTCAAGGTGGTGAAGATGCAGCGATATCTCGTCGCCGGATTGTGGAGCGGGATGAAGCGACACGTTGGAGATTTTGTTCATCGATGTCTCACGTGTCAGTAGGTAAAGGTTGATCATCAGAAGCTAGCAGGGCTACTCCAACCATTAGAGGTAGTTGAGTGGAAGTGGGAGCATGTCACGATGGATTTTGTGACCCACTTTCCACGGACACAGCGGAGGCATGATGTCGTATGGGTTATAGTGGACCGGATCACTAAGTGGCACACTTTCTAGCGGTGCGCATAACCTTCACACTGGAGGAATTCTACCGGTTGTATATTCGTGAGATTTTCTGGTTACATGGAATGTCAGTCTCTATCGTATCAGACAAGGATCCCTGGTTTACGGCACACTTTTGGAAGAAGTTTCTAGTGTGAGTTTCCCTGGTATTGATGAAACTGCTTGTTCATCCAAGTAGACATATAGTCGATCGGAGGGACTATATAGGACTAGAAAGGACATGTGCAGGCATGTCACGGATCTTAAGTGGCCCCAGGAAAGACACACCCTTAGTGGAATTCGCTTACAACAACAATTTTCAGGTGAGTATTTGGATGGCACCTTATGAGGCCTTATATGGGAGGCCATGTCGATCCCCGATTTGTTGGACAGAGGTGGGAGAGCACTCCATCAACCCGGTCATTATGCGATTGAAGACACCTTTATGAAGAGGTGGTTTGGTCGAAGTGTCTTCTCACGGCTCGGCCAAACGGAAAACTACAGAGTAGACGACGTCAACCTCTAGAGTTAGAGGTGGGTGATCACGTCTTCTTGAAGGTGATGCCAAAGAAAGGAGTGGTTAGATTCGGCAAACGAGGGAAGCTAGCACCAAGGTATATTGAGCCCTTTGAGATACTCGAGATGGGTGGGTACAGTTGCATATCGGTTGGCGCTACCACCGAGTTTATCAGGTGTCCATGAGGTGTTCCTAAGTCTCCATGCTCAGAAATTGTACTCTGGATCTAGCTCATGTAATTGGATTAGGAGAAATTATTGTTATTCTGAGATGGGACCTTCGAGGAGGAGAGACAGTCACGTATCTTGGATAAGCCAGGATCGGGGTTTTATGTGGACCGTGCAACCTGGTTTCTAAAATCTTGTGGCAACACCAAGGAGTAGAGAAGGCAATTTGGGAACGCGATGACACAATGCGAGCCACCTATCCTTTTCTATTTGAGGACAAAGGTGGGTAGTCTAATATTTGGCATTAGAATATTCACTTTGCGTATCGTGTGTTTGTGTGTGCTAGTAGGTTTAGAGTGAAGTGCATTGAGAGGGAAGAATGTAAAACCCTAGGAAAAATTTGAATTTTTACGAAAAATGATAAAGCAGTTGGTTGGATTGAGATCAGAAATTGTCTAGATCTCGGATAGGCTGGTTCGCGGTTGAATTCATCTCGTAGAGAATCAGTTGCCTAGTGGCATTTCGGTCGATTTCGAGACGGTCGGAATTTCCACGTTTTGAGGCCCTTGATGTCGATTGACATGGCAAAGCATGTGGATGCCACATGAACCAGGAGTGACATGGCATGAGCCATGTGGTGCACTGTGTGAATAATTCACATTGGGCTATGTGTCAAAGAGGAAAATAAGAAATAAAGAGAAAGAAAAAATTAAATAGAAGAATAAAGAAAAGAAAAAAAAAAAAAGCATAATTTAGGAATGGGAGTGGAGCAAATAGAGGAGAATTAGGGTGGGATTAGAATAAGAAAGAAGAAAGAAGAAAGAAGTTCAATAAAAGAAATCAAAAGAAAAAAGAAAAAGGAAATAAGAAAAGTCAAACAGGGGAAAAGGCCATTTTAGTACAAACCGTCATTAAGGGAGAGAAAGGGAGGCAGAAGAAAGAGAGAGAGAGGAAGGAGCTTTAAACTACTCTCTAAGATCTATGGAAATGGAGCTATCGGTTTTCGTCGGAGCGAGAAGAAAAGTTGATCCACGCATCACAAGTTAAGCATGGGTATCAAAATCTTGGAGTTTCGTCAAACTCCACGAGATAGAGAATTTTCTTACTTTGAATATTTCTAGCCTAAAGGTTATTTAATGGCTTGGGGTTTTATTTGAGCTGTGAGAGGCTGTAAATTTCATTCCCAAAATCTTGGGGCCCGAGTGTAAAATTTTAGGAATTTTTTAAGATTTGTTTTTGGGGATAGTCTGGACGTATTGAGTTTGGTTTTGATATCGGGATTGATGTCTTTGGGTTTTGTTGTGAGTTTTGGTATCACTGCAATTTTTTGATGAATGGAAAAAAAAATTGTTCATGGACGTGAAGGACAGGAGGTGCGTTTATATAGTGGGATTGGTCATTTTGTGTATTGTTGGAAAAATATATAATATCACGGTTGTGTGTAAAAATCATGTTAATATGCCGTTTGTGCGTGATGTAATTATCATGATGATGAATAAATTATGTATGAAAATAGTTATCGAAATTTATAAATGTTGCATATGGCATGACATATGAAATGACATTCTTGTTCATATACCTGATCTATCGTGTCGAGTAGAATGTTCATGTTCTGCTGCATGGTATTGTTTGTTCACCATTCTTGGTAGATATTAATGATGGTTCTGAAAATTGGGACAACGTCCAAAATTGAGACTAGCAGTGCATAAAATAAAATATTAAATTTCGTGTGTTTAGATTTGAAGCAAGATGGAAGGATCCCACGAGGTGAAGGCAAAATTTTATTCTTGGTGAACATATGTATCCGATGAAAGTTCGCGAAGTGTCGAGTCATGCGAGCTGCGTGAGACCGAAAATTCATCACCCCAATAAACACATGAGATTTGATAAATAAAATAAATAAATATTGGAGGGTTGTCTAATAGTTTAAGTCATTTGGTGAAACACTAATGACTGGATTTTTGGCATTGCAGGTGTGAGGGAATCAGTCAGGACTTTGGTTGTGGGCATGAGGAGTCTCATCTCATGCATGATACGTAATATTCCATATAGAATTGTATTATTTATATGGAATGTGATTAGACGTTTTCATGGTTGTCATTGCATGTGCATTTTAGGTGGAAGTAGGCCCTTGTGGGAGGATATATAAGCATTGCTCACCTGTTGGGGACTCCTTCTGGCTGGGGAATTGTATAGGGAGACGAGCTCAGACGGGGCCGTGATTATGAAGGTCGATGTGTGGCCCCTTAATATTACCTTTGGGTAACATTTTTTGTAAAAATATTTTTGTATATAAGAATTATAGCTGATCGTTTAGGACTAAATTAATATAAAATAAGTGAGTATATAATTATAGTAGAGAGGCGAGTGATTGGACTCTTCTGATGTAATTAAGCGTTTTATTTTCATATTTTAAATTTAAATGTGAATGAATGGATCCCGATAAATGGATTTATATTGGGGATATGGACAAATGGTTCTTTGTGGGTCAATACTCTTAATTGGACATGGATTGATTATGATTATCTTGTTATACGGAGTTGTATGTTGGGTAGAGCTCCCGAACAAAGGAAGCTTTACTTGATTTTTGTAATATAGATCTGATAAATGGAGACGGTGAGTGTGGTATCAAGTCACCGAAATCCTATGAAATTAAATTTTGTGGAGTTGTGGATACGTTTGTTGGCGTCCTTGATGTGGCACCACCTCATGTGTCGCGCGACAACGATCTCGGCGTAAAATTAGGCCAGTACATAGTCTGACAAAATTCCGTAGGTAATTAGATTTCGCGAGCTCGCGGTCAACTTGATGAAGTAGGTTTCGAATAAGTAGAAGTCCCCAGAAAATTTATAGATTTTCCACTATACTATAACTGACAAATTACGTTTTGCCATTTTAAGGAAAATTGAATTTTCCCAGGTACATTTTATACACGATTTCAAATAAAATATATTTTTATACACTTGAAAAGACAATTAGATAAATTTTAATAGAAATAGTTTTTTGAAAATATGTTCAAAATAATTTTGATAATATATTTAATTACTTTCCTTGGCCTCTTTAAACCATGAATTAAAGATCAAATAATTGTATGGATATAAAGATATGATTGATAATAAAGCTTCTTTTATAAAATTTTATTTTAAAATGGAAAAAAAATAAATTATTGGATTTTAAGTTTCCCGATAAGTTCATTTTAATTAAAAATAAAAATTTTAAAAATCACTAAACAATAAAACAGGCATTAAAATTATACTTATTACTCCACCAAACATTACAAGGTAGAATTTTTGAAATGATATTATATTTTGATAGTTTGAAACCTTTGGCACGTCGCAAGGATCGTTACACATTTGTTTCAAACATGAAAGTAAAAACATTGAAAAGTATATTAAGGGTATTTTAATATTTATAGAATATAGAGATAAAAAATAAGGTAATTTTGAGATAATAAATTAAGCCAAATAAAATTATATAAATGGTAGCTGTAGTTATAGAATAAAACTATGTACTCTAGATAATAAAAATTATTTTATTTATTTTTAAATTTATTATTATTTAATAATCTATTTTTAACTTTCCACTTTCCCGTATAAAATAGGGATACGTGTATTTTTATGCATTTGTTAGTATTTGTAATTGTAAATATAATTTAAAATATTTTTAAGATAAATATTGATAGGGTTTGAAAAATAAGGTTGACAGCCCGCACACAAGCCCAGAAGAGCCCGGCCGATTGATACGAGCCCATCGGTTGGATGGAAGGGGTTTGCGATGGGCGCTCAGCGCTTGTTGCGCCCGACATTTCAACCTTTCTTGGGCCAGCCCAGGAAAGAAGTCCAATCCACTTGGCCCAGAGGTCACTTATGGAGAAGTGCTCGCGAATTACGGAAAATAGAATGGTCGCAATAATATATCATTCCATAAATTACAGCCAAATCTCCCAATAGGAAGGAAGATTATCCCAAATGACCTCTTTCTATATCTACTAAATCCGATCACGGATTATAATAGAAATATCATCAATGAATGAATCGCACATCATTGGAAGAATATACACATAAATAAAGAGTCGCCCCGCCGATTGAAAGGTCGCCTGCAGTTAGCCTCTAAAGCGGGTCTCTCTTCACCGAAGAAGCCGGCTTGGCGTCCAGGCCGTAGGCGGCCCTGCCCGACCCCTTCTTCCTTGTATTTTGCGGAGGGTCTGCATATGGGCCTACGGATCAACGGTGCGTGATCATGCCTCGGCCAGACAGACGTCCCAAAGCACTGCATCGGCCGTCGGCAATCAGGGTCCGGCCCGACCCCTACGCTCTCCGGCCCAATTCCGGTTGAAAAAAGCATCAACAAATATGTTTTTCAATCTTTAGGAAAACATTAAAAATGTTTTTTATTTAAAACACTTGAAAGTGATATAAAAAAAAATCAAGTATTTCTAAAATACTCTAAAATTTAAAATATTTATTAAATATACCACATATTTATTTAAGAAATACTAAAATCTGATTATAAACATTTTAAAATCTTTATATCCAAAACAATAACTAAGAACATGAATATATAAGAGTAATTGAATTTATGAGATCGGAATATATAAGAGGAATTGAATTACAATAAATGAACTTTTATTAGAGGGTATTTGAATATTTATGAAGAGACTATAAATATAAAAGAAGTAAAATAAATAAATGACAATAAATCTCATTGAATGTTCATAAGACCCACATGGAATTGGAAAGTGTAAAACATGAAACGTTAGACTTTAAGTTTTGAAACCCTTGTCACGAAGAACATAAATATATAGAAAAGTAATAAATATAGTGAAACTGATGAAATTATATTAAGGAAATAATGTGAAAAGATGCCACATTTAAGGTAAATAAAAATCAAAAGAGTCAAGGATAGTTTTTGGAATTGACAAATGTTTTTCATAAGTACTATAGATACTCGTTACTTTAAATTTGCTTTTATTTCTTATATCATCAAATGAATAAATCTAAAAAACAAACAAAAAAAATTATGTGATAATTTACAATAATTTTGTAGAAATGTGTTTTTATTTCATTTTCATTTTTTAAGAATCATAAAAATTGTGATATTCATATAAATCAAATATAGATTTAATGTGCTTGTTAGGATTTGATGTTATATTCTCTTCAAAAAAAATATAACTTTTCATTTAGTGTTATCCTTCAAATATCATAGAAATCAAATATAGAGTTGATGTTCTTGTTAGAATTCGATGCTATATTCTCTTCAAAAAAAGAATAATATATGATCTTATATTTCAACAAATATGAAGCAAATACAATTGATTTCATTACAAAAATTTCATGCCTAAATATACAATCGAATAGATTAATATGTGAACTCATTAAGAATATGAAACCAAGAAGAATGATAGTGCTAATATCACTAAAATAAAGACAAAAAATTTAAAAAAAATAGTACCAAAAAATAAATTTATGAAGACAACAAAAATACAAGAGTACTTAGTTTAGGCTATCTCACCCAAGCAAAGTAAAAAAACAACAAATTTGTTCCACTTTGAAGTGCCATAATGTTATTATCTTGCCTGCTAATGAGAAGTAGTTGTTTTGTGAGAAAGCAATTTCTTAAAGCTATATAGTCCATGTAAAACCACTTAGAATCTCAATTTAGAGAGATTACATAAAACAAGAAAGCAAGTACAAGCCGTTGTGGAAGATCTTGACTGCTTGAAAACTTAAACTTGATTGAAGTCATCAGAAATTGAAGTTCAAAGTAACTCCTCTATTCATCAAGTCGGAGGAAGAACCTTTGGCTCAAAAAGAGCTTTTGTGGGCATACTTCAAAGAGAAGAACGTCACTCAAGTCTTTGTTGAAAACTTCATCTCAATTGAATGAGAATGATGAAATATATATGAGAATAAGGTCGCAAAAATCACATCTACACGCCCAAACTTTAAACTTTTAATTTTTTGAAACTCTTGCAGTATAAATATTCAAATTAGAAACTTAAAACTTTAAGTTTCTTAACCCATATTCAAGAACATAAATAACGTAAGTAAATAAATGACAATAAATCTTATAAAACTAATGCGGGTATGATCATCATATTGTATTATGATGGTATTAAATGTTAATCAAAAGATTTTGGAAATTGGAAAGTGTAAAACACGAAACTTAGACTTTAATTTTTGAAATCCTTACCTTGAGAGCATAAATATAGAAAAGTAATAAATCGATTAGCGATGAAATTCAAAAAATGATTGTGGTATCATATTATTATATTTGGGAATTCAAATATTAATGAAAAGATACTGTTTTATTTAAGGTAAATAAAAATCAAAATTAAGGATAGTTTTGGAATTCAAAAATGTTTTTCGTACTTTTAAGAGTAAAACTTTAAGTTTCTTAACCCTTGGACTAAGCAAGAAAATAAATATAAAAAAGTAAAATAAAAAAATGACAATAAATCTTGATAAATATGGTATTGTTATTATTTTTCTAATGAATGACCATCATTATGAAAGGTCCTTTGGTTTTCTCACGCTTTGGCCTTCTCGTTATAAGCATCGTAAGGCCTTATCGAAATTGAGCCACAAATCATCCTAAGTTTTAATACCATCTCAAGCCTACTTTATTTTTATTTCCTATTACAACACGTTATCCCAGCACGATTCTCACGACGATAGGTAGTTCCGCATTTGCGGCGAGTTCGGACGTTGCCAAGCCGATCCACCAGTGCCTTAAATTCTGTTTGTTGTTGTTGTTCCCTACTGTACTTTGCTAGCATCTAAAATTTGAAGTTTGGAGGTGCTTAATCTTGAAGTGATTTCCAATTGGCCAATTCTTCTTTTTTTTTTTTTTTTTTTTTTTTTCTACTTAAATATTGAGAGAATTGATGGCGTTTGTTTTGGATTTCTTGTTTAGCGTGTTATTGTTATTATTTTAATAGTCAAAACAATAAAAGGAAGAAAACTTAGGATGATCGTATTCCACTCTTGATAAGGCTGTTTACGAAACTATAATAGCCAAAAGGTTGATGAAGCAGACCACCCATGTTCATTAAACCTATTTATAACCAGCAGACCATAACATCAAAGAATATAGCCAGTAAAACAGCATTAGGAAAATCCGGGTGGGACTGAGTGAAGGAGAAAAAAAGTACGGTACACCTTGGTATTCAGAACTCCCACGATGATAATATCTCAATTTGAGCCTCCTCATTCCAATTTGGCGTAAGCTGAAGGTGCAACGGGGTAATACCCTTAGTGAATAAATGCAGGGATTTCACTGAACTTTGTTTGTTAATGTATCAATCTCACCATTGTTTTGAAGCTGTGCGTGTGAAAAGAACTTTGAATATAACGGTTCAGGTCTCCTTTTGATGTATCATAGCCTTTAGGTATTATACAAAGGGTATTATCTTTCGCCCTATTTGTGTTTGAAATAGGAGAAAAGACACTGAGTCACGAATATGTTGAATCATGGATCTTACTCTCTACTTGCCTCATGTATTGCTAATAGCTACGAGATGATTGGAGTTGCCACCATGGTTTTGCTTAACAGTCTCGAAGGCAGCGGTAATACCCTGATAATCATATCACGATTGTGATCGAGCCTTATGGGGATCGAAAGGTGATACGCATCGTATAACAGCTAACTCTGGTTTTGGTACTGGAATAAAACACATATCACTTATTCCCGCCGGGTATCTCGGTAAATGTTTTTCGGTTCCAATGCTAAGTAGGCGTTGGCTTATATAATACAAGCAAGTTCGAAAAGGCAATGCGGTAGCGGCCTGGTACAATATACATTAGTGCTTTCCGGTAAGCAAGTAACGTAGAAGGAGTTTCTCATTCCTTCTTTAGGGCGAAATGGGTCTTTATCACCGAGGATCTTACGACCATGGGGGGAGTTAAAGGATGGCGGAGTTTGGACATTCTGCTAAGTTTTTCACACTTTGGCGACATCGTGAGAGTTTAGGAGATTGCCCAAATCTTGGAAATTGATTTCAAATCGACCCGGTCTTTTTTTTTTTGGTCTCACTTAAATATTGGAAGTGATGAGCGTTTATTTTTAGTTTCTTGTTTGGCGGTGTTTTGTTATTATTTTAATAGTCAAAAGCAATAAAAGGAGACTCTTTCAGCATCATGACGGTCGAACCGGTGACTTCTGATATACTATTGTTTACACTCTACCATTATACTGCATATTTCTTTGTTATTTTTTTATTCTATTTACTTACATGGTATCATTTAACATTTGATACCCATTTTCAATTTGACATAAATTCAGTAAATTCCATATTGATGCGACAATTATAGCTAACAGCGCGCGACTTCGAAGAATTGATTTTGCCATCATTAGGATGATTTTGCAAAACTCTTTGAATTCACGGAGAAATCACATTACTTGACAAATTTTTCCTAACGCTGTTGCGAGAATTCATTATTGCAATAATTTAAAATAAATTTTGCAATATACTTTAATTACGAAAATTTTTACAAAACTATAATTCCCGAATTTGTAGTGTCATTTATTTTAGATTGCTGAAAAAAAATCTATACTTATTTATTTCTTCTTGTTAAATTTTGATCATTTTTATTACAATTTTTTTTTTGTTCCTATTATTTTCAAAATATGTGACTTTAGTAACTGTTCGGATGGTGGCATCGGTAAGTGATGCAACGAATCACGTAAATGAATGATTCTTCTAGTTTAGGCGTTTGTAAGAGGATCAGATCACAGTAATGATAGTGTATTCCAACTAATTTCACACCATTTATTAAATTTGGCTTATCTTCCTAATAAAGGAAAACAAATTCCATCGAAAATGATGGCTACCAAAAACGGTGATAAAAGATTCTGTTAAGGATCGAGGTAATGGATATCGATGCGAAAGAAAACCTACATATACGATTAATGCATTGAGGACCCATTTTAGAAACGTTGTTTTGGAGGAATAGGGACATAAGCGGCGCAACCAAAAGACACGTAAATGGGAGGAAATGTTGGTTGGGACCCGAAGCGATTTGTAAAGGAGAAAAATCATGATCATAATAGGACGGCAATTAAATTACCGGTATGCGTGGGGCATACTTGATGGATGAGTAATTTGGTTCTTAAGAGTAATGGTGCAGCAATCCATTGCAAATGCTTAATGAAAGGATGACTAGTTCATTCGGTATGGGTATGGCAACGGGACAGAACACGTATACCAGGGACATGCAATAGTCATGGCTTATAGAAGAAAGTGCCGGCATTATCAAACGGATAGTCTTAATAGGATGATCAGAAAATGTCTTGCGGAGTTTGATAATTTATTGCAGAAATAAGCGACATAGCAAGGTTCCTAGTAGAAAGAAGGCAAGCATGAGACGGCGGTGGATGCATCAAGAACCATAAGTAACGAAAGGGTCCACTAGTTGGGTCGATAGGTCCGCAATAATACGCGAATACGTTAGAAATTGAGGAGATTATTCGAATCAGACTTTGAGGGAAGGTCGGTGATAAACTTTCATGATACCAAACAAGGCAGAGTTGTAATAAGTATATTTGGATATATGACCTTGAGTGGTGAGAATGACCATTAGAGCGGTGAAGTATACGCCTAATAGGTGCACGGATGACTTGAGTCGTTCAGCGCCGAAACGTGGGGTTGGAGTTCTTGGTTTAGAAATATATAAGATTGATAGTGTTAATGGTGGTGAAGATATAAACCACATTCTAATGATACTTAATTTTCGGGAATACATTTTTTTGCCATCATGAGGTTGCGTAATAGAGGAGGCCGGTAGTTTCATCAGCTCATTGTTTCTGGAATGGTGGCATTCTGTGGGATATCTTTAAACTAAGTAAGTACGTTTGGATTGGGTGGAATAAAGGGGGCATCCCAAGGTGGAGAATATTGCCACTTGTTGAACAATAATTGGCTCTCACCAGAGACCCTCAGTGGGTTGTAGGGCCGGAAATAGTAGTAACAGTGAGAACAATGTTAGTGGAAAAATACTTCTTTTTATTTGGAGAATAGAATGAGTTGTAACCTGATGCGCCGGACAAATATCTCCATTGATTTTGACTCAGGTGTCAGTTGTGAGAGCATCCATGTTTCTTGAATATATATAAAAATAAGGTTTGAGATTAATAAGCAGTACTACAAAGGAAAACATTGAAAGGTTACGTGGAAGAAAGGAATTACATAAGAAAACAATAAAGGCAAAATCGAGAATTGACATGCAATCACGATTAGATGGGAAATATTTCCGGTAGGATCCTCGAAAATCGAGAAACATCGAAGTGGATTGAATCGGCTCCACCATCAACTGTAATCATCAGGAAATTGACTTCAATATTCTTGCCTTTGTCTTGATTGAGGCTTGGTGAGAGATCAACCAAATGTTTGGTAGTGCGGTGGAGTGCCGTGACCCGATGACCAGATCATGCCACATATATAGCGGTATTATCTTGTTGGCGTTGGTGATACTACGGCATTGGTTGCGCACGATGATTTGGCGGCTTCCCTTGATTGGAATTGCCTTTCTTATTTTTGAAGGGGCCGGTGTTGTGATGTGCGGAATTATTACCACGGCCCACGCCCTCGACCCACGGCCAAAATCCTCATCCTTTCCCCATAGTCGGCCCATTTTGTGCCCTTGTGTTCTTATGAGGGGATGCAAAGTAGCATTTGCTTGGGAAATGCTTTGAACACAAACAGGGCCAGTGTGGTGAAAGTAGCTCGTTATTCTTTTCATGAGGAGACATCACGATCAATTGAGAATATTGAGTAAGCAGACGCTCTTATATTCTTTGGCTGAGGGCTTTATTAGAATGTGAAAAGTGGTAAGTTTTTCAAGCATATCCTCATCGGTGATGTTCTCCTTAGCTTTTAATTGCGAACTAATCTTAAATAAGCCGGGTAGTATTCGTTGCAGGGCTTAAATTCTTGAAGCACTTAAAGTGCGACGATCGTAACGCTTTGGGGAGTATTGCGTTTTCTAATGGTCATATCGGGTCTTTTAAACTACGCCCGGTAATGGGTCTTTACTATAAGATGCCCAGAGACTTTTCATCAGATGATGGTGAAGGAAAATTAAAGCAGCGGCGATCTGTGGGGATGCATATTAGTTTCTTCTTTTGTTACATTCAATTTATACATGGTATTATTTCCAAACGCATTTGATACCCATTTTCGGGTGACATAAATTCGATTAGAATTCTATATTGATAAGGCAATTATAAGCTAACCCTTTACACTGAATTACGAGAAAAATTCGGTACAAAATCGTGAATTTTTGCCTTTTATACTGATTCACGGAATTCTGTTCACCGTATTCAGAAAGATTTTCCACTAACCAGCACGGATTATGGTAAATTCATTGTGCAATAATTTAAAATAAATTTTGCAATACTTTTAATTCTGAAGAATTTTAAAACTTATAATTCAAGGCAATAGTGTCATTTATTTTAGATTTGAAAAAATCTATATTTATTTCTTTTGTTAAATTTTGATCATTTTATTACAATTTTTGTTTACTATTATTTTCAAAAATATGTCACAAAAATTAGAATTTGTTTGCCCTTGTATTTAAGGCTGAATTTTGGAAATGTTGAAATACACTTAGATGCCCGAACACAGCGGGGCTCATGAAAATAGTGCATCCTTGCGAATCGCGCTAAGTACTCCTTCGATCATCATCAACGATGAAAGTCTGAGAATGAATACCTTCGGTAAAGACCCGTTGGTCCTCGTGAGTTTAAAACTAGATATGACCCGCAGGAAAAAAAGTAATACTCCCACAACAGATATGATTGGGCACTTTGCGGCTTCAAGACTGGGAATGCGTTAGATTACAATTCGGCTTTTATTTAAGATTAGTTCGCGATTTAGCTTCTTCGGGAAGGGAGTGATGGTTCGCACCACGCCTCAATATTGCTCTGCGGCGGCAATATAGAAGCGTGGGTTCTCATGTCGAATTAGATTGCATGTCTCCCTTGTGGTTGCAGAGCTTTTTACTTCATCGTAATCTGATCTATGGGGTCGCATTTCGAGAAGCGAAATGCTACTTTTGCATCAACGCTAGCAAACGGGGGCCGCAAAAATGGGCGACTATGGGAAAGAACGAGGGCATGGTGGTCGAAGGCGTGGCAAAAAATTGGTAATAATTCTAGACATGCCAACATGAGTCACTTGCAAAAATAAGAAAAGCGATTCAATCGAGAAGAGCGCCAAATCCCCTGGTGGCTCGGCAGTGTATCGCTGCGCCAATGAATAATACCTCTTATAGATGGCTGTGGCATGTGGTCATTGGTCGCATTTTTACGTCGTCTGCAGCGAGCTTATTTGGTTGATCTCTACCAAGCCTCAATCGAACAAAGGCGAGAATATTGAAGTCAATTTCCTTGATGATGATGTTGATGATTGGGAGCGGTTGCCCACTTTGATGTTTTACATTTCTTTGAGGATCTGCGGAAATATTTCCATCTAATTGGTGGCAGGCATGTCAGTCGATTAGTTCTTTTATTTATTTTCTTATGTAATTCCTTTCCCACAGAACCTTTCACAATGTTTATTAGTATTTCATTTTTATTAATCTCTAAACCTTATTTTTATATATCGAAGAAACATGGATGCTCCCCACCAGCGACACCTCGAGGTCAAAATCGCGAAAGATCGAGCGTGGGCTTGTCTTCTGAAACTGTTCTATTCTCCGGCAAAAGAAACCATTTTCCCAAATTAACATTAGCCGCTTCTAATGTTACTACTATTCAGGTCGCATTCAACCTAATTGAGGAGATAGGTGAAACCTGTATTCTACGGTAGCCTTATTCTGCGCCGAATGCCCTTGTGCAATCGAAACCGCAAATTTACTTAGTTTTTAAAGATATCGCGTTGGAATGGATACCATCCCAAACAATGGCGATGGCTTCTCTCGTGCGCAACTCATATGTGATGCGGAAAAAGTGCGAATCATTAGAATGTGGTTTATAATATCTCACCGCCATTAACTGCTTGTTGAATCTTATGCAGTCGAGCAGTTCGGTAACTTCAGCCTCCGTCTTCTATGGCATGAGCGACTTGTTCATCGAGGGCACCTCAGCCGCTAGCGTATACTTCACCGGTCTAATGGTCCTTGACCGCGATCACTATATCAGTCTCTTGATTACAATTGTCTTTGCTTGTACTTAAGGAAGTTTATCGCTCGACCTTAGCACCATAAAGTCAATTCGACACTCTCCTAGAAGCATTATTCAAGGAGACATTTGTGGACCTCGACCCAACTATTGAGTCCTTCGTTACTTTATGGTTCTTGTTGATGCATCCACTCGTTGGTCTCATGTTTGCCTTCTTTCTACTAGGAACTAGCATGCTAAATTATCAAGCTGCTTTACATTTTCCTGATCATCCTATTAAGACTATCCGTTTGAATAATGCTGGTGAATTTTCTTCTACAGCTTTTCATGGAACTATTGTGTCCTTGGGCCTCTGAGGTTCAATATCCTGTTGCTCATACCCATACTCAAAATGGACTAGCTGAATCTTTCATTAAGCATTTGCAATGGATTGCTAGACCATTACTCTTAAGAACCAAATTACCTTTATACGCTTGGGGGGCATGCCTGCTAGCATCTTTGGTAATTTGCTCAAGTGCCGTCTTATTGGTGATACGATTTTTCTCCTTTACAAATTGTTTACGGGTCCCCTGACCAAATATTTCCCATACGTGTTTGTGCGAGTTTGTAATCACTTATTCCTCAACGTTAAATGGAACGTAGAGCGGGTATTTATGTGGGTTTCTTCTGCGTCGATCATCATTACCTTGAGCCCACCCAACCGGGGAATCTTTTACTACGTTTCTGGTGTCATTTTGATGAATCTGTTTTCCTATAGCCATTAGGGGAAAGATAAGCTAAATTCAATAAATGGCGTGAAATTACTTGGGAATATCTGTCGTTGTTGCATCTTGATCCTCGTGCTTAGCAGTGAACTAAGTTCAAAGAATCATTCATTTACAAGATCTTGCGAGATCAGTACCATATGTTTTCAACGGATCAGAATAAAGTCTTAAGGTCATATTCATTTGTTAATGCACCAGCACATATTTAGAGATCCACACATAGATGGGGAAATGCTTATAACCCGACCACATCCCAGAAACCACTGGCGTGAGCCAGTCGGATCTAAAAGATTCTTTCTGAGGAAAGAAAATCTAATAAGTTGCTTACTCTTGTAGAGTACAATTTTGATGAAATGCTTTAAAAGAGCCTATTCTATCTGATCATCTGACCAAACACATTACAAGGGTTAAAGGAAAGCGACTACAAGAGTAGCAATAGCCCGACCCGATTATCTCTAGCAAATGAAGAAGATCTTTTATAAATTATATGGTCGAATATGGAACAAGCTGCTTGTCCAGCAATGTTTTCTCAAATTAATGGAGCATCATGCAAAATGCGATGATCGAACCCTGTCGACATGATTGGGAAAAAACATGGAAAAGCCAGAAGCTGGTGTTTAGCTAAGGAATATTTGGGACCAAATAGTTTAACACACGAAAATGTTAGCTTGTTGGATATAAGATAGGGTCTTTGTACAAAAAAGAAATAGAAAATAATGAATCGTGCGATATAAAGCTTGCCTTGTTGTGAGGTTTTCACAAAGGCAGGTATTGACTATGAGAAGACATGATACCGGTAATGGATCACGATCACCTTTAGATATTTAATACATTTAACGGTTTGAAGGACTAGAAATGCATTTGATGGATGTTGTCTGGCTCCATACGTATGAATCCATGAATAGTGACATATACATGAAAATCACGAAGGATTTACATTTTTAAGCAAAATTTTCAAACACGTGGTATGTATTGATAAAGTTGCAATGATCCTTGTATGGACTCAAACAATCTAGTTGAATGTGGTACAATCGTTTGAGTACATACTTATTGAAAGAAGGATATGTAAATAATTCAATCTGCACATGTGTATTTATCAACAGTCGAGTTTGACGATTATAGTATAATATTGGATGATTTGAGAATCAAATAGGACCACTTGAAGGCTTCTAGAAAGCGCTAATTATTTAAAGAAACGAAAGTGAAAGATCTACGGAATAAGACTAGACTGTATTGCCTCGAGCAGATCGGTATTTCTCAGTAACATTTTGTCCATCAATCAGCATACGAAAAGATGAAACTTACATGAATGAGCCCATCCTTAACTTCCCTATGGTTGTAAGATCCCTTGAAGTGAATAAGACTCATTTTAAGGTCCTAAAGAAAAGATGAAACTCCTTGGTCGAAATTGCCTGCCCAAGTGCAATTGGAGCACTAATGTATCTTACAAATTGTCGAGGCCGGACATAGCCTTTTCGGTGAACTTGCTTGCAAGATATAGCTCGGCGCTACTCTTAGGCATTGGGCAGTAAACATTTGTTAAGGCTCTTACCTTCGTCAGGTGATATAAGGGCTCTTTTATTCCAAAGTACCAAGCTAGAAGTTACTTGATTTATCTTGCGATCTGAGGATACCTTTCGGATCCCCATAAGGCTGATCTAATCAGAGGATATGTATTTACTTGTGACGATGCTGGCGATATAGCCCGGAGATACGTTGGCAAGCCATGGTAGCAACCTCCTCGATCATTCGAAGCTATTGGCGCATGAGAAATGGCCGAGGGATTGCATGTGGTTAAGATTCCAACATATTAATGACTTCGAGTGATTAACACAAACCTGACAACACATCATTGACCCATATGAAGATAATAAAACTGTGTGCACAACTCAAAGGTGGATATCGAAGGAGGCAGAACGAGCATATTTCTCCACGAAGTTCT
Source organism: Tetrastigma voinierianum (assembly GCA_016808115.1). Lineage (NCBI taxonomy): Eukaryota > Viridiplantae > Streptophyta > Magnoliopsida > Vitales > Vitaceae > Tetrastigma > Tetrastigma voinierianum. The sequence goes on from JAEQBH010003196.1 coordinate 336,444, forward strand.
TTCCTACGCTATGAGCTTTAAAACAATAGTAGATTGATATATGTGCTTTCATCGAGGAATCTGAAGTGATAATCCTGCCGAATTTATTCACTAAGGCATTACTGTTGCGACCTTCGAATTTCGCCCAGTGGAATGAGGAAGATCTCCCGAGTATTGAGAGATATACGACATCGGGGGGGAGTGCGAATATTCAGGTTAATGCTTTCGCTCAGCAGGTTTTTGTCCCATTGGGTTTCTAGTAGGTTTTATTGAGCATGTTAACGATGTTATGGTCATTCAAGGGAAGTGTTATAAAAAAATATTTTAATGAATGACCATCGTTATGAAAGATAACTGGTTTTCTCATTTGTAACGCTTTGGTGCTTCGGTATAAGCACCTCGTAGGCACTATCGAGAGTGGAATAAAGATCATCACCTTCCTCCATCTCACTTTCGCTTATTTTTATTTCTATTACAACAGGTATCATATTATTATTATGTTCAGGTATTAAATGTTGATTAAAAGATTTTGGAAATTGGAGAGTGTAAAACATGAAACCGTTAGACTTTTAAGTTTGAAATCCCTTACACGTATCAAAGAACATAAATAAATCGGTGAAATTGATGAAATTAAAAATGATTAATAGTGGTATCATATTATTGCGTAGAGGAGATCAAATATTAATGAAAAGGTACCGTTTTATTTACTTTAGTATAGATTAGTAAGTGTCGACGTAATGCACATGAAAATATAAAGAAAGTGTAATTATATGAGAGTTAGACACAAAAATAATATTTGAATTAGATATAGAATCAAGTAAAAATATGAACAGAGATCAATATAAAAGATTTACATTTTCCATAAAATTTTGACAGTACAATAAAAATTTTATAACAAATTTTCTTTGGCTAAAAAATAAATAGTATCTTAATCATATAATTTTTGCAAGGGTGATTTAAACATTTATTCATTTCTTTGTATTAATTTGTGAGTTTTAGTCAATTATTTAAGTATCTTACCTGAAATATGTGAGATCAATTTGACCTCAATATCAAAAATATTTTTTGCATTGTTCTTGATTTGTGTGAAAATATATGATGCTGTTAAGGACACGCTATATAATTAAAAATGAAATAATAATCAATAAATATTATTATAATAATCTATAAATATCATTTCATGGAAATCTAACGTACAATTATAATAAGTATATATGCATTTTTAATATATAATGTGTGTGGGAGAAGCAAATGAAGTGAAGATTTTTGTAATATTAGTTGAATTCAAAAATCATTGTAATATTGGTGAATCTTGCATTTTGGCTATATCGTTTTATTTAAAACGAGAATGGATTTTCTTTTGAAAAATATAAAACATTGTATTGCCACTTATTTTTATTTATTTATTTTAAAGGAAAACGAATAAAAAAACACGTTGTATTCGCTTTTTTTAGAAAAGTAAAAATCTATGGAGCAGATCCAAATCGGTCGTATTATATTTGGAATGTACGGGTTGTGAGCTATAGTACCCCTCTAAGCTCGCATACAAACAGTCTCTACCAATTAAGTTTAGGGAGCTATGACAATCAACTGATTAACTAGTAGATACCAATAATTATCTCCAATAATAACACAAGGGTACATCAAACATATGACAAATGAACTTATAGAATTAGCAAGACAAGCGAGGAATAGAATCGTTCCCTTGGTGGCGATCGAAGGTGCTATCAATAAAAGATAAGATTAGATGCGATAATATATAAACATTTATAGTAAATTAGAAAATCGGGTTATAAGTCAGTGTTAAATCATTCAATAAATGAATTTAAGCAAATTGCTTCAAGAATTCTATTTTATTAGATTATAGAGTTAATTGTATTAGTTGGAGCCATTTTGGACAGGAAAAATTTGTAAAATAAACTGACTTTAGAGATTTGGTTTGGAAATTTAAGAAAGTCATTTTTGAAAAATTTGGATCATAAACTCCATTTTTTAATAGATAGACAAACATAGAAAAATAAACTTAATTTTTCTAAAGAAATTATTTTAAAATTTTGAAATTAAAGAAAACAAATTTTGAACATTTATAAATTGAAGAAAATGAATTTTGTACTTATGAAATTAAAGAGAACGAGTTTCATTTTTTTTTTAAGGAAAATGATTTTTATTATTGAAATTAAATAAATTTTTTTATAAACAAATAAAACTGACCCACCCCAGGGTTAAATAAAATGATTTTTTTAAATTAAAAGAAAGGACCATTGAATTTTTGAAAAAAAAGACGGTAAATTCATAAAGATATAGAGAGTTTTCATTTTTGTTTTTGTTTTTAAATCAAGAGAAGATGAACTCGAATTTTATAAAATTTGAAGAAGTAATACATTATAGGTCACAATAATAACAATGATAAACCGTAAAAATAATAACTATGATAGTATTTGTTGAAAGCTAGTATTAAAAGAAAAGTAAAATTAAATGTAAGTAAAAGGGGTTAGAAATATTATTTCTAAAATGGAAAAAAGAAATAATAGGGGATGTAGACTAATAGTTTGGAGTGTTACACATTCTAGCAAATGGTCAAATGGTTCAAGCTTTGGGTTTGCAACTTATTAAAATTATTTTAGAGGAATCTGGTCAAAAATAAAAAGAAAAAAAAATACAAATACCTAACAGATTTGAAAAATAAACTTTAAGGTTCGAAAATAGAGAAAGCAAAAAGAGGTCATTGAAAATAGGTGTATAAAGGAGTGGCACCAGGGTTTGGAAATACATAGATAACAAGTGAACTAGAGGTTGGAGGTTGGTGGGAAATAATGCAGTAAGAAGTATTTTACTTTCTTTTTTTTAATTCTTCCAATTGCACTTTCTTTTTTTTATTTATCAAGTGGATCTTCGTTTTTCCTTCTTTATCACATATGTCTATAGCATGTTATTGTTTATGTGCAACACAATAAATTTCTTTACTTTTACCCCATATACTGATCTTAAATATCGCACTAGCATTTATAGTCTTTCAAAATCCAATTCAAAAAATTATTAGTCAAGGATTAATAGAAGAAAGTCCATGTAGTAGTCCAACCTTTGTGTAAAACATAAAAATCAAAGAGGTAAAGAAAAGATGGTCATGAATCATAGAATTAAATGGAAAAAACAATATTTACTGTGGATAGTGCTTACCTTATAAGTTGCAGCATCATTATGCCATTCTAAATCATATTATACAATTCCATTTACGTACTATTCCTATATCGGTCATTTATGATTTTCCAAGGAGTTTTCTTTGGACCAGTAGCTCTGCAACTTTTGGTTTCCAATCAATATTGCAAACAAATAGACATGTCTTTCTAATGGGATTGGTTTATCTCAAGATAATGCATTACCACCGAAAGAAGCACGGTAACACACCCACGTTCGAATTGCAAGCAAAACACAACAGAGGTACTACAATCGAGATCGCGAGATCACAAAAATAAAGAAACGAGAAACAACAAGTTTCATGCACAATAATTCATCTAGTCTCGAAATAAAAGTGAAAAGTGAAACCACAAGGATTTATAAAACATGATTGCAACAAAATGGTGGGTAAAGAAGTATCCAAAACTAAAAAAACATACCAACACAACAACCTTTTCCCTCTTACTTTGCTCTGAACGCCTCTCTCCTACTTCTATTCTTCCTTGGCCTTCAAGTTGCCTCTAAGAAAAAGTCTGGTTCCACCCGTTTCCTTAAAACACCCCCATATTTGAGAAGAAAAAACATTTCCTAAAAAGGTAAACCCACTTAAAATCAAATTAGATAAATAAATTAAAAAAAACCTCTTCTCTCCATCCCTAAGAGTAAAGTCAAAAATGGACTAGAATAATAAAATAAAAATAAAATATAAAACTCCTTTAAATAAGCTCTTTCAAAAGTAAAAAAAAAAAAGAATATGACCATTCGAATGGTGTAGTGAATCATCTGGGGGCAATCACAAGCAATAACATAAATCTTGATAGGGATCATGAGAATTAACCAACCGAAAGTGGTGTGTGAAATGGGTGGAAGGATGAATAGCGGCCGAAGCAAAGTGGCTTTCTATTGAAAAAATGAAAACCCCTGGTCGCCGGTGAATCTGACTCCAGCAGAAAAGTACAAGAGACTTGACGGATCTAAAGATAAGCGATAAAGAAAAGACCATGGGCTCTAAAAAAACCCAATAAAGTCTGACATGGTCGACCCGAAGCTCTCCAGGCCACTCCTCGATGGTGAGAAACTTCGCCATCGGGTTTGGCGGAGTGAAAGACAATCAACCATGAATGCCAAAAATAATTACGTGTATGCGTATAGTCCCAAAAAACACTTTTATATGATGTGCGAGATTCTTGATGCTTCATAATATGATGAAAAGGCAGAGAAAATGTTGGCTCAAAAGCTAGTCACATGTCCAAAAGAAACTCGAGGGCCAGGTCGTCAGTAGCGTATGTTGCACGGTGTCGTGAAGCCAGAAAGAAAACATATATTCAAGATGGTGGTGACTTATGACCCCCGACAATGGATGTAATAAATTCACCAGCTGTGGGTGGAAGAAATATCAATGGGTAATAGGAGCTTTGAACATCACTATGAAAAGCTGGGCCCAGATTCGAATGCCGCCGCTTAAATACATAACATTTGAATCTGAATACGATTGGGAGGCTGAGAGATATCAACACCTAACGACTCTAGCGAGTGGCTTGACTACAGGCATGAGCCAGAAAAGCGTATAAATGCCAAGCGGAAGAAAATGGCTCACGAATCTCAAGCGAAGAAAGACAGTATGCTTGGCCCAACTCATGTGGCCGATGGCGCCTCCCCGAACACGGCCCGAAAACGGGACATGAAATGCCAAGTTGAAAACGACTGTAAATTGAAAAGGCCGACAGTGCAAGCGGAAGGAAACAACTCTAAACCAAGTGAAGCGGCTCACCGAATGCGAAATGAAAGAAGAGCGTCTCTGAGACTAAAGAAAATGGCTCAGTCGGCGTGAAAGCGACTTTGAGCATGGCGAAGAAAAATAGTATGAATGGCGAGGCATGACTTTGAACGATGCATTGAGAAAAAGATGGCTCTAAAAGCCAAACGGCAGTTTTAATTCAAGCGAAGAAGCGGTTTTGAATGCCAAGCGAAAAAAAGCGACTCTAAGAAAGTGTCGAAGAAAAGGCTTTGAGCAGCGAAAACGACTCGGAATAGTAAGTTAACTTGACTCTGAATACTGGCAGAAAGTATTCTGACGGCGGACACTAAACTAATGGCGACTTTTGAATGCGAAACTTAAAAACGACTCAATGTGGCGAAAACGACTTTGAGGCGTGGCGAAGGTTTGATATCGCAGCCAAAGTGAAAGAAAAGCGATTCTAAACACCAAAGCGAAGAAAACGGGATCTAAATGCAAAACTTAAGAGAAGACAACTCTAAACTCCAGAAACGAAGGCATTTCAAAGCGAAGAAAACGACTCAAAATGACAAACAAAACGACTTTTATGTATAAGAAATGTTAAACTATCAACGAGGTAAAATATCTCACAATGAAATAGTGGCTATGCCTCAGTATGGTAAGTAGGGCATCTAACAGTAATTTAACGAGGTGACTTTAGCTAATTAACACTATGCTCAAAAGTCGTTAAATAACTAATGGAATTAAAATATCTCATGATGGGACATCTAAGTAGGTAACTTAGGTGGAGCTTTTTAGCTTATCAACACTATGCTCAAAGAGATCAAAGCCATCCATTTCTGCATTAAAAGGAATCTGAAATGTCTATACGTAACGAGGGTCTTGAGAAACTCAAAAAATGCCTCATATGTCCAAAATGAGTAGCTCCTGTTGGTGAGTATCTTAAATACTCATTTTATCCCCATGTTTTGTTTAGGTTTTAGTATTTTTAAGATATAAATAAGTGTCCTAATGATCTCTTTTCCCAAATTTGTGATTAGGCCAATCATTTGAGGGGCAGGAATAAGAAAAAAATGGCAAAGTCGTCATGTAGTCGCAAAATCATGACCACCACACGTATGATGTATTTATGACTCTAATTGGCGTAAACGATTCTAGGCTTGAGGGGGCTTTCGGTAGACACAGATCCGTGATTCCAGGACTTTTGGATGAAGAAGTTGTGAAGAGGTAAAGATCTTAGCGAGCGTAGCGAGTTGGAGAACAACTCACACCAAGGCGTGAGTGGCTTCACGCTCTAGCATGAGCACACTCACACTGTAGCATGGGTACTCTGCCTTTGGCGTGGACGACTGCTCACTTAGTAGCTCCAGATTTTGTCATTTGCGGCGCGAGATCCGTCACGGCGTGGATGTCAGAGACTGAAATTTGCTAAGCCCGCTCTTACGCTCTCGGGTTAGCCATAAAAGGGGAAATTAGGGCATTTTGGAGAGGGTTCAGGAGAGGAGTTTGACGAGAGGCAAAGAGGGGTTCTTCTTGGCTACTTGAAGGCCCACAGGGTTTCTAAACCACAGAGGCCAACTACTACAGGAAGAAAAGGAAGATTAGAAAGAAGAAGATTGAGCATTTCATCTTCCATATAGGCTATTTCTTCCTTTTATGTTTTCTCTGCTTTTCTTTTGTTATTACAAATAACCATTTTCTAGGGTTTTGATGTAGTCTAAACAATGAACCATGGTGTTTAGTTTTGATTTGTAATCTTTGATGTTTGGATTTTTATTATTATATTGAATGTTCTATTCAATGCATGCTTGTTGATGATTGATCACCGGCATGATTTGTGGCTAATTGAGGTTGAGAAGCAACATAGTAGGGTAGACCATGAATAGAATGTCATGTTTCTCCAAACAAGAATAGGTGTTTGTGGGTTACATGGCTTTGTGGAGTTTCTAATGCTTAATGCAATCATACGGTTATGATGGTTTGAGGTAGAGATATATTAGAACCTTTCGGGTAGGCCGTTATTTCTTGAGAAAGAATAACATGTGCTTGAGTAAAATCGCCATTAATATATATTAGGCATCATTGGAACCATTTTGAATCTCACCATAGAAATTTGTTATATGAAATCAAAACCACTGAACTTTTCTTTTAATTACATTTCCTATGCATGTTAAACATTTTAGTTTCGTTATTTAGTTTAGTTTGTTTTCATTTAACTGCTTATGTTAATCGAATAAAGTCAAAGCCCATTCTAATTTCTATAATTATTTTTAATCCTCGTGGAGACGATACTCATACTTCCATTTTATTACTTGAGGGCGACATATGCGCTTGCGCATATAGGCACGCCTCTTTGAGCCTATCACGCCATCGGCTAAAAAGAGGCTTCTGCAGAGACATATGCGGGAATCGACTCGTCTTGAGACCTGGTAGTGAGGTGTTGCATAATGACTTCTGATGAAGCATAACATCGAAGAAGTATTTGTCGACTCACGTGGCCCTGTAAAGATCTTGAATAAGCAATAACCCCAGCAAAAATGTCTTAATGATGCTTTCATCATCAGCTGAAACCATATATACATCCCCGAGATCATGTAATCTCGATAGATGAGGAAATATGCTCGAATGGCATGCACGAAGCATCTTGAGTGAAAAGTTCCTACGTGTCGACCCGCTCGATGATCTCGATAACTTCAAAGGATATGCCCTAGTATAAAGATAAACATGATGGGACCACGAAATGCCACCATGTTGCTGCTCTCGACTAAGGAGTTGTCCATAAATCAATAAAAGCATGTGACACGGAAATAAACCCAATATGTTGAAATCCGAAAATAATCGTATCGGGCTCGATCTCTTGGCAAAGAAGTTGTGCGTGAATCATCGAAAGGAAGCGATCGACTAAGCAGAATATGACTGAGAGTGGCAGTGCCTTTGTTGTGTTAGAAATTATCGACATAGGGCACTATCGATAAAATGAACATACCTCTCTTGGCGGGAAGCAAACCAAACATCAAGCCCTCTGGAAAACAACATGATAATGCCCTTGTCGATCTCGAAATACCAATCCCAGTGGGTTGTCCCGAGAACATTTGATCCCATGGCCTTAAGGTGGTCTTCACGACACGAATAGGAGCGTAGGCTCGGAGTGATAAGGTAAAAGAAATGAAGAGAGTGGCTCAAATAGCCCATAATCAAATCGCACCCTTGTGCGAAGATGTATGCATGAAAAAATCTCATGATAAATGGATAGAAATGTGGCGATAGAAACCTTGATGAAAGAATTTAGATAAATGAGAAGGGTTGAAGCTGGTAATAAATTACAAAACAAGTGAAGGAGCTGGGTGCGGAGCGGGAAGATAGCGTAGTTGGAAAAATCGAGTGGTGACAAACAAGAATAGGCAGGGAAGCCGTTGTGTGATCAACTTGATACTGATACGATGGGGGAGAGATCACATCACTTAATGATGGAATGAATAGCAGACAATGATCCGTGTAACACCCAAATTATACTCTAATAGTTTTATTACCGAGTTTAGGGTATAAATAGTAGAGCCCCCATTTTCGAAAAATTTAGTGGTTAAAATGATGAAATGACAATTAAGGACTTAGGAGCATAAGTTAAGAAAGATTATATGTTCAGAAATTGGAATAATGATAAGTTGATTTGTAAATGAAAGAAAGATGAAGGACCAAAAGGCAAAAGGGTTAGAATTTAACCAAAAATAAGGATAAACGAACATGGCCTTATAAGCATTTGGCTTTTGGAGTCTATTTGAGGTTTGAGAGGAGAATCCATTCTTAGTGGATTCTCTTCATTGCACAAGAATCTAGCCTTGTTCAAGAAGAAGTGAAAGAAAATGAAAAGTTTGGTTCAAATCGAAGATCAGGTATGGAAGCTAAGTACAGTACATGGAATGGGAAATTAACCTAACTCCCTCTTTGTTTATGTTTGGGTTAGGGAAAACCTTAACTTTCATTATAAAGGTATTTTTAGGTTGGCTTAAGTTAGTTTTAGGAGTTGTTTTGCTTTGCTTTGGTTTTGATTAGCAAATTTCGAGACAAGGAAACAACTAAGTTTACGGAAAATCGAAACCCATGCTGGCGTGGGAGTCTTCCGCTAAGTGTGGGTCTCGCGAGGTGTAGGAACCGCGCTGGGTGAACTTCGGTTCCAAACTTTTATGATGCGCTGAGCATGGCGATGCTTTTTGCTAGAACCTCTTCGCCTAGCAAGTAACGTGCCGCTGGCGCGTACTGCAATCTGTTTGTTTTCTCTCTTCAGTTAATTCTAGCAATCATCCATTGGATTAATGGAGGAGATCTAATAAGTGAATAAGCCGTATGTATCTGTTGACTCGAAAAAAATATCGCGATCTGTTGTTGAGCCAAGCATTGTTTATTGCCCCTTATTTGCTAATGTGATTAACAACAATATAGCAAGCTTAGTAATACATATAATTGTATGTCTTCTTAAGACCGAATAGCGAATGAATAGGCACCTCGATTGGTGCTAACGGTAGTCTTCACGACACTTTTGTTACGTGGGTAGGCTTACGTCTCTGAGTAACTTCACTCCTACGTTGTCTTGCGACACTCTGGCAGTGCTACGACATTTTGCATTGCGTGGCGAGGCAAGTCTCATTTGATAGCCGGCACTTCTGACCGATGCATGCCCGGTACCTTGAATTTTTGTGTGTTGTGTCCTCTCATTCGTGGCCCGGTCTACTCTGAGGCAAAAGCCCACATGATAAGTATATGAAACGGAGTGAAATATAAAGAAAAATAAAAGTAAACAACTTTCGATCTTGAGGCATATCTCGGGATTACGCTACGTAATGTACCCCTGTACAAGATTTATGTTGCAACGCTCCTACGGGAAATGAAAATTCTAATATATGAGAAATATGTATGCTAGTGAGGGATGATTGTATATAATATCTGTTCCCGAGCTATAAACAGCATGGGTGGTGTTTCATCAGGTGTAGATGCTTGAAAAGGACATTCGGGGTATTAAAAGCATTAGGTCGGGTGACTCTGGAATCCCACCGTATGTAGGTTTCTAATTATGTTTTTGTAATGTAGAAGTATGACATTTTGAAGATAGTGCGGCTGTGTGAAGTATAAGTAATGAGACTGAATATAAGTACACGACATTTTAAGCAAACGGTGGTAGTGATACAGTTATATCTTTGTAGAGAATTCATGGAATTAAGTAATGTCGATATGTACAAGTTTGGTTACTATTTTTTGAAATAGACTACCCGATGTGAAAATCGGGTAAGGAGTCCCGGTCTTATGTGGCGTCCCATCATTAAGCCTAGGGGGGATGGTACGAATCTTGGAAAAGGTCCTGGCGCTCACCCTCGCTGCAAGGTATCAACGACAATCCGAAGTAAGGCATCTCCATATAACTCTCATGACTCTTGACACTAAAATAACTTAGCAAAAAGCGACTCCATGGAAGAGAAAACCCTCATAGAAATCTTCATAAATCGATAATAAACACATGACAGTAACCCTCGAAGTCAATATACATTGATAAGGGAAGATACTATACAAAAATGGGTCATTACTTTTTTCTTTTTTCTTTTTTAATTTTTAATTTTTTTTTGTTTTCAAATCAATCATCAACAACTCAAAACAAACAAGGAATAAAAGAATGAAAGAACTTTCTCTAATCACTTTAGCGATATTTACTCTGAAGTACACTCTCAAGCTTGAAAACCTCTTAATCAGTAACAGGGTGGGTGTGAGGGTGAGGTGGCAGTAACTTTACCCTACGTAATGCTTGGGTATGAAGAATCGTGATATGAGTAAGGTAATGGAACGAATAAGGTAAGAAACAATGAAAATAAGGAGGGGAATGAAAAAAAAAGGTGATGATAATGAAGACTAACCCAATAAGGGGCGAGACAAAAATAACAAGGATAAGGAAGATATACCTATAAGTCCAAAGCTCATGAGACTCAGCAACGCATACATATATACATTAAGGGGCCTATACCTTGATGTAGAAAAGGTAGTGCAAGAAAAGAAAAGACCATAGCATACTCTGTGAGCTTAAGGAGCTAACAGCGGTCTATAAATGTCAATAAAGGTGATAAGGTGTATGGCTAGCAGAAACGATGGCCACCCGTTCTATGAACATGGGGTCTGGCAGTAAAACCTCTTTAGCTAATCCCACATTGGTAGGCTCGAGAGTGGTTTCCATGGGATCCATCAATATGCATCTCTTTGGGGTTAACTCCACAGCAATGTATGGTCCACTCGGTGGTTGAACACCTTTGAGGTCGATGATCAATCCTCCCAGCGCACTCTGAAACCAAATCGCCTTGTTGGCAATGATCTAGGCTTGGCTCGCTTTGGCCTCAGCGATAGCTTGAACATGATGCAGCTCTTAGCTCTCGTTAATACGTTAAGCTGGTCAAGTGGCCGGGAAACCCTTCTGCCTCATAAATCTACCTCTAATGCAACCCTCGAAGAAGGATCTCATCTTGTCTTTGCGGCTTAGCCTACATGCCTTAAACTAAAAAGGAGTAGGGTGGATCTTGCTGAGAATAGAGAAGAGGTGCGGGGCTATGGCCACAATGTAAATGGAGCTTCTCGACCCCGATCTCAACCTCGATCATCTTTCCTGATATCTTTATATTCTTATTCGAGTCTCTGCCATTAGTGCGGAACATAATAGATGATGATCCATGATGTTGTATACCATATCTTTATACTAAAGTGTCAACCACACCTCACGAGAAATGCACACCTACGATATCAACTCATGAGAATCCCATATTGACATATAATATGTGATCATAAGAGTGGTATGCTTGAAGTCAATTTCCGCATGGGAAGAACGTACCCACTTCGTAAATAATCAATATTGACTAACATGAACACTTGACTGTGGAGAAGATTTGAGGCGAAGTCTTCAGCATGTGTCTTTGCCACATGCGAAAAGGGCGAGAATTGAGGTCGATACGTAGCAACCGATATTGGAGTTTATGTATAAGATCCCCGTGCATTTGACAGGACACCTCACGTTCAAGCGAACAACGTATATTCTCCATGGTCAGCTAGAAATAACAAGTCCGTAATCTTACGAGCTGGCGTCACCATGGGACATAAGCTTCAGCATGGTGATTTCATCACGATCATGCGGTAATAGCATACCATCGGTACAGTGTTTCTGGTATATCCTGAACAGTGGCCAGCGCCAGCTCTCTTACCCTTGGTTTTGTGACCTCGGGTATGATGCCCAATCTAAAGCGATAAATATCATGATACCCGTGTGAACAATCATCAAGCCAAAGTCATCAATTAGCAAACATCGCGGTCTCGACTAATAGAGAATGACTGTACCATGGGAATATCAATCATGGAAGCAAGTAGCAGGGCATCAACAAAGCGATTTCGCTTTTTTTTTTTTTTTTTTAGGGAAAATGAGGTATAGTCGATGGGTCAAATCCGACTAGTAGCTCTAAATAAGCATGATATGTGCTTCTCGTCTCAATTCTGTCACCTTGGATACGTCTTATCATTAGATTAGAATCGCAAATATCTCCATCTGTATGATCCTGACTTTCAGTGAAGTCTCCATCCCGGATGCATGCCTCATACTCAACAGTGAATTTGGATAACGTCAGAAGTGAACTTACTCTCAGTGTGAATGCCATGTGAAATCAGCAATGCCGATCATATCTGAATGGTTGGCCACTTCATCCAAACATCGCCAACGACAAACTGAATCTGCTTGCAATCTCTTCATCACAGAAAATGATCATCGATTACTACTTATCGGTGATTGAAGTGAGGCGAGAGTGATGCGCTTTGGAACATTGCGTTTTATAGACTTTTGGTGACATATCGAATATCGAGCTACGTCCAAAAGCACAAGCTTGTCAAAACTAGCCTATCAAACAAGTATCTCAAAGGATCCAAGTTGGAAACCAACCACATACTGAGTACCACATAATGCCTCAATCCAGTAGTCAAACCAAAGCTACAAGGGGGGAAGAAACTCTCAATCATGATGTACCTTGTCTCATACTACAACATCCTCTTACTAAGATAATAAATAGCCCACTCCTTACCTGAATCATCAAGTTGCACTATCATGCACCCCAATGCAACATCTGAAACTAACAAGTATAACAAGAGAGGTCGTCCAGGCATGGAAGGTATCAAAACAGGAGGAGAAAGCAAATACTCTCTAATTTTCCCTTAAAGGCCTGCTGACACTAATCATCCCAAACCTTAGGCTACTTCTTCCTTAAAAGACGGAAAATAGGTGATGAGTATAAAACTCATCTATTTTTAAGTCCATTTTTCAAGAATATTTATGGTTTAAAAGTTCAGCCATGCGGAATTACGTGAGCTATGTAAATGTCGCCGGCTATCATGTGGAGAAAGTCTCGACCCATGGCAATGTCGCAGATCGCCATAGGGAGGCGGCAGCACCGGGATGTAGGAATGTTGCGACATCACAAAACAACTCTAGTACCAAATTATGCCCACCATCTAATGTCGCGATGACGATAACAAAAACATGGTCACATCACCGAGGGAAGGGAAGGATTGCATCGTTTAAATGTCACAACATCAAAACAATATCGCAACATTAGCCAAAGCTTGAACACTGGAGACCATCACATCCAATGTCGCAACATTCACTCATGCGCCCTTTATTGGTGAGATTAAGTCAAAATGTTGCGATAATCGAATGAATGTCGCGGACATCAAATCTAAAAAACCGCAAAGGACTTTAGAACAATCTAGATTCAATGTCGTGACATCAGCAATAAATGTCGCGACATCGCCTTACGATCAAACTCATAAAGGCAATGTTGCTACATCATATCAAAGCAACCCGATAGTGAAATCGGCTCCATCATGTATTATCAACTAATGTCAATGCGCATCGCGAAAGACATTCGGGAGGAGGATTGCGTAACAACAAGATACGATGTCGCTGGTTATCACAACAAGAGCCATACATCAACTCCCAGAGATGACCATAACACGAACATAATGACCAATGTTGCAACATTTGATCGCGAATACCAACATCAAGGCAAGCATGTACAAGCAAAGACATCACAAATGTCGGGAAGACGGCAATGTCGCAATACCAATTAAATGTCGCACATAAGAATGGCGTTGTCTCGAAGACGCACTATTCTAAAACAATATGTCTCAAAGTCGCTACATCATCACGATACGGACTCATCACCGGAAACTAGAAGCGTCAAAACGATTTTAATGTCATGACATCACCGTAACTCCACAAGATTTATTAACCCAATGTCGCGACATCATCACGACATCAATTGTGACAGAGCAGCTTAGGGCAAGAATTTCAGGGCTTTCAAAGTGCGTGATTCTTACCTCGTTTTTAGGGCCCAAGACCTGAGCTTATAAATATAAGCTTTTGGGGAGTAGTACGCAGCTTCCAACGACTTTCATCAAGTCTTTGTGCTTTTTGGGAAAGTATGGTCAAATTATGTCCCTATCATTCCCAGAAAATTGTTAAATACAGGGCACAATTCCAGATTCTTTTCCTGGAAACTATCCAGGAATAGTTCGAAATGTTTAGGTCATACCTCCTAATATGACTTGATTTTGATCCATTGGAAACTTAAGACATAGGGGAACATTATGTTGGAAGATCACTTTGTCTAAAAACCTCATTTATATGGTCGAAATTGTAGTTGGAAATGAACATTTCAGTATGCATGAGAGAAATATAGTCATAAGAATTGACTAAGAGTACAACATGAATATTGATAAGACCAATGTAAATTGCTCTGAAAAACATATAATTGTAGACATGTTTAAGATCGGATAGTAAATGAATAGACATCGCCTACAAGGCTTCTAAGACTTTCTTTCTAAAGGCAACAAGACTTCGCTTCGTGTGACAAACACGTCTGATTAGTGCTACGACACTTTTGTTTCATGTTGCAAGCACGCCTGCTCACAGCCGCACTCGCTCAATACTCGTGTCGCACCTTCGGGGTACCCCATTGTGCTGCATCCCTCTCATTCATTGTTACCGGTCTATGTAGGCAAACATTTATATGATAAGTATCTAAATAATGAACCATAAGAAAACAAAGCACCGCCCGATGCTAAGGCATATCTCGGGCCTATCCAAGAGTGTACCTAAGGTGTACCTTCTCGATATAAAACTTATGTTATGTGTAATTTCACGATCAACACTCGACAGCGCAACTTATTTTACATGTATACTATAATTGAGGATCACCACAAGTTGTCACATATGTTATTTGTTTTCCCACTAAGCTTGAAGCTTAGCACGGGTGTTTCATCCGTAGGCACTGGCGTTATCAGCATGATTCCGATCGCCATGCTAACACAACATTAGGAGTCTCTTTTATGTGGGTCCGTTGCCCCATATCTTTTGTAATAGTAAATGTAAATGTAATATTTTTTTATAGTGAAACTTGTACGTAGATAAGCTGTCAGAGACTCAAGCATAGTTGTACAAGACATTTTAAACACCACTGTAGTGGTAGTTCCACAAGCTATGATTTGTAGTCTAGAATTTTCATAATTCTAGCTTTTGATACAAGTTTATGTCAATTATGAATTTATGCTCAAAGTGGGCCCACTAATGACAAGAAGTCAGCTTTATAAGTCTCAGTCTTATGTGGCGTCCCCTCTCCTACCGCGGCTAAGGGAAGGGGAGTTATGGGCTTTAAGGGGTACCAGCCTAGGTTTAGGTGTTTTAGAAACCATTAGGTTAAACAAATGTAAATTTCCACATAGTATGATGTTAATAATGCGATGTCTCATTGCATTCACCAGCTGACCAATCCTGTGGACACCGGAGGAACGCTGATGCTGCAAATCGGTCAATCTTATGGACCTTGATCCATCTGTCTTTAGTTCGTCTAACTCAACTAGAAGTGAACATATGTCAACTGAAGTGTTATTAAAAATTTCTCAAGATATAGCAAGGGTCTTAGATCGACTCACGGCCCCTAGAGCTTCAATTAACTAGGTAAGAAAGCATGGAGTAGAAGAAT
This sequence comes from Tetrastigma voinierianum, assembly GCA_016808115.1. Taxonomy (NCBI): domain Eukaryota; kingdom Viridiplantae; phylum Streptophyta; class Magnoliopsida; order Vitales; family Vitaceae; genus Tetrastigma; species Tetrastigma voinierianum. The sequence goes on from JAEQBH010003196.1 coordinate 352,380, forward strand.
TCCATGGTACAAGCTCGAAGAGTCCGGACAAAGTTTAGTTTTGCTGAGAAATTGCAAAGGACTCTCCACGGGCGGAAATGTCCCCGAATAGGATGACCAAATGTGCACCCATCAAGCAAAGAAGATGTGCCTTATGATCGTGGCTAGTGCTAAGAAATCACCGCTTCCTGCATCTAATTTCTATGGAACTCATTTAAGAGTTTCAGACAAAGTATGTCACCGATGATTATAGAGAGACCAAGTGGAAGTAATTCCTGAATCTAAAACAAAGGAATCTAATAGTGGCGGATTATGAGAAAGAGTTTAACCGCCTCAATAAGTATGCACCAGAACCAACTCTTACTGAAACTTTTCGATGTAGATAGTTTGAGGATGGCCTAAACGAGTCTATAAAAAGGTACCCTGCACAAGAGAGTATCATCGCAAGTGGTGAATTTCATCAACTAGTGCGCTATGAAATGAAGGTGGAAAATTAAAGTAGTGTCGGAAAGAAATCATAAGATAAAGTTTGCAAGGGAGGCTCTTCCTCGGAGGCAAAAGAATTAGAGAGTCTCAGTGAATCGGGTGTATAGCTATGTTGCTAGGGGAAGAAGACAAGGGCCTACAATAGCACCTAGTTTCGGTAGAGGCACTTCAATCGGACAAGGTGAAATCCCGGAATGCCCTCATTGTCATAAACGACATTCAGATATTTATAGATGGTTGACTGGAGGATGCTTCAAATGTGGAAGCATATACCATCTCTTGGTAAATTTTCCAAGAGAATCTAGAATCCTCAAGGTAGTGGCCAGGGAGGATCAAATGCACCTCTAACGACTCATGATCAAGGTGGAGGTCGAAGTGTTTTGAGACAGCAAAGGGGGCGAGAAGGTACTGTATTAGAGACAATAGACCACCCTAGTTCTACAATCCCAGCATGAGCCTATGCTATGAAGGCTCGTGAAGATCCGGATGCTCTAAAGTTATAGCTGGTATTTTCTCTCTCTATGATATGGAGATATATGCTTTAATAGATCCTGGTTCTACTCATTCCTATGTTTGCATCGAGCATTTGTTTGATAAAATGCCATCAGTAGAGAAATTGGAATTTGACATGCATGTGACCCGATCGTGGGTATAGTGTGTCATCCCGGTATACGAGAACGATAATGATTCATGATAGAAAGTTCTCTGCAGACCTAATTGCTTTGCCTTTTCGTGAGTATAATTTGATATTGGGGATGGATTGTTTGTCTAAACATCAGGCTATAGTTAATTGTGATAACAAATTTGTGGTATAAATGTCTGAAGCGAGTCGGCGGTGGCGATGCGAGTCTCAGTTTGGCCATTGTCTAATGTAATCTCAACTAGGCAAGCCCGTTGATTTCTTAGAAAAGGATGTGAGGGCTTTTTAGCATTGGTGCTTGACACAGGGACAAGTAAGACTAGAAAATATTCGGGTGGTAAAATAAATTTCGGATATGTTTCTCGAAGAGCTATCGGGTCTTCCACCAGAAAAGGAAGTAGACGTGTCCATTGACATTTTACCGAGGACGACTCCTATCTCCAAGGCACCTTACCGTATGGCTCCAACTGAACTAAAAGAGTTGAAGACTCAACTAAAAGAGCTATTGGACAAGGGATTCATCTGACCTAGTGTTTCGCCTTAAGGTGCGTCGGTTTTGTTTGTCAAAAAGAAAGATGTCACTCTCCGGACGTGCATTGATTATCGGCAAATAAATAAGGTAACAGTGAAAAATAAATATCCGTTGCTGAGAATATAATATCTTTTCAATCAGTTGAAAGGAGTGAGTGTCTTTTCAAAGATAGACATGCGATCGGGATATTATCAACTTCGGGTGAAAGATGTTGATGTTCTGAAAATAGCCTTTAAAACCCGATATGGTCATTATGAGTTTTTAGTAATTCCATTTAGGTTGACTAATGCACCGACTGCATTCATGGACTTGATGAATAGGGTATTCCACCCTTATTTGGACCAGTTTGTAATGGTATTCATTGATGACATCCTGGTGTATTCTAAGGATGCACAAGAACATGAACAACATTTGAAGATAGTGTTGCAGATCCTGAGAGAAAAACAGTTTTTTGCAAAGTTAAGTAAGTGTGATTTTTGCCTTAAGGAAGTGTCATTCCTAGGCCATATTGTGTCTATATAGGGTATTAGAGTTGACCCCTGCGAAGATTGAAGAGATTGTGAGTTGAAAACCGCCTCGAAATGTAACATAGGTGAGAAGTTTCTTGGGTTTAGCTGGGTATTACCAACGGTTTGTAAAAGAATTCTCCGTCATAGCCTCTACACTTACTAAGTTACTCCGGAAATGGGTGAAGTTTGAATAGGATGACAAATGTTAGTCTAGTTTTGATCAATTAAAGAAAATATTGGTTAAAGCACCAATGTTGACTCAGCCTACTCCAAGTAGAGAATATGCCATGTATAGTGATGCTTCATTAGGATGTGTATTGATGCAAGATGGAAAAGTGGTGGCATATGCCTCAAGACAGTTGAAACCGTATGAGCAGAATTATCCCACACATGATATGAAATTGGCAGCGGTAGTGTTCGTTTTGAAAATATGGCGACACTACTTATATGGTGAAAATTGTAGAATATTTACATATAATAAGAGTCTTAAGTATACATTAAATCGGAAAAGGCCCGAATTTAAGGCAACAGGTGGTTAGAGTTGTTCAAAACCTTGCTTGCATAGTAGATTACCACCCAGGAAAAACTAATGTGGTGGTGGACGCCTTAAGTAGAAGAATAATTTATGTTTTGTCCCTGAAGCATTATGCATGGAGATTTGCATCTGATGGAGCTTTGTTAGCTCAATTAAGAGCTATGCTGAATCTGAAATAGATGATGATAGATGCTCAGAAAAATGATGTTAAGTTACAACAAATGAATACTGATTAATTAGGAAATGGAACCAATCATGACTATTCCATAAAAAGGGTAGTGATTTATTACAAGAATAGATTATGTGTACTGAATGTCTAGGAATTGAAAAAGAAGTTGATGTTTGAAAGCCACAATACCGTATTCACCATGCATCCTGAAGGTAACAAGATGTACCAGGATTTGAAAAGGTATTATTGGTGGCGAGGGATGAAAAAGGATGTAGTAGAGTATGTATCCAAATGTCCGACTTATCAGCAAGTAAAAGCTAAACATCAAGTACCGTCTGATTTGTTAAATCCCATCCCAATTCCACAATGGAAGTGGGACAAGATTTCGATGGATTTTGTATCCGGTTTTCCCCTCACCCAAAAGAAGCATGATTCAGTTTGGGTAATTGTCGATGAACTTACAAAATCACGCTCAGCTTCTTACTGTCCCATTTAGGTATTCCATGGATCGGTTGGCGGATATGTATGTGATGAGATTGCTCAGTGCATAAGTTCCATTGTCAGCCAGTATTAAGTTGATCCATGGTTTACGTCAGGGTTTTGGAAAGCATTATAGTCAGCCTTAGGTACTCGATTGAATTTTAGTACAGCCTTCCATCCATAAACAGATGGACAATTGGAAAAAGTTATTCAAGTATTAGAAGACATTCTTTGGGGTTGTGTGTTAGATTTTCCTAGAAGTTGGGATAGGTATGTTCCCCTTATGAAATTTGCCTATAACAATACTGATCAATCCAATATTGGCATGGCCCCTTATGAAGCTTTGTATGGCAGGAAATGTAGAACCCCTATATGTTGGATAGACTTGAACGAGCAAGTAATTGGCCTTGATATAGTAAAAGAGACAGAAGAAAAAGTTCGGGTCATTCAACAAAGGTTAAAAGCTACTAATGATAGACAAAAGTCGTTTGCAGATCTGAAAAGCAAAGACATAGAGTACGAAGTTGGAGATAAAGTCTTCTTGAAATTATCACCATGGAGGAAGATACTTTGGCTTGGAAAGAAATGAAAACTAAGTCCAAGGTTTATCGGACCTTATGAGATTTTAGAAAGGATTGCGATTTGATTGCTTATCTCGTTGTAACCGTCGAGTTGGCCAAATTACATAATGTGTTCTATGTCTCAGTAGCCGAAGGAATACCGTTTTGATCGAATCGCACATCTTGGCGGGTACAAGATGTACACCAAATGCGATAAGTTAGAAAAGCCTTGGTAGTAAAAGCCATTACAGTTCGTGAAGTGAAATGATTGTGGTAAAGCAGAATCCCTGCGTAAGGTACCTTGGCAACACCACAATATAGAGGAAGCAACTTGGGAACCATAATTGACAATGAGGGCCACCGATACACCGTAACTCTTGATTCAAGTATTAATTCGATGTGAGAAATTCTGTTTTAGAGGGGTGAGGAGGGTGAAACCTCCTCCCCCAATTATACCTAGTATTTTTATGGTATGTTTAGTATATAATAAAAGTTAAATTTGTATTTTTCGGAAATTTGATAGTTAAGTGGGAAAAATGATATAACGGGAATTATTAAATAAGTAAAGAGGATAATGGTAAATTGTCAAATTAGGAACTTAAGGAACATTAAGTTAAAAGGTTATGCGTTATGGTATAATTTTGATAAGTTGATTTGAAAATTGAAGAAAGAGGGAGGATTAAATGGCAAAAGGGAAAAGTTGAGCCAAATCCCTTAAGACAACAAATTGTCTTCTAGGAGAAGACATTCTCCATTTTGGTTGGCTTGGGAGTCTAGAGCATCTGGTTTTGTGGGGAGAAGAGCCAATCTTGGGTTTGATTTCTCTCCATTTATTGGTTCTACTTATTCAAGTGAAGTGAAGAAAAGGAGGGCTAGGTTGAAGTCTTCAAGATAATTCAAGGTTAGGAAAAACCCTAACTCTTCCCATGTTTGGGATCTTTTTTTTGGTTTGAATTGGGGTTTGATGTTTATTTTAATCTTGTTTGGTTATGATGTTGAATTGATGGTGTAATTGTGATATGATTTGGTTGTGGCCATTAATAAGGAGTAAAGATTTGTGAATTGGTGTATAGGTGTTTAAAGGGAAATTTTCATTAGACTTGTGACTGTGTTTTTTCCATAATTTGGCCTACATAACTCCAAATTGGATGATTCCAATTGGAGATGAAAGTTAAGACCCATGGATACAAATTTTTAGAAGAGACCAAGATGTAAATCATGCTTTAAAAACCCTGAAAAAGAGTTTTACAGCAAGATACAGATTCTGTCCCCTCTATGAGAGTAGTTCATGTTATTTGCACCATATCTTGAGTTATACTGATCCAAATGAGGTGAATCAAAATTCTACTTAAACTAGACACCTAGGACATTAACTTTTATGAAGAAAGTATGGTCAAATTATGTCCATATCATTCCCAAAAAATTGTTAAATCTAGGACACAATTCCAGATTATGTTCCTAGCTAGAAACTGTCCAAGAATAGTTCGGAATGTTTAGGTCATACCTCCTAATTAAAGGTTCAAATGACTTGATTTTGATCCATTGGAAACTTAAGACATAGGGAAACATTGTGTTAAAATATCACTTTGTCTAAAAACTTCGTTTACAGGGTTGAAATTGTAGTTGGAAATGAACATTTCTGTATGCATGAGAGAAATATAGTCATAAGAATTGACTAAGAGTACAACATGAATATTGATAAGACCAATGTAAATTTCTCTAAAACACATGATTTTAGGCCTGCTTAAGACCAGATAGTGAATGAATAGGCACGTCTGTTTAGTACTTCGGCACTCTTTTCTAGTGCAACGACACTTCTGGTTCGTGTGACAGTCACATTTGATTAGTGCTATGGCACTCCTGCATAGTGCTACGACACTCATGTTTCGTGTTGTAGACACGTCTATTCAGTGCTTCGGCACTTCTGTTCAGTACTATGTCGTACCTTCGGGTACCTATTGTGTTACGTCCCTCTCATTCATTGTTACTAGTCTATGTAGGCAAACATAAGTATATGAATAATGAATCATAAGAAAACAAAAGCAATCAACTTTAATGGTAAGGCATATCTTAGTTATGTCCTGTAGTGTACCTACGGGTGCCTTCTGATATAAAACTTCTATTATGTACTCCTATAGGAGATTGAACATTCTGATATATGAATTATTTTACATATATATTGTAATTGAGGACCACCACAAGTTGTCACATTTGTTATCTGTTTTCCCACTAAGCTTGAAGCTTAGCACACGTGTTTCATCCGTTAATGTGAGTCTTGAGATAAGTTACCCGGGACATCCGCACTCATGAAGCCAACCCACTGACATTAGGTGTCTCTCCCTTTATGAGTTTTATTGCCCATATCTTTTATAATAGTAAATGTAAATGTAATATTTTGTTATGGTGAAACTTGTAAGTAGATAAGCTGTCAGAGACTCAAGCATAGTTGTACAGGACATTTTAAACACCACTGTAGTGGTAGTTCCATAAGTTATGATTTGTAGTCTAGAATTTTCATAATTCTAGCTTTTGATACAAGTTTATGTCAATTATGAATTTATGCTCGAAGTGGGCCCACTAATGACAGGAAATCAGCTTTATAAGTCTCAGTCCTGTGTGGCGTCCCCTCTCCTTTCGTGGCTAGGGGAAGGGGCGTTACATAGACGTGACAAACAATCAAGTAGGAGAAAGGTAGTTATGTAACAATCAGTCATGCATGACACAAGTATATCATTCATATCGATCTACACACAACCTAGGTAGGAGTTTAAGATGAGCATAATAAATATATAAAAACAAAACAACATGCTAAAAGAGGTGATCAAGATGGATATACAAAAGAGACAAAATCAACATGTTAAGGCAAATGAGATAAACAATCAATCAAAAGGTATATATGTCATGATGAGTATGGTAATCATATAACAAGAATCAACATGCTCTGATAAATCAACTAGATCATGAAAAATGATCAACTAGATCATGAAAAATGACGTGTGCAACAATAAGAGTATGCATGTCAAGAATAGGATAAAATATCTATCTTATAGTGAGAGGGAATGTATGATATGAGAATAGTTAAACAAAACATCAACACATCAAAACCCCGATGGAATATACAACAATGATAATATGTGTCAAGATAAATAAAGGAAAATACAAGAAAGCAAGTAACATAATAAGATGACTAAAAATAAACCAATGAAGTCAACCCATCAATAATGATAGAACAATCAAACATATAGAAAGATATAATCAACTAACCAAAAAAAAAAACTCTCAATATCTACCAACAATCAGAAGTATGAAAAATCACGAGAGAAAAGGAGTTTCTATTAATCAGTGTCGAAACCACATTTTCTACACGTATTCAAGCTTGACCCTCACTATTCCTAATGAAATCGTCATTTTGTAGACCCCGCATTTTAGGCTATTATGTTTTTTCTACTAAAAATGTGATACTCGTTTTTATTTTTTGAAAAACCATTTTAAAAACGGTTTGAAGTCTCCACTTATTATTTTGTTTTTAATTTAAAAAGGGAAAACAAAATAAGAAGGAAAAAAACTCTAAATGTGACTCCTTATGGAAAAAGCATGTTTAGGAAAAACCGAGTCTAGGTTTGAGGGTCAGGTTACTTATCGGAAAGGTATGGTAGCAAGTCGTAGCACCCTTCTAAGCCCCTAAAGTCGAGTATCTACTAAACAAACTAAGGAAAATGCGGCTTTTGGCTAATCAATCAATAGATATCCACGCGAGGAACCAAAGCAACATTACAACAACACCAGACATATACAAATAAATAAATAAACAAGCAAAGTTAGATAAGAAAAATGTGTGCCTAGACGGCATATTCGAAGCACTATCAATTAGAAACAATGTTAGTGCAATAATAAATATAAAAATATTCTCAATCAATTAAGTAGGTCTATGTAATTATATGTCAAATTATTATTAAATGATACATGAAATGTCAAGCCCACCCAAACTCATTTATCTTTTACACAAATTGACACTACTATAATTCAAATTTTATTGTAATTATAAATTAATCATATAGTTAATTTTGAAAGCTGATTTAAAATTGAAAATTTGAAAGTGGAAGTTTGAAAAATTTAAATTTGAAAATTGAGAATTGAGAATTTTGAAATAATTTGAAGTTTGAGATTTTGGAAATTGGATTTTGAAAATGAGAACTTAGATTTTATAAATTTGAGATTTAGAAATTTGAAAGAATTAGATTTAAATTTGAAATTAGAAATTTGGGGACTTGAATTTTGAAATTGAAATTGTAATTTTGAAGTGGAAACTTGAAAATTTGAAGTGTAAATTAGGGGACTTTGAATTTTGAAATTAGGACACTTGAATTTTAAAATTGAGAATTTTTAATTTTAAATTCGGGTGAAAATTTAAATTAGAAATTGGGGGACTTGAATTTTGAATTGGAGCTTGAAATTTTAAATTGGAAGTGAGGATTTGAATTTTGAGGAAGTGAGAGTGGTAATTTTAAAATTGACTTTAAATTTGAAACAAATGGGAAGTTGAATTTGAAATTAGTACTAGCTGGAATTTTGAGTGAATTTTCAATTTTGAAATTAGGAAAACAAGTGAAATTAAAATTGAGGGAATTGAATTTTGAAATTATGACAATTTAATTTTAAAATTTGAGAATGAAAATTTAGAACTTGAATTTTTGAAATTTAGGGATTTGAATAAATTAAGGGTGAGTGATGGTTCATGTATTAAGGAAAATAAATTGAATTATTAAACATTAACAAATAATTTAATTAAATAAACAAAAAACACTAATATACTCACAAGGAAAATAAAATAATAAGACTATAAATTAAATCACTAATTAAAGATAACAATAAATTAAATAGATATACAAGATATTAATTTAAAAATATATAACATATAAAGAAGAATTTTTAAAAGAGGTTAACAAACACAGTAAAATAGCGGCTCAGGTCGAGGTGCACTCCAAAGTCGAGATCGTCACTCTAAATTGTCCCCAAGGCTATCTTATTTAAAAAAACTTTAAACTGCAGGGCCAATTTAAGGATTTCTACATTGATATAGGAAGACATGGTCTCTTTTAAAAATTTAAAACCCAAAAATTAGTATGGCTGCAAATTATAAATTATAAAGGTCAATGTCCCAATTTATTATCCAAATTATTTTAAAAATATTTAACTAAGAGTCTCTCACTCTTTGGAATGCCCATGATCTTCCATTCCTCTCAAACCAAGGGAGAGGCCTCATTGCCATATACATAAAAGAAAGAGCCTCTCTCTTGTTCCTTTCGTGTTGGATTACGCTTGCAAGAAGAAAGCCGCAAGGCTTTCAAATTAAGGGTCTTTGCTATATTAAGTGAAAATAAACCTCTTACAAAATATAAATAAATTTATTGAAATAATTATGTTTCTTTCAAAATTTTCTAGTGCAAAAAAAAAAAAAAAAAAACTTTTAATAAAGATAAATAAGTTCAAGAAATACGTGAGAAATTATTATTTTACAACAATTAGATAAATAATAATTTTCTTTACATTCTGTTTCTAAAATTAAGATAAGTGATAATAAAAAAGATATTATTAAAATGGTAAATAATCTAAAAAATAAAAATTTTTATTATACTATTATACCTTATAAGATAAATATATAAAGAAAGAAATGTGTTAAAATACTTAAAAACTATTCATAAGTTTAATGCATATTAGTGATAGATTAGAACAACGATTTAGTCAGTCGAGTTTCGTCTCTCCGATAGTGAAAAGAGTTTTCTTCTCTCAGTAGTGGGAGTTTTCGTCTCTCCACGGTAGTGGGAGTTTTCGTCTCTCCGGCGGTGAGGGTTTACTTGCTGGAATTCAGAAGTGGGTAGATAACCTTGGTGGGGTAAGGATCAGCCGGAAGGAATGAGCGAAGGATCATCTTCAGTTGAATCCGGCATGGCAAAACTGGCTATATCGGCAGGTGAAGAGGAAGAGTTGGATCTCGAAGCGGGAGAAGGTGGGGATACAGAAGAAGATTAGGATTTATGAAGCACGATGATAGGTTCATCACAGATCGACAAATAAACTTCCCCGCCATGAAACACTGCCTCTCCGGGGTTTGGAGACCAGAGAAAGGAGTGAGTATCAAAGAAACGAGCGGTGATCGATACCTGTTCATTTTTCCATCCAGTGGATGAAAAGAGGATAACCGAAGGTTTTTTGGCTTTCAGTTTTCAGATCTCTGGTTAATCAGATTTTTTTTTTGGTTGATTTGGTTTATAGTTTGAAATCCTGGATTTGCCTCCCCTAAGAAATTCTATGCTTTTTCATATTTATCCTTTCAGATTCTGTTCTATAACCAAGATTCTCTGTGGGAAGTTGTAATTTTTTATCAAGTCCACCGAGTCAAACCTAGAACTCGGCCGAGACATCGGATATATATCAAATTATTCACTATTGAGTCGACGAGATGGTTACAACTCGGCTGAGTAATACCTTGAACCATGCGTTTGATAGCCATCTCCTGATCTTACACCGGCTACAGAAAGGGGAGATTCCGATTGAAATCCCACTCTATCATATCTTGATATGGGTACAGGGTCCAGGTATATATTGTGATATCCTATGGGTTTATGTCAGCTTGAGTGTGGGACGCCAGATTGGTGACTTCATCGGGAAGTTTATGGAGTATGATACCACGATTAACTCGGGCATGTGGACCAAGTATCTGCGGATTAGGGTTCAATTGGATGTTAAATCCCTTTGAAGTGATGTAAGCGCATTACAAGACATGAGCTTGGGACACTCTGAAAAGTTATGTGAGAAACTGTTTTCTATCCAAGATGGTGAAGCCAAGTGGGAATGGAGCCCGGAGCTGCGAGCGCCGACGGGAAGGAGTGGGTTTACGGCGAAAACCTGCTAGTTATCAGAGCCAACAGAAGAAAATCAGCAGGATGAGGCTCATTGAATATGGGAAGAGAGGCCTAGATAAGGTTGGAGAATTATCCCCAACTAATCACGATATCATCCCCCCAGATCCTCGCTCCAACATAGTTGGCAAAAACATAAAAGGGGCAAGTGGGACCCATCACCAGATCATGGTTGTTAAGAATCCAACAAAGGAGCAGCATGCCTTGATCACGACTCCCAAAACGATTATGTAAATGAATCACCCCCATGCAGCCATGCACTTAAGTTCTCTCGAGAGAATCGTAACCATAGTTTAAAGTCGGTCGGACTCTAATAGTCGGCGTATCGATAAGTGACTCCACATTGATTAAATATCGGTAATCGTAAAATAAGTTGAGATTAAAATATTTTATTATTAAATTATTATTATATATATATATATATATATATATATATATATACTATATATATATATATATATATATATATATATATTTAATTAAGTAAACTAAAATTTAATAAAACAATTTTTTTATGTATTTAACATTATTTAAATAGTTAATAAAACATTTAGTGAAAGATATTTATGATTTACAAAAATATGATTTATAGTTTTGTTAATTTATTATTCTTATTTTATTTATAATATTATAATTTGAAATTAATTAGAAGTTGCTAAATATAGTTTGTTAAAAATATTTTTTAGTTGGAAACATGGCAAAAATGGGGTTGGAGGGTTTATAGTTGCTAAATACATGTTCTGGGGTCAAAACGACGTCATTTTGACCTTTCTAGAGCCAAAACAACGTCGTTTTAGCCATCATAATTTTTTTTTTTAAATTCTACATATACATCAAAACGACGTCATTTTGGACTGCGAGTCCAAAACGGCGTCATTTTGAATAAGTTGTCACTTATCCAAAACGATGTCATTTGGGTATAGAGTGATAACTTATTATCTGGCGATGTCGTTTTGACTGCGCTTGACTAAGTGGCTAGTTTGGGTTTATTTTAAAATAAAAAACAAAACGACATCATTTTCTGTCCTACAAAGATGAAACGACGTCGTTTTTTCAATGGGCAGCCTTAAAAGAGGAACCTTTGTTCCTGTAGTCGGGTAGAAAAAATGAAAAATGAAGAAAGGAAGAAGAAGAAGATGAAGAAGAGAGGGAGAAGAACACAAACTGCTTAGGATTGCACTTGCTCACACTTGGCGCTCGTATACCTTTCGAACTTGAAGAAGAAGTCGAAGGTGCGCCTTTGGAGTTTGGACGGCCGAGATCTTGGAGCCTGGGCTTTGAGGTTTTTCCATTTTGGACCTAACGGCGGCCAACGAGTCTGAGGAGGTAAGTTAGGTTTTCGATTTCAAAATCTTAGATCTAGCATCTAGAGGTTCTTTACTTCTTTTGCAGTTTGCCTTTTTCAATATTCCGTCAAATGTATGAATTTTTTTTTAATTTTTATTGGTGTGTTTTGAAATTCATTCACGGTTGTTTTGGCTTTTCAGATGAATCTCTGAAAGTTTGAAATTTTTTTGGTTCTTCGTATTTGATTCTCTGTATTTTCACTGAGTTGATCGAGTCATCTCACGAACTCGGCCGAATCCACCGAGTTTTAACCTATCCACTCTTAGTCTCATATTTAGTGTTGGTATTGTGCGATTAACCGAGTCGATTCTGAATAAGGATCTAACCAGAAGCTAGGCTTGGCGATTTTGAACCACATCCTTTGAGTCATTAGTCGTATCTTGGCTTGGGTGTTTGCCCGACATCTGCTCTACTGTATCTATCGCCATCTGGTCCGAGATTGTCAAGTTGGTGCGCTGGAGGCGTCAACTCTTTTTTCCATTATGTCACGGACTTAGGCTTCCGCTAAGCTCTCGTGCGGCACTTAGACAACTCGCCCCTCGGATGTTGCTAAGTCTGTGGCGCCCCAAACTTCGAGGGTGTCCAGATTGACTACCGTCGACCGCGAAAATCGTGTCTCGCGTCATGAGACATACGTACATGTGCTAAAATAGCCCGGTAGGGCCCTTTGATCGAACATTAAAGTATAAATTTTTATCGAAAGAGGATTCATTTGCAATTGTATTTATTTACAATTTATACAAAAAATGGAGTCTCTATTGAAATTTTACAAAATACAAGATAAGGCCATCTTGGCCGTTTCTTACGCCTCTAAAACCCGGGATCGTCCCATCCCGATGTCTTCAATACCTGAAAAGGGGGTCCCACGGCCCGGAATTGAGCAAAGCCATTAGTGGAATTTCCTACTTGGGTTACTCATTTAAGTCTGTCTGATGGCACGAACATCAACACATGCTAATATATCACTCATGCATATATTAACAAAATTAATTTCCATTATTAGTGTTATTAGGTTTATAGCAAATAACGTAAAATTAGCCTCACATGAAATTTAGGCACGTCAGCGATCCGTCTTGGAGCGCCCTGAAATCACACAAACATGTTATTTTCTCATGGCAATAACCTGACACCACCTGGAATCAAAGCGAAAGCGGTCAGAGTGAATTTCATCCGACGAGGATTTATTCGATTGGTCAGAATCTTTTGGGCAAAGAACCAGCGGCCATCCGGGCCTCGGCGAAATCCCCATCCATTCTGAGGCCCTTAAGCGAAAAGTAAAGCAGTAGGAGAAAAACCCCTACCTTTCACGAAGTTTGTCGAAACCCCTGGCCCCGGTACCCACACGTAGTCCTTGTAGTGGGGGCTTTGCTTCGTCTCGCCGGAAGCCAGACGGTCAGATGTGTAGGGAGTGAGAGAAGGTAGAGCTTCTCTCTCTAAAAATCCCACACTTTCCCTCTCTCTTCCGTTTGCTCTCCCTCTCTCTCTCTTTCCCTCCCAAACCAGATTGGTCAACATTGGGACAAGAGAAAAGTCCTCTCAATGCCACATGTCACATTTCTATTGGTTGAGAGGATTACACCTTATCCTCTTATCCAACCACTTGAGATTTCCCTCTAATGGCATCATGCCATGTGTCACCTTTATTACACTTAGCTCAAGTTTGACTACATATGCACTGGACACGTGGCGCCTCTTGGCCACTCAAAACATGCCAAGTGTCATGCATCCCTATATATTGCCTCGGCAGCATTAGAACCGGTGTAGAGATTGATGAGTCGGCGATGGTAGCTAGATTTCGCGAGGCGATTCGACCCGGTGAGATCCCGTTTCGTCATCGAGATCTAGAAAATTCCAGATTTTGACCGAAATTACCATTTATCCTTCCTTGAAATGCGGGTTTTAGGTCTCACATTCTCTCCCCCTTAAAGAATTTTGTCTCGAAATTCCACGCATACTCATCGACCACGATGCGTATGTAGCCTACCCATTGGTCTTGCTTGGTGTGTGCAGATGACTGAGTCGCGATAAGTAAACAATCCGATGGATGTCGACACAATCCATGTCATGGATGACATCCTTATCTGAGCTCTTGCGGACTCATCAACGCCCAATGAAGAGTTTCCAATGGGTATCGAAGATCTCGGAGTCACTTACAGGCTCACATCCTTTCGACTTTAGAAATTACGGGTGATAACCATGTCCTTGTGTTTTCCTCCGTCTCTCTCGGGCTCCTATCACTCAACTCTGAAGTGCGGGTGATAATAAAGTATGTCCTCATCTCGAGTCTCTTGGGCTCCATCACTCGACTCTAAGTCGGGTGATAACCGTGTCAGAATAATAATCCTCATCTCGAGTCTCTTCCGACTCACATCACTGACTCTAAGTCTGGGTGATAACCATGTCCTTGTGTTTTCCTCTCGAGACGTGATAGAACTTTTCGAAACACTTGAGGCCTCTTATATCTATCTGAAATTCGGGATCGGCTCACGAAAGGTCTCTTACACCCTGCATAAATTTTGGATTCTCCTCGGGTCTCTTACACCCACAGAAGTCGAGGATCGCTCAAGGTCTCTTACACCCACCACAATTCGGGGATATGCCCGGTCTGCTCTTACACTACAGAAATTTCGGATAACTCCCACGGGTCTCTTACACCCACACAGAAATTCGGGACATCTCCCCGGGTCTCTTACACCCACCACGAAATTCGAGGTCGTTCTGGTCTCTTACATCCCACCACTGTGAAGTCGGGATATCTCCCGGTCTCTTACACCCACACGAAATTTCGGATAGCTTCCAGGAATCCTTACACCCACGAAATTCGGATAACACCACGGGTCTCTTACACCCTGAAGTCGGGACATCACCTCCCGGGTCCTCTTACACCCTCACGAAGTGGGATATCTCCACGAGGTCTTCGCCCTACGAGTCGGATACCTCCCCGGGTCTCTTTTATTTTTATTTTTATTTTTTGGAATCCACATCAGCGTGTCCATGAGCGGTGTCCATGGCTTGATGATCAAGCGTGGCTGCGTAAGCGGTCTGCTTGAATCAAAGCTGGGTTGGGTGCAGTGCGCACACTTCGGAGACCAGGTCAGCGCACGCTGCGCGCGGTGCCAGTGCCGATGTAGGCGTTCGCTGCGGCGCATAACGCCGGTAGCGGCGCGTATCGCGCGCGCCGCGATAGCGCCAAGTCGCGCGCTCGGCGTCGCAGCGGTCATCGCGCATAAGCGCCCGGATCGTGGGAGCATGTGCGACCTCTACCTTGCCCGGTCAAGCGCGAGATCGAGCATCATTTCAGGAATTGCGACCTCCCTGAAAGCCATCCATGTCGCGACATCACATTGGTGTCGCGACACCGCTCAACCCACTCCAGGTCGCGACTTCAAATTTCATGTCGCGACACCATCTCTCCTATACCCGACCCAAGCGGTCGCGACACGGGCAGTCGCGACCCTCAGGAAGACTCCCACATGTGGCGACATCGATTTCGTATCGCGACCTCGTTCTGCCCGATTGAGAGATTTCTAGATCGCGACCTTGTAATCAGTGTGACCTCCCACACTTTACCCCTCTATGTCGCGACATAAAATTTTATGTTGCGACACCCCAGCCTTCCTGCCACAACCAAAACATGTCGTGACCTTAAGTTACTTATCGCGACAAGTTTTTTCCTCTGCCACTTAACTTATGTCGTGACAACCTTAAGCCCTTCTCACTGCATTTCATGTCGCGACATAAAAGTGATGTCGCGACACCAAGACCCGACCAAAGCGGCCAGTCGCGAGCACGAGACCGCGCACCCAGCCAGGTCGCGACACCACTTCCTGGTCGCGACCTCATGCCCAACAAAACCAGGTCTTTCACAGCCCAGCCAAGTCGCGATGCCCATTTCTTGTCGCTACCTCCAGTACGCTTCAACATGTCGCAACACCAATTCTACCCAGCAGCCCAAGCGATGTCGCGACATAAAACTTATGTCGCGACTTGGCTCCTCCTGCAGCCTTCACCCCTTTTTTCCCGCTTCACGGTAGCTTCCGCTACTCCCAGGCCCCTTCCGGTACCCTTACGAGAGCACGCTCACCATACTTGATGATCGCATTAGCTTAACCCTCAATCACCTAAAATTAAATAAAAATTTTAATTTATATAATTATCATTTTCGGGGAGTTTAATTAAAAACCCTTATTCTTGTGCAAAAGCTGGAATAATTTTACGAATTCCATAAAACCCGATACGTTAGTGGAGCAGCGTCGGAAATTTTTTTCGTTTACACATTTCTTGTTTATTTCTAGGCAGATTCTTGCAATTTCTAAGAACATCTAAGGTTATCTCTTCTCGACCCTAGTGCTCAACAATTCCTCCTATGCTACTCACCAAGCACATAAACCCATAACACATATAACAAACATGTTATACACACCATTCATCAATGCAAAATGGATGCATGATCCCCAGCCCAGGTTCCCATCAGTCTCGGTGTTCATTATACCCTACGCTCCCGATGCCAAAATTTATGGCCAGCCCCAGGCAGGGGTGTCAGTTTATTACCGTCGGCCGCGGAAATCTACGTGTCTCCGTCATGAGAGGCACGATACATGTGTCAAATGGCCCGTAGGGCGCACATTCATCTCTGACAGTATAAATTTTATCTGAAAGAGGATTCATTTACAATTGTATTTATTACAATTTATACAGAAAATGGGTCTCTAGCCCGAGTTTTACAAAATACAAGATAAGGCCATCTTGGCGGGTTCTTAGTCTCTAGACCGGGATCGTCCATCCCAATCGTCTTCAATGCACGGGGTCCCACGGCGGGTGAGCCAAAGCCCGGTAGTGAATTTCCCTACTTGGGTTACTCCACTTTAAGTGCGATGCAATGGCACGCAAACATCAACACATGCTAATATATCACTCATGCATATATTAACAAAATTAATTTCCATTCATCATGTTATTCAGTTTATAACAATAACATAAAAGATTTAGCTCACATGGGTGAGCCTGTCAGACGGAGTCCGTCTTGGAGCCCACTTAAAATCCACTACCAAACATGTTATTTTCTCATGGCAATAACACAACACCACACGGAAATCAAGAGAAAACGGTCAGGTGGATTGTCGAACCATTCGAGGATTTATTCGGTCGGTCCGAAATCTTTTTTGGAGCGAGAGCACGGCCATCGGGCCTCGACAAATCCCATCCATTCTGAGGCCCTTAAACGAAAAGTAAAGCAGTAGGAGAAAAAGCCATTACCTTTCGAGAGTTTGTGAAACCCCTCAAGTAGTACCTGCGTAGTCTTAGTGGGAAGCACTTTGCTTCTCGTCTCGCTAGGAAAGCAGACGGTCCGTCCTTAGGGAATTTTAGAGAAGGTAGAGCTTCTATACAAAAATCCCCACACTTCCCCTCTCTCTTCCGTTTGCTCTCCCTCTCTCTGCTTTTCACTCCCAGTAGATTAGTCGAGATTGGAATGAGAAAAATCCTCTCGTCATACTATGTACATTTTATTGGTTGAGAGGATTTTATCTGTATCCAATGGCAAGATTTACTACAATGGCGTAAATGCTTGTGTGTCACCATGACCCACCTTAAGCTGAGTTTATTTGCATATGCCTTTGGACCGCGTGGGCGCCTCTTGGCCACTCAAAGCGTGCCAAGTGTCGCCAAATCCTATCGTTGCCTCGAAAGCGTGAAATTCCATTTGTGCCGGGTCGACGAAGTGTCGGCAGTAGAGATTTCGCGAGACGGTCCGACGGTGAGAGTCCGTTTGTCATCAGGATCTGAAAAATTCGGTTTTGACCCGAAGTACCATTTATCCTTCCTTAGAATCTGGATTTTAGGGGTCTCACAAAGTCGACCTCCCGCTTGCCTTGCTTGCTAGCTCGGCTTCTACCCACGGCAGGCGAAGAGGGCTTAGAGAATACTTGAAAGGAAGAAAGCTCTTTATTGAAGAATGACTCTTTTCTGATACTTTGAAAGCACTTGGCGGTTACCGAGTTGGTGGTTTGCAAATGAGAAACATGCCTCGCCTGTACAAATGAGCGATGTGTAGAACCTAGGAATGCTCTCTACTATCCTAGAAATTCTGAATGTTCTACCATGTACATGAATCCAAGACTACCATGGAAGATCAGAATACTTCCATATTCCAATAAGCCTTCATCCTTCCCACATCCTTCCACACTCTTCTACACATGATATCTAAAAGACGCTCTACAATCACAGACTTCTCCAGTCTCTTAACCTTCCACATGTACCTCCTCCTGCATAGTTAAGCTCCACAAACGCCTGTAACTTTCCTCTTCTTATATATGCTCTGCTTCTCATGTCATCATGATCATTCTCATGTAACGTCGCTTCATAGTCAGCTGTCATAGCTATTTGCAGTCCGACACCTCTACTGGGGACGTCGCCATTCCGGTCTGACACTGGTGCTGGAGGTGTCGCTTCTCCGCCAGCCCACCTTCACTGTTAGCCCATGAGGAAAAAAGCGTTGACGCCTCCAGCGCACCAACTTGACAATCTCGGACCAGATGGCGATAGATGCAGTAGAGCAGATGTCGCAAAACACCTAAATGTGATAATGGTTCAATAATCAGTGAGTACCACTTCAAATGAAACGGCAAGACCTGGCAACCAGGTCTGCCGTCAGCCATGATTGGGATAGGGTGGAACTGTCGAGGGCTAGGCAACCCTCGCACAGTTCGGATGCTTTGTGAGATCAAAAGGACTCACAAACCAAATTTTAATTTCTTTTTAGAGACGCTTGCCCATTCCACGAAAGTGGAAAGAATAAAATCTCGCCTCGGATTTGAAGGAGCAATTAGCATGGACTGTAGGAGGTGCCTGCCTCTTTAAGTGATACTTTACTTCTTGAGCTTCTTGCAGAATCATATAGATATGGCAGTTATGGAAAACAACGTAGCTCAATGGAGGATCATGGTTCTATGTCTAAAGTTTGAAAGTGTTAACACATGGAATTTACTTCTCTGAGCTCTTATGTTGGTCTGGACCTCTCATGGTGCAGCATAATTTGGGACTCTAATGATAACTAAATAAAGTAGGTAAGACGTCTGTAATTCAAAACTAGCTCCAATCATAGCCATACTAATTATAGGACTGCATCTGCAAGATCTTCCGTACCAGCCACAATATGCATTTGAGAGGGGAAGAGGCACCAGTCGTTGGGTAGAGGACAGATTGGATAGTGCGGTAGTGACGACGGAATGGCTCCTCAAATTCCCCCATGCAAGTCTTACCAACCTGGTGGTGACAAGCTTAGATCACTCCGTGATTGAGTTAAGTACGCTCTCTGCTCATAGAAAATACAGGTTCAGGTTTGAGAATGGCTGGCTCCGGGAAAGAGATTTCAAACAAGTGGTCATTGATGCTTGGGGTTCCCTACACAACCGACAGGTCTGACACCTGCTCGAAAAAATCCAACACTGCTCGACAACCCTTTCAGTTTGAGGCAGTAGGAAAGCAGGCCGATTTAAGGGACGCATTGCCCATCACAAGAGGCCAAGGAGTACAACCAAAACGAGAGGAAGGTCGACGGTGAAATAAAGTCAATCAAACCATAACATAGTTTGGGGCCAATTACCTGCAAGAGGATGTTCCAGAAACAAAGAGCCAAAAGCCATGTTGCAAGGGGCAGATCGTAATACCCGCTTTTCCCATGCAATTGCTGGCACTACGTACAAACAAGATAACTAGGCTTCAGGAAGAAAACAGAGATTGGGCTAAAAATCAGGGTGATCTATGTCTTGTGGCTCTTACTTATTTCCACAGGCTATTTACGGAATAGGGGGAACTGAATAAAATAAACCCAGAGTCATGGGCAGAGCGACCTGAACTGTGACATAACTTCTTCTTTACAGCTTCACTCTAAGTAAGAGTTTAACACTTGCTACCTATCAGATGCACCCAGATAAGTGTGTTTGATCTGGGATGGTTTGAACTCCTGCTCTCTACCAGAAGTTCTTACACTATCGACAAAGAGGTATTCCAAGAATGCTCTGCATGGCTCAATACAAATGCACTCCCTCCATCAGTTAATGACACCAATATTACTCTAATCCCAAAGATTGACAGCCCTACCTCGATGAAAGACTTCCGACCAATCTCACTTTGCAATGTTGTTTATAAAATTGTGGCCAAAGTACTTGCCAACCGTCTGAAAGTTATCCCCCCTGCCAGAATTAGCGTGTCTCAATCAGCTTTTGTCTGTGAAATGGCAGATAATGTCATAGTAGCTTTGAACTTGTCCACATCGATACAAGAGGGAAAGCACAAGAAGTCCGGGAGCGCATACCCAAAGGAGGTGAGAGGCACTGACTGTGATTCGTTGGACTTATTTGGAGGCTGTAATGGTGAGGATGGGGTTTGCCAGAAAATGGATAGATTGGATCATGCTTTGCGTCACCACAGCAAAGTACATGGTCGCGATAAATGGAGAGTTAGCAAGGCCGAACACACCATGTCGGGGTCTACGGAAATTGCCGCCTTATTTATAATTTGCTCCGAAGGGTTATCATCCCTAATAGCCTAAGTTGTGTCTGAAGAGGTGAATCCCATGTATCAAGATTTGTAGGGGTGCCCCAAGCATATCCCATATGTTGTTTGCAGATGATAGTTTTTTCTTCTTCAGATCAACTGAGAGAGAAGCTAACACCATGCATAGCCTTTCTTTGTGAATAGATGATAGAAGAGAAATCAGGATGCTTTCATAAAATCTGCTGAGAGAAGCTCAGGGCATTTTCTTAGCAAAAATGTTCTTCCGGCAGTGCAGGGTTCAATCTCCCTTATTCTTGGTGTCTCTAACCCACTGAACACAGGACATTACCTGGGTTTACCGTTATTAACAAAGGAAGCAAAAGTTAGGTTTTCAGTTTTCTCCATGGTGATGTTTTTTTTTTGGTAGGACGTAGTCGTCATGCTCAAGGTGTTAAAACAGTCGTTAAGGCGGTAGGCCAAGCAATCCCTTCCTATCGTATGAGCACCTTCATAATCCTTAGATCAGTACTGGATGATCTCCAGAACATGCTAAAATCATTTTGGTGGGGTCCAAGTGCAGAAGGAAAGAAATAAAACTACACATTTTGCTGATAAATGCAAGTAGTGGTTGTTGTAAAGGAGAGGTATGGGGCTTTGAAAGTTGGATCGACTTTAACCCAACTATGTCAGCAGATGTAATCATTATTTCAAAACCACAATCCCTATGGCCTCCAGCTCCTAAAGCCCGATACTAAAAAAACACCTCGTTCCTGAATGCATTTGAAAGCAATTAGCTTCATATGGTATGGATCACAAAGAATCACTCCTAGAAAAGGCTATAGTGGAGACAGAATACACGCCTGAGAACACTTGAACTTGTAGTTAGAGAACCCTGACAACTTCAGGCTGACAATGCCAGCCGTTGCACCCTTCATGCATGTGAGAATACCAAATTTATGGATCCAGTAGCAAGGAATGTGATTTGTGACATAGAACTTCTCGTAGGGATCTTCCAGAGGAGGGATGCACAGGCCATTGCCAGTATCCCATTGAGTGGGAGCAACAAGCCGGACTCCCACAGTGTAACGCATGGGACGCCTAGTCATGAAACCAGCGCCAGGATAAGAGATAGTTCTAGAAGCAACACGCTGCCCTACCTGCAGTGCCTGGACTAAACTTTGGGATTTGATGTCAAATGATAAACTATCAACAAGAACAAAAGCTATAGCAAACCAGAGGATCCAATCCGGCACTCCTGTAAAGCTCTCACATGCTCCCACCATAAACTGAAGTGATGCAACACCTATTCTTGGACTGCCCATAAGCCACAACTTGTTGGCGCAGTGCCGACATTACCCAGGTTGGTAATGTGAAGACATCGCTGCATGAGTGGCCAGGCGGAGCTAGTGATTAACCCGCCAGCTGGAAACTAAAGTCGGTCAAAATTATTTAAAAAAATTAAATACAATAAGATAGCCTATACTAAAAGCTTTGAACAAATATTTATAAAAATATATCATGTTCAACACTAAAACCAAAAATATTACATATCATGAATAAAAAGAAACGCTATCAGCCATATCATGTTCTTTAGAGAATAATTCATCATCATTAATCATCTGATAGCTTCGCCCGTCTGTTCTGACGCAGACAAACTCAGAACTGCTGGCAATCTTCTATTATTATTAGACAGCGCTTGTAATAAGCTTCATGAATAAATGACCGCTCGTTGTTGCAAAGGAAACGGAAGAGTTAAAATAAGCACGAATCACTGGTCATTGACTGGGTTTTGCATCATCTATTCAATCGAACTTGACATAACCTTAAAATGGTTGATATATTCCTCAAAACTCTCATGACAAAGTACATCACACTTATAATGCTCCAATCGACTTCCCTGTACATCAGTTTCTGGTCAAAACCGCCTGCGGATAAAACTTCTCGCCAAGACTATAAATAAGACCAAGAACAACTTAAAGTTGTCTTTAAAGTTCTAGCTGCATTACATAAGAAGTTCCACGCCCACCATTGAATCTACTATTTAGTTCTCACTCTGGAAAACCATCGCAGCCTTAAATATACCAACGCGATAAGAGGCTCAAACGCGATGTAATCCTTCACTGGGTACGGAACGCATTCAGCCCCTTTATAACAAGTATTCATATTGGGTATCTCAATATCATACTGCACAAACAGATTCCACATTCATAAGAGATGACGCAAACACCTTTCTTTCTCTGTAAAGCTCGCCAGCTGCCAGACAGACAAGATCCATCAGATTTAAAATGTCTATAGATCAGAATAGGCCTGACAAATAAACCAGATCCCGCGACTACTACATATTGGCAAGATGAATATGAAATCAAATGACCTCATCACAATTAGTAAACCACCAGCTTCTCCGTTTAAAGAGTTGTGAGGACCTTCATTCACCATACTTTCAAGCACGAGAATCACAAAATTCATATCTATTGTCGCAAATGAACCAAATGAGAACCTAACTAGGCAGTCTCCAAACACAAAGAACCAATTTGACTACACTTCTACTCAGCCTCGCTTCACCAAGAGCTACGATAAAGTAATTTCAATAGCTCGGTAACGTAGTTTTGAGTATTTAGTAGAAGCACACATTTGAGAAATGAAGCTCGACTTGGTAAAGAATAC
This sequence comes from Tetrastigma voinierianum, assembly GCA_016808115.1. Classification (NCBI taxonomy): domain Eukaryota; kingdom Viridiplantae; phylum Streptophyta; class Magnoliopsida; order Vitales; family Vitaceae; genus Tetrastigma; species Tetrastigma voinierianum. The sequence goes on from JAEQBH010003196.1 coordinate 375,697, forward strand.
CAAATAGAAGTCTCTTCTCAAAGCCAGCCACAACCAATGCTAGTTGTAATCGATAGCAAAACAATGTACATAATAGTATGCTTTGTATTAATCTCAAGAACAGGTCAGAATCCATCCACGCCACCATATCAAGTGAATTGTCTATACCCTGAATTCAGCAGTATTAAATTTGTAAGTTATTTCGACGAGGACACTGATATTTCTTTCTTGGCAAGTTAAAGCAGCAGACCAGAATAACATGCACAATCGGCAAAGAAACGCCTCAGAAAAAAACCAAAGAACATCAAATCTCAAGACAATAGCCATCTCCGCTTTATTAGATGTATCTTTCGTTTTATCGACCAAAATACAAAACTTCTCAGATCACCAATTTCTACGAATTTTATTTCCTCAAGAAGAGCAGCCATATTATGCAAAATCTCTTTCCTCAATCATCTGTGATGTATACTTGCATTTTTCGAGTTTCTAAGACATCACCAGCCACTGCCATTCACGCCTGCCCGAGAGTTCAGCTCATTCATGAATTACTACAATTACTGAAGATAAAGATTCATCATGACCTCTAAATGTACATGCTTGTAAACTAAGCCACCGAATACCTCAATTGTTGCCATAAGTCGTAACCGATTCTTCCGCACTTTTCCAGTTTGTACATTCATCACTTATCACATGCCAGTTAGTCACCAAATATCATTGTTCTGCCAAGATTATTATGGTGTGAAGTGGGACTCCTATGCAAACAAAAACAGTCATTCGACTGTCATAACTCTTCCGCTTAAACCTTCAGTACTGAGATACTGAGCTTCTTCTTATTTTCAGTATGTTGTTAAATGATCTCTAAGGAGAATATCACCCGAAAACAGCTTAAACCAAGAGCTCAAACGACGATATTGTCGGGCTCCATTCTGGCTCATGCGGTATACGCACAGCCGATGGCGCCCAGGTTTCGTGGCGGGTTCGTTCGATGAGCCCTCCTGATTACCAGGATGTTACATTCGGACACGTATCTTGAGATCCCTGCCCAGAGAAATCACTGATCATCTCCCAACTTTTTAGATTTAAAATAAAGATTAGTCATATAACCTTATGATATTTAATATGATTGATGAGAATGTCTTCACTCTGTTGATGTATCTTTTTAGTTAGAATTTAAAATAAAGTTTTTCTCTTGTTTCCTTGAGTTTCCATTATGATTTAGAATACTTTCACAAAATTAAATAAGACAATTAATTCTGTATAGAGAATAAAACTATCTTATTTATTTTGAATAACTAACTCATCTAAAATCTTAAAAGTTCTTTAACCTGCAGAGATTATGTGTAATTTATGTGATAAATAATATATTATATTATGGCATGATGTGGCATGTATAAATTACAATTAAAAGAGTTAATAATCAGTAAAATTTTATCTTTTTTATTGATGTATTTTGTTCATAATTTTATTTAATACTAGACATCAATAGAATGAAGAAAACTTTATTATATTTCTTTTTAGCAATTAATTATATCAGTAAAAGCTAACCCAAATGTACATATATAACTATACAACATACTCTATACATACAAGAATGTGAGAGAGAGATTTGAGTACTGAACATATATTATATAAATATAATCTACAGAGCAGAGAGAGGTGGTATAGTAGAGAGAAGATTACACCAAAGAGACTGAATATTTACCACACAATGGGATATAGAGAGAACTGATAATCACCTGATCAGAGGTGAGGCTGAAGTCATTTGGTCATTGGCTAAGAGACTAACACAGACAAGAGATTTGAAGGTCATTGAAATAAAGGAATCGAGAATCGCGGTATCAGAGAAAGACAATTGGCAAGACGCCCGAAGATTTAATACAAGATGTGTTTATTTTTGGCTTATTACCAATCCAGACAAGTTGCATGTCGTGGGGCTGAATCTGGAGACATCGGGCACCACTATATGAGTTTGGATTAGGCTAAAATTTGGACTAGATTAATTAGCACAAAAAAATCAAATTCATACACCGGGCTATAGCCCACCAGTCTTGAAAGAAGTTAATCGCCCATGGTTACTTGAGAAAAACTGGAACAAGATGAGAAGAAGGTTGTGGGACGTATGTATCCATTCTTCAGTTTATGGTACCGTTCCAGCAGTGTTGATATGATAATTAAGAGCCTCACCCATTCAGTGGTCCAAAGCAGCCTGATTAGCTTCAGAATGACTGGTTGAAGCAAATGGGCACTAAAGCACCCACTGGCCTGTGGCCATAAACTGGGGTAGCAGAGAGAGAACTGCCCCATGATTTAAATGTAAGGTTGATGCAACATCATAAAATCACAGGAGCCAGCTGCTAACTCCAGGATGAGAAATAGATCCTAGCAGAAGAATCTATATGTGTAGTGTCTCCCAAATGAGGCAGAAGCAATGGCCTGAGGGAAGGCAGATCCCAATAAAGTGAATCAGGTTGAATATGGCATAACTATTCCCCAGAAATCTGTACTTCCATGTAAATGCTCATGACAGGTGAGTCGGACCTTAACGATGAATGTATGGGGTTCATGCTGCATAGCGTTTTTTAAACTAATAGTTAAATTTTTTTTGTGTTTTTACTTAAAACGAAAATATTCGTACTTTTCTATTTAAAAAGTTTATTTTCTCTACTAAAATGTTAAAACTCCATAATTGCTAACAAATGTATATGGGTCACTACCTTAGCTATTAGAGACACAAAAGTTCTACCTGACACTCATCCCGATCCGGCTAATTTATATTTTTCAATTTCTAAACCTATCTCATTTAAAAAAATTAAACGAGCTGTGCAGACGTGGAAAATTCTTTCAAATCATTCCGCTTACATTCGATTGCTTAATTTTTTTAAGAGGTATTTGATGAGGTATTAAAATTAATATATTTCATAAAAATAAAAATATTATAATTTTATAAATTATTTATTATTAAAAAATATCTAATTATTATTATTATTATTGTTTATATTAAAGATAAAATTAAATAATAAAAAAAAGATTTAAAGATAACTGCCAAGATGCAGAAAGATTAATATTCAAACCTCGCTTCCGACCACCTCGATTGGAGAATAACCCAAATCCGCCAAATCAGAGCTGAAGGCTAAATAAAATTAATCTCGCAGAACGCAATATAGACTTTGTGAATACGAAATAATCTGGCCTCGTCATTATCCCTGCATTCATTAATTTTAAGATAAAATAAACAACTAATAATTATTATTATTAAGACTATACGTATTAAATAAAAATTATATATTTAATAATACAGTAATACAAACATCACCTAAGTCTTTATTTTCTAGGCAATGTTTCCACCCGCCATGTTAAGAGGAAAGGAATAACATCACAATTTTATTATAAAGCTTAATTAGGCTTCTGGGTGTGTTTTCACTCTTTGGCAAACGGCTTCTCAGTTTTTGGACGTCATCCAGAGACATGGCCATTTAGCTTGCAACAAAAATGTCCTTTCTGCTTTAAAAGGCATATTATTACTTTTAGTTCAACAGCCAAAACAAGGTAGAGATCAGGTATAGATTATTTGTGTGTGGGTAGATGTTCTTTTAATTTCAAAATACACTTAAGAGATAGTTGCTGTCTAGATAAAACATCTTCATTTTTTCCCTTCTTTTTTGTCTAGCATTTTTTTCCATAAAGCAGGCAGATTTTTATTATTTTTGATTAACAAGAAAGAACATTAGGGTCATAGTTTGTGGTATTAATTAAACTAATTTTTTCTCACTTAAACTCCAAGTTCAAAACATGAATGGAACTGAAAATAAAACAAAAGTTTAAATGCTTGATGAAAATGGAATAGAATTATCATACTCAAAACATTTAGTAATGCAACAAAAATTAAAATTATATAAATTTAAAATAACCCATCATGATATAGTATTATAAAACTTATATATATTTTGGTATTATGAGTAGATAATCGGTTGAGGGTGCCTTTGGATGTCCCATTGAAATCAAATGACTCATGGAAACACAAAATCATACATGATGAATGGTTTAATTTTCTTAACCTACAGTTGCAATAATTTTTAAAAAGTTTCACGAAAGACATATATTACTTTTATAGTAGTAAAGCAAATGATAGTTTTAGCAATTGAGAGGCGTAAAACGCCTCTTATTTTTATAGTAGTAATAGATTATTTTTTTAACCATATAGAAAATGAAAGAAGAATATAAATAATGATATATGATGCAGAAAGCAACTGGATGCAGAGTCTGTCAAATAAAATTTATTGATCGCCTTTACAGATGTAAATTTGATTTTTGAAGCAATTAACAGCCAGTTTTTAATGATTTTTCTTGCTTCCAACTTTAATTATGTTAATAGGGTTAATTATTTTTAAAATCTTTAGATACTTTTAGCTATTGTATATAGGTTTGCTAAAATTAAAATAACATGTAATGATATAAGCTTATTTAGTAATAGTTTTAAAATCAGTTTAGAAAATGTTTTTAGAAATTGTCATTAATATTTCCTATAATAAAATATGTTTGAAAATATTTTACTGTTATAATAATCTTTTTTATTTAATGATTTAGCCTTACCATTCCAAATTATACCCTTACTTTTAAAAGAATTTAAAATAAATAGAAACTGTGAAATGTTTCTAAAACCTACCAAAAATGAAAATTAATTTTGAGGAGTAGAGTAATTGATCTAAAGCGGCTTATTGAATGGTCATTAGTTCAAGTACTCCTAACTTTATGGTCCCATGTGATTAGTTGTTGCCAATAACTTTTTATTTTTTTTTTTGTTTGAAAACAATAAAATGTTTTGGTTAAATGCAAATGCAAAGGTCCATTTATTTAACGTTTTGTATAAACAGATAAACATATAATAAGCGCTTGGTTTTTTAGTGCTACAAAAAAAATAATGTGTCTTGTGGTAATAAAGATATTTTTTTAAAAAACATCAAATGACAGTTTTCTCATGCTATAAAAATAAGAAACAAAACAAACATCTGATTGTGTTCTTGTATTTCAAAACCAGAGAAATACATTTAAAAACACGTATAAAATTATTTTGGTGTTTTTATGAACATTTTATTTGTTTTTTAAATTTAGTATTCTTTATGTTTTTCAGAATAAAAATAACTATAAATCAAACATATTTTTCTTATTTTTCTTATTTTTAAAAATAGAATCCAACTTTCAAAAATTATTTTGAAAAATAGTTTTGAAAACATAAAGAACATCAAAATTACATTCTCTAAAACTGTTTTTATTTTCTTGATTTAGTGTTTTGTACGTTGTTTATGTTTTTGGGAGTCAAATACATTTTTCATATTTTTTTTATTCTTGTTAATTTTTAAAATAGTTAATAGTTTTAAAAAATAAGAAGCAAAAGACACCCACACATCGACATACCCATTCCTCTTTCAAAACTCCCACGGTTAGGTCAACCAAAAAATAATAAAAATTTCACCGTCACTTATTAAAACATTCTTAAACTAAAGAAAGCAAAACCATACCTGTCAGAGGTATTAAAAGGGCGTAGTTCCCAAATTGGCACCTCTCTGGGTCCCGTCTCTTATGATCTTATTCTTATCCAACACAGATAAGAGTGGCACCGAAATCCACCCTTCAACTCTCCCAAGTACCACCCATCAAATCCATGGCTACTGCTTCTTTCTCTCCACTTTCCCACGTTTTCTCGCGACTTTCTCACATTTCCTCTTCCAAATACGCAACCCCTATTCTCCCACATTCTTCCCCGTTCAAGAACTGTGCTCAACCAACTCACTTTAGAAGGATTTTCAGTAAGGTTTGGTCCTTCCTGATTTTGATCTAAGGGGTTCTTTCCTTTCGTTGTTTTGAGAGGAAGTCGGCTCCTACCTCCCTCCATCACCATCTGACCCACTTGTCCTTTCAGCATCTCCTTAAAGATGTTCCTTCCTGCGGTACACCTTCCCCATGAATTGCATTATTCCTGAAATTGATGGATGTGTAGAGAAGGAATCTTCAAATCCATAATAATTATTATTCTTATTTTATTTGTATTTGTTTTGTTTTCTTCTATAATTGTTTGATAATTGCAGGAAATGTGGAGCCTTATCAGTTTATCCTCCCACCAACATGGAAACAAAGAGTGGCTACATACTTAGTTCAGGACACTGCTAACCCGCTCAGTGCAGAGCCTCCTGGGCTGAGTGAATTAAGATGAAAATCAGGGGAAGGTGCAGGTGGTTGCTTCTCCATTGATCCGCCTCACCAACAAACCCAATGCATCAATTGAAGATATTGGAAGCCCTGAGAAGTTGATTGGCTCTCTCGGCCCTTTTGTTACTGGTATAAAACACATGATCCATTGAGGTTTCCAGAAACTCAGCTGAGTTTGGCACTAGACGGTACACCTGTCTTACTCACCCTTGTTTTTATTCTCCTGAAACTGCTGAGCTACCTGATCATTCTTTCTTTTCTTAATCCTTCAAGAAGAAACAAATACAACAGAGCAGTGTTGTAAAGTCACAATGCTTTTTGACTGATGCAATAGCATTCAGACTTTATGTTTTAAAAAGTTTTTTTGTTAATAATAATGGCTGGTCATGTGGAATATACATGCATTTTCTGAAGTGGGCCCTGTCAGTTACCGTTTTTGAAATTGTAAACTGTTTTTTGTTCTAAGTTAAGATATATAGAGAACAGGTTTGGCTAATAGTTAGTTTTTATTTATTTTTTTTGTTATGAAAATGAGAACGGTTAGAGCATCAAAGGAAATCTGCTTACAAAGAGATGAGAAATTGTTGAAAAAACAGATACCTGACCAGAATGCTACCTTGTGAAACAGTGTGGGATTATGAAAGAAATAAAAAAATGAGAATAATCAACAATATGTGCAATAATAACAATATGGTGTTGGTTCATGGTCTGACCTACTTGCAAAGCCCTGTGTGGCTGGATTCGATGGCTACCACTATTTTCTAATTGGGGATTACTATCGTCTTATACGAGACAAGGCCTCACAATTCTCTGTCACATCCGCAGTAAAACATAAATGAGTCCGCTTTTCTCTTAAACATCATCTAGGCTCCCATAAGCCCAAAATCTCCTTTCAACAAGATATATAAAAACCTCCCAACATTGAGAGAGTTGGGCAATACCTACGACTGGTATTCATTGTATTCAGTCCCCTGCAACCATCTCGAAGGTGCTTCTTACATTTTTCAAGGGTTTAAGTAAACATGTCTCCCAAGCCACACCCTCTAGGGATCGAATCCATGATATCTGACCTACACATTTCATGAGGTCTGCTATCTCAACAAGCTGAAGATACTTTGATTCTCTGAGCCCACCATAAGGAATATTTGCCTCCCATGTAGTTCTACTAAATATGATCAAACTTCCAATGATCCACAATATCATCCTCTTTCGCCTCCTTATTGGTCTGATAACATTTAAACTGGGGAAATCTCAAGATCACCCAAAATCATGCCAGAATGAAACATATTGGTGTACTTGTCATCCAGCTTTGTCTACTAATCCAGTAAAACTAAATATGCCAAAATCCTTTAATTTTGTCGCTGGTTTACATTGATCAATGTTGTCCACATTTGTTGATGCATATTCAATAAATAAGAGAACACGCTTGTGTACTGTATTCAAAAAAATTGTTCTTAAGATAGTTTTCAAAAACAGACCCTAAATGTTTTTTTTTTTTCAATTATATTCAGAATTTGTCTCTTTGTTGATAGTAATGACAAAACGTTTTCATCCTTGTGTATGCAGTATTACAAATATGCGCTTGAGACTCCATTCACTCACTGGTTCGCATAATCTCAAAGAGCAAACGTTATGAAAACATCGTTTAAACTGTCATTGTGCAATGATAAACAATGGCAGGCATCTCAGAAAACTTTAAAAGTTACAAATGACCCATTCCAAATGCAGGTTTCTGAGCATATATTTAAAGACACATTTTAGACTAATCATTCTACCTTATAATCATGGGAGAGAAATAAAACCCAGCAGATTTAGAGAAGCCGCACATGGAATTTTGTCCAATCCAAACCAACACTCATCCAACCACCATAGTGCAAAATACAAAGATCCACGTCTGTAATGCCATTTGGTAATTAATCCAACGTTTATTGATGATCTAATAAACTTAAATTTCAAATTACATAGAGATATTAGATCATTTTATGTACCTAAGATTCTAGACTAGTATATTTCCTTTGTCAATGATGAGTTTATGTGTTAAGACTAATATTTTTGAGCTGAAATTCAGCTGTTGAATTGAACTAGTTTGAAATAGACAGATTTGCTTAACATTCCACTATTAATGTGAGGTTCAATGAAGCGCGGCCTTGTGACAAACCAAGGATCCGACAATATTATCTTCTAATGTCCTCCTTACAAATGCCTTTGATGATGGAGGCCGTTAACACAAACAGGTGCTCTCCCATTAACAGAATGCTGTTCTTCTTAGAGAGAAATAAAAGAAAAATTAACTATGTCATTGCCCTCCAAGCCAAACCTCACATAGGTGAGGTTTATAGGTTTATTTCCAAAACTGACTCCCAGTCCCCAACAGCTGGCACTGTCATTCCTTTCACAATATATAAATATGCCCTGTGGGGTAAATTGCAGCAATCAATATATTGTTTTTACTGACGATAAAAATATCCAGGAATTTTACTAGCAATTTTATAATTATTGATTTGGCATTTGTGTGGAAGCAAAGCAGTAGAGCTGGTGATTTATAATATGTATGTAAAGAATAGGAACAAGTGAGTTAATAGTGTCAGGCTAACAGATAACAGAAGGAAAAGATCTGATATGGCTCATCAGATCGTTGTTCTAGTTCATATTAATTCAACAATCCTCTGATTCTCTTTTGCCAGTTTCTCAGCTAATTAATGCGTTTAAATCGTTAAGTAAACTATAAGAGCAATAGGGTTTACAATAGCTTATATATATATGTATAAGGTGATATATATATATATAATATGTTCAGACATTAAACAAATTGGGCCTGTGTCCATCTTTCCTAAATTCTACAAATTAGTCTGCATAGACCTGTCCAGAAAAGATATAGTGCTTTACAAGCCCTTCCTCTAGCCTCATATATGTAAATGAGGCCTCCATATTTCTTGTGGAGCATGATTGCAAGTTTTGAGGATAAACCCAAGTTATTAATATAAAGAGTCCAGGGGCGTGAAAGGATTAATCCACAGATAGTGTCAAGTAAATATTCATTTTACCTTTTAAAATGAATACCTAATAAACCAAAACGATGTTATACTTTTAAGAATGATGTTACTAAAAAATGAAATTATCTGTAATTATTTATTTTATATAATTATATTCTTGTGTGTTTTTGTTCTTTTATATTTAATAACATAATCATTTTGAAGAGTAATTTAAACCAAAAAGATCTAAATAGGAATTGAGTTTCAAAGTGAACTATTCATTCAGCATAATTCTTTCTTTCCAAGAATATCCCATGTGAATAATACTCTTTTTTATTTATTCAAAACTAAATACTTAATTGTTTTCCAACCAGTTATTATTGAAATGTGTTTTCCTCACACATCTTTCCAGAAATGGGTGAATGATCATAATCATCCATTTACGCATGCCATTTTTTTGTCAACTCAAAATAAAATTTTAAACTAAATAATACTGCAATAATCATCTAATGTTGATTTATTTTGTAAGATTTATTTGAAATATCAACAAAGAAACGAAACCAGTCTGATCAGCTCAATTATGTCATCAACTGAGGTTTGTATGGTCATATAAATCATCATCTTAAGATGTTATATCCAACATTACATCATAGATCAAAATTATGTCCCTCCACTCCTCCACTCTAATGAAATTGTACCACCTTTCTTTTTATGGCTAATATGATGCCAAACACTGAAGATACACTTAGAACGTAAAAACTGAAGACTAATTGGGTTAATAGTGCTTAAAACAAATATATGAAAGTTGAACCAAAGATGAAGACTAAAGATAAAACCATCAACTCCATTAAACCAAGAACTAAATAGGTTTAGGCAAGAATATTTTCTTACATATGATTCATTTCAATAGAATAACTATAAGAAAATCCATGCATCATGTAATGTTGTGGTCAACTATGCAAAGACTTTAGAAAGAGGGAATTAGCAATCTAAGTGAGTCACTGAAATTAAATGTGTAAAACTCCTATATAGTGGTTGATAAAAACATACACCATTATTTATATGATATTGAAAGTATGTTGGGACAGATTATGCTTAACACTGGAATTTGAAGGTTTGCAAAAAGATCCCAACCAATTCAGATATGGTAGATTTAGGATGTTCAATGATTATTTTATTGAACTCTCTTTAGAGTCGTTATGGAGATTTAATAAGATTTATTCTGCTACTCATTGGAGCTCAGTCAGAACTTCTGATCACTATTTGAGATATTGAAAATAATGAGTTTCCTATAAATAAAAAAGCTTTTGAAAAAGAATTAGCAGAACTGTCACTTAAGTTTTTATCAACATATATTGGTCATCTATTCAAAATTATAATTATATGCTTAACTGCCATTAACATCAACATCGGTGCTATGGTACCTAACTGAACTTTACTAAGTCTTAACTATAAAGGAAGCACAACTGAAAGGCGATCAGAGTCGCCGTCGATTGCGGTGCATCGAAAGAATGCCCACAAACATAATGATAGTCGCAATCAACATCGGTTGGCCGTATATTTGAAGATCAATTTCTTGGGAGGTGGCTTTAACAATGGATTCTGCATTGTTCTGCTGTTTTTATATACTTTGAACTGACGCTCAAGATATTCCAAATACACAACGAGTCTTGCCATCAAGACCAAACAAGTAGTTCGAGGCGTTGACCATTCCATCTAGAATTTGCCGTTTTTAAAGGCATGGTTGTCGCGGAAAGATCATACAAACGCCTCTCACTTCATAGATATTCAGTGAATCCACCAGCCTGCTGCCTGATGTAAAATTCTGGCCAGCCTTTAGCAGTCACATCGATGTTAACAGAACACTTAAAAAAAGATGAAGTTATGTCCAATAAAAATAGAAGACTAATAGGAGCAAGGTGTTTCATAACTCTTGAAAGATGTTTTATGATGTTACTTTAAGTTTGTTCTGTGATATTACTTAAATTTTTTATTTTCAAGAACTAGTGTCTATGCAAAGCAATATCGTAAAAAAGTAATAATGTGACAAGTATAATGCCATATGAGATTAAATAAAATTTTCCAAACACGGGAAAATTTTTCCAATAATTATTTTGCGGCGTTACGCTGGCTTTGGATCCCTAATATAAATAGAAGTATGAAATTTTGTTTTGAGGGCATAGATAGAATAAGCACACCGCCACATAAATCATATTTAATGAACTAAATCTTCAACTGATCAGATGAATGGATAAAGAATTTTATTCAAGTGAACTTAGAACAAATGAATACTCTCTAGAATTATGGGGAACGACATAAATGATATACTGATAATAATGCATTTGAAAAGAAATTGGACGATGAGGCATCTTTGGAGACTAAATCTAAAATTAGAAAGTATTTGTTAGATAATCTTAAAAAGTTTGGATCTTTTGATATTTTGGATTGGTAGAAGTTGAATGCTTCTAAATATCCGATTCTCTCCAAGATGGCAAAAGATATATTGATAATCTGTTTTTAATCAATAAACCGCTTTGAATGGAAGTATTACTGATTATACTAGAGAACTATTATTCTAAAATGTTGAGACACTCGCTTGTTCTACAAAATTGAATAATAAAGATCACATAATCCACTTTAAAGAAATATAGTTTTTTGAAAACAAGGAAGAATTATACACATACAAATCTTTATTTTGGTAAATTTATATTTTGTGATATATAAAATGAGAACTTCTTTTTTCTATCTTTACAGAAACTTAATCTGGCAAAATTGTGAAAAGATCCAAATTTTAAGATATATATAAAAGTTTTTTCACATTTACAAGCCAGTAAATTTAGATTTTATTGATAAGTTAATAATGTTTAATATAATTGTGTACTTAATGCCAGTTATTTTAAACTTTATTTTTCATTGTTTGTTGAATATTTATTGTAGAATTTTTCTTATTTTCAAGTTTTAAAGAAAATTAGATCATTTTGTCTAATTATTTCCTTTAAATATATAATTGATTTCAACGCGTTTCAACCAACCAAACCAAACCAATAATAGCCTGTTGTTGGTATTTGAGAATGTCTGAATGGAATCAGAATTTTTCAAACCGTTCCACACAGTTATCAATATATGCTTCAACCAATCTTACAAATACCCCTTACTCGCGGTTTTTGCAAGAGGTTCTTCCATCACGGATGAATAATTAAACATCAATTATATACCAGTTCGACTGGAGAGGCTTCCAACTAAACACCACCGACAGGTAGTTAATCCTCCAGCGCGAATGACACGCCACTTTGTGAACCAGAATTATGTCATCACTCCCAAATATCATGCCGCCGGCGTTCATCCAGAAGAGATGAGAGCCCACAGGCGCCATTTTCAACACGAAAGAGCACCCAGGATTCAGCCGTACGCAAAGGTCTCAATCAAACCCAAATCAATCCATTTGAAAGAAAAACTCAAAAAGGTGGGGACATTCATTGATGCGTCAATCCCAACATAAATATCAGCAGGGACATTAACACAAAAAAAAAAATAGATTTGATTGCTGACTGAAACCTGATCACAAACTGATACACCCAAGAAAAGAAAAACAGTAGAAACAATAAAAACAGGCCATTAATGAACAGTATGATAATGAAATAGAACCATTTAGTTTATTTCACACGTATGATGATTAAAGTATTAGAGAGGAAGCGTATTTTTCATCCCCATCGCTTATGTGATCCAGTGAACGCAGTGGATCATCATAGTACCTTATTAGAGTTTGATCGGGAGCCACTGCAGAGCGTGAATCAGTGGAAAATAGAATATACACCCCATGGATAATATTGATAAGAGCAAACAGATAGATAAACCCACCTGGTTAATAAACATGTGGAAAATATCACAAGAGACGCCACTGACAGTGACCCAAACAAAGACCTACACGTGGCAACTGAAGAAGACTGATTAATGATGTTAAACGCATTTATTGTTTGGTTCGGTACTTCAAACAGAATAAACGAGTAGAGGTGATTAATAATTGAACACGCTGATAGAAAACACAGTGATCAACGTGAGGTAATAGTGAGCGGAGTCGTCGGTAGAACTGGGGCACTCAACTCATTTGTAGATTTGCTGCACATTAACTACTGGGCATAAAGACACCGAAGTTTAAGGGAATCATAATCACTCTACATAAACTTATCTCCCAATAATAAAGACTACTTACCAATAACGAACTCGTGTAACTTGTTTATCTCAACCAATAAAATGAAATGAACTAATATACAGTAATAACGTATAAATGCATTGAGATAGACTCCCGCCAAGACATCTGCAGACGCCATGTCAAGGTCGGTTCTTGAGTTCATAGTAATGTAATATGGGTCGCGCCACGGCAAGATTGATTGGCCATCTAGGTAGCGTCCCCCTTTCCGCATAACCTGTGCCCTCGTCTAATCAAGCAGTACGCGGGGCATGTACATCTTTGTTCTCGTTCATCCACGTGGATACGTTTTCCACAAAGTTTAAACCTTAGCTACCATTTTCGCTGGTGATGCTCGTGGCAATTTCAATCACTCCCTTAATTACACAACTAATATATATCACTCATGGAGTATAAACACATCTCCATGTGACCCAATCGGAAGTTTCGTAACATCGGTGTCTTTAGTCAAAAATAGCTAAATTAATACTCAACCCATTTTTCCAACAATCCCCATGTTAAAATGAAACTTAATTCAGATTTACTTAAGGATGTCACACTGGTGAGAGAGTTCATCGAATTGATAAAGATAAGGTAAATGTACCTTCAACCCTTCCTGAAATGCTATCTGGTTATTACTGATCGCTGAATATGCCGTCTGTCCCGTCAACTATCAGAAAAACCGCACGCCAACATCTGCTTAATTCTTCCACGCGCCGACTCTCGCAATGGTTCATTTCGTCTCCAACGTTCCTTCAGCCTCATGAGTTCCAGATCTGGCTCACTACCTCACAACGTGCCTGCTTCCATATAGTGAATTTTATGCATTCTCTATAAATTTACTCATTTTTAATAAGACATATAATCGTTAAAATGGGTTTATCCATTCAATACCACATAACACTATTCTATTACAGAATCAGTAGAGATTTGTTCCTTCCAGATCTCAAGAGTCACAAATTTCGCTATCCTTTGAACCAGACTTGGGATTCAACATCAGTCGGGCCACGCCTCACTTCGCGGTTTAAACCATTCCTCGATGATTTACTTATTTCGCTTCCTTCCGTCAAACTTCGGCGATCGATCCAATGCCTTCAATCTACAGATCAATGGTCATGAATGTCATCATGAGTTATCTACTTTGTTATGCTTCTCACTAATAGGTCGAGACTCACATTATATATATGAATTCTGCGTCATCGTCATCATCATCAACAACGCGATAGCAGAAGAATGCGTCGGCATCAGAATATCTTCGGCGAAATATCGGCCACCGCTGTTCACGTTTGATCAGCAACAAACTTTGATCCACAGCGGATCTTATGGTCATCTTCTTGCAAGACTTCAATAACGCCCACCACCATGTAAATAGATAGCCACCGTGACCCCAGCCGCAACATATCCAATCGCCATAAATTCTTCGCGCTCGATATTTCATAACAATCCATAGTTTTTGGTGAGTTCAACACCAAAGTTTAATCATCGCTTCTTCCAATGGTTCACCGATTACTTATGTATCTACTCAATTTAATGACAACAAGCCAACAACCGATGGCGCCTTACACATACATCAGCCGCCAACGTTTCGATTTCATTTTTCGGTAGATGTAGATCACGATCATGCGCCTCACCGGATCATTACTGTTTCTGGTTAAATTTCAGAATTTTCTCAATGTAATGACTTAGATAAGAGAATCCATACGATTAGACTTTAATCCCAAGGCACATCCGCACACCAAATTAAAGCCAAACCCATCATTAACATTTTTAGTTTTAATGATTTCATTATTGCTGTTCACACTGATATAACACCACATGAGACAAATAATGATGAAATCTATTCGCCAGTTTCTGGTATACATACTATTGACACTCAAGAATGGAACCATTTCATCATTACAACACGCCGGCGCCACCATCAGTGTCAAGGATCCATGTGATCACGTTTCACAAACTTTCTCTGATCGAATAACAACTCTCGCCCATGTAGACACTTTCCAATCGCGTCATCATCAGAAAGTCGCTCTACATCCATTTAGCTATCTCAAATTTTGTATAGTTGCAATAGTGCTGCCAATACCAATGATTGATACCTACACCGCATGGTATCAACATCCGCCTTTTTACTAGAACTTCATGGTCCTGCCTGCTTTATATTTATCATGATCCACCTCGCCATTTTCTTCTTGAATATCTTATCTATAGCTTAACCCCAAGATCCATCAGTTTTCCATGCATGACTTACGATCTGCCATCGCTATACCACTAGTCATACAATACACTTCCCTAAAGCTTCATCACTCCTCTTAATACAGATATTAAAACTGAACAAAGATTCATACCAGTTCCTTCTACTCAGAACTGTTCATCATCTGATATCACTTTGATCGCTCTATCGAAGATCAAGGAGTCCTTTTAATTGAGTTCGACTCTTGTGTGGATTTCCAGGCGAAATACATTTTCTGAAGAAAGATGCACCTTGTTCACACATTGATTGCAGGAGTATCATACTTCGATGAGTAATTCAGAAAACGACTGCATCAACAGCTGCACATCCAATGAAGATAATCCAACTGCTTTCTTTGTCCAGTTTGAACTTTTATATAGTACCACTATTTTACACCTCGATATTTTTAAGATTGTAAGGTGGTCTCAATCTTCCATGAACCCATAGATCATTGGTTTTTTCTCTGTGAGGTATCTCTACGAGAATATAATTCATGAGAAGAACTGTTTTCCTCCACACATTTTAGTGTGGTCTAGAACTTAATATAATGCTAACAGGCTCTTTGCAAGTTATGTCTGCTTTTTCCAATCTATTTGCTTGTTAATATAAAATGCCAAAGTATTGATGTCACTACGTCGTAATAAAAACTCAAAAAAGCAGCTTCGTATATTCACCACCTATCGCTCGATACAACTTGATTTTTCACTGAAGTTTATTTCTTCCTTCCACTCATATTCTCAAATGTTGAAACATTTCAATGCCCATCTTGATTTAGTGGCAAACATGGTCATGATTCTGTAAAATCATCAACTAAGAGATATTTCACATCTCGCTTTAATAAATTTCTGATCATGATATCCAATGGTTAATCTCAGAGTTCCACCACTCTTCTGAGACCATCGTCGCTCTGTGTTTAGATTCACACAGAGTTCCTGTCATCATAGATCAGACCATCTGAAACTGAAAAATGATCCATATTAATTAATCCGCGCGAACTGCATCATAATTTTCAATAAGTCCTAGTCTACCATGCCACATATCAAGATCCAATATAAGCTGTAAGACACCATTGATAATCTTAATAGGAGGTAATGAATAACTCATTAGATCATTTGAGGACAGTCGTCAAGATGACAACAACAACCAAAGCCTTCATCAACAAATGATCCCGACACTAGATTCTTTTCAATTTCGCACATAAAGATATCACTATAAGCTCCTGCATCACGTCATCCATTACGCCCTCCCCCAAAGCCCCAAACATCGGAAGCAAGAGAGTCGCTACAAGAGTTGTCTCCATTGTCTGGCGGCTGATGATATAACATCTCTCTGTCTGATAAACACATACAGCCCCATCCACTCTCCACTATCTCCTCAGTATAGCTGTTATAACATGCCCACTCTGAATTAGCATTCAGAGGTTCATGTCCGGTATCGTTTCACTCAGTCAGACATTTGAGGCTTCTTCCATTCCCTTTGTTCTTGTGGATTGTTGATAATTTTGAGATCACAAATTTCTGCCAGCCATGCCACTGCTTCGAACTTCAGAACTCACTCAACCACACCGCCTCTCTCAGATCAGAGGTTCGCCTCGCTCCATTAACATCGCCTGATCCATGATGCGCTCATCGCTTTCTTTCAGCACCGCCATTTCCATCACCACCATCGTGTCTTCGTTTCATTTCCTTCCAGCCACGCTTAGGTAATCTTTAATTTTTCCATAAGAAAAAATTTCGTCAACTGCAACACCATAGATTCACCCAGAGACATCCCCGCAGCATGTCGCGTAATCACCATGACACTTGGAACTGGTTGATCATCGTTTCGAATCAAGCATCTGTAGTCTAGAATTTTCCCACTACAAACTTCAAGCCCCGATCCCTAGCTCTCAGATATTTTCATTCCATGATCTCCAGCGCCTTCTCAGAGACTGAAAATAATACACATTATACGCTAGAAGCGTCCGCTTCGATTCATATGTGTCTGAATACAAGAAAACTGCATGCTTCCGATAACGCAATCCACTTGTTTATCGCCATTTTCCTTTAATGCCAGAGCATCCCTCGCTGAAATCGCCAAATTCAATGAACGACTGTTGGTTCCATTGAACTTTTTCCGCGCTTTCCTCCGGCGACTCGATAGCCATCGCTATAACACAAGGCTTGAGGAGGCAACTGATAGGTGTGGTACAAGTAGCTCATCTCCCACTTAACCAATTCAGTTTGGCAAGTCAAATATATAAAAAAAATCTAAACACTTAATTTTCATCAAAAAACCCAACACAAACCAAAGTATATCGTTTCACGTAAACACTTTCTTTAAAACTTTAAAATTAACCGCCAAAATTGAAACAAAAATAAAGATAATAAACAAACATTATTGATTTTTCTAATCGGCAATCAAATAATTCTTAATCCATGATCACCATGTTCTCAACAACCATTCTAACCGAGAGTAATTTATATCACATTGAAACAAATGAAACTATAAACTTATATCAAAGTAAACATATATATATAAACCACTATCAAATAACAAATCATATGAGTTCAGTCCAAATTGATACTTAATACCATAAAAATGGATCGCGGGTTCATAAAAAGGCAAATAACGCTGTTTGAAGAAAAATAAGCGCGCGAGAAACACAAATATTCCACGATTATAAATGAACAAAGGGATCATCGTTTAAGATCGTGGTGGTGACATCACATCGCGAGTTCAAGACTTTAAACAACAAACTGAAAGGCAAAAGATTTCAACAACCAATACTGTCACGGAGCAAAGCAAAACCAACCGACGTGAAACGCCAAAGAAAACCAGCAATCAACTATTTATGAATGGTCTGATAGAGAAATGGACGTTAACTACAGATAAAGGATTTACCTTCACAGGCGTTTACAATAACGGCAATTGTCTCCGCACAAACGATCCTCCCGTCATCAGGTTACTCCTTCGTATCACTATCAACCAATCGATCCTGGGCTAATCTCCTCAAACATGAAAATAAATGAATTAATTGATATATTTAAACGAAAAAAATTTATATGTAATTTGCCTCGCGATCATCTTATAACAGAAGTCAAGGTGAGGTCTGCTTCTGCCCATACACACATAAAAGAGTATCGCTATTAGAAGATTTGATCATCCAACTTAGTATTACAACCCTTCCAGATAAATCAGACCTCAAGCCTAAACCAGGGAGATATGGTGTGTATTAATTTTTAAAAGTCTTTGCCTTTGATCCATGGGACATGTTTTTCCATGTTTAAACTTACTATCATTCTTCTGGGCGGTGATGTTCGGGAGAGAAATTTCAACACCTTAATGGTCAAGCAACCATATGTTTTCATCTCCTGTTGGAGAGCATTATTCATGGACCACCAAAAAAGCTTCGGACCCATTGTAATTTAGCTCGTAACAACTAAATTATTTGATCAAACCATTTTTCCACACAGATGTTACATAAGAAAACCTCAAATTTTCATCCCATATGTTGAAAATGACGCCAATAAATAAATAATAAATAAAGATCAGTTTTAGACAAGCCAAAGTAGATGTTCTTCTTTCACTCACTCTACCAAATCAAAGGCAATGAATGATGAAGACAAAATTTAAAAGGAAGAATGGGTTTTCGATCTCCAGGGTCGCATTAAGAAGTCTCCTCTGGGTATATGCTGGCATGTCCAAACATCGACATCGTTCCTGATGCGCGCACTTCAGACTTGTGACGGTCCCATCACACCTCGCAAGGAGAAAACTGAACCGCCCAGAATTACTGTAAAGAATTATAAAATCTGCATCGTATCGGAGCGTTGAACCCGGCATGGTTAACTGATTCACATTTAACACCACACCGAGAGTTACGTGATATCTGCCATTAGCTAGCCTTTATACAATTTAACGACCGCATATGTTCCTATAAAGCTTCCAGCTGGTAAAGAATCCGGCGGCGTTCCTCGAAGGTCAGTGTGTTCAGATGATCGATCATTACTTCATAGAGTTGAATTCTTTAACATTTAGAAGGAACTTGAATGCCAATTTGTTTGATGTCCACCATTTTTTCTTAATTCTTCTTCCACATTTTAAATTATTCTGATCTGATTATGATCTTCGTCACACACCGGTCCCAGATGCCTCCAAAGAAGTTAACCGCCAAGTCTCAGCCCGAGATGAACGCCCCGCAACACATGGTAGTAAACGACAGACACATCATACCGATTCGGGCTTAACTCAGATGGGTCAAACTTGATGATTGTAATTGATAACATCCATATCTGCTTCACACACAATATTTATCAGACGAACCTGAGAGGTTCTTCTAACGAACAAAGCTATGAATGGCCTTCAATTCATCGAGTTTAAACCCATCGTCAGCGCTTCATGAGAGTTGATGGTGTTTTAGAGGTTTATTTGCAAAGGGCCTCACCCGGCAGGATTACCCGATGCCCCAAAGGTAGTCGATGACAAGTAATGAGTGTGATCACCCAGAAGGAATGTCATTCAGAAACACCAGTTTCCTCAAGGGTATAACTGACATCAGATTCACACCTGCTCCATCAATAAGAGATTTAGAAAGCTTAGTCAAAGGTTCTCCCACCCACTGTCAGTCCCACTCACTGAAGCCCAGCAACTCAAACAATAACGCCCAACCACTTTTCCTTTTCGTCACAAGAATCCCATACGAAAATAACTATATAATCAGGCAAGATCATACAAATGGCAACTCAACAAACAATTTTGGACACTGCCCAACCTGGGGGTCTAAAATTTTTGCCCAGCTGACATCGAATGAAAACCAAAGCCAAACAACTCTGGTCGCCATTTCAACCATCGGTGGCGCTTACACGCCCTCATCAAACAGTAATGATGTATGTCGCTTTTTTGCCTAAAAACCAGCTTCAACTGGCCTCGTCTGCTTCGCCTAACCTAAATCACCACCAGCCTACCACCACTGGTGATGTCCACCACCTTTTTTTTAAATTTTCTTCCACGCCGACGATCTGATTTTGATTGTGAGACTGGCTGAACAACGATTTAACTTATGCCTTCAGTGAACTGCTGGAAGTGTTCTGTCCCTGTGATGAACGCCACCACATATGGTGGAGAATTGATATTTGCGGTTTACATCAAAGTATCACGCGTCGTAAAATAAAGATTATGCTCGTGAGCATTGTTTGGCCAAGGCAACATCCTTCTGTTCTTCTAATGCTTTTGTCTAAGAACTAAAGAGTCATCATGGAGCGTATACTACAACAAGATAGACCTAAGATATTAACCTGCAGCTGATTGCTAATACTCCTAGAGGTAGAGGGAAGCGTACACCGATAAATTTTTTTCAGGTTGTTACACTAGTGTTAGTTCTGAACTCTTACATCGATTTTCTAATTACAAGGGGCCCTCAACCCAATTATTTGAGTTCATCAATTAACAACATATGTCAGTGATATTAGCTTCTACAACAAACATCAGAATTCATCCCCATTATGGAAAATCTGACTGGGAGGTTTCAGGAACCTCGGGACATCTCAAATCACTTCAAACCACACTGTGAGTCTGTTAATACCTTTGATCAAAGAAAGCTGAATTTTTGTAAGACTCGTCTTCCGTCAAAGTTAGTAATGCTTTAATAACTTAGAAAGTTTACTTCCAAATAAGCGTGTAAGTTTCATTTCTTCAAAGAGCATTTAAATTTTGAAGTCTTGTTCTTTTCGTGTCAAATAAGAAGTTGATTTAGTTACAGGCCATATACACTCTTAATAATTTTCTTGACAATCTCGCTCGTTTAATAATACTTTTGCTTCTTAAAGAGTTCTCTCTTCGTTTTCATCCCTCAGATTCCCCCAGCATAGTTTGCTGGCTTTTAACCCATAGTGGATTCTCTACAAAGCATGATCTCCTTATCTTAATCTCTTAGTGACTCCCTTGAGTGCTAATGTGTTTTTATCTGCATCCCATGAGTCAGGGAAGTGCAGCATTCCTCTATGCTATCTACACTAATCTCACCATCTTCTCTTCACCTCCATAACCAAATTTTCAACCTTAACCTCAAAACTTCCAAACTAATCCATATTTAAACTATTCCAAATACTTTTGTTTCTGTTCTGGTGAACCCATACAAACCATTCTTCCCAACTTTAGAGAAACCGCACTGGTGCAGAATTCAGTTACCTTTGTGTAAACTCGAAAATCAGAAACTGGGGCTCAAAACAAGGATGTTTTCAGATCAAATCAAACCCGGAAGCCTTTCAAACCTAAAATCCTTCATTCTAAACCTAATTCTATCAGATGGGCCAAACTCAATAAGCTCTAACCTTTAACCAGACTCCCCACATTGAAGACATGACTCTGATCTAACCAATAAAACCCCAACTTTGATCTTAACAAATCATTAGATCATCCTAATCGTCCTGATCCATATTTCAAAGTAGAAATATCATGGTCTATAATAATCATAAGCCAAAAAAAAGGTTTTGATAATGAAGGCAAGAGTCTAGCCATGATTCAAGTGGTTCGTGAAGCTCAAGGCAAAAATGATAGTCATAATCTGAAATTCTTCATCAAAAATCATGAGATCATAGAGATCCAGTGTTATGAGGATATAGTCACAAAACAAGATCAAGAGATATCATGAATAGCAAAGAAACTGTGGACTAAAGTCAACTTTAAATTTCTGAGTGCAATACAAAGACAAGCATAAGAGATCAGATTGATCAGAAAGCGTATGTAATAATTAGAACAGAGTGGTGATTTACGCTAGAGGAAGCGGTAACACATTGATGTTCCATGATCTCACCAGACTTTGATATCTGCACTGAAGAAGAACTATGTCACGACTTTGATCACTAATATTAACAATCTGCCTGAGGTATCGACCTCTGAGAATAAAAACGTTCTTTCGTGTGGAAACCCAAGAGAAACACGCAAGATAGACAAAAGTGAAAGATCAAAATTAGTTATTTAAAGAAAAGAAACAGTACCTTCCTTTAATCCATTGCCAAGACATCACTTCACGCAACCTCGCAGATTTGAAAGTAATGGATATTCGGCGAATTCGAAAAACACGATTTATGAGGACTTAAGAGGCTGAGAACAATCCATAGCCCGGCCACCTTACCGCAAGATTTGATATTGCTTGAATTATGTTTATATGCAACCATATAAATAGTTCTTCGATGGATGTGCCTGGTTTTTGCAACTGAGTTCAAAAAGTATAGAAGTTTTACAACAACTAGAGGTGACGAAGAAGGTCATGAGATTCAACCTCAGAACCCAATAGCTAAACTAACCCCAAACCTCAAGTAAAAAGTGAAGTAAATAAGTTGCAACATGAGCTCAACCCCAAGTCAAAGAGATGTTATAAGTTCAGCGTTCGCATATCGCTCGAAAGTGTCCCAATGTGAAAGTGGTGGTCTTCCCGGTGAAGAAGGAAGCAAGGAAGAAGATGTTAAAGAGAAGGAACATAACCAAAAAAAGAAGATGAAGCACAGACCTGATTATAGCTGAATCGCTGAATTCTTAGTTACTCAAAAGAGCCAGTTAGAGCAATGCAGACAAGAAGACTGTCACATCTCAATGTTTTCACATACAAAAGTGTTCAAGAAGCTCATCATGATTATTGATAAAAGTGGGAGCTTGAGAATTGTGTTTCCATGAGATATGTGTAAAAAATTGATTTTAAGATATCCAAGAATCAGAACTCTATAATCTTTGTTGTTTCTGAAGGAAGATAATGAAACATATGCCTTGTCTCATTTACAATCGAAAGCATTACAAGGATGAGATATGGTGTGATATTGTTCAAATGGATGCTTGTCACTTGTTGCTCTGCCGTTCATGGTAAATATGATTGGTGCAATTTATGATGGTTTCAAAACACCTACACATTCCATATAAGGATACATAAATGGTCTTGCACCTATGAAACCAATAATGGCCGAAACCAAATGAAAGGAGCCTATATTGAGTCAACTGTTGGAGAAGGAACAGTTGGTCTGAAATGCCATGGCTTTGGTCATGTTGGCCAAATAGAGTGAGAATAAAACCACACAAAAGAAGCAAGCGCCTGAGAGGCCATGGATGCCTGAGTTGAGAACGGCTTTGGTTGTACTTCAGCGAAGTTAAGGCGCTGGACCAAGACAGCCAGATCCACAAAGAGTTTGTATAACTATGATGCTGCATCAAGATTGAGTGAGAAATAGAGGGGCGTGGAAATGTGCAAATAACATGGAGCTACTGAGCTCAAGTGTAAGACATGGTTCAATTTGCATAATAAGATGATTTATGTTTTGAAATTAAAGGCTCAGCTATATAGCATCTTTCAACATTATGTTATTTGAGGTCACAACAACTCTGAGCTTCATCTGAGAATCCTCTCAAAACTATATATCCAATGCCAGATTTATAATTTGTCATGCAGTAAGACTAGGAAAGTATTTTTCCCAACCATAGGGATCACGCAGTAGCTTCATAAACAAACATTGGGAATTCGATCCCGCTATGGAAAATTCGAATTGGAGTGGTGGAAACCTGGGGGATGTTCAGCCCATTTCTAACCAAAGTATTGTGAGTCTTATACTATTTTGATTTGGAATTATTAATTTTACAAAGATTTGTTCTCTGCTTCTTAGTAGTTTTTCATTTAAATTAGAAAGTTTCAGTCATAAGCAGAAGTTTCTTTATTTTAGCATTTAGGTGTTTTATGTTATATAACCCTCGAATGTGTAGTCTTTTGACAAATCAATAAGTTTAACAGCCTCAATTTTCTTAAAGTTTTCGCCTATCTCGTTTTCATTCCTCTCGAATGCTCGCTTCCTATCCTGTGGACTCTTCATGAGTACATGCCTCTGTTTGTCTCCAGATTCCCTGGGCATGAAGTTCATGGATTCTTATCTCAGTGACTCCTGAATAAATAAGTATCTATCCTTCTATTACCTCTACTCATCTCATCATTTTTTCGCCTTCCCATAACCAAATTTCAACCTTAACCCAAATCTTCTAAATCTAGTTCCATATTTCTAAAACCTTTCCAAATACTTTTGTCATGTCTAGAAACCATATAAAACTATCTTTCCTAACCTTAGAGAAACCCAAAATTCTGCATAGTTTTAATGTCTTAAAAACCTAAAACTATAAACTATCTTGAAAACAAGTAACAGCTGATTAACCAAACTGGTCTTTCAAAACCTAAAATCTCATTCTAAAACCAATGATTTATAATGAACTTCAACAAAAGTTTCTTATAACTCTTTGAACGATACTTATACTTTACTTTTTTAAAGTTACATCCTATACCCCTAAACTACAACAAACCTATCGTTAACTTTACCCAAACCATTGCATCATCCATCGTTAAGTCCTATCCTCGTATGATCATCGCTTCTAATTTTGACCATTATATAATGGTTTAATACTCATTTATGGTTTTATTTCCCCTTATTGTTGAACTTAAATGATCGGAATTTAATTAATTTTCCGCCATCTCCGCTCTATATAACAATGCCGTAGTCAAGCCAACCAATGACTGGGTTCAAATCAAGCCAAGTTATATCCTTCGCCTTCTTCCCTTTCCTTCTACGAGAGCAAAACCCACCTCCAACGGTTTGAGCTATCATGCTGCAGTAGATGCTGCTAGTTCACGTTTTCACTGGGAAGGAGATAGATCGCCATTGTGTTTTTTCGAGCACCATGAGACAACGAACTGCTTTAAGGAGATCGGATCTTCAATGAGACCCAAAGTCTTTGGTTTTCCATCTTCTGTATTTGTTTCTAGAATTTCTTTCTTTCTTTTCCTTCAAATATAACAAAAATGAATATTAATGGGCTTCCTTAAACCAGCTGAAAAAAGAAAGAGAAATGTAGTGAAAGTTTAAAAGCTCAGTTCACAAAGAAGCCTGGAAAAAAGAACTTCAGAAGAGAAGAAAAGGATAAAGAAAAAGAGGTTTCCTTTGTCCTTAAAGACAAGTAGGAGGAAAGAAATGAAAAAGGAAAAACTAATTTTCAATGTGTCTCCGTTCTATGGAAAATAAAAACTATCAGCCTTTAAACTTTCCAATGAAGTTAAAAGGAAACACCTTTGTAGTGAATTTTTTTGGATATTTTTTGTTATTATATATATAGTATATATATGAGAGAGTATAAGAGAGAGCAGAATATGGCATAAAACTGTTTTTTAAATGAAAAAAAGAACAACAGTGTATTTTCATCTTCTACCTTTTGGCAATGTATATTGATGTTCTTTATAAATAATAAAAAAACAAAATGTGTTTTTCTATCCAATCAAAGGAAACTGAGAGTTTTTCTTGTGTGAACAGTAACAAAGAAAGTAAAAAAAATATACAAGGTAAAGTTTATCTAGAAACCAAACAAAACAATTGGTTCGTTATTTCATCGAAAACTTCATAAAAATAAATGTATAAAACAACCCAAGATCGGCACTGGTGGGGTTTAACGTCGTCACCAGCCGCGGCGCTTGTTGTGGATTTCGCCATGTGAATATAATATACAGATGCTTTACCAGACAACTCTACACCATTTCATTGTGTTAATTTCTTGTGGTCGCGAAATTAATTATGGTACGTGGTAGTTTTCAGCGAAACGGATAAGGTGACTACCTCGCGACCCTCCAATCTTCGAAATTAAATATTCAGATAAGACGTTAGTTCGTTCCACTTATATATCCTGACGTCTTTCTCTTAATACTTCATTACTCGTTATTTTTAATTATTCTGTCTTATTGGGTGCCTGCATAGCTTGCTCATAATTTTGCAAAGAAACGGACTCGTCTGCATTAATCGCACCCCACTACATTCGCCCAAGTGGTTACTCCTCATCAGGCACGCTTCCAATGATGGTTATCATCGCCATCTCTGCCACCTGGAGAAAACCAGAGAAGTTCAATAGACTTAATTTCAAAAAGGTGGTTAAAATATAAGAGGCATTTACTTGACCACACCAACTCATATGACTTTCAACGCGATATCTGCCGCAAATGTCAAACAGATATCGTTATCGTCAGATGTCAAAACATTCTGACTTCCGCAAAGAATTATGTCATGAATTCTCGACCGATTCCTTATACAATATGTAAAAATGATAAGAAAAACAAACTAAGGAGCCATGGAATTTCAATGAGAACTGAAATATAAAACCCGCTCATATATAAAAGAAGTTTTTCGTGGGCCGATTCCTTGATTATAAAATGGTAGATTCCAAACCATGTCATCCAGTCCCAAGAGCCATAACTCTATTATGAGAATCACGCCGAGGGCTGATATAAGAGAACCCTTTCGGCAACCATTATCGAGAACGCTTTTGCTTGTGGCGACTTCAAGAACTATCCTGCCACAGAGAAAAGAGATGGAAAGGTTCAAAGACTTGGCTATTAGACTTGACGCGACTGGTTGTTGACTCACCAAGATCAGTTATTGATGGCGCCGAATAAGCATGTAATGGAGATTCATAGCGAAAGCAGGCGCCACAATCCCAATGAGCTAAGGCTAACTTTGGTGGAACATGGTCAAAGTTCCAAGTTGCAAGAAAGTTAACAACAGAGGGAAACTAAGTTTGGACCTAAAGAATGAGTCTTTATAAAGTCAAAGGGAAATGTCAACCTGCGGCGGTTCACAAATCTTCGGGATCGTAGACCGCCAAAAGGAACGAACCTAAGGGCTGGGAATGTAGTCGATGGAATCGTCGCTTGATAACCATATGTAATCTCATAGCAAAGAATTCTGTGCAACTGGGTAATCAATCCCAAGGAATGGTGGATTCATATTGGTGCTACCTACCATGTGTGCTCTAGTAAGCAAAACGCTGAATTTTTAAGTCCGGTCTGAGACTAGGTGCGTGCTCATGTGGAACTCTACCACTCTCAAAACCGTGCGAAGAAAAGCGCCTTAAGATGACATCCAAAAGCGAACCACTTTGAGAAATGTCTTGTATGGCCTAAACTGCTAGTTAACCCTGCGTCTAGTTCTATCAATGTAATACCATATTCTCGGCGCATCTTAATGTCAATTTGTACTTCATCCAAAGTGAATGCGTCGTGTTAGATATGGAACGACAAGAGTGTAGCTTAATGTAATGACTATCATTAAGTCATAAATGAATAAAGCCAGTACTTCTTCTTGTATTAGTGAGTCTTCTAATCCATGACATGGTAGATTAGGACATGTTAATTATGATACATTACTTAAATTAATTAACTTAAATAATATACCAATCTCTTCCAAATTGATTTGTTATTAGTGAAACTTAGAGTTGAGGCAAAATGACCGTGTCATCTTTTCAAAATGTCAGTGCACTCTAAACCTCTCGACTTATCCATATGATATGCAGACTTAAACAGATAAACAAGATGGTGGTATATTATTTCAGCCACCTTATTGATATAAGCAATCGGGCACCCATATGTACTTAGCTTCAAAGTTTTTAAGGATGTAGGTTAGAGAAATTTGTTATCTATAAAACAAATTCGAGAATCACTCAACAAGAAAATTAAAGTGCTAAGGGAGTGATCGAGGTGGAGGATAAGAATCTGCATTTGTTGATATTTCCAGCTCAACATGAGATTATACATGAAACCACAACACACCTTTACTTCGCTCAAAAACCAGAATGGAGGCCACGAAAGAATCACACTCTAAAGGAAATGCACAGTCAACGGCTGAGAAATTGTCTACTGCAAACATGTGGTAGCCATCTTATCTCAAGCAATTCACTTAACAAGGGTAGATGCTGAGTTAGGGTAGATTCATATAAGTTATGGAGAGGACGAGATATCCATCCTAGTGCCACTGCATATGTGGGGATGTCCTGCCAAAAGTAGTAGTTCCTTCCACCTAAAATGTGAGTACAGTGAACTAAAACTATTGATCGTGATTACCGTTATGCACATAATAGTACCGCTTTATCGCATTTCTTGTCCATGAGTCAAGATCTGTGATATTCACAAGAATATAATAAATGGAATCAGAGGAATGCATCATTTTCAAGATTTTACTCATAATCCAAATATTGCACCATCAAACAAAAAGCCATAATAACAAGAAAATAGTTAAGATTAAGATCAGCAGAACTACGTTATAAAGACAAGAGGGTAGTAATCTTCGTTTAAATTTTCTAACGTATGTATCAGCAGACCTTTATCGCGTATGCTGAACCCCATGATCCTATGTGGTGCTACTAATAAGAGTAAATTGATCTCCCATATCGCATAACCATACTTGGGAACTAGTGGATCTTCCACCAGGTTGTAAACCTCTAAACTCCAAGTGGGTGTTCAAGAGAAGAAAAGGAAAGTAGATGGATCAATAGACAAATACAAGGAAAGACTTGTAATCAAAGGCTACACGCAAATTGAGGACCTAGATTACTTTGACACATGCTCCTCAGGATTTATAATAAACCCCATAGATGGATCTTATTGTAATTTCATTTAAGAAATCTTGAAATACATTAAATAGATGTCAAAACAAATTCTTCTAAATGAGAATTAGATGAAGAAATCCATGTTGATAAACCTGGTGTTTTCCTACTCAAAGACAAAGAAAAGAAAGTCCAGATTAGCAAACTTATGTTGATTTAAACAAGCATGGAAACAATGACATGAGAAATTTGACAACGTTATGATGTCACATGGATTCAAAACTCAAAATGAATTCACGCCGCGCATGTCAGTACGCGCAACATGATATGTCATCATTGTATTTAGTGTAGCGATGATAGATAGATTTGGCACCATTACGCAACATCAATCATATCGATACAAAGATCAGACTTACCGACGTTGTTATTAGGGATAAAAATTAAAAAACATTGATGGATCTATTCTGTCGCCAGCACTATGTTATATGATTCTCGAAGGTTCGATAAAGACAATTCGGGAATCATGTAACACCCGGCTTGTCGTGAACACTACATCCATCCAAAGAATAAAGGAGAAAGTGTTTCTCAAGTAGAATACCCGCAATAGATGGGCCTCGATGTACCTAATGAGTTGTACTAAGACTAGATACGAGTACTTTATCTTGCTAGTAAATTGAGAGGTTATAATGAGCACTCGCTGGCACATCGCACAACTATAAGAGGTATTAAAATACTTAAGGTTTACCTAGCGATTATGAGTCGGATGAAAGAGATCCTAATGTATCGAAGTGGCCACGATTTAATTGTCCGACTCGCATCGCACGACGCAATGTAAACCTATAAAGTAAAGCGATCTAGCCGATAAAGGTCGTCAGTCCGATGATTAAGTCAAAAAATACAGAGGGAAGTTAAGTAAGGAAGTTCATACCTGTTCGATCAGATAAATTTCCCGTGATTTTCCTATTTATAGATTAAATGATAACTCCCATTTCGAGAAGGAATATCTTATTTTTAGGGATAAATATGTTTTCCTTTATCTGGGACTGATTTTCCTTTATCAAGGATTCTTCCTCCGAGAAATATGGGATTTGGAAACAAGGAAATTTATAGATAAACATCCTTCGTGTATTTCCCCGTCTTATCAATATCAATAATGACTGGTTGCACGCCAAAGATGGCTGTCAGGGACCATCACTGACGGCGCCCGGTCGTCCCTTTGCAGAAAAAGACCTAGCGGCAACCCCTCAAAACCTGGCTGCCGAAAGACCCCTAGCTTTCCCAAATGGTCTTTTTAGATCCTCCATCCAGCACCCACTGGCTCTGGCGAGGTAATCGGTCACGAATAAAGCCAGCCTGGCTCCCGGCCCACTGAGCCTACCACTGAAAATGGCCTTCAAGGTTGTGATACTCACAATGCCCCCCTATTTCTTTGATCAGAGTTCCACGATTTTCCGTTTCGCGGGAAAATAATCGGTGCACAACGTTGAACGTGGAGGACCACGCACCGAGGCTGTGCTTCCCAATACATATACGATGCATCTCGCTCATTAAATGCATTTAATGTGTTACTTGACGCCTTACTTACAAACAGTGCATTTCAATAGCAGTTTTCATGCTTTCTCAAAGCTGGCGATCTGTGTTCTGATTCTTCAGAGCCACGAATTTCAAAGGATTTATCGAGATTCTACCTCACACTTTGATCTTCAGCCGAGAGTGTTCAGATCTCATACTATCTTTTTATCATTGGTTTGTTTGGGTGTTTTTTTGGTTAAGGGCCATCCTATAAGGTTATGTGAAAGTTTTTGGTTCGTTTCTTAGGTTTTGTGATCAGACATAAAACCCAAAGAGAGGATTTATTTTATCTCTCATAGGTGCTATTTCAACCTATGCAGACACCTTGCTTCACCCCCTCATCTCCCCTTTCGTTGGTCATAATGGCAAGAGGTTACGAAGAGGTCACCAAATAAAGCAGTCAGGCTCCTCGAAACGCCTTACTACAAGCACTAGTTGTTGTTATGTCCGATGAGGAATCAGGTTGATACCAAGTTCACAAATCACCGAAGATGCCACGCCGCCGCTTTAACCCGTGTGGGGTGGCAATGACCATCTATCACCGAGAGCGCCAGTCGCTGGCTTCGCTTCCCGCCCCATCGTTGGTGAAGTAGTTTCTACATTTTACACTTCCGCACCTCCTTACATCATCCAATGTTTTTCTACTTGCGGTCATAGCTAAACCCCCTACCAATCGTGCATGTTACTGATAGAGATTTATTTCATATATACTTAGAAGTTTTTAGATCAGTCACATAATACAGTTCCTTCCACACCCCTACCCAATTTAGAAAATCTGGATCCCCTAATTTCTAAAATAGAAGCGAAAGGGGTTGTCTTCGTTAGCCCATGGTATGACGCCGCCTGTGGCTTTTGATATAAATCAAACTCTCTGGTTTGTGTTTGTCTTAGTTTTAATGTAGCTTATATTTTTCTAAGCTGTCTTCTTTATTAACATGCCAGCCTTTTCACACCCGAGAGGGTGGTGCAGGGCAGCCCACCGGTCACTGGGTGGGCAGCAGCGCCTGAACTGCATCGCCCAGCAGCCAAGACTCAGAGAGGGAGCCGTAATCCACGAGCTCCTTATGTCCGTGTGGAAGAATCCGCAGAGCCGGCACCAATCCTTTCCGTGATATGTCGCCTTCATCCACGCCCGCCGAGCCATAAGGGTGAGCATCTTCGCCCCGCGATCTCCCCGGCTAATACTACGCAGCCTTCGCAAGAGGATTCCCCGCCCAAACCCTGTTTCTGGGCTAGACTCACCCACCCTCGTCACGCAAGATCCTGTCACTCTGAGAAGTGTCGGGCGAGAGTGAGGAAGAGGAAGAAGAAGGCCTGGCAAGATGATCGCGAAGGCCTTCGAGGCTCATTGACCTGGGTAAACCAACAAAGAAGCTTGTTTCATCGGCGAGAAGGAGGATCTATTAATGCCCAGCTCACTACCGGATTTTTCACTCAAACACGCGTCGGCTTAGAGCGAGATTACCCTGCATCCGAAAGTCCAAAAAGCAAAATGTCATGATGGTCTCCCAAATCAGCAAGAGGTTTTTAAGAGCCCATGGCAATTGGTCAGACCCTCCCCAACAAGTCCCGCGCACGCTTCGGCGCTCAAAGCCTTCGGGCGTCAGCGCACACTTTGATGACGAGCCTAACGGATTCCACGTACTGCTGTGAGGCGTGCCCTCCGTGAGGTGGTCATGCCGACCCGTCTTTAAAATGCACTGCTAGTGGCCGACCGCACAAGGCAAAAAGATGTCATGTGCCGGTAGCCATCTCTTATGCTCTCACCCAATGGAATGGACCGGCCCATCTGGGGACACATCGTCTGTTCAAAGGTCGCATACCAATTATCGATCAGGCTGATCCTTCAACAAGATAGAATCTTTGTCATGTAATACGCAGCACTCCTACCCCATTCTTCTTC
Organism: Tetrastigma voinierianum; assembly: GCA_016808115.1. Taxonomy (NCBI): domain Eukaryota; kingdom Viridiplantae; phylum Streptophyta; class Magnoliopsida; order Vitales; family Vitaceae; genus Tetrastigma; species Tetrastigma voinierianum. Next base: position 408,105 of record JAEQBH010003196.1, read on the forward strand.
GAAAGTTTGAGGGCTCATATCAAGAGCACATCATCCTCTCTGTTATATATGATGAAAGTCTTTTCACCTTATTGAAACTGGATAAGAGATCAGCAACAAGACTTCACAAGACACCATTAAAGTGACTGCACTTCTCATTCTAATTAAGTCAGATGCAGATTTTCTCCTTAACACCTTTCTCGTTTAGTAAGGCCTACTGCTATTCGAAATATGGCGCTACATAGGAGCTCCACCCAAGATGGAAGATGCCAAGCAGTCAGGGTTTGACAGCTAATGGGCCGCCTCCAAGCACTAAGCATTAGAAGACGACCTAGGTAAGGCTAAGGCCAAGGCCAAGTACTAGGAGCTGAAGGTCAAGGAGGGTATCGAGAGGGCTACAGGGGCAGCATGAGAGACGAGCTGTAGGAAGCCCAGTCGCTGACCACGCTGTAATGTGGTGAAGCAAAGGTGGGGTGTGAGAGGACTGCTGGAAGTCTAAGAAGCCTTAATGATCGGCGTGAGAAGCCAAAGGTAGAGTGGCAGGCCTGGAGACTACTGCACCAGAGTTGGTTTGAAAGCCGCCCGACTGAACCCAAAATATGATGAAGTGTCTTCCCTCCATTCTTAGGAGGGAAATGACAAAGAGGTCATGGAGGAAGACTACCGTATGGGTTCCAAGGGATCTTCACGAGGCTGCAGAGGTTGGGGAAGATTCAAACACAACATCTATACAAGAGAATCAACCAAAGTGTTTGACTGCATACTCATTTGTCAACCCAATTTATATATTTTTATGATCTGAGTAGCTCCCAAATTCAAATGCAGAACTGTGCCACAACAAATGGTGGATCTAATCGAGCTTATGGGCAACCTGAGAGGGAATGCCTCCGTTGGGGATCAGCTAATTTTCTCCTTTCCTCTCTCTCCCCTCTCTTCAATTTCTCCGTGGGTCTGCTTCAGCACAGCACGTAGAATGTACTTTAACGTGACTTCAACGGCTATTAATGTTAAAGGTTCTCTAGCAATTTATAATGAAACTTTATTATTTCTCATCCTTTCACGAACACTCCATAGATAATTAATTTTTAGTTGCGGTCGCGGAGATTTAGATGCCTGAGAAACAATAACAAAAATGCACCATTTCTTGCCTCAAATGTGCTTGAGAGTTACTATTGCAGTTTCAAACACGTTAAATCAATTCCAGCCGAGCTATGAGTACCGCCTCCCAAAGTGTCAAAGTTTTGGCGTCGCGTGTCCGGTCTTTGAAAGCGTCAGCAAGCCGCAGCCACAAGTTTGGTCTTTTTGAAGCGATAAGAAAGCCAGAGCTACAAGTTTGGGGCCTTTAAAGCATTGAAGAGTAAGCCAGCTAAGTCTCTGTCTTTTAGGAAAAGCTAACAAAGCAAGTCACAAGTATGGCCTTGGTGCCAAATGCCAGAGCCAAGTCCTCGATATGAAAGTGTCAACATGATTAGAGTCATAAGTCCGGTCTTTGAGTATGCATAGTTGTAAGCCACAAGTCCCCGTCTTTAGGTCCCACAGACTTAAAGCCATGTCTGTGTCTTTGAATGGAGGTTATTCCAAAACTGGTTAGAAATAATGCCTTTAAACATTTAATGCAAGAATCAAATAAAAAAGAAAATACTTTAGCGAAATTTTATCGGACACTCCTTTAAAGCAAAAAAACGAAAGATAATACCTTAAGGTGCATAACATTCCGTAGAGCCCTAGGCACCGGTTCCCCATTTAACGATTTAATGTGTACGACCTCGACCGTCCTACTCTTATGATCACATATACCCTCCAATTGGGTTCGACTCTGCACCACCGAGGTTATTTCTGCGGCTTTCAAAGACCTCTCACAGATCTGAGGTCTACGAATGCACGCGACTTTATATGCTCATTGTATAAGTTTTCCATCCTTCATTGTAAGATGCTGTAAGTATAATACCACTTCCCAGCCGAGCTCGGCCCGTCATGTCTAGGTCCGAGACGGCTTCAACATTAGCAATCTGGGAAGAACTTTACCTGAAGCATGGGCATCCCGATTTAAGTAGAATATAATATTCTATACCATAAAGGGTGTGCTAGATATTTCTCAGCTCTTTCCCATAGAAAGTTTATTTCTGTGAAATTCAAAGCAACTTTAGTAGCTCATCCCACCCATTTTCCTATTACCAGACGCTGCCAAAGTCGCCGGCAGAGTTTGCTTTCCGGCTTCGCTTCGCCATTGCTTAGCGGACACCATGCGCTGGAAGATAAAAGTTTTTGGCCTCGGGCCATAGTGAAAGCTCTTCTGATACTTGTTGTCAACCAGAACACACATCGCTATGATCAATCGAGGTATTCGTGAATCCGCCATAATACGTATCTTCCACACAAATCGGGCGAGGTCCTATCTTCGATGGAGGCGAAGGCTTTAACTTCATCCATTGGCCAAAGCGAATACGCAAAATCAACAAAACTTTTATGAAAGGGTGGGTTATGTGCAAAGTGGGTCCAACCGAGGATCGATTCACCAGGCAGCGCCAAGGGCTTTTAATCTGCGGCTAGGTCTCGAGTCGCCATCCCCTGAGACACAGAGTCGGTTATCATGTACGGCCCCACTTCTCACAGCAGCTGCTCAAGATCTGCTCCCATGGTCAAGCCACACACTCCTTTGTAATGGGCCTCAGAGCTTTCAAAGTTTGTCGCCTGCATGGTTTCCACAAACCCCCTCATGAAGTTTTGTTAGTATATTTTGTCCATGCCGAAGCAAGAGATACTTTATGATACGCTGGCTCAAAGACCGCTCAGATAACTTACCAAGAAAATCCATGCCAGCCTGAGACCCGAACTGACTCTTGAACTGGCTTCTTGGCCATTATTCGTAAGCCTCCGAGCTCAAATAATGCAATATAGGGAGTAAGGCCAAGAAGGGCATGTTTTATCTATCTGACTTACCTAACTGACGAATGATGATTCCACCGCAATGCATCGGGATGGTTACGCTTTTATTAGATGACGCGCCACCGCCACGGCGCTAATCTTCTCATCGATCCAGCTACGCCGTTTCCGTCGTAAAACCCGAATGCTGTTTCTCGACCAGCCTTCAGACCAGCCACACTGGTGTCCCAGATTTTGTATTCTCCTTTCTGCCATCGTCCGCCATTAGTCGAGAGTCTCTACATATATGAGTTTCTCTAATGATACCGATCGAGCGAGATCGATCCCGCGCCGACCAGGATCATCGTTCAACCCACAGTTAAACAGGAAGTTCAATTGGCGGTACCTGCCATTTCCCCACCGGGCTTCGGTTTAAGTCGACCCCAAATTTCGTTTCTCGTCTTCACAACATTACACAGGATCCAATTAACCATTGTTATCCCGGGACCACATATTGCCTGTGGTAGAAAATCTGCTAACACCTACCCCTTCAATGTTTGAGCGGCCAGTAATGCTAGAAAACTATTTTATGGCATGCCATGCTAAATGCATTAAACCCCAGTTGTATTCAGCTTATTTCCAACCATGAAACCCAAAATCCAACTTTTAAATTCTAATATGGAGTTCTAATGGTAGTGATGAGCCAAGCCTGATCGAACAATTATCGATTCCCTAAGCAAAAGCTCCACATCATCAAGTTTAAACCTCTGAACTTTGCTCTTCGCAAACAGCGATTTCGTTCTTCAGTTAAAACCACTAATTTCTCCATGTCTGTACTAGCTTTCTTCCTTCCTAAAAAGAATTTATTTTCTCTTTCTAAAGTCAAACTGGCACTGGTCGAGAAAGGATACTTTTCCATTTTACCTTTTTTTATCTTCTCCTTCCTTCCTTCCATCGCTCTCAGCCATCGGGCATCGCACTATTTCCACCGCCGCCGCAACCATCATCGCGAATTACCGCCCGCCGCTATAATCATCATCACGCGGCATAAAACGACGCCGATTTCGCACGTCGAAGATCAAACACGTTTTAGTGCTCTGCTGAGCACCACAGCCCATCGAGAGGGGAACCCCACCTGCCAGAACCGCTTCTCGCCGAGATCAACCCTGAGCTGCCCATCGCGTTTGTTGATACTGGCTTACTGACCATTCTTCAGCCTTTATCGATCGCCGCTAATGACGCTGCCAGCGCCGGTCTTCGAGAAGGAGTTGTCTCTGCTAAGATCATATCTTTACTACTTTCCTTGACAATGAATTTATGATTTCGAATTTCTCGCTGAAAACTGTTTTAATACTCGCGCCTCGCTTTCGCAGCGTTCAAAATTTAAACCTTTCTATTTATAGATTTTTCATAATCCAATTTGAATAAATCTCGTGTCACGCCCGAAGCTTTCTACGGTTTTAACGCCCAAAGTGTAATCAAATGATAATCATATACACACCTTTCAGTGGACCATCAAAGTTTTTCTTCGTGATATGTTTTCAGATGCAAACTTTGAAAATAAATAAAAAATGCACCTTCAAAAAATTTTCAAGCTATTTTGTTGTTTCGAATCGCTTTCCCGTTGGTGGAATTTAAGAGACTGAGTGCCAATTCATTTTAAAAACCACTAAAGCTTTACAGAAAGTTTTCTTAGGACCCGTACTCGAAAAGAGTCTAAAATACACCTTCAAAAAAAATTCTTTAAAGCCGCTTGGCTATTTCATCCCAAGGTGGAATTCTAATATAATCGCTTGTGACACTTTCAAAAATTAATTGAAGCTTTCTACTTATTACTCTAAAGCTTTATGCAGATCTAAAGAGTCTAAATAGGCAAAAATCCTTCAAAGTCGTTAAATGCCTATTTCAACGCTTCCCAGGTGTAGAATTAGAATATAATCATGAGTACACCCTTAAAAAAATTTCATTGAAGTTTTTCTGCTTATTATGAAAGTTTTCTTAGGTGTAGACTTTGAAAGGAGTCTAAAATACACCTTCGAAAAATTTTCTGAAGTCGTTTCTATTGCTTTCAAACCTTTTCTGGGTATATTTTGCAATAAACATGAGGCAACCTTTAAAAAAAACTGTTTGAGTTTTTCATTTTATTAATGTTTTCCTTCTGTGGTGCAGACTCTAAAATACACCTTCGAAGTAAACTTCAAGTCAAGTTTCATCGTTTCAAACCTTTCTGGGGTGGGCACTTTAAGATTTCTAACAAAACTGTCAAACACCCAAAATCAGCTTTTATAACGAACCCGGAGTTCTCCTTCCAACCCAGAACCCTCCCCACCTCACGATTTATGCATTTCTTTAAATCCTTTTCAAAAGCAACCATGGATCAAACCCCTTTATACGCTACACGCTTCCATAAACCTTACTACAAACACGGTGGAAGATTTTATTTTATTTCTTTTCTTTTGAAACACAAACTTATACGATTAGTATTTTTATGAAACGGCAGAAGTTTCCTCTGCTTTTCTGGACATCTCCCAATTACAACACCTCGTAATAAAACATTTTACACTATATAAAAATATCTATTTATTTCATGATCCAACTGGTTTTTGAACAATTCCAATTAAGGGCAAATAAACCCAAAATTTAAAACTAGTTTTAAACATCATGTGTTGGTAAAACAATATTTTAAAACAGGTGTTAGCACTATAAGAAAACAAGATATATAAAAAGGCCTTACTGTTAAAAATTACTGTCACGGTGCTTAAGTCACACTCATTTCGAGTGACGCTTCAATCGTCATCGTTTCTACCTTTAAAGATTTGCAAAATTGGAAAAGTGGTGAGGGGCAAAATAGTTTTATATACAATTTATATGTGAGTATTTACTGCTTCAAGAGATAGCTCAAATACAATTTCAAAAAATAATCAGATAAAGATCTCTACTCAGTAATATTTACTTTTTACTTTCTTTCCATATAGTTCAAATAATACAATGTAAAACAATTGTAGCAATATACTGTTTGCCAAAACATTTACTTTACTTTCTTTTCCTTTTGAATCCAGCCAGATCCAATGGAACCCGCTACTCTAACCACCGCTGCCCCAAAAACCTCCAATGAGCTTTTTAACGATCATCGATGGCCCAAAAGGAACCTCTGAGCAACTATTCTTTTCTTAGATACCATGAGATCAAGTGAATAAAACTGTTCTGCAGTTTTGGTAACCTTTTCATTCTTTTCATGTGCATGGCGATATGCATCACTCTTTCCCTTCCCTCTATAACAATCATATCCCTTTCCCATGTGTCATGCACGCGTAAAGTACTTTAGTCGACTTTCCTTTAAACTTTATCTTTGTAACATAGGGTAACTATGGATTCAATCATAAACATTTTCATATAAACATGTATATATAGAATATAAGCATTCATAAACATTTCATTTCATGAAACTATAATTCATTCTTATAAACTAAGTAATGAGAATCATTTATATTTTCTTTCTCAACATAAGTCAAGAAAACCACATTTCCTTTTCATTTAAATATTATATGGACATAGATATGAACATATACATTTGTAAACATTAATAAATATATATTTTCATAAATATTTATTTCACTACAGCTAAGCCTTCCTTTTGGAAAAACTTCCGTCTCCACCTTTGTCCCACTCACTTTCCTCCCGTAAAGTCACATTATTCATAGTGCCCACAAAGGAGGAGAACATGCCTAAACACATGAAATTAAAACCTGAATCAGACAGGTACACAATTTGAAAAACCTTAAACATTTTCTTTTCACTTAATTTCAATCTCTATCCAATTCACTTCAATTAAACAAGGTCATGATAACTCTTCATTAATCTCAAATCTGGTTGTTATACAAATAAAATGAAATTCTAGAAAATGCCCTTCACCTTAAAATTACATTTATAATTTTGTTCAATTCTTGTAAACTTTATGTTCAGACATCTATTTAGCAATGAATCATCTAGTTCTGACAAAATCAATTAAAACTCAACTCTTCCATATACTTTCCCAGTACCTAATCCTACATGTCACCCATTCATCATTATTTCTTCAATTTCTTCCATTTTCTTTCCACAATTGACAGAGTACTCATCCAATGCCATTGATTCAATTATGCACTTAATCAAAAACCAATGATTTCCCACTAAACCCTCTCTGCCTAACCCTCTCCATGCTATATCTCATTTTCGTTTAACTCAGAATTTCTAAATTTCTTCTAGTATTCAAGCAATGCTGGCCAAATCACCTCAAAACTAATCTAAATAACATCACTCATTAACATCCAAGGTTGACCTAAATTTACAAATCCCAATCTCTATTCTTTCTTTTCAATTTTTTAACAAAATCAACCTATAATCATGTCTCACCATTAGCTAAAGCTTTCAATATAACCCAATTGTTAGAGAAATAATCCATAAACCCTAATTGCTTACCTTGATAGTTAAAATTGTGAGCACTTAAATCTGAATAAACTTTGTTCAAATCTACATAAAGATATAAGAACTACTTACACTCATCATATGTCTATTTCCATTAACCTTCATCACATAAATCCATAGTAAGTGATTCGCCTTAAGAATCAGCCACTTAGGGATTTGAACTAGTACTCACTTATAGTTGATACACTTGAAATAGACTTGAAATGGACTCTCGAGGGGATCACTTGAATGGCTTGAGAGGGGCTGGAATTTTTTCTGCCGCCTTGTTTGGCTCCACTTTCCGCAAATTCTTCAGCCCAACCGTATCACACCCAAGAGACAAGTCTATGGCACTTAAATGATATTTTTCCATGCCTAATTTTCCCTCCAATTATCCTTAGATTAACAACATGTCATTGGTTAGGATCCTTGCATTCTAATTGGTCCATATGTAACCATATAGTCCAAAAGAAACCAAGACAACTTTTGCTCCATAAAACTCACTGATTTGAACCTTATAGTTAGCTTAACTTAAATTTCATGAGTTTGTTAAATATAATACTTCATTTTAACTTCCAAGTTAACTTTAACTAACCAAAGTTAAGTTTGGACTTTAGTTAACTTTAACTCTTCCAATTAACCATAGTTAAGTTATTCAATTTATGATAAATATCAAAATTATAAAAGTCTCCTAATAGGTCCATTTTTAATCACATGAATCACCAAAAGTCATATGGCATAATTTATTGGTTCTTGCTTTTCTTACTAGATTGTTAATTAAATGACCTCTAAATGCCTCCTGGTGTTACTACCTTATACTGGTGTCTAAATATTCTGATCATCCACTATAAATTTTACCATGATAGCTTAATTAAACTGGTTTATTTAATACGTTTGTAAACTGTAAGTAAGAATATTTTTAAACATTTGTAAAAGGGCATTTTCTACTCATAACTAATGAAGTTTAAACCCTTAAACTAATTCTGCTTTTAGTTCCGCTTAGCTCTTTCTTATCTCAACATATTATTCTCGAACATTTTCGATTGGGGGCTCGTTTTTTCGGTAAATTACTATTCATTTGATCAAGCCAGCCAGCCATGCAACTTATCGAAAATGAAATTTGCTATTTGTGGTCTTACATCTCTCTGGGTATTGTAAGTCACGCATTGCCAAAGAATTTCGATTTGTCTACCGGCGGAAACAACTTAAAGGTAGTTTTCTACCATATAGATTTATGCCTGTCATTTCTCAGTCTTTTTTAGTTTGAGATTTAATCCCAGTCGCGACTGCAACTTCAGGTTTGTTTTCTTGGTGGCCTCGCCAGTTAATGGCTTCCCTAACCTGTCATCTGTCTCACTATGCTCATTTTCTCAACTTGTTATATCTATAGCCTATGATGACAAGTAATCGTCTGTACTTTAGTCCCCTTCATTTAGTTAGGGTGGCCACTCCAATATTATATTTTGTTTGGTGAACACTGGGACCAACGTATTCGAGACGTTGTCAAGACCCGAGTTAATTACACGCATAGGTAATACCTCGCGCGCCTGGCGATATTGTATCAGATCAAAGTCTCTCAGTCAACTTTTAGTACAAGATTGGCTGGATTGCTTGAAAATTATTGAACATCAGCACACGTATTAATTTATGTTTCATATCGATTAAGGATCAAGGTGTCTCTCAGCCTACCTGATGTGTGTTGATCGTCGGATTGTCGAAGTGGAAAAATCACTTAGTACCGAAGACACATACAATTTTATAGTCATGACATTGCATTAGTGGATCAAGGTGGTCAAATGTCTTTATGTGCTAATGTTTCATGAACATTTTATTGTTACTCGCATATGGGTGAACTAATGACATTAACAGTTCTTACTGATACTAATAGGTAAATTACTTCAATAATTTAAATGATTGTTACCGCTGGGACAAGTACATTTTTTAAGATGCTATATTCCTCAATTTAGTGCTACAGTGCCCATTTTGCATTTATTTATCAGGATCGGCTGCGTTGTGATAAAACCAAACCAAAACCCATTTTCTCAACCGTACAAGGCCTACTTACCCACTCTCCTACCTCTCAAATCCCTCTAAGCTTAGAATAGGAATAGTAATGGAACCTAATTTCCTTTATGCATATTGTATAATCCTCGGGAATATGTACCTAGGTCCTCATTACTAAAAGTCGCACTGTGTCTATCCAACTAGTACACCACCAATCTTTCCTGCAACCCCACGTTAGCTTATGAGGGTTTATCTGTTCAGCCTGGTGTAATCCATGATATAACAGTCCACTTTTTGAGAGGAATATACTGAATGCAAAGGGCATGCTCAACTTTCCTTTATTTAATTCAGCATTGCATTTATTTCCAATCTTAGAGTGAATATGACACCCCCTCGCACGATCTTGTCTGTAGATACCCTGTTTGGGGAAATATGTGTACCCAAAGTGGACTAGGAGGCGCCTACCTTATTCTGCACCCCACATTCGCCCTATTTCCCTAATCTTAATGTGGTCAATAAGTCTCCTGAGAACCAAAGAGGGGAATCTCAAGAAGTTTGTTTTTTTTTGAGGTGAAGTGGCCAAAGGCCGGCTCCACCGCCCCAAACTACATTGAACTGGGTCCCAACTTGATATTTGTTAAGGGACCAACTTGAAACTGAGATAGAAGAATTCCTATAAGCTTACAGTCAGAGAACCAACACGTAAGTCTATCCAACTACTACTGGTCGACTTATTTCTTCTTCAACACTCAACAAGCAGCGGAACCCACGCGAATTTAGAACCGGTATGCAAACGCAACACCCTCGAGAAACTGCCAGAAGTCGGGTTAATGCAATGGCTAAGAAGCCACTTTATCATTAGGTCATCCGAGATTTCAAACCTCATGGAACCTACTTTTGAGAATGGCTGATGATACAAATAAGTCAGCCTCAAAGCTTTATTTAGATCAGGATCGATAAATTTTGCTTTTTGAACTTTCAACCGTTTCAAGATATTTCCTCAATTTTAAAAGAGGTTCGGAGAGCTTTACTGTTTATTCATAAACATTGCGGTATAAATAAGTATGATACTTAGAAATGTTAGCATCGAGTAATGAGTGGCCAAAATAATTACTTCTTCCATCACTCAAAAGCAATCTATCAGTAGTGCCTCAACCAGTATGGGTCAATGGACCATTTAGTTTGCTACCTCTGTCCAGTACTGGCTTTTCAGAAAACGGCATCTACATGAGAATAGTTTCAGGTACTCCCGCATTGATGAACCTATGGTTCTTCCAAAGTCAGAAGGCTGCAGAAGGCATCCAGCTGGGTACTGCAACTGAATTGTCCCTCCTAATTAGAGAGCATTTCCCCACCTCTCTTGTCACAAAACCACGCGTGACTTGACCTTCCAAACAGCCCTTTTTCAGGTGTCCTCTTCCACCCGCTTGTCATGGTCGAAGGCTGGTAACTCTTTCCCCGCCTGAAATTCCACTGTCACACCCCACCTGATGATTCTTTAAGACAAGGCTATTATGCTCTGATAATTCTTAGAGGAATTCACGCCTCCATTAGAAGCACTCACATCCTAATCAAAGAAGTTTGGAGAGTATGTGACTCACCCCAGAACCCCTTGAAGCTCCCATAAGCCCATAAGGTCTCGAGCAAAAATTTACGCTGATTCTAGATTATCCTCCAACATCTTCGATGCTTATCAACACCTAATAGAAGGTGCCTCCATTGCCAGCATGGTGCAAGGTATAGATATGATGAGTTTAATCCCATAGTCTCGCAAGTCATCCATCTTGAGTAAATACGCACTTTATATTATAATAATTGTGAATTCCAAATCTATGAATGATCCGCCCTCGATGAATCGATCACCTCCTTTGCTCTACCTTCTTCTTCAGCGTACGCCCACCCATTTAGTGAAGTGAATACAGCAAATCCAAGATGAAGTCAGGCTCCATTTGATAAAGCCAGTGGATTTTTCCTAATTTTAAGTCCATGTCATCCTTCAAAGCCAGCTGGTTTCACACCGAGTGTTGTTCCACACATATCCTCTCGGTATACGCCACTTTTCGACACCACGCGTACTTCCTGGGGAGTAATCACGCTAGTTGGCTAAAAATAGCCAGGTCTCCCAATCAACCATCACATTTATCCCGCTGAGGGCTCCACAAACTCTTCGTGAACGTGCTTCATCGCTCAATGTCAGTTTCAGAAGGATAGGCATCCGAAAGCAAGAACTCATCAAAGTCCCTTTATGTACAATTCCCCTTCTAGTAGGACAAAGTTCTATGATTGAGCTTTCACCTTATAGGGGACCTTCCTATTAGGATTTTCTAAATACTCTCTGATCTTACTTCTCCAGTCTCCTGTAACATTTGCATATGTATTAAAGACTTCTAATTTGATTCCCCTTTTATAAATTACGGGGCGATTCTTCTTTCCTATCACAATGAACTTATGAATTAATTCTTTGCTCATCTTCACACCTGAGGCTACTTGTGATAGCTCATCCACTTCCCAATTAGATTCCCTAGGCACACATTTAAAATCCACAGAGTGGAAAGAACCTAGCAATTGAGTGGAAGCAGTATAATAAGGAGCTAGCAATAAGTTATTGCATTTATATTCCCTTGTTAGCTGCTAAAGAACTAATTGGGACCAATGATATGTACCTCTTGTTCTCCAAGTTCCAAAAATGTCTCCAAACCAATCACTAAAACCTCATATTCTGCTTGATTGTGGTGCACTTGAAGGCCCAATTGAAAGATAGGGTTGTCTTTATCCCTTTTAGTGAGATGATTACTATCCCAGCTCCAACGAAATTCTCCATGCTAGAGCCATCAAACTTAAGAACCCAAGGATGCCTTTCTATTTCATATATCCCTAATTCAACATCCTTTTCTTGTTTGATTTCTAATGAAGGATGATAAACCAGAAAGTTAGTTAAAGTTTCTGTCTCCGACTCACCTCTTCTCGTGGGAAATGGACCAAGGTGAACTCGACAAAGCAAGGGATCATTTCGATTCAACCTGATTGGCCTTCCACTTATCATGCATTTGATCAAGTTGTTTAGAGACCACATACACTTCGAGACTTGATCAAGAATGTCCCAAATTTGCATATGCATAGGCCAAACACAACTTCTCAATGGGTGTATACCTTGTTTTTGCTAAATTTAGGACCCTACTCAAATAGTAAACAATCTGCTCATGGCCTTCAACATTATTTTGTGCAAGAAAGCATCCTATATACTCTCTTACCGCTGATAGATAGAGTTTGAGTGGCCGACCCCTTAGAGGTGGCATTAAAACATAAGGATTAGAAAGGCAGCCTTTGATTCCATTAAAAGCTGCCTAGTGTTGTTTCTCCTATTTAAACTCTTCCACTTCTTTTAGCTTAATTAAGTCAGAGAATACCTTAGCCTTCCTTGGTAGATTAGAGATGAACCCCCTTAAATAGTTCACCTAACCCAAGAACTTCTGAAGCTCTTTCTTATTTTGAGGAGCATTGGCTTGACTTTGTTCTGATCCACTTCCAATCCTCTTTGGTGAACTAGAAACTCTAAAAAAATTTCAGCTTGAGCTCTAAAAGCACATTTTAGTGGATTGAGTTTTAGTTGATGGAGTCTAAGTCTTTCAATCCTTAAATGATTCACATGTTCGACAACCTTCTTAGATTTAACCACAATGTCATTGATATAAATCTCCATGTGGTGGTCTAACATATCATGAAAGATGGCATTCATAGCCCTTTGGTGAGTTGTACCAGCGTTCTTCAAACCAAAGGGCATGACCAACCATTCAAAAGTTCCTAAGGAACCAGGACATCTGAAGGCAGTCTTAGATATATCATCAACAACTATTAAGATTTGGTTATACCTAGAGAAACAATCCATGAAGGACAATAACTCATTATTTGCAGTAGAGTCAACTAACATGTCAACAATAGGCATTACATACATGTCTTTAGGAGTGGAGATATTTAAATCCCTAAAGTCTACACAAACTCTAAGTTTACCATTCTTCTTAATCACGGGGCCAATGTTTGCCAACCACTGCACATACCTTGTAGGTGTAATGAATTTGGCCTTCAAAAGCTTCTCAATCTCCTCTTTTACCTTCAGCTTTATCTCCTTAGACATTCTTCTAGGTGGTTGCTAAAAGGGGTGGAACTCTAACTTGATAGGCAAGAGGTGTTCCACCAAGATTCTATCCAACCCTGGCATCTCGTCATAATTACAAGAAAATAAGTCTTTGAACTCCTGTAGTATTACAGTAATCCTTTCCTTAAAGTTGGAAGGCAATAAGGAACTAATATAAGTAATCCTCGACTCCTCTATAGTGTCGAGGTTCACTTCCTCCATGGGGTCATGTACTTGAGGTTGCGTGTCTTCGAACTTAGGAGGGGCTTACTCCAAATGCTCCATCTATATTTTTTCATCTTCTTCATATGCATCCCCTTCAAAAATCATCTCACCCCCACAAGTATCCTAGAGATGCTTTTCTTTAATCCTTTCCATAGTCTACTGCATTTTCATTTTTGAATATGGCAGTTGTAGCTATTGCCTTTTCCTTTTGAGAGTAATCAGTCATCATTGATCTCTGCGATGGTTGGACCACTCATCGACCAGTAAGGCACCATTGGGGAGTCATCTTTAGAGCTCGCCACCTCCTTTAGATTTCCACAGCCCTCGGAAACCATGTATGCTTTCCTTAGACCCTATCTTTTCTTTGCAGTGGGAACTTGATCTACCAAATTCCTTAATCATAATACCTAGCTCAATAAAGCTATAATACCATGAAGGGTTGCTTATCTGCCCGTAACAACTCCACTTCATTACTCTTCCAAAACAATAAGAACTGGTGAAAAGAGGACGGAACACACCAGTTGGTATGGATCCAGTCCCTCCCCAAAAAAATGTTCTAATTTGTAGTGGAGTCTATCACAAAGAAGGCATACAATGAAGTTTTGCTGCCAATGGTGATATCTATAGGTAATATCCCCAAGGCCCTGATACTTCGTGTAAAGGCGCATTAATAACCACCTCTGCTTTCACTGCTCACTAATGCTCCTTCCTAAAGCTCTCAGCATCCTCAATGGCATTACATTTATTGGTGATCCATTATCTATCAGTACCTGGATACCAGTCTGCCATTAAGATGACTCTTACAAAGAAAGCAGATAATGAATTTTTGCTACCAATGGTGATATCTATAGGTAGTATCCCCAAGGTCTTGGATACTTTCCAAAGAAGGCGCATTAATAACCACCTTGTTTCTATCGCATCACTAATGCTCCTTCCTAGAGTTCCCAGCATCCTCCAAGGCATTACATTTACCACTGATCCATTATCTATCAAGACCTTAGATATTGGTCCTCATCGAGATGGGCCTTACGTATGTGCGCTCTTTATGTGCCTCGTCATTTCCTACGTGGCTCCTCAAGTATCACCTTCTAGGGTCTGCATTCTTCAAAGGATTCTATGGTAACCCCACCGTGGCCCTCATCTTCCTCTATCATAGGGAGTTTCCCTCAATTTCCACTAGGTCTTCCTCTGCTTTTTTTGACTTAAAGATAGTTGGCAATGTTAAAGAAACAGTGGAACAATTTAAAGAAATAGGGATTCCAGCTATTAATAAGACCTCAAAGTCCATTACTTCATCTACACTACCCATTAACTCCATATCCTCAGTAGATTTCCTCCCAAACTTTGTTTTTTCCAATCTAGGAACCATTCCTTCCTTCACTTTCTCTAATTCCATGGCTTCCTCCAAGAGTGTTTTATCGGGTATATCAATGACCTGCCTTCTATCAGCTACTCTTTACCTTTGCATCCTCCTCTTCTAAGTCTTGGAAAGCGTTTAGGGAAATTTTTTGTGTTGTACCACATGCCACCTTTGACTAGGAGAAACCCTAGGAGGAATTATACACCTCACATGTGTTTCCATATCTGCAACCCTCTCCCTTGAAAAAGCTGGTTTGTTTCCCACCATATCTTATGGAGAAGTGAATTTATCCATGGGAGACATCATTATGTACCTTAGAGAATTGGGTCCACCTCCTAGAAAAACAAGTATGACTAGAGGAACATGTCCTTCCCCTGCCTTCTCCCTTGAATAAGTGAAGTTGTCTACAATCTTCTCTCCTAGAGGAAAGAATCTACCCTTTGGAGGAGTGATTCTATCCTCTGGCAGAAACCTTCTTTTACTCAGAGGAACAACTCTATCCACCTCTTGGAAATCTGCCTTCAGTTCTCTCACTTGGAAAAACAGGTTTGTTTGCCTTCTTCCTTGGAACAATTACTTTCCCTACAACTTAGTCATTTGGAGGAGTGAACTTACCCATTTGGGAATGAGGAACATTCTCTGAACCTGCCTGCATCATTCTCCCTTAGAACAGTGAACCTACCTCATGGAGGGGTAAGCCTTTCTACAACCTTTTCTCTAGGATGAACGAACCCATCACTTATGGAATTCATCTTGCCTTTTGGGGAAAATATTTTTTCCTGAGAGACTTAAGAGGCTTCTTTCTTCCTCAGATCCCCCCACTAAATTTCTCCCCCCGATTCGAGGATATGTACAAATTGCAAACCACTCCCTTTTCAACTTATCAACATGGACTAGACCCATACCTTTCTTGGAGAGAGTTTTCCCACCTTCTTGGATTCTATCAATGCTCTTAGGTCGAAGCTAGCAGTGTTGATTGAAGCCACTGGTGGGAAAGGATCCTCATCGACAAGCTATAGCCTTCCTTTACCATGAAACCCTTTGTTGATCCTATCTTGTATGACATTTCTAAAACCCCAACATGCATTAGTAGTGTGGTTCCAGGAATTTTGGTACTTAGAGTAAGTCTTTCCCCTCAACTCATCCTTGCTAGGAATCCAGTGGTCTTTAGAGAAGGTAATGAATTTTTATTTCACCAAGAAATCAAATATTTCCTATGTCTTCGCTACCTTAAAAGTGTATTGGACCCGTGTACCAAAAATTTTTGACTTCTTCCATAAATCAGGTGCCTTTTCTACCAAAAAAGGACATGTGAATGTCCCTGTAGTAGATAGATCTGCCACTGCCACTTCCTAGTTTACCTCTTGACAATAGGCTCCCATGGACTTCTTACTCTGGTAACTTTCTTCCTTGAGCAACTCTTCATATTCTGTCATCTTAGCTTTATGTTCATAAAAATCTCTAAATTCCATACCTTAGAATTTTTTCCTCAACTCAATGTCTAAACCTCTTAGGGCCATTTTCTTCGCATTTCGCCTAGAAGATGGATATTGGGTATATATTTCTTATCTTTCTCGAACCGAAAGATAAAACAACCGCAGTCTCCCATTCTTTCGGGAGTCACTCCGACAATTTACAATGCACACTTCAAGCTCAACCCTGAAGAAGAAATCAAGAAGAAATCAAGGATCTTGTATACCCTTGGGTAAGGGTTCTCCCTGTCTATCATTTCTGGATATGGTTTGTAGAACTCTAGGATGTCAATTTGCCCAAGGCCTAGCCCATATAACCCCTGCACCTTCTTTCCGATTACTCCTAAATCTGGTACTATGGCTGGTTACTCAAAAGGTTGCTGAGGAACTTGTTGAACTTGCTATCCCCTGTTGCCATTCACTCTTGCAAGTGGCTGCATAATGCCCCCCGGGCCTCCATTGAAAGAAAAGCCCTGTTCATATGTTCAAGGCTGTGTAATTGGATTAGTTTGAGTAAAAAATCCTTTGAGGGACTGTGGCTCTAGCTGCATTAGGTCTTTTGCTTGCTACGTTCTCTAGAGTACCACCCTTTCTCCTATGGGGAGGAAGGTATCTAGCCTCTACTTGTATAGGTGAGTAGTGAAATTCACCAGCTTCTCATAGGTTCTCAGAATGTTGTCCCCTAGTTCATTAGAAAATTGTCTTTCAGGGTTAGAAACAACTTCCTGCCTTGGTTCCCCTTTTCTTTAAGGTTCTCTAGGATGGATTGAGATTGCCGTCATTTCTTTTCATTACAATATGATCACTCCCCCCGGCTCTTTTTCTCGAATGAGAGCCTAAAAATTCATAAACTATTAGAGAAAAGAATAAGCACATCCATACTACAATTCGCACCCCTTCTCGACACTTGTTCAATGGGGCTGCTGAGGATTCCCTACTATCGACCGAGAATTCATCAAAGTTTTCTATTTGTCTCCACCAATGTTTAATCCTTCCTGAAAGGTTTCTACAACTTCGATCCTCGAGTTCCTGAGATTCTCTACAACTATCTTACTCCTCAATTTTGGTGGCATTCTTTAGCAAAAATCGAGTCCTACTAGGTGATGTTTCACAAAGATAGGTCCCACTGAGCGTGCCAAAAATATGTTCTGTGGATTTTCTGGTGAAATTCACTATAACATACAAAAGCACGAAAATTTGTGAATGTGCGGGAGTGCCGGGAAATTATAGTATTTCTGAACTAAAATTGTGCCAAAATCTAACTTTTGCTTAAGCGAAAAATGGACGCCCTAGTTCCCTAGATTCTAAGCGAAAAAATACCTTGAAAATTAGATTGCATAGACTGAATTGAAAGCTAAGAGGAATTTTAACTGACTAGCTTGAAAAATAGCAGATTTCATTATAGAGTTAGATTGAAAATCAAATGTTGAAGCAAGAAAGCTTTGAAGTAACAAAATGCTTGGAAAGAAAAACATATAGAACTAAGCTAGGAATCTGGAAAAGACGACTGTTGAACTTGTAGAAATGCTTAAATGCTCTTGCTTTGTTTTAAGTGTTCAAAAGATCGTTCTTGAGTATTCAATCATCAGTTTTGAGTGTTCAATTATCGGTCCTTTGCTCTAATGCTTTGATTCCCTTTTATAGAGGTTCAGGTGACTACCCACATTCCCTTCTTCACATTCTTCCTCAAATGTCATCCCACTCTCTCACAAGGACCAATTGCTTCAGTTAACTCCTTCCTTAGAGAAACTGTTCTTCCCTATTTTCCCATTAGAGAAACTGCACCAACCAACTATTTTCTTGGGGAATACTCTTTTTATAACTTCCTCACGTCCCATAGTCCTTTAATCTCACATTTACACAGGTCCTTGACTTTTTCCACTACCTTGGCTTGCCAAATCTTGAACCTCTCTACATAGCTGTTCTTCCATGTGTCTTTCCTCCAATATTTACTTTGCATAGCCATCTAACCATTTCTTTCAATTTAAAAATTCCATGGACCTGGAGAAATAACTATTAGGCTTTGAGAAATAAACCTTGGACTAACATCTTCTTGAGTTGGGCTTTATCGGATCGGGTTGGGCTCATACTATTTGGGCTTGTCATATCTATTTGGCCCATTCCATTACCATTTGGGCTAAAAAATTATTTTTAGTGTCAACATCTCTAAATTTTGTGTTTATGTATTCTTTATATTTTCCAAAAAAAACAAAGAAAAAAAATCTATGTTTTCTTTATTCTTCTTTTTCAGATAAAAAAAAAAAAAAAAGAGTATTCAAAACTCATAAACAAACAGACCAAAAGTTTTAGTCAACAATCATGTCATAGACTTTTTGCACAAAATAATTTATAGTCGAGACTTGAGAGTATAAACAAACAAAGTAACTCACAATTTCGGACTAATCTATTTGGCCCATAAGTCAAATGGGGCTAATTAATTTACTCATTTATATTCTGACTAAATTTTCAACCAACCTAACCTGTACCCCATGCGGTCTGGCAGCTAAAACGGACAAAAATCTTAAAAAATATTAATTTTACAAATTCTATCATTCTTCAAATAAAAATAAATAATGTATAAATATATAATAATAATTAATATATAAATTGATTGAGTCTAAACAATATAATAATAGTAAACAAACTTAAATAAATAAATAATGCTAGATCATTGTTATAACCAAAGTACCAAACTAACTAGTTAAATAATACCAAAACAATAAAGTAACAATTACTTAACGACATCTCTCAAAAAAACAACTTCAATGTAGCAAATGAAATTTTATATACTTCTAATATTCGTCCTCATCCTCATTATATCCAATAATAACACGTGACTTCATATTTGATGCTAGTTGAGTCATCTGTTAGATTTTCTATATTGGCTCAACTTGTAGGAGTTGTATAGGGTGATTAGTATAAGGTATTGACTATTAGGCCCATATGTGATAAGTGGTGAGGTCAGTCTGACTTTAGTCCACATCCTCTAGATGGGAGTAGATGGACGGGTCCGGATCATTCGCAGTAAACCTACTGACCCCTCGGTTTATTGGCAAAGGAGAGAAAGCCATCTCATTCTCATCTCATCTAGCCGTGAAACCAGGTTCACTTGAGAGAAGGAGTGCCAATGTGAGAGCTTTTAGAGAAGATCAAGATCGTGATCCACAAGCCACTTCGCTCTCCTCATCTGGATCAAGGCTAGCCACCTAGATCTACACCATGGCCGGAGGTGTACCTGAATCCATAATTTATAGTCTGATCTCAAAACCCGCATTTCATCTAGACAAGACTTAAAGCAGAAGATTATAGGTTAACGTAATATTCTGTACATTTGGTATCGAGCTACAGTTCTGTGGTCCATGATGTTTGATCTACAAATGACCGTAAATCACCGAAATCGTTGATCAAGCAAAAAAAAAAATTTCACGTACAAAGATATGATCATGCATTTTTCCGGTTTTTTCTCTCAGAATGTTTTATGGATGTGCTTGCATGAAAATTCTTGTGGGAGTTGCCATCACCCCAAATCTTCTATATGTAATTTTATTTGGGTCCAAGGATTGATCATTGTAAATTTGTTGCACTATTCACGCAATATTCGGGGGCGTGTTTTCAGATGAGATGACGGTAACCCATGTGCCTCAAGGCTCCTCCTCCCCATTCAGTCCCCTCTCCCCGTACGCAGATCTCTCCCCATAGCTGCAGAGTACTCCTCCCCAAGATCTTCGTCTCGGGGCTCGTGAGATTATGGGCGCAAGTGGGGCCACGGCCACGCGCCAGCTGAAGGGCGACGGGGAGTTAGGAAGGCCGGCGGCGAAGAGCAACCGGCGAAGGAGGAGCAACTTGACGGGGAGGAGGGGACTGCAAGTTTTGAATTTCAAAAAATCCCTCTTATTTATTTCTCATTAAATAAGCTTAATTACTTATATTTAATGCATGAAAATACAAGAAGCTCATTATATTTATGACAAAATAAATATAATTATGTCATAAAGGTTAATTTATGACAAAATAATTTTGAATATATATATATATATATATATATATATATTTGATGTGTTAAATTACAAATAAATCTTATATGCACATTGCAATTATATTTGAGATTAAAATTGTCACTTCTACTTCACAAAGTTGACTGATAAATAACAAGAAGGGATTGAATATAGTATTAGAGTATAATGAGATTAATGGGTCCCTATGCCTATTGTGTAATAGATTCTATTAGTTTTAGTATATCACCTATTAGCTATATATGAAATAAAGTTAGATAAAATCCTATGCAATGGCTTCGCTCTAAAGCGGAGACAAGATTTTTATCACTAATAATTACGCAAGGTTAGTTATTAGATAAAGTAAATAATTACTATAATGTGCCATTTAATGATAATTGTTGCTTTACACTAATAGTAAGCATATAATTTTGTTCTTTCCAAAAGATTTAATACAAAGGGATCCAACTCGCCTTATTCCTATATCGTCCGCATAATTAGAAACTGAGAGATAGTGCTTCTCGCGTTAGGGTGTATGGATCTAGATCTGGCTCTTCGTATAGATGAGCCAGAAACTCCAACGGAGCAAAGCACTCAAGCCAACTGTGCATTATACGAGCGATGGAGATCCAAATCGCCTCAAGATGATGGCAGTGATCACACTCACATCGCCCAGAGCATAAGCGGATCGACCCCAACGCAGAATCGCAACAATCGATGGGGCCATTGATGAACAGTTTGTGAGCTCGATAAAGCCCAAGCTAGCACCCTAATGGCGACTGTGTTCTATGAGGTTAAAAAGGGACACAAATGTGAGAGGACATATAATGGAGATGAGATATATCTCGGTCAACCTATGCCCTGATGTCTATTTTCGTAGCCATTCCTAGTCCATTTTATTCGACTTCACCGCACCGACTATACAAAGATTTAAGGTCTCCTACATGACACATAAGGAGAAATGGTCGGGCCATCGAATTGGCCGGAAGCATAAAATCCAGGAGGAAGTGTGTCACAAGAAAGATTGGAAACAAATGAATCTTGTGTCTCACAAGAAAGGTCAAACCACAAATCCAAAAGGGATCCAAAAGATAGCTACAAGGGAGCAAATGTCCTCATAAAGAAAACTGGGTGGGACAAAAGTTACTAATTTGTTTTTTCAGCAAGAAAAGCGGTCACATAAAGAAGGAATGCATCAAGTACCGAGTATGGCTCAAGAAAATGAAGGTAGCGACATCTTAGTGTGTTATGAATCAAATTTGTAAATTCTCATGATTTGCCATAACACATGGTGGATTGACTCAGTTCTACAATCCATGTTTCTAATTGCTATGTGGGTTTCCAAAACCTAAGGAAACCAAGTGAGGTGAACTATGCGGCCTATTCAGAAATAAGATGCCGCGCTAGCCAAATGTGCAAGGTGTTTCTGGACATACAAAGTAGTTCTCACACACCGGATACTGCAGGCTCAATTTGGACAAGACTTTACATTCTAGTTTCTCTAAGAATCTAGTATCTCAGATCTAGACTAGCGCTTCAGTGGCTTTGATTTTCGCTTAAAGATGTATCTTTTCTGATTATTAAAGATCCAGCACTCATCGCTCTGCAAATTAACAGATGGTTTATATTTGTTCAAGTCTTTGATCCAAAATGTGCTCACTACTAACTACAACGTGATAACAATAGAAATAATATCACAAATAAATAATCACTCATCTAGCTTATGGCATAGGAGATTAGGTCACATCTCAATAGAGCGCCTAAAGAGTGTTACTGAAGGATGGTGCCGTCTTACACTGACTTCATCGACTCTCGATACTCTGTTTAGGCTGCACAAAGGAAAGCAAACCCAACAAGTCCAATAAAGGAGCCTAAGAGAAGTGATACAAAACTCAAGATAAATTCACACCGATATCCGTGGACCATTTACCAAACAATGTCTTAATGGTGGTCAAAGGCATTTTATTACCTTCTGATGATTTACAAGATACATGTATCTCTATCTTCTAAAATGACAAATCAAGCACTAGATGCCAAAGTCTATAAAGCAGAGGTAGAGAAACAACTGATTGAGTATCAAAATTGTAAGATCCGGGAGTAGGGGTGGTGAGTATTATGGTAGGTTCATAGACTAAGGCCAAAGACCTGGTCCATTTGCTAAATTCCTTGAGGAAAATGGAATTGTAGCTCAGTATACGACACCTGGCACGCCACAGCAAAATGGTGTTGCTGAAAGAAGGAATCGTACATTGATGGACATGGTAAGGAGCATGACAAGTGTCTCAAATCTCCCTAACATGTGAGTGAAGCCTGAAGACAAATTGTGTACATTCTCGAACAGGTTCCATCCAAGCGGCTCCTCAAACACCTCTTCGAGCTATGGAATGGATGGGTTTGCTTAAAACCATGTACATATATGGGGTCACAAGTAGAGGTAAGGGTGTACAACCACATGAAAGGAAATTAATCTGCGATATTCAAAGGGTTTCTTCATCACTATGCGTAAAAGTCCAAGGGTTATAGGTTTTATTGTCCTCCTACACGCATAAAGTCAGTAGGCTAACGGAATGCCGATTTCGAGGATTGGTACACCGACGAGAGCCTGCTCTCATAAAGTTGTGATAGAAGAAGTACAGACTATACACTGTGCTCGCGGGAAGTTGAACCTCGTGGGCAATATTACCTACTATGGTCTCAACAACCCCTATTCCGCATCATGCAACCTATGAAGGAGCGATAACCGATCCTGATCCGTAACTCTCATGAAGAAGTAGTTAGTGAGCCAGCCATTCAGAACCACAACAAGTGGTTCAGATCGCACCACAATCACTTAGACGACCGGGACTTAAGAAATCTCTCAAGAGTCGAAGTCGGCCATTCCATCCGACTATGTTGTATACTGCCAGAGACTGGCTACATTGTTCTGACTCAATCATATCCCATTTCTTTCGGGAGAGGCCATGAGTCAGACAGACTAAAATGGTCCGATGCAATGAAGGATGAATTAAACCAATGGCAACAATCGTTCTAGATCTAAAGAGAGTTACCAGAAAGTTTTCGTGCGGTAGGCTGCAAGTGGGTCTATAAGACCAAAACTGATGCCTCTGGTAACATCGAAAGATATAAGGCAAGACTTGTTGCCAAAGGTTTCCTTCAAAAGGAGGGCATTGATTATCATGACACCTTTCTTCTCCGCCAAGAAGACTCACTATGATAATCAGCGTCTGCAGGTCATTTTGATTTAGAGTCGCACCGATGGATGTCAAAACCAAGATTCCCAATGGAGAACTCGAGGAGGAAGTATACATGGATCAAATTCTGGTTGATTCATTTCCTTAAAAGGTAATCATCTTGTCTCGCAAACTAAAGAGTCTATATACGGGCTAAAACAAGCTTCACGCATTACCGGCATATTTAGTTTCACAATATCATTACCTCACTGTTTGAGGAAAATATTGTAGATCAATGTATATACATCAAGGTCAGTGGGAGCAAATTAACGTTTCTATTCCTGTATGTTGATGATATTTTGCTGGCAAGTAATAACTTGGGATTAATTAGGGAGACCAAACGATTTCTCTCTCACTTTGACATGAAAGAGGTAGGGAGGCTTCATGTTTTAGGAATTGAGATACATAGAGATAGATCTAAAAAGATCTTAAAGGCCCTCGTAAGGCCTATATCAATAAAATTCTGCAAAGGTTTAATATGAGAAATTGTTCTCGTTCAATAGCTCCATTGTTATGGGTGACAAATTCGCTTTGTCACAATGTCCCAAGAATTCTCCGAATTAGAATCATGAAAGAATATTCCATATGTATTCAGAATAAGGCCTGGTCTATTTAGAGGTTTCCAGAATTAGACCGCATTATTTCTATCCGCCGTGGGAATAAGGTCGAAGATATCAAAGTAATCCCGGGATGTATATCGACGCCTGCCAAGAAAGTTAAGTGCGATATTCCAGGAACCAAGGACTATATATGCTTACATGGGCGTAGAGTCCGATCATCCGATTTTGATTGGATTATGGCTGCATGCGCACTTTGCAGCCGCCAAGATCTCGAGAAGTCTACTGTGCCACATTTCTTTATGTTAGCCAGCTGGTGCAAAGTGGTATGGAAAAGCACCAAGTGCACTCTTTACAAAGATCCTCGACTATGGAGGCAAGAATTTGTCGTGATGCTATGAAGAACAAACAGCATTATGGTTGGGAAGAATTTTTCTTCTCGTGGCTAGAGTGACGGATACAGTGACCTAAGCAATAAAGCCTCTGCGATAATGCCGCAGCAGTGTTCTCCAAGAACAATAAAAGTGGAGCCGCAGCAGTTATTACTGATATATAAAGTACTTGGTGGTGCGAGAAAACGTCAGAGAGAGTAAAATCATCATTGAGCATATAGGCACACTGCTAATGGTAGCAGATCCCATGACTAAAGGGCTCCCGCCAAAATTGTATAAAAGTCATGTTGATAGAATGGGACTTGTGAACTCTTTTGATGATTAAAGGTCATG
This sequence comes from Tetrastigma voinierianum, assembly GCA_016808115.1. Lineage (NCBI taxonomy): Eukaryota > Viridiplantae > Streptophyta > Magnoliopsida > Vitales > Vitaceae > Tetrastigma > Tetrastigma voinierianum. The sequence continues at coordinate 433,086 of JAEQBH010003196.1, forward strand.
ACATTATTGTAACTCTTCCAGATATTTAATGCAATATTTTCGCTCATCTCATTTTATGTAATACACTAAAGATATTCGAGATTTTTATCGTGATTAAAGAGTGGGAGCTCCACTATAAAGAATTAATACCACATAAAGCACTTTAAGGCATTAAATAACTACATTGTGATTGTGGAAGGAAGTATTTGCCATCCAAAAAATATAACCACTACGCTCATGTAATTATGATATCTTACTTTCTATATAAAGATATCACATAAGGTTCGGGGCTAATTGTCATTGTTTTCAAAATAATGTAAGGCTCATACAAAAGAATTTTCGTTCACTATCACCCTATGAGTCAAAAGTTAGTTATTTATTAAATAAACCTACAATGCTGAACCAATGATAATGTTAGATTTTCTATATCAAGCTCAACTCAGGAGCTGCATAGCATTAGTATAAGGTATTGACTATTGTAGCCCATATGCGATAAGTGGTGAGGTCTCGATCTTTAGTCCACATCCTCTAGATGGGAGGATGGACGGTCCGCATCATTCAGAGTAAACCTTACTGGACCCCTTGCTTACTATAAAAGCAAGAGAGAAGCTCTATCTCATTCTCATCTCATCCAGCTGTGAAACCAGGTTCACTTGAGAGAAGGGAGTGCTAATGTGAGGAGCTTGAGAGGAAGATCAAGACGTGATCCACAAGCCACTCTCTCGCTCTTCCCCATCTGGATCAAGGCGGTCACCTAGATCTACACCATGGCCGGAGGTATAATTCCTGAACCTATAATTTATAGTCTTGATTTTCATTCCGCATTAATCTAGATCAAGACCTAAAGAAGATTATAGGTTAACGTAATATTCTAACATCATCATCATCATCATCTATTAATTAAATTTTTAGAATGATAACAATATAAATTTCATTATATAGATTTCAAGAAAACAACATAAATTTCATTTATATTTGGTATATATATATATATCTGTGTGTGTGTGTGTGTGTGTGTGTGTGTGTGTGTTTCCAAAAATTCATCTAAACTGTATAATAATGAAATATCCTATTTGTTTTGAAAATTCATCTTACTAGAAGATATAATCATATTAGAAAAGAAATAAATGTATAATTTTTTAATTATTTAAAAAATAAAAATATTTTGTTATTGCACTAGTTTAAGTAATAAAATTATTTAAAATACACTAATAATTTAGTTATTTAATTTAATTTAATTTATAAACTAGTACAACTTTATTTTTATCAAAAAACATATATGATTAAATAAAGTTTAAAGGATAAATACAAAAAAAGGCATTGCAAATATTTAAAATAGGATTAATGAGATAAATGAAAATATATTCAATATTAAAACTGTAATTTATTTAATTCAAATGCATTCTATATCTCCTCCTCGCTTTTGTGGATTGGATTATTGTGATATCTGGACATGTTAAATGATATGAAGCTGGTTATTAATGAAATTTATTTGATTAAAGCATGAATCTTGTACATTGTATTTGGCTTCATTTTGGGATATTCATGTTTAGTTGTAATTTTAGGTTTTAATGATTAAATTGAAGTATTTTGGATGTATTTTGGGTAGTTAATTTTTAAATAAAAATAATTTGGATGTAATTTTATCTTTTAATATATCAATTGGTCTTGAATCATGGAAAATTTAATTTTGTATCACTTGAATTTATCCTAAGTTATCACTTTTGAAATTGTTAATTGAAATAAAATTTATTTGTGGACTTAATTTCCGTTTAATTTAGTATGATTAAATGTTATATTTTCATTAAAGTTCTGTTATTAAATTTTAAATTGGACTTATTAATTAATAGAAAATTTTGGTTGTTAGTGAAATTCATAAATTGGGCTTTATTAATTTGGTATTGTAGACTTGTATTAAATTGAACTTATTGTTTAATATGGAATTTGTGTTGATGGAAGTTATTAAATTAGATTTTTATGTTAATTATTTGAAATTGTGAATTGCATGAGAATTGATTTATTAATTTGGGACTCATTTGCATGAATGAAAGTAATTGAATAGTTTAAATATTGCTTTGAGGCTTATTATTATTAGTAGAGCTGGCAATTTGAGCCTGATCAATTCGAAATTAGGGCTGAGCTCTAATTTTATTGACCCTAAAAAATTGGGCCAAATTTGGCCTAGCCCAATTACCCGTATATATATATTGCCCCCAATTGCCCTTACATCCAAACTTTGTGTTTCGGTTAACATGCTACATTGAAAAAAAAAACCCAAGTGTCAAACCCTAATTTCCTTTTGCAAAATCAAAATGATTCTCTTGTCCTTCTCTCATCGACCGTCGTAGGCTATAGTTCGTCCTCTAGCTCCTCGAGGGTGATTCTCCATTTCTCTTCTAGCTCCATTTCTCCCTTCCATGAGGGAATCATTAGCCCAAATATTCACAACCTTGTTTGGCCTTTGTTGTCTTGTCGATAATGCTTCATGGGCTCACTCTAAGGTTTTGTTTTTTGTTTAGATAACTACAACTTTCCTGTTGATTGAAACTGTATCATTTTAGTAGTAGTTCCCATTTTGATTTGTTCTTCTGCATTAGGTGGGGTCCTCATATCGAAGTTGGTAATAACAAGAATCACCAGCACCTCTACCTCTCTGAAAATGGAACTTTACCTTTCTTATTTTCTTTGCTACTTTACGATTACAATAGATTTAATGTGAAACCCCGAGAAAATCTAATTTTCTGAAAAATGGCAAAATGTTGATTTCGGTCAAAAATCCGAAATTTTTCTAAATCTCGGATGACGAAATGCACTCTCACCGTTGAATCTCACGAAATTCAATTTACAACTTCAAATTCTCGTCAATTCTAAGACACTAATTTGCATGTTTTTCTCGGTGCAAAGAACGAGCGCATGACACTTGGCACATTTGAGTTGCTCACAAAGCAGCCACGGTCGTGTGCAGAATCGCTAACTTGAGCTCAAGTGTGGGGCCCATGTGGACATGTGGCATCTCCTAATTGAAGGAAAATCAAAGGTGGGTGGATAAGTGGATAAGAAATCCAAATAAGCCAATGATGGCTTGACAAGTGGCAAAAGGGGGAATAAAATGAAAAAAAAAGAAAAAGAAGAACACTTCTCATTTTTGGCTGGATACGTGCAGTGAAGGGAGATTTCAGATTCTAGAAAGAGAAGCTCTAACTTCTCTCTAGATTTACCGGCTTTCGGACCGTCGGTTCGCGTCGGGCCAAGAAGCAAAGTTGCTCTACGAGGCAAGGGCTACGCGTGGGCACCGATTTTGTAGAGTTTCGACAACTCCAAGAGGTAGGGGTCTTCTCCTACTCGGTTATTTTCGGTTTTAAGAGCCTTGTGAATGATTTGGTTGAGTTGAGGTCATGAGCGGTCGTTTGATCGGTCCCAAACTTGGGATTTAATTGTTGGAATATTTGGAGCCCGGTGGGCGCTTTAGAACCATGCAGGTTTGTGTGATAATTTATGCAATAAATTATGGTTTAGATGTTGTTGTCGAAAATATGGATTTCGGTTCCATGTGCCGGAACCGACAGTTTATGAGAGGGCTTTCTCGTCTACATTGTACCCATCGTTGTTTAGGACCGTTAAAAACAGTCCTCGTTTGCTTGATTGGACCGGAAATGGTCCATGTGTGTTGTAAGCAAAATATTGTTTGAATTGGATGGCTTGAATTGTGTGAAAAAAAAGAAATTGTTAATGCATAAAATTAAATGTGTTAACATGTTGTTGAATTATATAAAAATATAATTGTGTGTAAGCCATTGGAAATAAATTGGATTGTTGATTAGCTCAAGTGAGCTAATTTTGATGTTATTGATATGAATTAAATAACATGATGTTGTGAGTTAATTTATGTTAATATATGCATAATTGATATATTGGCATGTGTGGTTTGGAAATGACATAATGCATTTCATATGCATCGGAGCAACCTAGAAAATAAGGTGTGAGTGCATGACAAGAAAGAAAAATGAAAAGGGTTGTGAAAGGAATTTCAAGGAAGATTTTTCGAATGATTGCCTTGGAGAGTGGTCCAACAAATTATCTCGAGGTCGACTCCATGACTATTTCTAAAATGATCCAAAGAATTCATTTCTGAGGGTAGTCCAATATATTTACCAAAACTCAGTATGAGGTTTCAAGAACAAAAAATCTTGCTCTCGAAACGATGTTTTTCTCACATTTGGCTTAAGCATGCGTGAGGAGTCACGTTGAGGACTCGAGAAGGGAAAGGGTGAGTCAACACTCCTCATCCATATCATGTGGTGACATTCAAGTAGGATCATGTATTTTCTTGAATGCTTTTGTTAAATCATTGCATGTGCACTTAGGGCGGGAGTAACCTATGCAGAGATTATCACTATCGGGCATTGCTCACCCCTTGCCAAGGATAATTATTTCTGTGCATGTAAGGAGTGTTCGGGAAGACGACGCTCTTTAGAGGTCGCTTTGAGAAGAAAGCCGACATGTGGCTTTGTTATTTATTTTGTAAAGCATGTATTATGATACTAAATTTTAGTATATGTTGTATTAAGAGTGATGTAATCAACTCTTGAACTATTGTAATATAGTTGGTTAGATTTTTGGTGAGTATTGATGTATGGGCCTGGGTGGCCATTTTACTGATGTATGGGTCTCATGACATGAGACACAGTTTTTCATGTTGATTCGTGGTCAACGGACCCCCGGAAATGGGGGCATCACAGCCTGCACAGAGGCTAAGGTAAACGATTACCTTGGGAGCTCGGTGGGTGTGTTTATAAGTTTAGTCCTGATACCATCTTCACAGCTTGGTATCAGAGCTTAGGTATACGAATACCTAGGGCTTGAGGGACTTGGGCTTAGGCCATGGTCATTAAGGTGTGAGAGCACCACAACTTGGTGTGGCTCGATGTTAGGGTTTAGGTATGTGATTACTTAGGACTTGATGGGCACGAGTTAGATCATGCATTCATTGTGCATTCTGATGATTGTTGCATGATTTTGTGATGTGTTCTTTGTATGCTTGGTGAGTAGCATAGGAGAAAGTGTTGAACATTAGGGTCGAAAAAACAAAACCCTAAGTTTGAGGTTTCCAAGTTGGTTTGAGAAATTTAGCAAAATAAATTTTGCACTAGATGAAAAAATGTTGAGGAAATTTTTTTTTTTGAGGTTTTACAGAGTGTAAAACAGGAAAAAAATAAATAAAATAAATTATAATGAATTTATTTGGTTCTACAAAATATTTGAAAAAAAAAAAATTGTGGTCTTATAGTAGCCGAAATCCAAGAAAAAAATATTTTTTTTTCAAGAGGGAGACTGGATACATTTCCCATTTTTTCTAGTTCAATACGTACACAATAGGTTGTATCGTGGACACAAAGTGCTACAAGTAGTGGGCAGCAGGGGGCCACGACATCACAAATGAGAGGCGAAGGACAAATAAGGTGACACCACATCGGGGGTGTGTCATGATGTACTTTAGACGTGGATGGTGGCAAAATGAGACATGCCGGCGACGGCAACGCGAAGCACACGTGGATACGCAACGCGGCGCTGCGACGACACGGCTCACGACCGCCAAAGGCGCGACATGAGGCTTCGCGCCAGAATACAATTTTATCAGCGACAAGGGAGCCGCGATGGGCGCGCCATAACGCGCTGCAGCGCGGCGCGACACGCGCAGGGGCGTCATGGCGGGCCGAGGGGACCAGACACCGCGCCGCGCGCCCACAACACGGCTGTACTACGCGGCCCGCGCACGCGCCTGCGGGCTCGCGCAACGCCGCACGCGGCGTGTGCCCACGTAAACTTAGGGCCTCACAGCGTGACTGCACCAACCCGCCACTCGCAATCGCTTACAATCACTGTTTGGAGCACTGTTCATGGACACTGTTCATGAACATTGTTCACGAGGTTTTAAAAAAAAATAAAAAAAAATAAAATTTTGTTGCGTATGATTTAAAGTATGCAAAAAAAAATTTCGGAATGTGAATAGTGTCTCGAGGCTGTATTTACAACTTAGAGACACTTCATTAAAACTTAACTTTCCATTTGACATGTGTAGATGCATTAGTCACGGAGAGGACGAGAGGTCGTCCACGAAAATCGGGTTAGCACCACCGCAGATTTTTGACCAGCTGTGCCTTTGCCGGTGCGTAGGGAATTGCAATGCCGCTATCGTGATAGGCATGTGCACAGCTGTGCCAGTAAGGTGTCAAACGACTAGCCGCTTAGAAGCACATCATCCTCCAATGGTCATAGAGGGAGGAGCAGATTACATACTGAGTGAATCCAAGATGCTGGGTGCTGTAAGTACTAAGAGGAAGGAAGATCCATCTTCTTCCAACCCGAAAGAAGCTACAGAAGACTGCTTTCGCATGATCTCAAGGACGTGGCTAAGGTTATCGTGACTAAGGCCGACGTATCTGGCCAAGTGTGGTCGAGCGTGATGTGTTATTTATGCCGACAGCCTGGATACTTTCCAAGGGATTGCCCACGGAGGCAGAATCCCAAGGTTATGGGACACCTCAACTTCTAATCATCACGATTGTGTTAGTGGTTGCCAATCGTGCAGGCGATGGCGTGGCTTCCATCATAGCGTAAATGGATATATGAGGAGGGATTGCCCCCAGAGACAGGGGCATGTCTATGCCGTTGTACCAGAGACTGAGCATGCAGATCAGCCGGACATTCAGGGTATGTTTTATACCTGCATTTGTTTTCCGATGCATCCTGTTTATTAATGCATCTCGTGTGATAGATTTGGGCTTAGAGGTTGAGGCCTTTAAAGAAGCCATGTGTGGATGTTCTTCCCTAGGATGTAGGGTGAGAGTTGGTAAGAAGTGTCGAGATCGTGAGTCAGGGATCTTAGTGATTCTGCTCATGGTGGACCTTCGGTAGATATTCGTTTTGATGTCATTCCGACATTTTATGAGTTGACAGCCATCAGGTTGTCAATAATTGTGACCCTAGGCGGGTTATCATACCCGACACGGTCTTAGAGTTGCGTAAGGCTGCATATGCATGTGAGTGATGCGTATGTGCGTGGAATTTCGGGACTAAATTCTTTTAAGGAGGGGAGAATGTGAAACCTCGAGAAAATCTAATTTTCTAAAAAAGAGTAAAATGGTAATTTCGATAAAAAATCTGAAAATTTTCTAGATCTCGGATGACGAAACGGACTTCACTGGGCTGAATCTTCAAGAAATCTAGCTACCACGAATTTCGTCGAATCCCAAGACACCAATTTGCATGTTTTTCGAGACAACGAACGCAGCTACGGACACTTGGTGCTACTTTGAGTGGCTCATGTTGTCATGGCACAAAGAGACCGCTTAACTGAAGCTCATGGTGGGGCCCAGGACATGTGGCATCTCCTAATTGGAGGAAAATCAAAGGTGGGTGGATATGGATAAGAACTAAATAAGCCAATGATGGCTGACAAGTGGCAAAAGGGGGAATAAAATGAAAAAAAAAGAAAAAGAAGAACACTTCTCATTTTTGGCTGGATACGTGCAGTGAAGGGAGATTTCAGATTCTAGAGAGAGAAGCTCTAACTTCTATCTAGATTTCCCGGCTTTCGGACCATCGGTTCGCGTCGGGCAAGGGCTACGAGTGGGCACTGGTTTTGTGGAGTTTCGACAACTCCAAGAGGTAGGGGTCTTCTCCTACTCGGTTATTTTCGGTTTTAAGAGCCTTGTGAATGATTTGGTTGATTTGATCGCTGAGTTTTGTGAAAGACCGGTCCCAAAACTTGGGATTTAATTGTTGGAATATTTGGAGCCCGTTACGCTTTAGGATTGTCTGGTGAGCTGTGGTGATAATTTATGCAATAAATTATGGTTTGGATGTTGTTGGGCCGGAAATGGCCATGGATTTCGGTTCCACAAAGTGGAACCGATGCTTGGTGAGAGGGCTGCCCATGGATAGCCCACTGCTCGTTTAGGGACTATTAAAAATAGTCCATGTTTGCTTGATTAGACCGGAAATGGTCCATGTGTGTTGTAAGCAAAATATTGTTTGAATTGGATGACTTGAATTGTGTGAAAAAAAAGAAATTGTTAATGCATAAAATTAAATGTGTTAGCATGTTGTTGAATTATATAAAATATAATTGTGTGTTTTCATTGAAATAATTGATTGTTGATTAGCTCAAGCGAGCTAATTTTGATGTTATTGATATGAATTAAAATAACATGATGTTGTGAGTTAATTTATGTTAATATATGCATAATTGATATTGGCATGTGTGGTTTGGAAATGGCATAATGCATTTCATATGCATCGGGGCAACCTAGAAAATTAGTTGTGAGTCCATGACATGAAAGAAAAATGAAAAGGGTTGTGAAAGGAATTTCAAGGAAGATTTTCCGAAGGATTGCCTTGAGAGGGCTCATCAGCTTCATCTCAGAGAGGTCACCCATGACTATTTCGAAAAATGATCCATAAAGAATTACCGGAGGGTAGTCCAATATATTTAACACAAAACTGTACGAGGTTTTCAAGAACAAAATCTTTTGTTTCGAAACGATGTTTTTCTCGCATTTGCTTATGCATGTGTGAGGGAGCTTCGTGAGGACTTGGAGAAGGGAAAGGATGAGTCACATTCTCATCCATATCATGTATGACATTCAAGTAGGACTGCCGATTTACTTGAGTGTGATTGTTTGCCAAGAAATGTGCACTTAGGTGAGGAGTAAATCCATGTAGGAGATTCATCACTACTGAGTTACTCTGCTCACCCCTGTCGAGGATCATTATCTCGTAGTTCGTGGAGTGTTCTGAAGACGACGCTCTTTAGAGGCCGCTTTAAGAAGAAAGCCGACATGTGGCTTTGGTATTTATTTTGTAAAGCATGTATTAGAATTCTAAATTTTAGTATATGTTGTATTAAGAGTGATGTAATCAACTCTTGAACTATTGTAATATAGTTGGTTAGATTTTGGTGAGTATTGATGTATGGGCTCAAGTGGCCATTTTTACTCATGTATGGGTCTCATGACATGAGACACAGGTTTTTCCATTGTGTTAATCTGGTCAGAATTCCCTCGAAACAAGGCTACATTTAAAGCTAGAAGCAAAAAGTTTATGGATTGATCTGGTAATAAAGTGTAGGTTCATTGTTTTTTTCTTCCTCATAATTTTCTTGATTTTATATCATATCAATTTTAAATGAAGTGCACCGTGAGTAGTGTTTCGCATCAGTTCTTAATATTTTATTTTGAATGTATGTTATGTTTGAAATGCAGTTAGTGGCTTATTTCAAAAATCCCCTTTTCTGTTTCCTTCCTTGCAAATTTGAAATGCAGTGTGGAAATGTTATTAGAGCTCATAACATAGCTTTGTGTAATGTTGCTGGTTCAGGGTCTATTTGTATTGTAATGGGGTTATTTTGTTTCTAGAATAATAATTTGTGCCCATCCCTCATTTATTTCATACTTGTTGAGATTTTTATGCTTCTTTTTTATAGGTTTGTTGAGATTTTTCCTAGGAATGCAAATAAAACTGAAATGAAAAAATAACAAAGAAGAGAAGTGATTTATTGAATAAAAGAATTTTTCATTTTTTTTGGGTACACATAAGGCTGGGTTGGCCCACTAGCCTACTGGCTCAGTATAGGGTTGGGCTAGCAAAATCATAGCTTGATGTAAATTAGGTTTGTCCTAGTCTGGCCCGATTTCGCCCTTGGCCCAGTATGGGCCCGCCCGAATTACCACCTCTAATTATTAGACTTTAATATTTAATTTGGCCTAATTAAATTTACCTACTTTTGACACTTCTTCCTTTTAGGCTTCTTTTGTTTTACATAGACTCATTCCTATTACTTTGGTTTATTAAGCATGGATTGATGACACTTAGAGAACCAGATTTAAAGGAAGACCAAGAAATGTTGTATATAAATTGTAAGATTATTTGGGTACATTATTTCTTTCCCCACTAATGTTTAATTGTATTTTGCATATTTTTGTAAGAAAAAAAATTATTTACATGCGTTTTTTTTTATTTTTTGGATGAAACTAAGGAATTCATTCAAGGGAATCTTTCAAATACATTTCTAATAAGAAACGGGGGTGGGAACTCGGTCCACACACCTTGACAGGATGAAGATGTAGCTTTTGCAAGAGCATCTGCCGCATTATTTGTTGTTCGCCTTACATGAACTAGGGAACAACCCGACAATTCGACTAGAATATTTTTGCAGTCTTGGAGAATAAGACCCACCTGGGAAGGATAGGTGGTGCCATTTTGGAGAGCTTTAACCAAACAAAGACAATCCGACTCCACGATCACACAAATGTAATTTTTCTCCCTCAGCCATTCAAGGGTTAATCTGCAGCTCATGGCTTCTGCCATAAAAGCATCCATCTCCCCTTTAAGAAACATTCCTTGCCTTCACAAACAGCCCGTTGTGATCCCTTATGATAAAGCCACACCCAACCTATTGGTCCTCTCTGTTTACAACTGCATCGAAGTTGCATTTGAGTGAGCCGTTGTTGGGTTTCTTCCACCTATTGGGCTAGCTAGGGAGGCTGCCGGAACTGCATGAGACAAAGGCTATGTGGGCATGGCGCCATTTCTCGAGCATGCTAGCTGCTTTCATACCAATTGAACCTGGGATGTGTCTAACTTCTCTCCACAAAGCACAATTATTATCATTCCAATTGGTCCAACAAGTCATTGGCGCCGCCCACTTTATTCTCTCCTTTGACCACAACTTGCATAACTCCCCCAACCATTCAAGGCAGGTATCATTGCCTTGAGGGAGGTCGCCCATCCCTTCATGCACCTATGCAAGGCTCTTAGACGAGCAGGTAACCAAGGCGTGAATCACCCTCTCCTCCTCACTTCCATAAGTTGCACAAATACCATGGGACAACACTCTTCAACTCCACAACGCCTTCCTTGTCGGGAGCAACTCTCGGCAAGCTCTCCACAGCATGTTGATAACCTTTGGTGGTACCTCTAAGCACCAAATGGCCTTCCAAAAGTTGTTATTTCCTTCAACATTGAACCTACCCGATAGGGGAGAAAGGATCTTATAGCTACTCCTCACCGAATATAATCCCTTCGGGTCCCACTTCCAGCACCAACTGTCCTCCCTATTCTTCCAACTCAGTTGCACATTTTTCACCAGATTCCTGTCTCGGTTGTCGAAGAGATCTCTTGGTTCCCACTTCCAGCACTAGCTGTCCTCCCTATTCTTCCAACGCAGTTGCACATTTTTCACCAGATTCTTGTCTCGGTTGTCGAAGAGATCTCTTAAGATGTGGTCATCCCACTCCTTTCTGTCATTATCCATCAGAGTTAATTAAGGGGACTTGGGGTGGGGTTTGGATACACGGGTTTGTATCATCCAGGAGCCATGGACTGCCCCAGATTCTCACACTCTCACCATTACCAATTCTCTACCTAGCATCGCCCCGTATCAAGTCCCTTGAGGCCATAATTCTCTTCTAAATATAGCTAGCGTTTGTGCTTCTCATTGTATCCAATAGACTTGAGTTTTTGTAATACCTAGCTTTATACATAGTATAGGGTTCAAAAAATCGGCCATTCGACTCGGCCGAGTCCGGTACAACTCGGCCGATTCATAACCAACTCAGGGCTAATCGTGTCGATACCGACATCAGATACGAGACTATGAGTGGATCGGTTAAAACTCGGCAAAACTCGGTGGACTCGGCCAAGTTCATGAGATGACTCGATCGACTTGGTGAAAATACATCGAATCTCCTCAATATGAAGAACCAAAAAAATTTAAAAAAAATTCAAACTTTCAGAAATTCCTCTAAAAAGCCAAAACATCCGTGATTTAATTTCAAATCACACCAATAAAAAAAAAAAAAAATTTATACATTCGATAGAAAATTGAAAAAGCAAACTGCAAAAGAAGTAAAGAACCCATGGATGCTGGATCAGAGATTTTGAAATCGAAAACCTAACTTACCTTCCTCTCGTGACTTGACTCACGCTAGCTCCAAAACTTAAAAACCCTGTGTGACTGTGCCTCTAAGATCTCGGTCGTCCAAACTCCAAAGGTGCACCTTCGACTCACGAGCCTCGAGAAGGCTACCGAAAGCAGTGCAGTACAAGGTGATGCCTTTTCTCCCTTTCTTCTTCTTCCTCTTCTTCTTCTCCTCTTCTTCATTTTTCATTTTTCCTACCTGACTACAGGAACAAGGGTTCCTCTTTTAGGGCTGCCCACTGCCAAAACGACGTCATTTTGTCTCTGTAGGATAGAAAATGACATAGTTTAGGGATGCTAGAGTCCAAAACGACGTCGTTTGGATAAGTGGCAACTTATACAAAACAATGTCGTTTTAAATAAGTGACAACAGATTCAAAAACGACGCCGTTTTGGACTCTCACAATCCAAAACGATCTCGTTTTGATATATATGCAGAATTTTTAAAAAAAAAAATTATGATGTCTAAACGACATTTTATTTCAAGGCCAAATTATGCCACAATCTCATAGGAACTATTTGAAGCAACCTAAACCTCAAACCCCATTTCGATCATGTTTCCAACCAAAAATATGTTTAAATAAATTGTATTTAGCAACTCTACTCACTTCAAATCATAATTATTATAATTAAAATAAGAATTAAATAACAAAACCATAAATCATATTTTTGGTAAACTTATAAACATTCTCTACTAAATGCTTCTACCAACTATTTAAATAATAAATACATAAATAATTGCCTTCCATTAAATTTTAGCCCTCCACTCTAATTATATGTATATTCTCTAATAATTCTATACAACATTTCCTTAATAATCTTTAAACATCTTAATCATCTGATTTACTTATCTACTTCATCAATCGATACACCCCCTAATCGTCACATCTCCCTGGACCGGCTCCCGAGTCGATGATCGATACCGCGACTTTGAAACATGAAATAGATGCCACCAAAGAGCTTGGATTAATCAATAGTCACCATGCTTGCTTAGCTATAAGGGCTTTGTTGAAATTGCTAAGCTTTTGGAAGCCTAGCCCTCCCTCTTTTTTGCCATCACACATATTCTCCTATGATGCCCAAAATATTCCTCGTCTCTTTGCTTGCTTCCTCCCCCTCCAATAAGCATTCATGAGCTTTTCAATCCCATTATAGTGGGTAGAGGGCAAAAGAAATATACTTATAACATAAAGAGGGATAGCCTGAGCCACAGTTTTTAGTAATACCTCTTTCCCGACTCTTTAGAGTAACTTTTTATTCCAATCGCTAATTCTTCTACAAATCCTTTATTTGACATAAGCAAAAACTGAGGACTACATTTCCCATTATTTGTGGGAGCATTTAATCTTTCACTGATTTGTTTAGAACCCAGGAAAACATAAAGCTCTTTCCTTATTTCACGACGACAGCCCTAACATAATTGAGGATTTCTCATAGTTGACTTTCTACCCAAATGCTACCTCATAGAGATGGAATGCTGCCTTTATCTGTGTACATTCTCCCAAGTTTGCTCTAAAGAACAGGAAGCTGTCATCTGCAAACAAAAGATGAGTGATCACAGGAGCATTTCTAGAAATATTACAACCATTAATAAGATTCTGACTTTCTAAATGTTTTAGGAAGAACGAGAGGTCTTCTACACATAAGATAAAAGTATAGGGGGAAAGAGGGTCCCCCTGAGACCTCTCATGGGATAAATTGGGTCAATCTCCTCTCCATTGTGAGCCACCTTATATTTTACTATACTAACTCATTGCATCACCATCTCCACCCATCTAGCAAGGAATCCCAACTTCTCCATCATGCCTTTGATAAATTTGCATTCTAGTATATCGTATGCCTTTGACAAATCTATCTTTAAAGCTACTACACCGTTTCGACCCTTCCTCTTATTTTCATACAATGACAGACCTCATGGCCGATCATGACATTGTCAATTATCAATCTTCTTGGAACAAATACACTTTGGTTTTCTAAGATAATGTGAGGGAGGATCTTCTTTAGCCTGATTGCCATCATCTTAGCCACTATCTTGTATAGAACATTGCATATGGCTATTGGTCTAAGGTCTGCAATGGTCTGGGGCCTCTCCTTCTTTGGGATTAGAACCAAAAGAGTCTCATTTGATCGATCAATTGAGCCCCCTCATTCAAAATCTCCAGGCAAGATGTTGTGACTTTATCTCCTATAATCTCCTAGTGAGCCTAATAGAATCCTGTGTTGAATCCGTCTGGACCAGGTGATTTATCAAGATGCATTGTGAACAAAGCTTCTTTAACTTCCAGAGCCACAAAAGGTTGGAAGAGGGAATGGTTTTATGAACCTGTCACCTTCTTCTCCACCTTCGCTATAATCTGCTTTGTATCACAACCTATAGAAAAGTAAGGGTTTTTTATGTAGTCTATCATCAATTGTTGTAGACCTCCCCCCAAGCCACCTAATTTCCTTCATTATCTTTAAGCCTGACTATAGTATTTCTCCTTTTTCTCTCCATCGCAAATTGATGGAAAAATCTGGTGTTGGTGTCCCCAGCCTGTAACCAGAACTATTTAGCTCGTTGTTTCCTGTTGCAACAATAATTTGGTCAGCTCCCCCTAGCTTCTCTAACTTTCTGGACTGGTATGTCATTTGTCTGGCTTTTAAAACGCCTTATTTGGTACCTGCAGGAATCCATCCCCCTTCCATACCTTAACCGTTAGTCTTTGTTGCAATTCATGCTCCAGACAAGAACACATCAGTAGCAAATTACTTCTCATCTGCAATACAAAGTGCATGAGCAGTTAATTAGATAAATAAAATCAGAATTCACTACTCTAGAATCTTCTCAGCTTGTATATAAGTTCATTTTTGTTTAGTTTAATAAAGTAAGAAGAATTTCTACATCTTCCATCTTACGCAGTTAGGTTTTCACTCTATTTTCTTCTTCAACATACTCTGTTCTATTCTTCAACATGGTATTAGAGTTTCAATGATTCAACCATGGCTTCACACTCTTCTTCGCCAACGCGCCTCACTTCCTCCTCTCACCATTTGATTCTTCCGATGGTTGTTCTGTCTACCCTTGCTCCTCTCAACATTCGTTTGAATCGCACAAACTATACATTTTGGCAATTTCAGATTCTTCCAGCAGTGAGAGTGCATGATTTAGAAGGTTTTCTTTCTGGCACTAAGATCAAATCAAAAGAATTCATTATCGATCCGCTTGATTCGACATACCTCAACAACCCGCATTATTTTTCCTCGGATTCTGCCTTGATCAATTTTGATGAGTTGGCTCTGCCTTCCATCACCGAACAAACAAGCTATCATGTTGTGAATCGTAGACTAATCTCTACTGAGGTATGGTCTCTCATAGGAACAAACTTTTTTACTCGGGATCTAAAGCAAGTATCTCTCCAATTTACGACTTTCACATAAACCACTGTGTGTACAAAAAGTACTTCTATAGAAGAATTTATTCAAAATGAAAATCCACGCTAATGTACTCGATCGATGTCGCCAAGAAATCTCATGACGAATTGATCCTCGGCATTCTCGTGGCCTGGTCCCGAATTTGACTCAGTTGAGATTAATGTTACCTCTCGTGATTCCATTACTCTTCAAGAAGTTCAGTTTATGCTCCAGACTCATGAAATGAGACTTGAGAGTCAAAATGCTTCAACTACAATTAATCTCTCACATTTTGCTGTAAATTTTGTTCAAACCCATTTTTCTCATCCTTCCAATTTTCGCAGCTATCAACCTAATTCTAGAGGTCGCTCTTCATAGTGGTCGGGTTAATACTTCACCAGAGCGCATTAAACTCGTTATGCTAGATTCAGAAAAGCTGGGTCGTCTTCAAATTCTTCACCGCTTGACTATGAAATTTCCAAATTCACTGTACCCATCGCCTGCTGGATCAGTTAGTGTTACAATCCATTTGATTCTTGCTCTCGGATGCTGAGCAAACCCACCATGTCACAAACAGAATGCAACCTGAATGTAAAGACTGAATACTCTGGCACTACTAAGCTTTCTAATGGTGATGGTTCTCAGTTATCCATCTCTCCTATTGGAAATATTAAGTTGCCTCCTTCACAACCTCTTATGCTTCGTGATATACAGATAGTTCCATCAATTGCCAAAAATCTTATTAGTATCTCCAAGTTTACTTTGGAGAATGATGTTATTGTAGAATTTGATTCTTCCTGTTGCTATGTAAAGGACAAACAGTTAAACAATGTGCTTCTACATGGCTTGCTTAAGAATGGTCTGTATGAACTCAAGCTTCCCTCATCTTCACCTTCTCATCAGTTTTTGGCTAATAATGTTATTGCTTCTCCGTGTTCTTCTTATAATACACAAACTTTGCTGGCATTATGGCATAGTAGACTTGGCCATCTTCACTAGGTGATCTTAAATAAAGTGTTGTCCAAATTGAAGTTTAAGGTTTCTTCTCACTCAAACATGTTGTTATGTATGCTTGGCTTACTATGGCAAAGCCTTGACTCATTCTCTTTCCTCCTCAGACATACTCATACAACTCAGCTTCAATTGGTATATACTTTGATGTACTCGGGCCTTGCTCCTCAACCTCTAGTGAAGGATACCGATATTACATATCTTTTGGTGGATGATTTTACTAGATATCTTGGTTCTCCCCTCTTGTAGCAAAAAAGTCCTCATGTTGTTACAAATATTTCTTCAGGCCTAATAAACGTGTCATACACACTTCAGGCTTCAATCAAATGTTTGCAAACAGATTGGGAAGGTGAGTATCATAAATTTCAGCCTCTTTTGCGTGACCTAGGAATTGGCTTCATGCATCCTTGCCCTCACACTCATCAACAAAATGGAAAAATTGAACGCAAACATCGAAGTATAGTAGAAACAGACCTTACCTTGCATGCAAAAGCATCAATGGATATAAAATTCTGGTGGAAGGCCTTTGTTTCAGCTGTTTACCTTCTGAATAGACTTCCAACTCCCACTCTTGGCCACCTCTCTCCCCTTGAGTCTCTTCTTGGACAAGCACCAGATTATGGCTTTCTAAAAGTCTTTGGACGTGCTTGTTTTCCTTACCTCAAACCTTACAACAAGCATAAACTTGCTTTCAAAACTAGCAACTGTTTATTTTTGGGATATAGTCCATTTACAAAGGCTACAGGTGTTTGCATCCTTCTAGCATAATTTATATTGTAAGAAGTGTAGTGTTTGATGAAAATTCATTTCCTTACTAGTCCCTTTTTGCTCAATCTGGAAATAAGACTTCATCTCTAGTTATTCAAAGTCATGGCACTCCTTTCTTTACTCCTTCCCTTTCCTCATTGGAAAAAGGCAATGGAAGATGAGTTTCATGCTCTCATACACAATCACACCTGGACTTGCACAACACAGATGTTCCTAGTTGTTCAATGCAAATGGGTTTTAGGAACCAAGTTTAAGGCAAAATGGTTCTTTTAGACAAGATAAGTTTTGGTCAGTAGCCAAGGGATTTCAACAAACAAAGAAAGGATCACTTTCAAGACTTTTAATCCAAATTTGTTAAGGTCTTACCATTCATATTGTCTTTACTCGCTATTTCCCCAAAGGGTCAGATATCCAAATAAATTGATATTAATAAGGTTTTTAAATGGAGACCTCTAAGAAGATGTTCCATATGTCCCAAATCCAGAAAGTTTGCTGATCCCCATACACCCTCCTATGTATGCAAACTCCGGAAAGCCTTGTATGGCTTAAAACAGGCTCCTAGGGCATGGTTTGACAAGTTAATTAAGAAAAGCTCTACTCAATTAGGGTTTCAAGAACTCTATATTTGATACATCTCTTTTCTACACTCACAAAGATGGAAGAATGTTGCTTCTCCTTGTATATGTTGATGATAATCTCATCACAAGAGAACAACAAGTCATTAAAGACTCAATCTTCAGTTTGCTCTCAAAACTCTTGGCTCTGTTAATTATTTTCTTGGGTTTAAGGTAAATCTACACATCTTCTAGCTCATTTAAGTCATCCAATATGCAAAGCAGATTTGTTTCACAAAACCAATATGTTCATTATAACCTAACTTACTCCCATGAGCTTAGGTAATAAGTTGTCTCTTAATGATAGTGATACTTTCTCTCATCCTTCTCTAAACATAAGTACCCTTGGAGCTCTCCAATAACTTACCATGACTCGACCAGATTTAGCCTTTTCTATGAACAAGCTAAGTCGGTTTTTACAAGCCCCTACTGTTGCTCATTAGTGAGCTTGCAAGAGGATTATGAGATATGTGCGTGGTACAATTTCCCATGGTATTATGTTCACCCTAGCCAACTTGTTAAATTTGGAAGGTATTTATGATGCCAATTGGGCAAGTAATCTTGATGATATGAAGTCAGTTAGCAGCTTTAGTATTTTTCTTGGTGGTAATCTCATAACCTAGAGCTCCAAGAAACAACAAGTGGTGGCACGTTCAAGCACTGAAGTTGAATATAGAGCCTTGTCCAGTGCAGCAACTAAATTAGTTTACTACAAAATTTATCGATGCAAATAGCGCATAAACTCCCCATAAGTTCACCACTTTGGATCGACAACATGGAGTTATAGATGATAGTGGTAATCTAAATATCAGTGCTAGAACAAAGCACATAGACTTGGATGTTCATTTTATCAAAAATCTCATCACTGATCATAAACTTGAAGTGCGGTATGTTCCTACAGCTGCTCAACCTACAGATATTTTTACTAAAGCTTTGTCTCTGGATCGATTTAGCCTTCTGCGTAACAAGCTTAACATGACAAATCACATGTTAAGCTTGAGGGGGCCTGTTGCGCTCATGCCTGCATAAGAACACGCCAAGAAGAATTGCTTCATCTGCATTACAAAGTGTAATGTTACATCAGAGAAATATAATATGTAACTAATTCCTTTTGGGATCTTCTTAGTTGTATATAAGTTTATTTTGTTTAATTTAATAAAAGTAAGAAGAATTTTATGAGAATTTCCTATTCTTACACAGTTAGGTTTTCACTCTGTTTCTTCTTCAACATACTTTGTTCCATTCTTCAACAGTCTCTACTTGAACTTTGAAGTCTTTCTGAATAAGCCCCAAGATGGTGAAGAATATCTCCCTCCCCCATTTGGACCCATGCCTCCTCTATCACTGCCTTTCACTTTTCCTGCCTAATCTAAGAATTCTCAAAGTGGAATCTTTTAGACTTTTTTGGCTTTGCTAAATCTGGGAGCACAATAATGGTAGAGTGGTCTGACGTTGTCGTGTCTTCGTTCAGAACATGAGCAATAAAGGGAAAGAATGGAACCAATCCTCTTGAGCCAACGTCTTGTCTAGCTTTTCTTCCTCCCAATTTGATTGACCCTTGTACTTCTCCTAAGTGAAAGGATGACCAACCATATTTACTTCCTTCAATCTACAATCCTTAACTGTCTTTGAGAAGCCTCTGATAAGATAATCCGGATGAGTTGAGCCTTCCCTCTTTTCTTCCTTAGACAATAAATCGTTGAAGTCCCCTATGCAACACCAGGGAAGGACCGAATTGTCATGTAGCTTTCTCAGAAGTTGCCATGAGAGGTGGCACTTGTGTCTCTCTGGGTAGCCGTAGGAACTTGTCAATCTCTAATGAGGCTTAGTTTGTTCCATCACCTCTATATCTATGCAATTTTTCGAATAACCAACTCATCGACCATACTCTTTCCTTCTAAAGACATTAATCCACTCTCTAATATTAGGAATCCGTTTAAAATGGACAAATAAAGAAACTATTTGCAAAAGTAACCCTTTTGTTAGAAACCCAAAAAGAACTATAAAAAATGCTCATTTAATAAGTTTATCTCTTCTCAACTAATTCTACTTTTATTTCCCTCCAACTTTTTCATCTCCTCCCTCCCACTCATCTCCTCCTCCCTCCCAATCATCTCCTTCATCCCACGGTTCAACCCTTCTCATTGTTCCAACTTCTTCCTTTCATAGATGACCTTTAAATTTGATCTTTCACATATCTCCAATTTAAAACTCATTAGTATATGAGACATCCTAGGTAAGGCCATTATGCATCATTTGGAGCTTCATTTTTTCTAATATTTGGTGAGAACACCAAAATTTTGTTGTTTTGGTGAAACAAATTTTGTTCTGTTTTGCCCTTCATATCTGAAACATATTTTATGCGAAGTGGAATTTATTCTTGTTTGTGTTTTTATTTATTTATTTATTTTGTTTTTCTTTTTTCTTTTTTCTTCGTTGGTTTTTTCTTAGGATGATTTTCTAAGACATATGAAAGTGCTAAACATTTTATTTTAAGAAAATGTTCTATGTAAAATGAGTTAGTAACAAAACCATACTTAGGTCAAATTGGAGACATATTCTTACAAAATACAAATAAGAAAATGAAACATGTTTCTATAGCATGTGCTATTAGAAGCTTACATGAATTTCACGTTAAATTGGTAGAGATTATTATTGTTGTTTTGGTTAGCCACCTAAGGCAAAAACAAAGTAAAAGAGAAGACAAAGGGAAAAAAAGCTGGCCAACAATAACAAATATAGGTAGATTAACGATATGTTTATTGTATCTATTTATTTAAGTTTATTATAAATGTTTAAACATTTACTGAGGTGTATAATTCTTCGTTATTTATTTACCGCTTGTTAAAAAAAGAGTTAAAAGAAGAAGAGCAGTTTAAAAGGGTAGAGAAAGATTATCATGGAATCATCAATTATATAAGTAATAAAAATTATGAAATTTTATATTTGCTTATTGTTTACATTTTATTTATAGATATGAAAATGTTAAAATATATTCTTATGCAGATTTAAAATTCTAATATTATATGTTGGTGTAATTAATTGATATTGTTTAGTGTTTTAGTTGTGGATAAAGTTGGAATAATGCTCCTATATGAAGGAGAATGGATGCAAGAAGAAAATTCTTTCTACTTCAAAGGAAGCAAAGGCAAAGGCATTGAGGTTTCAAAGACTATTTTTTATGAAGATTTATTAGAAATTATCTATCGTATCTTGAAGCTAGATTCAACAAGTTGTTTTGTTTCGATGAAGTATGTATTCAATGCCAATATACCCACATGTCCTATAAAGGTAACTGATGATGGGGATGTAAAATTCTTTATTGGTTTAAACTCCACAAGAAAGCTGTATGTTCCATTTATGTATCACGCTTCTGGAAAGAATGAGAGTGATACTCATAAATCATTCTCCAATGTTTATCATGAGTGTCATATGTCATTTGAGGTTCATAAAGAATTGGATGGGAATTTAATGATAATGTAGAAAAGAAGACACAATCACTTTAAGTTAGAGCTGAAACTTTAATGTTCATATATGTAGATCACATGTCACAATAAAGCCACTTGACAGGTATAATGGTCATGATTGGAATATGAATGAGTTCATTATTCATGAAGAGGATGATATTGTGGATATGAACCTCATTAATGATGAGTCAGTGATTAAATTTGACTCCTTCAAAACTACTTTAGCTCAAAGTGCACAAATTCAAATTTCCATTGATATAGATGACACATTGTTGCATGACAATTCCACCATAGTTGAAGATGTATCAAAAGGAAAACAAAACATGGAACAACAACTTATGGTTAGTCGAGTTAGTGATGACCATCTAGAAGAGCATCAAATATACTCCAATAAGAAAGAGCTAGCTTGTTGGCTCTCAAAAGCAAGTTATTGCTTGTCTAGCAAGCTATATGTTGGCTCTCAAAAGGAAGTTTCAGTTCAAGACAACAAAATCCACTACTAAGTTATTGCTTGTTGTGTGTCTTGACAAAGAATGAAAGTGTCGAGTTCGTGCTACTAAGTTAGGAATTTCGAGTATGTTCCAAATAGTGAAATACTATTCAACACACACTTGCCAGTTAGATATGGTATCCTATGACAGTTAGCATGTAAGTAGTTGGTTGATTGGTGAGAGCATTAGAAAAACATATCAAGGGGTTGGTTGTGAGTATCGACCAAGAGATATTATACAAAATATTAGGAACTAGTATGGAGTTGAAATCAGTTATGAAAAAGCATGGAGAGTAAGAGAAATTGCTTTAGGTTATATTAGGGGATCACATAAGGAATCTTATAGTGCCTTACCATTGTACTGCTATGTTTTGAAGGAAAAAAATCCAGGAACTATTACTGATGGCAATAATCAATTCAAGTATTTTTTTTTTATGTCATTAGTGCATCTCTTGTTCGGTTTCACACATCTATAATGTGACACCCCAAACCTAACCCATTGACATCACAACCTCAAGGAAACCTATGTGTCTCATATCATGAGACCCATACATGAGCAAAAACCGCCTAATAGGCCTCATCATCATACTCTCATTCATACTTGCCAAGACCATACATTTCTATAGATCTAAGAGTTATTACACCAATTTTAATACAAAAAACATATATTAAACCAGGTCGCTCTAATATATACACAAACAAGAATCAAGGCCACAATCCGGCCCGCTTCATAATCCCGGCCTCTAAGGAGCGTCGTCCCGCCCTCAGACTCATTCCAGACCGAAAGGGGTCCCATGACTAAAGGTGCTAACGCCTGGGCAGAGAGAACTATAAGGGCTATTTCCTACCTAGTGCAGCCATGCAAATGATCCTTCTGGCGCTCAAACTAACAACCAATTCAGGCATACACGCTATCCTATCATGGAAAAATCTATGCATGTATGAGACGACATCAGATACGGCCCAAGTACTAGGTCAACTCTCCGACTCCACCACTCAACGCAAGTGCCATGGGAAATCGCATCGAGTCAATTCACTCCCATCTCACAAACTCGTGAGTCTATGTGATTTATTTGATCGCTTCGTGGTCTTTTTGGGCAACAGAACTTTCCAGGGTCTCACCACGGGTCTTTTACACCCTCCGACATTTTTCTGCTTTCACTCTGGATACGCCGTCAACTGTGTTTTCGTGTTTTTCACCCGAGGGGGTATCTATCCCTACTTGCTACGCCCGACATTTCATTTTCCATTTTCGTTTAACACTATGGAACTCAATTTGACTGGCCCCATTCCCAAGCCCACATGATTCAACACCAAATGCGCATAAATCGCACTCATGTACACTCTCATGTAATGTGGTGTTACGCACACCAATGTAATGCACTCAAAGCACGCACCTTGCACCCATGACCAATGTATGCAAACCTCTACATGGACATTCTACACCAGACACTATGTGTGTGCTACTTAACACTCATGTCTAATGCACACAATATTTCATATTTAACATACATAAAATATGTTAATATTATACATATTCGAATCGCACATCACATAAGCATGCACTAACTGGGATTAGGTTCCAGAAAATTCTGCATGGCATTCATTCAAGTAATAACAAGCCAACTTTTGATTTTTAGTCTCAAACCAGTGAAAAGTAATAAAAAGGTGCAATAGCGTTCATATTAGTCTAGAATAATTTTGTATGGCTATCACAAAAGCAATGCAGAAAGCTACACTAAACTGAATTTTCTTGATTTAAAAACCTAAACATCCTGCATGTTAGTCACATACAGAGAGTCCATGTAATTCATGTTTTTCACATGGTCAACAAACTAGTTCAGGCAAACTGAATATTCTATGTTAATATATAGATGAGGCAAATAAACCAGTTTTCTTCAATCTTGAAACCTCAGAATTATTCTGCATGTTAGTTATGCATGAAAGCCCATAAATTCTGCATGTTATTCATGCATACAATACTACAATTCAAATTTAGTCTTCTTCAGTCTAAAACCTGTAACATTCTTCATGTTAGGCATGCATGAAAGCCTAGAAATCAAAGTATGTTTTTCATTCATATAATACTATTGAATTAAATTGCCAGTCCTAAAAAACCTGAATATTCTGCATGTTAGTCATTTTTGACAAGGATTACACCTAAACTGAATTTTCTTTTATCTATAAACTCCAAAACATCCTGCATGTTAGTCATGCATGAAAGCCTATACCCTGCATGTTTTTCATGCATGTAATAATATACCAAACTGAGTTTTCTTTTAGTATAAAAAAACTAGAACATTCTTCATGTTAGTCATGCACACAAGGATACACCCAAACTGAGTTTTCAGTCCTAAAACCTAGAACATTCTGCATGTTAGTCATGCATGAAAGCCCATAAAATTCTGCATGTTTTTCTATGCATACAATACTACCAATTTCGCTTTCTTCTGCCTAAAACCTAGAACATTCTCGCATGTTAGGCATGCATGAAAGCCCAGAAATTGTGCATGTTTTTCTTGCAAATCAAAATCAACTATACACCAAACACATACAACATCATCATGCTTGTATCTCATCAGATCAAGACTCATTTACAGATTTTAATCCGCATATAAATCAAGACCATTTCCATATTTTTTATCCTCACATGAATTCAGTTTCTAAACAAGGCTATTCATTTTAACCCTCATGAAATCGCCAACAAAGTCATTTCAAGATTTAAATAAACGGGCTAACAAGGCCATTTCAGATTTTAATTTCATATAAAATCAGTTTCAGCAAGGCCATTTCCGCATTTAAATAAATCTCAGCTTCACAATGCCATTTCCAGACTTTTAGTTCCTATAAAATCAAGCTTAATATAGCCATTTTATTTAATAAATCAGCCAACAAGGCCATTCTGCATTTTAATTCTCATATAAAATCGCTTCAACAAAGCCATTTCATGGCCTCAAACATGAAATAACCAAAGAGGAAAGATCCTCACCTCAGCTGTAGGATCAGTTTCTTTTCGATCCACCAAAATTCAAACAAATGGAGAAAAAGCTTCCTCCTCCCTTCTCCTTTCTTTCTTTCTGCTTCTTCTTCTTTCTTTCTCTTTCCTCTTGTCTACGAATTGTTTGCCATCTCTCCTCAAACTACCAAGTTGGCTCTTGAATCCTAGGGAGCACAATCAACATCCATTTGTTTGACACTTGGTCAACTCAAGACCAAGTGTTCTATGCCACAACTTCAACCACTTTCATGCTCATGCATGAGGGTGGCTTGACATTTGGCCCCCACTCCAAGTCATGGAATCCTAAGGGCATGACATTTGGCCCACTCATGTTACAAGGTCTCCCATGCAAGTGCCAATATGGCAACCCATGGTTAATGCTCCATTCCGCCTTCGAATACGCGGTAAAACCTGATAGCCTTAATTCGACGCAAATTTCGTTTGGTTCAACTAGATTTCTCGTAAGATGATTCTAACGGCGTGATTCGCTTCGCCATCCGAGTTCAGAGAAAGATCTAGGGTTTGTCTATACTGCTCCAAGAATTACGCATTCTACTTCATTTTCAAAAAGCAAAAAATATTTTCCCTGCTCTACATTCTCCTTAAAAGGAATTCACCCCGACATTCCCACATATATGCACACAATCAAACACATGCATATGTAACAACTATTTAAAACATTAGTTTGACAAGAAACGCACCTTCCCATCAACAAACAAGAAGATAGCTGGGCGCGCACGGTGTCCCGCATCCCATGCTCGCCTCCGACTCCCTGTCGCCACAACACCCATAAGCCCCCACTTTGGTCTTGCCACGCAAAACCTGCTCTCAGCTATCCATGATACGCACTGGTCTCTCCTCGAAGGTCCCATCAAGATCAACAAGCCCTCCCCAATCCAATTATAAGGAGCTGGATCCTCGGAGTGTACTGGCTACAGATGAGCACTACAACTGATTTAAACTTGCAACGCCTAACCGACACAAAGAATCGTGCTCCACCCTCTCGAGTACTTCAAGGGTCCACTGCACCTCGCGATACTCTCTTTTTCCGACCATCACCCCTCTTGCATCACCTTCAAGAAGATGATCACCCACCTCGAACTCTGAGGTCACAGATATCGTAACTCTTTGGCTTGCTCTGTTAAGAGATGGCTCCGATCATCATACCCACCTCTCCGAAAGTCTCTAATCAAATCTCGATCAGTTGATGGAGCTCTCCCCAAATTCCGCCCAACATATCGGTGGATCGATACGGCCTCCAGAGAGAGTCTCATAGGGTGCCATCCATATCGCTGATAGCCGTTATCAGAGGCGATCCTACCATGCGTCCTGGGCCTACCCTTGAGATCCAGGACACATGCTCGTATGTCCTCTAAAAATCCGAATAGTCCGCTCCGATTGACCATCCGTCTCGAGGATGAAAAGCGGTACTACCGAAGCTGCTGCCCCCATGGCCTTCCAAACTCTTCCAACTGAGCTAAGAAACCGAGGATCCGATCCGATACTGAGACTGAACCCACAACCAGACTATCTCCCGATATACAACCCGCTAGTGAATTTCAAGGTGGAAGGTCATCCAAAGACGAATTTAAAATGTGCTCGACTTGCGAGCTCATTCACTATAACCCATATCGCATCACGCTCAGATGTCCGCGGGCAAGCAGCCAGCAAAGTCCATCGTGGATGCTCCCACTTAATTCAGCATTCCAATGTACCGGGAGTAGCCCCGTCAGCCTTTGTGCTCACTTGACCACGGCACGTGGAGACACCGCCGATTAAATCCTAACATGCCTCTTTCTTCATCCCGTCTTCCAAGAATACCAAACATGACGAAGGTCATGATACATCTTCGCCACTGGATGCACAAACAACGGCAATGAACTCCTGAGGATCTCCCTCCTCAACCGTCACCTGTAACACAACCCGCCCCCTATAATCAAGACTACCATCCGTGTGGATGGCCTGTCTTCGTCCGTCGCATTTAATCAGACTTCGCACTTATGGATATTTAGTTTCGCTGGGCCCCAACCCGGGGGGCTCTATCACTGCGCTTAGTAGAGACGCAGCCATCATAATTCTACAAGGCCCCTGAGTTCGGTCATCGTATCGCAGCCCGGAACCCGCCCACCATCTCGAGCATCCGCTACTCCCGGAAGCTTATTCTAGCCAAAGATTCTCGTGACTTTCTGGCTAAGCGCATCGCCACCACATTTGCCTTTACCTGGATGGTAAAGCAAAGTGAAGCTCGAATCTTCCAAAACTCTATCCACCTACGCCTCATGTTGAGGTCCTCACTGAAGCATGTATTTCCAGACTTTTGTGGTCCGAAAACACCCCACCCGTTTCACCATAGCGTGACGCCAAATCTTCAGTGGCAAAGACTACGGCCCAACCCATGTCACGCTGCGGTAATTCTGCTCGTGGATTCTTCAACCCGGCGAGAACCATAAGCCACAACCTTCCCGGACTCAGATCAGAACACACCCTAGTCCGTCCTTCTCGCATCACAAAGACATCAGGTACCGTCCCCTTCCGGGACTATTAGGATAGGAGCCGAAGTGCTCTCCCCTTCACCCCGAACTCCGTCACATGAGTCATCCCATACAAACTCGACCTCCTTCCGGTCAATCTTAAGTCAGCGCCGCTAGCCTGAGAAATCCATCTGATAAACCTCCCAGACACCTCCCGCCAATCCCAAGAAACTACGATCTCAGACTGACTGGTCTCTCCCCAACCTACTCACACTCCTCAACCTTCCCCGGGTCCACTGACACGCCTGAAGCTGACACCACGTGTCCCAAGAAACCCACCTCAGCTTCAAAACTCGCACCGAACTTGGCATACAAACCATGATCCTCAATGCCAGAGTACGATCCTCAAGTGATCCTCATGCTCCACCTCCGATTGGGAGAGATCAAAGACGCCAACAACAACAATATCAACACAATTGATCTAAATGTGGTTAATCACCTTATTCATTAGGCCTAAGGACGCCGCTAGTGCATTCAAGCCAATCCAAAGGGTATACCTCACCAACTAAAGTGCCTTATACTGCTATTCCGACGCTGTCTTAGGATGTCTCGCTCCCTAACTCTTAACCTAGCGGTAAATCCAAGGGTGTCATCTCCGAGGTAGAGACTGCCCTCTCACCGGGATTAATAGTCATCAATCTCGTGAATGATACCGATTCTGATTGTAACTGCTCAACCTGGTCTCAGAATCGATGCATAGTCGGCGCCCGATCCTCTCTTCGCAAATAGAACCGGAGCAATCTCACGCGGCATTTGGTCTAATGAAACCCTCGCCCGCACCTGATCTCGGACTCGAGTCAGAATCTCAACTCTCGCTGCCATCCCATGGAAGTCATAGAAATGAGGCGACGCCCCAGATGTAACTCCACGCGAAGTCTAAGACCCTGGAGGTAATCCCAGCTCGGTCCGGAAAACATCCTATTCGCAAAACTGGACGAGGTAGACCATCCCGTCTCACTGCCCTCCGTGGTGCGCTAGCTAGCCAACCCACAACCCGCCGCACATCGTGGAACTGAAGCGCATGGGGTGAACATCGTGACCTATCTCCAAACACAACACAAAACACCGGTGTGTAGGCGGTAACTCCTCATACGATCACAATCTATGGACAACCCATGTGCCAATAACTGCCCATCCCGAGGATGACCTCGAACTCTGTCATGTCCACAACCAAGGTCCACCGTGAGTAGAACTTCTCCAGAATCCCACCTCAGATCCCGACATATCCGACCACCTCGCCTAGTCCTAGGGAGAACTCATGAACAGCTCACCTGGGTCTCAACCTCTAAGCCTAATACTCTCACACATGCAAGACAAAGGAATGCGATAGTGACTTAGCCAATAACACCCTTAGTCAAGTAAAGAAAGAGGGAACACCCGAATCATCGATCGATTCACGCCTCAGCCTCGCGGAGTAATGGCGAAGACACGCCCGAGCCCCCGGGTCCGCCCACACTCGCCTCGACCTCGACCCATACTCGCCCTCGCCTGTCCGTGAAACACCACGTCGTCGACCGAGATCGACACTGCCTCTCGGCCCGTGGCTGGGGCATGGCGGAACATAACGAGTCTGCCTGGCGCCCCACTCGCGATCGGTGACCCGGTGTCCCCGATCCCGAAACCCCTTGTGAGATATGAGGACAGCTCCGCCTCATGTCCCTACGATGGCGTGGAAACATGTCATCTTCCAAATTCGACCGGGTAACTCCTGACCTAGCCTCGCCTTGTCGGGCTACTACCCCGCCCTCAAACCCTCGTGGAAATTCTGCAGTCCCTCCCGCTCTCTCCCGAACAAGAAGAAGTCATTCCCTCTTATTACTAGCACCCAAGTATCCCGGATGCTACGAGCGCCATCTACCTCTCGCTTCAATAATCAAGGCCTGACTAACCATCGAGTCCATTCCTCAGAGGTTGCGTCCTACACCCACTTTACGGACAACTTCAACCCATCCTCGAACTTCTCCCGACCTTGGCCGCCGCTGGCCACATAATCATCCCCCGAAACGCGCTAACTCGCGTGGAACTGCCACGCATCGCATACCATCGTCCCGTCTCACCAAGGAAACTCTCGAGCCTTCGTATGTCTAAAGGTGGTCGGAAAGTACTTCCCATGAATAGTCCGCAAAATCATCCCATGTCATAGTCTCCAAGTCCCCGGGAAGTCGTGACTCTACTCCCACCAGATCCGACTCACCTCGTCGGAATGAAGCCAGAATCCGAGTAGTATCGCAGGTGATCTCCATAGCCCGAGAATCCTCCCAACTGACTACCAATGGCCTGCCACTATCGTCCCTCCTCCCGTGAACGTCTGGAGGATGGTGTGCCTGAATCCCTGAGGTTACTCAGACTCCTCACCTCGAGAACAGATCACTCGTGAAGTCATGGCTATTGGCAAAGACCCATGGCCTCTATGAAGGCCTCGTTGATCAAAAAATGTGGTGGTCTAATTATCACCCCGTGGACCCTACGCCCCGCCCTCTACTTGCCATTCATAAATACCAAACAACAGTTTAGAATCATTTTCGTGTCCAACCGCTAGCACATCGCACTATCAATATACTTAATATCCCAACCATCCGCTTGTTTCCCGAACTCCTCAAGGTTACGTTTCAACCCTAGTGTTCGATTTCCCTATATACATCCTACCATGTATATAGTCTGTAATGAATTTGCACACACAATCACGCACATATAATCAAAGCATAAACCAGAAAACACACAATGCCTGCTGTGATTTAATCCTGTCCCATGGACTCCTAGGTAACCTCCTACCTAGACCTGATAAAAACCATGATTTGATATCAATTTACGAGCACTAGGTAACCTTCTAATTCAAACTCCAACACCAAGCTATACCAAGTCAGTGGATGTTCCTACATATTAACAAGATGTCCTAGACTCCATGCCCCAATCGAGCCCTAAAGTTCGGGATACCCAAGCTCGATATCAAGTCGTGACACCCCAAACCCGGGTCCCATTGACTCACCGGTCAACTCGAAACCTATGTGTCTCATATCATGAGACCCATACATGAGTAAAACGGCCTAATAGGGCCCATCATCATACTCTCGCCCATACGGGTTACAAGACCATACATTTCTATAGGACTCCAGAGTTATTACATCACTCTAATACAAAATATATATTAAAACTAGGTCAGTTTCTAATATATACACAAAACAAGAATCATGCCACAAACCAGCCCGCCCATAATCCCGGCTCTAAGGAGCGCTCGGTCCCGCCCGTACCGTCCCGTACCAGCGGTCCCATGACGGAAGGAAGCACCAAGAGATAACCTATAAGGGCTATTTCTCACCTAGGTGCATGCAAATGATCTCACAATAAAACCAACAACCAACTGCATACTATCCTGGTATCATGGAAAAAAATCTACATGCATGTATGAGACGACACCGTACATGGCCCAAGTACTAGTCAAACTCTCCGACCCACCACCCAGTAGGTGCCAAATGGGAACCGCACCGAGTCACTCGACTCCCATCTCACAACTCGTAGTCTATGTGATATTTATTTGATCGTTTCGTGTCTTTTTGGGCAACAGAACTTTTCGGGGTCTCACCGCGAGTCTCTTACACCCTCCGACATTTTTCGAGCTTTCACCGCATACGTCGGTTTCAACTGTGTTTTCGTGTTTTTCACCCCGATGGTATCTATCCCCACTTACTGCTCGACATTTCATTTTCCATTTTCGTTTAACACTATGGAACTCACTCACTCGTCCCATTCCCAAGCCCACATGATTCAACACCAAATGCAAGCATAAATCAGCATTCATGTACACACTCATGTAATGGTGTTACCGCACACCAATGCAATGCAATTTGTGCCACTCGCACTCGCACTCCATGACCAATGTATGCAAACCTCTACATGGACATTCTACACTCAGACACTATGTGTGTGCTACGAACACCATGTCTAATGCACACATTTCATATTTAACATACATGGCCATGTTAATATTACACATATTCAATCAGTACATCACATAAGCATGCACTAAATCCGCATTAGTTCCAGAAAATTCTGCATGGCATTCATTCAAGTAATAACAAGCTAACTTTGATTTTTAGTCTTAAAACCCAGAAATAATAGCAATATGCAATAACATGCACAACCATATTGTTCTAGAACATTCTGCATGTTTATCATGCATACAAGGATACACCAAACTGAATTTTCTTTGATTTAAAAAACCCAAAACATCTTGCATGTTAGTCATGCATGAAAGCCCATAAAATTCTGCATGTTTTTCATGCATAATAATATACTCAAACTGAGCTTTTCTTCAAGATAAAAACTTCTAGGAACATTCCGCATGTTAAATATGCATACAAGGATATACTTAAACTGAGTTTCAGTCCTAAAAACCTAGAACATTCTGCATGTTAGTTATGCATGAAAGCCCATAAAATTCTGCATGTTATTCATGCATACAATACTACACCAAATTTAGTCTTCTTCAGTCTAAAAACCTAGAACATTCTTCATGTTAGGCATGCATGAAAGCCTAGGAAATTCAGCATGTTTTTCTATCCATATAATTACACCAAATTGGGTTTTCACCCTAAAAACCTAGAACATTCTCGTATGTTAGTCATTTTTACAAGGATACACCAAACTGAATTTTTATCTATAAACCCAAAACATCCTTAAGGTGTCATGCATGAGTTTGATAAAATTCTGCATGTTTTTCATGCATGTAATAATATACCAAACTGAGTTTTCTTTAGTATAAAAAAAACTAGAACATTCTTCATGTTAGTCATGCACACAAGGATACACCAAACTGAGTTTTCAGTCCTAAAAACCTAGAACATTCTGCATGTTAGTCATGCATGAAAGCCCATAAAATTCTGCATGTTTTTCATGCATACAATACTACACTAATTTCAGTTTTCTAGTCTAAAACCTAGAACATTCTGCATGTTAGGTATGCATGAAAGCCCAGGAAATTCAGTATGTTTTTGCAAATCAAAATCAACTATACACCAAGCCCACATACAACATCATCATGCTTGTATCTCATCGGATCCAACAGACCATTTGCAGATTTTAATCGTATAAATCAAGACCATTTCCATATTTTTATCTCACATGAATCCAGTTTCAACAAGGCCATTTCAGTTTTAATCCCCATAAAATCGAGTTTCAACAAAGTCATTTCAAGATTTAAAATAAATCAGTTTCAACAAAGGCCATTTCAGATTTTAATTCTCATATAAAATCAGTTTCAACAAGGCCATTTCAGTTTAAATAAATCGAGTTTCAACGATGCCATTTCAGTTTTAGTCCCCATCGTCGGTTTCAACATAGCCATTTCGGATTTAAATAAATGTCGGTTCAACAAGGCCATTTCGGATTTTAATTCTCATAAATCAGTTTCAACAAAGCCATTTCCATGGCCCCCGAACGGAAAATAACCAAGAGGAAAGATCCCTCACCTCTTGAAGTGTGTGGATGGAGTTCTTGATCCACGAAATCGAAAACAATGGAGGAAAAAGCTTCCTCCTCCCTTTCTCCTTTCTTTCTTTGCTCTTGTTTTCTTTCTTTCTCTCTTTTCTTTCTTCTCCTCTTGTCTACGGTGTTTGCCATCTCGAACTGGGAGTTGGTTTGACCTGGGGAGCACACTATCCATTTGTTTGACACTTGGTCAGCTGAAGACCAAGTACTCCATATCCTACAACTTCATACTTTCATGCTCATGCATGAGGAACGACATTGGCCCCCACCCAGAATCATGTGGAATCCTAAGGGCATGACACTTGGCCTCATGTGCCAAATTAATGCTCCATCTGAGTGCCACATAGCTGTGGTTAGCCCGTTCCGTCTCGAATACGTGCAAAACCGGCCGGTCTCGGGTCGGCGCGGTTCGTTTGGTTCAACTAGATTTCGCAAGATGATTCTGCCGGCGTGGTCGTTTCGGTCATCGAGGGTCTAGAAAGATCTAGGGTTTTGTCTATATCGTTCCGGGTAAGAATTACAGATTCACTCATTTTCAGAAAAAAGTAAAAAAAATACGTTTTTTTTTTCCCGGGTTTCACATATAAGGTGATAGCAATTGATGAGACATTTTTTAAAGTAAAATACTTAGGGACTTTGTTTATTGTAGCATGTAAAGATGACAATAACCAAATATACCCTTTAGCTTTTGGGATTGGTGATTCAAAAAATGATGCTTCATGGGAGTGGTTTCTAACAAAATTGCATGATGCAATTAGGACATATTGATGATTTGTTTTTATTTCAAATCGACATACGTAGCATTGAAGCGGTACGCAAGTGTTTCACCGCAAGGCATGGTTTTTGTACTTATCACATTGGACAAAACTTGAGGACAACGTTCAAGAATCCTTCACTTTACAAGTTATACCATGATGCTGCTCATGCTTATCGTATATCAGAATTTAATATTATATTTGGGCAAATAGAGATGATTGACCCAAGAGTAGCAAGATATTTGTTAGATATAGAAGTTGATCGATGGGCTTGTTCACATTCTAGTGGAAAAAGATACAATATCATGACCACAGGAATCGTTGAAAGCCTTAATAGTGTGTTGAAAAGTGCTCAAGATCTTCCTGTATTGAAATTAGTTGAAGAACTGAGAAACTTGCTTCAAAAATGGTTTGTGTATCGTCAAGAACAAGCACTCTCAATGTCAACTGAACTGAATATGTTATCAACGTATCAGGTGGAACCTATCAACTTCAAGGAATGTAATGTTAAATATGTGGACATAACTACTCAAGTGAATTTAGACGCTTGTTCATGCACATGTGGACAGTTTGATCTTGATCATATTCCTTATGCACATGCTATTACTGCTTATAGGCATTACAACATTAAATGTTACACTTTGTGTAGTCAATATTTTACTACCAAAGTGTTATTGTCTTCATATTCAAAGTCTATTTATCCAACTAGGAGCGAGATTGATTAGATAATACCTGATGACATATGAAACAAAATTGTGTTACCACCTAAAACAAAGCAACCAGTAGGAAGGCCAAGGAAAGTAAGAATCCTATCTGGTGGAGAGGGATTCTTATAACTTACTCTTGGTAACTTAATAAATTGTGAAATACACAAATGTACAAGTTCAAATTGTTTATAACTTACTCTTGGTCTTAAGTCATCCACCTTCGAAAGAACTCTAATGCTTCTTCAGATATCGAGCGCAAGGGATTAAATGAAGTTTAAGAATATCCAATCTCTTTCCTCATTTTCTTTCTCTTCGTTGGATCTGTAAAAGGATCTTGCAAAATTCAAGATTTTTTAATTTGACGTCTCTTCTTGAAGATTGTAGAAGAAAGGTGGTACGGTATGACAAACTAAAAATTCACTTGGCATGGTTGGGGAACCAAACAACTTGGCGATATCATTAATTGGATCATCATTATCCTTCCCATCTATGGATATGTGTTTGTGTTTGTATTAAAGGTCTCTAGAAGGTTCCATGCCAATGTTCACATCCATATGAATGTCATTTCTCTCCACTTCATTATACGCATCACCCTTCAAATTTGAACGTTGGATCATCATTCATATTGCCATTTTCTTTTGTACTAGATGTTGTGAATCTAGAATCATGCACACCCTCCTCATTTGAAATCTTTCCCTAAAGTTGCATAGACCAAACAAAAAATTAATAATTAATCAAAAGATAAAAGAAAATCATTCAAATATTAGAAGATTTCAATATATGTACTTATCACTAACTTTTAACAAAAGTTGTTTTAGTTCATCTATCTTCCAATTCAGACCCTCAATTTCTTTCTTTAGATAATTGAAATTTGACTTAGAGGTTTCCTTGAATTTCATAAACTCCATCCATAATTTTTGTACATATTGCACATGAATAAGGTGAAGTTAACACTTTCAACATGTAAATATGATTATTGAAAACATTATTTTTAGTTGAATTTACCTCAATTGATAGGACATACACATCATTTCTATCTTCATTTGTCATTGCTACAGTAGCAACAGTAACATATGCTGCAATTTCAAAGGACATTTCATCAAACAAAAACTCATCTTTCTTAGAATTTTGATATTGATTTGATTGGTCCAAATTTTCTACTAAGGTTCCTTATTTGCCTAAATGCTTCAATAGACTTGTTTATTTACCTGAAGTAGAAGGAATAACAGTGAATGAAAGCATAGCTACAAATATAATGTAAACTTTAATTAATAGTCAAACATAGTATAATGTATATAATTGTATTTTTATAATTTCAAGGTCTTGGAAAGTACTTACATTATAGGGTCTGAAAACACTTTTTCAACTTCAGTAGCCCTTGGAGCCCCAGGTGCACTCCAATTCAGTATTTGAGGGTAGCTTTGAGATACACGAGTTGCATATTTCAATCAAAGTAGTGGAATAGCCTCAAATGCCCAAATCTGGAAGGCATATGCAAATCATACAAGACTATATGCTTCAAGTCCAACTTCTCCCTTTTCTTTATTCTTATCTTGGAATTGGAAACTAGGTTCGTTACAGCTCTTTCTAAACCAAATAATGTCCTCTCATAACAAATTTTCCCCCATGGATATTTGTTGAAAGCCTCCTAATTATCTGCTAGAGCAACCCATTGCATATCTATCAAAATTTTACCTTCTTTCCCCAACAAAACATGTTCCAACAAATATAGAAGTGTCAACCTACCACATCTTCATCATTAGGTTCTTTCATTTTCTTCTGCTTCTTATTGTTATTCTTCTTCTTTTCTTTCTCATTTCCTAAAGAAAGGAAAACTATCTCCAATTAATCATTACGCATTTTCTTTTCTCCTTTAAAATATTTCTCCCTTATACGTGATGACCTTTTATCAAATTTTGGAATAGAACCAAAACTTAAGCACATGCTTAAAACGGAATTCATCTTTACCAAATCTTAAACGCACCGACTTCACTTCCATCCATATTTCATTTTTTCTTCTTTGTTTTACATTGTCGTATAATAGACTATGAACGGTGACGACTTTCTGGTTTAGAAGATTAGGTTTGCCACCAAACACGACTGACATCCTCTGGTGATTGTTAGTTTTCTTATCATTTCACGTGCTTCCGTGAGGTCAGCTTGCTATTTTTCCTGGGAAATACTCCTCTTTTGGTATTTTTCTTAAAAAAGCTAGCTGAGGAGGAGAAATATCAATATGCAAAATAGTACCAAATTATAAAAATATTAATATGAATTACCTACTAGTTATGTTAAAATACTAACTATATTAACTCAATTCTTAACTTGATTGTATTTAAGTAAAATTTTTTCTAATCTGACATGAATTACTTTATATAAATTTAATATGTGATAACATATTTAAATCAAATTTATAAAATTATGAAATCCAATATTTCAAGGAGTAATGATATTGCTTACAGATTTAGGTGACTGGTTCTCCTCTTTCGATTTCATGTTTGACTTTTTTACTTCCTCCATTTTCAACTGAAAGCAACCCAACAACAAGAACAAAAAAAAAAAAAGATCAATGTTACAACATATTGTTGGTCTCTACTACATTATAACATGATTAGTATACCATATTGTTGGTATGGTATAATAATCATGTTATAATATATATATATATCTCTGTGTGTGTGTGTGTGTGTGAGTGCACGCTCGCGCGCTTATATGAAAGTATTAGATCAATACAATTAGAAAAGAGATATCAACTTGCATATTTTCAACATGTGAAGAAATAGTAACCTGCATATTTACAACACTTCTCAAGCAAGGTCAAACATATTTCCCATTCCAAGCTAGTCTAGAACATATTGAAATGTAGAACTCAACAACCATTTATATGAGAATCTGCAGGTTGGCCTTTTCAAGCAACCACAAAGGCAACCACAGTCTCCATTTTAGTTTTCCTTGATGAATATAATATATCTACATATTATTTGAATTTTTATCATGAGTGAAGCAAATCATAAAATTCTTATGGCCCCAACTCTTGTCTGTATATCATTATAGGATCTTCTAGTTTCATTCCTAACTCAAGCCTCATGCTTGCCTCAAATTGATTTGAATTTGACTTATCACACTTGATTAGCTCCGTCTTTGATCGATGAGAGAATTCCCTCCCTTTGCATCAGTATAGGTTATATATCCATATTCTCATTTTTTATAACTAATTTCCTTTCCTCTTTGCCACCTTGAATTATCTAAGAATTCAATAAGCAAACTTCCTTTGTTCTATGCTGCATTCATAGATTAACTAATCACACTAACTACATGAGCTATATTAGGATGAGTATGAGAAAGATAGTCTTCCAACAATCCTTTAGCATCGTTATCAATCAACTTCAATTTCTTAAAAACAATCTCAACTCTGTTTACAATTTATGAGGCAATTCAACCTCAATCCTATTTAAGTCATATAGTTTTAATTGTTGAATAATGGATCTATTCTTATTCAAGAGTAGTCTTAGTTAATGTTCTCGGAGTCTGATAATGTAGGAATATAGTATTCCGGACTCTCTGCATTAGAGAGCAACCAAGCAGAGTCCTAAATCAACAATTACTTCAAATCTTATTTAATTATTTAGTTATGGTCATGATGCAGCAAACTGAACTTAAGAGTCTCGATTAATTCCTTGATGAGGTTCCAAAACAACCGAAAAACAAGAAAACATACTCAGTAGTATTGGGGCACCATGAACGATTGTGATTTTAAAATTACAAACCATAATCCAAACCACAAATCATTCATACAAAAAAACAATCTCACAAAAACAGATAAAAATATGATAGGAAACTAGAGATGAGAATTACCTTACAAAGAAGAACCCGCGAAGAGAAACAAGGACACTACCAAGGAGAAAACATTTTTTATTTTTCTTCTTCCAGGCTGCGTTTCTCCTGCTCTAAGGACATGACCTTCTCTAACAAATGGGAACTATAGTTGTGTGTTTCTCCTACGTTCTCCCCTTGCAATTTTTTGTAGTCGGAACTCACTCTACAATAATGGGAACTGTTGAGGCAGCGTCGAAAGAGGTGTTCGCAATAGTTAGGGCTTTGTTCTCTTCAACCAAAATCCTCCCTCTTGCAACCATAATCGAAAGAGAAACAAGACTTAGGGCTTTTTTGCTCCTCCCTCACAAACCATAATCGAAATTTGGAGTTGGAGGGAAGAAACTGGGCTGACGTGGAGAGACACTCCGGAGGGGCATTTTTTTCCAAAATTGATGTTTTTTAAGGTTATAAAAATAAGGGGTTACTTTTGCAATTAGTTTCTTTATTTGTCCCTTTTATACGGATTCCCCCATTATTTACGCCATCAACCAAAAATAAACCTTCGAACCCAATTGATCTTCTAACTGATTCTACCGTCTCCCTACCTACTTTGACCTCCATTAAGAAAACGAGCTTGGGCATGACCCGCGGTTTAGGTCTCATAACACTTGAACTGTTCATGTATTGCCCATACCACGACAATTCCAGCTAGGATCGTCATTGCTCACCGTAGGCCTGGGATCCAGGACCCACGGTTTCTAACATTGCCACCTCCGTGCCATCAATTAAACCCCCTCCTGTCTCCGACGTCCTGACTTCCGGTTGGTCACTGTTTACTGTGCATTCAATTCTTCTACGTTTCTTCCCTCTAACCTTCTCACCTTGTAAGGAATCTGGACATAAATCAGGTATCCTTTTCTTCCGAATCCCTGATTGCTCCCCACATTCGTTTGCTTCTAGAGGATCCTCCTTACCCACTTTCCATACTGGTGCCTTTCCTTTCTCTTTTTTTGATCGCCAAACTTCTACAACTTCTCCTCTTGAGAATTTTCCTAATAATTTCCCTTCCTTTTCTGCTATCCGTGATCGAGATCATTGTGTTTGGTTCAGCGTCAATCACCTCTTGAAAAATTGGTCCCCCGGCCTCCCCCTTCCCCTTTTCGAATTCCTCACCATTCCCTTTCGTTTTGCTTGGAGGCTTGCCTTTTTCAAGACTGAATTCTCCCATATCTTGCTGGATACCTCCATGATCTCCCCCACTCGTCTTTACTTGTGTGTATCCTTCTTTAATGAGTGCTTGATGCATCTGGTAGTTCTAAACTGGTTTAATAGAGGTGGCTCAGTATCGTATATTTTATATATAACTTGACCTTCGAAATTCGACTTAATTTTTTACATGTTTTTCTTTTTTAAAAAAATTTTGCTCTAAAATTTTATTTTTTATTCTGTTTTTTT
Organism: Tetrastigma voinierianum; assembly: GCA_016808115.1. Classification (NCBI taxonomy): domain Eukaryota; kingdom Viridiplantae; phylum Streptophyta; class Magnoliopsida; order Vitales; family Vitaceae; genus Tetrastigma; species Tetrastigma voinierianum. Next base: position 472,531 of record JAEQBH010003196.1, read on the forward strand.
AAACTCCCATTCTTTAAAAAAAATTAAATTTTTAACAATAAAAAGAGAGTATGTCCCGTGCCGTGGGAATGCAGTAAAAAATACTGGTCCACTCATTCACTCTTAAAAATATTGTTCAAAAAATGGGATTAAGCTTGTCAAATTTGGGAATCAATACTCCATTACGATAACTTTATCTTTTAATTTTAAAGAGAAATTAATTTAAAATCAAAATAACTATTCTTCATTTAGATTACTTCCGAATTGTTAACTTTCAATTTTGGATTTAAATGCTTTTGTTTAAATTTACTTTTGAATTGTTAACTTTCCATTTTGGATTTCAATAATTTTCTGTAAAATTTATTTTTAAATTGAAGTATTAATTGGCAATATCCAAATATCTTCTAACTTTTTAAAAAATAAAAATCATTTGATCGTTCTAATATTAGATGCAACTATATCAACATCTATAATGCGTTTGAGAGAGTTTATCTATAACTTATTTGAGTTTTTCTTTTCATATAAGTGCTTTAGATAAAAATTATAAGCATTTGCAAAAGCTTACGAAAATAATTTATGACTCCTATAGGTAGGGTTGGGCATGGTTCGATTAACCGAACCGTGCCATAAAATAAAAACCGACCGTCGGGTTTTTGTTTATTATTTGTATAAACCAAAAGACTAACCATTAATGTGGTTAACAAAATCTTCGGTTAACCATATATTGGTTTTTCAGTAAACCATAATTAAAAAATAAATTTGTAATTCTATAATCATATATTAAAGTTCAAATTATAATACTTATTATGAATACAATAAAAAAATGAATAAAAAAATGCAAAGAAAAAATGAATACAATCTATTTATTTTCAATCCCAAGACACTTGTACAAATATAATACACATTTATAATACATCCACAAATAATATATGAAACACATGAGATCAGATAATTTAATCACGGTTTTTTTAATTAACCACTTGTTTTAACAACTTCAGTAGTCTAAAAAACTAATCCATAGAAATCAATGTCTATATGCTTTGATTTGAAGAAAAATGGTAAAAGCTTGGTTTTAAGGAAAAAAAGTAAAAGCAGCGAAGAATAAAATTAGAAAGTCTTTCTAAGTGATATATATATATATATATATATATATATATATATATATATATATATATATATGTGGACCCCAGTTAATGAAACCACAATTTTTATATTTAGGATTCAACGTAGTTTTTCGATCGATTCGATTTTTTAGGTTTTTTGCCCACCCTTACCTATAAGCTCTTTTTAAAGCTTATTTCAATAAACTTCATGGAGAAGCTTATAAAAAAGCCTTAAAAAAAGCTTATTCTGAAATCTAAAAATCAGTCATATTAAAGACAAAACTGTTCTTTTGAAAAATATGAAACAACTTTCAAAAAATTATGTAAGAAATAGGTAAAAAAAAATTAAAATTTATGTAAAAAATTGAAAACAGATTCTGAAAAATTATGTAAAAAATAGGAAATTTTTTTTAAAAATATTTAGTAATAAAATATGAAAAAAAATAGAGAAAAAGTTATGAAAAGATTAGAAAACAATTTCCAAAAATTTATGTAAAAATAAGTAAATTCTTTGAAATTTTATGTAAAAATAGAAAACAAATTAGAAAACAAATTCCAAAAAATTATGTAAAAATAAGTAATTTTTTTTAAAAATTATGTAAAAATAGGTAAAAAAAATTATGACATATAATTAAAAAATTAAAAAATCTATTGATGATGGGAAGAATGATATTGACGATGATTTTCTTGATTTAGAATTTGATGCAAATCCATGAGTGTTTATTTTCTTTTAGAGCTTAGAATTTTTGTGATGATAAGAAGTACTAATGATGTTTGTTATTTTGTTTTGAAAATGTTTTTTATTATGGGAAGCACTAGTGATGTTTGATTTTTATGTTTGATGTCCTTTCTTTGTTACTTGTTTCTTGTTAGATAGCCTCAAAAAATATTTAGTGAGATATATAATTTTTATTTATATTAGGTAAAGATGCATACATCATAAAAGTACGCGCCTTAAGTTTGTCTTTGCTTGGCACCGAGGCCTGGGGTTTTTGCATGGCCAGTGTATGCTTCTGCAGCCCAAATAACTATGAGTTCATGGTACATCACGTTTCAATTTATGAAAAACATCCCAAAGATTTTAATAAATAAAAAAAACCTAGAATATTTTAGTTTTTATAATCTCTTTGATGCATATAAAAAAAAGTGAAGATGAAAGTATTTAGCTATTTTTTAACTATTTTTTATAATAGAGATTACATCTTAATGATAAATGTTTTTAGCATATATTAAATCTTTACTTTATTTTTTATTTTATTATGGTTTCATGTATATATATATATATAAATTTTTAGTTTAAAAAAAAATTATGTTAGATTTTTATTTATCCAAACACTTTAATTCTATTAGTGTTTATGATAGTCTTTTGAGTAATTTCAATTGTTATAAGTTTTTGTATAGTAATACATATAAACACCTTAAAATAATTGTATAAGCGCCTTTTAAAATATGTATTCAAACACAAATAGCTTGTTGTAAACTCTTATAAAATAAATGTTTAATTAAGTTGTTTACCCAAAAAATATGTTTTCTTTTTTCAAAACAATATGTAAAAAATGGGAAATTTTATGAAAAATAATGAAAAAATATAAAACAAATTCCGAAAAAATATGTAAAAAATAGGGTAAAATATTTGAATTTTTTTATATTTAAAATATAGAAAAAAATCTGAAAAAATAGAAAAAACTTCCGAAAATTGTGTGAAAAAATAGGTAATTTTTTAAAGTTATGTAAAAAATAGGAAGAGCTGCAAAAAATAATGAAAAATAGAAAACAAATTCCAAAAAATTATGTAAAATATAGGTAAATTTTTTGAAAAAGTTATGTAAAAAATAGGGAAAAAATTATGATATATAATTTTAAAAAAAAATTATTGATGATGAAAAGAATGATATCGATTATGATTTTCTTGATTTAGAATTTAATGTGGATCTATAAATGTTTATTTTATTTTGGAACTTATAATTTTTGTGATGATGAGAAACACTAATGATGTTTGTTATTTTGTTTTGTAAATGTTTGTAATAATGAAAAGTAGTAGTAATATTTGATTTTTATGTTTGATATCCTTTACTTTATTGTATTTTATAGGGGTGGGCATGATTTGGTTTGAAAGCCAAACAACCCCTTCACGTTTATAACCATTCAACCGTCTCAATAACTTTCCAGAATCTTCTTCTACTCTGTATATAAACTTCCTTCTGTAATCTTCAGATCATTCAGTAAGAGAGCACTTTAAATCCTATCATGGTATCAAAGCTATCTCCACGTTTTTTTATTCTTCATCTGATTTTTTTATTTCCTCTCCTTCACGTTTCGTACGTCATCTGAATTTTTTTATTTCTTCTCCTTCACGTTTCTTCATCTGATTGTTGATTTCTTCTTCTTCACGTTTCTTCAACCGACTCTTGATTTCTTCTCCCTCACGTATTTTCTTCTTTCCCTCTGCAATGGCGGATTCTTCCACTCAGTCATCAGAAAATCAACACTATCAGGCTTCCTCTCCCTCTCCAGCCCCATTACAACTCCTTAATCACGCTTTACCTATCAAACTAGATCGCACCAACTACATTCTATGGCACACTCAAATGGAGAATGTAGTTTTTGCCAATGCCTTCGAAGATAACATTGAAGGTAATAAACAGTCTCCACCCAAACATCTTTCGTCTAGTGATCTCAATTCGGACTTTGTTCAATGGAGAAGAATTGATAGAACCATACTCAGTTGGCTATACAGCCTATACTCCACCTTGACTGCTGAAATCGTGAGTCAAATTGTAAGATATCACACATCACATGAAGCTTGGATAGCTTTGCAACGATTTTTTTTCAGCCTCTTCTAAAGTTCCCATTATACAGCTTCGCTTAGAATTTCAGACATCTTAAAGATGAAAACCATTTCTGATAGACTGGCGGCAGTTGGTGAACCAATTCAAGAACGAGATCATATCCTTCAACTTCTTGCTGGTCTTGGTCCTGATGACTACGCCATTGTCGCTACCCTCACAGCTAGAGAGGATGACCATTCTCTTCACTCTGCACATATCATCTTGCTTACTTACGAACAGAGAATTACTCTTCAAAATTCTGTTAGATATTTTTAAATGTCTCACATGACGCGTGTATAGCTTTAGTCTCTTATTAAAAGGAAGTTATCTAATCTAATCTCTTGAAAATTGGTTAATACTATAAGAGATATAATTTCCTATTTTTTTCTCCCTACTTTGATGGGAAGTGGAGTAGTGGTTACTAGATTGTGGCAATTACCATAAAGGAAATAAGTCCTCTCTCTACTCATTTAAGAAGCATTGTACAGTTTCCATCATAAGTGTGTGAATGCAACTTTTCATTTAAGAGAAAGGGTTAAGGGGGAGAAATCTATCTCCTGAAGAATTTGACAATTAGAAAGAAAGAAACATTTAAGAAATTTTCTATGGTTTCTGGTATGTTATTTATGATTGTGAATATCATGATAGTCAAAAATCTTGGAATTGTCAAAGCATTAAGACTTACATTTAATGTTTTTTTTTTCTTTTACAAATTCAACTCTTGTTGAACTCAACTCCATGGCTACTCATGAGGCAATCCAGAAACATAATTCCAAGTATCCTCAGGTTTCTCAAGATAAACATCATTAGCGATTCCCTTCACATTCTTCCAATTTTACATCGCAACAATACAAGAATCATGTAACACCCCAGCTTTGAACTAAGGGTGTTATTGCCAATTCACATATAGGACACTAAAACCCCACCTATAAATGACACCTTCAAAATTACTGTTAGGAATCCTATTTGTCTTGAATATACTTACAAAAATTTAAACTAACTTCGCAAAAACAAAAATTTCTCATGAAATAAATTCTCCCTTAAAGTATAACAATATATCATTAAGCTAACATCCCCCAACAAGATAAATTCTTCAAAGCTAATAATCTCAAAACATAACATTCTAGCAACATAAATCCTCCAAATGAAGTTTACAAACATTCAATCCCAAAACAACAAAGTAGTCCAACAATCCTACATCTTTCTAACAAAACACTAATTCAAAAAGCTCTCAACTCTCATCCATGCCTACCCCAACATCACTCATCGTCAATGGCTAAGGTACCTGAAAATGATCAACAATAAGGAGTGAGCTAAAATCCTAATAAAATATTTTAATACAGTTTCATGGATCAAGTACTTTAAAATTCTGAAAAGTGGAAATATTGTAAAACCCGGGTAAATTTGAATTTTTCTGAAAAATGGCAATCCAGAATTGTCACATACAAAGACAGTCAGAGATCTGAAATTTTCTATCTGTTTACTTAAAATGCACTCCTCGCTATCGATTCATCTTGCAAAATCTAGTTATGACGCCCAAATCGCGCCCGTCGACTACCCACAACTTATGAATACTGGAACGTCGTAACCCAACACCACTCACGGTAACCCGTAGAGTCTCCTTTTGTACCTGGAGCTCTCACCAAAGTACACTCGGTCTCAACGACCACACAGGTCCACATATAGATAAAAGGAGCAAACGGCCTCTCGCCCCCCGCATCAATACTCATAGTAATCATATCCCAACCAGATACATATATCATGGTTCAAGAGTTGATAATTCACTCTTATACAACATATATTAAAATTTTAGAACATTCTAATACATGTCTTCTACTAAAACTAAAGCCACAATTCGGCTTTCTTCAAAATCGGTCTCTAAGAAGAGCTGTCTTCTCGAGCGCCCCCTGTACCTGAAAAATAATATCCCTCGACAGGGTGAGCTATCGCCCAGTAGTGGAATCACCCTAAATGGGTTACTCCCCACCTAAGTGCATATGCAATGCTCCAAAGTAAACACACATTCAAGCAAATTCGTGGATCCTATCATACGTCTAAACGATCAACCCACGTCCCGAAATAATTTAATTTCACACTCGCTCTAAGCCATGTATGAGAAAACATCTTTTCAAAACAATTCTTGTTTTCGAACTATACTACCGAAGCATTCACAAATATGGGACTACCGAGGCGAATGTGTCGAGAACCTTCCTAAACAAATTTCACGCATCATCCGAAACGACCATTGACCGCCTCCAACCCCACTCTCCGGAATTCATCCCGCGGAAATCTTTAAAAAAATGTTTTCTGCTTTTCTTTCAATTTTCGCGTCACGCACTACCTAATTTCTAGTTACCCCAAAGGCATATGATTTATTATGCCATTTCAATAATATACAAATACATGCAAATATACCATCACGCATATATTACTACATCTCATAACAACATACAATCCAAATACAATATCAACTATCACTCCAGCTTTAGCTCACTCAAAGCAAACACAATCTCATCTCCAACGGTTTCATAAACACAATTTATATTCCATATAATTGAGCAAATCGCAATTTCATCTCCAACGTGTTTATACACACAATTATATTCCATATAATTGTGACATCATATTAATACAAAAAGTTCATGCATTAACCTATCCATTTCCACACAAATCAAGTCATTCATTTCATCAATTTCAAGCACCCAATGGTCCATTTCACACAAACCCGGGACTATTTTTACAAATTCCAAAACATGCTAGCAGCTATCCACGAGCAACCACTCCTCCTACATCGGTTCCCTGGTGAACCTGACTTCATGGCCATTCATACACACAAAACACAATTTATTGCATAAACCTAATTCTCTAACATTCAAACAAAGGATCAGACCGGCCTAAACGAGATTAAAAATTCTACAATTCGGGTCCCATGTTTTGGGACTGATCAAATGGCTCCTACGCCAAACCAACTCAAACATTACAAAACACTTAAATAAAGTGTAAAATGCATGATGAAACCCCTACCACTAATTTCATTTAAACTCCTTAAATCCCAGACCACATCGCCAGTTCCTCACCGCCAGTAGTAATCCACTTTCCTTCGCTCTCCGAAGGAACTGACTGGGCCGGATAGTCGGGGAATCTAGAGAGTAAGGAGGTCCTTCTCTCTCTAAAAATCAAAATCTACTACCGCATTCCCCATTGAAGACACCGCACGCTTGGTCTTCATTTGAAGGAAGAAGATGACCACTATTGGCTATCTTGTCTTCTTCCTCATTAATCTTTCCAAAATGACATCTATGTCCCCAAGCTTTGGATTTTCGACATTTGGCACTACCATGGCCGTCCATTTCCATCATTTCTCTACTCATGAAACATAAGTAATATGAGAACATGTTATAAGTGACTTTCGTCACATCACATGGCGTTCGTTTTACTTCGCGACTAAACGATGCCTCGCAACGCGCAGGGGGTTCTCGGATCGGTTCTTTAATTTGATGAAATTGACAAGGTTAGCTAGATTTCACGAGACAATTCCAACCGTGAACCGCTTTCATCATCCGAGATCTAGAGAACAAATTTTTGAATTTTTTGACCACTACGATTTTGCCCTTTTTCCTGTAATCAAATTTCTGTCTTGCTGTTACCCAATGAATTTCGTTGAATTCCGAGATAGTCAGATTTCTCACGACGGCGATCGGTGTCTCTGTGGACTTCTAAAATGATTTGTAGAAAAATATTGAAAGTAAAAAATAATTCAAATAAAGTTCATGAAAAATAATTTGAACTCAAATCGGAATGCAATAAATTGTTTCGGGGTAGAAACGAACCCAAATCAATCATGGACGCGTGGTGTGACGTGAGCCAACCATTTAAACATTAAAATGAGAGGCTTGGGACAAAAGAAAGATGCTAATTTTCTGCTAGGTTTTAAGGGAGAGAGAAAGAGGTGGAGGAAGAGAGCTTTCAAGCTTTCTTTCGGTGATCCACACGAAGTTTCGTCGATCGAAATTCGTCGAGACAAGAGTTAAAGTTTATCTACTCGACGAGGGCTATGTGTGTGTACCAAAAATGAGGGATTTCACCGAAGATCCAAAGGAGGAGATTTGGGGGAAATCAAAGTTTTCGAGTTTAAGAGGTGTTCTCAAGACCTCCTACCATTCTACTATGCTCCAAGAAGTAGGGGTTCTTCCTAATTTGGTTTATTTCCAACTTTAGGGTTGTTTTAAGGGAGTTTGGTTGTGTTGATGCCCTAAGGGGCTATTTGGCCTATTTTAAACTGCTTTAGCTGTTTTATGACCCATTTGTGACCGGTTTGACGAATTGATTTGCGGGTTGTGTATGCGATGTCCCAAAATTGCTTAGGACCGTTGGATTAATACACAATTTGGATTGCTAGGGGTTGTTCGCCTGCTTAATGGTTTTAATGGTTGTTTTCATGTCCGTCAGGGTCGATTCGTGAATCGATCAGGTCGTGTATAAAGACGTCCCAAAATTCGCTTAGAACCTGCTTGATTTAAAAAATAATAATAATTCTGACCGCTTATGGGTCCGTTTGCAGGTTTTGTGGCTAGTTTGAAGTAGTTTGTTCGCACTTTTATGGCTACTTAAGGGCCAATTAGCCGTTGTGTGGGTTATTTTCGTGGAGCATGTTATATGTCACATTCGCCTCGAGAGTTAAAGTCGCTTTACTTGATTTTTTAATATGATTCGTTAATTGTCGCTTTTGGATGAATGCTGGATATATGTGTGCTTATACATTGATAATTAACTAAATGTTTGTTTTGGAGATTATATGCATTTAATATGAATTGTCCTACCATGTATGTAAAATGTATGACTAAATCGGTCTATATGACATTCATCACATGTGACATGGCATCGACATGCAAATGATGCATCACATAGCATACGTGACGGGACATCGCGATTTCAGCGCGCGCATGGTTGAAATCAGGAACACCGCATTTGTCGATTGATGAGTGGGTCGGTACCATTAGGATAAAGTCCAACAGAGTCAAAGACCATGTATGAAATGGAAAAAACTTCAGGATTCCGGGTGAATGGAAAGAAGGACTAGATACTCCTGGGTGAAAGACCCGCATTGGTTCATACACCCCAGCGGAAGTCCAAAGTGTGTGAAGCATGAGCCTCGAGAGAGACTCCTCGAAATCTGGCCGCCTCGAAAAGACACATGGTTTTGTATATGAAACAACCATTCGAGGTTAATCATCCAAAAAGATTTTGGTTTATAAACAAATGATTTTGTTTCAAATGGATCATTGATGGAATCATCAATGACTGATTTATCATACATTGGCATTAGATTGTGTTGTGGAGTCACTAAAGACTCCTCGTATGGTGCATGAAAGGTCTTTATCTCATTTCATAAAGACGATACGTAGAATTCTGCTAGAATTAGCATATTCTTATTTTGAATGTCGATGAATGATATCGTGATGTGCACTTGTGTGTGGAGTACTTGAGCACTAATTTCATCAAGCAAACTACCACTTAGTACGGGAAAATTTTCTCAAAGTGATCGCCGCTGGCTCCGCTTCCCATCCGAGGTCTAAGTGGTGAAGAAAGCCGACGTTTGACTTTTATAATTACTTTGTAATTGTTTTGTAATATTTTGTAATAAATTACTTGCATGTACAATATGTTAAAGAGTTGAAATTTGAACTCGCAAATTTTACATACAGAGAATCGCTCTGAAAGATTTAGGAAATTCCCCTCCGCGTGCAAGGTGGGTTTCAACAGCACCCGAGGTCGCCCGAATGACGGGCTTTACCGCCAGCGGCGGCTTCGCCAGCACCCGGTACTTCGCCATGTGTTGTTTCCTATTGTGACGCCCAGTCCCGGGGTCCCGACTGTCAACTCCGTGGGAAAACCCCGTGTGTGTCTCATATCACGAGACCCATGCCGAAAGTAAAATGACCAAATAGTGGCCCATCATCCATACTGTCCATACTAAGCAAGACCATACATTTATGCATCCAAGAGTTATTATATCACTCATTACAAAACATATTAAAACTAGTTCGCTCTAATATATACATAAAAACAAGAATCAAGGCCACAAACACCCCGCTTCATAACCTTGACTCTATGAGTGCCGTCACCGTACTCCGTCCCGCACTGGAAAGTGGGTCCCACGACGGGGTGAGCTAATGCCCGATAAATCCTACAAGGGTTATTCTACCTAGGTGCACATGCAAATGATCACTTCATAGTCAAACCAACAAACTAACCGCGGCATACATGTTGTCCTATCATGGAAAATCTACATGCATGTATGAGATTTAATAATTTACATGCCCGCGTACCGGTCAACTCTCCGACCACCTAATGCAAGTTCTAATGGGAAATCAATACTAAGTCGGGTCTACTCCCATCTCACAACCCAGAGTCAATGTGATATTTATTTACTTTGTGTCTTTTTCGGGCAAATGTAAATTTTCTGGGTCTCACCACGGTCTCTTACACCCTCCGACATTTTTCGTGCTTTCACCGATGGATACTGTCCAACCAGGTTTTCAGGTTTTTCACTGAGGGGGTATTTATCTCTACTTACACGCCTGACACATTTCATTTTCCATTTTCATTTAACACTTGATCCCACCGACTTCGTCCCACTTCGGCTTCCACACGATTCAACACCAAATGCAACAAATCGCACCATGTACCCACTACAATGTGGTGTTACTAAACACCAATGCATGCAATTTGTGCCATCGTGACTTCAAACCTATGACCAATGTATGAAGACTCTACATGGACATTCTACACCGTACATTATATGTGTGCTATGAATACTCATGTCTAATGCACAATAAATATCATATATTTAGCATACATGCAAATTATGTTGAAGTTCCACACATTCAAATTAGCATGCACTACATATTTTCTATCATTTATGTCAACATATCATTCAAGCAATGTATTAACATAATTCCAATCATTACTTGTGCAAGTGCCTTAATTCATATTCCCTCAATGACATAGTATGTCACCATACAATCCAATGCATATACTATTTCCCCATCTTTATCACACATATCACATAATTTCACAAATATTCAGCATGTTATTCAATCATGACAATAACACACATTGCCATTCCCGACCATAAATCCGACCATGTCAGCTCCTAAATAACTGACTTAGTTCGAAGTCCAGCTTTTTTGTAATTACTACACAAAACATCCAACACGCAATTCTACTCAGCCATATGTACCCCAAGCATTTTTGCTACAAATCGGTTTCAAAATGTGGTTCCAAAACTAGAATCCATTCCTCAACTCGTCTCGTGACTCCAAATTTCTAATGTTCAGCCTACATTTTGTCCGGTTAATTTTATTTTATTAAATTCCAGACTCAACGAGCTCAGAGTCCAAGAACGCCGACCTGAGTTCGACGGTAGTTATGGCCGCCCAAAGTCGACGCGTCACCTACGCGGTGTGCGGAAATTCGGGCACACCCCAAGCCTCGTCTATCTCCGCTTCTGGATTTTTTCCATCCTGCAACACAAGGTCTGCTCTCGAAAAGTCCCGAACCTGTGAAAACTGGTCTTTGACCATCACACCAAACAAACCACACAATGATCCAAATTCGCTCAAAACCTGACGTGAAAACCCGTGAGGCTAATACACGGCCCCTAGGCGAAAATAACTGCAGTAGGAGGAAACTTACCTCAGATCGGGCCTCCGGGGTTCTTTGTCGTCCGGTCTGCTCTTGACTCAACACCTCCTTCCTTCTTCCCTCTTTCTTTTCCCTTCCTCCCCTTTCTTCTTCTCTTTCTTTCTTTCCTTCTCCTTCCTTTCCTCCCCTTCCTCCTCCTTTCCTCTTCCTCCCCCTTCCTCTTCTCCTTCCTCCCTTCCTCTTTTCCCTCCTCCTTCTCCATGCCGCCTCCTGACTGACCGCTTCTTGGCTGCCCTCCCTTGCCCCCACCAACAGCCCCCTTATATAGGCATGGCAAAGAGCCATGCATGTTGACACATTTAAGATTACGTGTCACACATGCATGCCTTTTCTGATGCATCAGGACACATGGCTTGCCATAAGTCACTCACATGGTTTACAGATAGGTCACTCACATGGTTTTTACATGTGTCACCACATGGTTCGCCATGTGTCATCCACATGGCTCGCCATGTGCCCCGACACGCTGCTTCTCGAACACGAAATCTCGACCATTCAAAATTCAACGAAATTCGACCGTAGCTAAATTTCACGAGACGATTCTAATCTGCAATCCGCTTTGTCATCCGAGATCTAAAAATCCTAACTTTTCTCCGCACTATTTCTGAATTACCGCTTTACCCTTCTTTTATCCGAAAAATTTAAATTTAAAAATTTTCACGGTCACACTCCTCCCTAAAAGCACTTCACGCGAAATTCACACACATACACACACACAATCAAACACATGCATAAGGCGAGCAGGTCATTTAAACATTAATGACTAGAGTTACATCTTCCTGGGTCGAACAAGAAGCGGATAGTCAAGGGCCAAGATCTGTCTCACGCTCCCATGTCACCTCCTCAACTCCTGCTGCCACAACACCTTACAAGCCTCACGGTCTTGCCACGCAAACCCCGCTCTCTACTTATCCATGATATGCACCCGTCCTCCGGGCTGTCCCATCCCGCATCAACAACAAGCCCCCCAATCCACTATATGAGCTGGATCCTGAGTGTACCGGAGCATGAGAAGTGAAACACCTCATGAACGCCGACAAACTCGCGCAACGCTTAACCGACACGCAACCGCGCCCACCTTCGAGCACCCCAAGGGTCCAATGTACCCTGGGCCGGCACCTTCCCCTCGGCTCACGGTCCGATCACTCCTCTCTTAGGCATCACCTTCAAGAAGACACGAACACCCGCCTCAACCCAGAGGTCGCTGGTCGACACTGCGAACTCTTCTCCGTCAGCCTGAGCAAAGAAGGGGACGCTTCTGGATCATACCCACCTTGTTCGAGGTGTCTCTAATCAAATCTAGACTAGTGATGGAGCCTCTCCTCCGGTCCAACATCGCGATCGATACACTCCCAGAGAGCCCCATAGTATGCCATCTGAATACTGTGATGATAATATCAGAAGTAATCCCACTGGCGGCGTTCTCCCAACTACCTCAGATCCAAGACGCATGCTCGCAGCATATCCTCTAAAATCTGAATAGTCCGCTCTGATTGACCATCCGTCTGAGGATGAAAAGCGGTACTCATCGACAGCTGTGTCCCCATGGCCTTCTGGAAACTCTTCCAGAACTGAGCCGTAAACCGAGGATCCCGATCCGATACTATGGAGACTGGAACTCCATGCAACCGTACTATCTCCCGTATATACAACCTGCAGAATTCCTCCAGTGTGAAGGTCATCCGCACGGCCAGAAAATGTGCCGACTTAGTGAGTCGGTCCACGATAACCCACACCGCATCATGCTTCCGCAATGTCCGTGGCAAGTGAGTCACAAAGTCCATCGTGATGTGCTCCCACTTCCACCGCCATTCCAATGGCTGGAGTAGCTCCGCTGACTCTTGCGGTTTCACCGACTGGCTGCACGTGAGACACCGTCAGATAAAATCCCCGACGTGCCTCTTCATCCAAGCCCGCAATGGGCACAAAGGTCATGATACATCTGCGGCCACTTAGATTTATTAAAATGACCTGGAGCAATTAACTCCCTGAGGATCTCCTCCCTCAAATCCGTCGATTGGGGGACCACAACCCATCCCTTATACCGAAGACTACCATCTGTGTGGATGGCCCAGCCTTTCGCTCACTGCACCTAATCAGACTTTCGGGTCCCCCGATGGATACTAGTTTTCAGGTCCTCGTGAACCCGGGACTTCATCACCGCCGCGAGACGGCAGAGCTTCATCATACTTCCTTAAGGTACCTCAGCCGCTTCATCGTATCGCAATTGAACCCGCCACTGCCTCTTTAATCCGCACTTTTAAGTTATACCGCGCACTCCTCGCGGATTCTCAAGGCTAAGCGCGGATTGAAGCACCACATTTGCCTTACCTGGGATGGTAATGCAAAGTGAAGTCAGAATCTTCCAAAACTCCATCCACCTAGCCGCTTCACGCGCTGGAGGTCTCACCGCATGAAGATGTATTTCCCGCACTCGTGGTCCGGAACACCGAACGCCACCATATAAGTAGTGGCGCCAAATCTTCGTATGCAAGACTACGCAACCACCCATGTCATGCGTTGTAATTTCGCCGTGATTCAACCCGCCAGAACCATAAGCCACAACCTTCCCTTGACGCATCGAACACACCCCATTCCATCCTTCAAGCATCACAATACATCAGGTACCTGTCCCTTTCGACTATTAGAAGTAGGAGCTGGGCAAGCCTCCTTCCACCTTAACGCCGTCACATGAGCTCTATCCTGGCTACAAACTCGAATTCCTCCTTCCGAGTCAATCTTGTCATAAAGCACTACACCAGAGAAATCCTCTATAAACCTCCTATAATACCCTGCCAATCCTAAGAAACTACGTATCTCGAAGACTAACTTCGGTCTCCCCCAACTCATCACAGCCTTAACCTTCCCCGGGTCCACTGATACGCCTGAAGCTGACACCATATGTCCCAAGAAACCCACCTCAGCAAGCCAAAACTCACACTTACTGAACTTGGCATACAACTAATGATCCTCAAAAGTCAGAGTGCACGATTCTCAAGTGATCCTCATGCTCCACTCCTCCGATCGGGAGTAGATCAAAATGTCATCAACAAAGACCACCACAAATTACCTTAAATAGGTCGAACAATCTTTCTATTCATGAGGCTCATGAATGTCACCGTGCATTCACAATCCAAAGCGGCATCACCGTATAAACTCAAAGTGCCCATACCGCGGCCCCGAATCGCCGTCTTAGTGGATGTCTCATTCCTAACTCTCAACCGATGGTAACCAAGGCGGCTACCATCTTTGGAAGTAGATCACTCTCTCAACCTGATCAAATAAGTCATCAATCCCTGTGAATGGATACCGATTCTCGAACAGAACCTTGTTCAACTATCTCAGACCCACGACAATGGGTGGTCTTATCCTTTTCTTCGCAAACAGGAACCTGAGCACCCCATGGTGAAGTGCTTGCCCATCGAAACCCCGCCCCAAGAACTCCGTGATCCGACTCGAGCCCCGCACCTCAACCGACGCCATCCTGGCGCGAGTCATAGAAATGGGTGACGCCCCTGTGATGCAACTCAACGCAGAAGTCTACATCCTCAGCTGGAGGTGAACCCAGAGCTCGTCCAAAACATCCGTGACTCGCAAAACCACCCGAGGTAGACTCATCCCTGCCTCACTGCCTGTGGTAAGGCAATAGCCAACTCCACAACTCGCCCCTCGCCATCATGAATCGTACATTATAGTGGTGAAGCATCGCGCCATTCCTCAAAACACAACATAAGTACCGCTGGTGGTGGCACACCTCATACGCACACAATCTATGACAACTCCGATGTGTGTCGCCAACTGCCCATCCCGAGGATGCACTCAAATGATATCCCCATGACCTGATGTCCACCGTGAGGTAATCCCGAGATCTCTAACTCACATCCTCGACATAACTGGAACAATTTCGCCTTACCCCCTGGGGGAGAATTCACATGCAAGTGAGCCGTCGGCCGCCTTAACCTCTAAGCCCCTTCCTCTACTACATCTACATAAGTCAAACAACAAGTTTAGAATCATTTTCGGTGGTCCTACTATTGCCGCACATGCCAACCAATGGGACCTAATATCCCGAACCATCCGTCTGCTTCGAACTCCTAAGGTTACGCTTCTTAACCCTAAGAGCTCAGATTTCCTATATACATCCTACCACGTATATAATTCATGTAATTTGTAACACACAATCACACATACAATCCGAGCATACATAAGAAAACACACAATGCATGCTATGATCTAATCCTGTCCCGTGGACTCCTGTAACCTACTACCTAGACCTTTATACCAAACTATGATCCGATATCATTTTCCAAGCACTAGTAACTCTAACTCAAGCCCAAACACCCAAGTTATACCAAGTCATGATGCTCCTAAAAACATTAACAAAGATGTCTTGTGATCCATGCCCCACCAAGCCCCAGTATTCAGATACCAAGCTCGATACTGCCAGACGCCTAAAACTCGGGTCCTCAGCCGACCACCGTCAACCTATTGAACCCGCGTGTCTCATCACGAGACCTATGCTTCGAGTAAACACCCATCAGCTCATCCTCCATACTGGTCCATACTGCTACAAGACCATACATTTCTATAGGCGAGATCCAAGAGTTATTACATCACTCTTAATACAAAACATATATTAAAACTAGTTCGTTTCTAATATATACATAAACAAGAATCAAGGCCAAGGCCCGGCCTGGTCATAATCCCGCCCCATGAGCGCCCGTCCGCCCGTACCGTCCCAGACCAAAGGGGTCCCACGACTGGAGAGCTAACGCCCCAAGAGATAAACTTGCCAAGGGCTATTCCCACCCAAAGTACATGCAAATGATCATTTACAGTCAAACCAACAACCAACTGCGGCATACATGTTGTCCTATCATGGAAATCTACATGCATGTATGAGACGACACTCTACATGCCCTGCTAACGTCAACCTTCGACCCACCACCCAATGCAAGTTCTAATGGGAAATCAATACTAAGTCACCTTAATTCCCATCCCCACAACCCGTATTCAATGTGATATTTATTTAATCATTTCAGGTCTTTCGGGCAACGTAACTTTTCTCGGTCTCACCGCGGTCTCTTACACTTCTCCGACATTTTTCGGCTTTCACCGGATACGCCGTCGAACGCGCTGCGCTTACCTTAGGGGGTATTCATCCCCTACTTGCTACGACACATTTCATTTTCCATTTTCATTTAACACTGTGAACCCACCCCGACTTCGTCCCTCTACTTCTCCCTGCTTCCACACTCATTCAACACCAAACGCGCCCAACCAAGCACTCATGCACCCGCTCTCTCTATGTAACGTGTGGGTGTTACCGAACACCAATGCAATGCAATTTGTGCCATCGCACTAAACCCATGACCAATGTATGAAGACCTCAAGATGGACATTCTACATCAGACATTATGTGTGTGCTATGAATACTCATCTAATGCACACAACATTTCATATATTTAGCATACATGCAAGCCATGTCAGATGTTCCATTACATTCAAATTATACATCACATAAGCATGCACTATATATTTTCTATCATTTATGTCAACATATCATTCAAGTTACGTATTAACATAATCTAATCACATTAGGCAAGTGCCTTAATTCATATTCTCAGCCGAGACATGCATGTCAGTCATATAACCCAATGTATGTAATTATTTCCATCTTTATCACACACATATCACATAATTTCACATATTCAAAGATGTTATTCAATTTATGACACAATACACATTAGCCTCTTCCCGAATATAAATCCGCCATGCTTGCCTAAGAAATAATCCTGACTAGTCTCGTAAAGTCCAGCTTTTTTTTTTAATTACCACACAAAACATCCACGCACTAATATGCAGCCCCAAGCATTTCATATAACCCAAGCTCGAAAAACAAGTTCCGAAATCCAATCTGACCATTCTCAATCGTTCGTGACTCCAAATTTCAATGTTCAGCATTTTGGTCGAAAGCACTTTATTTACATGAAATTCTGTATCAAACTGCTATCCAGAGAGTCCAAGAACGCGCGAATCGGAGTTCAGATGAGGAGCTATGGCCGCCTCCAAAGCTCGACGCCGTCGACCACAAGAGTGCGGAATTTTGGGCACACCCCTGCTTGCCATTCCCCGCCTCGGATTTTTTCCATCCTGTGAACATGGTTCGGTCTCTGGGACATTCAAACCCCGTGTATTCACCATCACATACAATCACAAACAAACCACACAACATCCAAATTCGCCTCGAAACCGCACGAAACCCAGAAGCACATAAGGCCCCTAGCGTAAATAAACCGTGAGTGAGGAACCTACTTCTCAGAGTACGCTCGGTTCTTCATTGGTCCGGTCTACCACCGCTGAACACCCTTTCTCTTCCTCTTTCCTTTTTCCTCTTCCTCCTTTCTTCTTCTCTTTTCTTCTTTCCTTTCTCCTTTCCTCCTTCTCCTTCCTCCTTTCTTCTTCCTCCCTTCCTCTTCTCCTTTCCTCCCCTTCCTTCTTTCCCTTCCTCCTTTCTCCTAGCTGGCCCTACGATCGCTTCGCTGCCTCCTGCTTACCAACAGCCATGAGCTCTTTATATAGGGCATGGCAAAGAGCCACATGTTGGGACACATGGCATGCCATGTCACACACATGGCTTGGGTTATGTGTCACACATGCATGCTTTCATGACAGGACACATGGCTTCAGGTTACCTACATGGCTTGGCCATGTGTCACTCACGTGGCTTGCCATGTTTCACTCACATGGCTTGCCATGTGTCGCCACATGGTTCTATGTGTCGCCCCGACACGCTGCTTTCCTCAAAATATACCCCAGACTATCTCAGGACCAACTAAATTGACTGTGAATAAATTTCGCGAGACGATTCCAATGGCAACCTGCTTTGTCATCCGAGATCTAGAAAAATCCCAACTTTCTCTAGACTATTTCGATAAATTACCGTTACTTCTCTTTTTATCCGAAAATTTAAATTTAAAATTTTCACGTTTACACCTACGTGATGGTAAGTATTGTGCGTTGGTTTTTTGCGGAGCTTCTCATAATGGGCGGGACTTTGCCCAGCCAGAAATTGGCGGATCCTAAAGAAATGGACACAAATCTGTGGTATCAAGTTATATGATATCCATAGGTTTTCCGCGGGTTAATGGTTGATCAATGTGACTCCTGATTTTGGGGCATCATAAATATGTTGCGTTCTTTCTCGCTTCAAAACCATGTAACTTCTTGGAATACAAGAAAAATAAGAGATAAATATATTTCAAACCAATGTTCATAATATTTTATATTTCTCAAACAATTTCATATCATAGTAAAATCCACCAATTTTTCTAAAACATGTACCCATGATTCTCAGAGGTATTTGTTCAAATAAAATGTCAATTATTTTAACCCGTTGACGAGAGCCATTTTGTCAATTACTATAAACCATTGACTGGGGTCGTATTTGTCAAGTTTATACCCATTGACAGGGGTCGCATTTGTCAAGTTTATACCCATTGACCGAGGCCGTAATTGTCAAATTTATACCCATTGACAAGGGTCATATTTGTCAAGTTTATATCCATTGACAAGGGTCATATAAACCCAAATCAGATATTTCTTCATGTTTCCAATTTCACAAAAATACTAAAGTATATCTTCATAATTTTCAATTTTTACCGTAAACATTCTCAAATCCATTTTCCATATAAAACACATATTTGATCCATGCATGTGATTTAAATAACTAGAAAATTCCAAAACTCATATTCACATATACTAGCAAAAAGCCAAGAAGCCTCAAGGAGTCATAAATCACCTGAATAATATGAATAACATCCTATTAGTCAAAAAAGTAATTTTCTATTTTTCTTTTCTAGGAACCAAAATATTTAAATCTAAAATTTCAAAGGCTCTTTAGCTTCAGAATTTCAAATAAATTAGGCCATTTTCCACAAGAGCCTCAACATCACCCATTTTCCAACTCTTATCAATTTTAAATCCCCAAAATTAGGTGGATTTCACATAAAACTGATTTTTGGTTGAAATTCCCAAATCCTTATGAACATGGTTCTTTGTAACTTGTAGGAATCTTCTGTGGTTTAACCAAAGTTTGCTAGTCCAAGAACTACCAAAATACATTAAATACCAATTCCCAAACAAATTTCTTAATATTATGTCTTTCCTACATTCCTAGGGTTTCATACTTGAAAGTTTAGGTAACCTTAAGTTTTCAAATCTAAGTTTCCAAGAGTAAGAATTTGCCCAAATACATCAAACATCAAACCCTAATCAATTTCCTTGACCATATACATTCTAATTAGGTTTCATATTTTCAAGTTTTAGAAAGCTCTAGGCTTGCAAATCTAAACATTTGAAAACCCTAACTATTAAGAATCAAGAGGGGAAAATAATACTTAATGGGGTTGATGTTTCTTGAAGCTTAAAGCCCCTCTCTTAGAAACCTTAACTCATCTTTCCTCCCCTTGAGAAAAAAAAAAAAGGTGAAGAACGTTAGAATTGTATAAGAAAAACCCCTTTTAGCAAAACATTCCTATATTAGTTAAGAGCCTCTTCCAACTTTGAAAATTTGCAAAACAACCCCTCTTATTTTCCTTTTTTTTTTCTTTTTTTTAATTATGGGTATTACAAATCCTTTGCAGAATAAGGTTCCTTCTCAACATTCCTCATGATCTCTACCACCCCGTCCTCATTGTCAACTATGTGGCAAGTTTAGCCACACTGCTATTAGATGCTACCACCGTTTTGATATTTCTTTTCAAAGAAACAATCCATCTCGCTCTGGAAAACCCTTTGCACATATCAAGACTCCCATGCAAGGATTAAAATATTAAAGTACACGTTTGATATTTCACCATATTTCTGACATCGCTGGAGGTCGATAACCTGCACAGACTCCGCCTAAGGTATTTTCTTGCTATTTATTGATAATTTCGGAGATATTTTTCCGATTTATTTGTTTTTTACAGATATTTCGGGATATGTCCCGATATTTCAGCCTTAATTTTGATAACAAGGAAGCTCAAAAAAATCGAAATAATTGAAAGGCAAGAGGAGTGGGAAAAAAATTCTCATTCATCTCTTTATCTGGCACCGTCGCTTGCCGACCCGAAGGGGGGCTGAGGAGAGGGAGTCTCATCTTCTTCTTTTTTGTGGGTGTATTGACTTAGGTTCTTTAGCTGTGGTCATGGAATCAAAGCTTCCATTTCAAGAACTAGTTTCTCTGTCTTAGTGTTCTCTTTTTTTTTTTCTAGGTTTCATTTTCCATTGTGTTTTTCGCTGATCGGGATTCACCACATTGGTTGGCAGGGAGGAAACTTATGTGGTTTAAGTAGGTTAGTGATACACTTCGCTGGGGTTCTTTCTTCTCGTGCTTTCTCCTCTGCTCGCATTCAACTCCTAAGTGGGTCTCCGACGACTGTGAGTTCTCATTAAGTTGTCGAGAAAGCGAGGGAAACACGAATAAGCTGTGTTTTGTTTTTGCAATGTGAGCTATTTGCTCGATTCCTCCAAATTCTCTAATCCCCATCGTTTTCTATTTTCTGCCTCCCGAATGTTTTCATGGAGTTCGATATTTATCTATAACATTTCACTAATTATTCATTGATTTTCCATTTTTTAAATATATAAATCTCAAGCTTCTGCATGCTACAAGTAACAAGCAAGGACTAAAATGTCGATATTTTCCATTTGAATAATTTTTAATTACCGATATTTTTGTACAAATATCCACCGATATTTTATCGATATTTTCAATATATCTGTAAAATTCAAGTATCGATAAATCTTTTTTTACCGATGTTTTGATCCTTGCTCCCATGAATGCTATGCTTACAACCAGCTCTGCCTCCCCTGTGTAAAATCAATAATTAAGCAATCTGATCATATCAAACAAAATTAGAATACTATATGCTCATATATGTGGAAGCAAGATGTCAAAACTTACCTCCAGCAGTTGTTCAGAAACAGAGGAAAACTAGAGCCTTGGAAAACTGAAAACCGAAAACCGAATTGTTGAAACTAAGAAACCAAAATGTAATCACTTCTGGTTCTTCCAAACCTTTCTCAATCAAAACTCGAAGGTAAATTTTTGTATAAATGAGTAAGCTTAGGGATGCAAAACTTGCATCATTGATTCCTTATATAAAGATTCAGGCCATCCCTGATCTCCCGAAGAGTTGCAAGGTTGAAAGATGTTGAATGAAAAAGGTGGGAAATTTAAAGTTTTAAATTTTAAAAATTAAAAACTTAATTAATATGGATCAATATTCTTACATTCTCCCACTAGGTCCATATTGTTCAACAACTATCATAAAGGGAAACTAAATATATAAATCATTGAGATATGTCCTCTAATAGTGAGTATTATCTTCCATGTATTACAATATATCAAGTTTCTCAATACAAACCCTTAAACTTATTGAATAAACCATATGTTTATTCAAGGTCCAAACTTAATGATATTTCTTAAAATAATAATAATAATAATCTAAAATGTACAAAACCATATGAGAAAATATCAAATTGAATAAGAGTTTCATTAAAATAATGAAAGTACGTACAATAGAATTACTTCGTGGAACCAAGTCCCATTTGTATTACATGATCCTTAAAATACTTAGGTGGCATGCCTTTAGTTAAAGGATCGACAATCATCGACTCAGCGCTAATGTGTTCAATGACCACTTTCTTTTCTTTAACACTTTCTCTTATGGCTAAATATTTAATGTCGATATGCTTACTTTAACTTCCGCTCTTGTTGTTCTTAGCCATAAATACCACAACTAAGTTATCACAGTACAACTTCAATGGCCTAGATATAGAATCCATAATTCTAAGCCTAGACATGAAACTCTTTAACCATAGGCCATGAGAGCTAGCCTGAAAACATGACACGAACTTAACTTCCATAGTGAAAGTGGCAATCAAGGTTTGCTTCGCACTCTAAGATACAACTCCATCAGTTAGCTTAAAAATATTACCAGACGTTGATTTTCGAGAATCAACGTAGCAAGCAAAGTCTGCATCAAAGTAGCCAATCACCTCCAAATTGTCTGTTCGTCTATCGTCTATACACAAGCATGTAATCATTTGTTCCTTGAAAGTATCCCATCACCTTCTTTGCAGCTCTCTAGTGGTCAACACCTAGTTACTTTGATATCTTCCTAATACTCCAACAGCAAATGCAATGTCAGGTCTGGTACAGACTTGAGCATACATCAGGCTTCCAACAGTTGAAGTATATGGAATGTTCTTCATGTGTTCCCATAAGAAATAATTTTTAGGGTACTGATTCAAATCAAATGTGTCACCCTTCAAAATGGGTGCTACACTCAATGAAAAAATTTTCATGTTAAATCTCTCTATAACTTTTTTGATATAGGTCTCTTGAGACAAACCCAGAATGCCTCGAGATCTTTCCCTATGGATATTAATGCCAATGACATAAGATGCCTCACCCATATCCTTCATATCAAAGTTCTTTGAGAGAAATTGTTTCACCTCATAAAACAAACCCTTATCATTGGTTGCAAGAAGAATATCATCCACATATAACACAAAAGAAAAAAAAAATCTTACTCCCACTAACCTTCTGGTATATACATTGATCCATGATATTCTCTTCAAAACATAATGAAGCAATGACTTAATGGAACTTCAAATACCATTGGCAAGACACTTGTTTTAATACATATATAAATTTATTAAGCTTGCAAACTAAATGCTCACCTTCACTAGAGGAGAATCCTTCAAATTGTTTCATGTAAACCTCTTCCTCTAGATTATCATTAGGGAATGTCGTTTTCACATCCATTTGATATAAATCAAAGTCAAAATGGGCTACCAATGCCATGATTATCCGAAGAGAATCTTTCTTAGATACGAAGAATAGGTCTCCATGTAGTCAATTCCTACCTTTGAGGAACTTTACAACGTAGTTCGCTTTATGTCTCAATGTTGCCCATTGCGTCTTTTTTATTTTAAAGACCCATTTACATCCAATGGCTTTGACAACATCAGGCAACTCAACGAGATCTCAGACTTGGTTAGATGCCATAGAATTCATTTCTTCTTTCATGGCATTATGCCACAAGTTAGATTCCTTAGAACTCATGGCTTCAGAAAATGCTTTCCTGATCATTTTCTACCCAATGTTATACCCAATTTTTGGAAATACACTATATAATCATTTGGAATTGTTGATTTCCTAACTCTCGTAGATCTTTTTAATGTTTCCTCATTATTCTCTTGATGAATTTGTTGATCAACATGTTGCTCAATTGGTTGTTCAACAATTTCTGGAATTTCCTCATTGGCAACTTAATCTACATGATCAATATCAGTAGATGTGGAACTTAAGGAACTAGTTATCTCACACTTGGTTGTACTTGAGGGGTGTGAATGACAATCAATCTATCACTTGAACCAAAGGGTTGACCTTCATAATGATTCTCTCGGTGAATGTAATGTTCGAAACTAATCACTCGATCATCAAGTCATTCTCAAGAAATTCTGGCGATTTCTTTAATTCCACAATCCTGAAGGTTTCAAGATAGACACAAATCTATACCCTTGGACCCTCTCCAAAAGATATCCAATGAAATACCCACTAATGGTCCTTGTCTAACTTCTTTCTTATGTGGCTATAATTCACTCGTAGGCATCCCCAAACGCATATATGTTGCAAACTCACTGAACCTTCGAATAACTCCAAAAGGCGCTCTTGTGAGACAACCTCGTTAACCTCGACGCATTATATACATTGTTGTCTTTAAAGCTTCAATCCACAACCATTGAGGTAGTTTTGTATTACTCCTCATACTTCTTACCATGTCCATTAAAGCTCGGTTTCTTCTTTCTGCCATACAATTATGATCTAGAGAACTAGTCATAGTGTATTAGACAACAATCCAATTTTCTTGAAGAAACTTCACAGATGAACCAGGAGCTTCTCCATTCTCCATGTATTTATGATATTACTCTCTACCTCTATCTGATCTCACAATCTTAATGTGTTTTCCACATTAATTCTCTACTTCGACCTTAAAATTTTTAAAGGCGTCTAAAGCTTCATCCTTGGAACGAAGTAAGTAGAAATACATATATCATGAATAATCATTAATGAAAGTGATAAAGTATTTCGGACCACTTGCATCCAAGTCTGACAAAAATGTCACCAGATAATCTAATAGGCTTCAGGTTCTTGCACCCTTTTAGACTTGCGGTTTGTTTGCTTCTAATGTAATGTGCCACAAGTCTCAAAATCAGCAAAAATCTAAAGTACTGGGCAATTCTCATTAACTAATTTCTTCATTCTTTCAATGCAGATGTGTCCTAAATCTCCTGCCTCCTCTCTATAACATAGAGGATTCTCATTAACAACACATCTTTAATCCAAAGAAGCACATGCATAGAATTATAAGTAACATCATTTTGTAACTAAATATGGAAAAGACCATAAGATAATGTACCATAACCAATAACCTTAAATTTATTGGATAAACTAAAAATAGAATCTGAAAAGTTAAAGGAGAATCCTAAAGGTACAAGTCTTGAAATTGAAATTAAAATTAAATTCCTAGAAAATCTTGGAACATAAAATGTCTTTTACAATTCTAAAATGAAACCGCTACTTAAAACAAGACTGCAAGTGCCAATAGCTTCCACATGTGAACTCATCTTGCTGCCTGAATTGATGTATTATTCACTTCCCATTGGCTTCCTTAGGTTTTGCATACCCTGTAAGGTATTGGAAACATGGATTGTAGAACCGTAATCAATCCACTGGCAAGTTATGATTAACATTAACCATATTAGATTCATAGAAGACAAAAAGAAAATCGAAATACCTTCTCACTGCTTCATCTTAAATTTTGAGCAACTTTTCTTCATGTGTCCATTCTTCTGCGTAAAAATTCATTAATTCTTTCTTTATGCTTGAATGAACAAGAATCTTTCCCTTTCCTTTAGCTTGATCGTTTATTTTCTTTAAAAGTGGTCAAGTTAATCTTTTTACTCTCTTCTATCATTAACCTTCCCTCGTCTTGCACACACATGTTCAACAATTCATTAATTAATCATTTATTCTTATGTGTGTTGTAAGGGATTTTGAAGGGATTGTATTATTGGGGCAGAGAGTTCAATATAAAATGAACAAGAAAGGTTTCCGACATGGTAACTTCTAATGTTTTAAGTTGAGCTAATATATCCCTCATATGCATGAAATGATCATGCACTCCTCTTATCCCGGTAAGCTTGGTGGATGAAAACTGCATAATTAAGGTGATGACAAGAACTTTGTCAGGAGTTGCAAGCTGCTCATCGATAGCTTTTAGAAGTGGTTTGCCTTTATCAATTTTCTTGACAAAATCACGAATACTAGTAGATATCTTGGTCTTTATGAACATCACAAAGAGGCAATTGGACCTCTCCCATTTTTCATAAAGACTGATAGCTTCTACAATGTTGGTTTCGATAATGGGATTCGGTTAGTCTTTCCATATAGCATAGTCAATATCCATCCTTACCACATGCAAAAGAACTCTCTCCTTCCATACCTTATAGTTATCACCCCTTAGTTCGAGAATATCACACTTAAAATTAGAAATATTTGCAAGTTGAATAACTGCAAATGTTAAATATACATGCTTATTAATCAAAGATTAAGGCAAAATATACAATGACATGTTTTACCAATGTAAATCATGTTTTTTAAACAATAAATCTAGTGACATAAAACTTGCATGTGGATCTTACTCAATTAGATTTAAATAATCTTTTGATAAGACTATAAAATCATATTCATTTTCCTATTGCCTGTGAGTAAATTAGAAAATATAATTTGATAATTCATCCTAATTAATCATACAAAATATAATAAACATTCATGTGGGATGAGATCTATTACATTTCATATGATTTAATAACAATTAATGTTGTCAAATGTGATGTTACAAACTAAATATATAATTTTAACTAAGGAGGTTGTGGTTATTCCTTAATTAATTAAAATTATATTGATCACTTAGCATTATTGCAAGAAACTATAAACAATTTTAAGAACAATATTAAAATTATATACATAATAATTAATAATTCACTGAATAATCAATCACTTACATTTCAATATAAAATTGGTCAGAGTTAAATAGAACATCAATCGTGACATCAATCAGGCTTATTGCCTATTGGTAGAGCACTTTCATTTGAATTAGGAGGTCTTGGGTTTAAATTCTTGATCACCCATTTTTTAATAAATTTTGAAAACAGTGACTATTCATGGTTAGAGGTGGCAATTTGAAGCGGCACGGCAAATTTATATAAATAAATTTTGGCGGGCCACAGGTCGGGCCAAATTTTACGTTTTTGGGCGATAAATTAACGACCTAACACGGCCCCTAATTAAGATTGAATGAGGCTAACCCATCGTGCGGGGCCAAAATTACTATCCATGGCGCGAATGGGACAACTGTTGTCGAATAGGATTGGATATCCAAACAAGATCTTGGCGCTATCACTATGACCAAACAGGCCATTGGCTATCCAAAGAGGGGATTGGCTATCACTGCATCCTAACATACAGGGATCTATCCCTGTAACCAAACTACGACGAGGATTAGCTATCTAGGCGATTGCGACCAAAGCATTTATAACCAAACAACCCACAGCCAACGAGCAAGATAGGGTCTTCGAATGCGAATAGGGTGTCCCTTAAACCAAACAGGACAATCATCTCAGCATTTATATTGTTGTAGTTAAGCACTAACAACAACCAATTATGTAGTCTAGTGGTAGAGTGCCCACGTGTAAACAATGGGGTTTTGGGTTCACAACTAGGGGTCTCCAACGAGCCGGGCGGAGAAAAAAGACCTTAGGTCCGAGTCAGGCCAGGCCTTTAGACCCATTGACCGGTCAGGCGGTGGGTGGGGTAGGACTAGAAAGTTTTAAAGACTGACTGTTACTGGAGCCCAAATAAAATAGGCCTCCCCCTCTCCCCACCTTTCCTTCTCCGGCCACACTCCCAGCTCGACAAATATTTAATACTAGTTTATTTGAAATTTTTGATGCTTCAACCATGATATTTTTTTGTCATGTGTATTATCCAACTTCACATCGGGTCATTATGCAAATAACTAGTATTTATATGGTACTACAAAATTATTTAAGTTATGAAATTTTTAATAATACAATTTTTGCAATGATAGAAAAGATTAAAAAATATTGGGGAGAAATACCTTTGATTTATTATATTGGTTTAATTGTGGACCTTAGATTAAAACTTGATGCTCTAGATGAATGGTTGCAAGTTATTTACAATGAAGATCAAATAAAAATTGAAGAAATTAAAAATAAAGTAAATTTATTTATTATATATTTTATATAATATTTATAAAGAAAAATAGACTTGATATTAGTGTGATAAAATCATCATCCACGAAAAGACTCCTCATCTTTTTATAAAAGCCCTTTAGAAATGTTTAAAAGTAGAAAAAAGGCAACAACTAGTTCTCCAAATAATACAACCAATATAGATAGATATCTTAGTGTAGAAACAATTCCATTTGAAGACAAAGAAGATTTTGAAATTTTAGAATGGCGGAAAAACAACAAATAAAATACCTTGTGTTATCTATTATTGCACGTGATGTATTAACCGTGCCTGTGAGTACAGTCGCATCGGAAGCTGCTTTTAGTGCAGGTGGAAGAGTGGTTAGCAAAAAGCGATGTAATTTGTCACCTGAAGCAATCGAAGCAGTAGTATGTTTAAAAGATTGGAATTTAGCGGACAAGAGATTGCACGATCATGTTCGAGAAGCTGCACTAGTGACTAATACAGAGAACTTAAATTTATCAAAACATGAATGAAGCCATGATAATTCCCCGTCACTAGAAAATAGTGATTAAAATATTTCGTTAAATGTATATTGTATTTTTATTTTCTTATGGTTGAAAAGTATAAATGATTGACAAATAAGTAGGTGTCAACCTAGTTAGGATGTACTTATTTTATAGTGATGTAAACTTTTCATACATTTCCAAATGTAATTATATTCGATGAATAAAATTTTTAAATGAAGTATTTTTTATTTTGAATTGTTTTTAAGCTTACTTTTTATTTTTATTTAACTTTTGAATATAATTTAAATGAAAAACCTAACTACTTAAGTAGAGGGGCCGGGCTTTTAGGCGGGCCTCTTGACGGGCTTTTTGGGCGAGCCTAAAAGCCCATGAATCGGGCCGGCCCGTCGGGTCGGGCCTGACCTAAAATCAAGCTCGCGGCCCGACCCTTCTTAAAACGGGCTTGGGCCGGGCTTTAGCCCGTCGAGCCGCAGGCTTTTTGGAGATCCCTATTCACAACTACTTAAATAAATTTTCTTTTCATTAATTTTGGTATTAATAATAGAAGACTAGTCTTAGTAAGGCCCATGCCAATCCACATTAGAGCTTTTAGGGCCTGTTGCAGGAAACCCATGGCCTAGGGCTCAACATCAGCCCACATTCAAGTCTTCTTCAACCTCTAGAAATCATTTTGCTACCCAGGTAAACCTTTTTTTTTTTTTTTAATCCGAACCATCATCAACAAGAATTGCAACATCCTCATAATACACATTTAGGATGTCCACATAAGGATAAAATGATTTTCTTTTAATGAATCCAAAAACACTTCTATCAAATCTCATTCATATGACATTAAAACGTAAACCAATTGAATACCACGGATAGGGTAAAATCATAATTCTAAACATGCTCTCACACAACGATTTCGAAATAGAAACAAAAACAGTCACATACACTGAATATGTACGTTTCTACACTGAACATGATATAGGATCGACTAATAAGTAAACCTTCCTGAACCAGACATCTTCTTTTTTTTTTTTAAACAAGGCAGAGGTCAAACACTTGCTTTGATACCAAATATAAAATCAATAAGTAAGGAATCTGATTATATCAAACAAAATCATAATATGATCCAATCATATGCAGAAGAGAGATGTCAAAACTTACCTCCAACCATTGTTCAAAAACATAGGAAAATTAGAACACTGGAAAATCGAAAACCGAATTGTTGAAACTGAGAAACCAAATAATCACTTCTGGTTCTTCCAAACCTTTCTTAATAAAACTCGATTGTAAATTTTCTGTATAGATGAGTAGGCTTAAGAACCCAAAACTTGCATCATTGATTCCTTATATGGAGATTTGGGCCATCACTGATCTCCCAAAGAGTTGCAAGGGTTGAAGGATGCTAAATGAAAATTTTGGGAAATTTAAAGTTTTAAATTTCAAAACTTTAAAACTGAATTAATATGGACCAATATTCTTACACCCTGTACATGAAGATTGGCTCTTGGACACAGGTGCTACTCTTAATTTCCTTTATGCTTTAAATCATATCACAATTAACCTAACCATGTCACAAAATAAAAATTGACCAGCAGTTTTCGATTTGTTATTTATACAAACCAAAAACTTAATCATTTATATGGTTAGCCAAATATTTGGTTAACCATTTGTTCGGTCAACCATATATTAGTTTTTCGGTTAACTATAACCAAAAACTAAATTTGCAAATTCATAATCATATATTAAAGTTCAAATTACAATAATTATTATAAATATAATAAAAATGCAAAGAAAAAATGAATACAATCTATTCATTTGTAATCCCATGACACTTGGTGCATTTGTAATACATCTACAAAATAATATATAAAATGCATGAGATTAGATAATTTAATCACGGTTTTTTAATCAACCACATATTTTAACAACTTCAGTAGAAAAAAAAATTACATTCAAAAAAATCAGAGCCTATACGTTTTGGTTTAGAGGAAGACCGTAAAAGCTTGGTTTGGATGAAAACAGTAAAAGTGGCGAATAGGAGTGGGAAAGTCACAACTCATATATATATATATATATATATTCGATTGGTTAATCAAAACCATTTTTGTATTTTGAAAACCAAAACTGAAACCGAGATTTGTATAAAACAAAAATCAAAATCGAACCGCTCGTTTCGATTAACCTATTTTTCGGTTTGGTTTTTCAATCAAATCGGTTTCTTAGGTTTTTTTTTTTGTCAGGAAAAGTAGGTTATGGGCTGTCAATTTCAAAATAACATGACTTTAAGAATCAAGTTTTTTATAACTCAATAACAAAATGTCAATTTCAGAAAATATTATAGGATAGTACATTATGTGCTCACTGTTTTTCCTTTGACAAAGACACCCTTTTGTATATCCACCTCACATTCACTAAGATCGTACCTTGACTTCACTAATACCGTTCTTAAAGCTCACTAATATTGTACCTCAAGTTCACTAAAGTAGTACCTCAAATTCGCTAAGGTTGTATCTCAACTTCACTAAGATCATACCTTAGATTCACTAAGATCATACCTCAAATTCACTAAGGTTGTTCCTAATAGTAATTCAGAATTTGAATAACAAAATATGAAAAATAAATAAAAAAATTTTATACACAAATATTCTCTCATGAATCATACAGAACAAATATTGATATCTAACCTATAAGATGGTTCCCCAATTAAATGAGATATATAACAGAGCACTCTTAATCACCATGATCAAACGAAATTTGGGCAAAACCCAACATAAGACTTGTCATAGCTTTCCTTCTACCACAGGCTACTTGGATGAATGGTGGCTTCACATTCCATTGTCAAACGAAATCTAGGAATGATGGTTTTACATCCTGTTGTCAAATGAAATCAGGGAGTGATGGCTTCAGATTTCCTAATTTCCATTCTCAAGCTTTCTTAACACCTTGGAACACTACGTTCTTCTTCTCATTCAATCCGTATTTCAAATGAAATTGTGGCATAGGGTTTAAAGAGAAGAACAAAGAGGGATGTAGAGAAGAGGACGAAGAGGGTTATGATAGATTTTACATTCTTTTAGTTTTGTTTTTTAACATTCTTTTTGTTTTGTTTTTGTTTTATCGGTAAGCAGGTGGCATGTAAAATTGGATTTATAAAATAATATTTTTTTCAAAGAAAAAATAGTCAGCAGATAGGTATGATCTTAGTGAAGTTGAGATACGACTTTAGTGAATTTGAGGTACGACTTTAGTGAACCTAAGGTATGATATTAGCGAGCTTTAAGAACGATATTAGTGAAGTCAAGGTACGATCTTAGTGAAATATTTCGGGCACGAACTTAGTGAACCCTTGGTACAATCTTAGTTAGGCTAAGGTACGAGGTGGATGAACAAAAGGGTATCTTTGTCAAAGAAAAAACAGTTAGCACATAATGTACTATCCTATAATATTTTCTGAAATTGACATATTGTTATTGGGTTATAAAAAACTTAATTCTTAAAGTCAATGTTATTTGAAATTGGCCGACCCACTCTTTGCTTTCCCTTTTAATAAGCACAGTTTTTATTATTAGATAAAACTATAGACAATATTTAGTAAGATAAATAATTTTTATTTATATTAGATAGGGTGCGCATCACTTAAAAAGGTTTGCGCCTCGGTGTGCCTTGAACTTTAAATAACTATCATTTCATAGTACATCATGTTCCAATTTATAGAAAGCATCCCAAATATTTTAATGAAGAAAGAAAACCTATAATATTTTAGTTTTTATAATCTCTTTGATGTATATGAAACAAAAGTAAAGATGATAGTATGGTCCATTAGCTATTTTTTATACTAGAGATTGCATGAGAATGATAAATGTTTTCAGTATATGTGACGCCCCAAATCCCGGGGGTCCGTTGATAACCCATCAACCCGCGGAAAACCTATGTGTCTCATATCATGAGACCCATACATGAGTAAAAATGGCCACTTAGGCCCATACATCAATACTCACCAAAAATCTAACCAACTATATTACAATAGTTCAAGAGTTGATTACATCACTCTTAATACAACATATATTAAAATTTAGAATTCTAATACATGTTTTACAAAATGAATACCAAAGCCACATGTCGGCTTTCTTCTCAAAGCGACCTCTAATGAGCGTCGTCTTCCCGAACACTCCCTGTACCTGAAATAATGTTCCCTCGATAGGGTGAGCAATGCCTAGTAGTGATAATCTCCTACATAGGTTACTCCCCACCTAAGTGCACATGCAATGATCCAACATAAACGCATTCAAGCAAATACATGATCCTACTTGATATGGATGAGAATGGGACTCACCCTTTCCCACTTCTCGAGTCCTCATTGACTCCCTCACGCATGCCTAAGCCAAATGTGAGAAAAACATCGTTTTCAAAACAAAAGATTTTTGTTCTTGAAAACATCCATGCAGTTTCGGTAAATATATTACACTACCCTCGAAACGAATTCTTTGGATAATTTTTTCGAAGCAGTCATGGAGTCGACCCTCAGAGATGAGCTTGTTGGACACTCTCGAGGCAATTCTTTGGAGAAAATCTTCCCTTGAAATTCCTTTCACAACCACTTTCCATTTTCATTTCTTTCATGCCATGCACTCACACCTAATTTTCTAGGTTGCCCTGGTGCATATGAAATGCATTATGCCATTTCCAAACAATTCATGTTAATATATAAATCATGCATATATTAACATAAATTAACTCACAACATCATGTTATTCAATTCTTATCAATAACATCAAAATTAGCTCACTTGAGCTAATCAACAATCCAACTTAATTCCAATGGCTCTTACACAATTATATTTCATATAATTCAAACACTCATGTTAACACATTTAATTTTCATGCATTAACAATTTCTTTCCACACAATTCAAGCCATTCATTTCAAGCAATATTTTGCTTACAACACACATGGACCATTTTCGGTCCAATCGAAACAAGCGGGACTGTTTTAACGAGTCCCAAATTGAAGCAATATGCTTTGTCAGTAGGCAGCCCTCTTACGCATCGGTTACTTTGTGGGCAAAAATCTATATTTAGGCTTGACAACATCAATAGCAATTTGTGCATAAATGATCACCTGAACCACCCAGGTCAGGTGGGCCTGTCCAAAACGGGTTCCAAATTTTCAACAATTCAATCCCAAGTTTTGGGACCGATCAAACGACCACTCACGGCCTCAAATCAACCAAATCATTCACAAGGCTCTTAAAACCGAAAATAACAGAGTAGGAGAAGACCCCTACCTCTTGGAGTTGTCGAAACTCCCCAAAACCAGTGTCCAGGCGTAGCTCTTGCCACATAGAACAACTTTGCTTCTTGGCAGATGAAGCAAACGGTCAGTAGGAAATCTAGAGGATTCTTTCTATAAAACCTTACCAGATGATGATGTTTTCTACGAAGTATGTTCACTTGCAGCCCATGCCTGTATGCTTATTCTACTACACGCACAGGCCAAATGGAGAAGAAATGTCTTCTTTTGTCCCCCTTACTTGCCACTTGTCAAGCCATCATTGGCTCATTGGATTTCCTTATCCATTTCATCAACCCACCTTTGATTTTCCTCCAATTAGGAGATGCCACATGTCCACATGGGCCCCACACTTGAGCTCAAGTTGACTCATTCTGCACCTGACATGTGGCACATTGTGAGCCATTCAAAATGTGCCAAGTGTCCCGCACTACGCTCATTGCCTCGAAAAATGTGCAAATTCCGACTGTCTCGGAATTCGACGAAATTCTACGTGGTTGCTAGATTTCGCTAGACGATTCCAATGTTGAAGTCCGTTTCGTCATCCGAGATCTAGAAAAATTCCGGATTTTAACCGAAATTACCATTTTGCCCTTTTTTAGAAAATTAGATTTTCTCGGGGTTTCACATTATCTGATGAATCTTCTTTTATTTTAATTTTATATATATATATATATATATATATATATATATATATATATATATATATATATATATATATATATATATATATAATATTAATTTTTGGTTCTTTAGTTTTTAGTTTTAATTTAAAAAAATTATCACAAGTGTTTATTTATTAAATTTATGAATCAGAAAATTCCAATTTTAGAAAAATGGCAAAAGGTCATTCGGTAAAAATCCAAAATTTTAGATCGCAGGATGTGAAAGCGACTCACCGTTAAGAGATAGATCTAAAATCTAGCTCTGTATCAATTCGTCAGTCAAAACGTCGGAATTTACACATTTCAGGCACCAATATCGGGTCTTGCCGTAAAACGACATGTGTTGTGAAAAAAGTCATCTACTACAGATACTCATGTGACACATGTTGCATGGGTAGAGAGGTGATGAAAATGGACGGTCGGGATAATGCCAAGTGTCAAAAATCCAAGAGAAAGAACATGGATGGCATTATTTGAATTGTTAATGAGTATGAAGACAAAATAGCCAATAATGATCATCTTCTCCCTTTATTTGAGAGCCAAAAACGTGAAGGAGGGGGAAAATTAACAGAAGCTTAGGTTTTGATATTTTTAGAGAGAGAGGGAGTGGCTTCTCTCTAAGATCCCGAGCGATCGGACCGTTGGATTTCTTCGAACCAAGAAGGAAAGTTGCTCTAGCAGTGAGGATACGGCGTGGGCCTTGCGATTTTAGGGAGTTCGACAGACTGCTCCGTGGTGGGGTTTTAACTCCTACTTGTTTTACCTCTTGTTTAAGTGTTTTGTGATGGTTGAAGTGCGATTGAGGCCATGAGGGCCGTTTGACCTCCGATCCAAGCAGGCCGAAATGTGGAAATTTTGGGAGCCCATTTGGGCGATCAGGTATTTGTGTGTAGGGACACTGTTTTGGGTGTTTGTTTCATAATTTATGCAATAAATTGTGTGTTAGTAATGTATGAGAAGACCGAAAATGGCCATGAATAAGCAAAAGTGGAACGAATGTTTGATGAGTGGAGTTGCCCGCAGACCTTGACCCACTTGCTGCAATTTTGGGGCGGTAAAAACGAGTCCGGGTTTGTGTGAATTGGACGAACGTCCATATGTTGTGTGTATGAAATTGTTTGAAATGAATGGCTTGAGTGGTGATCGAAAGAAATTAATAGGTTAATGCCTGATGTGTTAACATGATGCCATAATTATATAGAATATAATTGTGGGTGTAGGCCATTGGAAATGGAATAGTGATTAGCTCAAGTGAGCAAATTTGGAGTTGATTGATCAAATTTGAATAACATGTGGTGTGTGCAAATTGATAATATGCATATTTGATATATTGGTTGGATTGTGTTGAAATGGCATAATGCATTCATATACACTTGAACTTCTAGAAAATTAGGTAATGGTCACATGACTTATGAAACCACACAGCGAGACATGGTTGCTAAAGGGAGTATTTCATGAGATGTTTCGGAGAATGAGGTTGGGAGGCGGTCGACAAATCATTCAGGATGAGGACCGCATGAGCACATTTCGGGAAGTTCTCGACACATTAAGCGCAGGAGGGTCTGGTTGGCCACTACTTAGAGCTGCGGTGAAAATCTCTTTTTCGAGGCATAGTTTGGTTTGAAAATGGTATTTTCTCATACATGGCAGGCGAGTGTGAGGAGTCGGTGAGAACTCGGGGGTGTGAAATGGGCATGTAGACATTCAAGAGTAGGATCGCGTGTGCGAGTGTGTGTTTAAATTGGATCATTTGCATATGCAGGTGAGGAAGTGCCCGTTAGAGTGATTCCCTTTCTTGGAGTAACTCGCACGTCGAGATAACCATTTCACAGTACGAAGGCGTTCGAGAGAGGCGACTCATCTTAGAAGGCCGATTTTAATAGGGTTGTGGCTTCATGTTGGGATAATATGTATTAGAATTGTAAATTTTATTATATTGTATTAAGAGGAAATGATACAACTCTTGAACTATTGGAGTATAGTTGGAGTGTTTGATTAGTATTGTGTTTGGGACCAAAAGAGACATTTTACTCAAGTCTGATCATGTTGATAAGGCATGCATAATTAACCAGTGAGTTTGTGGGGTTATCACTAGACACCCGTACAAAGCACCTCTGATAATACTCAGAGCTAAAGAACATGAATTTACCACTTGGGAGCTGAGTAGTGTAGGGTTTTAAAGTAAATGGTTGCACAGGCAGGGGGCCCCGGGGCTTGGGCCATAAATCTTTGGAAGGTAGAGCACATCACCATGATGACTCAGAATATTTGGGATTAAAGTGTGAATTACACCTAGACAATCCACAGACAGGATTGGGCACTTATATATACCTTACTGTTTTATAAGTAATTAGAATGCCTAACATGTTGATTTATCCCTTATATCATTGTAATAGTTAAATTGTGTGGCAGATAAAAGTAGCTTTTAAGAAAAATAATAATTTTATTGAAACTATAGTTTTAAATATGCGAGAACAGATTTAGAAAGGTTTTGGACAAAATAAGTGAGAGATTAAATGTTGAAAAATAATTCCTAGTTTTGGCTGTAGCTGAAGAAAGTAATCAAATAAATTTTTATGAAAGTGTTTTGGGTGTACTGGAGAATGAGAAAGAAAAAAAAAATGGATATATATTTTTTGGGTGTTTTCTAGTAGCAGAAATGAAGAAAAAAAAAAAAAACAAAACGGTTTGGGAACTGAAATGGGCTATTGCCCAAACTGTGTCACGATACAATAAATTATGTCGTGACATAACATGACATCTCGATGCGGCTGGAGGAGCAGGTCATGTCTGACGGAAAATTGTATCGTGACATAGCGCAAGCGTGCGGGTGCGTGCAGGGGAGGCGTGTCACGAAACAATCGGTTGTGTGACGGGCGACTGGATTTATTTGAAATTGTATCGTGATACACGGTGTTTATGTCGTGACATGGCGACCTTACGGGCGTGCGGTGAAAATTTGCAGGAAGCATGTCACGTCTGATCAGATTGTCGTGCGGCCCGAGGAATAGTTGGCTGTTTGGGTGGGTGTGTCACGACACAAGGTGTTGTATCGTGATGGGGCGGAGGCTGGCAGCTGGTACGTG
The DNA here is from genome assembly GCA_016808115.1 of Tetrastigma voinierianum. Taxonomy (NCBI): domain Eukaryota; kingdom Viridiplantae; phylum Streptophyta; class Magnoliopsida; order Vitales; family Vitaceae; genus Tetrastigma; species Tetrastigma voinierianum. Next base: position 510,038 of record JAEQBH010003196.1, read on the forward strand.
TCACGTCTGATGATTGTATCATGATGGGAGGCGGCACGGCCGTTGAGTATCGCGCGATCTGTTGTTGTATCGTGTGAGGGCGATAATTTGAGGATGGGTTGTATTGCGAGACGGGGGTTACAACCTGTTGTGGCTGTATACGTGCACCTTCTAGCGATCTGGCCGGCCCAGCCGCGATCTGACCAAGACCAAGGCTGCGACACGGTACGCGGCGCGCGATCTGGCCTTGATCTGTGCGGCCGGCTCGTGGCGTAGCGCGGCGTGCGCGCGACCTGGGCACACACAATGCGCCTGGTACGGCGAGTGTGCACCTGTGCACCCAGTAGTTTGGACTGAGTCTGCTGTTTAGGTCAACTGTTTTTGGATCCTTTGTTCTGAACAACGTTTCACCCATTTTTAAATATATATATATATATATATATATATATATATATATACTATATATATATATATATATATATATATATATATGATTTGATATATTGTCTTGCATTGCTTATGAATGCAGGGACTTAGTATATAAAATATTTTCTGTATTTGAATAGTGTCTCGGGGCTATGCTTATTCCTTAGAATCTTTGTTGAGGTTTAACGCCATTTTGGCATGTGTAGATGGCTACAGTCGGCCGAGAACATGGGCGTCGAGAGTGCGGTCGAGGCACCACCAGTGTTTGACCAGTAGGCTTTTGCTGAGGCGGTAGGTATTGCCGACAGCTGGCAGCTCGCGCGGTAGTGTAGCGAGGTGGTCGGGAGGTCGAGGTAACCTCACAGAGGTTTAGGGCACATCATCCTCGGAGCATTCACGGGGAGATCCAGGTGGTGGCGGAGACCATTGGTTAAAGTATGAGTCGAGAAGGTGTTAGAGGCTATGGAGATTACCTCTGACACGACCAGGATCAGACTAGCTGCGTTCCAGCTAGAGGGTGAGGCCCAAGTATGGTGGAAATGGGCAAAGACCTCTAGAGATCTAGAGGCAATGACTTGGGCAGAGTTCCATGATCTTTTCATGGGTAAGTATTTTCCAGATACTACGAGACATGCGAAGGCTCAAGAGTTCTTAGAGCTGAAGCAGGGGACGATGAATGTGATGGAGTACGTGGCTAGATTCACGGAGCTAGCCCTTTTTGTTGATGATTACGTGGCCACGGACATGGCCAAGGTTAGGAGATTCGAGAATGGGCTGAAGTTATCCATTCGGGGCAGGATTGTAGGACTTCGCCTACGGGATATGGACTCCATGGTCGGGACTGCCTTGACCATAGAGAGAGAGATCGAGGATGCTCGAAGCACTCGGGAGGCGAGTGCTAGTGTCAAGAGGAAGGAGAGTCAGTCTTCTTCTAGTTCGGGGAAGAAGCCCTAGGGCCCTACAGTTCACGAAGGGTTCAGGCCACAACCATTCGGTCGGGGGACGGATCGAGTTACCGGTCGAATTTGGGCGGATGGTGTCTTCCGCATTGCCGAGCGGCACGGACATGAAGGATTACCCTGGAGACAGGATCCGAGTTTGGGACCTTACAGTCCCGGCCCAGCCATGGGACGGGAGCGGGTGCAGTTCATTCCGCCCACACCACTAGTATGGGTCGGAGGAATCGATTTGATCTCGGGGTGCTATACAAGGCACAACCGGCGGCATAGGTGGGCGGAGGACAGTGTGGAGTCGAGTCGGGTCTGAGCCAGCGGGCGGATGTCGGGACCAGGGGGCTTGTCTCGCCCGTTGTACCAAAGAGGTGAACATGCGAGATCTGTCACGCCCCCGATCCGGTCAGGCCGTTAAGCGAATCGAGCCGGTTTGAGGTCGCGAGGCTCCATATCTTGGGACTTCTTACTTTTTTTTTTTTTTTCAAAGGCGAACTTATATACATGGTGTACCAATGATTTTAGTAACCAACAATCATTGCATTTACATGAATGAACTACCCTTTGGAATGGTATCCGTCAAATTTATACATATTTACTAAGTCCATTTACGATACAAATACATACATATACATATCTAATACGAACATCGAGAGATCGGAGCAGATCTATTTGGTGAGCACCTATCTACGAGATGTTGTGCTAGTGGTGTGGAATGTCACATCCTCTTTATATATCTTCCAGTACCTACGGATTGAACTTGCCAGTGCTAAGCTTTACGCTTAGTGGGAACATATAGACAGTAACGACCAATAACAATAATCGTCATCACTATCTTTTTACTTTTACTTATGCATATATCGAAGTCTATTCTTATGTGACTTATAACTCATCTCATTTTATACATGTAGATTTTGCCCTTTTCAGATTCCATATCATTATCTTATTGTGTCATGTCTTTTACAAGTTTCAATTCCTATCTTCTACATGTATGGCATATCATATAATATTCAAACAAACTTATACATATACAATGGCAAATCGAACCATATCAAGTCATATTAGATACATACAGGGTCAAAATCAGACGAATACCAATACATATTAGACTCTTATCACTATCACGGTCGAAGCCATAAATCAACTCCCTTTTGAAATTACATTTTATGATCTGGGATGCCCGTTTAAAACATTTTGTTTCGTTATATTAAACTTTCATTTTCAAAAGTCACTACAAGGAAAAAGTTAATCAATGACACGTTTAATGCTTCATTGAAGAGTTACAATGACGCTTCCTTGAAGCGTCATGGTCTCGCCTGTCATTATATAAGTTTTATAATAGCGTTTATTTTGGCGTCATCTTTGAATCAAAACTATGACTTGTTCATTTGAGCGTCATTCTCTACTAAGTAATTTTCAATCTAATAACTTAAGCTATGACACTTATTTGAGTGTCATTGATTTTATATGTTTTGTTTTATAATCATGGCCTCATTACAAGTGTGCCATTTTATCACATTAAAAATCCTATTTTCATTAATTTCATTGGCTATAAATGCGATATATGATATAATTGTGAAAATGTACGCATAATATGAAAGTAAGGAGAAAAAATATCAAGTTATGTGGATAAAAGCTACAAAGCTATCGATATATACATTGATCCAAAATTACAACAATATTCCTAACAAGTTTAATAGATTCTATGGGTAGGAGTATAAAATGTTCTTTAATTTGTTGGTAGTGGAGTATCTTTCTATGGGAGAGTGCTAAGCCCATCAAAATCACCACATAAGTCCATCTGTTCCTGTTCAAATGTGGAAATTAAGTTTTAGATATAAAAAACCAAGCAAAAAACTTTGTAGAGTACCAACTAGACTAAGACATCGATTTATTATTTTGATGAGTGCTAATGTGGTAATTTTCAAGGTATTAAATGAACATTGAACTCAAATTAGGAATACCTTCTTAGGAAGAACTCCACTAATGATAACTTGTAAGATCTGAGAAATGGAGCTGATGGAAGCCCGGCTGTAGAAAAGAGAATGACATAAAACAAAAAGGTTGACACAACATTATGTACATTCTTAACTTGTAAGATGCAAACCGACCTGATGGAAACTGACCTATAGAAAAAAGAGAATGACATAAAACAAAAAGGTTGACACAACATTATGTACATTCTTAATATCTGAAAACTAACAAAGTGATTCATAATAACAAGAATCATAGAATATATAACCATATACTTAGGTATAACTTTCTAAACTAGAAATAAGTAAGTATTAAAGCCTAAACAAAGTGAAATTCAATTTATTCTAGAAGGCTTCAATAGAATTGAAATTTCAAAAAAAAAAAATACAAAAAATGGATTAATATTAGTAGCATAAAGGAAATCCAAAGCTATATACTTATAAAATAATCTAATAAAACACATAAATGTAAACAAAAAATCTTAAGAACCAATAGTCAATCGAAAGACATAAAGTTTCCAATGCTCAATGAAAATGAGATATCTTGCATACACTTAGTATCAATCCAAAAAACACCAATTATTGATTTGACCATAACGTGATTTTTCAGCTTCCCAAAATAACATTCCTACATCTTGAAAGCAATTATAATAAGATAATAAACTCAAAAGAGGCAAGGAATTGATCTAAAAGATGTAAGGATAGTACCATAAATAAGTCAACTCCAATCACTATTTTAATTTCTCTATTTTGTTATGAGAAGGAGATTCAAAATCTACATAAAAGAGTAGTAAAGCAATCAAACAATTGTTATGTCAAATTTATAAAATCTCTAACCTCCACAATACAAAAAAATTAACAATAAGTTATATTTTTATGAAATTAAACTCATCCACCTACAAGTAAAATAATAAAAAAGTACATACTTCGTGTATTTTGTGAATTAAAATAAGAAACTCGACCCAAGCCCTAATGGGTCCACGACCTTTGTAGTAGTGGTATAGAAGAACACCTACCGCTAGGCAACTAGTTGCCATTAAATGAGCTAAACAGGGATCAATGGAGGGTGGTTTGGAGTTCAAAACCGAGTGAGCTTATCAAGAGTTCATCAATTATGAGACCTACTAACAAAGGGGTTATTCATCATAAAGCGTATTAATAAAATTCCCTAAAATTTTATTCCTCTACGTATGAGAGTTCATGTTATTCATCACAACACATCGAATAAAAAATAGAGGACAAAGCTGAATGCAAGGCTAGCAGTGTTCACCAGTTTAAGTCCATCTAGGAAAATTAGTAGATTCTGTCATTTTCTAATTGTTGTTGCAATCCCCTTTAGCCTTGCCCCTTCCCCTGCCCAAATTCTAATTAATTCTCGTAAAAAATTACATAATACTCCTCCATGTTGAACATTAATATGAGAAAATGGAGATGGACTAAGAATGAGAAAAGAATGGAATATGGGAGGGAGGAAGAAACTCAAATTATTCTCTTTCCTAATCTACATATTACCTATGCAGGGTATCAGGTTGGATAGGAGGTAAAAACTCATGATCAAGGTAGCACTCAATTCCTCCAAAGGTCTGGATGCTATAAACAAGCTATCAAATTCCTATTATCTAGTAATTTTATAGGTGACTAGGACTTTCTTATATATTAGAAACAACTAATTAAGGAAATTTAATTACAAAATATAAATTGACTTAAAGAAATGTCGAGTAGAACAAATATATTAGGGACACCATGCTGACTTAAAAGGATAATACCTTAACCTAATTTTGTATATAAAAACAAATGAAAAGTATATAAATAAAATCGAAGATAAATATAGTTCTAATTCCTGAATACTTTACACGGACCTAGCAACGTCGAGGATGCTTGATTATGATTGTTTTTAAAGCAAACTATGGCTCTAATCTATTTGTTTGAGAAAGGATCCAAGCTTATAACTTTATTACATGATAGCATCTTGTTAGACCTTTAAAGCGAAGAAGCAATGTTGATTGTTGATGTTTCTTGAGAAATAAATTTAAAAAAATGTCATCATTTTCAAAACTGTAACAGTTTAATGAGCACATGTTTTTAACCAAACATACTTTATAATTAATGTAAAACACCTAAGTAGTCCTTCAAAAATGGCATTTCTATGTCTTTGGAAAGCATGTACAGTGCTGCCATGATTCCTACATAAGTTCTAAGTGAATAAAAAACTTTAAGCCCTTATTGCTAAATTCCCTGTATTTATCAAGAGCTTTAATTACAACAGGACTTTTGATAATTTAAAGTACTTTGACTCTAATTTAAAGGAAAAATTCATATAGATTCTCTTTTCCTTGATTTAGAAAATTGTGGTTTTGCTGTGAAGTTAAATTCCCCGTTTCATGTTATGGATTTAAAAACTTATCATAAGTTCACATCGGTTTTAGAAAAGATAATCACTAATGATACTAACAATGAATATCCAGTATACAAAAAAATCCGCACACTGTACACCTTGGATTACTTTATATCAATTAAATATAATCCAAAACTTGTAACATATAGATTCCCTAATGAAATCCTTGATTTAGAAATTAGTTCAGAAAAGGCAACTTTGACATTAAAGAATGTATGATACAAATTCTATCAAGAAAAAAAAATGTACCTTGTCTTGTTGCATTTGCGAAGAAATAACGAGTCATAGAAAGCCCAAGGTTATGCACTTGAGGAATATTTTCTTCAATGTAGTTAATAGATAAAAACCGGACGGACTTTTGACATGAAATTGAACGAAATGAAGTAGTGGCCACAAAATTAGCATACCATATCAAACCATTGCACAAAGTGCTGTTTTTCGAAGATTGACATGAAATTATGCATAGAATCATAATAAATGAGAAATAGAATGCAATTGTTGCTGAAAGAATTATTTGGTCATCGATAAGTAAAACTTGCAGCCGGTAATATTCTTGTAGTGTGCAATCATACGAGTTCATAGCGGAGGCAGTTTGCAACAAGCGAGAAGGAAGAAAGCGCTGGCAGTTACAAGAAGCTAACAATTAAATAATAACTTTTTAAAATCACAAATTAAACCACTTAATCCTGACAATTTTCCCTTGGAATAGAGGAGATGGTATAGTTTTACACTTACGTCTTTAGGAACGACCTTATTATTTTCTATTTAAATTTTGATATAAATGTGTAAAAAATAAAGTACAAGAGGTAACTGAACAGACTGTTTAACCCATATCTAACGGAATCAACCTAAGCTAAACAAACTTGACCTTCTTAAAATGAGATAGAAGTATTGAAATGAGATAGGTTGGGATAAAGTTGACTATCTGAGTTAAAATCACGGTAGGTTCGGGTTGAATAATTCTTAATTTGGTTTAGGTCTCAACCTTGACTTACAGCCTAGCCATAGCCTCACCACACACAGAATAACTTCAAATGTTTTAATGTAAAGAGTGTCACATTCCGATCAAAACGAGCCTTAAAAGCTTATATAGAGGAGCAAGAAACCCTTTCCAACTTATGGAGTCACAGTATAGGGAATTCTTAAAAAGCCTAAAGATATCCACATATCTCTATACTAGTATGCAATTTAAGGGAAGATCATAGAGAATTCGAGAGAGTTCTAAAGAACTCTTGTTCATGGCATATGTGTAGACATTTCTAATGATTCTAGTGGAAGTGTCCAGCTTGGGCGCAACTAGACTAATAGGGGATTCGAGCGGAAGTGTCCATAAATAGACGAACCTTTGTAATCCAAGGCACTAAACTCTTGTAAAGTATCCTATTGCGTTGTACCTAGCTTACAATTCTTGTACATTGTTTATACTACTAGCCAGCTAAATACATTGGATAGATGGATATGTGAGCTTAGGAAAAACTTAAATTTGTGAGACATTTTAATTACTTCCAATTTTAACATTATTAATCTTTCTTTTTTTTTTTTCTGTGATTCAAATCTCTAATAGTATAGAAAGAAAGCACATTTTCTTCTTTTTATCTTTTCTTTCCCAGAACAGAATAACCTATCTAAATTTCTAGGAGAAAAAACACAATAAAACATCATCTATAAAAAAAAGGGCCTTTTCCAAGAGGACATCGGAATTTCAATGGTGCATTCTAATGCCATTTATCCAAAAAAGAACAAAAACCGGAGTTTTATGATGCAGTAATGAACAATCTGCGGCGGCGTAAATAAGCGATGAAATAATACTTTTAGTGAGAAGGGGTCGTGACTGTACAACTCCCAAATACCACCTAATAAATCCAATTCCTGATCCAAACGATGATGACGATGAAGAAGAAGAAAAAGAAAAGGGAATTGAAAATGCCTCAGATGCCGATTCTCTACTTTTGTTGAGATTGTGATAATGATGATGAGTGCCCATGTTCGCGATCTGCGGGAATCGAGAATAGTTGCCGTGTCGGACTTGCAAATGAGATAAGCGATGAGCGAGGCCGTTCTTCGAAAGCGCCTCCCCACATTTTTCATAATGGTAAAACTGGGAATGTGGGCGAGGTTTTTTGAGATGTTTAGAGGCGGTTCTTTGGAATAACCTTTAAATCATGCGAAAAGCGACTTCACCAAATGTGGCGGGCTTGCGAAGAAAGATGAAATTTAGGGGAGTGCGGGAATGTTCTACAATAAGACATTAACAAATAAAATGAAGAGGGATACCTCATTCGAAGAGAAAAAAAATCGATTTTCAAAATCAAATCCCCTTCTGAAGAAAAAAAATGAAGAAATCATACCCTAGGTTTTGAGTGAATGACAAAAACATAAACAATATTTTTTTTTATATGAATTCTAAAGCACATAACTTTGTAAGAACTTACCGATTTGGGCAGTGCTAAGAGTTCCAACGAGATTTGGCCAAGGAATCCAAAAACAGAGGTAGAGACTTCTAAACCTAGAAACCTGTCCGACAAGAAATAGGACCTTAGAGTAATTTCAAGTTTATCACAAATGTCAAGCCTCTTGAGATGAACAAGATTAAGAAGGGTATTTCTGGCATTGACAGAATCATAGAGACATCAAGAAAGCACCATAGTTGTGAAATAAATGTTGCAATAAGCAGGGGAGTTGTGAATGTATGCACGAGAGGCCCATTTTCCTTCCTTCGAAAATGCAAGAAAGCCTTTATTGGTAATTTCAGTAATTGTTTTGATCATCCCCATCGAAAATGCTATCTAAACCAAAAATGTTCCTCACTTAGATAAAGCATTTCTTTGAATAACCTGTAACTAATGGAAACCAGCCCCCATTATCAAAAAAGCTCAAACTTGCTCTAAATCTTCCTTTTATCTTTCTTTAAAATCTCCCATCTATTTGTTGAGACAAAAATCACCCCAAATCGTGTAGATTTTCTTCTAGCTTCCTCCCCCAAAATACTCCCATGGAGAGCGCCTAAATGCTAAGGGGTATCGGGTTTATGAAATTAGGGTTTTAGAGTTTTACAAAATAGGAAAACAATGGTATTTATACTCTTTTAGACGATGACGCATAAGGAAAATGTCAAGGTCCTTGTATTTTTTTTCCATGTCATTGGAAAAGTGCCAAGATTGAGTCTACACCTCATTTTAAATCACTTCGAACTATGACACCTTCAATAAGCGTCATGGTAATAAAAAAATACCTCAAGATAATGACCCTTTAAATTAAGGGTCATTGAAAATTTAATATTAATCAGACAATGACATTTCTTTAGAAGCGTCAATGTATGAGGTGTCATAAATTTTAATTTTTGTAGTAGTGAGTGTCGCGACCCGAATCCCCGACTTGACCCGGTTGGCGGATCCAAGCTGGAACCCGGTTTACTCCGACGTTTTCAATCAAAACATTTGTTTCGTTTTATTAAATTATTATTTTCAAAAGTGTCGCGACCCGAATCCCCGACTTGACCGGTTATCGGATCAATTTAGGCAGGTTTACTCAGAGCATTTTCAATTATCTTTCCAAAACATGTTGTTTATGTTATTCTATTTTTGACCTTGTAATTAAGTAACACTTCTTTTCGGGCAATCCACTAAACACAAATTTAAAGACCCATAACATTTCACATAACATGCATTTACAAAATAATGCCATTTTATCACATAAACTCATGCTACTAATTTTTCGCATGCTTTCATTTTACACACCATTTATAATATCACGACATGCATTTTCAATGCAATAATCAATTCACAATTCAATTTATGAGATTTAAGCATACACATAAAAATCCATTTACACTGTCATTGTTGAATTTATTTCACTTTGACTATTTAATTCACATTTATGGCCAGTTCCATTTAATGAATCCCGCTCTTATCATCATTCGATAATGTGCTACATTTTACAATTGGTCTCCCATCGCGACGGATGCTGTTTGGTGTACCCGACATGTGGTATTACTGTCGGTTCTCCCATCATAGCGGATGCCGTTTGGTGCATCGAACCGCGTGGTATCGATTATTCGGTTCTCCCCATCGCGGATATCTTAGTTTGGTGCATCCCGACACGTGGTATCACTTATTCGGTTCTCCCATCATGACGGATGCCGTTTGGTGCATCTCGACACGTGGTATCACTTATTTGGTTCTCCCATCATGACGGATGCCGTTTGGTGCATCCCGACACGTGGTATCACTTGACCGGTTCTCCCGTCGCAGCGGATGCCATTTGGTGCATCCCGACATGTAGTATCAATTAAATGGCATACGCCATCGCAGCGGATCCGGTTGGTGAATCCGCCAAGTGGGACATTTCTTCAATGCCATGCGCCATCATGACGGATCTTGGAGTTGGTGCATCGCGAGTGGGACATTGGATAATTTGGGTGCCTTAGTATTGTCTTGCCGTTTGGTGCATCCGTCGGCGGTTCATTCTTCATATCATTGATTCACATTTCGACCAGTTCCGTTTAATGAATCCCGTCTTTATTATTATTCACGTTCATTCAGTTTTCGAATATCACATTTTGATTTCATATTCACTCTCGTATTCACATTTATGCCAGTTATTAATAAAAGATCTCGTCCTTAATATCTTCGCATTCATTCGGTTTTCAAATATCACATTTCAATTCCATATTCACTTTCGTATTATCTTTTCAAAGATATACTCAATCACATACTCATTCATGTGATCATTTATATATACTCATTCATATGCTCATTCACGTATACTCATTCATATACTTATTCACGTATACTCTTTCATGTATACTCATTCATGTATACTTATTCATACATTCATTTACGTATACTTATTCACGTATACTCATTCATACACTCATTCACATATTCATTCATGTATACTCATTCCTTACATTCATTTCACGTATACTTATTCCACGTATACTCATTCATACACTCATTCACATATTCATTCATGTATACTCATTCATATACTCATTCATAAATTCATTTACGTATACTCATTCACGTATACTCCTATCATTTGTAATCATTTTTTTTTGGTTATATGTGATAATAATCATATATCACTTAACCACATTATGTGTTCATGACATATTGCCTCTCATGTTCACAATCATGTTTCAATTCGTTTTCATTTTCATTTTCCATAATCATTTTCATGTTTCATGAACACATCTTTACATTTTTCATTTTCTACATTTTTCTTGTTTCATGACTATTACATATAGCACTTCATATACTTATGAAGTATGATGTCTGTGGAATCACACCTCATTCATATATTCTTATTCCTCTATGAATCTACTCTACTTTGGAAGTGGAATCAATCCAATCGGATCATCCAAACTAAAGTTATGGCATTTTCATGCCAAACTAGTCGGTTTACCCGGATTACACTAGAACAGTTCGTATTACTAATTTTTCCGGGATCTTAACTCCATATTTGACACTATATCTTTGTACTCTTTTAAAGCTAAGGTGCTAAGGGTTCTATTCCAACTGGAATCACCCAATTTGGAGCACCGAAACTCAAGTTACGTCCGAAACAACCCGAACTACTCTATGTTCAAAGCTGGAACCAGAATTTGGCTTGCACATGGCCCCACTTTGACTGAATTTTTAGCCCACTTAGGATCATAATTTGGCAATTCCTACTCTTTAAGTTTTGTTCTCCTTGAAGTCTATTTTACGTAGCCACTTGAATCACTCAAATCGGATAAGAAATAAGCAAGTTATGGCCAAAATCTGGCCGGTGAAACGAGGAAAGCGAACGGGGGATGTACTAGTATACAGCCACAACATGTGCCGGTACAAGTTGGCCAAAAACGACCAGAACACAAGTTGTACCGGTACAAGTTCAAGTTGTACCGGTACAAGTCTCCGAAAAGTGCCCAGAATGTGTATTTTCTCCCATTTTTCATGCACTTTTCCATCCCAAACCAAATCTATACTTCATATACACTTGAAATCATTTCAAACTCATCTTTTAGCCTCAATTATCCTCCAAATCATCTTTCGTGGATATCTTTCATCAAAACCTTTAAGGATTTTCTCCCAAAAACACTTCTAATATGGGTCACTAACCCATACACATACCAAATACAAGGATTTGTTAGGGTTTGTTCTAACCCAACTATTTTACCTTGCAATTAATCAATGAATCCAACCTCGAAGGGAGGATTCCATGTTTTCTTTTACATTTGGGGTTTACCCACCTTGCCATTAATCTGTGGGTTAGGATGAAATCCTATCCAAACCCTAGAAAAGAAATCAATTTCCAACAAGAAACTCATGTTGGGATGAACTTTTATCAAACCACGGTTTGAATGAGAACAAAGTAACAGACAAAACCAAGGATCCATACCAAAAATCCAAGTCCATACTCAAAGTTAGTAGTTCCATACCTTTTTTTTTTTTTGGCTCCTCCATCTTCTTCCTCTTCTTCTCTTCCACTTCTTCTTTTTCCTCTTCTTCTCCCCTTCTTTCTTCTCTACGGGTTCTCCCCCAATTTGAGACCAAATTTGGTCTTTTTAATCCATGTTTTCTAAGGCTATGTTTGGCCTCTAAAGAGAACCATTTTTTTGGGTTAAGTTTCATTATTTTAATAAGGTCCCTCCAAGCTCTTGCTTCCCCCAGTTTCTAACTCCAATATTTTATTTAGGCCTCTGTTTCTCATCAACTATGACTTTAAAAAGCCCCTTTTTGGATACATTACAATTTTGTCCTTAGGGTTTTGTAACTTTTCGGGTCTCTCGTTCCCGTGTTTCGCATTTAACTCACAAAACAGTCAAATTATGCTTACAAAATACCCTAAACATGTCGAAAACGACTAGGGTATATTTCGAGGTGTTACAAGATCAGCCGGACATGCAGGGTACGTTTTATACCTATAATTATTTTGCATCATGTTCATCATTGTTGCATCTTGTGTGATAGGTTTGGGCTTAGAGGTTGAGGCCTTTAGAGAGATGATGGGAAATTCTTCCCTAGGATGTAAGGTGAGAGTTGGTCAGATGTGTCGAGATCGTGAGTCAAGGATCTCAGTGATTCTGCTCATGGTGGACCTTAGGGTGGTAGACATATTGGGTGTTGATGTCATTCTTGACATGGATGAGTTGACAACCATCGGGTTGTCAGTAATTAGGACCTTAGCCGGGTTGTCATACCCGACACGGTCTTGGAGTTGGGTGAGGTTACATATGCACGTGGTTGGATGCGTATGTGCATGGAATTTCGAGACGAAATTCTTTTAAGGAGGGGAGAATGTAAGACCCGAGAAAATTCCAATTTTCTGAAAAATGGCAAAACGGTCATTTCGGTAAAAATCCGAAATTTTTCTAGATCTTGGATGACAAAATGGACTTCATCGTTGGAATTGTCTCGCGAAATCTAGCTACCACGTCGAATTTCGTCGAATTCTGAGACAGTAGGAATTTGCATGCTTTTCGAGGCACCGAGTATCGGGTGCCGTAAAATGACATGTGTTGTGACAAAAGTCACCCACTACAGGTAATCATGTGACACATGTTGCATGGGTAGAGAGGTGATGAAAATGGACGGTCAGGATAATGCCAAGTGTCAAAAATCCAAGAGAAGGGACATGGATGGCATTATTTGAATTGTTAATGAGTATGAAGACAAAATAGCCAATAGTGATCATCTTCTCCCTTTATTTGAGAGCCAAAAACGTGAAGGAGGGGGGAAATTTATAGAAGCTTAGGTTTTGATATTTTTAGAGAGAGAGGGAGTGGCTTCTCTCTAAGATCCCGGGCGATCGGACCGTCGGATTTCTTCGGGCCAAGAAGGAAAGTTGCTCTACGCGGCGAGGACTACGCGTGGGCACCGGTTTTAGGGAGTTTCGACAAACTCCGTGAGGTAGGGGTTTTATCCTACTTGCTTTACCTCTTATTTAAGTGTTTTGTGATGGTTGAGTACGATTAAGGCCGTGAGGGGCCGTTTGATCGGTCCAAAAACTTGGAACCGAAATGTGGAAATTTTTGGAACCCATTTGGGTAGTCTGTGACTGTGTAGGGACTGTTTTGGGTGTTTGTTTCATAATTTATGCAATAAATTGTGTGTTGGTGTGTATGAGGCCGAAAATGGCCATGAAAATGAAACAAAAAGTGGAACAAATGTTTGATGAGTGGGGCGCACGGGCTGACCCACTTGCTACTGTTTAGGATTTGTTACTTGATCCGGGTTTTGTATTAATTGGACCAAAAACGTCCATATGTTGTGTGTATGAAATTGTTTGAAATGAATGGCTTGAGTTTTTTGATCAAAAAAATTAATAGGTTAATGCTTGATGTGTTAACATGATGCCATAATTATATAGAATATAATTGTGGGTGTAGGCCATTGGAAATGGAATAGTGATTAGCTCAAGTGAGCAAATTTGGGAGTTGGTTGATCAAATTTGAATAACATGTGGTGTGATTTCAAATTTGATAATATATGCATATTTGATATATTGGTTGGATTGTGTTGAAATGGCATAATGCATTTCATATGCACCGTGGTAACCTAGAAATTAGGTGTGAGTGCATGACATGAATTTTCTGAAAAACGAACATGGTTGCTAAAGGAATTTCACAGGATGATTTTCCGGAGAATGGGGTTGGGAGACGGTCCAACAGATCATTTCGGATGAGGACCATGACTGTTTCAGGAAGTTCTCCAACACATTCGCCTCGGAGGGTAGTTCCATATTTTTATCGAAACTCGGTAGTGTATTTTCGAGAACAACAAGTTTTGTTTTGAAAATGGTATTTTCTCATACATGACTTAGGCAAGTGTGAGGGAGTCGGTGAGGACTCGAGACATGGGAATGGGCATGTAGACATTCAAGTAGGATCACGTATTTAATTGAGTGTGTGTTTAAATTGGATCATTGCATATGCACTTAGGTGGGGAGTAAACCATTTAGGGTGATTCCACTACTGGGCGATAGCTCACCACATCGAGGAATATTATTTCGGTGCGGGAGCGTTCGAGAAGATGGCTCATCTTAGAGGCTGATTTTGAAGAAAGCCGGGTTGTGGATTGATGTTTTTGGGATAATATGCATTAGAATTGTAAATTTTAATATGTATTTGTATTAAGAGAAATGTTATAACTCTTGAACTATTGGAATATAGTTGGGTGTATTTTGATGAGTATTGGTGTATGGGCCCAAGAGGCCATTTTTACTCAAGTATGGGTGTCGCGATACGAGACGTATAGATTATTCCGCGGGTTAACAGGTTGTCAACGGACACCCCGGTTTTGGGGCGTCACACAAACACTTCAATTTTATAAGTGTTTATGATAGTCTTTTCAGTAATTTCAGCTATTATAAGTGCTTGTGTAGTAATTCATCCAAACACTTTAAAATAATGCATAAGAGTTTTTTAAAATATGTATCCAAACACAAATAGCTTATTGAATAAAGTACTTATGAAAAAAAAACTCTCATCTAATAAGTTCTTATAAAATAAGTGTTTAATTAAGTTGTTGACCCTAACAGAGCTTAAGTCTTCGCCTCTCTCGCATGTGGTCCTTGAAATGGATGCCTAAGGGGTTGTTAAAAATCTCAAAATATGTTCAGAATTTAAGAACTTTTAACTTTCAGGAAACATCCTGAAAGGGGTTTCCCTAAAATCTTATGGCCATAAAAATATTTTAGATAATTTTTATTATGTATTTAAGTTTAATTTCATAAATCTAAAAAACTCTCCTTAATTACATAATCATGGTCGCCCGTATCTTTGATATGTTGCTAAATTTTCCTATAGTCTAAGCTATGACTTTAATGGAAACTTGCTTAGCATTAAGGGAATACATGTTTATGTACACAAGACATTTAGCTAGATTTTTTATATTAAAAAAGAAAAAGGAAAAAAAAAGAAGAAGAAAAGAAAGGGCCATAAGAAAGTAAGGAAATACGACTATTTTACAACCAAACAATCAACCCTTAGATACCCAGTTTATCTATCCAAAATAGATAAATTCATAATTGAAAAATATATAACTGAAATAGAAAATAGCTTCATGATTATCGCTCTTGATTCAATATACAGTAGGTGTAAGACCGAGAAAATTCCAATTTTCTGAAAAATGGTAAAAATGGTAATTTCGATTAATCAAGATTTTCTAGATCTTGGATGATGAAGCGGACTTCATAGTTGGAATGGAATCTCATGAAATCTAGCTACCGCGTCGGTCAGGATGATCGAATTTACCGCGGCAGTGTGCGAGTATCACGGGACCTTGGCACATTTTGAGTGGCTCCGCAGTGTGCCCCCGCGTGTCGGCGGTGAGTGACAGGCTCAAGTGTGGGGCCATGGGTGACACGTGGCATGATGCCATTGGAGGAAAATCTCAAAGTGGTTGGATAAGTGGATAAGGAAATCCTTTTAACCAATTGGGAGCAATGATGGCAATGAGATGGAATGAAGACAACTTCATGCTTCTCCATTTTACGGTATTTATGCGTGCGGTGAGAGGGTTTTCAAATTCTAGAGAAGAAGCTCTACCTTATATACAGAATTCCCAGTAGGTGGACCATCGGTTTTCGGTGAGGCAAGAAGCAAAGTTGCTCCCCACGGCAAGGGCTACGCGTGGGTACCGGTTTTGGGGAGTTTTGACAAACTTCGGAAGGTAGGGGTTTTCTTCTAC
The DNA here is from genome assembly GCA_016808115.1 of Tetrastigma voinierianum. NCBI lineage: Eukaryota > Viridiplantae > Streptophyta > Magnoliopsida > Vitales > Vitaceae > Tetrastigma > Tetrastigma voinierianum. The sequence continues at coordinate 526,437 of JAEQBH010003196.1, forward strand.
TTGGTTTATTTTTTATTTAAGTGTTTTGTTAATGGTTTGGTTGATTTGAGGTCCGTGAGTGGCCGTTTGATCGGTCCCAAAACTTGGGACCGAATTATGGTAATTTTTAGAGCCCGTTTTGGACAGTCCACGGACTGTTTGGGCGACTTGTGTGATAATTTATACATTAAATTATGAATTGGGTGCATTTGGGCCGGAAATGGACTTGGATTTTGGTTCCACAAAGTGGAGCCGTGTGTGAGTCATGGGTTGCCCACGGACAGCCTTTGCTTGTTTAGGGGCTTTGTCAAAAAGCAGTCTGATTTGCAGTGATTAGACAAAGCGTCCATGTGTTGTTGCATGAAGAAAGTGCTTGAAGTGAATGGTTTGAATTATGTGGATTAATTATGTTAGTATATACATGTGTTTTATATGTGCTTTGTGGGTTTGTTGGGATTGGCATCATGCATTCCATATGCACTGGGGCACCCTAGAATATTAGGAGTGAGTGCATGCTATGAAATTGAAAGAAAAACGAAAATGTTTGTGAAAGAATTTCGAGGAAGATTTTTCGAAGAATTGCCTTGGAGGGTGTCCAGCGGATCGCCGGATAGAGGACCATGGTATTTCAAAGAAATATCAATAATTCGCCTCGAGAGTAGTCGATGTGTTTACAGTAGGTAGTGAGTTTTTCGAGAACAAAAAGCTTTTGTTTTTTGAAAACAATGTTTTCTCATACATGGCTTAGGCGAGTGTGAAATTCAGTGAGGACTCGAGACATGGGGTTGGGCATGTAGACATTCAAGTAGGATCACGTATTTGCTTGAGTGTGTGGTTACATTGAATCATTGCATGTGCACTTAGGTGGGGAGTAACCCATTTAGGTAATTCCACTATTGGGCAATTGCTCACCCTATCGAGGAAATATTATTTCAGGTACAGGGAGCGAACGGGAAGGCGACACTCATTAGAGGCCGTTTTGAGAAGAAAGCCGACTTGTGGCTTTGATGTTTTGGTTTAACATGTATTAGAACTCTTAATTTTAATATATGTTTGTATTAAGAGTGTAATCAACTCTTGAACCATGTAGTATAGTTGGTTGGATTTTTGGTAGTATGGATGTATGGGCTGATATGACCATTTTGCTCATGTGTGTGTCTGTGATACGGACGAGATTTCATGAGGTTGACGGGTTATCAACGGACACCCCGGTTTTGGGGCGTCACAGTAGGTAAGATTAAAAGAGAATAATATTTAATAACAAATTTAGAATAGAAATTATAAACATAGTTACAAAGTATATAAAAAGAAATTTAGGAATTGTAATTTTAAGCTACCTCAGGAACTTAGAAAAGACAAATTAGTTTTTAGAAATAACTTAGATAACAAGCATTTAATTTAAAATATATATATATATATATATATATATATATATATATATATATAACATATATATATATATATATATATATATATAATATTTACCATACATTTTTTATTTAAAACATTTTAACCAATATACCATACATTTTAATTTAAAATATTTTAACCATAACTAAGATTTTTAGACCTCACATTAGATTTGGTATCTGTAAGAACCGATAAATTCCAATTTATGGAAAAATGGCAAAATCGTAATTTCGGTTACGAAATTGTAATTTCGGTTAAAAAAATCCGAAATTTATTCTCTAGATCTTGGATAACGAAACGGATTGCACCGTTGGAATCGTCTCGCGAAATCTAGCTAGCACGTAAAATTTCGTTAAATTCTGAGACAGTCGGAGTTGACCGTTTTCGAGGGCATCGCGATTCGGTCTTAGTAAAATGATTTTGATGCGACGAAAGTCCACGTATAACAAATAGCTCATGTGCCATAAGTGGTATGAGTAGAGAAATGATGAAATGGAGCGGCGAAATAGTGCGAATGTCAAGCGGGAAAAGAAGTGACATAATATGGTCATTTTGAGTTTGATTTAAATGATAATAAAAGACAGAAACTAAATAGTGTTTGTCTTCTTCAAATAACAAAAGAGAAAACGTGAAAGGGGGATGGAGATGCAGTAGGTTCAGATTTTAAGTTCTAGTGAGTGAGAGTCTTCCTTCTCTCTACAAATACGGAAGATCCGATCGTCGGCAGTCTTCGAGACAAGAAGGAGAACTACTCTACGCGGAGAGGGCTTTGCGTGGGTATCAAATTTAGGGAGTTTCCTTAAACTTCGAGAGGTATGGGTTTCTCCCTACTTGCGTTTTACTCTTTGTTTAAGAACATTGTAAATGTTTGAGTCGAATGAGGCTGTGAGGGGCCGTTTGATCGGTCCCAAACCTTGGGACCGTTGATATGAATTTTTGAGCCCCATTGGAGGCGGCCGTAGGCGCCGGCCCGGTGGGTTGTTAAATTTTGCAATTTGGTATTAAATCATGTATTGGTTTGGAAAAGGTCGAGAATGGCCGTGAAATGCGGATTCACAAAGTGAAACGATGAATTGATGAGTGACGGAACAGTAAACCCTAGGGTTTTATTGTTCATAGGAATAGTGACACGAAAATATATTTTTGTGTGAAAATGTGTTTGATCGAGTGATTCAAGTTGAATTGCTCATGTTTACGATCATTAGCTGGCGAGCTAATTTTGATGTATGAAATGAGAAATTACATGACATGATTGTGTGACTTGAATGTTTTGTAAATATGCATGTTTATATATTTACATGTGAATTAGACTGTATTGGAATTGGCATACATGCATTCCATATGCACTGGGGCACCCTAGAGAGATAGGAGTGAGTGCATGAGGTAGTTTCTTAAGAGAACTGTTCGGAGGATAGACTAGTAAATGTAAAATATCTCGGAGGGTTGGCTAAAAAAATAATAATAATGATCGGAGGGTAGTCCATACTAAAAATATCAATCGTCGGAGACAGCCAAATTGATAATATCAGAGGGTAGTCCATATATAAAATATCAATCGTCGGAGACGGCCCAATTGATATATCTCGGAGGGTAGTCCACTAAATATAACATCGGAGACAGTCCATTACTTAGATCGGAGGGTAGACCACAAATATAAACAAATAACTTTGTTCGAAACTAGTTTTCTCATACATGGCTTAGGCAGGTGTGAGAGAGTCGGTGAGGACTCGGGATATGAGTTGAGCAGTTAGACATTCAAGTAGGATCATGCATTTGCTTGAATGTGTGTTTATTTTGGAGCATTGCACTGCACTTAGGTGGAGAGTAGCCCACTTAGGGTGATTCCACTACTGAGCATTAGCTCACCACAATCGAGGAACATATTTTTCGAGGTACGGGGCGCACGAGGAGACGGCTCGTCTTAGAAGCTGAGTTTAGAAGAAAAGTCGGATTGTGGCTTTGGTTTCGTGATGCATACTTGTATTAAATTTTAGAGGAATTTTAATATATGTATTGTATAAAGAAATTGATTAACTCTTTTGAAACTAATGGATATAGTTGTTGTATTATGATGAGTATTGTTTATGGGCCCAGTGACCGTTTACTCATGTTGTGATTATATTGAATGCTTGGGACGGGTTTCATGCGGGTGTTGTATTTGGAGTAGAGCTCCCAGTACAAAGGGACTTTGCGATTTTACGAAGTGGCGTCGGGTGGCAGGCATCCACTTGTATTAGGGGTTGTGGTGAGTCAACGGACCTAGTTTGGGGGCGTGCGGAGTTTGGTATCAGAGCTTAGGTATACGAATACCTAGGGAGCTCGGGTTGGGTATCCATCACCACTAGGTGGTTTGATGTAGAGTATAGGTATATGGAAACCTAGAGATTGAGGATTTGGGCTTAGGCCATAGTCGAGTAAGAACATCACCACTAGGTGTGGTTCGATGTTGAGTTTAGGTATGAGATTACCTAGGGAAATCACGGGACAAAACTAGGACACTGCATGCATGTGTTTGATGTGTTTTGTGTGATTTGATGAAATGTTGTGTGAATGTTTGATGAATGGTGTGTATACCATGTTATGAGTTGTGAAATTTGTGTGCTTGGTGATTAGCACATAGGAAAACTTTTGGGAGTTTTACAGTGAGTAAAACTGGAAGAATAAAATAAAAGAAATAAATTGTTAGAGATTTATTTGGTTTATTGGATAATGAAATCAAATTTTAATAAATTTGAGGTTGAACACTAGGCTTAGTGTAATATAAAGAGGTTTTGTGGAAATTCTGGACCATTTCCATAATTAAATGAAAAAAAATAAACAAAATAAATTTTACTTGATTTATTTTGGTTTCTGATGTAAAACTGGAAAAAGGAAATAAATAAAATAAATTTTATAAATTTATTTGGTTTAGAGGTGAAGAAAATACTTTTCTAAGGTTTTACAAGTTGTAAAATTGAAGAAAATGGAGTAAAATAAAATTTTATAAATTTATTTGAGTATTATGGAAAATGAAAAAAAAAAATAGGTGTGTATTTTTTCCAGTGGTTGGAAATGTGAAAAAAAAAAATTTTTGATGAGAAGAAATATTTTTCTCAAAGTTTTACAGTGTGTAAAGTTGAAAAAAAATGAGTGAAAATAAATTTTTATAAATTTATTGGATGTATTGGAGGAAAAAAAAAAAAAAAATATATATATATATATATATATATATATATATACTTTTTTTTGATCTCAGTGGTATAAATGCAAAAAAAAAGCGAGAAAAAAAATTTAATGAAATTTTTTTAGTCTGAAAGGTTTTTGGGCTACTGCCCAAATTATATTGTGAAGAAAAAAAAAAATTTTGTATTGCAAGAAAGTGAAAAGTATTGCAAGTTGGAGAGGCTTGTTTAGGCTATAAAATGTATTGCAATATAGTGGTTGTATTGCAGAGATGGAAGAAATCGTATTGCAAGAGAGGGTTTGGAAGGGCTGAAAGTCATATTGCAATACACAAAATTATATTGCAGAGAAGAAGGCTTAAGGGCTAAGTTTGTATTGCAATACTATATTGTATTGTGACTTAGAGGAAGGGGTTAGATTGTATTGCAACATGAGGAAGTGTATTGCAATAGGAGGGCTTAAGGAGGAATTGTTTTGCAAGACAACAACGGGCTGCTGGAAGTGTGTTGCATTACAATTTTTGTATTGTGACCAACAGTAACGGTCTACAGTAATCAGTGAACATTAATCAGTGAACAGTAATCTATGAACAGTAATCGTTGACCGGTCAACTATGAACAGTAAATTTCGAAAAAAAAAAATTTTTTTTGAATAATAAAATCAAATCAAATCAAATAAAAGGAGACAAAATTTTGGAACAATGAAATTTTCAAAAAATAAAATAAAATTTTTGATGTTAAAAAAAAAAAATTGATTTGACATGTGGAAATTAGTTGTCTTGCATTGCCTATAAATGCAAGGACATAGTATATAAAAGGTTGCATTTTTTAATTGCGTGAATTTGTGTTTCAAATTGCGTGGAAGGACATATACCCGGTATGATGTATATGGGAATTGTGATTGCGCGATTGTTGCGTAGGAAATTATATGCATGGTGTAATGCGTATAGGAAAAGGGTGAATGCTAAGGTTAGGAACTATGACCTTAGGAATCTGGACAATGAAATGAAAAAAAGAAAGAAAGAAAAGCTTAAAATTTTATTGAAATAAATGAATTGAGTGGTTGGAATTTAGCGCCACTTAGGAAATGAGCGAATTCGGTTCATGGTTGTCAATCTGATAGTAATTGGCGTAATGCGTTGCTAGTTAGACGGAAATGAAAATTAAATGATTCTTGTTGCCATTGGAAATATGTAAATGGTTAGTCGAGGACGAGGACATAGAGGGCGTCCACAGGGTACTGGTCAGGCACCACCAGTATTTGATAAGCAGGCCTTTGTTGAGGCTGTAGGTATTGCGTGGGTTCTTGTCGCCTGAGAAGCTAGGCGTAGCAAGTGGTCGAGGAAGATCCACAGTAACCTCAGGAGGTTTAGGCGCATCATCCTCAGAGCATTTCCGGGGAGGAATCCGATGTGTGAGACCGACCGGTTTATCACGGTCGAGAAGGTGTTAGAGGCCATGGAGATTACCTCTGACGCGACCAGGATCAAGTTAGTTGCGTTCCAGCTAGAGAGTGAGGCCCAAATATGGTGGAAATGGGCAAGGACCTTTAGAGACCTTAGAGGAGCCTTAGTATGTGAGTTCTCCCCTAGGGATTAGGGTGAGAATAGAGATGATATGTCGAGGTTGCGAGTTGGAGATCTCGGGGACTCTACTCACAGTGGACCTGAGGATCATGGACATGTCAGAGTTCGATGTCATCCTAGGGATGGATTGGCTAACAGCTTACAGGGTCGTTATCGATTATGAGCGTAAGAGGGTTACCGCTTACACGCAAGACGGTACTCATGTAGTAATTCAGGGGAACAAGCATAATATTTTGCCCCACACAGTATATGAGTCCAGGTGTCAGGGACAGTTAGCGGGTTGGCTAGCGAGCCTTACCCTAGAGGACGAGGAGAGACCACACTTAGATCTACCTCGAGTAATTTTCAAGTATGTGGATGTTTTCCGGATAAGCTGCGGACTGCACCTCCACGGAGGGTCGTAGACCGGTATCGAGTTACACCACGGTACTTCACCCATCTACATGACTGCATGGGATGGCGCGATTGAGTACGGGAACTCGAGTCGATTCTGGGGCTATTTGGACAAGGGTTTATCGGGTAGAGCACTTCATCATGGGGGTAACCGGTTCTGTTTGCGAAGAAGAAGGACAAGATCAACCGTACGTGATTACCGACCAGGTTGAATAGGGTTACGGTCAAGAATCGATACCCATTACCGAGGATTGATGAGTTGTTTGATCAGTTGAGAGGAGCGCGAATCTACTCCAAGATAGACCTTCACACTAGTTACCATCAGCTGAGGGTTAGGGAGACATATATCCCTAAGATAGCGTTTAGGACGCGTTATGGGCACTTTGAGTTTACGGTGATGCCCTTTGGATTGACGAATGCGCTAGCGACATTCATGGACCTCATGCATAGGGTGTTCCAACCTTATCTAGATCAGTTTGTCATAGTCTTCGTGGATGACATTTTGATCTACTACCAATCTGAGTGGGAGCATGAGGATCACTAGAGGATCGTGTTGGGTTGTTGAGACCATCGGCTGGCCACACCAAGTTGATAAGTGTGAGTTTTGGCTTGCGGGGTGAGATTTTGGGACACGTGGTGTCAGCATTAGGAGTGTCGGTCGACCCATAGAAGGTCGAGCGTGATGAGTTAGGAGGCCAAGGTGTCAATCTTCGAGATCACATTAGTTTTCTTGGGATTGGCTGGGTATTACAAGAGATTTGAGAATGGGCTGAGGTTGTCCATTCGGGGGCGGGATAAATGGGATTTCACCTACGGGACATGGACTAAAATGGTTAGGTTAGCTTGACCATAGAGAGAGATCAAGAATGCTCGGAGCACTCGGGATACGGGTGTTGGTAGCAAGAGAGAGGATCAACCTTCTTCTAGTTCGGGAAAGGCGGAAGACACGCTTCACCGAGTTTCGGGACTAGGGCCAGGATTGGGCATGTGAGGCAGGTTGCCTTAGAGACGGGGATCCCCCAGGATTTGGGGACAGTGTAGTCCCACGATTAGGTACAATAGAAACGAGGAGAGTACACGGTTAATTCCTCCACACCCCAGTGCTTGGTCGGAGGAACCGGTTTCGGTTCGGGGGTGCTATACAAGCACTTCCGGCCCAACCTGGATGGGCGTGGAGGGCGAGTGTGGGTGAAGTGGGGGCGGTCGAGGAGTTGCGTAGCGGGCGTAAGTGGACCTTAGAGTGGTAGACCTATTGGTTGTTGATGTCGAGGCTTGACATGGATGAGTTGGCGACCATCGGGTTGGCCGATGGTGGAAGCCTTAATGGGTTGGCATACGGAAACACGGCTTTAGTTGCAGAGGGTAAGGCCTTTAGAGAAGCCAGGTATAGATGTTCTTCCCTAGGATATAGGGTGAGAGTTAACCTGATAGGTCAGGATTATAAGTGGGAGATCTCCGAGATTCTGCTCATGGTGGACCCTGAGATTAGGTGTCATAGTATGGCATTATTGCGTTCGTGTGCACGGTAACATCCCGTCGAGTCAGGTGTGGGTGCTCGGTATGGTCATTCACCACTCTTAGTGAGTGTGGGTTGAGTTTGTCTTTAGGACTACGTCCAATGAGGACTCATAGTTCGATTCAAGAAATGTAAGAGGCTCGAAGTGTAAGCCGAAGAGTTATGTTAATCGAGATGAAAACACACGGTCAGGTTGTCACGTAGACTTAAAGTTGAGTGATAGGAGTCGAGAGTGACTCGAGAATTGGATACCCCTTTGGCAATTGCATTGGGTGTTGTTGAGCCGACAAGAGCTCGGTATATGGATGTCATGACATGGACTAAGTTGACGGTCCATTGGATTGTCGTGATTGACAGCAGGAAGGTCGGCAATTACCTTGGTAAGTAAGGGTTGTGTAGGGTTACGTTGTGTGGATTATCACAGTGTTAGAGGACATCTTTGCGAGCATCGTCCTGGAGTCGTAAGGAGTGGAGGGAACAATTGCCCTTAGTGGGTCGCCTCATTGATAGTTATCGAGCGAGTATACAAATGGCACCATATGAGGCATTGTATGAGAGGCCATGTAGATTCACAGATATGATTGGGTAGAGATGGAAGGCTCCATCACGAGGTCTAATCGGTTAGAGATACCTCAGGAAGGTGAGCAATACGACAACGTCTTCTCCGCATTTCGAGGCCGGTGAAGAGTTATGCGGATGTACGACGTCGGCCACTTGGGAGTTCGAGGTTGGGGATCATGTCTTCTTGAAGGTGATGCACAAGAGGGTGGTCGGGTTCGGTAATGCGGGAAGCTATCGTAGGAGTTCATTGGACGCTTTTGAGATACTCGAGAGGGTAGAGCCTTGATGCGTCTGCGATTAACGATTCTGTGACATGTCAGTGTCCACGAGGTGTTTCACGTCTCCGTAGCCGAATATACTCGGATCCGGCTCATGTGGTGGATTGGGGACATATTGAGGTTGACATGGATGGGACCTTCGGAGGACCGAGTGTGCATTGTGGATGGCGGGTGATCGGGTTTTGCGTCTGAGGCAGGTAAATTTGAGTGAGGAAATGCTTATGGAGCCTTATGGGTGGAGGAGTCCACTTGGGAGGCGCGGGAGGACGATGCGGGCCACCTATCCCTTCTTGTTTAGGGATGAAGGTGCGTGGTTTAATTCGTTTAACATTTAAATGGCTAGTTACATGCATGATAGAGTGCGGTGCACATGCATGTGAGTGATTGTGATTGTCCTGAATTTCGGGACGAAATTCCTTTTAAGGAGAGGAGAATGTAAGAACCGAGAAATTCCAATTTATGAAAAAAGGACAAAATCGTAATTTCGGTTACGAAATTGTAATTTCGGTTACGAAATTGTAATTTAGGTTAAAAAAATCCAAATTTTATTCTCTAGATCTCGGATGATGAAACGGATTGCACCGTTGGAATCATCTCGCGAAATCTAGCTAGCACGTAAAATTTCGTTAAATTCCGAGACAATCGGAGTTGACACTTTTTTCGAGGCATCGCGGTTCGGGTGCTGTAAAACGATTTTCGATGCAAAGAAAGTCACATATAACACGTACTCATGTGCCATAAGTGGTATGAGTAAAGAAATGATGAAAATGGACGGCCGAAATAGTGCCGAATGTCAAAACAGGGAAAAGAAGAGACATAATGGTCATTTTGGAGTTTGATTTAAATGATAATAAGACAAAACACTAAATTGTGTTTGTCTTCTTCAAATAACAAAAGAGAAAACGTGAAAGGGGGATGGAGATGCAGTAGGTTCAGATTTTAAGTTCTAGTGAGAGAGAGTCTTCCTTCTCTCTAGAAATACGGACGATCCGACCGTCGGCAGTCTTCGGGACAAGAAGGAGAACTGCTCTACGCGGAGAGGGCTTCGCGTGGGTACCAAATTTAAGGAGTTTCCTCAAACTCCGAGAGGTAGGGGTTTCTCCCTACTTGCGTTTTACTCTTTGTTTAAGAACATTGTAAATGTTTGAGTCGAATGAGGCCGTGAGGGGCCGTTTGATCGGTCCCAAACCTTGGGACCGAATTGATATGAATTTTTGAACACCCATTGGAGCAGCCGTGACTGCCACGGCCGATTGGGTTGTTAAATTTTGCAATTTGGTATTAAATCATGTATTGGTTTGGAAAAGGCCGAGAATGGCCGTGAAATGCGGATTCACAAAGTGAGCGGAGTAGATTGATAGTGAGCAGTAAACCCTAGGGGTTTCTTGTTCACGAGAGAATTAATCCAAGCTCGAAACCCACCTTAGGGGCATGACATCAATTCCTACCCTCGAAGCCTTCAACTTGAAGGTTTGAAATTAATGAAAACGACACTAACCTTTCTTGTAGCTTGGATTTTGTCGATTACGAACACGTATTCGGAAGTAAATGCACAACCTTCTAGATTCTTAAATTCTCCAAATTCAAAATTTCATCTTGGAGTAAAAATTACTTCTAAATATCAAATCTCACTTATGCATGTCAAGAAGTACAGTACGAGTACTGTTGAGTATAGCGGAACAAATCTAAAATCCTCGATATTAAATTCCAAAACTAAAACATCCACTATCGAAATCCATTGTCCAAATATTTGTAAACTTAAACAATTAGTCTTAGAACAAATTTCCAGAATCTCCAAAACTCAACTTTGATCTAACACTTAAATTTGAAGGATCAATATCAGAAGTAACTTCTCAATGCCGGAAGATCGAATACATCTGACTACCGATTAAAACAAAAATCGATATAAAATCTAGAGTCGAGTGCAATGGCGACCATTCCTCACCTTTAGCCATCACTCCTCGAGGAAACTAAAAGTACCTGAAAAGATATCAACGAATGGGAGTGAGCTAAAAGCTCAATAAGAAATACTAATACAGTTTTATGGATCAAAAAGTTTTCAATCATATAACAAATAGGAATGTTTTCATGACTTTTGATTCAAAAATAAGTTGGAACATTAACAAAACATACTTCAAAACATTCTCACATCCATTTCAAATCGGTTTCATATCAAATGTGATCCAAGCAATTTCATATCAAATTCGATTCAAACACTTTCATATCAATCCAAAATCAAATACATTTCAAATATATATTTTTGGTCATCAAATATCAAATGGTACTTGATTACTTTCATATCAAATCCAAAAATCAAATACATTTCAAATATATTTTCTCTGATTATCAAATATCAAATAGATTGCCCAATTACTTTCATATCAAATCAAAATCAAATACATTTCAAATATATTTTTCTCACGATTTATCAAATATCAAATGGTGCTTGATTATGTAGGACTTTCAGTGGGTGGCTGACCGCAAATTGTTCCTTTAGGTGGACGGAACGAGCACTACTAGTGTAGTAACCTCTGGCAAACCTAGAGGCTAGGGTTCAAATCAATTACATTCCGCCAAGAAAATGTAAGGTCAACTATTATATCCGTTGACAAGGGCGAATAGTGTCAACTATTATATCCCGTTGGCAAGGGCGAGTAAATTGTAACTATTATTCATAAGGGTTGACGAGGGGCCCCGAACTAACCCGAGTCGGAAATATTTCATTGAAATTTCAAATTACAAAACATCATATCTCCACATTTTCTTTCAAGTGACAAAACTTGGAAATCTCAAAAATTTTAATCATACAAAACTGCTTTCTTGATCCATGGATAATCAAATAAATAAAAAAAAAGTAAAACTTTTCACAAGCAGTATATATAGTCGATTTAAGCGATTTTCATCCTCAAATGAAGTAAAAACAAACAATTTTCTTTTTAAAGATCTGCATTAATATCCCTTTCACGTACATATATATAAAAATAATAATTTTTTCGAAAAGCTGTATTAGAATCCCTTACCTCAAAAGAGTACTCAAAAGCTTTGAAAGAGCTAATCCGAAGAATTTCACCTCAATGAAATATTTCTTCTAGAGAAATTTGTTCTTCAAACCTACTAAGATTCAGAAGCGGAAATCGATCTGGAATTCTTCCGGTAGGAGAGAAACTCAAAGAAGAATAGAAAAGATTTCCTTCTCTTATTCCAATTTATACTAGGGTATCTATTAGAAAATTACCTTTTTACCCCTCTTTTATTAAATTAATTAATTAATTACTAATTGAATTACCATTATTATTTTCATAACGTCTTTTCATTAAAGTAATTAATTAATTACTATTTGAATTACCATTATTATTTTCATAACGTCTAATTGAATTATCATTATTTCCATAACGTCTAATTCAATTATCATTATTATTTTCATAACGTATGCTGTAAACATTCTGTCATTATTATTTTGTAACTTATATCACATCACAATTCACATCTCATTATTATTTTACGTAACTTATACCTACTCTGAATTCTGGTATTATTATTTTCCCTAACTTATACCTATACAAATTCTGAGTGTTACATTCTCCCCTCCTTTATAAAAGTTTAGTCCTCTAAACTTGACTTACCAAATTCTTGAAATAATTGAGGATGCTTTTCTCTCATCTCTTCCTTAACTCCCCAGTGGCTCTTGGATACTATGATTGCTCCATTGGACTTTTACCAACTTGACAACAGCACGTCGTAGAACCTTATTCATCACATCCACAATTTGAACGGGAACCTCTTCATAGGTCAAGTCCTCATAAATCTATTTGAATAGGCTCCAACTCCACAACATGAGAAGCATCGAAAACATATTTCCTCAAGGTCGAAATATAAAACACATTATGAATCTTAGACAGGTATGGGGGCAAGGCTACTTTATATGCTATGGTACCTACTTTCTCTAATATTTCAAACAGGCCCACAAATCAAGGACTGAGTTTTCCTTTTCTCAACAGATTTTCAAACTTCCAAATATCTTAATTTAACTCAATAAGCAAACTTAAAGATAACATAATCACCAAATTCAAATACCGAATATTGCTTGGGATTATCAACATAACACTTGTGTGTACCTTGATTTTCTTCCAAATTCTCTTCAATCAGGACTATCCTTTCAGTAGTCAATTACACAAGTTCATGTGTTAATTATTTATTTATTTTTCTCCAATATGATCATAATACATAGGATCATAAACTTCTATAACCTTTCGAAGATATAATCTCATTGCTAGCTTAAAACTATTCTACAAGAAAATTTAACCAAAGGTAAGAACTCATTCTGATTACTTTTCAAGTTTAAAACAATATATCTCAACAAATATTTCCAACTTGCGATTACTTTCCTCAATTAGTCATTAGATTAAGTATGAAAGCTACTATCAAAACTAACTTAATACTTCGATTTTTATTTTTATTTTTTTGACGAAGTCAAAATCTAAAAGTAAAATAAGAATTCTTATTACATACCATAGAATCAAATATTTCATACATTATCAAAATCTCCTTAATATCGAGAAGTTAGTCTAATAGAAAAATTATTAGACTTTATCCATAAACAAACCATCATGGCTGTCATCAACTAAGGTTCTTGGTAACCCTATCATAAAATTCATGGTAATAAGTTTCCACACTCATTTAGAAATATAAAGTAGTTGCATAGTACTATTAGGTCTTTGATGTAAACCTCCATATACAATCACACTAAACCCAAAGTCACAAATAATGTAATACCTTACTTCATATCTGACCATCCAAATTATGTCTTAAATATTTAAACTTTTGCATCCTTTTAGGAGTAGATCATAAGCTTAAGTAATAAACCTCTTTCAAAAGTTGTCTCTTTATGTCTCCATTATTTAAGACATTAAGTCTAATCCCAAATTTCAAGATCTTATTATCTTATTAAACACAAATAATTGTTCCAAAAATTCAACTAGTTTCAAATAATTCCTTATAAGATCTTAATTCTCCAAACAAGTTTAGTTGCACTATAATGCTCAACATAAGAACTCTAAAATCCAAAGGTATAACATAGACTTGTAAAACATCTCAAATCATACAATAATTGTTTGCGACAACCTTAAATGATTTCTAAGGAATCAATTTTTTTTTTTCTATTTAAGACATAAATCACAAGATTCTCATTGTTTTATTAGTGCTGAATAATGTCATCATAATCTCTAAGTAATTGTATCAATATCTTCTATTTCTTGCTTAAAAATCATTTTAAGAAGACAAAGACTTCAAACTCTCATAAACTATGAGTATATCATAATTAAAAAAATGTCTCCATATCTTAAGTGCAAAAATCATTTTACCTAACTTCAAATCATAAGAAGGTAGTTTTCTCTATCTTAAAATTTCAAATGTCTATAAGTATATATCAATTTTTCCATGTTGCATAAGAACACAACATAAATCCTAATGAAGGCATCATTATGCAAAACAAATCTTTGACCTAATGAAATAATCAAAATAAGAGTTGCTACCAATTTGCTCTTTAACTCTGTAGAGGCTATCATCATAGTTATAAGACCAATCAAACTTAACTTCTTTCTATGTCAACTGAAAATATAAGATAATCTTAGAGATCTCTTAATAATTGTTGTAGTATCAGTAAATCTAGAAACTTCAAACTTTAATAACAACATTAGTCATTTCAAATTTCAAATTGTTTCATCGCTCATCTGTGACTTAAAAGACTTAACAACATTTCTAAGCAAATAACTACCTTGTAAGGCTTGGCTTATGAGTAACAATTTATCCCATGATTCCCTTTAACTAAACTTAAGATAACTTCAGAATATGAAAGACAATATTTTCCCAAAACAATCAACAAATAAAAGGTAGTAAGCTCCTTAATTCAAATCCTCAAAATCAAACAAAAAACCTTAATGTTTAAGAATTATTAAGTCAATTCATCCTTCTTACCAATTGTTATAAAATAACTTCAAACCACCATATTGTCCATAATGACATGTTCCATAGAAGTAATAATTCAAATCATAATTCATATTGATAAAAGTATATTCACTAAATCAACAAACCATACAAAGGAAAAGAGTGTAGTGAACTTTAACTAGTCATCAAAAAATCATTTATCTAACATACCTTTGTAAAGAATGCTAAGAACACACAAACGAATATGAACTCTCGGCTATCATTACAAAGCTTAAGCGAGTTCCGTTAAGATAATAATCGGCTCTGATTCCACTTGGTGCTTGGAGCTTTTACGTACTTGGTTACCATAGGCACCATCCTCCCTATTTCTCTTCCTTTGTTGTTTCCTATCTTTGGTGAAGCTCTTCATTATCCTTCTCTTGCCCAATAAGGGCTGCATACACCGCTACTCTAAATAAACACCCGACTTGAATTGATATCTTATTCTTCAAAATAAGGCTTTAGTCCATCCTGAAACTTTAATGCTTTTCCTCCTCTGTAGCAATCTTGTGGGAGCCAAAACGTGATAGTTCGATAAACTTAGCCTCATATTAGGCCAGCATCAAATCTTTGTTCCAAGCGGACAAACTCTCCACCTTTTTGTCGTCGAACAACATCGGGAAAGTACTTCTTATAAAATGCCTCCTTAAGTTGTCTCCCAAACAATAGGCCCCTAATCCTCTAAAAGCCTCTTAGTCATGAGCCACCAATGATCCGCCTCTTTGTCTAACATAAATGTTGCATAAGAGTTTTTTTTTTTTGCTCCTTAGAACAATCAATGACAATAAAGATTTTTTTTTCTATCATCATAATCCAAGCCTCTTGCCTCCATTGGATTTGAGGTATCGGAAAATAAGGGGGACTCAACTTCTTAAAGTCGTCAAAGAAGACTGCTAGATGAGGGTTGTCCTTGACCATTACTTCGATGGCTATCTTTGCCTCTCAGCCCGATCCATTTGAAAGTCACTAAATATCTATAAGCCCCTTCGATACTCGCTAGGGGCAAAGCCTCAAGTGGAGGAGGTATATCATCATTAGCCTGACTATTTTGGGAAGATGCAAGTCTCCTTAGCGGCATGGTGTTCTATAAAGCAAAAGGTATAACTAATTTAGTCATTAAAAAGCCAAGTAAGCAAGTTAGAATTGTAGGGAATTAAAGGAATAAGACTAGATGAAGTTGAAACTTAAGCTAATGCATCACTCATATATTCCCAAAGGTAAACTAAACTAGTTCCCATCAAGATCATAACCTAGGGCTCTGATACCACTCTGTCACGCCCTGAAACCCACCTTAGGGGCATGATGTCAGACTACACCCTTAAGCCTTCGACTGAAGGTTTGAAGTGTGAAAGCAGCGCTAACCTTTCTTATGGCCCGGATTTTTGTCAGTGCGACCACATATTCAGAAGTAAATGCACAACCTTCTAGATTCTTAAATTCTCCAAATTCAAAATTTCATGCAGATAAAGTACTTCTAAATATCCAAATCTCACTTATGCATGTCGAAGTACCAATTGCAGTACTGTTCGAGTAAGCGGAACGGATCTAAAAATCTCGATATTAAATTCCAAACTAAAACATCATTGCTCCCAAAATCAATTTGTCGAATATTTGTAAACTTAAACAATTCAGGTACTAGAACAAATTTCAGAATCTCCAAAACTCAACTTTGATCTAACATAGAATTTGAAGGGATCCAATATCAGTAACTACCCGATACCGAGAAGATCCCGAATAAATACGACTACAGTTAAAACAAAAATCCAATATAAATCCTAAGTCAAATTCTAATGACGTGTTCCCTCTGCCCACAACCATCACTCCTCGAAACTAAAAGTACACGAAAAGATATCAGCAGATAGAGTGAGCTAAAAGCTGATAAGAAATACTAATACAGTTTATGGGTCAAAAGGATTTTGATCATATAACAAATAGGAGATGTTTTTCATCAAAACTTTTGATTCAAAAATAAGTTGGAACATTAACAAAACATACTTCAAAACATTCTCACATCCATTTCAGTAGGTTTCATATCAAATGTGATCAAACAATTTCATATCAATTCGATTCAAACACTTTCATATCAAATCCAAAAATCGAATACATTTCAAATATATTTTTCTCTGGTCATCAAATATCAAATGGTGCCCAGTTACTTTCATATCAAATCCAAAATCAAATACATTTCAAATATATTTTCTCGCAGTTATCAAATATGTCAAATGGTGCGATTACTTTCATATCAAATGTCGAATACATTTCAAATATATTTTTCACAGTTATCAAATATCAAATGGTGCGATTATGTGGGACTTTCAAATGGGTGGCTAATGCGAATTGTTCATTTTAAGGTGGAATGGAACCAAACACTACTAGTACTAGTAACCTCTAACCAAACCCTGAGGCTAGGGTTCGAATCAATTACATTCCCACCGAAAATGTAAAGGTCAACTATTATATCCCGTTGACAAGGGCCGAATAGTGTCAACTATTATATCCCGTTGACAAGGGCCGAATAGTGTCAACTATTATTCCCGTTGACAGGGCCGAACTAACCAGAGTCAAATATTTCATTCAAAATTTCAAATTACAAAACATCATATCTCCACATTTTCTTTCGTAAACAAAACAAATCTCGAATGATCATACAAAACTACTTTCTTGATCCATGGATAATCAAATAAATAAAAAAGTAAAACTTCACAAACCAAGACTATATAATTCGGTTTAAACAATTTTCATCATAAGAATAGAGTAAAAACAAGCAATTTTCTTTTTAAAGATGCATTAATATCCCTTTCACGTACATATATATAAAAATAATAATTTTTCGAAAAATTTGTGTTAGAATCCCTTACCTCAAAGTACTCAAAAAGCTTTGAAAGAGCTAATCCGAAGAATTTCACCTCAATGAAATATTTCTTCTAGAGAAATTTGTTTTTCAAACCTAGATCAAGCGTACGTCCTCAGATTCTTCGACCAGGAGAAACTCATAGAAGAATAGAAAGATTTCCTTCTCTTACTCCAATTTATACTAGAGGTATCTATTAGGAAAATTACCTTTTTACCCCTCTTTCATTAAATTAATTAATTAATTACTAATTGAATTACCATTATTATTTTCATAACGTCTTTTCATTAAAGTAATTAATTAATTACTATTTGAATTACCATTATTATTTCCATGCGTCTAATTGAATTACATCATTTATTTCCATAACGTCTAATTCAATTATCATTAATATTTTCATAGCGTATGCCTATAAACATTCTGTCATTTTATTTTCCGCAACTTATATCTATACAAATTCACATCATTATTATTTTAAATGCTTATACCTATACAAATTCCTGTTATTATTATTTTCCCTAACTTATACCTATACAAATTCCTGGGTGTTACAGGAATAGTGACACGAAAATATATTTTTGTGTGAAAATGTGTTTGATCAAGTGATTCAAGTTGAATTGCTCGTGTTTGATCATTAGCCCAAGCGAGCTAATTTTGATGTATGAAATGAGAATTTACATGACATGATTGTGTGACTTGAATGTTTTGTAAATATATGCATGTTTATATATTTACATGTGAATTAGACTGTATTGGAATTGGCATACATGCATTCCATAAGCACTGGGGCACCCTAGAGAGATAGGAGTGAGTGCATGAGGTAGTTTCTTAAGAGAAATGTTCGGAGGATAGACTAGTAAATGTAAAATATCTCGGAGGGTTGGCTAAAAATAATAATAATGATCGGAGGGTAGTCCATACTAAAAATATCAATCGTCGGAGACGGCCCAATTGATAATATCGGAGGGTAGTCCATATATAAAATATCAATCGTCGGAGACGGCCCAATTGATATATCTCGGAGGGTAGTCCACTAAATATAACATCGGAGACAGTCCATTACTTAGATCGGAGGTAGACCCGCAATATGAACAAATAACTTTGTTTAGGCTAGTTTTTTTTTTCTCATACATGGCTTAGGCAGGTGTGAGAGAGTCGGTGAGGACTCGGGATATGAGTTGAGCAGTTAGACATTCAAGTAGGATCATGCATTTACTTGAATGTGTGTTTATTTTGGAGCATTGCATTGCACTTAGGTGGAGAGTAGCCCACTTAGGGTGATTCCACTACTGAGCATTAGCTCACCCTGTCGAGGGAACATATTTTCAGGTACAGGGAGCGCACGAGGAGACGGCTCGTCTTAGAGGCTGAGTTTAGAAGAAAAGCCGGATTGTGGCTTTGGTTTCGTGATGTATACATGTATTAGAATTTTAGAATTTTAATATATGTGTTGTATAAAAGAGAATTGATTAACTCTTTTGAAACTATTGGATATAGTTGTTGTATTATGATGAGTATTGTTTATGGGCCCAAGTGGCCGTTTTACTCATGTTGTGATTATATTGAATTTTGCTTGGGACAGGTTTCATGCGAGTGTTGTATTTGGGTAGAGCTCCGTACAAGGAGACTCTGCCCGATTTTCTGAAGTGGCGTCGGGTAACCCGACATCCACTTGTATTCCGCGGGTTGACGGGTAGTCAACGGACCCCCGGGTTTGGGGCGTCACAGTATCAGAGCTTAACCATTGAGTATTTTAGACATTTAGAATATTTAGATCTAAGATTAGAAAACTTAAATAAAATTATTAATGCAACAGATTCTTTTAGACTAAAGTGTTATCATAAAAAAGATAATATTAAACATAATATTCATTCTAAAGATCTAGAAAACTCATATAAAACTATTAATACAATAGTTGATTTAATAATAAATTTCTCATAAAATTTTAATAAAAATTTTAATCTAGATATAAATAGGACAAAACATTTAGAAACCAAAGTAGAATTAATAGGAAAAAACCTTGGTTATATTCATTCACTAGATTTAATAAAAGAAAAGAGAACATTGGGATAAAAGATTAAACAACTCGAAGATACAAATACTAAAATTATCAATCAATTAGAAAAACTTACAAAAATTAACAAAAGGCAAACAAATTTATTAAAAGAACTTAACAGATTAGCATATGAATAGTTTATCAAAAGATAAAACAAATCTTCAAATTATAAAAGAAGATAAAAATTTCCATAGTATACCCGAAGGCTTAAGCTCAGAAATCCCTATAAGCAAAACATATTTAACTATAATAAAACAAAACAATATAATAATATTATTAGAAATTAACATAAATTAGAAACTTGATAAACTCCAAGATAAGCCTAGTAGTTCAAAAACACAAGATATAGAAGATATCATAAAAGGTAAAAGTACTTTAGATTTAGGAAAACCAAAGAAATCAATAGCTATACCTAATACTTATACATTTGGAACAAACAAAAATAAACAAAAAAGTAATGAGTAGTCGAAGATCATTTTCAAGAATTTCTAGAACAATGACTGAAATAGGAGAAACAAGTAGAAATAATGATAGGTTACTTAGACAAGCTGATAAGTATGAAACAAAATTAGTTGAAATTATAGATCCAGAAATAGAATATGAAAATTTTAAAATAAATGGTTTAAAAATTTTAGAACCAAAAATGATATACAAAAGAAAAATATTAGAAAGAAGAAATAAATTTATAAAATGTATCAGAGAAGAAGAAATCCAATGTTTAGGAAATGATACAATTATACTAGAATTATTGGGAAAAGGTGTGATAGATAAATTAAAGAAAAATTATAATTTTTGTCAAAAACTCTAATACATATATACGATGATAGTTGGACAGATATGGGAAAAGCAATGATAGTAAGTACAAAAATAGATATAATTAATAATATAGGAATAGTTTATTGTATGTCAGACTTTGTGATGAGTCTTAAAGACTTACAACAAGATATTAAAATAGGAATTAAAACAAAAGGATTTGAACATCAAGTTAAAGGAGTAATTTAGTAATTAATATAGGATTTATTGGAAGATGTACAAATTACGCAGATAATAAAGTAAAAATAAAAGTAGAGGATATAGTAAATTTATTAGCCACCAAAGGAGTAGGAATGGTTAAACCACAAGCAATAAATGCAGAAAACTTAGCAGAATTAGAATGGAATTTAGAAAACTTTAGTAAACAAACAGAAACAATTATACCAAAATCTTCTTTAGTATACCAAAATACTTTGAGAAACTAGTATAAGATTTATAGATTATAAAAAAGATAATAATCACCAAGAAAGTGAAGAATACCGAGAAGAATTAACAGAAACAGTAATAGATTATATATTTTTAGAAGGAAAGACTTATCCAATAAAGAGAATATTTTATTAAGCATATGGATTAATAGCATATGATAAAATATTAGAAATAGAAGCATTAGCATTAAAAAAAGGAAATTTTGAAGAAGACGAAAGGTTAGGTTATGATACATTAGGAAATATAGTTGTTATAGAATTAATAGAAGAAGAAAATTAAATAATAGATAAAAAAGGAAAAAAAAAAGGAAAATTTAGATACGATGGAAGATGATATAAGTACTGCAACCTCTCCTACACCTTTTACCAGAAGCTAGCCTATGGGAGCAACACATAATAAAGGAGGAAATTTGGCTAGACCATAAGTAAGCCATATAAACAGACCTAGACCAAGCCAACCATATGATGAATCTATAGATTTAAGACCTAAAGGAAGACCATACCCAATAGAAAAACCCTATAAATTCCAAGGTCATGCATCGAGACAAAATATTAAACAAAGCAGCTCATGACCCACAATTATGGAATAGTGTAATAGACGTATGGAAATACCCAATAGTAGCAGAAGTATGGAAGAACATACCCCAAGAAACAAACCCAGAAACCATGTACAAATATTTAGAAACCTTTTTAGAAGAAAGTACTAGAGCACTATGGGAATCATATAAGACAAATTTTAGAGAAAATTATAATAATATACTTAGTCTAGGAGCTAATCCATAAAATTTTGTAAATTAGATTAGTAGTCTAATTACATGAGAAGATCTTAATTCAGGACATATTACTCTACAACAAGAAGCATTATTACATTTAGAGCAAATGCAGATAAAAGACTGGAAATATATAAAAGAATTCTGCCAAACATATTATCATTTTTGTGCTATTTCAGGAAATGGATTTAACTAAGAAATAGAAGAAAATCTTTTTAGGAAGAGAATTAGAAGCTTCATGGAAAGAATTAAAAGGAGTCCAACAAAGTTGACAATTGGAAATCAAGAACCATGGAGTATAGGATATAGAATAAACCATATAATGAAAATACATAAAAGAAAATGTAGTGAAATACAAACCCAGAGAGAACTTAAGAAAAGTCAGTATAGATTCTGCAAAACCATATTACACCACAAACATATGGAATGGAAGAAGAGAAAAAAGAAAGAAAATACAAACCACATAAAAGGTTTAACAAAAAATGTTATCTTAAAAGATCTATTAGAAGAAAGCCTTACTTAGACCCTAACAAACATATAAGAAAATATAATCCTAGAAGAATTTACAAAAATAAACTAAAATGTTATGCTTGTGGAGAGCTAGACCATTTAAGCAATAATTGCCTTAGAAAGAAAAACCTATATAATACTAGAAGCCTACTCTTAGAATGTACTCATGAAGAATTAGTAGAAGTCGATGAAGATATTTCAGAGACATAAACAATATATAGCATAGTAATCATAAGAGATGGAAAAGAGGATTCAGAAAGTGAAAATGAGGATTTAGATATTGAATCAGATCTATCCAAAACTGAATTTATGGATCAAGAAAGTAATCAATATATGAAGCAAGAAAGTAACCAAGATAAAATTGACAAATTAAATAAGGCAAAAAATATATTATACTCAAAATTAAAATCACAAATAAAAAACAAAGTAAATAATGAAAATCCACACAAAACAGAAAATGAAAAGAAAAGAATAATTCAACTAACAAAAGGAATGGTAATATAAGTTTTTGAAATAACCATACCTCTTTATGATAAAGGAAGATGAGATATTATAGAAACTATAATAGATGACAAAGAAGAAAGATTTAGAGAAGATTATCAGATAAATATAACAATACCTAGACAAAAAACTATATCAAATGGTAGGAAAATTACGTTATCAAGGAATAGAATTTATGAATATAACAAGTGAACATATGTGACGCCCCAATTTCCGGGGGTCAATTTTGTACTTTTTTTTTTTTTTTGAACAGTGCCCATGAACAATGTTCATGAACAGTGTAAGAGCACTGTAGTTCAAACAGTTGCACAACATAGTGCAGTGTGCCATAAGACAGCACTGTCCTATCATGCGCGCTGCGCGCTCTGTCGCTTACATATGGTCGCAACACCGCCCAGTTAGCCCAGCCCTATCGTGACGCAAAACAGCCAACCCTGTCGCGATAGAGAAAAAACTCTATCGCAATAGACTTGAGTTCCACACTGAAGTACCGCTATCGCGACACAAAAAGTCATGTCGTGACACAAAAGTCCCAGCTATCCAAAACCCCGTCGCGACATTAAAAACCCCTGTCGCGACACAACGTGAGCCAACTCTGTCGCGACAGAGAATTCTCTATCTCAAAGAACCCCGACGGGCTGAAAGTGAGTGTGTAAAAATTGGTAAAAATGCAAACCTGTGCACGCAAGTATACGCGTCAAGTTCACGTAGTGAAGTGGCTAGTCAAGTGTCGTTCCCACGAAGAGAAGCGTGTTGAGTACTGGTTTAGTGACCTAGACAATATTTGGATCCAGTCTTATAGCGAATTATGACTAAATTAACTAATTTAAGGAAAGTATAATCTTAAAAAATTCGATTTAAGGTAATGATGAGAAAATTGGGGTTTTGCCTTCGCCTACCACACTTGATGGATTTTAACCTCAATAGTGCATTTATTTATATTCCATATGATTTATGTTAGCGGGTTGATCGTGCCTACAAGCTATTCTCTCTCGAGATATAGCTCCCTATCTCGCTAGTGGGTTGTATTGCATCTTTGCTTTGACCCCTTGACTCCGAGATGCATGAATGTGCAAACCTTAGTGCTACACTTGGAATGCGGGATATCTTTATTCCCTGATTGACCAAGCGTTGCTTTACCCATGTCCTTACGAGTCATCTTCTCTCGATATCAGACTCTTAGCAGTAGCATGCCACAATTGGCCAAATAATAACATGTGATTAAATTCAGGAGTAAAGAAACCATAGAAATTCATAATGGTGCGGTTAGGGTTGACAAAACCCTAGAGAGAAAAGTTAGTTCATAGTGATTTTCATTACAGACTGAAAGATTTTCAGCATCAAACGAATTAGGAAAAGAAATCCAGAAGAAGCCGTCTTCACGATCTCTCGGAATCCGTCTTCACCAATCTCTCTCTATTCGTCTCTCTTTGTGTTCAGTTCGCCTTCGAATGCCTCCTCTTGCTCGAAATTTCTTCTCTTTTATATCTCGGGATCTGAGCCCATCAATGGCCCATAAAATCAGAGTTTTTAACTCTCCCGTTTTGGAAAGGGAGACCTCGCTACGCCATGGCGAAGTGGGCTACGCCATGGCGTACCCGAGGCCACTGAAATTTTTCATTCAGGTTCCTTTATGGCGTAGGCACCACACCTTATTTGCGAAGCTCTTACACGGCGATGGAGTCTGCTTGACTGTAGCTAGCATACCGAAATCCTTACTACACTTCTTTGTGCTTCTCTGCTTTGGTTCTTTCTTCTATTATTTAGCTTCCTTTTTGGTTCTAATATCGACATGTCCTATAAAACATTATAGTATGGGCGATTAGCGCAATATTAGTGAATATGAATGTGAATCATGCAATTGAGCTATAAAAACACATAGAAATTGTACTGAAATGCATGCATGATTCACTTCGATCAACACCCCCAAACTTAGATTCTTGCTTGTCCCCAGGAAGTAAGGTGGAAGCTCTCGACAGTGGCAAGACAGGTGTAACTAACAACGATGATATGGGTCTAGTACACATGATACCCCGGCAAGAAGTCGACATGAACCGGTTAAGATCGAGGACTACCTAGGTTTTTCAACTTTCAAGAATCTGCACTAGGTTAGTCTTGGTTGACCAAGCAGGTCAACTCCCTTTTTAGTGCTCAATAATCTGTCCCAATGAGTCTAAGTGCAGTTGGAGTGTGATCTCGATGTATAGCTTCGACGATACCCCCGAGCTTGAATTTAACACCTATTTAGGAATGGCTTAACACGAAAAGAATGAACGCGCGATTTATTCACTTCAACTACTCTAAGAGTTAACTCTAATACAAACTTGGAAGAGTACTATAGTACCAAGTTAGGTGAGGGTTCCTATAGCGGGGATCCGTGGTGACTCCTGCGGTTGGTTGGGGCGGCGGGCGTCGGTTCCCCTCGAACTTCACCGGGAACACTCGGCCCAGAACCTCGAGATTTTAGAGATTATCGATGTGTCATCCTGTCGTGGCGGGCGGTGATCAATGGCTCAGGCCCGGTTGGCTAAGGGCATTAGGCTTTGAAAAGCCCCTTGGATTGTGCTTGGGATTCCGATTGGAAGATCCACTTATATCGAACCATAACACTTTTTTTTTTCTAAGGTGTCCCATCACTTAGGTGTTTAAACTTTCCAAGGTTCATAGAACTCTTGCATGGTGAGTCCGGAATCAAGGCATACCCCGAAGATCACGTGTGTGTGCACACGATAGCTTACTTTGGGAAATGATTTCTTTAGATCTAAAAGGGGTGGCCAAACATGGTTATTCTCAACTTTACACACTGCAGTCCCGATTGTCAAACAACCTTGGAGTTCCCGAAACATGGGCTTTCTGCGATTACTATGACTCCCCTTTTTGCAATCATGGTCAACTAAGGCTGAGAACAATTAAAACCAACTCTGGAAACTACCATATCATAATATTTCCAAATGAAAATATGTTAGTACATAGTGAACAAGGCTCGGTCTTTAAACATGCTAAAAAAAAAGACAAAACAAACTAAAACATACGAAAAGTAGACACAAACATGCACAAACAGCACAAGGAATAAAAATAAAATAAATAAAAAATAACATTTAATGGCAGGTATACCCACACATACACCCCAAACTTAAAACATATAGTGTCCTCGATGCGAAAGAAAATAAAGGCAAGAGATCGATCCCGAGAGAAAATCACTTTGTGGTGGTGGCGGGGTGAAAGAGAGGGGCGAGGCGATTCTTTGCGTGATAGGTCTGGTGGCGCGGATGGTGGCCATCTCGGCTCACGATAAGTCTATGTCTTGACTCGAGGTAACCGCGGTCTCCTGAGACTCCCTCATCTGATATACGTCAAACCGTGTGGTGTTGAGCACATGAATGCGGTACGCCGGGGGTAAGTTAGGCCCAGAGGGACCTCGGGGTCGTAGGTACTCAGAGGTGCCCGCACTAGGTGTGGCTGTTGGGGCATCATCGTCGGTCTCCTTATATGAATCGCTTAAGGTCCCGAACTTCGCCTTGGGTAGTGGTATGGGAAGGCGCTGCTGCATCTGCTCCTCAGAGTCTAACATCGGGACCTCGGCCAGGCAACATAACTGAGTAATCAGAGAGGGGTGGATCAAGGCCTTGGTGCATCTCCCTTGGGTCGACTCAATCAACTAGAACCCCTTAGTCATGGCATATAGGAGGATGATCTTGTCGCCGTGGCTATAACGAATACGAGGGTGACGATTTTGACACATAAGGTATACGGACCTTAGCCACGGGCGTGAGGGAGTGCATCTAAAGTGGTGAAATCACCAGTCAATGGTTGGCGTTTCCACACGCCTTGGCGAGTGAGAAGTGAGCTGGCATCGGCGCTCATAATGCGTAATCGAGGGAAATAACACTCTATACTCGCGTGCAAGTCATCCGATGAGCGATAAATCCAGTTGATGGCCTGGGCACCAAAATCGACCCACTTGCCTCGAACGAAGACAGTGGTGCCGACCTTGAAAGGTAGATTGGAGTGGAACTCTCGCATGACCGAGGCCACTCCGGGAACAGGGGGTGCACATAGCGTCTACCAACCGCAGTTTTGGATAGTGAAGTTGAAGAACACATTGGAGGTGGGGAAACTGTGTTCCGGGACGAACGAGCGGTTGAACAAGAACTCGTGGTAGATCTGCTAGGCCTCTAGGGAAATGAACCGATGTGGATCTTCAGGAGGAGGTGGTGCCTCCCACGAGGTGGAGCGAATCGTCATTTGGCTAGGGATGAGCTTCTTGGGAGCAGTAATTGGTCGATCTGGGGTGGAGATGCGTAAACACAACAAAATGAGAAGAGAAAGAAAGAGGAAAAGGGCGTCCAAAAGCTGTGTGGAGGAAAAAATGAACATCCATCTGTGTACATGAGCCTCAAAATTCAGCAACTACGCCTACCCAGCTGTAGGCCTCTATGCAAGAGGCATGCCGTGGCTACGCAGCTGGCTTAGAGAACTACGCCTACTGGCACTGCAAGATGGCTCGAGCTACTAGCCGCGTAGGCTCCCACGCCTATGCACCAAAGCTAGATAAGAAAATTTTTGTTTTCCTATGCAGTGGCATAGAGAACCACGCCGCGGTGTACCAAAAAGTATTGTCCCATTTTTTCTTTTCTTTTTAAAACACGAATTTGGCCCTCTCACACTGTAATGAACGTGTACATCCCTTAGAGACTTTGTTCACCCTCTCAGAGCCCCCGAAAACCTACAAACACATTAAAATAAACAAAAGTCCAAATATGAAAATTATACCGAAAAGCAATTAAAAAGACCGAAAATAATGCAAATTCAAAGGAGGAGGGGGATCTCACAATACTTAGGTTGCCTCCCAAGAAGCGCTATGTTTAACGTCGTTAGCTCAACATTCCTGCAACGTACAACACTAGACTGGCAAAAAAAAAAACATAAATATTGGTGACCTTCCACACCCTTACTGTCCTACCCCAGGTGTGCTTAGAATGGTATCATGTCTTCCTGCATGGAACTCTCCTCCAAAGGTTGGGAGGTTTCACCTTCGGTATTGATTTTGAATCGTCCCTTCCTCTGATGCATTACTCAACCCTCTTATAGATTTGAGCATTCTCATAGGCCTCATTATGAATTCATCTTAATTCACTAAGTTGCAGCATCCGCTTCTTCCGACTACCTACTATCCATGTTCAGGCCTAGTCGCTAAGCATGCTCTATGGTTCCAATTCACCGGGTACGAAGAGCTTCTATAGACTAGTCTCGAATGGCGCATATTACCCAATGGCTCTTTAAATGTTGTCCTGTATGCCCAAAGTACGTCATCAATCTTCTTTTACCAGTCTTTCCTTGAATTATTGACTGTTTTCTCCATAATGGACTTTATCTCCCTATTTGACACCTCAACCTGTCCATTTTCCTACGGGTGGTAAGCGAGTGAAGTGCAATTCCGCACACCATATTTTTGCAAGACTTTATCAACCAGCTTGTTGCAGAAATGAGTACCACCATCTGTGATCAATGCTCGTGGGGTGCCGAACCTGCAAATTCCAGTTGCGAAGAATCGACCACCACACCGGCACTCATTAGTGGTCTGCATTGTTTCTACCCATTCGGGAGACAGTCCATGCATGGTGGGAGAATATACAAGCATTAAATGAAGAGGGAAATGGACCATGAAGTCCATCCCCCACAAGTCAAATAGCTCAACCTCTATAATTGTGCATGATGGTTCATTCCGGTTTCGAACGCCGCTCATCTTTAAAGACTTATCACAGGTAGATACAAAATGATGTGCATCCTTGAACAAGCTAGGCTAGTAGAAACCTGATTGAAGTACCTTAGCTGCTGTCCTCTGGCCTCCAAAGTGTCCCCACATTAGATAAGGTGTGTGTGGTAGATTTAGAGCTACTCACCCATTTCATCTTCCATACACATCGCCTATCACTGATCCGCGACAATGTTTGTATAAAATGGTTCTTCCCAAAGAGTAGTGCTTCAAATGTGCAAAGAACCTCTTCTGCTGGTAGCTAAAATCGAGTGGGATAACCTTGGCCACTAAGTAATTCATAGCCCAAACCATGGAACAAAAGCTTTGTGTCTTCACTGCTAAGAGCCCCCGCTCATCTAGAAATCATCATTAACCTCACACTGCCTCTAGCCCTTCCAACTGCGGACAGATGGTATGCTACTAGGTTCTCCTCGTCTCTTCTTGTCCTTTATTTCTAAGTCACTCTTGCAATAGGAGCACCCACCGGTGATTAGTCTCGCTTTTGCATCCTTTTAGTCATTAGGTACTTAATGGTCGAGCGGTCACAGCACTAGTACCTTAAGCTGCCAACTTTAAGTAGGCCTAAATTTATCAAAGGCAAAAACAATGCCAATAATTTTTCGGTGACATAATTTTTAGCTAGTATCATTCAAAGTTCTATTAAGTATAGTGGATAACTCAAATAACCTTTCTTTTGTCCTGAATATCGTCTAATCAGATAGTCACTCAAGGTCGCATTAGCTCAAACTGAGGTCCTAATTTAAAAGCACAATCTATAAGGTTGATACCAATCTATCTTTCAAAATTGAAAAAGCTCACACACACTTCTCATCAAAATCAAATGGTGTCCCTTGAACTAGCAAACAAGACAAAGGCTTTGCAATCCGAGAAAATCTTTATGGTGAAATCCAATTTCCAGGAACTCCTACGTCTTAGAAAGCTTTATGCCTTTTACTGATGATGGTGGAGGTAGTTTCTTCTATCACTTAATTCCGCTTTGTCGATCTCTTATTCCTTTTATGTAAACCAAGGCCCACACATGCGCCTTCGTACCATAAAGTGGCACTTCTCCCAATTCAGCACAAGATTGGTCTCTTCACATCTAACAAGCACCGACCTCAGGTTTTCCAAACAATTGTCAAAGGAGTTCCCCAATACTGAAAATCCATCCATGAACACCTCAATTGTCTTTTCAACCATATTTGATAATATGGCCATCATACGGGTACTTAAATGTGCTCTGTGCATTGCACACACCCAAAGGGCATCCTCCTAAATGCGAACGTACTAGCGCGGCAAGTGAATGTCTTCTTCTTGACTCCAAGGTAGCGATCTAATTGTAGCCGGAATACCCATCCAATAAACAATAATATTCATGCCCTTCCAACCTATCTAACATTCGATCCAGAATGGTAATGAAAATGGTCTTTTCGGTAGCCTTATTCAATTCCAATAGTCAATGCAAATTTCCAACTCAGGACTCGTTCGAAGGCAGCAATATATTATTTATGTCTTTATCACCGTTGTCCTCCTTTAGGCATACAACTTGTACTGGACTCTACCTATGCACCATTAATAGGGTAATAACTCTGCATCTAGCCACTAAGATTTCCTGTGACTACTTTTCATGGTAGGATTCACTCTCTCGTGCTTCCACTCAAGGCTTATGACTGTATCTTCAGAAAATTCGATGCACACATAAAGGACGTCCTTTAAATCACCAGAGACCAAATTTAAGCGCATCCTTGTAAACATTAGATCGGAATTGATTCTGATAAATAATCATTGGAAGTAGGCGCTCCTAAGATAAGCATACTTCAAATGGCTGGGTAGTGGCTTTTGCTCCATCTTGGATGGTTATTCGAAGAATGGCACTGACGTTTAAGCAATTTCACCTAGGGGTTCGTAGTATTTTCTTCTATTAGGTTAGAAGGAGTCTATCCATTTCACATACTCCTTGACCTCTTTTCCTAGTTCTTCTTATTCACCTCAGATCAGTTAGTCAAAAGGGTCAATGAGACCACCTGGCTGTGACACTGACAGCCTACTAGCTTCTATCATGAAGCATGTATCCCTCTCTCCTGGGTGTCTCATAGCCTCAAACACATTGAACTTGACCTCATCATCCTACACTCTCAATGTCAACTCTCCTCGCTGCACATCAATTATTGCCCTGCCAATGGCGAGAAATGGTCTACCCAATATTATGGGTATTTCCTTATCTTCTTCCATGTCTAGAACAATGAAATCTACCTGGAAGATAAACTTATAAACTTGTCTACCTTTACCAAAACGTCTTCTATCAAACCCCTCCTCGGGATGTTTTAGAGCGACTGGGTCTCGCTTAACTCGAGTGTGGATCTGGTCAAGGAGTTTCACCTAATCTCAGTCGTCTGAATATGGATAATGACATAAGGTTTATACTAGCTCCCAAATCACACAAGACCCTCTTAAAGATGGAGTTCTCGATGGTACAAGGAATAGTAAAACTGCCTAGGTCTTTTAGCTTTTATGGCAGTTTCCTCTAAAGGATGACACTACATTCCTCGGTGAGATTCACTGTCTCGAAATCCGACAATCTTCTTTTCTTTGACAGTATATCCTTCATGAATTCTACATAAATGGCATCCGTTTAACGCATCAATTAAATGGAATGTTTGAGTGCAGCTTTCTAACACTTCCATAAACTCTAGAATCGCTTGTCCAATTTATCTTTCTTCACATCGAGGGCACGGAATCGGGACAAGGCGGAGTTCCAACTGCGCTGGTCACCTTGTTCTTAAATTCTTCTTCCATGTATTCTTCTGGTGTGTTGTCCCCGTCTTCATCTTGTCATTCGATCAACCGATAACTTCTCGCTTCTACCTCTCCTATCACCTGTACGCCTGACACGCTAATTCTCGCCACTTCAATGTGATAGCTTTAACATGTTCATTACCTTCTCGCCTCGGGTTCACCTCTGAGTTGCTAGGTAATGATCCATGCCGCCTCTCGCCAACAATGTGGCCATTTAGCCTATTTGCACTCCAGGTTTCTAAGTCACCCCTTTACTTTGTGAATAGCGGATCAAGGTTTCGGAAAATCACGAGCTCGAGCTGGGAATGTGGCCTTCTGCCTCATTCATAAATGTACAGGGAAGTCATCATATGAGCTGGCTTCTTCCAAATCCACTTTTCGTGGCGGTTTGCTCGCTTAAGTGTGGCATACTATTCTGGGGCTTGTTCCTCCGTACCATAGTTCCTCGCTTGCTCGACATTATTCGTTACCTTCTCCAACCCCGGCCTTTGATTCTGATTCCCTGTACCTATTCGATATGTATTACCTCCATATCGGTCCTTCCTACCGTTGTTGATTCCCGCTGATTCAATATACCGTGCTTGTTTCATCGTCATCCGTCTCTACCGGACAATCCATATAGTATTTGTGTTGTCCTCCATAAGACCTTGTGATATCTCCTGGGGGTTATTCAATCGCATCACGTACCTTGCCGCTTCGTGAGTCGCTAGTTAACTATGATATGGTTTACCAGTGCTACTAAGAATTGTGGTCATGCGCCTATACTTCCAGGTGCTAATCTATCTCGAGGCCCTTGATTAGAATTAGTAGTTGTATCTTCCAATATCTCATAAGCTTGATCTGTAGTCTTTTTCATCAAGGCACCTCCTGCTGAGGCATCAATGATTGTCCTAGCTGAATCGCTTAAACCATTATAAAACGTGTGCACCTGCATCCAATTTTGAAGTAACATGTGATGTGGGAATCCCCAAGAGCTCATGAAATCTCTCCAGGCCTCGCCAAGTTCTCCTCAACTGTTTGGAATGTGCTAATTTCACACCAATTGTAGCATCTTTGCGGGTGGGGAAGAATTGGTCAATTTCTCTGACTTAAGTCATTCCATGAGGTAATGGAACTGTACATGAATAACCAATGCTTAGCTCGGTCGCTAAGTGACAGTGGGAACAGACGCAATCTGAGAGCTTCTTCTGTTACTCCATTATACTTGATTGTGCCACAAACTTCAATAAAATTTATCAGATGTGCATTCAGATTCTCACTAGGCAACCCATAAAACTGTATATTGTGGAGCATTTGCAGAGTTACTCCTTTCAGCTCAAAGCATTATGGAAGGGTGGTCATCAGATGCAATATTTGGAACAATCAAGTGGTAAGGCGAACTCCTTAAGTAGCATATGTGGATTATCAGGCTGTACAAATGATCTAGTGGCATGATCTCTATAATTCTGTCCATTCTAATCCACCTGTGGTTCATTCCTTTCTTGAACTCTTCTCATCTCTCTTGATTCGTGATGGATTTTAAATCACAATTTCTTCTGCTAATCGATAAAACCGTTCGTCTGTGATAATGGAAGTAATTCATATCTTGTTCGTGATGCCGATGAGTATACTTTATACTCATTTTATCCCTATGTTGTACTTATATTTATAGTATTTTTATTACATGAATAAGTGATCAAATGCCTAAATGTTCAATTTGTGATTAGTCATCCAATGAGCCACTACGGAGCAAAACAAAGAGATAAAGCCCAAAAATCAAGAACAAATATACGCAAAGACATACCGTGTTTGATGTTTTCACGCACAATGATCCTAATCCTACATCAATATCATTAGTGGATAGATAGGATACTTCTCAGGCCTAAAGAGACCTTATCTTACTCATTCTGACCTCTCAATGACAAAGCAGGGACTCTCAGAAGTTGAAGGAAGAAAAGAAGAAAGCTCAAAAGGGACTGGGCTTGGAGTATTTTTGTAGATTCAGCATTATAATACTTAAAGTGTTTTTCCTGGCCATCCAGATTCTACACTTCAATATCTTTCTAACGGTACCAAGAATGGATTCGTAAATCGGAGTTCCTGATGACAAAGTATGGCCTACGGAACTATCTTTTCACATCCAGCACTATTTTCCACAAACCAATCTTCAACGCGAACAGAGTGCCTCGACGTCATGACGTTGTCGCACGACGCCAAATGTTCGGCTTGGTTTTGGGTGGATTTAGCCCATTTGAGCCCATAATGGAGGGTTTTAAACTCAACTGAGGAATCTAAAAGAGGAGGATTTGGTGATAGATTGGAGCTTTTTGAAGGGGAGAAGCCTCTTTAGGTGAAAATGACCTAGGGCACACATCTTGAAGGGAAAAGTTTGAAGAAGAAGGAGATTGAAGAAAAGGAGAAGACGCTACCAAAACTGCTATTCTCATCCTTCTTGTTTCTCTCTTTTGATGCTTTTCTTGACTTAGAGATGTTCTAGATTTATTTCTAGGTTTTTGTTGTAGCCTTGCTACTTTCAAATGGGATTAATGGTTAATTATGTTTATTCATTATATGGATTGATTTATCTCTGACTTGTTTTATCTCTCGTATTTTTATTTATACGGTAGTGTTTGCCTAACATTGGCTTGTTTTACCTGGGAGTCCGAGGATCTAGAGATGATGACCCCAAGAATATGGACAGAGTAAACACTTGGCCAATCGTACTAGAGATATCACTATTCTATGTGGCATTAAGGGTTTAAACATTTAAGCGCTTTAAGTCCTGTGGTCGAGGCAGAGATGCACACAATCTACTAGCGAGATATAGGCAAATATATCCTCAAGAGAGAATATCTTGTAGGCAATAATCAACCCACACAGATATCAATTAGAATATACGAATGAATAATATATTTAGTTAAATCATCGAAAGTGTGGCAAGTGAAGGCAAACCTTTAGTTTTTCTATAATTAATTGATTTAAAAATAATATGGATTAGTTTTCTTTATTAACAGAAATTCGTAGTTTAAGTCCAGATAATACTATAAGACCAATTTCAAGAGGTCAACGCGACTTTCCGTGGACTCCGATATCCATACTACAGGTATACTATAATATTTGGAGGCGACGCGCGTAATTTAAGCACATAAAGTATTACCATTTTACACATCACGCTTTCTACTTATCAAGCTTTCAAGGCATCATCGTGAGAAGTTTTTGTATTGATTTGACAACAAACACACTTTAACATACTTTGGATCAATCTTATTTTTCTTATTTTTTATCTAATTTTATTCATTTTACATTAGTAAGCTGTGATTTTGGTCCCTATTGTTGCTTGTTTGTGTGTTTCAGGAGGTTAATTTTGCGTGCAGATACTGAAGACAAGGTCAAGGCAAAACTAAGTTCCTTTTTGGATCTCGAGCCAAAGAGAAACCACAAATAGATTGATATAGGAGGGCAAAGATACACAAGTTTAAATCACAATGGATCTCTATCATCGAGTTGACAAATGCATTAGCTTCACTTGAGTAGCAACCTAAGAATGCGGTAATTACTGGCGGAGCATCAAAGAAGAGCATAAATCCAATTGTAAAAGTCATGTCGCAACTATATGATCTGGATTATGTCATCATCGAGGCATCCCATACTGAGCAATCATAATTTTTGGATGAGCCATCACCCAAACACCTCATGAACATAGCTGCGTCATTCCGCACACTCACAAGTCCAAAGATCGTTTGGTAGTTATTAAGGGGATGAATTAAGAAGAGCTCGTTTAATTCTACCATGGCACAACCTTGAATTTTCAAGATCAATGGCTGAATAATCACCCCTGCTGGGTTGCCTAGGTTCTTTGATCCAAATGAGATAAGTCAACTTCCACAGGAGAGAATGACAAAGTTAAGGGCAGCCATGGCTGAATTGAAAAGAGTTCATGTCAATGCACAAATATCTCAAGTTCGACCATGGAATTGACAAGTGGCTACGTTCAAATTACTTCACACCATTTCCCAAAGCTTGAAAGAAGAGATGGTTCCAGCGCCACTTCATACCAAACTTGGATCTGAAAGAACAACTTAAAGCAAAGAGAGCAAGGAGTATAGAAAGAAACTAGTGGCAAAATATAGGAAAGAACAAGAGAATATGGCCACAATGTCCTTCAAGGACAAATAATAGAGTTCATACCATCTACTCTCGTAGAATATAGAAGAAGAAAACTTGAGATATAATGAAGAAATCACCTCAAAGGATAATGAATAACTTTAGAAGTTTCAAACATTGGAGAATGGTGCACAAATTTTGGAAACCTTAGTTGTGAAGGAAGGTGAGCCAACTTCTCCAGAATCACATGAAAAGACACCATTACGGTCATGAAGACTATTCCTGAGATTTAATTTTCGTTCCAATGCATGAGGAAGTGAAAATGAGAATAAACCCCAACTCTGCTGTGGATGAGTACATCATTCACTTGAAACAACAAATTTTGAAAGGAATCAATAAAGAAAAAAAATGAAAAAAATAGAAAATATAAAAAAATAATGATCTAGCAGATTATGCTCAAATTGGTCACTGAGTACAATTATCGCCTCTAGAAAAGGGGATGGAGGCTGCACTACTAAAGATATCCGTAGTTGGTAGAGTCTAGTTGGACTCGAAAAAAGGAGTAGCTTCTTGGGAGGCAACCCAAGTTCAAAAAAAAAAAATTTCTTTTCCCTTTTCTTTTTTTTTTAGTTACTTTGGGCTTGTTTTTTTAATAAATGTTCTTGCTTGATCTGTTTCTTAGTGTTGTTTTTCAGGTTTTGGAGTTCAAAGTTGGCTATGGAGGTGAGTAGTCCCTTGGAAAAGTGGAAGGCGAGAAGATCTTGGAGGTTCAAAGAACAAAATGAACAAGGAAATCAGTTTCAACATCCTCCTACTTTACTCTTACATATGCTTCCTATTTTCAAGCCTCCTCTCATTTGGAACTGTCTAACTTTCCTTAACATCTGCCTCCAAAGCAAGCCATATTCATTGAGCAACTTCCAAAGACTTGATCAACCTCTAGAGTATCATTATCCATTCTTGTTTTTGCTTCAAGCATTGAAGACAATGTTTAGACCAAGCTCAGTGCATAATCTTAATTTTTTTTTTTCAAAATCCAGCATTTGTATCTCTTACCTATTTTAGTTGGTTCCTTATTTGTTAGGTTGTTTGCATGAGTTTTTCTTTCTTCTTTGTTTGTTTCATGTCTCATATGAGGAGTTTGATGCTCTGTTGGCTAGTAGAAGGTCATTTTGAAATACAAACATTTGAAAAAGCGGTAAGTGCAAAGTGGATTGACCTTAGGTTTTTAAATGATCTCGGAATTGTGTGTTTACTTTGGCATGTGTGACTTAGGTTAGTCACTCATTGTGCTAAGGCGAAGCTATTTCTAAGGAATCTATCATTACACACACTTTTATGTCCTTAGGAGTACCTTGGTCCCTATCTTGCCTTATTCAACTAACCTTGGGGATTTAAAATGACTTATGATAGGACACCTAATCAAAAAGAGGATTGTCATCGAGCCCCAACTAAAAAAACAAAAATACAAAAACAAAAGAAAAAGTGAAAAAGAAAGATAAAAAGCAAAAGAAAAGAAAAATGTCAAAAATAAGTATGTGAATAAGAATAAGCGGGATCATACAATCGAAATCCCGGGCACAGTCTGAGGGGCCTTTCAAAGCCTAATGCCCTAAGCCAATCAAGCCGAGTCATTGACTTCACGCCCGATACATGATGAAGATGGATCCCTTCCCACAACTTAAGGCCTTGAGTTTGGTTGAGTGTTCAGGTGAAGTTTAAGGGAATTTAATGCCCTGCCCTAACTAACCGGTGGGAGTCATCAATGATCCCTCACACAGAACACTCATCTAAAACTTCTTGGCAATTGGTTTTCTTTCTTTTTAGGTATTTAGCAATTTTTAGGTATTGGTATGAATAAAAGGGTGTGGTGCGTTTCTATCCTTTCTAGTTAGCTTCTTCAAAATAGTGAGTTGAGCTTAAGTTTGGGGCAATGAGGGACTTAGCTATACATCGAGATCATTCTATCAACTACACTTTAGTTTCCTGGGAAAGGCCTATTGAGGACTTGGGGGTTGATTTGCTTTGCTCACTATGCTTTGTTTTGCCATGTTCCTTAGAGAGTTTAAAATTGTAAGGATCCTAAACTTTGGTTGAAAATGCTAATATTGCTAACTTATGTTCACAGTGATTCTTCCACTTGGCATCATGTTATCATACTCATCTCATTGTTTGTTAGTTCGTGTCATTTTCAATTTTTTGTTTTCTTTTAAGTCAGTCTCTTGCTTGGGGACAAGAAAGAATTTAAGTTTGGGGGTGTGATGAGTATACTTTATACTCATTTTATCCCTATGTTTTACTTATATTTTTAGTATTTTTATTATATGAATAAGTGATCTAATGCTCTAAATGTTCAATTTTGTGATTAGGTCATCCATGAGCCAATATGGAGCAAAACAAGAGATAAAGCCCCGAATCAACAAACAACACATGCAGCAGCGATTCACAGGTGTTTGATGTTTCAGCTGCACAATGATCCCCAATTGCTACAATATTGATATGGATAGATAGGAGACACCTCAGGATTTCCAAAGAGACCTTATTCGCTCATTTGGACCTCAAAATGACAAAGTTATAGACTCTTAGTAGTTGAAGGAAGAAGAAAGAAAGCTCAAAAGTGACCAGATTAGGATCCATTTTTGTAGATTCAATATTTATAATAATTTCTAAAAGTGTTTTCTGGCCATATCCAGATTCTACTTCAAAGAGCTTTCCAACGGTACCAAGAACACCCAAATGAAGTTCGATGACAAAGTTATAGCCTTACAGTTGGGCTTAACGAGGCTGCGACAACGTCGCGCGTTGAAATTAACGTCGCGATGTTGCGAAATAAACATCCGACGTGAGAGGTTCTTTGCCTGACGTCGTGACGTTCGGGTTAGTTTTGAGTGGGTTTGTAGCGTTTGAGCCCATGTCTGGAGGTTTCGCTCAGGCCCGAGGAATCGAAAATGAGGAGGATTTGTGATAGATTTTAGAGCTTTTTGAAGGGGAGAAGCCCTCTCTTAGGGTGAAAACACCCTAGGGCACACATCTTGAAGGGGAAAAGCTTGAAGAATAAGGAGATTGAAGAAAAAGAGATGACGCTTTCACTCAAAATCGTTTATTCTCATCCTCTTTCTTTGTTTCTCTCTTTTTTGATGCTTTTCTTTGACTTAGAGATGTTCTAGATTTATTTCTAGGTTTTTGTTGTAGTCTTGCTACTTTCAAATGGATTAATGGTTAATTACATTTTCATTCATTATATAGATTGATTTTATCTCGACTTGCTCTATCTCTGTATTTTATTTACATGGTAGTGTTTGGCCAACATTGGCTTGTTGTTTTTCTATTTAGTAAGGATCGAGATGATGACCCCGGATATGATAGAGCAACACTTGGTCAATCGCGAATAGAAAATATCACGGTTCCAAGTGGCATTAAAGAAGTTTAAACAGTAAGCGCGTTTCGAGTCCAGGGTTGAGGCAAAGATGCAGTACACCTGCTTGGCGAGATCCAGCAGAAATATATCTCGAGAGAGAATATCTTGTAGGCATGATCAACTTAGTCGGCGTAAATCAGGTAATATCTTTTGAATGAATAATATATTTGATTAAAATTCATCGGAATATGGAAGGTGAAAGGCAAAACTCTAGTTTCATAATTAAATTGATTTAGCAAAATAATATGGATAGTTTTATTTTTATTAATAGAAATCCAGAGTTTAAGTCCAGATAATATTATAAGACAATTTCAGTAGTCAGCGCACTTCTCCCCGTTGATCGATATTTGTACTTAGGTACACTATATTACTTGAGGTGACGTGTGCACTTGCGCACATAGGCGTACACATTTTACACATCACGCTTTCGGCCTATCACATGCACACTAATTGCTTTCCTGAAATCACAAGTATGAAGTCGAGACCAAGTCACAACACAAGTGAAATATGGCAAAATACCTAAAACAAAGAATAATAAAAAAAATGATTAATAAGTAAAAAAAAACCTAAATAAAATAAAATTGATCAAAAGTACAGAAATCTATGCCTTTGTTGTCAAATGTCAACCTCAAACTATACGAGCAGACGAAAACTTGATGGGAAAGTGAGTGTGTAGAAATTGGTAAAAATCACGGGACGGAGTGCGCTCAGTATGCGACGGTCACGTAGTGTAGTGGCTAGTCAAGTGTCGTTCCCATGAAGAGAAGCGTGTTGAATACTGGTTTAGTGACCTAGACAATATTTGGATCCAGTCTTATAGCGAATTATGACTAAATTAACTGATTTAAGGAAAGTTTAATCTTAAAAAATTCGATTTAAGGAAGCTAATGATAAGCGGGGTTTTGCGCCGCTACCACACGATGGATTTTAACCGATAGTGCATTAATATTCCATATGATTTATGTTAGCGGGTTGATCGTGCCTGTTTGTATTCTCTCTCGAGATAGTTATCCCATCTTGCTAATTAAATTGTATTGCATCTACTAGCCGACCCCCTTGACTCTGAGATGCATGAATGTGCAAACCCTAGTGCTACACTTAAATGCGGGATATCTACATTCCACTGGTTGACGAAAGCATTGCTTCCCGTATCCTACAGTCGTCTCGATATCAGACTCTTAGCATTAGCATGCCCTGATTGGCCAAATAATAACATGTGATTAAATTCGGGGTAACAACCAGAAATTCATATGATATTAAATAAACCACAATTAAGTGATAATCCATAGTAGTGCGGTTAGGGTTGATAAAACCACAGAGAGAAAAGAAGTTGTGGCATGATCAGGGTGTCTCGTTGTCCACCCGATCAACTGCGGGGTCTCATAACCATGAGACATGTACATAGTAAAGCAGCCACTTAGGCCCATACATCAATATATCAAGGAATTCATCAACTATATAACCTTAATAGTTCAAAGTTGTACATTACTCTTAGCAAGCTTATATATCAAAATTTAGAGTTTTAATAAATGTTAGCACAAAATGAATACGAAAGCCCGCAATCAGGCTTTCTTCTAAATGCGGCCTCTAGTGAGTGTGGAGTCCTCCTGCACACTCCACATTTTTGAAATAATGATCCTCGACAGGCGACGATGCCTAGTAGTGATAATTTCCTACCATAGATTATCTGCTAAGTGCACATGTCATGTGGCAATCACACTTTCAGTAAATACATGATCCTACTTGAATATGCATGCCCGATCCATGTCTCGAGTCCTCAGCAGGCTCCCTCACATGCTAAGCCAAATGAGGCATACGGTTTTCAAAACAAAATATTTTGTTCTTGAAAGCTTACCTCACAGAGTTTCGGTAAAAATATATTGGACTACCTCCCGGAGCGAATTCTTGGATAATTTTCGAGCAGGTCATTGGTCGCCTCGAGATGGCTTTGG
Organism: Tetrastigma voinierianum; assembly: GCA_016808115.1. Taxonomy (NCBI): domain Eukaryota; kingdom Viridiplantae; phylum Streptophyta; class Magnoliopsida; order Vitales; family Vitaceae; genus Tetrastigma; species Tetrastigma voinierianum. Next base: position 567,236 of record JAEQBH010003196.1, read on the forward strand.
ACATTTCTCGAGAGCAGTGCGGAAAAATCTTCCTTGAAATTCTTCCACAACCATTTCACTTTTCTTTTTCATTTTTAAATTGTCATGCACTCCTTTGTCATCTTAGGGTGTCTCGGTTCATATGGAATGCATTATGCCATTTCCAAACAATTGATGCTAATATATTTTACATATATATATTAACAAAAATTAATTCACATACTAATCACATAATTCATGTTATTCAATTCACAATCAATAACACCAAAATTAGCTCACATGAAATTTATGTAATCCAAGCAATTCATTTTGAATCACTAACAACACAAAAATCCACACAACCAATCAACGTGAACAATGAAACCCCAGGGTGGTCTTGTTCCATGACCACCTGTCAAAGTTTTCTCACTCGGTTCAAAAGATTTTGGGGCAGAGAGAAAACATGGCCATTCGGGCCTCAATGAGTCAATCCCATTAAAATGGCTCTTAGTCGAAGAATAAACCAAAGTAGGAAAAGATCCCTACCTCTTGGGTTGTCGAGACTCCACCCGAAACCGGTGTCCACTGGCGTGGCCCTTGCAGTGATAGATGCGACTTTTGTTCTTGTGACGAGGAGTCGACGGTCCGAAGCAATGAAATCTAGAGAGAAGTCATTTCTTCTACCTGCAAGTAGATCTAGCGCCATTGCCTGGCACTTCAATTTGGAGAAGAAGAAGACTATTTCTTCTTTTGTCTTATTCACTTACTTTTTTAACTTAATTCCCATTGTGTCCTTTAGCTTGATTTTTGTCACGTGGCTTAATCTAAGCTATTCATCTTCATCCTCTTACTAATCATGCAACATATGTCATGAATTTTTATGTAGTAGGTGACTTTTTAGCGTCGCATGTCTTTCGCAGCGTTTTACGGCGCAGACACAGTGCCTGAACGTGAAATTATTATCTTGAAATTTGACGAAATTTGACGTGGTAGCTAGATTTCGCAAGACGATTCCAACGGTGAAATATGTTTCATCATCTGAGATCTAGAAAAATTTTGGATTTTGACCGAAATTACTATTTTACCATTTTTCAGAAAATTTGAATTTTCTCGAGTTTTACAAAAGTTAATTCATAGTGATTGTCATTCACAATTGTAGTTTCGGCATAAAATGAATTAAGGAAAGAAATCTGAAGAAGAAATTTGTCTTCCACGGTCTCTAGGAATCGAGTCTTCACAACCTCTCTCCTATCAGTCTCTCTTTGTATTCGGTCAGCCCTCAGGAATCGTCATTGCCTCAAAATTGCTTCTCTTTTATATCTTGGGATCCGGGCCCATCAATGGCCCAGAAAATCAGAGTTTTTAATGCTCCCCTTTTGAAAGGGAGACCTCGCTACGCATGACGTGCAGGAGCCGAAATCTACCATTCGACCGTGCACATAGGCCTCACTTATTCTTTGCAAAGCAACATGTACTTAGCGATGGAGTGTGACTCTTTAACGTACCAGAGGCTCGTTACTACACTTCTTTGTGCTTCTCTGCTTTGGTTCTTTCTTCTATTATTTAGCTTCCTTTTTGGTTACAATATTGACATGTCCTATAAAACATTATAGTATAGGTGATTAGCGCAATATTAGTGACTATGAATGTGAATCATGCAATTGAGCTATAAAAACACAGAAATTATACTGAAATGCATGCATGATTCATCGATCAAACCCAGTGATAGAGATTTCTCGCAACAAGCTAGCCTCACAGCCTTGCCTTGGTATGCACGAGTCCTCGGTCGTGCGGCCATGCTCTTGTGCGCGTAGTGCCTGCTGTCGTGACCTGCTGCGGTGTCACGACCACAAAGCAGTGGGCGGTAGCTCTTTATTTGATCCATTGTTTTTTTTTTTCAACACACTCACAAATTAACATAAATTAGCCTTATTACTCTGAGCCACTTGAAACACAGGCTTCGTAAAATGTATTTGTAGTCTGAATTTGTCTTTAGTACAATTACGACGGGTTTTCTACCATGAATTTACAAAATACAAGAAAGACCAAATCTGGCCTTTTCTTCTCCACTAGGTCCTCGGATGCGTTCCATCCCCAGGTGTACCTTTAGTACCTGAAATTATTTTTCCACGACGAGGTGAGCAATGCACAGTAGTTGAATTTTCCTACATGGGTTACTCCCCACCTAAGTGCTCATGCAATGGAAAACACACATACATCTAAGTAAAATTTTGCAGATTCCTACTTGAATGTCTACATGTCATGTCCCATGCCTCAAGTCCTCACTGACTCCCCCACACATGCATTTTCCATGTATGTAAAACTATTTTCAAAACAAAGGTATTTGTTTTATTAAACTCATTAGACAATCTCCAATATTTAAATATATTGGTCAACCCTCTGATATAACTTAGTGGACATACTCCGACAAATAGTTTTGTGGACAACCCTCCGATATATATTAGTAGACATACTCCAATAAACAGTTGTTGGTCAACCCTCCGATATAAATCTCTCCAAAAACATGTCATGCACTTACACCTAACATTCTATGGTGTCCCCATGCATATGAAATGCGATATGCCATTTTCATGCCAATTCATGTTAATATATCATACACGCATATACTAACATAATTCACACACAACCAACATGTTATTCATCCTTAGCAACAACACAAAAACGGCACACATGGACAAATCCAAACAATCGGTGTCAATCTCGAAGCCTTGTAAAAACAATCCCAAAAACTCAACTTCCGGACCGTAAAACAGTCCATAAATCTAGTCAGGCTGTCCAAAGCGATCCCGAAATTTCGGCACTGGAGTCTAAATCTTTGGGGGGCCCGAAATGTCACAACCATTCGGCCCTAAACACCCCAACCATTCGTATGGTTCTTAGACAAGGATTAAACCAAGTAGGAGAAAAACCTCTACCTCTTAGAGTTTGTCGAAACTCCACGTTTCCAATCTCCACTCAAAGCTCTTGTCACGAGGAAACACTTTCCTTCTTGCTCCACCGGAACCGACGGTTCAATCACCGAGAAATCTAGAGAGAAGGTGGAGCTTCTCTCTCTACCTTCTTCTTTTCTTTCTTTTTCCTTTCCCCTCCCTCTCCCATCCCACTGGTTTGGTCCGAGATGGGTCAAGCGAGAGTGTCCTCTCTAGCCATGTGTCATCCCCCTAATGGCTCTCTTGGATTTCCCTTATCACCTTATCCATCTACCTTGGATTTCCACCCAATCATGTGGTGACACATGCCTCCCATGAGTCCCACTTGAGCTCTTGTTTAACTATTTCCCCACTTGACACATGGCACATCGTGAGCCACTCAACACGTGGCACACCGTGAGCCACTTAACACGTGCTAAGTGTCTCGTACTACCCTCGGTACCTCGAAGCGTGAAATTTTATTTGTCTCGGGGTGGCGAGAGTCGGCGATGGTAATTAGATTCATGAGGCGATTAGGTGAAGTCGGTTTTGTCGTCAGAGATCCCCAAAAAATTTTGATTTTAATTGAAATTACCATTTCTGCTTCTTAGAAAAATTAAATTTTATACGGTTTCTGGCATAAATGGAAGAAAAATAGTGGATTAGATAGTATTAGATGTTTTAAATGTAAATGGTTTCCAGATAGATTACATAGAGCAAAATGTACTAAGTGTTTTTTAGAAGGATGTATAACATGTATAGAAAAATATTTTAATATTAGCTTAACTAATAATGATAATCAGCTAATAGAAAAAATAGCAACAACTATTACTTTAGAATAAAATATATATAATTTAGAAAAATAAATAGTGTTACTAAAAGAAAAGTACAATGATTTAGATAAAAAAAAATTGAAAAACATTTAGGTAAAAGAAAACTAGAAGAAATTCTAGAAGAATTAATGAGTGTAGAAGAAATAATAGTACATCCTATAAAAATATGTAACAAATTAGGAAATATAAAAGCACCACAAGTAGAATGTACAATAAGAATAAGAAATTATTTGATTAAAAAAATGCCTTATTAGATATAGGTTGTACTCATGTAATAATAGATGAAAAAATAATACCAAAAGAATTTATAATATTAGCAGAAAAACCAATGACAACACAACAAGTCGATGGTAGCTTTAACCATTATAAATACCAACTAGAACCAGAAGCCAAAATATCATTTATGACAAATTGTTACTCAAGCCCAGAATATTCATTACCCCAAAACGAGACTTGGATAAAACCTTTAAACCTTAGACACCAAGTAATATTAGGATTATCATTTTTATTAAAAGATAACGAAAAAGTGACTTATAGTAAAGATTTTTTTAGCTTATCAAGACACAGTATAACAAGCCCATTAAAAATAGGAGAAAAAACAACTTCTTTAGAGTTAGAAAAACTAATAAAACATTCTCAGAAAGAGATAATTAAAGACTGCAAATGTAAAAAAGAAAGAGAATGTAGTTTAAAAAATGAAACCCTAAAAGATAAAGACATGAGAATTAAAAGAGGAAATACTAAATGAAGAAGAATTAAGTACATTAATAAGGATAGACAGTAAGATAAACTATTTTATGATAAATGAAGAACAAATACAAAATATAATAGATAGATTAGAAAAATTAGAAATTATAGGAGAAAATGTATTAAAATATTGGGAAAAAGATAAGATACAATGTATATTAAAAATAAAAAAACCCTGAGTACAAAATAAAAACAGCTAAAATATAAGCAACTGATAAAGATAGAGAAGATTATAAGATGCATATAAATGACTTATTAAAATTAGGAGTAATTAGAAGATCATAGTCACCTCATAGATTAGCAACTTTTTTAGTTAATAAACATAGTGAACGAAAAAGAGGAAAAAGTGGAATGGTTATAAACTATAAAAGACTTAATGATAATACAGAAGATGATGAGTATGATATACCTACTAAAGAATATTTATTAGGAAAAATTAAAAATTGTAATATTTTTAGTAAATTAGACTGCAAATTAGGATTTTGGAAAGTTAAAATACACAAAGATAATATACCTTGGACAACTTTTTCATGTCCCGAAGGACATTTCGAATGGCTAGCCATGCCATTTGGTTTAAAAAATGCATTCTCTATATTTCAAAGAAAAATGGATAATATATTCAGAGAATATGATTCATTTGTAGTTTATATATATAGAGATGATATATTAGTTTATAGTGAAAATAAAAAGAAGCGCATAGGACATCTCCAATTAGTATTTAAAAATTTTGAACAACATGGAGTCATAATTAGTAAACCCAAAATGCAACTTTTCCAAACTACTATAGAATTTTTAGGAGTGGTAATAGGAAAAGGACAAATAATATTACAACCACATATATCAAAAAAAATCTTAAACTTTCTAGATAAGATAGAAGAAACAAAAAAATTACAAAAAAATTTAGGATTATTAAACTATGCAAGACCATTCATAAAAGGCTTGTGTAAATTTGCAAGTCCTTTATTTAGTAAAGTAGGAAAAAAGGGGCAAAAATACTTTAACCAAGAAGATATTAATCTAGTTAAAAAGATTAAAACTATAGTAACAAAATTACCACCTTTGGCACTACCACTAATAGATGATTATTTAATAATAGAAATTGATGGATGCAGTCTAGGATGGGGAGCTGTACTTATAGCAAAACCCCATAAATATTCAGAAAAGAAACAAAAAAAAATTGTAGATATACTAGTGGAAAATATAAAGAAAAAGGAAACATAAATAGCATAGATGCAGAAGTACTAGCAATAACATATGTTTTAGATAATTTTAGGATTTTTATAATTTCAAAAAAGGAAATTACCATAAGAATAGATTGTGAAGCAATAGTCAAATTCTATAAATTAAAAAATGAAAAAAAATCTTCTCAGAGAATATAGTTGACTTTTACAAAACGAATAATTAACACATGTATAAAAATAGAAATATAATATATTAAAGGTGAAGACAATAGCTTAGCAAATTCTTTGAGTAGACTAATCAATTAATTTTTTGTTACAGATGGACAAGCAGATAACATGAATTATTCCTACCTATACACCGAATAAGGTACTAGAAAAAGTATTTAATTTTGGAAAGCATTCTCTTAAGGAATTTCCTAAAAGTAATATAACTTTTAATTTTCTACCACATGTAAAATTAGAAGAAGAACATAAATGCATAATGTAAAACCCTGAGAAAATCCTAATTTTCTGAAAAAGGGTAAAATGGTAATTTTGGTCAAAATCAAGAATTTTTCTAGATCTCGGATGATAAAACGGACTTCACCGTTGTAATCGTCTTGCAAAATCTAGCTACCACGTCGAATTTCATCGAATTCCGAGACAATTGGAAATTTTCACGTTTTTCGAGGCAACGAGGGTAGTGCGGGACACTTAGCACATTTTGAGTGGATCAAGAGGTGCCATGTGTCATGTGCAGGATTAATCAACTTGAGCTCAAGTGTGGGGCCCACATGGACATGTGGCATCCCCTAATTGGATGAAAATCCAAAGTAGATGGATAAAGAGGATAAGGAAATCCTATCAACCCATTGTAGGCTGACATGTGGCAAGAGGAATACTCTCCCACTTAACCAATTCTCCTGTCAGTTTGGAGAAGGAAAAGAGAGGAAAAAGAAAAATCTGATTTAGAGAGAGTGTCAGCTTCTCTCTAGATTTCCAATAATCCAGTTTGTCGATTCCGTGACGAAGCAAGTTGCTCCCACAGCCCGAGAGTTATGTGTAAGGCGCAGGTTTGGGGAGTTTCAAAAAACTCGGGAAGGTAGGGGTTTTCTCCTACTTGATTTAATCCTTGTTTAAGAGCCTTGTTAATGATTTGGATGGTATGAGGCCGTGAGAGGCCGTTTGATTAGTCCTGAAAATTGGGACTGCATGTTGGAAATTTTCGAGACTCGTTTTGGACAATCCCGGATTGATCTCGGACTGAAAATGGTCCCCGTGTGCTTTACATGTGTGTTATATTGTGGTTTTGGGTGGTGTTGGGCTGGAAATGGCCATGGATTTCGGTTCCAAAGAAGTGGAACCGAGGTTGATGAGGGGGGGTCCGTGTAGACATTACGTATTGTTTTTAAGTTTTGTTAAAACAATCGGTTTCTTGATTGGGCCGAAAATGTCCATGTGTTATTTGCATGATATTGCTTAAGAGTGAATGGCTTGGAATGTGTGCGGAAATGAATTGTTAATGCATATGAATTAATGTGTTAACATGATGTTTGAATTATATAAAATATAATTGTGTGTGAGCCATTGGTCAATTGTTTTAATTAGCCCATGTGAGCTAATTTTGATGTTATTGCTATGAATGAATATGAAGTGGATTGAGTATGTGAATTTTGTCAATATATGCATGATTGATATATTGGCATGTGTTGTATAAATGACATAATGATTTCATATGCAAGGCGACCCTAGAACAATAGAGTGTGAGTGCATGGCATGAAAAGAAAATAAAGAAAAAATAGTTGTGAAAGGAATTTCAAAGGAAAGTTTTCCAAAATTGCCTTAGAGTTAATCTATTTGTTCATCTCGGAGCGGACAGTGATTTGATTACGAAACAATTTACCTCGGAGGGTTGTCCGATGGGTTCTTAGAAACTCAGTAGTATGTTTGAATAAATCTGTTTGTCAGTTTCTCACCTTTGGGTCGGGATCGATCAGATCAGAAGTGGGATGTGAGATCACATTCTCTGTGCATTCATGTGATTCAAATCAAAAACATATATATTTGCCAAAATCAGTTAGTTATAAATACATGTGCACTTAGGTGGGGGAATGCTTGTGTAGGAGATTATCGCTCTTGGCATTGCTCACCTGTCGAGAAAGAATTATTTCATAGAAGGTTCACACGGGGATGGGACACATCAGAGGTCTTAGAACGAAGAAATGGCCATATATGGCCTTGTTGTATTTTGTAAAAATGCGGGTAAAAAGACCCAGTTTTGGATAATTGTAAATTAACTCCTTTCTGTATAAAATATACATTTTTGTGAGTATGAATGTATGGGCCAATGTTACCATTTTACTCATATATGGGTCTCATGATATGAGACACAGGTATTCCGCAGGTTGATGGTAGTCAACGGGACCCCCGAAATTCGGGGTGTCACACATAATAGATAATCTATGGATCGGTTTTAATCAAGTATTTAATAATCAAATTAACAAAAATCTAGATATAAAATATTTTATAACATGTTTAAATAGTTTATCTGAATATTTTCATAAAAAGAATAATGGTAGTACAAATTTTATGTAAAACCCGGGAAAAATTCATTTTTTCTGAAAAATGATAAAACAGTTATTTCGAGTTTGAAAACACGGGATTTTCTAGATCTGAATGATGAGCGACTACCATTGGAATCGTCGCGAAATCTAGTTAACACGTCGAATTTCGAGATAGTCGAAATTTGCGTTTTAAGCAAGAGATTGTAGCAATGACACATGGCACTTAGTTGAATGGATCATTTAGAGTCATGTGTCAAATGGAGGATAAGTCAAAATAAGAAGGGAAATCTAAGGGGTGACCCATGGAGGCCATGTGTCACACCCCTAGAGAAAGGAAATCCAAGTCTTTGGATAAGGGGATAAGGTGAGAGAAAATGAAGCAAATGACGAATGGACATGTGGCAAGGAGAAGGTAGGAGGAAATCTCCCACTTGAATTATGTTGGATCAAATTCAGTGGGGAGAAGGGAAAAAGAAGGGAAAAAGAAGGGAAAGAAAAAAAAAGAAAGAAAAAGAAAAGAAAAGAAAAGAAAGAAGAAGAAAAGATGAGTGAGAAGCTCCACCTTCTCTCTAAGATTTACGGAGATCGAGCCGTCGGTTTTCGTTGAAACAAGAGGCAAAGTTCATCTACTCGACGAGAGGTTTGCGTGTGATGCCCCGACCCAGCGGTCCTGTTGACCACCGTCAACCTGCGGAAACCTGTGTGTCTCATATCATGAGACCCCATACATGAGTAAAAATGGCCATGTTGGGCCCATACATCCATATTCACCGAAACATTATCAACTATATTACAATAGTTTCAAGAGTTACATGCATCAATCATAATGTTTCATACATGTTTTACAAAATATATATATAAAGCCACATGTCGGCTTTCTTCTCAAAAGCGGCCTCTAGTGAGCGTCGTCTTCCTGAATACTCCCTGTACTTGAAAGGGGGATCCCACGACGGGGTGAGCAATGCCCAATAGTGATATTTTCCTACATGGGTTACTCCTAACCTAAGTGCTCATGCAATGGCAAAAACACACATTCAAGTGAATTTATGATTCCTACTCAAATGTCTACATGCCCAATCCCATGGCTCGAGTCATCACCGACTCCCTCACACATGCTTGTATGTATGGCTTAGTTTCAAACAAAATATTTGTTTTATTTGTGGCGGCATCTAGATATAAATACGTTGGACAATCCTCCGAGGTGAATTTGTTGGATAACTCTCCGAAACAATTCATGGGCCTCTCAAACGTGAATTATTGGACGATTTCCCAACACAATTCTTTGGACAACTTTCTAATATAATTTTATTGTTTTGGACAACCCTCCGATTTATTTCATGTCATGCACTCACACCTACGATCAAGTTGGCGGTCGTATGAAATGCGATATGCCATTCCATACGATACATGTTATTATATATCAAGTATGCATATATTAACAAAATTTACCTGATAACATGTTATTCAAACATGCGATAACACAAATTAGCTCACATGGGCTAATAAGCGTCTGGCGATCCATGCTGGAACTACGAAGAATCGCGCCTGACACCTGGCGTCCGCCATGACAACGCTTAGTCTGGGGGTATCGAGAACACTCTAGGGATTTTCACCACTTAGTCCTAATTTTTGGAACTTAATGAACGACCATTTAGGCTCCAGAACATCTCTAACCATTAACAGGTCAGTAAGCAAGGACTGAAGCAGTAGGAGCCCTGCCTCACGGAGTTGAGCTCCTGATCTGGAGTACTGCGTGTGGCTCTTGATGGTGATCAGCTTTATCTTGTCTCGTGAGTTAGACGGGACGATCCTTTAGGGAAATCTAGGAAGCTCTAAAGATTTTCTCTTTTCTTCACTCCTTTCTCGTTTGCTCCTTTTCTGAGCTAGTTGAATTGAAAGCGTAGTAATCGAGAAGACTTGTGTATAAATGCCGCTTGTCAACCTCCATTAGTTGACTTGGATTCCCATATCCTCTTATCCATCTACCATAGATTTACCATTCACATGTTGTATGTGTCTCTCATAAGGTCCCATTTGAGCTCATGTTTGACTCGTGCACATGACACGTGGAACCTCTTGACTACTCCCGCAATGTGCGAGTGTCAGCGCGCCACTTAGTGCTCGAAAACGTGAAACTACGTCTGGGTCGGCGAGGTGTCGTGGTAGCTAGATTTGCGAGCGATTATGATGAAATCCCGTTTATCATCTGAGATCTAGAAAATTTCCGGATTTTGACCGAAATTACCATTTTATCCTTTTTCAGAAAATTAGAATTTTCTCGGGTTTTACATTGCGTAGATACAAGAACCCAAGGTTTTCGCCAAACTTCAAGAGGTAGGGGTTTCTCTCCTAATTTTGTTATTTTTTGTCTAAGAGTCATTTAATGGCATGGAGTGTTTTAGGGCGTGTGAGTGGTACAATGCAGTTTGATCCAAGTACAGATGAATCTTTGGGATTGTTTTGGTGGTCAAGGCCGGTGCCGGATGTGTTATTGGTCCGTGTGTGCTGTTTTTATGTGTTATTGCAAAAAAAAAAAAAAAAAAAGAATAACATGTTGGTTGTGTGAAAATCATGTTAATATATGCTTATTGATGTATTGACATGAGATGCTTGATGGATGTGAATTATATGTAGAAAATATAAATTATCCATGATTTATTAATGTTGCATGTACATCATGCATGTAACATGAATTAGCATGAAATGGCACTCCGCATTTCATATGCATGGGGACATCGCGTGAAACAGGTGTGGGTGCATGACATGGTTTTTGAACAAAGTTTATCAGAGAATGTCCAATAAATATTATCGGAGGGTTGTCCAACAAAATTTTATCGAAGTATGTCCACAAAATTATATCGGAGGGTTGTGCAACAAATTTTATCGGAATATGTCCAATAAAATATATCGGAGGGTTGTCCTAAAAATTATATTTGACCAATGAGTTTTCAAAAACAAAAAATCTTTTGTTTTGAAAATAGTTTTTCATACATGGAAAATGCATGTGTGAGGGAGTCGACGAGGACTCGAGACATGGGGCATGACATGTAGATATTCGAGTAGGAATGTGCATAATTTTACTTGAATGTGTGTGTGTGTTTGTCATTGCATGTGCACTTAGGTGGGGAGTAGCCCTTGTAGGATAATTCATCTCTTGAAATTCTTCCATGCACAATAAATCAGGAGAAAACATTTTGAGTATGGGGAATTTTGAGGATGAAATACATCCTAGATCTTAGTTGTGAAGAAGGGCCAGATTATGGCTTATTCATGTATTATGTAAAATTTTGGATATTTATCTAATTTTTGTTTATGTAAGAAGAAAAGAGTTGTAATTAAACTCATCTTGCATGATTAATACAGTTTGGCAAGTTTTTTTCCAGGTTTCATGTTGCCTTTGTAACAAAAAGGTTAGTGTATATCGAATTTAGGGTGTTTAGAAAGAAAAAAAAAAAGAGTTGGAGGTGCAGAAAAGGCCCAGCGAGGCTACTGCTCGTTTGCGAGTTTGGGTGTAACATAAAGTTTCTGCAATCGACAAAGCTTTACGGCTTTATGTCGCGTGACATGATTCAGTACGCAGCGGGTGTAGAATTAGCGATAGGGTTTCGGTCGCGGCGAGAGGTGCCTCTTACGTTTTCTATCTCGACAAGGGCCCCCACAGTGTCGCGACAGTGTTTTGGTTTTCTATCGCGCTGACAATGTGACGAGGTTTCGTGCGCCTTGAGGCGGTCGAAGCGAGGGGTGAGGTACGCAGCGGGAGCTTGGTTAAGGCGGGTTCTATGTCGCGATAGAGTTTTTACGTGTCATAGCGAGTTGGCGATCGAGTTATCTATCATGACATAATGTTTTTATGTCGCGATAGAGCGTGGCCAAATGGAGAGGTTTTGTGTTGAAGCGAGCAATTACGTAGCCGACATAGTTGGTGTTGGGAAAGTTTACGCCAGCGGCGGTGTTAGCGAACCAAGAGTTTTCTGTCGCGACACAATTGGCCAAGGCAAGGAGAAATTTTTTCGCGACATAGAAATTTTATGTCGCAACAGAGTTTGCCAGAATAGCTAGAATTTCTATCGCGATAGAGGATTTTTAGGATGCAATGGCAGCCCGCGACGAAGAAGTTCGATCGCCATGACAAAGTGGGCATGTGAAGGCCATGCGTAGCGCAATAGACTGAACCCGGACGTGCATTACGGATCGGGCCAATGCGCATGGCCCAGTTACGGCGTGCGTGATAGCGCCCACATGACTGGTGCCTGGCGCGCCGCAGCGACGGTATCTGCGGCGCCACGATCGAGGCGCTCACATCACCAGCTCTCGAGCGAGCGCCACGACGGGTATCGCGTACTCGGCGGGATCTTGCGCCGCGGCCAGAGGAGCGGAAACAACGCTCTAGGCGGGCACAAGACAAGGTAGGGCGTGTACGGCAGGACATGCGCTGTAGGAGGAATTTTGTCCGCGACGCCAGATTCTCTGTTTGCTCTGAACATCCCGGTACCCGCAAAAGAATAATAAATGACCCCCGGGATTTGGGGCGTCACATTTTAACTTCTATGTTCTTTACCAAGGTCATAGAACATGTATATTTAAAACATGGGAAGAAGTCCTTCCTCATATTTCAAATCACCCTAAATCATTTTTTAAAGGTTTTTATGATTTATACCAAGCCTTAGACCAGTGTAAAACAAATATAGGAAGTAATTATTTTATTAGCTCTTTAGTCAAAAAATTTTTAAATCATCATGGTAATAATTATTTAAATTTTGCACAAACTAGTCAGACACCGGATTTAGTACATGATTTTCCCCCACTTCTATCACAAGATCACTTACTTAGAGAAGAATTAGAAATATTAAGGAAAAAATATGATAAATATGAACAAGATTACCAAATTATGAAATGATTATATGAACATAAGGTAGAAATAGAATTTAATTTAAAGAAAGAAGCTTTCGAAAGGGAAAAGTTTATAATATAATCTTCAAATAGTTTTACTCTTTTAGAAAAATTTGATAATATAGAGCCTAACTTGATAGGCTAAAATAATGAACCTAGTCCAGCTTAAACGGTAGATGGTAAAGACATAACAAATCCGTTTATGGGTAAGGCTTTCCCAAAAAACTTAATTGAACAGTTGACCTAGCAAATTGTTGAAATCCTTAAAAAATATTTTTGTAAAGATGTAGAACCAGACAGCCCAATATCAAAAGAAAGCCTAAGAGAAAAAGACAGATCAGAATAGACAGCTAGAAGATAAGAATAAAAGAAGATAAGATCCATATTTTTTTCAGGCCAGTTGTATGACAAATATTGGAAGACCTTTTCTTTTTAGAACAGATGTCTGTATTCTTTTTCTTTTAGAACAGTATTTTGATAAGATTCCCTTAATAAGGAGAAATGCGACCATCCATGTGTCATAATCTTATCAAATCCACCATATCTAAACCTTTTTAACCACTACTTTATTTAGTGGGTTTTATCTTTTGGAAAAAGATCAATTATTTGATTTGAAGATGAGGCCCAATGAGCACCCAAAATCAATTATTTTGATCTTATCCTTTCTCTCCTTCTTTTATATAGCAGGAGGAGATCCCCCTTAGCTACATATCTAAACCTCTCCACTCTCTCTCTCTCTTGTAATCATCCCCTCTTACCAACTTCTTTCTTCAGCTATGTCACACCCCCGTCCCCTGCCTAAGCGGATGAAGGGCGCGAAACTATACTGGGACTCTTTACCTGCTTTTTCATACATTGGTATGCCCAAGTCTTATAACTGAATCAAAATATCATATACAAAGATACAAAAATAAAACTACCACCGTAGTGGTGTTTACGATCATCGATATATACAGTCTTGGTCGTTTATATACATATGAAAATTGTCTAATACATTTACATAATATGGCGCCCCCGAACCCAGGAAGTCCAGTTGACAACTGTCAGCCCACGGAATACTCGTGAATTAATCGGGGTAACTGACACAGCTCATGAAAATCGAGCGAGTCTCCTTTTATGCGAGGCTCTGCAGTACCAAACCTGTCCCAATAATTTACAATGACCACACAGGGTCCACATGCGAGTAAAATAATGGCCACTTGGGCCCCTGCATTAATACCTACAAAATACATCAACTATAATTACCATAATTCAAGAGTCAATACATTACTCTTTATTCAACATATATTAAAATGTATAATTTCTAATACATGTTAGCTGAGTCTCTACCCAGCTTCTTTGGCTTTCTTCTATCTGTGACCTCTAGTGAGCGTCGTCCTCATGCACACTCCCTGTACCTGAAATAGTGATCCCTCGATAGGGTGGACAAAGCCCAGCAGTGATAATTTCCTACATGAGTTACTCCCCACCTAAGTGCACATGTCATGGAAAATAATCACATTCAAGCAATTTCATGAACCTACTCGAATGTCTACATGCCCCAGACCATTAATACGAGTCCTCAGAAGCTCCCTCACATATACTAAGTCGAATGCGAAAGTAAAATAATCAGAGTTTTCAAAACAAAAGCTATTTGTTCTTGAAAAGCAGCGCTCTAGTTTCGGTAAAATGGACTACCCTTCGGGGCGAATTGTTGGATGCGCTGAAATAGTCATGGTCATCATCCAGAAGTGATGCGTTGGACTGACTCTCAGAAGCGTTCTTTGGAAAATCTTAGTCAAATTCCTTTCACAAACATTTTTCGTTTTGTTTTCTTTCATTTACCGTGTCATACACTCCTCTATTTAATATTCTAGGGTGCCACAATTATATGGAATGCGTGTCAATCCCAAAACATTCATGCTAATATATTCACATGCATATATATTAACATAATTGAATTCAAGCAATCATGTATTAAATTCACATCAATAACACGAAATTAGCTCACATGGGCTAATTAGCAAACCTAAGCAATTCATTTTGAATCACTTAAAACACACATTCTCACACAGAAAATCTAAGTGCTATTCATTTGACGGTGAAACCTCGGTTGCCTTATTCACGGCCACCAAATTTGGGATTTTTCTCCATCGAGTTCAAAGGTTTTGAAGGACCCAGTTCTGACTAAATCAAGCCTCAGAATATCCTAACCATAAACATGGCTCTTAGCGAAAGAATATGCAAAGTAGGAAGATCCCTACTGCTCTTGGAGTTGTCGAACTCCACAGTGTCGGTGTCCGCGCGTGGCCGCTAGCGCGATGGGAACAACTTTACTTCTTGCTCGTCAATGAAGCGATCAGATCATTATGGAAATCTAGAGAGAAAGCGCGATTCTCTCTGCAAATTCAAATCTGACTACTTTGCATCTCAACGCCAGTTTTGTCTCAGGTGGGAAGATATGAACACTATTTGTTATTTTGTCTCATTCATTAAACTTTTATTAATTAATATGTCATTTTGTCTTGATTTTGACACTTGGCATAATCTCGGCCATTCATTTCCGTCATCTCTCTAACCATGCAACATGTGTCACATGAGTACATGTTGTATGTGACTTTTTTCACATCACATGTCTCTTAAAAACCGTTTAATGGCAGCGGGGCGGCTCGGTGCGCGGAAAACGTGAAATTATGGCCCATCTCAAGGTCGTGAGGTCGATGTGGTAGCTAGATTTCTGCGAGATGATTTCCAGCGGTGAAGTGTTTCATCATCAGATCTAAAGAATTAAATTTTTGCAGAAATAGTAATTTACCACTTTTTAGGAAAATTATAGATTTCTCGGAGTCTTACACATAATCGAGCATAAAAACCTCACGTGATGAACTCTATAGTTTTTTGGTCGACGGTATCTGAAGATCATGGGCGTCCTCCCACAGTACCTACATGGTTAAAACCATTACTAAGCTTTGCGCTTAGTGAAACATATGACTTATACATATACACATGCATTAATACTCATTCTGATAAGCATGCGATGGATATCTGATGAGATATCGAGAATCTTTCATGAATTCATATAACAAAATTATATGCATACTTGTACTTATAGCAGACTTATACTTATACAGATCTCCCGTATGACACATACTTGTACTTATAGCAAACTTATACTTATTCAAATGTCCCCTAGGAGTTACAAAACTTATACTTATACTTATACAGAGGTACCCTTAGGTACTACATAGCTTATACTTGTACAGAGGTACCGGTAGGTACATTCAGGGCATAACGATATACATTACTTTACTCTTATTCGTTATTCAGACTCTTATCATATAACCGTTTGACAACCTAGACCAGTAATAAGGGAATGGTAGGACCTGACCACGATAAATTGCTCGAAGTCGCGATTCTGATGCGAGGTCTTAGTAGCACAAGCGGGAGTGCCAAAACAACGACGAGAGAGTGTTGTCCTAAGCGAGAGTACCAAAGTACTAAATGTGTGGCTGCAGTCAAAATTGTCATCGCACTAATCGAGGAGAAATCTTAGAAGTACTATCGTGTGCATAGATGTAACAAATGTGTCATGTCATTCAATATCCGGTCATAGGCAGTCCTACAATTATATTTGTTCAGGAATTTACTATCTTATCCTAGGGCATTAAATTTGCCAACATCACACTTGCTTCACTTCGCCTCGGCGACGAGGTATGGTGTGTTTTTCACTTAGTTTCATTCTTATTTGAACCCCCACTAGTCATTTATTAGGGTTCCTATATTACGGAGAACGAATTTGGGGCTTATCAATGCGCGAATACAAAAATCAAGGCTGTAAGAAGCATCGGTACCGGTACCACTTTGATTGATAAGATGCATTGCTACTACGTCAAAGTGCCGGTACCACTTAGTTAGTGTCGGTACCATTAACTGTCCGTGGGTATCGGTACCGGCACTGCGTTCGTGCCAAATGCGTGCACAGAAATTGCATATTTTTCATTTTTCACCTACAAAAACTCAAATAACTCCTCCTAAGCTCATGTATCTCATAATCCACAATGGAATCCTACCCCGAACCACTCAGTAATGGGTTAGAATCAATGAAAACTACTCTCTTTCCCTAGTTGAAACTTACCCACAGAAACTAAAATCACAAAAGAAGGGAATTAGGGTTTGAGTTCATACAGCAAAAACTAAGAATCCATACTCAAATGGAGGATTCGATACTCATCTTATACAAACTAGGGTTTTACCAACCCAACTTTCAACAAATCTAGGGTAAGGTTGAATTCCTAACTAAACCCTAGAAATAGAACAAACTAATACCCATACAAAAGTCCAAAAATTCATACCTTACCATACAAAATCATAGCCATCCATACAATTCATACCAAAATCATAGTTTCCATACCTTTCTTCTCTTCTTCATCTTCTTCTTCTCTTCTCCTCTTTTCTTCACTCTACGTTTTGTTCTCTCCCAAAATGAGAGACCAATTTGGTCTCAACCCCTTTTGACTTTTAATTTCCCTTTTATTACACTTTGGTCCTCAAACTCTCCTCTATTTGCAAATCAAGTTATGCCATTTATATAATAACCTACCATCTTCTTATATTATGTCTTTTATATCTTGTTTTGACAAATTCCACTTTTACCCTTATTTCTTGTACATATTTCGGATTTAGAAAATTTCACGTTTTGCATTTAAATTACGAAAAATTCAAATTATACCTACAAAATACCCTAAACACGTTGAAAACTACTAAAGTATATTTCGGAGTGTTACAAGCTATCTAGGAAGCTTTCAACACAAGCTTTCACTATTGTATAATAAGGTGTGTGTTTAAACTTTTCTGTATTTGGTTGTTTAATTAATGAAGTTTGTTTAATATTTGTATCTCCTGTTTATATTTGATATGTTTAGAATTTAAGAACTTTTAAACTTCAGGAAACATCCCGAAATGGGTTTCCCTAAAATCTTATGGCTATAAAAATATTTTAGATAAATTTTATTATGTATTTAAATTTAATTTCATAAATCTAAAAAACGCTCCTTAATTACATTATCATGATCGCCTGTATCTTTGATATGCTAAATTTTCCTATAGTCTAAGTTATGACTTTAATGGAAACTTGCTTAGCATTAAGGGAATGCATGTTTATGTACATAGGATGTTTAGTTAGATTTTTTATATAAAAAAAAAAAGAAAAAAAAGAAAGGGTCATAAGAAAGTTAGGAAATACCCTGAGTAGGACTATTTTACAACCAAACAATCAACCCTTAGATACCCCCTGTTTATCTATCCAAAATAGATAAATTCATAATCGGAAAATATATAACTGAAATAGAAAATAGCTTACAACAATTATCGCTAACAAATTCAATATACCCCGTAGGTAAGATTAAAAGAGAATTAATATTTAATAACAAATTTAAAATAGAAATTATAAACATAGTTACTAAGTATATAAAAAGAAATTTAGGAATACTTCATATTTTAACTACCTCCCATAACTTAGAAAAAACAAATTAATTTTCGATATTATCAGAAGTAACTTAGATAACAAGCATTTAATTTTAAAAATAAAATATAGATATATATAATATATACCATACATTTTTATTTAAAACATTTTAACCAATATACCATACATTTTTATTAAAACATTTTAACCATAACTAAGATTTTTAGCCCTCTCATTAGATTAATCTTGCTTGAATTCTGACCTCTAATATATCACCTTCTTCTTCTAAAAAAAACTCTCCCAATTAAATAAAAATATAAAATAAGTAATAGAATTTGGTCATAAATATTATTTGAAAACTTAAAGTTTTTCAAAGATTTTCTCTCCTTTTTTTTTTTTTTTTTTTTTTTTGACAACTAAACACTTTAGTTACAACTAAACACTTTACAAACTATCCTCATTGAAACTCGAAATTAAGACTCCTCTCCTCCCTATGCTCTTCCTTTTTTGAAACATTGAATGACTCTACCACATGAGCTAAGCATGATATGCAATTTTTTTCTTTAATATAGAAATAAAGTTTAAAGATATAAATATAAATTTGTTTTTTCCCTTTCATTCATCTTGTATTTTTTAACTTTCAAGTAAAACAAGAAATCAATTTTAAAGGAAAGAATTAGATAAACAAATAGAATATTCCAGAAACCAAGCTATTAGCAAAAAAGATTGTGAGTGCGAAAAAGAAGGACAATGCAGCCTCGCAAATATAATACAAGAAGATTTTGCTTTCCTTATATGTATGATCTGTAAGATTTTCATAAAGTGGGCTTTATTAATTGGAATTAACTGGATTTATTCGGTCTAATTAATTGAGATTATAAGGTTTCTTAATAAATCATACTGTGGTCATAAGGCCGAGTATTACTCTACCAGAATGGTGCCCGTGGTCGAACTCACTAAATAGAAGGCTCAAGTCCCTCCTTAAACCCTAAGGATACGATAATTCATTCTCACATACGTGATTCGCAGAATTATTTTTCTAACCAAAGGAGAGCATTCTCATTGCCGTTGTCATCATAAATATCGAGAAGATCTTGAGATCATCGATCGTTTTCTTGCGTGCTTTATTGATTCCGCATCAAAGCCGACCATGGATTCCAAATCAGGTATGCAATTTCGCTTTTCTCCATTATTATTATGCTTGCGGCTCTTAACATGGTAATCTAGGTTGATTTAAACGTATCCTACAGTTGGTATCAGAGCCAACCATGGATTAGAATTCAAAACATAAGGAATTGGAGAATTTTTTTAGGTTTGATTCACCGACATTCTCGTCTGGGGCCGGATTTTCTAAGCAACCAAAAATGAATATTTTTACATATTTGAATCTACTGACGAGACGATCGACGGTGGCACGTCACGGAGTCGGACGCGCCCTCAAGAGCCTCCACGCGCCACCACGCGCATTGAGGACGACGGCGCTTGAAGGACACGCGCCAGATCTGATCCCAATCCACATGACGCCATGATGACGCCATCATGACCCGGGCCACCGACCGACCAAACAACCTGGGCTCGCCCCGATCCGCTTTTTTTAATTCCGCTCGGGGCTTACAGGACGTCGACGTGGATGATGACGCCATCTCTAACCCTGGCCAGCCCGACCTGGGGATAGTCGACCCGACTTGGTCAACGCACCAACCCGATAGATTGACCCGACCGGCCAACGACCTCGACCCGAATGTTCACCCGACCGGCCAATCCACTGGACGTTGACCGACCGGCCAACGACCGAATCGGATGTTTGACCCGACCCGGTCAACGACCCGACCCGGATGTTTGACCCGACCCGGTCAACGCTGACCCGGTCAACAGCCCAGCAGAATGTGCCACGCGCTTCCACGCGCTGCCACACGCGCCGAGCCTTCTGGTGGCGCGTGAGGGCGCGTGTGAGGTCCTTTTTGGGCAATCTTGATATCTGCAAACTCGTATCGAAATTCTCTACAATGTGGTATATTTATTTTACATGTTTGAAGCTGTTACAGATTCGAAAATTCATAAAGAACTCAATATACGCGTATTTTCGGGTATTTTTTATATTCTTGTATTTCTATGGTTTTGGAAATACATATGTGGTAGCTAACATGTATATCACGCCTAAGGACTATGTAGAGCTGTGAATTCATTGACTATTAATGAATTAAACAAGATAATTGGCATTACATATATATATAATGTGATACATAAAGTTTATATCTCTGGTATGAGTGATTTTCAAGGATTCAACCGCCAAAGTGGCACACTTGATTGGGTTTGAGAAATATCAGTCTCATATTGTGGTGGGATGTCTCCTGTTTTATTACGTGATCATACTCCCAAAGGAGGTGATCCTGTGTTAGTTCATGGAGGGATACATGTATGGCATGTGCTTGAGAAATGACTGATCTTAGTGGTTCATACACCCAAAGGTGGTGATTTCACGAAAGATTAGAATATGTTCTCATGGCCGCTGTCATGTGGAGAGTGTACAACTGCATGTCATATTTTTTGCCCAAAGGTGATTATGTGATGATGTATGTAATTCTCTCAGATGAGTATTCACATGATGTCGATTGTATTGTTTTGTTTTGTTTTTTCAAATAATTTTTCTATGAATTATTAAATTCCATTTCAATTCGAGGCTTTAATGATTGAATTTTAAGAAATGGAAAGAGGACTTTCTATTTGAATGGAGCCGGCGTATGTTCACATCATGCTTACAAAGGATAAGCCAAAGCAGATATCACAACTACCAGTACCGGTTTAAAAACTGACTAGTGCTACCGGGAGAGGGAGCACAGATTTGCCATTGACAATGAAGAAATCCATACAAGAACATCATGGCGGTTTACCACGACCCATCAAGTAAGGAAATGATGGCAAACATGTAGGCTAGAACTCCAGTTTCCATCTAATGGCCGAGGTTGGAACACTTCTTCAAAAGCTCTTAACATGAAGTATGATGGCACAAATGAGTTGGGAGATTACGCCCGAGCATGGCACTCCAAAGACGAAGCTCCAAGCTCTTAATGTTACCATTCCCGATGCTTGCATCAGGCATCAAGCCCCAAACACCCTTCCACCCGACTTCTGGGATTATAAAGACAAACTACAATTCCCAAGATGAGACTTGGCCGGCTTAATGACTTAATCGCAAGGGTGGTAAGGTAAGAAGAGAAACTTAAGAAGGAGAAAGAGCGATATTGCTGCTCATTTCGACATGGAGTTTGATTAAAGTGAATCACAAGGTATAAAAATACACGCCTATACGCTACAAGTGCACGCTCACCAAGTAGTATAGTGTACTCGTGGTACGTATATCGATCCACGTGGACAGTGTATTGACTACAAAGGTTCGCTTTTAGATAATATCCGAAAAATGACTCTAAATTCAACTATATAAAGATTACCTAAACTATTGATTCAATTAAAGTATTGGTTTTGAAGCTTCCAAGGTTATATCTCTCGTCACATTCAATGGATTAATCTTTCTAAATATGTTATTATTCGCATATTCCACAATATGTCAATGGCGAGGTGATCTTTTCTACAAAGGTATCCCTCTCTCACAGAGTATCCACCCATTTCGAATAGAACCCGGGTATATCTCTATCCCGACCTCGCATTCGAAATGCATTAATGTCCTAACCCCAATTGCCACCTTCAAAGTTCCTGAATATCTCTATTTACCCGACCTGACTGAAGCCCACTCTACCCGCATCCCCCGAATACCCTCATTCGAATCTCTGGATCTCCGTAATTATGCCAATGTTGGCCGACATCAACTACCTAATTAAATCATAGGGCATAGAATAGTTACAACATATTGAAAATAACCCTCAAATAATATAAAGTTTCAAACTTTAATCCATGAACATATGACAAGGTTCAATATAACCCTAGAAATAGATCTAGAACATCATGAATGAAAAGAAGAAAATGTTTAGAATTAAAAACATCGTTCTCCTATGCGAAAATATCCAACAATGAAAAGCGTTACAATTCCCGGCACTCGGTTCAGGTCACTGGCCTGAATTCCGTGCCTTCGCTCCACGCTCGATACCATACTTCGAGCCATTCAGACTTTAAATGATGAAGTGCGTATGAAGTCGACGCGACGGTGACGTCGCTACGCAGGACGCCAGCGATCGCAGGACGCCGACGCTCCCATTTCGCTGGACTTCGCGCGGTTGACCCTCGATACCGCGACGCCGCGCGCCGCAGGACGCCGCGACGGGGATCGCCAGCGACGCCCCACGCCGCCGACGCGATCGTCACTTCCTCGTCACGCTCCTCATCGTTCCGCAAACTCGCCTCCAAAGTCGCTTCTTACGCTCCAATGAACTCCGCAACCACACCGCACACCAAATCAGGATCTAGCCACAAAAAACTATAAAATTACTATAAAATAAATGTGAAAATGAAGAACCCGACACGAGTGTAAGATGAGTGTTTTAGGCACTCATCACACCTGGGGCTTAGCTTCGTCATCTCAAGCAAGAACCGACTCTAAATCAGAACTACCCTATGGACTACGTGACTCACACAAACGTAGTAATGCACATAAGCGAAAGTAGAGGATCAATTTGAATCGACCCACACTCCACCGCTTTGCTCTCGACGCTCGTAAAATGCATGCGTGATTCACTTTCGGTAAATTCGTATGACGAGATGTGGAAGTGACTAGTGCATCAAATCCCATGGTGTTCAATAGCATTTCCAAAATCCCTATGTGCTTATAATAAGTGACCTCCAGTATATGCCTAGGTTCCGATACCCCCAAACTTAAGTTCAACTCACCTATTTGGAAGAAGCCAACCAGAAAAGGATAGGAACGCACCCATTTTATTCATGTCTAAACCATCAGAAACGTCCGCACACCTAAACAAAATGGAAATAATATCTAGTGCCAAGAAGCCGCACAGAGGTGTTCCCCGTGAGCGGATCCATCAGACTCCCAACACCGCTTGTTATGGGCACCAAATTACCCCTTCAAACTTCACACCTAACACTCTCCAACCAAACCCCAAAAGTGCCCCAGGTCACGTGAATGATCCATCTTCATTCCATGATGGCAAGAAGTCAATGATCCCCGCCATTGGTCAGGTGGTCATTAGCCTGAGGCAGGTCTTTCAGATCGTTGCGTCTAGATCACTGATGATCCTCCCGCTTATTCACATAACTGGCTTTCTTTGCCCATATTTTTTTCTTCTTTTCTTCGGTTGTTTTTATTATTACGGTTTATTATTTTTTCTTTTCGTCAGTAGCCTCGATGGCAACCTCTTTGATTGTTAAAGTCCTGGTCGACCTAAATGGTTCCCGAATCTCCCGCAAAGCTGATCATGAATCCTGTAAGAGGTCGTTCCACCACATGCATACTTAAAGTCACTAGTAAAGTGAGTGATAGTATCTGAACCTGTTTCATCATCCCGATCAATTGTTTTGTTTTTCACTGACTCAACCCAGATCAACAGGGATCGCTGTCAATGACAGAACAAAAGCTCAGTAATTCAATCCAAAAATGATCCCTCAAGATTCAACATATGTCATTATTATACGAATTATTACATGCAAGAACAGTCCAAAAAACACACACGTAAAACATCTAACACATGAATCATCAACAGAAAGTCATCAAAACAAGATATCAAAACTAAACCCTAAACACCACCAATAACGTGATGAAACTACTAAACGAACGACAAATCACATAAGCAGAATTACATCACAAAAAGATCACATACTACTAAAACTCGAAACAATGGTCAAACAAACACAAAACAGGGTGATCCGATCACCACATCCCCAACAAAATATCCACGTATCCGGACCGGTAAGATAGAAACAATGAGGGCGGGACCCAGATTCACCAGCGGCAGAAGAGGCCGGGTGGAGAACCAGCTTAGCTGGTATAGCTGGCCTCCCATGTGATCGTCGCCACGGAAGAGGGGCCTTACCCGCCGATCGCCCGCATGTCAAGATCTTTGTGGCCCCGTGGATCTCGTGAGATCAGGATCGCCACCCCAGGTCCCATCCGGGACGCACAAAGCGCCGCGAGGGAGATAACCCAGTCCCCCAAGGCACCTGGGCGACTGACAGCCGCGCTCGGTCGCCTAGGTGGGCGGTGGAGTGGTCGGGACAGTGGATTCACATGTCCCGACGCCAGGATCGTAACGCCCATACCATAAAGCTCGTCCTCGTCCGAGGGCCTGCGACCCGAATCATAAACCTCGAAGCAAGTGGTACCAGTCCCGCCAATCGATATTGCTCGATGGACGCGCTCATTGTCGTCGGCACCTCATTGCTCGCACGCTTCGGGTGCCAGGCAAGGTCGGCTCTCGACGCGGTAATCCTGGTGGAGGATAGCATCCCCGATAACCCGCCCGACATCGGCAGGCGCCTCGTAGCGCGCGGCGCTGAGCACGCCCGGCCGGGCGCCACTTCACGACGCCGGTCACGGAACAGACGGCGTGACAGCGTGGTGCCGACTGGGACGAAGCGCCAAATGCTTCGTCTCAAATCGACCGCATGACCCGCACTATTGATTTCCATTCACCTAATGGCTAACACACGCCGTATAATCTCGTGGTAGTTGAAAGCTCGCGAGCCGATCGAACGGTTCAAGGGACATGCTTTTTCGACCGACAACTACGCGACTACTCCGACCGGTCGACCAATATGCCCCACCACCGACGCCTTCAAGATACGCGAGGCGATCGCGAGAACTTCGCGCGACCGCACTCATCAAGCGCCGGCTTTAGGCGCACAAGGCACGCCATCCCCAGCTTCGCAATTTACGAAGTAGAGCCAGCCTGGTGGTGAAACCCTTCTCCTCGAAAAGCAAGATCTGCTTTTCAAATGATGCCAAACCGACGCGGTGATCTTAATTCCACAAACCGAGGTATCGAATGGAGCCAGTCCTCACCCGGTCCGGTACTGTCACGCGAATGGCCTCTGCTAGACATATTGTACTAGGGAGACACTTGGGGAGTGGTACCCTGGGTGGAGCACCTCACCTTCGCACAAAACCCGCTAACCTATGGGCACTAAAAAAGAAATCGAATCAATCCAGTACCTAATGAACAAACTTCAACTAAATGACCCTACACCTTAATCGTAATTACCCCAAATGAGCATCGTATTAGACCTCGAACTACACCCTCGAAAGAGATGGTAACTGAATAAAAATTCCACAAAGCCAGAACCGAGCGCGCTGGGAATGCCACAAATCGACCCTGAAATCCGGGGGAAAGAGGGTGGCTCGTGAGGGAGCACAATGGCTCTGAGAACAACGAAGCCTCCGACCAAAGGAAACAAGGGCTCCGGCAAGTCCGGGGCTGAACGCCGGTGCCAGAAACAGGTTTCAATTTGGAGTGTGTGCGTGTGAAAAGCTAGGAAATGAACTCCATCTCGGGCTTAAAATTGTGGTGACGCCGGGCGACGTGGCGGGTCACGCCGCGACGCGATTGTAGAGCCACTCAAGAAACGCCGCGATGCCAGGCAACGCCGCGACGTGATTATGGGGAGATAGGTAAATGATACGTCGGTAGAGTTACACATCGCCGCGACGCGAGACGTAGGTGATAAAATGACGCTCGCAACGCGAAAAGACACGTCACATCGTGACGTGAGGTGATAATTGACGTCATGACGCGCTGGAAGTCCACGCGTCACGACGCGACAAAGAGAAAATTCTCAAGATATTGAAGATTTCCATGAACATGAACCCCCTCTCTCGCATTGCGGACTTATGGAGTCAGAATGCTGTGAAGTCGAACGAATCCTCCCCCACCCGCATCCCGCGCATCCTAAAGTGCAAACAAACAAACCAAAGTTACCAACGCTTTAATAAAAGTTTAAACCTAAAACGCAGTAAAATAAAACAATGATTCCTGTGCCAACAAAAGCGGAAATTTAAGAACACTCGGGTTGCCTCCCGGGAAGCGCAGTGTTAATGTCGTTAGCTCACCTACCGAATCTCAATGCTCGAACCCAACTCCTAAGATCTCAGCCGCATCTTGCGTCCGCGGTCGCAAAGGAAAATGACTCGCTTGCTCGCGAAACCGCCATAATATGGCTTCAATCGCTTGCGGTTACCAAATGTGCTCTTCTCGATGTGTAACTTCGCCCCACCAGGTGAAAAGACCTCGTTATCGTGGAAAGGCTCCTAACTTGAATCCAGGACTCACTTCTGGGAAAGCCAGCTGAATCGAATAAGAACTTTGTCGTCCTACCGTGGAACTCCTTCGTGATGTGTTTCGTCAGGCCGCTAGTCTTTTCCTCAAATGCGCGGCGCCATGCTTCGCTTCACACCGCTTGGGGTTCACCGGGAAGTCGAGGCCAAGCTTTCTCGCCAACCAATGTACTAATCCATGTTTAACTTTGAGTGTAAACTCAATAGGCTCGATGTTCCAATTCCAACTGGATACATTGTATCTTTACCATAAATGATTCTGAATCCAAGATGATACCCAAAGGAGTTTTAAATGTTTTACGGTATGCCCAGAGTGCATCATCCATCTTTTTAGACCAATCCTTCCTGGAGCCGTTAACTGTCTTCTCGAGAATGTATTTGATTTCTCGATTTGATACCGTCGTCTCGTTTGACTGTGGTATGCAAGAGATGCAATGATGGCAAAATCTGACAGCTGCAAGACCTCACTACCTTATTGCGTAAATGTTCAATATCCCAGGATCAAGGTCGAGGAGTTCCAAAACGCGGAGAATATGTTGTCATGTGGTAGAATCGGAGCCACACCTTGGCATCATCAAAAGTAGAATGCTTCACCACTTCGAGGACATACTACCGCCAACAAAGATGTACAAAGTCACAGGATGCGTGAAATGGTCCTTGCATGAAATCCATTCCCATAAATCGAACATCTTCACAATTTCCAAAAATGGGGATGGCTGCGGTTCGCCTTGATGCAAGTTCCCATTCGCTGACATTTGTCTAAAGGGAAACGAATCGATGAGCATCTTGAACATAAGTTAAGAAACCCGAATAAGCACCTTAGTCACGGGCCGTTCCGGTCTAATAAAGTGTCCACCACACCGGTAGGTGGACAATGGTTTAGAATGCTCAGATTTCATCTTCTGGGCACACATCTCCTTATTACCCGACAAGACAAGAAACCGATAATTTGAAGCTCTTCCCATGAGGAAGTGCTTCAAGTGTGCGAAAAACCCTTCTTCGCTCTTCAGAAGCAAATCTCAGAGGGACCTCACTTTAGCTACCAAATACCACATAATCCAAACCATGAACCGCCTCTTTCCTAAGAGTTAGAGTTCTGCCCTGGAAATTCTGCCATTCAACGGGATATCATCTTCGGGCTCTTCTGGGCCGTGGTTAGACAGTCCGGCCATTGTGCTCTTCATTTCTTCTTATCTTTACATTTCTCAGGTCATCTAATTCGCGAACAAATAGGACCACCGACTAATTCCGGTTGCATCTTTCTTGTCATCAAGTACTTAATGCAGAATGACGTTGTACACCATCAATTTTTCGTCGCTAATCAATACGGCTCAACTTACCAAAAGCAAACACAACGCCACGCTTCTTTCTCTCGTAGCGGGCATAATTCCAAACGCCGAGCACTATTCAAGGTTCTAGCAGATAATAGACACCAGTAGATTTTCTCAAAGCCGTACCCAAGAACTCCGCCTCAATCGCAAAGTCGGGCCGGGCGCTGCTGTGTACACATACGCAGAGTTCAAACTTAAAGATCAACTGGGTGCCACAAATGAAGGAGTTTGAAACCAACTCTATCCTTCAACACCGGATTACATGCAAACATCATGAATCAACTCAAACGGATCCCTGACTGTAGGTTAGACACGGCTTTGGTAATCTCAGAAAAATCCTTGATGAACCGCCATAAAATCCAAATAAGTGGGCTCAGAAAATCTTCAATCCCTTTACTCACGGTGAGGGTAACTTCTTATCGCTTTCAATCTTCGCCCCTATCTACCTCTATCCTCTCGGGCCAGATCCGAAAATTCAAGAACAATACCCTCTTGCACCATTAAATGGCACTTTTCCCAATCGGTACTAAGTCGGGTTCTTCACATCTCTCGGGCATCATTTCCTCAAGTTTTCTAAACAATTGTCAAACGAATTTCCATTACCTATAGAATGTCCATGAAGATTCACTGCCTTCTTTCACCATGTCTGAAAAATATGGCCATCATACATCGCTGAAAAGTACCTGGTGCATTGCACAATCCAAAGGGCATCCGACGGAAGGCAAATGTTCCATAAGGACAAGTGAATGTTGTCTTCTCCCGACCGTGAGCTAGTAATATTTGGTCAACCCTAATATCCATCTAAAAAGCAATAATATTCATAACCCGGCTAGTCGATCGAAAGATCCGATCTAAAAACGTAAAAGGAAAGATCCCAGTGCTCCTGTTCGCCGATAATCCAATACAAACTCCTCCAACTAAGAACTGCTCTCACTGCGGAGATGTTAGTGTTTCAAAGTCCCCATTATTGTGAGTTCCTCCCCCAGAGATTTGTTACCTTAACTCGGGCTTACTCCATGCAATCGCCCGAAATTGGGACAAATCACCCCAAGATCTAGCCATTTAGAACCTCTTCCGAACTACCTCCTTCATTTGGGTTGATTTAACCTCCCTCCTCGCGGTCACCGGTTAGTTTATGTCCATTCTAATAAATAAAAATACGATGCTCGCACATGAAGCATCAACTTTCTAGATCTACAGAATTCATCCGAAAGTGCATGTCCTGATCTCGAAGGACTCTCAATAGCTTCTTCCCTCTGGGGTAAATACAAAGATGCCGAGATAATCACCAAAGGTGATTTACCCTGCAGCATACTCAAACGTGCTGTGTAGAGTTTCGTGTCTGAATGGAGGTTGCTCAATCGACAGACCTGCTTTAACCTTCCTCCTGTAGATTCAAGTATTCGCCCATTAACCAAAAGAGTCCATCCAATGACATATTCTTCTCGCCTCTTCGCCTCAGTGTTCTCAGGACTTCACATTCTCTCTCCATACACTAAAGGTTCCAAAGGCCCGTTGAGACCACTTTGGTTAGACACTATAGCCAACCATTTCTAGCCATGAAGCAAGTATCACTTTCTCACTGGGTAGTTCATGGCTCAAAACACATCAACTATATTTCTTCAGACTCGCCAGTCGCCCTCCAGACATCAATCATTGCCCACGCTTGCAAGAAATGGTCTTCCCAAGATTATCTTTATTTCTTTATCTTCCTCCATGTCTAAACAATGAAATCCGCCGGAAAGATAAACTGGCTCACCTTACTAAGACATCTTCTATTATCCCTCCTGATGCTTCAAAGATCTCGCCCGCTCACTAAGAGTGATCGTGAAGCCTTTGGCAAGCCCCCTCCTAATCCCAAACGCTGAAGATGGATAAGGGCATAAGATTAATGTTGGCACCCAAATCACATACGCCTTCGTGCCGTTTCCAATTAGCACTGATGCTGAAACCGCCGATCCTAAGCTTCGCAGAAGCTTCCTCTCAAGGATGGCAATCAGACATTCCCGCATAAGTTCATCGCCTCAAGTTTAAATTAATCTTCTTACGGATAATATGTCTTTCATGAATGCATAATCCGGCATTCGCTTGGCACTCAAAGCAGAATGGATATTGATATGTGCCTTAACACATCCAGCGAATTTCGGTGGAATTGTTTATCCGCTTTATGCTTCGATAGATGCCAGGGGTAAGGAACCCAAGATAGTCGGTCTTGCTTCAATGGGAGGTCTCATGACCGCTTTCTTTGACCGCTCTTCGCTCGCATCATCTGCTTCCATCGGTCGACCGCCTCATTCGTTTCGTATTACGATCGGGTTGCAACTCGTGATTCCACTTTTCCTCACTCAAGATGATCGCTTTGGTCATGTCATTCTATCTTCTTCGTTAATTTCAATCGCCTTCAAGAAAGAACCCGCTGTTCTTCGCCGGGCAGCTCGCTTATTTCCGCCCATTTTTGCGTTCCAAACTTCACATCAGTCGCTTGATCGCTTAACCCGGGCTGCTTGTCGCTGCATGTCGCTTTTGCCTCATTCATGAAAGCAGAGCGAAGTGAACATCCGCAAGCGAGTTGTTCTAAATCCAATTTTTCTCGTGAGGGTGGTTCATCACGGCTGATGGCACATTGCTCGTTGCCACGCCCACCCATAACACCCGATTGCTCGACTATTCTCGTTCCATTATTACGCCACCCCGCCTTGACTTTGATGCGAATCTGGTCCCATGGTCCTCGCCACGGGTTGATTCCCACTCAAACCCCGGAGTCACATACCCGGGCTTCGCCTCCACCGTAGTCGTCGCGCGCTCCTGAGCTATTACGTCGCTCCACAATCCACTCCCGATTAGCTTTTGTATGGCGTCGCTCCTTGTTTGCCTGGCGCTCCAACTCCGCTTAGTCAGCTCGTGGTCGCGATGATTCACCGTGTTGCTTAATCTCATTGATTCAGCAGCACCCAATCGGTGATTCACCGTGTAAATTTCTCAGCGCCACGAATTGGTATTGGTCGCAAAGATCTTCTAAGATCTCATACCGGGTCTCGTGGTTTTCTTCATCAATGCTCCTCCGTGCCTGGAAGCATCAATCGGTTGTTCTGCCGCATTTCTCTGCACTGGTTATAGGCAGCGTGACTGGTATCCATCCGTTAGTCTATGGTGTGGGCACCAGACACCGGGAAAACCCACCCCATGCCTCGCCAGTTCTCCCCTTCGTTGTCCAACGTATTGATTTCCTCACCGCAGTACTGACGGTGGGAGTTAACTTGTCACAAATTTTTGCACCAAATCGCTCATGCAAGAAGTTTAACTGTGGTCGAATCGTTAAGCCGCAGCTCGCCCTATCCCCGCGAAAGTGGGAACAACCGTAACCCGAGAGTTTCGCGAACTTCCGCTAGAGCTTGATAAGACGCGAAACTTCAGGAAGTTAGTCGTACCATGTTCGTTCTGCCGGGTAGTCCATGGAATAAAGATATTCGCAGACCAGACCGGACCTAATTTCTCAATTAAAATTGTTCGTTGAATGGTGGTCACCTGATGCACCGCCCCGCAACACGCTTCTGGTGGTAATACCTAACTTCGCCTTAATAAACATGAAAAGCGAATCATCCGCCGTATAGAATGGCCCTGCAAGCCGATTCCTCCACACATCCACTGCTCTCCTCGTGGTTCACTCGTCACTAAGATTTTGTTCTTCGTTGTTCCATGACTAATGATTTCTAAACTGCTCGTTCTCCTCGTTCCTACACCTCAGGTGTGTCTTCGCTCTGGATCAAACAAAGTCAAGTTATTTTGATCTCGATGTCGCACGTACTTTATCAAACCTATACCGCAATAACACACGACAAGAAACCAAGTTTACCAAAGACTTCAAAATAAACAAAAAAGAAAATTTCGTGAGTAATATCTATTCTGAAGCGCACTTTTCGATATCAATTCAATCCTCGCACTCGCAATCCGCCAAAACTCGACAAAGAAAATCCATGTGGCGTAAAATACACGCCATATGCGCAGCGCACGCCGCCCAAGTAGTATAAAATGGTGGTACGTGATATCGGACCACGTGGACAGTATCGACTGCCAGTTAGTTCTCGCTTTTAGATAATATCCAAAATGACTTCTGTGAGGGAATTCAACCATATAAAAGATTCAAACCGGTCAGATTCAACGAAGTATCATATTGAAGTTTTTCCAATGTCGATATTCCCCGCCACATCTCACTGTGGATTAATCTTCAGTTATGTTATTATTCAAAGAGTATCTGGCATAATACGTCAACTTGTGCTTTGAGTTGATCTTTCTACAAGGTATCCTCTCAAGGTATATCCTACTATTTCATGGATTTGTTCCAGATAAGCCTCTATCCCTACCCAAGATTCAAATGCATTAATGTCCTAACCCTAATCACACCTTCGTGGTTCTAATATCTCTATACCTAATCGACTAAGTCTTACTCTTAGCTAGGATCCCCGAATACCCTCACTTCTTCAATCTCTGACTTAGTGTAATTGTGCTTTAATGTTGGCCACATCAACATACTTCCATTAAATCATATATAGAATAGTTACAACATATTGAAAATAACCTAATAATATAAAGTTTCAAATTAATCCATGAACATATGACAAGGTTCAATATAACCCCTAAATCATCTAACATCATGAATGAAAAGAAGAAAGAGTTAATTAAAAACATCGCTCTCCCATGCGAAAAATATCCAACAATGAAAGCTGCCAATTCCCGCACTTCCTCGGGTTCGTTTACCGCTTCTCCCAATCTCGCGCTCGCTCCCACGCTCCCGATACCCTAATTTCTCAGCCATTCGTATTCTTTAAATGACAGAAAGCGCGATATCGGACGTCGACGCGGTGACCCGCGACGCTCCCATTCGCCGACTTCGCTATGCCACACCCGACGTCGCGGACGTCAAGCATATGGACGTCGCGACGTGGGACGCCGCTATCGCGGATGCGCCACTTCCCTCGCTCGCTTCCCTCATCGTCTAAACCGCCTAAAGTCGCTTCTTTACGCCCGAATGGAACCCATAACCACAACTGTGACACCAAATCGTGGATCTAGCCACAAAAACTATAAAATTACTATAAAATAAATGTGAAAAACAAAGAACCACGCCAGTGTAAGATGAGTGTTTTAGGTACCTATCTAGTTATACCAGATGGATGTTAAACTCGTTTTCTCAATGGAGACCTAATGAAGAAGTCTATATGACAAACCTCTAAGGTTTTTTGTAAAATGATTCGTAAACTTGTATGTAGATCAAAAAGTCTATTTATGGTCTCAAGCAAGCTTCTGTGATTGCAATGGTACTTAAAGTTTCATAGTGTTGTTGCTTCATATGGTTTCGGTTTGAGAAGTGAAAGTATCAACAAGGTACCGCAAGGTCTGGAGGAAATTCATTTTCCTAATACTACGTGGGATGACATCTCCGCTGGCAGCGCGACCTCGGGCTTAATCGTGATGAGACAAAGCCGGATGTTGTCAAAGAACTTTGATATGAAGGACCTCGTGAGGCGTCTGCGGCCGGGCATCAGGATTCACGTGAATCGCTCGCACATCGTTTTATCCTGAGGGCATGTTTTCGATCGCGTATTTTAAGATTCAACATGCACAATAAGCCAGAATTGCCTCGCCTCAGAAGGTGATAAGTCGGGTTCGCTTCACAATGTCCTCATTCGTAAAGCATCAGAAAGCCCAAATGAAGAAGAATGGCGCCTTGCGCTAGTGACTTCCGTGAGTATTATGGTCGGGCATGCACCGTGCCGATATCGTTGCAATGTGCGACTTCTAGTGGATGACGGGCCAAAATCCAGACACGATCATCAAGCCGGTCGCAAGAAGGTTATAGGTAATTTAAAGAGACAAAGACCATATGTTGATTTTTACAAACATACCAGACCTATGCCGCCTAGTTTGGTATTCTCGATTCGACTACCGGTCGTCAGATGAAAAAGAAGTCAACAAATGTTACATCTTTAAAGCTGGGCAGAGAAAGTGCGATCATGGAAAAAGCGAGAAATCGTAAATCAATCGCGATCCCTCCACCATGCAAGCGAGCTCAGCATGCTTTTCACAACCATCGCACTGGCCCGAAACCTCACAGAAATGAATCTGTTTGATTTTCGTGATGTAGCCCATACAAATAGATCATAATAGACCTCTCAAAGGTTGTTTATTAACAAGAGTTTAGGTATCTCAAGGGGTCTAAGCACACGTGAGGTCAAGTACTTGACTATAAAGGAAAAGTTCAAACCCGTGGATTGCTGGTGGTGGAGCACATATCAACAGATGATATGATCTTGCAGATCCGCGAACCAAAGTTGCCTCGCCTCCTCATGCAGATTGGACGACATGTCACGAGGGCACTGGCCAGTAGAATATCATCATGGGGAGAGACGTAAATTACGGAGCTATTAAGTTTCAGTGTTGTTTCTCAGAAGGTTGAATCCAATTTTATTATATTTTTGTAATAATTTGAACTTGTATCAACTCCCTTTCGCATTCAATAAGGTATTTGTGAAATGTAGTGCTATTTCCACTGGAAGACAAATAATCGTTGAAAATTCCGAGGCATCAGGTAAACTCAGAGTATATGCTATGAGGTGATTCTCTTGGCATTAGCCTTAACAAGATGTTTTGCTATTAACATAAAGTAAAGTTGCCTCATCAAGGTAACACATATACAAAAAGTTCGCCTGGTCCACATGTGATATTCTCACGACACACTAGGTTTTGTGACACTTAAGGAGCAGAGAATTTGACTTAACAAAATATGGTATCATTAATGGGGCGATCAATGATTTACGAGGTATCGTCCATTTAAACACACCATCAGATTTAATCCTATTGGTCGCAAGAAGTCAAAGCGAATTCTGCAGAACGCAAAGTAATGTTTATGCTATGCTACTTACTGGTCGCCATGATTCGTTGTTCGAGACTTTGGCTGGATCTATCGAATTATTAAGAATATAATCCCTTAGACCGAATATAAAGGTGTTAATACGCTTTGTTTCAATTATCGCCAAGTGGAGAATGTAAGATTTTCATAAAGTGGGCTTTATTAATTGGAATTAACTGATTTATTCTGGCCTAATTAATTGAGATTATAAGGTTTTTAATAAATCATACGGTCGGGTAAAGTTGGTGTGGGTCGAAGGGCGGTCTCTACCGCAATGGAGGGCCCGTGGTCGAACTCAATAAATAGAAGGCTCAAGTCCCTCCCAAAACCAAGGAGGAGTAATTCATTCTTCTCAAGAGGCCGTATTCGTGGAATGATTTCTTTTTCTCTAACCAGTGAGAGTGTACCGCACAAGCCGCTAGTCATCAAGGTGGCCATTCGGGAAGACTCTTTCTGCGTGATCATCGATCGCTTTCTTTGCGTGTTTTTATTGATTCCAACATCAAAAGCTTCTAATTACATGGATTCCAAACTGGTATGCATCTTCTGCTTTCTTTCTCATTATTATTATGTTTTTGTGTTCTAACATGGTAATCTGAATATTTAAACGGATCCAGTATGATCATGGTCATTCTGATCTTCTTATATTTTGCTATTTGTCCATTTGTCTAAATTGACCATGCTTAGACTATTTCAAGCATTGGTGAATGCATGATTATAGCCTTTACAGATGTTTAATTAGTCAAAAACTTTGTAAATTATTATTGTTTTAAAAAAAAGCCATAAAAGTAAAGTGAAAAACTCGAGTAGGGACTTATAAAAACTTTTAATTCTCACTTTTCACCCTTTAATCCTCAAAGACAAACTCCGAATTCTCAACCCTCTTAATTTATCATATCAGAGCCCTGCATCTAGTTAACCACAGATGCAGAACAGTATAGTACAAAGAATATATTAGAAAATTATAGAGTTTAGATCCTCTAGCTTTAATAGAATATATAAACTGTAGAAATAATTAAGAAGGAATGTTATTTTGACGAGGTTTCCTTTTAAACCTAGATATTTAATATTATAACAAATTATATGCTTAAAAGACTGAATATGTTTTAGATAAATAACTACTACTAAAAGATTAGATAAAGAAAGATTAGTGTTTAATATACTTAGAAACAACCTAGAAAGAAGAGATTTCCAAAATTAACTCACCCTATTATTGAAACAAGCTTTTTATTTATATCTTATTTATTTAAAATTAACTATGACAAGATTTGATGATTCCTCAATAGTAAAAGAATAAGTATAGATTTCCACTCTTAAAATAGTGGATAAAATTATAACCATAGAAAGCTTCCTAGAAATTTACTAATAGCTATAGAATATATAATTACCTTAGGAACATCTGGACATAGTTCCCTCTTCCCAGTGGTAATAGACAAGTTAGCACTGTATTTATTTATTGAAAAACATTTTATAGAAAATTAATCCACTAATAGAAAAC
Organism: Tetrastigma voinierianum; assembly: GCA_016808115.1. Taxonomy (NCBI): domain Eukaryota; kingdom Viridiplantae; phylum Streptophyta; class Magnoliopsida; order Vitales; family Vitaceae; genus Tetrastigma; species Tetrastigma voinierianum. The sequence goes on from JAEQBH010003196.1 coordinate 603,730, forward strand.
TCTACCGATTATAGATTATCCGTAAGAACACATGAAGATATAACAATTATTAAAGATGAAGTCATTTAATTCAGGCTCAGATTATTCAGATTCTCGTAATAGAAAACTTAAAAACAAATTAGTATTTCGCACTATCAAACCAATCAGTAATTATAAAAAAGAGAATTATACACATAATATACATTCAGTGAATTGAGAAAATCTTATATAAAATCTGAATGATGAAGGGACTAATAATCAATTTCATAAAATTTTAAAACTTTCAATCCGGTAATATAAAAGATAAAACACTTAGAAAACAAAGATAAAAAATTGAAAAATCTTGATTATATCCATTCACTGTGGACTTGGTAAAAGTGAAAATAGAATAATGAGTGGCACAAAATCAAATACTTAGAAGAATCTAACAATAAAAATTATTAATCCAATTAGAAAACTTATAGAAATAAATAAAGTGATTATATATATATTAGAAATAATTAAATAGGGCTAGCATATGAATAACCTATTAAAAGATCAAACATATCTTAAAATACTGTAAGAAGCTAAAATTTTCCATAATACACCGAAGGTTCTAAGTTCTAAAAACCCCCCGTTAGTAAAGGTATTTAACTTAGTGAAACAAATAATATAATAATATTATTATTATTAAATATAAGTCGAAACTTAGTAAAATCTACGTATAAACCTAGTAGTTCTTCAAAAAACGACAAGACATAGAAGATCTTATAAAAGGAATAAATAACCTTAGAAATGTGAAAAACCTTAAGAAATCAATAACTATACTCTAGAACTCTATAACTTTGGAACAAGTGCAAAGACAAACAAAAGCAATGAATAGCGTAAGATCATTTTTGGAATTTCTAGAAACAGAATATCTCTTAGTGAGGGAGAAACAAGTAGTAATAATGATCGATTACTGTAAGTCGATAAATATGGAATGTAATAGTTTAAACATAGATCCGTAAACAGAATATGAAAACTTTAAGACTAATGGTTTAAAAATATTAGAACCAAAAGTGATATATAAAAGTAAGATATTTTGAGAAGAAATAAATTTATAAAATGTATCGTGAAGAACCCAATGTTTAGGGAGATGTTACGCAATTACTACAATATTAGGAAAAGGTATAGTAGACAACAAATTAAGAAAAGATTATAGCTTTGTCATTTAGATTAAGAATCCATAAAATATTGCAAAGGTGGCTTAAGAAGGAAAGGTTTAGGAACAAAAACATACGCTGACGCCCTTAAAACCGGGGTCCGTTGGACAACCTCACAATCCTCATGGATATTCTGGATGTCGAAAACCCGACACCACTCTCATGAAAATCTAGCAGAAGCCTCCTTTGTAACGGGGAGTTTCGCACCCAAGGTACAAACCCGTCTCAACAATTTTACAATGACCAATTCAGCATTCCCATGCGAGTAAAATAATGGCCACTCAGCCCCCGTGAGAGATCACCATCACAAAATACATCAACTAGAGGAGCGCAATAGTTTGAGTTGAGACAAATACCTTATTCCAACATATATATAAACATGTAATTTCTAATACATGTTATGTACAAAAAGTTCTACTAAATACAACCCGGGTTTCTTAAATGCAGCCTAGTGAAAGACCGTTCCGTACACCATTTACCGAAATAAATGAGTCCTCGGTCAAGTAGCAAAGCCCAATAGGTGAAAATTTCCTACGTAGGTTACCTCCCACCTAAGTGCACATGTCATGGCAAAATCATATCTAATCAATTACATGAACCTACTAATGTCTACATGACCAATCCCATGTCCCGAAGTCCCTCACCAACTCCCCTCATATGCCTGCTCCGACGCGGTAAATATCCAGCCAAAACAAGCTTGCTCAAACCGCCCAATAGATTCAGAAATATATCGACTACCCTCCGAGGTGAATTGCTAGATATTTCTCCTCGAAATGGGGCTATGGTCCCTTAACTGCTTATCACGGAGACCTCCAAGGCAATTCTTCTGAAAATCTTCCTTAAAATTCCTCACAAACATTTGTTTTCTTTTCGTGTCATGCACTCACTTCCATGATTCAGAGCGTCCTGAACAAGATATGGAATGGGTAATGATGTCAATCCCAAAACATCGCCATGCTAATATATCCACATGCATATATATTAACATAATTAATTCATAAATCATGTTATGCAAATTCATAATCAATAACACCAAAATTAAACGCAGGCTAATTAACAAACACAAGCAATTCATTTTTGAATCACTCCACTGATCATAAAAATCACACCAAAAATCGCCATCACTATTCACATGAACAAAGAAAACCCCTTTCCGTCGGGCACGGCTCACCCGCCACACAATTCGGGATTTTCTCCAATTCTGGCTCAAAGGTTGGTGACCTAATTTACTCGCCAAATCGCTTCTGCAATATCCCTAACCATAAACATGGCTCTTAGCCAAAGAATATCACAAGTAAGAAAAAGATCCCTACCCCTTGAGTTGTCGAATCACACAACTCCAAGTCCACGCCAGAACCCTCACACGAGATAGACTCGCTTCGTCCGTCGAGGAACCACAAAATCGAACAATTTGGGGAATCTGGTAGGTGCACACCTTCTCTCTAAAACTCAAAAATCCCACTACACATCGCTACTTTCCTCTCCCCTTCAATGCTTTTTGGTTTTCAAAAGTTGTGGAAGATGACATCTATTGCATTTTTTGTCTCATTTTTATTTAGTAGTTCTGGTCATTAATTCTATCATGTTCCTTTTTCTTGATTTTTAATAATACGGGCTTAATCTAAGCCATCCATTTCCATCATCTCTCTAATCATGCAACATGTGTCACATAAGTACATGTAGTAGGTGACTTTTTTCTCATCACATGTCTCTCAAACCCGTTTTATGGCACTCGACACCCAAGGCTCAAAAGTGAATTTACCGTTAAATTAACAATTGACACAGAATGGGATCAGATTCATTCCAACTGAAACCGCTTCGGCCATCCGAGATTTCAGAAAATTTTGTTTTGACCGAAATTATCGCTTATTTTTCGTAATGGAATTTTCGACCTACAATTAGTACATATATATGATGATAGTTGGACAATACTGGGAAAAAGCAATGATAAGTATAGAAATAGATATGAAGTCAATAACATAGGTATAGGGTAGATGAAGTAAGCAAAGATTTATGATTGTTTAAAGATCGTTTAAGCAACAAAGATGTTATTAAAATAGAATTAAAACAAAAGGATATGAACAACAAGTAAAATATAACCTAGTAATTAATATAGATTATTGAAGATGTACAAATATGCAAGATAATAAAGTAAAAAATAAAAGTAGAAGATGTGGTAAATCTCAACCACTAAAGGAGAGAATGGTTAAACCAAATAAGTATTAAGTACACAAAATTTAGCGTGATTAGAACGGGATTTAGAAGATTTTGCTAAGAAAACAAAACGCTATACCAAAATCCTCTTAGTATACCAAAATAATTTTTTAGGAAAACCAAGATAAGGTTCATAGATTGCCAAAAGAATGATACACAAGAAAGTGAAGAGTGCACAAGAATCTAACATAAATAAAATAGACTCAGAATCCTTAGAAGGAAAAGATTAATCTAATAAAAAGAATACCTTCTATATGACTTAGTAATAGCAGGAGAAGAAGATTTATTAAAAAATAAACATTAGTTTTAAGAAAAGGGAGAATAGAAAGAAGAAAGATTAATCTATGATAATTCAGTGGACCATTGTTTATAGAATTAATAGAAGATGACAAGGAAACCATAGAATCGATAATGATTTAGAAAAATGATGGATGATGAAGTAAGTACCTAAATCCCTCCCACACCATTTACCGTAACCCAACCTATGGAATAAGGCAAGATAGGAGAATATCAGGTCATTACAAGTATATTATGAGAACAAACCTAACCAAATTCAACCCATATGATGAATCTGTTAGATTTATACCTAAAGGAAGACCTTACCCAATAGAAAACCCCATAAGTCTGGTGACAAGCTTCAGGACAAATATCAATATACAGCCATGATCCATTGTATCACTATGGAATAGTGTAATGGGATGTATGGAAGTATCCGGCAGCAGAAGGGTAAGTCTGAAAATATACCCCAAGAAACAAATCCTAAAACTATGTATAAATATTTAGAACCTTTAGAGAAAGTACTAGGGCATTGCTGGAATCTTATAAGACAAATTTTTAGAGAAATACAATGAAGAAAGCTCAAATTAGAGCTAATCCCTATATTTTGTAAACCAATAGTAGTCTAATTATAGAGAAGATCCTAACTCAGACATCTTACCATTCAACAAGAAGACACACATCTAGAATTAAACTGGTGAGAAAGATCTGAAATATATAAAATAATTCCTGTCAGATCGAGTGTCAACGATGCTATGTTATTTCGAAATGATTCAACCAAGAGTTAGGTGGCCACATTTAGAAACTTCCAGAACCCAAAGAGAAATCGGGTTCTCATCGAGGGAATTAAAAGAGTCCAAACGGGTATGAGATGATGTAAAACCAGAACCTGAAAGAGGTGACATAGATAAACCATATAATGAAAAATATTAAAAGAAAAGTCAGCTAAATGATAAAACCCAAAAGACAACTTAAGAAAAGTCGATAGATTCTCAGAAAATATATTCAATAATCACAAACATATGAACAGTGAAATTGGAAAAGAAAAGAAAGAAACCAGAGAAAAATACAATAAAAGATATTTTGAAAATATCTACTTAGAAGAAACTTTATCAGATCCTAGGTGATATGAAATAAAAAAATACAATCCAAAGAGAATATATAGAAACAAACTTATGTTAATATAAGGGAGAACTGCACTATTTGGGAAGTATACGTCTCAAAGAAAAACTAAGTATGGTTAATGAAGTATGCTTTTTAGAATGTACAAATAGAATTAGTGGAAATAGATGAAGAAATATCCGACAACAAAAGCCAATATATATAGTAGGTTGGGTAATACGTAGAAGAAACAAAATCTCAGACGCTAAAAACGAAGATCTAATAAATGATTTAAAGAAAGTACTGGAATTTCCAAATACAGCGACTTCATGGATACACATGTGAACATCAATGGAAAAGAATAGAGGACTTGATAGGTATTAGATGTTTTAATAAATACGTTAAATAAATACAGCAGATAAAATGCCGTGTTAGTTTGTGAAGGATGCATAATATATAAGAATACTGACACTAACCTGGGTACCGGAAAGAAATGGAATGTCAAAATAGTAATCAAGAAATTAAGTAAAATACTCACTCTATAAGATGAAAAAGATAAAAGACATTAGAACAAGAAATAATTTAATAAAAGTTAAGGATATAATAATTTAGTAACAAAAATTTGAAAAATATATATGAAAGAAAAAATTAGGGAGAAATCCTGTACAGTCATGGACATTGAAAAACTCTAATGTAATAATCCACCCTATAGAAATATGTAATAAATTAGAGAAGAAAAGCAATTTCTCAAACAGAATGCACAATTAGGGATAGAAGATTTTTAATAAAGTATATGCATTATTAGATACAAGTTAGCTCATGTAATTATAGATGAGAAAATAATACCAAAAAGATTTATATAATCTTTAGTAGAAAAACTGCATATACTATAAACATAAATCCAGAAGTTTTAATAGTATGTTCTCAACCATCTAAGTACACAAATGCCAAAATATCCTTATGACAAACTGCATCTAGTCCGTATCACTCCTTACCATTAAAAGAAATTCTTGGATAAACCCTAAAATCTTAGACATCGTTATATTAGGACTATCATTTCTATTAAAAGATAATGGACAAATAACTTTAATAAAGATTTTTTTGGCCTTATCAAGATATTGTAATGATAAGCCATTACAAAGAAATTGTAAATTATAAGTCCCGAAGAATTAGATAAACAAATAAGAATGATTCTCTAAACCAGTTTTATTAGCAAAAAAAGACAGAGGTTAAAAGGAAGAAGACAATGTGAACTTTTAAATATAATACAAGAAGATTTTGAAGAATAGGAATATGTGAAGATATGTATTTAATGTAATATCCAAGTACATTAGTATAAATTACTTTAAGGATAAACATAAGAAAGAACAAATAAATAAAGCTTAATTGATAAAGAAAACGAAATTATGAGAAAAACATAGTAAAACATCGGGAAAAAGATAAAGTTGAATGTATATTAAAACTAAAGAACCCGCATTATAAAATAAACTCAACATAGAAGCAACCTAAAAGATAAAGATGAGTAAGACACATATTAATGATTTACTAAAACTAGAGTAACATTGCCGATCGATTCACCCCATAGTCAACAAATTCTCTTAGTGAATAAACATTGTAGAACAAAAAGAGGAAAAAAGTAGGGATTGGTATTTAATCCACAAAGATTAAACTAGATAATAATCAAGAGTTATTGGATACAGATATACCAACAAAAGAATATTTTTTAGGAAAATAAAAGATTAAAAATTATTATTTAAGAAATTTGATTTCAAATCAAGTTTTAGCAAGTTAAGATGCAACTTATCAAAGATATCTGGACAACCTTTCTCACGCCCGTGGTGTGATGAAATGGCTTTTGTAATGCCATTTCGTTTAAAAAAATCAATCCTAATATTTCAAAGAAAGATTAATAATATATTTAGAGATAATGACTCATTCAGAGTGGCTTCAAGATGTATTTATGAGCAATTATAGTTTTTAGTTAAAATAAGAAAATATTATAGATGATCAAATAAGATTAAAAGGTTGTTAAATATTATTATAATTAGCAAAAGTAAACGCAAATTATTTCAGAACAAACCATATAATTTTAGTAATAATGAGATATAAAAATATTATTACAACCATATTTCTTGGTGCAATTCTAACTTTTTCCAGACAAAATTAAGAAACAAAAGAATTACAAAATTTTTGTAGATTGCCGAATCAGTTTTATCTTTCGTAAAATTTGCGAACGGAGTCCTTATTTAGTGCATTGTGGGGCAAAGGACATAAACATTTTAATCAAGAAGATATTAAGCTAAGAAATCTTTAAAGAAATAGTTACAAAATTACTTCAATTCATTAGATCTACCATTAATAAATGATTATTTAATACGAGAAACAAAGTGGATACTAGGGACGGGAGGCACACAGCCAAAGTAAAACCCCATAAGTATTTCTAAATTAAAAATACAAAAAATATCGTGTATAAGGAAAAAGACAAAGAAAAGGGTAATATAAGTAGCATGATGCGTGTTATCACTATAACATATGCTATAGATAGCTTTAGAACATTAATCATTTCAAAAAGAAATTACTATCATAACAGACAGAGGCAATACAAAGTTTTGTAAATTAAAAAAATGAAAAGTTAGTCTTCAACAAAGAATACAAATTTTTACAAAAAGAATAACAATTAATGACAGTGAATAAAATAAACTAACATATTAAAGGAAAAGATAATAGTCTAGCGATTCTTATTAAGTGTATCTAATAAATTAATTTTTATGTCACGTATGAACAGCAGATGAATCGGGATCATTCCAAATTTTTATTCCAAAGAAATAAGAAAAGGTATTAACCTTCTGAAAAGAATTCTCTTACAGAAATCTTTCAAAAGTAATATAACCTCTTTAATTCTATTACCTCATATAGACTACATAGAGTTAAGAACATAAATGTATTATAGATAATCTTTGGATTAAGTTTCTACCATATTTTTAATTACCACTGCATCAATAAGAATTTAGATATAAAATATTTTATTACTATAAATTGTTTATCGTAATATTTTCTATGTAAAGAATAATAATAAATGTTAATTTCAGTTACTATGTCATTTTTACTATAAAACAAGTATTTTTAAAACATGAGAAGAAGTCCTTCCTTATATATCAAACCATCCTAGACCATTTTTCAAAGGATTTTATAACAACCTAACCTAGGCTTTTGATCAATGTAAAACAAACTTAGGAAGTAACTATTTTATTAGTCCATTAGTAAAACAAATTTTAAATCATCATGGCCAACCTTATTTAAAACCAAGAGAACCAAAAGCTTCATAAACAAACTCAGATTATTACACGTATTTTCCTCCCCTTTCCTCCACTTCAAAATCAGCATCATTTACTTAGAGAAGAACTAGAATTTCTGAAGAAAAATACCTATAAGGGGATTCGAAATGTAAGATTATCTAATCATTAAGAAATTATATGGAAGGCAAAAATAGAAAAATGAATAGATATAAAATTAAAAAAGAAGAAGCTAGAGAGAAAAATTCAAGATAGAACACTACAAATAATTTGAAACACATTAATAAATTTTCGCCTTTAGTACCCAACCTCGAAGATACAATGAACCCGCCTTATAACAATTCATAAATTTCCATTGAGCCTAGTTCATTGGCATAAATAATGAACCTAGTCCAAATTAAATCGTAGTTTAGTAAAGCACACATCAAACCCAAGCCTGTGGGTGGAGGCTTTCCCAAAAGCTTCGTTAAATTAACTAACACAATGGTGAGCCGAGATCCTCAAAGGACAGGCAAGAAGCAGAAGCCCAAGATCTAGCTCCAAGACCATTAAAGTGACCGCAAGAAGACAAAGATACGACAATTTATTCTTGATAATTTGATGTATGAATACTTAAAAGATATAAGCGAGAAAAAAAGACGAAGTAAATATGTTAGCTTTAAGATGTAGTGCCAAATGCAAAGGTTTGATATGAGGGAAGACAGAAGAAGAAGATAAAAAAGCACGAAGACAAATAATCAAGTTTCAACGAGATTTTGACATGTTAGTTATGTGTTTAAAAGAAGAAGATGTGTTCTAGTTAAAGAAAAGCATCAAAGACAACTGAAAAGATACTTTATTAATAATTCATGAAAGAGCTTTTCTTATCAGTCCCATAAGATTCCTGGCAGGGTTGGAAATGCACCGTCCACGTGTCGTAATCTTGTTCCAAACCCATCATATCCAAATCTCCTCATTCATATGCCCTTGTAAAACGAAAAGTTCAGCATTGATTGGCTAATGTACCTAATGAGCAACCCTAATCATCTTTAAGTCTAATCCCATCCTTCAATCTTATCCCTTCACCCCTTGCTTTTCTCTCTATAAATAGAGTAACTTCTATTTATTGCATATAAGCCTTCAGCCCTCAACTCCCAGCTCTCTCTCTCTCTCTCTCATCAACCCCCATTAGATATTCAAAGTTCTTTCAAAGATAGCTTTTCATGTTAAAAGCCTTCTCAAATTCTCATGCCTTTTCTACTCAGATAAATGTTTCGTTCTTTCAATGAAATCAAGCTATCATTTCCATCTAATTGTCATTTATTTATATGTTTGAACCTTAACTGCTTTAAAAACTTTAGGGGGACATCTCGGTAGTGCTCTCTCCTGTAAATCTATGCAATTTCTCTAAAAAATGATTTCTTCATTAACGAAGCTTTATTTTCCTTCATTAATGAACTTTCCTTATAATGTGATGATCAAGCACGTCCGTATCTGATATTTCAAGATTTTATCCATTCTGGCTCAAATCTACTTATTGGCAGGACGCCATTCAAGATATTGAATGACATTATACTTTATTGACAAGCAGACCAATAAAAAACTTAAATCATTCTGTTTAAAAAAAATACAAGTAAGAGGTATGAAAATCCCTGGAAGTATAATTTATAAAACTTTAATTTCACTCTTTCATCTCTCAACCTCAACAAACCCAAATCTCACCCTCTACTCCATACACTTTGAGCCTGGTCATACTCGCCTGGTTTCAACAAGTTCTTTCATTCTCTTGAGTACCCGTTTTTCATGGTTCGTTGAAAAAAAAGTTTGCCTCGGGAGGCCTGGCCTCAAGAGGTAAAGGGATGGAGGCATGGTGAGAGTCCTCGTTAAGACTAATTAAGTGATGACACCTCATGTCAAGATGATTTTAAATTCAAAGCTCATCCACTGTATTAGCTAATCCAAACATGACACATATGGGTCAATCTGGATCAAAATAATTAATGAAAAACACAAATCATTAAATAATTTCTGGGTAAATACAACAATATGTATAACCCATTATTAATTTTGATTATTTAAAATAATATAAATTATAAATTTTAATTACCAAATAAATTTTTATTGAGTTAATTGCATAAATATTAATTGAAAAATAATTAAACATGACCAATTCAAATAAATTTCATGTTTTGAAGATTAACAAGAAATATAACTTGTTATTCTACCGACCATCCAAATACGACACACCCAATCCAAACCCATAAATGATTAAAAGTGTGTGTATATGTCATGTTCACGAGTTGGGCGGTTCATGTCAAATTTCATCAACCCTAGGCTTGAATCCCTTTAAAAACATAATATTACAATGATGCAATGCAAAATGAATAAATGTCAAAAAAAAATACTATGTTTTTTTTTTTTTTGACAAGTATGGTTCATTAACAAGTTCTAATAATAATAATAAAACCAAAAGTGAAGTTCCGCAGAAAGAATAAATCCATCACTGGCTTAATAAACCATCTTATTTTTTTCAAGAGCTAGCTAGTACTACTATACAGTGCCAATCTTGCATGTTCGTCAACATCTCGCTTTGCCACCCTCAAATAGTATGGTGGGTGAAATTCTTAACATATAACATTACAACGTTACCTGGCCCTTGATAAGAAACTTCAGGCGGAACAAAGAAGTTCACAAGAAAAAGTTTATAATTTAGTTCTGCATGTTAGTTAGGTAAATTAAGTGTGGACATAATAATGTTAAAGAGCTGCCTGGTACTAATACCTTTTCTTCTACCTCGTGCAAAAACAGGCCCCGCCCCTGAGAGATGAGAGATGAGAGATTAGAGATGAGAGATGAGGCTATCAATACGGCTCAAAAGCCTTCTTCCCAACCTCCCGTCAAGTAAGTAGTGTGTCATCAGATCAGGTAGTCACCAGATGAGGAGCAGACCCCTTCAGCGGAAGTCCGCACGAGTAAGTTACATACTTGACGCTATCCAGAAGCACAACGACAAATATTCGCGAGAGAGATTTGGGGCCCATCATGCTATCACCGTCACTATCGCCAGCCTCCCTGGGATCAAAAAGAACAGAAACAACCATAGAAGAGACACTCTTATTACTGCCTTGAAAGTTATCTTTTTCTGAATTCCTTCCCATGCCTTCTTTAGTAATGTTGTGGGTGGATCCAGCAAGGGGTATGGGAAGACCGTGGAGGATCCTTCTATTCCTCCCCTTATTTAGGTGAGTAGTGTTCTGCTGGTGTTCTGCAGAGATGTTGGCCATAGAGGACGCTGGTACTATAGCTCCAGGAGCCGGTGAGACATCAAACTGGAAAACTTCAGTGCACATACCAGAGCTCAACATTGGCCCTGCACCAAGTAAACCAAAAAACACAATATGTTTAAAAAGGGATCCATTGTGATAACCACCCTTAAAGATGATTAGTTGACTGCCAAATTTTCTCAGTCCAATATGATTCAAACGGCATGTCCCAGGACAATGAAAAACAAGGCCAAACTTGAAAGCGAGATGCGTCAGACATTTAAAAGAAGATCACTCTAGTTTTTAAAAAGTACCAAACATGTCAAAGTCATTTGTTACATGATCTCCACCAAATGAAATGATTACAAGGACTTGAGAATTAATTCTACTGCTTTTTCTGGAACATCTGATAGACAAGCAATTGCACACCATACAGATTGGCCCATTAAAAAGATAGGGGCAAAACTTATAGCATCATAAATATGAGATTCATATACATCATGCTATACTTGTTTAAGAACGTCTTTTTTGGGTAAGACATGAGCAAGCATCAGAAAAATACAAAAAAGAGCAGTAGAGAAGAAGAATGCTGACATTGCCAGGAATCATCAAAGGCCTTTTTGCACTAAGGTATAGTGAGATGTGATTAGTGAAGAATGAATTTTGAGAAGCTAGTTAGGGAATTAAGCCCAAGATATTCAACCACGAAGCTTGTGAAGTATGCAATTTTAAAAATTAGACAAATAGGTTGGATATATGACAAGTTTATTGCCTGACCAAAGTTATGTTTTAATACTAACAAAACTTAGAGAGTTTGCTTTTATTACAATTATTTGTGGTTTGTCAAAGCCAATTCTATTCATACTTCAAAGGTCATCATGAATTGATGCATGTAGAGTTTGAAAAGTGGCAATGAACACCATTACAAAATCATCAAGCAGCTGCATGACTAAATTATATACAAATATACCATGGAAAAATATCATCATCTGACCAATTGGGGAAAAAACCCCTCTCCTTCTAAATTATGGAGCAAAGGAACACACCAGATTGCAATTCACAACAACTACCAATAAAATTAAATTAACATCTCAATAACTCATGTGATCATCAAGCTTATGTTAGATATTAGTCAAGCCAACAATGACACAAATGTAAAGCAAATATCAGTCGCCAGTACCCATGCTAAATTGTTCCAGTATTGTCATAAAATTTATGAGGCCTAATACAAACGATTTGTGCATAAGTAGACTGTCTGTGTGTGCATCGAGAGAGAGAGAGAGAGAGAGAGAGAGAGAGGGAAAGAGAGAGAGAACCTGCAAGGCCTTCACGGAACCACTGTTGCAGTTTAATGACTTCCAGTAGATTATTAGGCTTCAAATTTTCTTTACACTATCTTGAAGAACCAGCTAACAGAGCTCTTTTTGTTGTCAGCAGGTCTCTTGAACAGGTTAGATGTCTCCCTTGTTCCTTCCAACCCAGAAATAGGGGAATAGCGTAAGTCAGGTAAACAATAATTAGTGTTGTGATCAGTCTCTTTGACAACATTAGCCAAAGAAACAGACGGTTTAGGACCCTTCTTAGCAAGAGCTGCATGAGATGCCATAGCTTTCTCACTGGCCAGAACGGAATGAATAATCAAGTTGCCATCAATCTTCACGAGCTTATCATTCCTAGGCACATAAAGCGAAGCAACAAGAGGCTCGCTAGCATTGCTTGAATGACCATACCCATCTGAACCAGGTAATGGTCTTGATCCTCCTTTCTGCTCAACTTCTGACTTAGACCCTCCACCCCGGCCTCTCTCACTATGTATTCTATCATCAAATGCCACTCCATTGCCATAGTTTGATCCATTCAAACCGTCCTTAACATTTAAAATCCTCCGGCGGTGCATATCATGGAACCTATTGCTAACATAACCAGTTCTAAGAGGGACAGTTTCCTTAATTCCATCATCTTTGATGTTGACGAACGGTACCAGACATCCAAGAAGAAACATAAAAGAGAGCATGCCAAGCAAACTAACACTGACGACCTTCTTACTTTTACTCTCATTCTTCTTATTCTCCGTCTTCTTAACATTTGAAGTGGACTCAGGCTGCTGTGGTTTTGGAACAAAGGGAACCCCATTCTTCTTATTCTCCGTTTTCTTAACCTTAGGAGCCGAAACAGGAAGTTGTGGTTTCAATCTAGGTATTGGAACTAATGGAACTTGGGACCCCTGCGGCTTCATTACGTATGGTGCACAGGGTACCCATGGATAAGGCATGGGCGCCATTGAAGGATGTGGGTACATGCCGGCAGGTGGTGGTGGGCACAAGCTACCACCACCGAATTGTTGCCTCAAACTCACATTTTCAGCCATTATAATTGAAATCTTACTGGTCAAATCTTGAATTGTTGAGTGCATTGATCTTATCTTTTCCTCAAGCTCCTCTACGTAGTGCTTCTTTCTCTGTCTAGAAAGCTGCGCGCTTTCACGGTTCCTCATCAACCTTGATTTCCTTTTCTCCTCTTCGTCCTTCGATGCATTGGCGTTTTCGCTGCATAAGGACGATCTCCGAAATTTGCTGCTCCTTGATTCAGTTGTTGAGTCATCCTGTTCCTTTTTCCTCTTGGGCACAGAATCGTTTCCAGAATCTTCCGATTTAACATTCTGATCCACAACACCCCACAAATTATCGACCAAATTGGGCGAAGATGGAACCCAGGAATGATCGGAATTACCAGAATCCAACAAAGGGGAATTCACTGCCCCCGGAGGCCCAGATCCACCGTTTCCAGAACCCTGCGACGATGCCGGCCCCGAAAACCCCCGATCGCAGCTTCCAGACTCCGGCGACGGCATATTCAAAACCCTAGCACCATCCAAATTCTGATCGATGGAACTTCGAGATGCCACCAGTGGAGAAAGCTTCTGATCACAACAACCCGACTCAACAGAAACACCAGAATTCCGGTCTCCGGAAACCTGACACGGCAGAGAACTCCCAACGCCACAATTCCCCGGTTCCGGCGAAGGAGAATTAAAAACATTAGAAATATCAAAGCTCGGATCTGTAGAATCATGATTACCAGAACCCTCCTCGGACAAAGGAAGATCGGCAAGAAAATCTTCGGATTCAGACGGAAAATAGAGGTCGTCGAAGTTGAAATCAAAGTCGACGCCCTCTAACCCTAGATCAGACATGAAGGTTTCAGGCAGGGCAGCGTCGTTCCTGTAATCAGAGAAGAAGTCCGGGTCCAGAGGCGGGACTGCCAGCGGCTGGGACTCGGCAGAGAGGTTAGGGTCTTGAGAAACCTCCATTTTCAAGCGACAACCAATTGTCAGACAAATCCTCTGAAATGTCTTTTAACATGGGGAGACGGAGACGAAGACCCGGGGTTTAGCGGACCCTTTTTCCACGGTAAATGCTAATGCATAGCGCGTCGCGTCGCCTCAGCTCAACCCCACTTAAAACAAAATCTTACTTCTATTGTTAGCCATATAGTGAGAATAAAAAAAAAAACAAAAACAAAAAGAATTAGAATATTTCATATTATTAAATCATTGTGATTTTGTTTACTTTTAAACATTTTTTATAAAAATGTCTCCACTCTTTTGTTATAAAATTAATCATCATTATAGTTATTACATATACATATGGTAAAATACTTAAGAAGAAAAGTTTTTTTTTTTTTTATAATGAATTATTTCTTAAGAAAAAGAATAATAGATTTTGTGGGGTCTTGAGATATATTCTTTAATCAATCTTTAAAGGCGTGGGCCTTGGGGTAAAACAAGTTTGACGCGGTAACGATCTGGAAACTTCCTGCTTTCTTGACCTCCTTTCCTTTACGGTTACGCCCGCTTCCCAGAAATTGCAGTTTCACTATTTTACCTTTTCCAGTTTTAAGATAATGTTTTCTTTAGTGCTATTGATATAAGTTTTCTTTAAAAATAAAAAAATTAATAATAAAATAAGGAATGATTATCATATAAAATAATAGAAAAAAACTCCTCTGTACTTAAAAACAAAATTATTGTGTTTACGTTTTATAAAATATTTTTAAAGTATTTTTTTAAAGTTTTTAATCACTTTAATATAATATGTGAACTGCTCTCATTAAAAACTCGAACTTCACCCCGTCCACGCTCGCCACCGGCTTTTATCGGTACTCAAACTCCTTTTTTTCAGCGTTTAATCATTTTAAAGTTTTAAATTAGGCTTATAGGCAAATATTTTTTAAAGTACTTACAAGTTGAGTGAATAAGAAAAATTTCATAACTTAATTTAACCTTTTTTTTTTAGAGAATATTATTTTATTAAAGTAGATCGATTTAATATAGAAATTAATATTATTTTCTAGTTTTAAAAGTATAAAATATGAAGAATATCCTAAGTAAAATATAGTATAATATCTCATGTCTAAAAATATTAAATTATTATGTTTTTTATTACATCAATTCTTATGTTATGTTTTCATAAAGTATTATTTTATCAAATAGCAATTTTTATTTTTAAAAGCATAACATAAGAAGAAGATACAAAAAAACACCTTAATATTCTATTCCCTTTTCAAAATACTTAATCTTTTCTTACCAATAAGGTTTGGTATACAATGATAGAATTTATTCTTTTAAATTTTTTACCTCTTTCTATTAATTCTTTAGATTATGATGTCAAAAATATTTCTTTAGGTTATGATTCCATCTTGAAAATAAATTTGAGAGAATGGGAACTAAAACATGACTTTGTTAAATAAAAATAAGGGAGAATCAACTAAAAGTTTTTTCCTCTTAAAAATTAGTAATCTTGTAGAATTTTAACTTTACTTTGTTCTTCTCCTTGTTTTCTTTTTCTTTAATAAAATAATAAATTATTTCCAGTGGAACCCCATCCTCTTATGCCACCTATTTGAAACAAAGTGAAGTTCTGAATGCTTATTGGCTGAATTACTTAATTTCATTCCTCTTTGATAACAAACATTTAAATATTTTTATCTTTTTCTATTATTAAGTTCTTTTGAATTTTTTTTACATCTATTTATTTTATATTACAAAGTTATAATACTACGTTTTATAACCTGCTCTCGAGATTAGAAACCACTTTTATACCTCTATCTCCTCCTTTTTATCACTTGAGCTGGAAGGCAAGAACTTTCTTGGATTTGTGATTTTTTCAGTAAATAAAAAATATGTGGAGCGTATATATGTGTACATATTGAAAGGTGAATTAAGTATTTGCATTTAAAAGTATGTGGATAATGCTTAAAATTTTTTGCTTTTTCAATGTTTTCATTTTTTTAAACTTAAAAACAAACAAATAAATCACAAGCAACAGTAAATGCAACAACATTCATACAACAAGTTAATCAATGTAAATCACATACAAATAAAACAATACTTCTTAACGGTGATATGCAAGAGACCACATTAATACGTATATACACACCTAATAAAATTTGACATGATCCATACACCGGCGAATCTACCTAGGGGGCGAATCTACCTAGGGCTTTGGGCACATGGCAACTTGTCCTAATATTTTACAAAAACCACACCAAGTCCACATATACTAGTGGCCAGTAAAAATGGCCACTGGTTCAAACACGATCAATACTACTAAAATACATCAACTATACTAAAATAGCTCAAGAGTTATTACAATACTCTAACCAAATATATATCAAAAATTTAAAGTTTTAATACATGTTCTACAAAAACTAATACCAAAGCCAATAACCTCGACTTTTCTTCTGTAAAACGCAAATAATGAAAGGCTGGCCTCTCCTCGTACACTTCCTACCCGAACATGTATCTCGGTCAGTACGGAAGAACGCCCGAAGCATACCTCCACATGAGTTATTCCTCACCTCCGTCAAGCATTGTTTTTTCATGCGGCAAAACAACGGCACTCAAGAAAATACACGATCCATCGTTCACACGTTCAATCCCATGTCTCGAAGTCCTGTCGACCCCCTCACATTACGCCTAAGCCATATGCGAAAAACATCGCTTTAAACAAAGTTTTTTTTTGTTCTTGAAAACACACTACCGAAGTTTCGTGAATATATCGACAACCCTCCAAGGCAAAATCGTTGATAACCTTTCAAACAATGACAAGCTCTTCACGTTTAGCGCCCTGGCTGGGACAATCTCCCAACATTACTTCTCCGAAAAATCTTTCGGGCCGAAATTCCTTTCACAAACATTTTCCTTTTTTATTTTCTTTCATGTCATGCACTTAATACTCCTAGTGATTTCCCAGGCGTCTTCAAATAGCCTGGAATGTATTATGCCAATTCCAAAATATTCATGCTAATATATTTTTCATGTATATGGTTAACATACTAATTCACACAATTCATTTTATTCAATTACAACAATAATTATCAAAATTAACACACATCGGCTAATTAACCAATCAAGCAACGATTCTGAATTTCACTCAAACCACACAACACATCACGCGGAATGTTGAAAACCCTGCCCACCTATTCAGGCGGCATACAATTAGGGATTTTTCTCACCCTGGGCTCAAAGATTATCGATAACACGCTTCCAGCCCCCACAAATCCCCCATCCATAAAACCCGCTTCTTGAACCAGTTAAGGTAAAACCAAGTAGGTGCATGAGCCCTCACTGAGTTAACCCACGTGACGTCACGCCGCAGCCTTTGCCGCTGCAGATCGATCTCATTCGCTCCGTCGAAACCGGATGTCCGAATCCACGGAAATCTAGAGATAAGTCACTCTCTCTCTTTCTAAAAATCTCAAACCACAATTACTGCACGTTTTCTTCTAATTTTGAGAAGAAAACTATTCTCATTTTTTGCCTTTATTCGATTAAACTTTTCCACAATTCCATCCCTATTTCCTTTTAAGTGACTTTTGGCATACTGCTTAATTCAAGTTTCTATTCATCTCACCCTCTCTCTAATCAGAATGCAAATACAAAGTCACATGGGTACATATAAGTATATGACTTTTTTGTCACATCACATGTCTCTCAGATGAGGCCGCTTTACTACATCTGACACTCTGCCTCTCGAAGAACATGAAATTTCATTAGTTCCATCTCAATAAAATTGATGTTGTAGCTAGATTTCTCGCAAACAATTCCGAACTGGAAATCCGCTTCGTCATCCGAGATCTAGAAAAATTCCCCTGATTGAATCGAAATTACCATTTTAATATTTTTCTCGTAAACAAAATTTTCAGTTTTGCATTCTCCCCTCTCTTAAATTAAAATTTTCTCGAGTTTTACATTCTCCTCTAAAAGGAATTTCGTCTAAATTCTCACAGACTATCTCAACGAATCACACAGATACGCAAAGGCGCACTATACCACGACGTAAACTACCATTTAAGTATTAAACGACTAAACCACGACCTTCATCCCCTAAACAAGAAGGGATAAAAATCTCAAGATCATGTCCCCGCGCTCCCATGTCGACTCCTCCACTCCACTCGCCGCCTACAAGACTCTCACTAGCCTCACGGCTCATACAGTAAAAACCCGATCCCGAATATCCATAATGCACACCGGTCCCTCGTCGAAGTCCCATCCGTCAATCCCCAATCTCTCCCTAATCCACCGCTCTTGGGGTGGATATCTGTCTTCCAACCCTCACCGATGGTAACCATAAGGTCTATCTTGAGTATACTCGCGCCCTCTCACCGATCGTAAACAAGTCATCAATCCTAATGGCATCGATTCTTGATCAGAATCCTATTCAACTCGCTCAGAATCAATGCACAGCCGAAGGGTCATGTCTTTCATCTTTGCAAATAGAACTGGAGCGCACCATGGTGAAGTGCTCGGTCTAATGAACCTCATTCCAAAGAACTCAGAATGGACTCGAAGTTCCCGCAACTCAACCTACGCCATCCTCGCGCGAGTCAAGGTAGATGCAGCTATACCACAAAGGTAACTCGACACCAAGTCTACAACCCTCTCGTGGAGGCACCCGATAGCTCATCCGAAACATCCTCATACTGCAGACACTCGAGGTAAATCTAAGTCCTGGCCTCTCACTCCTCGCCCTTCTGTGGTAAGGCTTACCCAACCCGCCAACCGCCCCCGACACTGACTCGCACACCGCCCTCGGGGCAAAATATCATGCTCGCCCCCTCAACACAACACGAGTACCGCCAACGTAGGCGGTAACTCTCCACGCCACAATCGAGCAACGGGCTCGTAGCATCGCCTAACTATCCTTAAGGATGACGTCAAACTTTGACATGTCCATGACCCTCAGGTCCACTGTGAGTAGAATCCTCGAGATCTCTAACTCGCAACCATGACATATCATCCCTATCTTCGCCCTAATTCCTGTATAACTCTCACATAGCTGCTAATTCCTCCATTACCTCAACTCCAAGCCCAAATCTATCATTAACCGATGCAAAGATTCTAAGGTGTAAACACAGCCTCGAGACACTATTCACATATCGAAAAATTATTTCATACACAATGTCCATGCATTCATAGGTAATGCAAGACAATAAATTCATATATTAAATCATATTTAACAAAAAAAAATTATTTTATTTTGTTTTGTTTTTTTTTTTGAAAACCTCGAACAAGGCTCAGAACAAGTGTTTATGAATAAAGGTCCCGAGTCAAAACCGGGTCAGGGGTGCATAGGATGCACACCCAAGGCCCAAATTACAAGACGCCGCGTCCCGGTCACACCCAGCACCAGCGCCGTGTCGCAGGCCTCCCACCGTGTATCACGGCCTTCCTTCCGGCCGTGTCGCACGGCACCGGCCGTGTCGCAGTCGTGTCGAGCCCCGTGCCGCGCCCACAAGGCCACGCGCTTTGTGTCATTGCAAATTCTCCTATTGCGGCGCATGCCTAATGGCTATATCGCGGCGCATGCCCACCAGGTCGCAAAGATTGTATCGCTGACACCCAACCGCCGCCTTCCTCTCGCCATGATACAAACGATTGTATCAGACACAACTCCACCAGCCAGCCTCCTCCCCGTCACGACACAACCGATTGTATCGCGACATACCCCGCCGCCGCCGCTCTCCCTCACGACACAATTGATCAGGACGCGACATACCCTACCAACCTAAGCCTTGCGCCACACCGTCGCAGACCCTACGTCGACTCGCCGCGGGCCTTCTGGCCAGACGCAGCCCTCACCTACCATATCACGTATCTTTGTCAGACGCCCGCACGCTTTTGTTCTTACTCTTATCACGACAATACGCTGTATCAGGACACGTTACCGAAAATGGGCAAACGCTTGCCCATCCAACTTTCCCCGCATCGTTTTTTTCACTCATTTTTTTTTCATTTGTTCCACCTACTGGAAGACCATAAATATATATATATATATATATATTTCAAGTAGAACAAAATAAATTCATTAAATTTCATTTTAATTATTTTTTTCCAGTTTTACACACTGTAAAACCTCATAAAAAAATTTCTTCAATACACATTTTTTTTTCCTATGTGCTATTCACCAAGCACACAAATTACACAACATGACACACAATCACACATTACACAACAATCATCAGATGCATACCATTCACACATAAAACACCATGCATGCAGTGTTCTAATCCTATCCCGTGACTGCCTAGGTAATCACATACCTAAATGACTCTGGCCTTAGCCTAAGTCCCCCAAGCCCTAGGTATTCGTATACCTATGCTCTAATACCAAGCTGTGACGCCCCATTTCCCGGGGGTCTGTTGACAACTCGTCAACCCGCGGAATATTTTAGATGCTCCAAAACCCGACACACTCCATGAAAATCGAGCGCAGTCTCCTCAGACGGAGCTCTACCCAAAATACAACATGTCCCAATCACATGGCAACCTGTCCCAATATTTTACAAAGACCACATCGAGTCCATATACAATTAAAATGAGTAAATATGGCCACTTGGGCCCAAACATCAATACTCATCAAAATACATTAACTATATACCAATAGTTCAAGAGCATATAATACTTCCAACTAAACATATATCAAAATTTAAAGTTTTAATATATGTTCTATAAAACAAATACCAAAGCCACAACCCGGCTTTCTTCTAAACGTGGCCTCTAGTAAGCGTCATCCTCCCAGACACTTCCCTTGCACCGAAATAGTTGATCCCCCGACAAATGTGCAATGCCCAAGAGGTGATAATTTCCTACATGGGCTACTCTCCACCTAAGGCATACATGTCATGAAAAACAATCACACTCCAAACAAATGCATGATCCTACTCTTGAATGTCTATGGCACTAATCCATGTCTCAAGTCCTCATCGACCTCTCTCACGCCTGCTCAAATGCGAGAGAAAACATCGCTTTCAAAACAAAGCTTTTTTTGTTCTTGAAAACACACTAACGGGGAATTTTGCAAATATATTGGACAACCTTCTATGCGAACTGTTGATAACCTTCAAACACCACGGCTCCTCCGACGTGAATTGCTGGAACACCAACACAATTCTCCGAAAAATCTTTCGTCGAAATTCCTTTCACAAACATTTTTCCTTTTTATTTTCTTTCATGTCATGCACTAACTCCTAATATTCTAGGGTGCCTCAGTGCAGATGGAATGCATTATGCCAATTCCAAAATATTCATGCTAATATATTTTTCATGTATATATTAACATAATTAATTCACACAATTCATGTTATTCAATTTACAACAATAACACTAAAATTAGCTCAAATTGGCTAATTAACCAAATCAAGCACCATTTCAATTACTCAAACCACACAAAATCAATAATATATCACGCGAACAGTTAAAACCCTGCTGGCAATCGCTCACGACCAATATTAATTAGATTTCTTCACTCTGGCTCAAAGATTTCGAGATCGATAACACGGCCTCCGTGCCTCTACAAATCTCCATCCATAAAATGGCTCTAGCCAAAGAATAAACCAAGTAGGAAAAGATTCCTACCTCTTTGGAGTTACTCCACTCCACAAAATTGGTGCCCACACGTAGCCCCCTCACCGCTGCAGATCGACTTACTTTCTACCGCCGAGAATCGACCAGTCCGAACTACGGAAATCTAGAGAGATAAGTCACTCCTTCTTTCTCTAAAATCTCAAACCACACCCCCACTGCACGTTTTCTTCTAATTTTGAGAAGAAAACTATTATCATTTTTGTCTTTATTCATTTAAACTTTCCAATAATTCCATCATTGTCCCTTTAAGTGACTTTTGACACATGGCTTAATCTAAGTCATTCATCTCCACCCTCTCTCTAATCATGCAACATGTGTCACATGGGCACATGTAGTATCTGACCTTTGTCACATCATGTAACGACCCGTACCAAATAATACAAGTTTTTTTTAACACGTTTGACCAAGTTTGACCAAGTTTGACCAATACTTACTATGTGGACCCAAGTTGACTTTTTTGAGGATGAATATTTTTGGGTTGACTAAGGCACCATTTTGTAGGTCTCGTCGGCTACAGTTCATAGACTGCTTAACGTCAAAACCACTGCTACTGGATAAAAAGCTATAGCTAAGAGAAGTTCAAATAGCAAGACTT
Source organism: Tetrastigma voinierianum (assembly GCA_016808115.1). Classification (NCBI taxonomy): domain Eukaryota; kingdom Viridiplantae; phylum Streptophyta; class Magnoliopsida; order Vitales; family Vitaceae; genus Tetrastigma; species Tetrastigma voinierianum. The sequence goes on from JAEQBH010003196.1 coordinate 626,540, forward strand.
TTGAAGCAAAGGTTCAAGTCCTGGTCTGATTTCACTCCAGAGTCAACTTTCAGCCTTATATAAACCAGATTGTCACAACGATAACCCCTGATTCCCCAAAAAGCCTCTTCGTTGAGCCCAAACCCTGTAGAAATTCTCCAAACATGTGGACCTCGAATCGGGTCGCTTAACCATTTAGCCAAACTAAGCTCTACCGTGGGGACATCGCGCCACCATTAATCGCTACACGCGCCGTATTGGGTGGTGCAATCGCCACTGACGGCCGGCCGCGGAAATTTCACAAAGACTCTCGCAAACCGACTCGCCGGATATGGCCGCAACACGACGGCGCCACTCCCCGGCTTGTCATCGGATTTTCCAATTTTTCGGCCACTTCAGGCCGCCCCATACCTCCCTCCCACCATTTGGACCTCAAACTCATTCTCGGTCCCTTGCATTCCTCACCGTTTGAAAGATACTAATAAAACAAAGTTGGTCGACCGTTGGATCGATTTTTTCGCCACCAATAAAGAACTCGTTGACCAAGGTACAACGCGGTGTTCCCGGGTTCGGGCCGCATTGATATGGTTTGTGAATTTTGGACATCGCGGTTAGTTTTCCATTTTTGTAGTTGTTTCGTAATTACCGAGAAATTTGACCGAAATAGAGTACCAATTGTCAAGTTTGGAAAAAATTGAAGTTGGATTAGTGAAATTGATGTTTTATGAATTATCGACTCGCTCAATTTCGAAATTAGCTCCGTGAAAAGCCCCAATTTTTTGCATGTGGCCTATAACACTGTAATCAACTCCGTCGGAGTCCAATTTGGATGGTTTCATAGTTCTAAAAGTTATTCTAAGTCCTTCGGGGCATCCCAATGTTGTCGGGTTCAAGATCGGAGCCTATGGTGTTTTATTTATATTACTACGCACTCACGCCGGCAGGGAGACGTATCCCAGGGGAGCAGACTCCAGCCTATAGTCAAGTGAGTGGTTTATAGTGTTTTAAATGATTTGGGGTATTATGTTGATATATCTATTGTGATTAAATATTTTATATATATATACTGCTGATCAAATTGGCTGCTGTATACAAATGTGATTATCGGTCTCATATAAAAACAAGTTATCATTTCACGTGAATTTCATTAACATTTTAACTCAAGCTTGGTTGTACTGAGTTCGTGGATGAGTCTGTATTTGAATATTTTGAGTACGTGGATTGAGGTTGTAAACCACCTTGAAAAACTATTGTTTTAAAAAAATGGATCTTGAGATTTTGTGGAATGACTCTGATACGGTATTGTTGGGAAAGTACATGTGAGTAAGGGAACGATTTTATTAGTTGCCACGTGATGGCCGGGTTTACCCGGAGGTTTATTAGTTGCCACGTGATGGCCGGGTTTACCCAGAGGTTTATTAGTTGCTACGTGATGGCCGAGTTTACCCGGATGTTTATTAGTTGCCACGTGATGTCGAGATCACCCGGAGGTTTATTAGGTGCCACGTGATGGCCAGGTTTACCCGGAGGTTTATTAGGTGTCACGTGATGGCCGGGTTTACTCGGAGGTTTATTAGGTGCCACGTGATGGCCAGGTCTACCTGGAGGTTTATTAGTTGCCACGCGATGGCCTGGGTCTACCGGAGGTTTAATAGCTGCCACGTGATGGCCGTGTAACCATTGTGTTTATTAGTTGCCACTGTCGTGAGGCCTGCCACCGACTCCGCTTATGACGGGTACATGGTATAAGACGCTTGGATTTCGAATATGGTATAACTATTCCAATACGTATGGTTATGGTGCATTTGGCGGTTATTTTATTACATGGTGGCTATACATGTTTTATGATTGGCTTTATGTTGTGCATGTGCTCGTATTATAGTTTTCAACATCATGTCTACTAAATTACACATGATTTACATATGTTAGACTCAGTAAAGTCGGGTTTTGTGAAATGTTTCTAAACGAACCTTAAAGAGTGAACTGGGAGGTTTTCGAGAGTGAAGAAATCTTGAAAATAAAAAGAATGTTATTTTCCTTATAAACTATGCCACTCACTAAGATTTATTATCTCACATTATTGTTTTAAATATGTTCCTAGGTCCGCATGTAGCCGAGGGCTTATTTCGCGCCTGTATTCACGACTTCTTTCCCAATACAACTCGCCGTACACTATCGCGCATCTATCTATTTTGTTTTTGTTGTATTGACTTATTCATCTCTACTTGTACCTCTAAATTGGCCAAATACTCTTAGAATGCTCATATTCGTATCGAACTTTATGGTCTTGTCTATATATGCAAGTGGGTCTTTTTTATATGTAATCGGGATATTAAATTAACGATGTGTTTACTTTCCTCCTTAGCTGAGTTCCACCCCAGATCTTCCCTAGGATCAGACAGCTGGGATCACCATGGGATCATCCGAAATCCCGGGAGGGTATCCCTGGTCGGGTCCCGCGCCTTGGCACGAGCCTTCCAGGTTTCTAAATCTCTTAGGTCAGTATACTGGCCGCGGCAACCATCCAAGGTTTTGTATACCTTCCTAACCTTATCCTTGAAATTGATTATGTTTCATTGTTTTCTGAATATAGTTCTTCTTCCCCGATGGCACTTAGAGGTTGTATAGACTACGACAGCTGAATAAGGTCACCATTCTAATCCAATATCGTTTTCTCTGACATGACCTATTTGATCAACCTGTGGTGCAAGAGTGTTCTCCAAGAGTGACTTGGAGGTCGTGGTCCTATCGCCATGATTGTGGACCTGACATTCCCAAGACGTCATTCAAGACGTAGATATGGGCGTTATAGAGTTTCTAGTGATGTCTTTCTGACTCACCACGCCCGCAAAGAGCTATGGATGTAATGAAAACCGGCCTTCCGTCCATACTTAGATCTATTTGTCATCATTTCATCGACCAGATCTCGTGTACCTCGAAGCGAGTCGAATACGAGAGACATTCGTCTGCGTTGCGTGACTTTAAGGCAATACCATTGGTATGCCAAGTTCAGCAAATGTGAATTTTGGTCAATGAAGGGTTTCTCTGACATGTAGTTTCGCTATTGGCATTCATGTGGATCCTCATAAAGTAGAAGCAGTGGCAAATTGGGAGCAACCAACTACGATGACAGAAGTGCGGAGTTTCCTAGGATTAGCAGGGTATTACCGCAGGTTCATAGAAGGGTTCTCAAAAATAGCAGGACCACTTCATTGTTTGGACTAGAAAGAGATCGGGAGCCAAAAAGGTAATATTTTTGGTCTGATTTTTGTAAAATGGTTCTTTTTCTAGTATTTGGCTGGGGAACTTCCTAACCCTAGATTTCATGACATGCAAGGTGAAACCCTAATCCTTGGTTATTTGTTTAAGGATTTGAGGGATTTTGCATGTAGGGATAGGATTCATGGATTTCTCTCTTGAGAGTTGTGGATTTCATCCTAACCTTAGATTGGTTGAGCGGGATGAGTCGCAAAACCCTAGATTCTGTTTAAGGTGTGTTTTGGAAGATGCTTGTGTTGAATAAAGTGGTTTCATGTGTGTTTGAGTGTTTAAGGAATTGGTTGAAACTTATGGGAAAAGGGGAAAATCATAAATTCGGCATTTTCGTAATGGATTTTTCTGCTATGGCCAAGAGCAGATTTTGGCCATAACTCGACTACTTCGTCCGAATTAAGTGATCCATGGTCAGGTAAACTAGGGACTTCAAGGAGCACAAATATCCTGAATACGTGTGTCCAAATTGCAACCCATCGACCCTAAGATTCATTCAAAGTGGGGCTATGTTGTGTAGGACATATCTCAAGTTTGGGTGCTCCGAATTGTGTGATTCCAGTTGGAAAAGAACCCTTAGCACTTATCTTCAAATGAGTAATATGGAGATAGGAATTCAAGAGGTGTTTTATGTTGAGTGCGTTGTATGTGTAACCCTAATAATGAGTGTTAAATGTTGATCCTAGTAAGTGTAAGAGAGAGTGCACTTGGGAGATCAAGGTTTATGTTGGAAGGTATAAGGGTATATGTGAGTCGAGTGGTGATAAAGTAATAGACCACTTGAGTAATTTTTATGTGACACCTGGACAAGGGGAGAGGCTAAGGAATCTACGACTTGTTATTTACGTATCTTTGGAGTAGCCTCTGCTTCACTTCCTCGAGACTTCATGGACTTTCAATCTAAGGAAGGTAGGATCTTATAACCTTCTCTCTTGTACCGTGGTTTGAATGTTGGGAATTGCACTATCTGCTTGGATCGTGTGATTTTCAGACATATATAAATGTATATTTTTGTATATATGGAAATCTTTGAATTAACTCCAGACATGATGCTTTTTTAAACATCCATGTGGTTGAATGCTTCGTGGGAAATTGCTTTTTAAAGCATGACATAGGTATGAGACTGTGAGGGTCCTGATTGATGTAGTGGACACGGATCGATGACTAGTCCCCGGGGTTGTAGTCCCGCAAAGGTCACAGATATACCGGATGTGCAGTATCCTCAGTAGTCCCAAAGAATTGTCATTGTTTCCGACGACTGGCTGGGCCCCCGGGTGAGTTTCAAAAGAGTCACCGATGAGGGGCTGAGTGTGGTGGTAGTATTGCATTCATGTGTTTCCATCATCAACCTATTATCCGTGAAATGCCTGCTATGTTTTCAGATATCTTAATTATGTATAAATTGAAATGTTTTTATGAGCATGGCTTGTCAGGATTCACTAATGAGTCAGTTTAACTCACTCCCCATTATTTCCCTCCACCTTAGATGTAGGTACGACCAATCGTTGACATGAAAGCTCTGACCTCGTAGGCAGGATGGAAGATTGTATGCCAACCTGGGCTTTGTCGGGTGGTCAGTACACGCTGGATGAATATTTAGTGTTATGTGGATATTTTCCCAAGGATCTGAAAGATGCGGACAAGCGTAGAAAGGATCTTGAAGCTCGAGGTCGAGGATCGAGTATTCTTAAAACTCTCCTTGAAGGGCGTGCACGCTTTGGGAAGCTGGTAGCTAAGTCCTCGCTACATCTGACCTTTGAGATTGTTGAGAGGATAGGTCCAAAGGCCTATAGATTAGACTCGCCGAGAGCCTTCGAGTCCATAATGTTTTCCACATTCCATGTTACGTTGTAAGTATATCTCACTTCACATGTGCCGAGGCGCTAGAGATTGAGTCGAGGATGACTTATCCTATGAGGAACACTAAAGGCAAGATTCTCGGGTAGGAAGAGAAGGAACTTCGCAACAAGACAATATCCTTATGAAAGTCCTTCGAGAAACCACCTACCAAGAGGCGACTCGATCTGGAGGACCAAACGCGAACTGGGGCACTTCATCTCTTCCACAGGATACTGTGCACAAATTTCAGGGCGAAATTTTCTTAAGGGGGTAGGTCAGGAACGACTCCATACCAAATAAATACAAGTTTTTTAACACGTTTGACCAAGTTTGACCAAAGCCTTAATTAACACTTACTATGTGGACCCAAGTTGACTTTTCTTATAAGAATAGTTTTGTGTCGATCATGCACCATTTCAGCTCCTGGCGATACGAGTTCATAGGGACGGCGAACGCTAAAATCCGACTTACTTGACAAAAGTTATGGCTATGAGGAGCCCAAATAGCAAAAGACTTTTTAGCAAAGGTCTAAGTCTCGCCCGGGGATTTTACCTCGAGAGTCACCCTAGTCTCATATAAACCTAGCTTGCTTCGCAAACATAACCTCTAGCCCCAAAGCCCTCGTTCAGCTCCAAACCCCAGAGAAATTCTCCAAACATGTGGACCTCGAACTCGGTCGCTTTCAACCATTTTAGCCAAACTGTTCCGCCGTGGGGACACTTCCCGCCACCACACCGCTACACGCCCGACAGGTGCACCGCCATCGACGGCCGGCCGTGAAATCTCACGCCAACCACCGACGCGCCGGATCCGGCCTGCGAATAGCACGGCCACGCCTCCGGCTTGTCACAGATTTTTTCGATTTTTCTCAGCCACTTCAGCCGCCCCCCATACCTCCTCCCACCATTTTTGGACCCTCTCGAACTCATTCCCGTGGTCCCTTTGCGTATCTCTCACCGCTTGAAAGATACGATGAAAACAAAGCTACCGACCGCTGGATAGGAGTTTTCCTACCACGACAAAGAATCGTTGGACCAAGGTAATGGTACTGCTGTGTTCCTGGTCTCTTGGGCTTTCCATTGATATATGGTTTGTGAATTTTGGACATCGTTTGGTTAGTTTTCCATTTTTAGGTTTTTTCGGGTAATTACCGAGAAGTTTGGACTGAAATAGAGTACCACCGTCAAGCTCGCAAAATCAGTTGACAAGGAAATCGATGTTTTTATGAATTATCGATTCGCTCAATTTCAGAAATGTTCCGTGAAAAGCCCCAATTTCGTACTAGCCAATAGGGCATAATGTAATCGACCGCCTGAGTCCACTGATGGTTTCATAGCTCTAAAGTTATTCCTAAGGCCTTCTGGCATCCCAATGTTGTTGGTTCAGTTATTGAGCCTAAGTGGTGTTTTATTTATACATGTGCACTCACGCCGGGCCTGAGATGATCTTTCTATAGTGGAGCAGGACTGAAAGGCCTATAATAAGTGAGTGGTTTATATGTTTTTAAATGACGGGGTATTATGTTGATATATCTATTGTGATTAAATATTTTACATATATACTGTTTTGATCAAATGGTTGGTTGCATACAAATGTGATTATTGGTCTCATATAAAACAAGTTATCATTTCATGTGAATTTTGTCAACATTTTAACTATTTGGAAGTTGTACTGAGTTCGTGGATGAGTCTGTGGTATTTGAATATTTTGGGTACGTGGATTGAGGTTGTAAACCACCTTGGAAAAATTATTGTTTAAAAAAAAATGGATCTTGAGATTGTGAAGGACTCGATACTGACAGCCGGGAAAGTACTTGTGAGTAAGGAACGATTTTATTAGCTGCCACGTTGATGGCCTGCGTTTACTTTGGAGGTTTATTAGTTGCCACGGATTTCCAAGCTTACTCCCGAGGTTTATTAGTTGCCACGTGATGGCTGAGTTTACCCGGAGGTTTATTAGTTGCCACGTGATGTCGTGATCACCCGGAGGTTTAATAAAGCCACGGATTTACAGTTTAATTCCGGAGGTTTCATTAGTGCCACGTGACGGCCAGTTTACTGTGAGGTTTATTAGGTGCCACGTGATGGCTTCCAAGCACCGAGGTTTCATTAGCTGCCACGCGTGATGCGCCCACCGAGGTTTATTACCTGCCACGTGATGGCCGTAACCACAAGGTTTATTAGTTGCCACGGCCGTGAGGCTCCGCTTACCGACTCCGCTTATGACGTGGTACATGGTATAGCACGCCGTTGATTTCTCGAATATGGTATAACTATTTTAATACGTATGGTTATGGTGCATTTCATGGTTATTTTATTGCACGGGTATTATACATGTTTTATGATTGGCTTTATGTTGTGTGGCTACTGGGTATTATAGTTTTCTTAACATTGTAGTTTACTAAATTGTTAAGCATGATTTACATAAGGTTTGACTCAGCAAGTCGGTTTGTGAATGTTTCTAAACTGAGAACCTTTAAAGAGTGAACGGGAGGTTTTGGAGAGAGAAGAAAATCTTGGAAAATAAAAAGAATGCTATTTTCCTTATAAACTATGCCACTCACCGAGATTTATTATCTCACATTATCAACTGCTCCCAGTCCCCGTACATCAGAGGGGCTTTATTGGCGCCTCATTCGACACCACTCTTCCCGTCACCGCTGCAGTACACTATCGCATCTATCGGTTTTGTTTTGTGTTGTATTGGACTTATTCATCTCTACTTGTACCTCTAAATTCACATATACTCTGTAATGCTCGATATTCGTATCGAATTTTTTAATGGCCCTTATCTTATATATGTAGTGGGTCTTTATATGTAATCGATATTAAATTAATGCATGTGTTTATTCCTTCTTAAAGTGGAGTCTCGCACCAGATCTTTCCTGGATCAGACAAGGGGACTTCACTAGGCTGACCACCCGAAACTCGAGGGTATCCGGTCGGGTCCCGTCACATCACATGTCTCTCACAGCCGCTTTACTCAAGACCGACACCCTGCTCGAAGAACATGAAATTTCGACCGTCTCTGACCGACGAAATTCGAACGTAGCTAGATTTCGCGAAACGATTCCAACGGTGAAATCGGTTTCATCATCCGAGATCTAGAAAATTTAGATTTTGACCGAAATTACCATTTCCTTAAAATTAGAATTGTTCCTGCGTAACCAACCACAATTGGGGACTCTCGTTTGGGAACTTAAGAAATAGTAGTTGAAAAAATAAATAAGGGAAATGATTTTCTTATGTTTGTGTAGAGAGGGTACACAAGTTCTGATACTGTTAATGACTAACTCTAAAATGAGTTTGAACATATATATATATATATATATATATATATATATATATATATATATATATATATATATATATATATATATATATATTAGGCTCAAACTATTTTTTATGTTTCCAAATTTTATTTTTTTTTCCACTTTCTATTTTCTTCTGCTTACTGGGTTCCAATGGAGCCTTAGTGTTTTTGTCACAGAACATCTCAATTCATTTTTTCCTACATGTTATGCTATGAAAAAAGATGAAACTCACTCATGCACCATACCTCAACTCATTACAGACTCCCACCACACAATGCAATGCCAATGTGTGATAAAATTCGTCATTGATGGATTACTGATGAGTCATAAACTCATCTATTTTTAATTCATTTTTTTGGCATATTTTTAACAATTTCATATTTATTTTGATGTCAAATTATGGAATATTCACCAACTTTGTGTTTTATAGGTTTTAATTGAAAAATTAGATAATTCCAACAAAAAAGAAGAAAAAAAAAGTGGCAAATGAAGCATTTTCTATCGCGACATAGTTTTTGTGTGTCGCGACAAAATTTCATGTAGTTTCGAAGAACTATGTTGGGCAAATTGACAAATATATGTCGCAACAAAGTCCAAAGAACTCAAGGCAGAATAGGAATCTTTGTCACTACAAAGAGTTTCAATACACGTCATTAAGAAGAATGTAAAGAAGAATGTCGCCACACTCTTAACTCTGTCGCGACAATGATTAAAGGCAAATGGCAAAGGAACTCTATCGCGACAATCCTTCCTCCGTCGCAACATAAAAGGCTAAAGATTAGAAGATGAACTTCACACGGCATTTAAAATGGCAAGATATAACACAAGCCGATGAGTACAAATGGTTTTAAGGATGCTACAAAGTTTTCTAATATTGGGGACTGTACTATAAGAATTTTGTCACGACAATGAGCAATAGGAATTTGTCGTGACAAAGATTATTTCTGTTGCAACAAATGAAATATGAGGTTGAGGTGAATTCTATCGTGACAAGGAATTCTCTGTCGCGACAAGAAGCTGAAGAGCAATACAAGAGGAATGACGACAAAGAAATTCATGTTGCGACATAGTGAAGAATTGAAGGCGTAATCTCGTCTCGATAGCAGCTTTATCATATAAAGCTACTGTAATGATAGAATTCTATTAAGTGAGTAGAAGAAGATTTGTCGCCAATGAAACCGAAAGAGAACGAGGATACAAGTCAAGTCCTGCCGCAACAAAGATTTTTGCGGTCGCAAACAAACAAATTTCAACCGTAGATAAGCGACCGTAGAAGAAAAGTTCAAGGTAATAAAAGAAAATTCTCGCGGGTATGCATTGTTAAGGGAATCAGCGAAACCTCGCTTTACGATATAGAAAACTCGTCGTGATGAGGCAGATGTTAAAACGTAAAATACTTGTCGGCATAAAGAAAATTATGTCGCGACAAATGCAGAGGCGTAAGGTATAAAGAAATGGTGCAACAAATTTTGTAAGCGTGACACAAAGACATTCCCTGTCATGGTAAAACAAGATCGTTGATCGTAAACTTGTCGTGGCATTATAAAGTCTCTGTCAATGGTAATCCAAGAAAAAGCTCAAAGAATAGGGTCAATAAAGAAAACCGAACGCTACGTACGTGGGTTAGCTTAATAAGATTAAAGCCTCATGACATAAAGTTTCTATGTTCCGATGTAGCCACCACTTTGGGGATCCACAAACGTCGCTTTTGAAGTGCCCAACATTGGAAAGTCTATAAATAGACAATATCTGGGGCATTGTGCGTAGCTTTTGCAATTCCGTGACTTCTGCAGTCAAGAATCTTTATACACCTTCTTTATTTTATCTATTTTTAGTAGATTTAGTTAGAGCTGTGAAGTGAAGGTTTTCTTTTATTTATGGAGTTGAGTAATGAAACCGATATACAACTGAAGCCGAATTTTTGTAAAAATTTTCTTCATTACTGCTTGAAATAAAATGGAGTTTGGAAAATTTGATGAAAGTTCATTTATTTCACTGCTTACACTTTCAAAGTGAATTTCCTGGATTAGTTAGTCACTTATATGAGGAACCAATTAGAAGGCTGAGCCCTGGGAATGGGTCGATAATGATTGTTATTTTTCTCGCACAAATCGAAGAACGTCAGAATCTCAAATTTTTGAATTTATTCGATTGGGTATTATTTTTAACTTAATCGCTCCAAGCATTCAGTACCGTATCCCAAATTAAAGAATCGTATCTTGCTCGACAAGAGCCCTTCTCAAGGAGCGTAGGATGGAGAATTCTAAGGGTATAGAGCAATTCTTTGTGGGTATGGTAGACTAATACTTCAGAACTAATGAACTTTGAATGATCACTCAGATAGTAACTTACTCATGAAGTGAGGATAGTTGGATGAAGTATCAGTTTAATCGTTAAGAGGTTTCTCCTCTTTTTAATGAAAGGATTATGATCCCGTGTTAGCATGGATATAGTCAAGGTGATGGAGAGTTTCATCAACATTGAAGGATGAGATGCCAAACAAAAGTTGAAGTATGGCTTGAAAAAATCCCGCATAGGCAAGAATTCTTGGGCCCCTAAGATTTGGTCAGAAGTAATCGAAAAGGAAAATACCCACATCTTAAAAAAAGGATTATATATTATCGGTAACTAATTAGACCCATGATTTCGAAAGAAACATGAATTTCTAACTAGTGAAAGGTATGGTTAAGGGAGAAATCCAAACAATACCACAATGCATCTTTGACAAATTCAGCTGTGATGCCCCAATTCCCGAGGGTCTCCTTTTTTTTTTTGAACAGTACCCATAAATAGTGTTCTTGAATAGTGCCCATGAAACAAGAATCTCAAAATAGTGCAACAAATCACGCGCACTATGTCGAGTTCGTCAGGCGACGCCAGGCGCATTGCCGCCACAGGTTTCACAGGTACCGCGACGCGTTTCGGCGAGCGCCGCGACGCCGTAGCGCGCAAGACTCGTCGCATGTCCAAGGCGCCTGTCGCACCCGCGTGTACTCTAAGCCCCATTGCGGACACGAGGCCAAACGATTCTATCCTCGACAGAATTCTCTATCGCGGACAAAACTCACACCACAGACATTGACGGTGTTTTATCACGCTGACCGTCAGCGACACACAATTTCAGGTCGCGGACACAAGGCCTCCCGCTTGACCACACATCCCCGTCAGCGACGCCGTCTACCACGCGGATGTAAACCAAAAGCATCTCCCGGTCACGCACAAGAAACTTCCCGGTCGACTCCAACGACCCGGGCCCCACCCAAACCCCGGTCAGCGATAAGGGACCGAGTTCTGTCGCACACCACACCGCTGCTGAGCAACAGCGCCCGGAGCCGCACGCCGTAGATTCGTCGTGGCGCCGCCAAGGTCGCACGCGCTCGTCGGCAAGCCCCGTCACGACATGGAAGCCCCCACGCGAATATCATGCGCGCCCCAAGGGATCCCCAAGGCGACAAACTTCCTCTATCACGACAGAGGACTCAAAATGGGCAGTGGCCCTCTAGTCCTTCTACACCTCTAGTTTTCCCTTTTTTCCTTTCCCTTTCCAAAGCACCCTAAATTAAAAATTAAATTAGTCTTTTTATTACAAAGACAACAAGAAGCCTAGAAAAGTTGCCAAAATATATAAATCATACAAAACGAGTTTAATTACAACTCTGTGTTCTTAATCAATTACATAAATGTAGGTTTTCACCCACTTTACATAATAACAAAACAAGGCCACCAGCCTCCTTTTCTTCGCCTAAGGTCTCTGATGAGCTTTCATTGCCCAGCTGCCACTCCAAGATCTGAGAAATGATTTTCTCCCACGACGGTAAAGAATACCCAAGAGGTTGAATTTTCCTGCCAAGGGTTACTCCTCAATCAAACGCAGATGCAATGTCACACAACAATCATTCACATTCCATAGTAAATGCGTAATCGATATTGGCTGGAATGATTTATCAGTGCATGAGATGAGACTCCTTTCATGCCCACAACCTGAGTCCCGACTGACTCCTTCACACATGCAACGCCGCGAAACTACTATCGGTGTTTCACCTAGTGACCTACCATTAGACCAACCTCCAATACTCATTTGAATTATCATCAAATTTCGTGTGTTTGGCTTGGCGTACTACGCCATTTTTCTGTCTCAACCGTAGGATCGTTGTACGCCTTCCAAAATTTTTAATAGCCACTTGGTATATCATGTCTAATTCAGATGTAGAGCCAGTTTTTCACCCCTCGAGGGAATCTCGTCAACCTTGCTGTTTTTTTTCGCCCAACACACGTTTTTCTTTTCTTTTTCATTCCATACACATGAGTTCTTAATTTGACGCTGTCCGTTTTGAGCTCACCACACATTCACCAAATGCAGAATTAACCATTCTATGCACCTGGCCAATCTCAATTTCGCATTTGATGTGACCATACATATTTTTAATGCAATCATGCCATTTCATGTATACAACATTCATGGTTCATGGACAATTATATATATATATATATATATATATATATATATATATATATATATATATGAGGTATAAATCCATGTTAACACATCAACTTACATGTGGCCAACAACATCATTCTTCACACCCAATCATGTTATTCATTTTAATAATGTAATTGTACGTGCATGGAGCCATCAATTCACTTCATAATTCACTAATCATCTCAAAACAATCTTGGAATTTTTAAGCCTGGTCATTCAAAATAAAATTTTGTAAATTCAGCCCATGGACTATCCGGTTGTAGTCCGTAATCCACATTCACCCCCAACCATCGGGACTCAAATGCATGGTTACTGGCGGCCCCAAAACACTAAAAACCATTTGAATGGCCTGATAATGATTAAATCAAGTAGGAGAAAACCCCTACCTTCGAGCTGGTCGAAACTCCCCTTGATTTTGATCTTCACCAGCCTCTGGCCGCGAGGAAGAACTTCTCTTCCTCTCGTCCAACTAAACCGACAGTTCGATTGTTGGAAAAACTAGAGAGAATGTGGAGCTTCTCTCTCTTTTCTCTTTCTTTTTCCCTCTCTTTCTTATTCTCCTCCCCACCAAATTGTTTGGTCCAAAGTCAAGTGAGAGGCCTCATCTTGCCACATGTCACTCTCTTATTGGCTCCCTTAGATTTCCTTATCCTCTTATCCATAACTTTGGATTTCCTTCCTATCAAGTGGTGACACATGTCACACATGGGCCCCACGAGGCTCGCTTTTGACTTGCTCTCCATTTGACACGTGATCAATGAGCCACCCAAACAAGTGTCAACAGTGTCACTGTGACTCGCGCCCTCGGCAACGGAAATTTCAACCTGCCTCTAATTTAACGAAATTCAATGATAGCCAGGATTTTGCAAGATGATTCCAATCTGAAGTCTGGGTTTCATTATCCAAGATCTAGAAAATTTCGCATTTTCCCACTGGGTGTTTCATCGCTTTTTACCCTTTTTTTTTAGAAAAAATTGAATTTTCTCTGCTTTACACGCCTTCCAACTTATGGCTTAGCTATGATTCAAAATGGTGCGTAAATTGATAATTATTCATCGGGTTCATTTTCTAGTGTTTTCACCTGAACTCTCAATTCAATTTGCTAATATTTTTTTATGTATACTAGTGAAATTACTTAATATTATTTTATTCGTTTAATTAGCTTAATATCGAGTTCAAATAGTAAGGATCTTCGAGAAGTCGGGGGTAGTTGGTTTATGATTCATCAAGAATCCTGGAACGATATCTGGGGACTATAATACCCGCCCTCGAGCCCGATTCGACCCGGTTGGCCAATCCGAACCAAAACCCCTAAGACGCTCATTTTATTCTTTTTATTTACCATTTTATTTAAATTTTCTTTTTCAAAAATGTCGCGACCCGAATCCCCGCCCTGACCCGAATGACGGATCCGAACCGGAGCCCTAAGCATTCGACGCTTCATTTATCTCATCAAAACATTTATTTATGTCATTTGCTTAGTGGTTTTCTAATTACACGGAAGCATTTTCTTTAAATGGTATCTAGTATAAACATTTACTCTTATACAATTTGTTTACAAAATGGCTTATCTTGCCTTTACAAAATGATACACAAAACAATGGTTCAGAGTTCAACTCTTTTGTTCGCAAAATATCACATGTTCAAAAGATATGATATGCAAATGACGGGGTATATACTTATACTCTGCAACTTTCTATGATCAAGACTTCGCTTCTTGGCCTTCCTTCCGTTTATCAGAATCACAGATAGATAAAAAATAACTATACGCTAAGCATTTTCATGCTTAGTGGTTCTATACGCTTCTATTCCAATTTTCGCTTTTAACAGGACATGCATCTATCATTAAATCATGCCTTTTATATCAAACAATACTCATGATTATTCATTTTCACATGCTTTACTTACAAATCATCGATCATATATCAAATATGCATTTTCAGGCTGCAACAAATCATACCACAATTCAATTCATGAGATTCAAACGTACACTTTTAAAGATGTGTTTAGTTTACAAATCCCATTTACACTCCTCAAGTTCGTTATTTCACTTTGTCTATGCAATTCACATTCATGATGGATTCCATTCGGTGAATCCCGTTCTTTTTATCATTCGTTAATGTGCTTACATCAATTTCTATTTCATCATGATGGATGCCATTGCACCTCGATCCTTAAATTAATATTCATCATGACGGATGCCGATTGGTGCATCCCGCCAAGTGAAATATTTCAATGCCATACACCACGCTACCATGCCGATTGGTGCATCCCGCCAAGTGGGACATTAGACAATTTCAGGGTGCCTTCATGACGGATGTCGATTAGGGCATCCTGCCAGGCTGTTCATTCGGTATATCAATTCAATTCAAGATGTCAAGAATTGACCAATTCATTTATAATTCGATTAATTTTTCACATTCAATTAATCGGCAATCATTTCAATTATCACATTTTCAAATCCATATGCACTTTCGTAATATCATTTCAAAGATATACTCATTCCATATAATCATTTCAGATTTATTTAGTATACTACCAAAACACTTGAAATAAGGATAAGTCGGTGAACAAACTGAAACGATGGAGCTCTGATTTCCTTCCCCTTCGATCTCGGTCCTAGGTTAGGTGATCATCACCCGTCCCTAGTCAATAACAATTACGCCACTCTTAGTGCATAATCAATTATTAAACATTTTTAGTGAATTACAAATTTATCTTCGTTAATGGTCTTGGGTTAAACATTTTTACAAATTACAAATCCATATGAACCCCCATTAATCATTTATTAGGGTCCTTAAACTATCGGGATACGAATACGAGGCTTTCGGAACAATATCCAAAATTTTTTACCTCTGTGAACAATGCCTTTGCTGCGACGAAGCATTGCTTATTCTTGGCGTGTACGAACCGTGGTGGCCATTTGGCCTTTTAGCCTCGCCCAGCGGCGGCGGCCTTTCTTCTTGACTAGGGATCGATTTTTGCTGGATTTCTCCTTGCTTTCGTTTGCGATTTTCTCAAATAAATCCTCAAAAACCCAAACTAAAACATGGGATCACTCCCAATGACATCCAAATACCATCCTAAACTAACCATAAGCAAAAACCATGGATGGATTAGGGTTTTTCTAATCAAAATATCATTTAAAGAAAACTAGGGTTTGTGTAATACATTGAAATCACTTTGTATAGGCCCTAGCTTCATGTGCCCTTCTTCCTTGCGAGATCTTGCATAAACATGGAGGGATTCACACCAATCTCAACATTTTCCCCAAAACCCTAGCTCATCTCTCTCTCTCTTGTCTCCAAAACGTTTTTGGCACTTATGGGAGGTTTCTAAGACAAAATGTGGTCTAATACCACTTATCCACTATAAGGCCATGTTTAGCACTTCAACAAATCCATTTCTCATTTTTGGAATTTTTCTCACTTATTGGTTTTTCATTTAAAGCTCATTTTGTGTTATTTCACATTAGCATTTAAGCTATCATTTGACCCTTAGGTCCTCATTTTATAAATTTCCAAATTTGCCCTTTTTCACTTGGGATTATTTCCGAGTTCAATCAATTTCTCATTTTAGCATATAATATTTACTTATATGCTCACATTCTCATTTCACTTTTCACAATTTAACAATTTATCAATTTTCCCAGAAAAACCCAAGTTTGGCTCAATTCATACCCGAAATATATAATAAAAATCAGTATAAAATTATAGGGTATTTTTAGGGCGTTACATGGACTTAATGAAAATCCACTTTTATTACTTGTACGATCTGTGCACTTGCAATGATTTAGACTAATCAAAAATTTTAATGAATCCAGTTTACAAAAAGGAAAAAAACACATATTTTCATCAAAATAGGTCTCAACAAGTTTTTGGTGTCGTTGCCGGGGATAGATTGATGAATTTAAAGATCAATATTCTAACCAAAGAGAGAATTTCTAATTTGGACATTTTTATTTATGTTATCATAGATAAATGAAAAACACAAAAATAGTTTTTAACTGCAGTAGCTTAATAAGCTCACGAAAATATTACTATGAGCCAAAGCGCATGGCTGACACATATTTCATTTGATCTCGGTGTGTTCTATTTCGGGAAATAGTAGATGCACGAGAGGAAACCAATAAGCGGATCATGTAGATATGAAATAGAAAGAACACTGAGGAATCTAAAGAAGATTACAATTGTAGAATCTCAAAGTATGGCAAATCAAAGAGAAAGACTGCAGTCTATTCTAGAAGAAGCAAAAACAGAAAGACCTCAAAGGCAAATGACCATTGAAGACTTTTGGAGGCCTTCTATTCAAGATGAATATTTTGTTGTGAGACAGCTTGCCATAGAAGCCAACAATTTTGGTAGAAGCTAGCCTTGATAAGCTTATGGTACATCGCGCTGGATTCTGCTGGTCATCCTTACGAGAAAGACCCCAATGAGCATTTGGGAAGATTCATAAGGATGTCCAATACAGTCAAGTTAAATGGGGTAAGACCAGAAATGATCAAGTTGCAGCTCTTTCCCTTTTCACCGAGAGATGTGGCAACAACTTGGTTTGAGTCATTGCTAGTTAGATAAGTGGCAAATTAGGAAGAATTGGTGGAGGCTTATATGGGCAGATTTTTCCCCCTAGCCCTAGCCCTGACTTCTGAAAGAAGAGAAGAAATTATAGTCTTCAAGCGGGGGGGGGGGGCGGTGAAAGTCTCTACAATACATGGGAGAGATACAAGAGATTACTCAAAAGATGCCCTATGCATGGAATAGATATGACCACTCAGATGGATA
Source organism: Tetrastigma voinierianum (assembly GCA_016808115.1). NCBI lineage: Eukaryota > Viridiplantae > Streptophyta > Magnoliopsida > Vitales > Vitaceae > Tetrastigma > Tetrastigma voinierianum. The sequence goes on from JAEQBH010003196.1 coordinate 644,205, forward strand.
TCTTTTACCATTCCATGAATTATGTCTCAAAGGGTATAATTAATGTAGCCTATTGTCAGGCTTTCAAAAGAAGAAGTGCAGAGGAGGCGTGGCAGCTAATTGAAGACCTTGCCAAATGCAACTACAAAGCTCCATCTGAAGCTTCAAGGAGCAGCAGCAGCAAATTGAAAGGGAGTGGTGTAATTGAGCTTAATCGAATGATTGCTATTGAAGTAAAGTTGGATGCATTAATGAACAAGGTTGGAAACAATGAGAGAAGAATGCATACTGCGCTTGAAGTGGGGACAGTAGATGAAGAAGAAAGAAGAAAGAAGAAACAGTGTTGAAGAGGGATCAACCCATGAGGGTCCCTACCAAGTTGAGGAGGCATAGTACCTCAATGCCAACAGGAGCTATACTTTTAAGCCCAACCTCAACTTACCCATTCACTACACACCAGTACTCGTGAACCATGAGAACTTCTCATATGGGGGAGGAGCATAGCAAGGTCAAAGACCTGGACAAAATCTATTGCAATATCATGCCTCACCTGGGTTCCAACAATAACAACAGCAGTAGTAGCTAACAGGACAAAGAGCATAAATCAGGGGCAGGGGAGATCAAGTTCCTTTGAGGCAGTTAACCTTTCACGGGAGAAAATAAAAGGAAACAAACATACATGGCCAGTTTCTTGAGCTAATGGCATTCAAGCAAACCTGAGCGTTTCAGGCCAATACCAATGCCTCTTTGAAGAGATCTGAGGACTCAGAGTAGAGGCGGTGGCCACAGCCGTGCGAATCAGCCCAAGGATGCATTCCCAAGTGACACAAGGAAGAATCCGAAAGATTAAATGGTTGTGATTAAGAAGAAAATGAGTAAATTGGAGGAAATTTAAATGAAGTTGAGATCCAAATTTTGAAAAGGGAAAAGTGTTTTGCTGAAATGAAGACATTCTACAACAAATGTCTAGTTAAAGACATTAAACTGAGCAACTTCTTGGGAGGCAACCCAAGCAGAATTTTAAATTTTATAGTTAGATTAATTTTGTTAAATTTTGTGTGTTTGATGTTCTAGATTTAATTTAGTTAGAAATTTTAATTTTTTTAGTTTTTGCTGATTTTTCAAGATAATGAAGCTATATTAAAGATGAATTTTATTAGAAAGCACACTTTCTCAAACTGAAATATGCATAAAATAGCTACAAGGGGGAGTATTTCTATTTCCCTCTATTTGTTTTTAATGATAATGCATAATTGAAGTTTGAGGGAATGTGATTTTATTTAAAAGTAGAAAATGAATAATAGCTTTGTTGGTTTCATTTTTTTTAGATATTCTGAATATCATATTGGCGAATTATATTGAATAAAGAAATGAAATGTTGTTGTTCATACTTGAATTGAGGTTCTTTGATGATTAAATGAGTTTTCACAAGTATGTTCTGATGGGTATGAGTGAATGCACCTTCCTTTGAATGCTTCTTAATTAAAAACTGGGAATGATGCACTTCTGGAAAATTTTCGTTCAATGTCGCAAATCGCAGCATTATTGCCAAATTCCGTCGCAACATTGTTTCTTTCTGTCACGACAGAGTTTGAATCAAACCTTATCTTAGTAGCAAGAAGGTTTGTCACGACACACTTTCTCTGTGTCGCGATAGAAATGTAAATGACCTATGTTTCTAGAAGAGAAAAACATTGTTGCGACAATATTTTTTTATGTCGCAACATAGGTTTCCTTGAGCATCAAATTTTTTTGTGTCGCGACATACTTTTTCTGTGTCATGACATAATCAACTTTAGACTCAGAGATTGGAAGGAAAGTTTCTGTCGCGACAAAATTTTTTTCATTGTCACGACATAAGACTGACCTAGCTTCCAATTGATTGCAAAACTTTGTCACGACAATTATTTCTCTATGTCGTGACATAGTATTAAAAAAGGAACCAACACTAAGTCAGTTGTTGTCGTGACACTTAATGAAAGCATAAAAAAACAGTTAGCTTATAAATAGAGAATTTTTGAAAACTAAAAGGCCACCTTTCTCATAAATCATCAACCCACTCATCTTCCTTTTTCAAATCTCTCTCATGTTACCTTCTAAAACCTTAGAGTTCCCAAAACCCTATTATGACCATGTCTGAGTCGTCGCACCTGTAAAACCTTGGAAAATTTCAAATTTTCTGAAAAATGGTAAAACGGTAATTTCCCGGGGCTTGAAACCAGAAATTTTCTAGATCCTGGACACGAACGGACTTCACCGTGAATTCATTCGCAAAACTAGTTACCTTTATCACTGTTGAATTCTCGAGACAAGAGGAATTCTACATTTTTCGATAAGACGTGTTGGGTGACACATGACATGACTGGGCTGGATGCCACATAACCTGTGGAGTGACACACGGATGAGCCATGACGCAGACCTCAGGTGAATGGCTCGCTACATTGAGCCATGTGTCAAATTATAAATTATAGTGAAAAATCATGAAAATAAGGAAAAAAAATGTGAGAGTGACAAGTGACAATGAAGGAAGTGGGAGGAAGTTTCCCCCACTTTTGGACCATTCGGTTGATGCAATCCAAATGGGAAATAGAAAAGAGAAAAGGAAGAAAAATAAATAGAAGAGAAAATGAAAGAAAGGAAAAATGAGAGAAATATGAGAAAAATGAGAAATGAGAAAATGAGAAAATGAGATGGGGAAACAAACAAAAAGAAAAGTAAGTTCGGTGGATAAGAAAGGAAAAATGAGGAAGAGGAAAAGAAAATAGGAGAGGAGGAGGAAAAGAAATCAAATAGAGAGAGAGAGAGAAAGAGGAGAGAGAAACAAAAAGGGAGAAATTCCAGGCATTCCGATGGTCTAAGCTTGACAGTCCAAGAAGAAAAGTCGATCCATGCATTGAGAGCTACGCGTGGGTACCAAAATCTTGAGTTTCATCAAACCCCATGAGGTAGGGAATTTTCTACTTGGGTTATTTCTAGCCTAAAGGTCATTTAATGGCTTGGGGTTTTCTTTGAGGTCGTGAGAGGTCGTAAATTTTAGTCCTAAAATCTTGGGAATGAGTGTAGGAATTTTTGGGACTGTTTTTTTTTTTTACATTCCGGCCGAATTTTCGGATCAAGTTTTATCAGCCTCGACTGAATTTTGGACTGCTTTTCGAGAGTCCCGTCAATTTTCTGGACTATTTTCTGACACCTCAACAGGATTTTCGTGGACTTTTTCAGCAATCCGAACTCTACTTTCGGAACGCAGGTGTCGTTTTTTTTTTTTATTTTTTATGTGTTATTTTAAAATTTTGAATAACATGTTGGTTATGTGAAAATCATGTTAATGCATGCTTATGGATGTATTGACATTGAATATGTGATGAATGTAAATTATATGTAGAAAATATAATTATCCATGTGTTGAAAAGGTTGCATGTAGTTCTCATTTTGCATGTAACATGTTATCAGATGAAATGACATAATTGCATTTCATATGCACGTGACATCACAAGCTCCGTGTGTGTGCATTGTATTGGTTATTCACCATTCTTGGTGAATGTGAAGTGAGCTCGAAAATTGGGACAACGTCCAAAATTGAGACTCACGGGTGCATAAATTAATAATAATAAATTTTGGGTGTGGGGTGAAGCAAAATGGGGCAGATCCCCCCCCCCTCCCCCCCAAGGGTGAAAGACCTAAATATCCGACAGACACAGGATCCAAATCCATGAAAGTTCATGTGCACCTGGCTGCTCAAAGCCCGCGACGAGACCCCAAAATTCACTACCCACAAAAACACACAAGATTTGATAAATTAAAATAAATATCGGAGGGTTGTCCAATGAGTTAAGTCATTAATATGAAACACCACCACTCTGCTTTACACTTGACATTCAGATGTGTGAGGGAGTCTGGCCAAAGACTCGTGTTATGGGTCACGAGGAGTCTCATCTCATGCATGACATGAAATATTCCATATAAGATTGCATTTTCTGTATGGAATGTGGTTTGATGTGGCTGTATGTCATTGCATGTAGGTGGGGAGTAGCCCTCTAGAGAATTTTTCTATCAAGAATAAGCCACTGTCAGTAACTTTAGGTAATGCGGAGTGTACAGGAGATGGTGCTTCGACGAAGTCGGTAGGTGCTAAAGGAGGCTCATTACGCGCCTTTAAGTAACATTTTGTAAAAGTGTTTTTTGTATAAAAGGATTTTTATGGTACCAATCTATTTGTAGATAAATAGTTCGTAATCATGGTAAAGAGGTGGAAACCCCTAGAAAATATAATTTTCTCGAAAAATAGCAAAATGGTACTGGTCAAAATCCAGCACTTTCAGATCTCGACAGACGTAAACGATCAACACTGGAATCATTCCATAAAATCTAGCTACCACGTCGAATTTCGCCGGACTTGGCACAATCAATTTAATGCTTTTTCAGGCAACGAAAGTATGGGCAAGTGTGACACGACACTTAGCACATTTTGAGTGGCTCACAATGTGCCACATGTTAAGTGTAGAATGAGTCAACTTGAGCTCAAGTGTGGGTTCCACATGGACATGTGGCATCTCCTAATTGGAGGAAAATCAAAGGTGGGTGGATGAAAAGGATAAGAAAATCCAATGAGCCAATGATGACTTGGCAAGTGGCAAGTGAGGGGGACAAAAGAAGACATTTCTTCTCCACTTGGCCTGTACGTGCAATAGGGGAGAAGGGAGAGCAGATTTTGAAAAAATTGAGGGTTTTTAGAGAGAGAAAGTGCAACTTCTCTCTAGATTTCCCCGGCTTTCAGACCGTCGATTCGTTTCGGGCAAAGAAGCAAAGTTGTTCTACGAGGCAAGGGCTACGCGTGGGTACTGGTTTTATGGAGTTTCAACAACTCCAAGAGGTAGGGGTCTTCTCCTACTCGGTTATTTTTAGTTTTAAGAGCCTTGTAAATGGTTTGGAGTGTTTGAGGCCGTGAATGGCCGTTTGGTCGGTCCCAAAACTTGGGATTGAATTGTTGGAATTTTTGGGACCCATTTTGGGTAGTCCCGGGACTGATTACGGACTGTTATTGGTCCATGTGTTATAATTTATGTAATAAATTATGGTTTGCGTTGTTGGGCCGAAAGAGGATTTCGGTTCCACAAAGTGGAACCGAGGCAGGAGAGGGCTACCCACGGATAGCCCATTGTTCGCCTGGGACTATTAAAATGTCCCGATGATGATTGGACCAATAAATGTCCATGTGTTATTTAGTATGAAATTTGCTTAAAATGAATGGCTATTTGACTCAGTGGAAAATAATATGTTAATGCATGGAATTAAATGTGTTAACATGATGTTGAATTATATAAAAATATAATTGTGTGTGAGCCATTGGAATTGAATTGTTAATTAGCCCATGTGAGCTAATTTTGATGTTATTGCCATGAATAAATAACATGTGGTTGGTATGTAAATTTTGTTAATATATGCATAATTGATATATTGGCATGTGTGGTTTGGAAATGGCATAATGCATTTCATATGCACCGGGCAACCCTGTAAAATGTTAGGTGAGTGCATGACATGAAAGAAATGAAAATGGTTGTGAAAGAAATTCCCCAACTAAGATTTTCCGAAGAATTGCCTCGAGAGCGTCTACCGCTCATCTCGAGGCTGACCCATGACTGTTTCGGAAAAATTACCCAGCAATTCGCCTCGGAGGGTAGTCCAATAGATTTACCGAAACTCGATAGTACGTTTTAGAGAACAAAAACCTTTTGTTTTGAAAACGATGTTTTTCTCGCATTTGGCTTAAGCATGCGTGAGAGAGTCAGTGAGGGCTCGAGAAGTGGGAAAGGTGAGTCAGCATTCATCTATATCATATATAGACATTCAAGTAGGATCATGTATTTGCTTGAGTGTGTTTGGTTGTCATGCACTTAGCGGAGTAACCCATGTAGGGAGATTATCAACACAGTATCGCTCACCCTGTCGAGGGGTCATTATATTAGGTACAGGGAGTGTTCGGGAAGATGGCGCTCATTAGAGGCCTCTTTGAGAAGAAAGCCGACATATGGCTTTGGTATTCATTTTTTATAACATGTATTAAAAATTTTAAATCTTAATCTATGTTGTATTAAGAGTGATGTATCAACTCTTGAACTATGGTGATATAGATATGTATTTTGGTGAGTATTGATGATGTATGGGCCCAAGTGGCCATTTTTACTCATGTATAGGTCTCATAATATGAGACACAGGTATTCCGCAGGTTGATGGGTTGTCAACGGGACCCTCGGGTTCGGGGTGTCACAAAGAGGGCCGTGATCGGACCCCTATGGACTGTAATTATTCAGTTTCTTTTCATATTTTAGATTTAAATGTGAATGAATGGGTCCCGGTGAAGGGACGTATGGAAGTGGTGTCGAGTAACTCGGTGTCCATGGGTAGTTGGTACCGGTCCGGTGTACCAAAACTTAGGTGCAAGACTACCTAAGATGTAAATTTATGTTGATGGGTTGTCAACTGACTTCAAAATCAAGGTTACAAAGACTCTCATTCCGAACCGGAACGAAATGATGGAAGCATACACAGAAGTAGAGGAAGTGGCTGTTCAAGAAAATCAGTCCAGGGAAATGCAAGAGGAAGAAAGAGTTGAAGCTAGAGTAGAAACTGTGCAGCTAGAGGAAGAATCAAGAAAAAGGAAGAGGGGAGCTGAAGAAGCCGAAACAGAGCAGAGGAATGAAAGAGTAAGAAACTTAATCTCAGACAAAGCCTCTGCTTTAACAGAAAAATTTTTGAAGGATAGGGGTTTTATAGTTGAAAGAGGATTAAAAAAACTCATCTCCCCTTTCTCTGAAATGCTTGAGAAGAAAGGATGGTAATCACTGGGCGAGCACAGGGCACCTGGCTGTGCTGCATTGGTGAAAGAATTTTTTGCTAACATTGTGGAAGAGGAAGGAAAGAAGGTATATGTTAAAGGAAAATGGATAGATTTCAGCAAAGAAACAATAAATGGATTGTTCAATCTGAAGGTGCAGAAAGATGGCTCAAAATTCAAGAGACTGCTAAAGGAGCCAGAGTACCAGAAGATAGTGGACCTACTGACAGCCGGAAAAGGAAAGTGGATGGCAACAAAGAAAACCCTTTATTAATTCATTACCATGGGTGATTAATAGAAGAGGCTAAGGTATGGTTCTAATTTATTAGCTCGGTCCTTTTGCCATCAAAGCACCTCAGCATAGTAAGAAGGAATGAAGCAATCCTCCTTTATGCATTGCTGAAAGGGTACAAAATCAATGTGGGGAAAATAATCGAGAATTCTATCATGAGTTACTCCAGAAGCAAATGCAAGGGCTTGATTCCACACCCAGCTACAATCACCAGCCTTTGCCTTCTTAGGGGAGTTGTTGAAGAATGGGGAAAAGAAGAAACATACCTTACGCCATCCCCTCTGACCTTGACTGGAGTGACGAAAGGTCCTAAAAACAGAGGAAAATAGAAGAAATAGAGATGGAAGAAGAAATGGAGAATGAAATATGCAATGAGCCAATACATTGGGAAAGTCCACCCTAAAAGCAGCAAGAATTTCAAGGAACCCTGAGCCCTATCTGGAATGTATCTCCAAACCTAAGAGAAATCCATCAGGAACAAGATGAAAGTTCAAGGCAACAGGGTAATAACATAGAACTGATGGAGATGCTGAAATCTATGAAACAGGAGATGAAAGAGAGGGATAATCAGCTAAAAATCCAACTTCAGCTCAGGGATGAATATATGGATGTAGAGATTAGAATAAGGGATTAGAATCTGGAGGATGCATTGAAACAAAGAGATGAAGAATGAAAAGCAGAATTGGAAAAAAGGGATATAGAATGGAGAACAGTGATAAGGGATAGAGACGTGGCTTTCTAGATTGAAACAGGAAAACATGAAGCAGGGTTGATAAAAATGTTGGAGGATAGAGACAACGCCTTAAAGGCATGCCTGGAATCAAGGGACAAGAATTGGTTGAATAGTCTAGCACATTGCAAGGAAAGTTTTCGCCTAAAGACTTATGAGCAAGTCAACAATAGGACACTCCTGGAATCATTAGCTAAAAGGCAGCAAGAACAGACAGAAAGAAATGCGAAGATTTTAGATTGGGCTATGAAGACAGTCTCAAGCAAGAAGAAAGTGTCACTACCACTAATTAGAATTTCAGACTGTGTGCCATACACAGTAGTCCCTCAGGGTTATAACAAACCCACCAATACCCTTCTCTAACCCTACTCCAGAGGAAGAAAGACCTTCTGAACCTTGTAAAGCACTAGTTCAAAATAAAACCCCTAGTGCAACAAAAAAAAAAGGACCTAACCCCAGTAGAGGAGGTTGAAGAATATTTAAGAAAGGAAGCAGCCAAGGAAAAGGCATCAAAGAGTAAAAAATGAACATTGTTTCCATCCCCTTTTTCCTCTCTGTACCTAATATCCCATCCTTGAAAATTTCAATAAAATAGAAAATTTCTTTACAAAGCTTGGTGTTCACTCTTATTTTTTTTCATTTCTTTTTTGTTTTGTTTAAATTTTCTTTCCTTTTAGTTTAATAATTTGAAATTGTTTACTTGTGGTAAACAACTTAGTTGAATAAATAAGAAACCAAATTTCTTGGTTGGAATTGCTAAATAAGTTGTGAATTGTTTGGTGGAGTTGAATTGTTGATGGAATTGAGTTGTTGCTGTGTTACATTTCTTTGAACTGAATTGTTGATCTCAATGAACATTCTAACTATTAAATAACACAACAACATATCCACAAAACCAAACAAACAATTTGATAGATGCATTGGGGTAGGATGAGATGAATTGAAAGGGAACGTTGTAAGGATATTAATAAATGTGTTGAACTTCAAGAATAAGGAAGGTTTTAATAAATTGATGGAACAAATAAGACCTATAATTATGCTTTTGTGCTTTTGTAAACTGTTTGGTTATAAAAATCCTGATAAACTTTGCACATGGTCAACAGTAGCTCTAAAACAAATTGAGCCAAGATTGGAGACATCTTCTGGGATCCATAATAGTTAAATCTCCAAATGTCCTAGAACTTGTTAGATTATTAGTCAAGGCCAAATCCTAGGCAATGCCACTAACATGAAATGATATAGGCCATCCTTGGAAGTTTGAGCCTTTCAAAGCCTACTTGTATGATATGCATAAGCACGCACACTAGTTCCTTATTTAAGCCTATAACTAATCTCATCATCAACCAGCAAATGAGAAGCCCAATTCCTTCCTTAAACATAATCCTACAGTAAAGAACCCTTATTTACCCAGATTACAAGACAAAATACATCAATGACAGAAAAGGATAAGTTTGGGGGAATATTATTTTAAGTTGTAGAGAAGGATAAAAAGGGTTGAGAAAGAAAAATTCATTGAGATAAAAAGAGATGAAGAGAATTAAGAAATAAGCTGTGAAAAGAAAAAACATCAAGGAAGAATGAGTTTGGTCTTGTAGCCTTCCTCCCTTGAACAATTAAGTTCTTAGGGGTGTTCAACACCGAGTACCATAATGCCAACTAGTATGGGAGTTACTAACCCAAAGTTCGTTAAGGGTGGTAGAAAAAGCTTAAAAAGACAAAACATTGCACCATTCCATAAAACCTTGGTGAGGGATGAAACGTGAAAAGCTTGTAAAATAAGGAAGAGAAGTTATATTCTGAGTGTGGTTAATGAAAAGAGAAAAATATACCATAATGAAGAATATTCAGAAAGATGCAAAAAACCAGATGGGAAGGTTATAAACTTGAAATCAAGAGAAATCAAGGATGCATAATAAAGGCAAGTGTGTTAAGTTGTCAGTAAAGTCTAGGTAAAAGTGAGCCTAAATTGTCCAATTATCTACCCAATTACCTAAGCCACACATTACAAGCCTAAAAGATCTATTTGATCCTGAAGGTGATGATATGCCTACATTAGTGGAGATTAATATGACAAACAAGCATATGGGACTTTAAGAATGAAAGAGAAGCATGCTAACTGAGTATTATCCCAGAAGATTAACTAATCTACCAAGGAAAAAGATGGAAGACCAACACACACTCACAAATCAGGGTTGAATGACTAAATTGTTTACACTATATGAATTATTTGTTTGTTCAGTGAACTTAATTTAAAATCTTCCTGATTCTAGATTGGAAACATGTTTAGAAATAATTTTACAACTGACTTATGTTTCCTGCCCAATTGAGGTTTAATAAAAAAAATGTCCTTTAAAATAAAAGCTAAATTGTTTGAGGACAAATAAAATTTCCTTTTATTTGCTTGGGGATAAGAAAAACCTTAAGTTTGGGGGAATTTGATGAGTCCTAAACTCATCTATTTTTAATCTATTTTTTTGGCATATTTTTAGTAGTTTCCGATTTATTTTAATGTCAAATTATGGAATATTCATCAACTTTGTGTTTTTCAGGTTTAATTGAAAAATGAGATAATTCCAGCAGAAAAGAAGAAAAAAATGTGGCAAATGAAGCATTCTCAGTCGCGACAAAATTTCATGCAGGCCAGAAGAACTATGTCGTAGCCAGTAGCTGTATGTCGCAACAAAGTCCAGGTTGAACTCAAGGCAGAAATAAAATCTCTGTCGCGACAAAGAGTTTTTTGTCTCGACATTGCTGAAGAATAATGTAAAGAAGAATGTTGCCACACTCTTAACTCTGTCGCAACAATGATCAAAGGCAAATGGTAAAGGAACTTTATCGCGACAATCCTTCCTCTGTCACAACATAAAAGGTTAAAGATTAGCATATGAACTTTGTCATGACAGAAAATGGCAAGGATATAACATAAGTCAGTTGAGACAAGTGTTTTTATGTTGCGGCAAAGTTTTCAACATTGGACCAGCTCAAGGAAGAATTTCTGTCATGACAAAGAAAACTTTGTCGCGACATAACATTCAGAGTTCACAACAAAGAGCAACAGGAACTTGTCGAGACAAAGATTATTTCTATCGTAAAAAATGAAACATGAGGTTGAGGTGAATTCTATTGCGATAAGGAATTCTCTGTTGCGACAAGAAGCTGAAGAGCAATACAAGAGGAATGGCGACAAAAAAATTAAAGTTACAACATAGTGAATAATTGAAGGCAGAAACTCTGTCGCGACAAAGAAGTTTTATGTCGTGACAATAAAAGCTACATAATGATATAATTCTGTCATGACAGAAGAAGATTTGGTCGCGACAAAAATTGAAAGAGAACTGAGATTAGCGAAGTCAAGTCTGTTGCTACAAAGATTTCTATGTCGCAATAAACAACTTAGCTAACAATAAGGACCAGAGAAGAAAAGTCTGTCGCAACAAAAGAAAATTTTGTCGCGACAGAGATTGTTAAGGAACCAAGGAAATCCTGTCACGACATAGAAAACTCTGTCGCGACAGAGTAGACAAGCTGAAGAGAAAATACTTGTCGCGACAAAGACAATTATGTCGCGACAGTTTCTAGAGACAGAAGTGTATAAAGAGCTGGGTGCAACAAATTTTGTGTCATGACACAATACATCCTGTCACGACAAGAACAAGACTGCTGGATCAAAACTTTGTCGCGACATTATAAAAGTATGTCGAGATAGAATCCAAGAAAAAGCTCATAGAACAGGTCGCAACAGAAAATTAAATGCTACTACAGAATCTAGCGACAAAGACTTAAAGCTCTGTCGCGACATAAAGTTTCTATGTTGCAACAGAGCGACCAATTTGGGCCAGAAATTTGAGGATCCACAACACAGTTTTGAAGTGCGGCCCAACATTGGAAAGTCTATCAATAGACGCATCTAGGGCATTATTCACAACTTTCGTAATTCCAGGACTTCTGGGTAGTTGAAGAATCTTTGTATATTATTTTTCTTTTTTTTTATCTTTATTTCCTTTTTAGTAGATTTAGTTAGAGCGTAGTTTTTAGTTAGTTTTTTTTTTTTTGAAGTTGAGTAATGAACTGATGTGAAGCTTTGAGCTAGAATTTCTTGTAAAATTTTCTCTTTCATTTCTGTTTGAAATAAAATGGAGTTTGGAAAATTTCTGGAGTTCATTTATTTTAGTTCGCTTACATTTTTAGTGAGTTTTCCGATCGCCATAGTCACCACACATGAGTGGTCTCGCTTTGAAAAGTCAGCCCCTCGGGGAATGGGTCAATGATGATCGTTATTTTTCTCTCGCACAAATTGAAGAACGCCGTAGTTAGAATTCTTGAATTTATTTTATCGGGGTATTATTTTTTAATCCACTGCTCCAAGTACTAGTACCGTACCCAAACAAAAGCATCAGATCTTGCTCCGATTAGAGGTGCTCGCTTGACACGTAGATGGAGAATTTAAGGGTATGTGAGCGCTTCTCAGGGTATGGTAGACTAATACTCTCGTGAACTACGAACTTTGAATGATCACTCAAATAGATCACTAACTTACTCATGAAGTGAGGATAGTTGGATGAAGTGTCAGTTTAATCGCTCAGAGGTTTCTCCTCTTTCTGACGAAATGATTATGATCCCATGTTAGCATAGATCTAATCAAGGTGATGGAGAGTTTCATCAGCATTGAAGGATGAGGTACCAACCAAGTTGAAGAAGGCTTGCAAAATTCTGTCTATAGGGTCAAGAATTCTTTAGTCCTAAGATTTGGTTGTGAAGTACTGAAAAGGAAAAATACCCACATCTTAGAAAGAGGATTATATATTACAAGTAATTAGACCCATGATTTTGATAAAAACATGAATTTCTAACTAGTGGGAGAAATCCAAACCATACCACAATGCATCTTTGACAAATTCAACTTTCCAACTTATGGCTTAGCTATGATTCAAAATGGTGTAGAAATTGATAATTATTCATTGTTCTATTTCCCAGTGTTGTCTAACTCAGTGAACTCTCAATTCCATTTTTATTAATATTTTTTTATGTATACTAGTGAAATTACTTTAGTATTATTTTATTCGTTTCCTCTAATCGCCTTAATATCGAGTTCGTTAGTAAGATCTTGAGTAGTTAGGGTAGTTGGTTTTATGATTCATCATCAATCCTTGTGGGAACGATATCTGGACTTAATGAAAATCCACTTTTATTACTTGTACGATTTGTGCACTTGTAGTGATTTAGACCAATCAAAATTTTTAATGAATCCAGTTTACAAAAAGGACAAACACATATTTTCATCAAAATAGGTCTCAACAAGTTTTTGGCGCCGTTGCCGGCAATTAGATAATAGTCCTTTGGTAATAGTTTCATAAATTTGTATATATATGATCTAGTCTGTCAACTGCTCTATATACGAAAAATAGGTTAACAATTACATCCAATGATCCTTTTGAAATAAAATCGTATGTTTATAAATCAAAACTTTTTGGATGCCACACCTCGAATGACCATTTCATATACAAAACCATGTGTCTTTTTGTGGGCAGCGGATTTTGGAGTCACACCATAGGCTCCACAAGCCTTTACACTTTTTGGACTTTCACTATTAGAGTGTATGAACCAATAACCGGATCTTTCACCGAAGGGACTATCTATCCCTTCTTGCTATTATCCGACACAAGTTTTTTTTTTTCATGTCATGCAACCATGTAACTCTGTTGAACTTCGTCCAACGGTAACGAGCCCACTTATCAATCACCAAATGTGGTGTTTGATTTCAACCATGCACTCACACCCATGAAATGCGATGTTCTCGTGCATATGCAATGTGATGCACCATTGCATGTCATAGTCATGTCACATATGCAATGTATGCCACATGGACAAATTAAATCATATATTTCACTATGTATCATGAAAAATTATATTACATGCATATAATCTCCAAAATAAACATTCAGATCAATGTCAATATATAAGCACACATATATCAACATTCATCAAACAACAATTAACCAAGTCATGTTATTACAAAATCAAGTAATAATAACTTTAACTCTCAAGGCCAAATGTGACATACAAAATGCTCATAAAAACAGTCTACACAATGTCCCCTTAAAACCAGCCGAACAAACCTTTAGCAATCAAGATTATTCTTTTTAATCCAAACAGTCCCTAAACAATTTTTTAGGACATACTATACACAACCACAAATCAATTCACCAAACCGATCGCAAACGGGTCGCAAAATGGCCATTGAAGCAGTTTAAAATAGGTCAAACAACCCCTTAGCAATCCAGATTATTCTTTTTAATCCAAGTAGTCCCTAAAAATTTTTTGGGACATTCTATACACAACCACAAATCAATTCACCAAACTGGCCACAAAACAACCATTAAAGTTGTTTAAAATAGGCCAAACAGCCCTTTAACAGTCTGGATAATTCTTTTTAATCCAAACAGTCTCTAAACAATTTTTGAGACATACTATACACAACCACAAATCAATTCACCAAACCAGCCACAAAATGGCCATCAAAGTCATTTGAAATAGACTAAACAACCCTTAAGGCATCAACACAACCAAACTCCCTTAAAATAGCCCTAAGGTTGGAAATAAACCAAATTAGGAAGACCCCCTACCTCTTGAAGAGCAATAGCAAGGTTAGGAAGTCCTAAGAGCATCTCCTTCCCCAAATCTCCTCCTTTGGATCTTTAGTGAAATCTCTCATTTTTGCTATATGCGCATAGCCCTCGTCAAGGCAATGAACTTTAGTTCTTGTCTCTAGACAAATTCCAACCGACGGAACTACGTGGATCGTCGAAAGAAGTTTTGGACTTCTCTTCCTCTTCCTCTTTCTCACATAAAAACAACATAAAAAAATGAGATATTTTCCCTCCCCCTCTCATTTTTAACTCTATTTGATGTTTAAGTGGGTGGCTCACGTTGTGCCACGTGTCCGTGACTTGTTCGAGTCCGTTTCTGCTCCCGAAATGATTTATTTCATCCCGGTCTAAGTTCAAATTATTTTATATGAACTTTATTTAAATTATTTCCAAATTTTCAAGATTTTCCTAAAAATTTCGTTTTTGAGGTCCACTAGGCACTCGTCACCTTGAAAACATGAAAAATTCGACTATCTCAGAATTCGATGAAATTCGTCTGGGTAACTAGATTTCACAAGACGAATACAACAATGAAGTCCGTTTTTTCATCCGAGATCTAGAAAATTTCAGGTCTGTACCCTATACTGTAGCATCAATTTACCGTTTTTCCCTTTTTCGAAAAAATTTAAATTTACCTGGGTTTTACAAGATATGATACTTCAAGACCAAGTAATTCTTCACCTTTTTCACAAGGACGAAATGGGTCCTTTTTCACGTCAAGTGAACGGACAACCATTTGAGAACTTAAATGTTGTGCTTTATCCATATAAAAGAACTTTAAGATTTTCTTAGTATATGCCTATTGGTGAACCAAAACTCTAGAAGGGAAATGCTCGATCTGTAGGTCGAGACAAAATTTTGTTTCCCAAGATCTTTCATCTCAAATTCATTTTTCAAATATTTTGCTGTTTTTATGACCTCTTCAAGAGTCACAACAATATTTAATTCATCAACATACACTACAGTAATTCCAAATCCGGTTGCTGATTTCTTAATAAAGATGCATAGGCGTATAGGGTTGTTCACATACTCTTCTTTTAGTAAATACTCGCTAAGGTGATTGTACCACATGTGTTCGAATTGCTTTAATTCATATAAAGATCATTATAATTTGATTAAGCACATAATACGAGGCTTTGTATTATTTGCTTCAAGCAATTTAAATCCTTTAGGGATTTTCATATATATGTCGTTATCTATGGATCCATATAGATAAGTTGTGATGACATCCATGGGAAGCATATCCAGTCCTTTAAAGACTGTTAAGCTTATTAAAAAGGAGAATATGTTTCCTTGTAGTCAATACCAGGTCTCTACGAGAAACCTTGTGCTACTAATCGCGCTTTATATCTTATGATCTCAATATTTTCATTGCTCTTTCGTACAAATACCCATTTGTATCCAACAGGCTTTACACCTTTAGGTGTTTGGACTACAGGTCCAAAAACGTCATGTTTCATTAACGATTTTAATTTTGCATGTATAGCTTCTTTCCATTTTGGCTAATCATTTTTATTTCGACATTCTTCCACCTTTTGTGGTTCGAGATCCTCATCATTTCTTATGATGTCTAAGGCCACTTGGAAGGCAAAAATATTTTTGATAACAATATCATTTCAATCTCATTTATATCCCTTATGCACATAACTCATTGTAAGCTCATATTTTTCAGGTACATGTGCCTCTTCAGGGGCTATTTCTTTATCTCAAACCTCTTCAAGGGTTTCTTGTTCAATATATGTCTCTATATGGGCCTCTTGTTCACCATATACCTATTCATGGGCTTTTTGTTTATCATATACCTCTACAGAGACCTTTTGTTTATCATGTACCTCTTTAAGGGTATCAATTCTCCTTTGTGTTCTCTTTTTCCGAGAAGTTATATCTTGTAAGCCAATAGGTCTCACACACTTCAAGCGTATTTTAGACTAATTTTCTAATTGTCCTTTAAGGACATCAATCCATGTTGGGGCTTTGCAGCCGAGATATGTGACTTTGTCACTTTCTTTGTATAAATAAAGTCAAATGGTAATTGATTTGCAAGATTTTGCAAATGAATGATCCTTTGAACTTTCAGTTCACATTGATTTGTATGAGGATCAAAATGAGACATTGTAGATGCATTCCAAGTAATTTCTCATTATTATTCTAAAATTGACTTTTCTCCCCCTAATGGTGGGAATACTCTTATTAAGATGACAATCTACAAAGTAGACTGAAAAAACATCTCCTATTAAGGGTTTAAGATATCTTATGATAGACAGAGAATCAAAACCTACATAAATCCCAAGTCTTCATTGGGGACCCATTTTAGTGCATATTGTAGATGCAATTGATACATAAACTGCACAACCAAAGATTCGTAAGTGAGAAATATTTGGTTGTTTGCCTAGTACAAGTTTTGAATGAGAGTATTTATCGTAAGTTTTTGGTCAAATACGAACCAAGCTTGCGACATGCATAATAGCATGTCCCTAGGCAAAAGTCGACAATTTGGTTTTCATTAGCAATTGTCGAGCTATTAATTAAAGACATTTGATGAGGGACTCGACTAAACCGTTTTGGGTGTGAGTATGAGCAACTGGATGCTCAATATTTATTCCAACTAACATTCGATAGTCAATAAAAATTTAGGAGGTAAACTCACCTGCATTGTCAAGTATGATAGTCTTGATTGGATAATCAAGAAACCGAGCTCGTAATTTGATCATTTGTGCAAAGAGTCTAGCAAAGGCAACATTTTGTGTTGAAAGAAGACAAAAATGTGATAACCTCGTAGAGGCATCTATTAAGACCATAAAGTAACGAAAAGGTCCACATGGTGGATAGATAGGTCCACATATGTCCCCATGTGGCTCTTTTTTGAAAGAAGATTTTGATGAGACTCAAATGTGACTTGTTAAAGAATTGTCTGACTATCAATTTACCTTGTAGAGCATACATGGTATCTTACTTGAGTAAAGAATCTTCATTCTTACTGGATGAACATGTGAGAAACAATGATTTTTTTGCATCATCGAGGACCTAGGGTGACCTAGCCTGTCATGCCAAAGAACATTGGGTCGTTGAACTTTTGGTTCACGACAACATATGACTCGATAAGCTTTATATTTGTATGATATAACCTAGAGAAGAATGTTGAGAGTTTTTCTATTATAAGTTTCTTGTCATAAACAATAGAGGTAATGTAAAGACATTTTGTATTACCTTCATTCATAGTTTCAATATGATATCCATTTATTCAGATATCTTTAAAGCTGAGCAAATTCCTTATGGATTTGCTAGAATATAATGCATCATTGATATGGAACCTAGTTCCATTTGGTAGAATTATGTTTTCTCTTCCGAAACCTTCAATTAAGTTTGCAGTACCAGATATGGTACTCACATTGGCATTTGTTAATATCAAATCAAGAAAGTATATTTTATCTTGAAGAATTAAGTGTGTGGTTGCACGATCAGCCAGACATACATCACCCTCATTCACTTTGAGAGAAATAACACATGGATTTAAGATACAACTAATGATATTTTAAATAAAAATGTAATAGATGTAATAAAATAATGATATTTTATTTAATTTTGATATAAGAAGTATCATTCAGTAGTAATATTTTCATCATTCATCAAATAGTCCATTTTTTCACTAGGACCTCCAAAGAAATCACTATCATAGTAAGTTAAGTCTAGTCCATTTCCATCAGTAAAGTTCATTTATATTTCTTTTCCTTTTTCTTTGATTGATGCTTGGTAAAGGTCGGCCAAATGTTTGGGCGTATGATAGGTATGCGCCCAATGCCCTTTCATACCACATCTATGACAATTATTCTCATGGGCCTTGGAAGGTGTATTTTGTATATACTTCTCATTTTCTTGTTTCACCTCAGTATTATTCCAATTTACAATGAAGAGGTTTCTTCCTTGGGAATTTGAATTATTACGCACTGGCGAGTTCCGTGGTATCAGAAATTCCTTCCACGACCACGTCCTTGTCCACGTCCACGTCTATGGGTTTGGGATGATATCACATTCACTTCAGGGAATGGTTCAGATATAGTTAGACCGGATTGGTGATCCTCATCAAAATCTCATTATCTTGTTCAACAACAAGAAGACATTATATCAATTCAGAGTATTTCTTAAATCTACACTCTCGATACTGCTACTGCAAGAGCACATTCGAGGCATGAAATGTGGTGAACATTTTTTTCTAGCATGTCTTCTTCTGTGACTTTCTCTCTGCATAGCTTCAACTAAGAGCTACTTTTAAATAATGTGAAGTTGTATTCACTAACTGTTTTAAAATCTTGCAACTTTGAGTGCATCCAATCATATCGAGTTTTTTGGGAGAATCACAGTTTTCTGGTAGTCATATCTTCATTTCAACTCATTCCATAGAGTGGGGAGGTCCTTTACTGTAAGGTATTCACTTTTTAAATCCTCATGGAAATGGTGACGAAGGAAAATCAACACTTTTGTCCGATCCAGGAAGGATGATTTCTTTCTTTTCACAGAAGCTCAAGATCCATTGCATCAGATGTACTCAAATATCATGAGTTCAAGATAGATATCTTTCCTACATGTCACACACAAAACAAGTTTTGCAGACGGATATTGTTTGATGTAACCGCGATTATCAATGTATTAGGATCAGTTTTGACAAATAGTGATATAGATTTTGGTTTACAATCAAAACCAAATGTAACTATAGATATGCAAAATCGAAATAACTTCAAGATAGGGTTAGGAAATTACCTTGAGAGCAAACTCGTGCTGATAACGTGTTATAAAAGTATTATAAAATGTAAACTAAGATGAATATGCTTCTTGTTAGCATATGAGATAGAGAGAGAGAGAACTAGTGAGAGAGAATTAAAAGGAGAGAAAGAGAGAGACAAACAGAGGTAGAGATAATGTGATCTTGGGATAATATTCCAAGCATTCGAGGGTGCCTCTTATAGGTTTACAAAAGGCCTCTCATTACTCATCTTAATGAAGAGAGTAATGAAGAGTAATAAGTGATGCCATGAATGTGGCAATTTAATATGGTTCCAATGCATGTGGTCATTCACTAATGACTTTTCATTTACAAAATTTTTTTATTTTTATTCAATTTTGCATATTACATTGTAGTATTTTTTACAAGAATTTGATCCTAAATTCTCCCTCATGTTCATCCTAGCATTTTACCACATTAGTCAGGCCTCAAAGACGAGTAACATAACACATTGCACTTGATTTTATCCTTAAAATGATAGTGCTACGATGTGTTGTAGCTAATAGCTTAACCACACTCTACGTAGGAGTGAAAGGCAATGTGCCCAAATTTTTCCATACAATGGCATTGTGATTTGTTTCTCCTTTTTTTGTTGTTGGACTTTGCTAGCCATTTACATTGGTATTAGAAAATTTATGATCTCTAGGCTTGTTTAGGAATTGAAAAGCCAAAACTTGGGGATTTAGTGGTGAAGCGTTTAGGTGTTTTTTAGAAAATAGATTGGTGAGTAGGGGTGTAACTGAGCCGATTCGAGCCAAGTATTAGGCAGGCTCGGCTCGACTCGGCTTTAAAGGAGTAGGCTCGAGCTTGAGCTCGAGCTCGTTCGTGAGTTGCTCGAGCTTAGTTCGAGCTCGCTCGACAAATGCTCATTTGTACCCAGCTCGAGCTTGCTCGCTGGTTGTACCAGTGAGCTCCGAGAAAGAGCCTTAAAGTTCAACAAAGAGCCTGCTTAGAGCCTCGCTTAGAAGGCCTCGCTTAGAAGGCCTCGTAGAGCTCCTCTAAGGCTCGTTTAGAGCTTGTTTAGAGCTAATATGAAAATGCCCGTACCAAACCTTAAAATATACAAATTCAATATTACATAACCAAACATATTTAAAGAAAATGTTCATCTAAAATAGCCAACATACAACTAAATTAAAAAGATAAGACAATAAAAGTTCAATTAACTTGATTGAAGTTCACGAGTTAAAATATCCATCATGTTCATTTGTAGAAAAAATTTGTTGTGCATCAAGTCTTCTCCATGATATCCACCTGCTCAAAAATTTAAAAAAAGAAAAGAAAGAGATTATGCAACCTATAAAACAAACAAATTCGACATATGAAACAAAAAGAATTTCTTACGCAACATATCGAACAAATCCTATTGTTCATTATGCAAAAATTAAAAAGATAAGCAAACCTATGTTCATTAGGCAACATATCAGATTTTTAAATGACAATTTTACTACAAAATTTTACTTCTCTCATTTATATGAATATTGGTATGCTCATAAAAAAGAATAATTATATAGAACATAGTAAAAGAAAACAAAGAGAGGAGGCATAAAGAAAGATTGTTACCACCACATACGAAGATCACTTGGTTAGGATCAAACAAATCCAAACCTCAAGCTGCACCCACCAAATTTTTAGTCAAGTTGATGTCAAATTTCAAAATTCATGATCACATAAACACAAAGATAATACCTTTGCATAATCAACTTCAAGTGAGAGGTATTTTGTCCCTTAATGTCCTCTTGATCCTAAAATAAAGTGCAAATGTTAAAAAAAAAAATCAGCAA
This sequence comes from Tetrastigma voinierianum, assembly GCA_016808115.1. NCBI lineage: Eukaryota > Viridiplantae > Streptophyta > Magnoliopsida > Vitales > Vitaceae > Tetrastigma > Tetrastigma voinierianum. The sequence continues at coordinate 665,246 of JAEQBH010003196.1, forward strand.
TTGAAATACCAAAAAATTAAAATTAAATATAAGATACAAAGTATGAGATATTACCTTTCTTTTTCTCTTTATCCCATAGTAGGCACGTAACCAATCTTCACCGCATAACAAAACTTGAATAGTGTTTTCTCCTAAAGATGCACGGTATGGATCAATGACTCTCCCCCTCGCACTAAATTCGGATTCCGACACTATAGTCGTGATTGGAATTGACAAAAAATTGCATGCCATCTTTGATAACACTTTGAACTTTAGAGCATTCATCTTCCACCACTCTAATACATCGAAATTTGAATCATCATCACAAATATATACACCTTCTTCTAAATAAACATCTAATTTCGATTTCACTTGTTCAATTGATGATTCAACATTTCTAATATAAGTATAGAATTCAGCCCTCCCTCTAGTTTTTCCTTTAACCCCAACATTGGAAGATCCTTTTTTAATTTCAGCTTGACCTTCTTTTTTCACCACCCTTTGCTCTATGAGCTTCAACATAATCTCTATAAAGTATGCGCAATGTCTCACGCATAGTAGTAACATGCTCAATCTTATCAACTTTAGAATAAATATAAGGAAAACACCAATCAACCAATTGCATCTATTTCTGATCTTTAAAACTCAAGCCGCACAAGAAATCAATAAATTGCAATCACCCCAATATTTATCAAACTTATCTTTCACCTTCCTAACCACGGGCACATAAAGCCATTTTCAACATAGTATTTCTCATCCAACAACTTTTTGACATTATAAAGATCAGGAAGAAATAGATTTGATGTTAGATATTCAGAACCTACAGGAGATATGTATGACATTATCAGGTTGTAATTGAAAATTTTAAAAAGCATGTAAATGAAAAAATGAAAAAATATTAGTGAAATAAAATAAATAAGTAATACCTGAAATGATTTTGGTAACTTCATTAAACTTTTCTAAAAAATAGCAGACTTCGGTAACTTTTATCCAATCCTCTTCACTAGGCAAAAGCATGTAACTCAAATCTCTCTATGCATTTCTTGGAAAGACATCCTTGAACTAGCGCACTTCTGACAACATAAAATACGTCAGATTCCATCTAGTACAACAATCAAGGATGTTGCTTTGAAGGCAACTTTAATTGCTTCACAATATCCCTAAAAATATTTAAGCTCTCTCGATTGTATTACATACTTAACGCTTCCCATTACTCCTAATGATCTTCCTATGACGCCCAAAACTCGGAGGGTCCCGCGTGACAACCCGTCAACCTCGCTGAATACCGCATGCTCCAAGTTACCCGACACCGTCTAAAATCGGGCAGAGTTTCCTTTGTACGGGGAGCTCTACCTAAGGTACAACCTGTCCCAATAATCAATAATGACCACACAGGGTCTATATGCGAGTAAAATAATGGCCACTTAGGCCCCTGCATCAATACTAAAACATATAAGCACATGACTATAAAACCATAGTCCATAAGAGTTTAAATTACATCACTCTTATACAAACAAATACAACCCATATATATTTACAAAATATATATTAAAGCCACAATCCGGCTTTTTTCATATGTGCTGGCCCGTAATGCGGGTCAACCGCTCCGCACCGAATTGCACCCGAAAGGGGGGTCCCAATAACCGCGAGCAAAGCCCGCAGGATAATCTCCCACAAGGGCTACTCCCACCTAAGTGCACATGCAATGGTCGCATAATCAAACACAATATCCAAGTGTAACATACACATGTCTACCGAATGTCTACATGCCATGAATGAGACTCTCACCACCATGCCCCATGTAATCGAGCTCGCCGCCCATCACCACTCAATATGTCATTGAGTAATATATATCCCGAGTCACCTCACCGACTCGCCCTTCACATGCATACGCTCATCCTGTGACAAGTACACCGGTATTGCCTAATGACCCAAGCATCGAGCCCCACCATTCCATTACCCAATGCAAAGTGTCAATGGGCACAATCCCAAGTCAATCCCGACTCCTATCACACAACCCGAAGTCTATGTGATAAACATGACCGTGTGTCTTCTTTGGGAAACATAACCTTTTCAGTGATACCGCGTGCCTCTTACACCCATACGTAACTATGATATCGCGGCCCTTACACCCATACGCCGAGTTCTCACTGACTCCCTCAAACATGCATTCTGCCATGAATGAAAACCATTTCCAAACAAAGGTATTTGTTTTTAACCGTGGACAACCCTCCGATATAAATAGTGGACAGACTCCGATAATCTATTTTTGTGGACAACCCTCCGATGTATATCAATTCGCGTAATTCGACGATTGATATTATATGGACAACCTCCGATGTATATCAATCGCGTACTCAACGATTGATATTATATGGACAACCCTTGATGTATATCAATCGCTGCATCTCGACGATTGATATTATATGACAACCCTCCGATATAACAATGACAGACCCGATAATTTATTTTGTGGACAACTCCGATGTATATCAATTAAAGTGCACTCCGACGATTGATATTATTTGACAACCCTCCAATGTATATCAATTAGCGTATCCCACGACGATATTATAATGACAACCCGATGTCAGAGTGGACACACTTCGATAAATAATATTGTCAGTCAACCCTCCGAACACCACCTCAAGAAACCACCTCATGCACTCTACTCCTATTGTTCTTAGTGGTGCCCCAAAGCAGATATGAAATGCAATGAGCCATTTCCATTTTCTTAACCCGTGCGACTATCGGGACGTTGTCTTATTAGTCAAGCCCACTAATCACCCTGCTTGCCGATCCAATAACCGTACTCATGACACACCATCAAACACCTAACACGCTGTCGATTCCCAACTATGCATTCACACCTAATTTCAGATTACCCCAAAGGCATATGGAATGCATGATGCCAATTCCAACACATCTTGGCTCTAATATATTCACATGCATATATAACATAATTAAATACATAAAAACATGTTATGCAAATTCACAATCAATTACACTAAAATTAGCTCACATGGGTTAATTAACAAACACGAGCAATTCATTTTGAATCACTCAACCATACACATTTTCACAAAAAAAAATAATTTCGTGTCACTATTCATGTTACTATTCATTTTCTAGTAATAACACACAAAATGGACCAAATCTCGGACCCATATAAAACAGGGCACCTCTTGGTCCCTTCACGGTTCATCACCGAATATTGTGATACCAAAACACACCACAAAACCTCGAAGATATCAGCGTCCCCGGATCAAAACCAAACCTCAACACAGTCCGGGACTGCCTAAAATAGTCCCGAAAATTCTGTCATGACTGTCCAAAAACAATCTAGAAAATTCAGCCCGAACTTTTCGAAAACAGTCCAGAAATTAAGCCCGGACTGTCCGAAAACAATCCCGAAAATTTCTAAATATTCCTATACTCAGTCCAAAAATTTGAGAACTGAAATTTACAGCCTTTCACGGCCTCTAAGCTAATCCACAACCATTAAATGGCCTTTAGGCTAGAAATAACACAAGTAGGAAAATTTCACCCGTGAGCCGACGTAAACTCCAAGATTTTGATGCCCACGCCGTAGTTTCGCCGCATGGATCAACTTCGCCTTCACTATGAAAACTCACATCCGCTTATAGATCTCGAGAAAAAGCAAAGAGAAAAAAAATAAAATATTTTTCTCTCTCCAACGCTCTCTCCTCTCAACGCCCTCTCTCTACCTCCTTTTGATTTTTTTTTTCCATTTTATTATTATTATAATGTTATTATATTATTATTATTATTATTCTTATTATTATTATTATCATTTTGAATACATGGTTCATATTGTTTCATTCGGATCCGTTTTTACCCCGAAACAATTTATTTCTTTTTAGTTCACTTTATTTTAAATGAACTTAGCCCAAGCCATTTCCTGACTTCCGAGATTTTCGTAAAAATCTCATCCCTGAAGTCATTGATCGTTTTTGTCACCCAGAAAATCGTAAAATATTCGCTTGTCCTCGTAATTCGACGAAACTTTTCCGGGGTCACTAAATTCACGTGGAGATCTAATTTAACGCCTCGCCGCTTTCTCACATCCGAGATCTAGAGAATTTCCTGCCAATCGAAATTACCGCTTATCCTTTTTCGTAAAATTCAATTTTTCTGCTTTACATCTCCACCCCTGCATAACCCATCTGGACTAAGAAATTTAAAATAAGGGCACAACATCTTACATGAAACAACTTTCCACTAAGAGGAAGCTGATTTTTGTATGAAAGATTGTCTTTCAACATGCGAACAACAACATCATTGTAAGATGCATTATCAACCGTCACCGTCCAAACTTTGTCTTCGATTTCCCAATCAACCAAACATTTTGCATGTATCACAAATAGCAACTCTAAATGAGGTGGAGGTATATCGCAAAATCGAGAACACGCTCGAAGTTTCCAATTTGAATCTATAAATAGTGACAACCATATATGAAACCTTTTGATTAGTTGATTTCCATATATCGGTAGTTACACTTACTTTATTTGTAGATTTCATTAAGGTAGAAACTTTCTTCTTCTCCACGTCATAAGTAGCAAAACAATATTTTCTGACGGTTGCACGACTATGAGGAATTGCAATCTTCATCAATAAATTAAACACTTCATACTCCACAAATGAAAATGGTAACTCATGAACCATAATCATATATTTGATCTTAGATTGGTCATATTTAAAATTTTGCACCTTAGCTACTATTTCAGACTCCGAAAAAAAGGTATTGATTTGTTGTACTCTCGTTCTGTGACAACTTTATTTTTCTCCTCCACAACTCTCTAGGGTGCCTATTATATCGAGTTGCAGACCACCCTTGGTATACTTAAAATGACTCTACAATGAATGCATTTTGCCTTATGTGATTTGGTCGACGGCATCACTTTAAATTCATTCCTGCCACTTTTGGAGGTGAACTTTTTCTTTTGCACACTGTGTTATCATCTCGAGTATCTTTCAACATTATTAACCCCATCAACACCGACAATTTGTAGATGCCGTGTGCGATTTTCCTTATTTCTGAATTCAACATTTGTTGTGACACACCGTGAACAATGTCCATTATAGGACTTGTTTGCGAATTTTCTGGGGATAATAGATTTGGAGAAGGATGGTCTGACATTCTCTTGATAAGAATCAACACTTACACACCACCCCTACACATTATAACAACAATAACAATAATAAATATAATAATAATAATAATAAATAAGAACCCATTTTATTTATTCAATAGGCAACTCATGAAACAACAGAATCAATATTTGGAGCAGTCTAAAGTGTAATAGCTGAAATCAAAGTTTTGAAGTCCGATTGAAAAAAAAATAACTATGAACCTAAAATAACTATAAAAGTATATTTTTGTTAAGTTTCTAAAAAATAGCAAGAAGGAAAAGTAAATTTAAATATATCTTTCTAGAGCTTTATTTTATTTTAAATAGATATATCTTTCAACTTTTCATCACATTGGAATTTGACTGAATTTGATTGAGCAATTCATAACTTAATAGGATAGGTTGTACCTAAATTAGGAATTCAGTTAAGATCAACAATGCAAATTATAATGCTTCATGAACCAAACAACAATTGATTTTAATAGACAAAAAGTGATAGGTGAAGACATTAGAAGTGCAGAAATGAGTACCTATAGGTTATAGGTTTTCCCACACAATCATTTTTCAATTCTCAATCTTTTTTTTTTTTTTTAACTTTTTTTTCTAGAACAAACACAAACTAAAACATAGCTTCTTTTTTTTTAGAAAGTTTAGGATATGTTTAGTAAGGTTTTTTAAAAAAAATTAATTTTTTGAGAAAATTTGTCAATATTTTTCCCAAACAAAACTTAATTATAAAGAAACAACTTTTTATAATTGTTCTCCATGAAGGAAATTATTATTATATTTTTAATTGTTTGATTTAATACTCTAAAAAATGCTTTGAGTCAATAACATTCTGTTTGGTAGCCAAAATGAAAACTATTTTCTAATTACCAAATCAAAACAATGCAAGCAATAAGTCCAATTTCATTCTCCATACAAAGAAAAATGCATTATTTTCAGCCGAGACTTCCTGATATTAACCATATAACAAAACAAATTCAAGGATAAATAATGGATCGAAAACCGGGTTCTTGCAATTATGTCCAAACAAGTTAATTAGCAGGGTGTGATCGATCTATTCCTGTAAATTCTGGGTAAAACTCGAAAGGATTCAAATGAGAAGAACTCATCTCTAGCACAATACCTGATCAATGTGGATCAAATTGGTTGGCTTCTTGAACAATAAACTGCTTCAAAACCGAGTTTTCCGTCAAGCATTGCTGCAGAAATCTGCTTCAAATCACTCTATAGCTGAAAACTTTTCGCCATGTTAGTAACAATTAAGAATTAGGAGAAGTTGTAAAGAATTAAACAAGTGAGCAACAAGTAAGGATGTTTAGATTACCAAGCCGAAAAACCCGAACAAATGAAAAAGATGAAGGATCAAAGGGAAGAACAAAAAAAAAAAAAAAAAAAGGTAGTAAGAACTGTCTCAAGGAAATAACAACTATTGTAACCATCACCTTGGAAGCTCGCTTGCGCTATTTTTTTTTTTGTCTTTTGAGAAACAGAAGCTAAAAGCAAGTATCAGTTTCTCAGTTAAAAGTTATAGTGTACATTAAAGAATTGAAAGTTACAGTATCAATTTCATTCCTTCACAACAAGTAACCATATAACAAAACAAATTCAAGGATAAATAATGGATCGAAAACCGGGTTCTTGCAATTATGTCCAAACAAGTTAATTAGCAGGGTGTGATCGATCTATTGCTGTAAATTTCCGGGTAAACTGAAAAGGATTCAAATGAGAAGAAATCATTTATACCACAATACCTGATCAATGTGGATCAAATTGGTTGGCTTCTTGAACAATAAACTGCCTAAAACCGAAGCCTGGTCACATTGTTTAAACGCTTTGAAATCACTCTATAGCTGAAAACTTTTCGCCATGTTAGTAACAATTAAGAATTAGGAGAAGTTGTAAAGAATTAAACAAGTGAGCAACAAGTAAGGACATTTAGATTACCAAGCTGAAAAACCCGAACAAATGAAAAAGATGAAGGATCAAAGGGAAGAACAAAAAAAAAAAAAAGGTAGTAAGAACTATCTCAAGGAAATAACAACTATTGTAACCATCACCTTGAAGCTCTCTGTTTGCAGTTATTTCTTTTTTTTTTTTTTGTCTTTTGAGAAACAGAAGCTAAAAGCAAGTATCGGGCCGCTAAGTTATGTACATTAAAGAATTGAGTTACAAGATCAATTTCATTCCTTCACAACAACCCCCCCAATAAAATCGACAATGAACTTCAAGTTAGAATAAAAAATAAAAATAAAAAACTAATACTAAAACACAATAGACAATCAAACATGTCTCTCAAAATCCCAAAAAGAAGTAAGGGAGTGTATCTAACTGTCGATTAGGATTGAGTGAAGCTAAGAAAAGCTGAAACCGCAACACACATCACAAGAACAACTATAAAATCCCTCTCCACCTCATTCGTAGGTTTGTCCACCAAGATCAAGTTCATTTGGTTCATCAGCTTGAAGTAGAAACAATCAGTCAAAGGAATCCAAGAGGATAGGACATCGGCTTAGTGACCATCTTCAACTAAATTGAGAGCGTCGATGATGATAATGTGAGAGTGAGCAATAAAGGTAAGCTCATACACGCTACAACGAAGCAAGCGTAGCTCGTAGTGTAAAACCCGAGAAAATTCTAATTCTTCGCCAAAAAGCCAGAAAACTAATTTCGCCAAAATCATGAATTTTTCTAGATCTCGATGATGAAAAGCGAATTTCAATTATTGGAATCGCTTAGCGAAATCTAGCTACCACGCCGAATTTCGAGACGTGCAGACTTCACGCCGAGGCATGGAGAGTAGCGCGACACTCGCACTTTATGAATGGCTAAGGAGGTGCCACGTGTCATCGGTAGAATGGGTCAAACATGAGCTCAAGTGCGGGCTAAGGTGACATGCACCATGCCATCGAGGGAAATCCATGGTAGATGGATAAGAGGATGGGGAAATCCAAGTCAACCAATGAGGGGTTGACATGTGGCAATGAGAAGACAAGTCTCTTGACCCTAACTTGACCTAACCGTTTGGATAGGGGAAAAGAGAGGGAAAATAGAGAGATAAAAGAAAGAGGAAAGAGAAAGGAAGAGTGTTTTAGAGAGAGGGCTCTCAATTCTCTCTAAATTTTCCGGTGATCCGTCCGACAAACTCCGGTGAGGCAAAAAGCAAAGTTGATCCCCACTGCAAACATAAAAAACTAATACTAAAACACAATAGACAATCAAACATGTCTCTCAAAAATCCCAAAAAAGAGAAGTAAGGAGTACTGACCTAAGTCAGATTAGATTGAGTGAAGCTAAGAAAAGCTGAAACCGCAACACACATCACAAGAACAACTATAAAATCCCTCTCCACCTCATTCGTAGGTTTGTCCACCAAGATCAAGTTCATTTGGTTCATCAGCTTGAAGTAGAAACAATCAGTCAAAGGAATCCAAGAGGATAGGACATCGGCTTAGTGACCATCTTCAACTAAATTGAGAGCGTCGATGATGATAATGTGGAGAGGAGCAATAGGGTAAGTTTGCGTCGTCAGTGCTACAACGAAGCAAGCGTAGTTTGTAGTGTAAAACCCGAGAAAATTCCACTCTCTCAAAAGGGCAAAATCCAGAATTTCTACCAAAAATCATGAATTTTTCTAGATCTGATGATGAAAAGGACTTCACCGTTGAATCGCTTTTAGCTTAAATCTAGCTACCACGTCAATTCTCGGCATTGCGCACTTCACGCTCGAGGCATGGAGAGCGGTTACGACACTCGCACTTTATGAATGGCTAAGGAGGTGCCACGTGTCATGGGTAGAATGGGTCAAACATGAGCTCAAGTGTGTGGCCATAGTGACATGTAAATATGCCATTGAGGAAATCCATGGTAGATGGATAAGAGATGGGGAAATCCAAGTCAACCACAACGAGGGGTCGATACGTGGCAATGAGAAGACAAGCCCTCGACCCCAACTCTGACCTAACTCGCTTGGAAGCAGAAAGAGAGGGAAAATGTAGAGATAAAAAAGAAAAGAGGAAAGAGAAAGGAAGAGGCGAGAGAGAGAAGCTCTCACTTCTCTCTAAATTTTCCGGTGATCCGTCCGACAAACTCCGGTGAGGCAAAAAGCAAAGTTGATCCCCACTGCAAACATAAAAAACTAATACTAAAACACAATAGACAATCAAACATGTCTCTCAAAAATCCCAAAAAAGAGAAGTAAGGAGTACTGACCTAAGTCAGATTAGATTGAGTGAAGCTAAGAAAAGCTGAAACCGCAACACACATCACAAGAACAACTATAAAATCCCTCTCCACCTCATTCGTAGGTTTGTCCACCAAGATCAAGTTCATTGGTTCATCACCTTAGCAGAACAATCACCAAAGGAATCCAAGAGGATGTGACATCGCGCTTAGTGACCATCTTCAACTAAATTGAGAGCCGATGATGATAATGTGGAGAGGAGCAATAGGTAAGTTTGGCGCCGTCACATACAACTACAAGCGTAGCTTAGTTAGGAACCCGAGAAAATTCTAATTCTTCTCAAAAGGGTAAAACGGTAATCTACCAAAATCATGAATTTTCTGCATCTCTACGACGAAAAGCCGACTTCACCGTTGAATCGCTAGCTTAACTCCAGCTACCACGAATTTCGAGAGACGTGTAGAATTTCACGCTTTTCGAGGCAATGGAGAGATACGGACACTCGCACTTTATGAATGGCTAAGGAGGTGCCACGTGTCATGGGTAGAATGGGTCAAACATGAGCTCAAGTGTGGGCCATAGGTGACATGTGGCATCATGCCATTGGAGGGAAATCCATGGTAGATGGATAAGAGGATGGGGAAATCCAAGTCAACCAATGAGGGGTTGATATGTGGCAATGAGAAGACAAGTCTCTTGACCCCAACTTGACCTAACTGTTTGGAAGGGGGAAAAGAGAGGGAAAATAGAGAGATAAAAGAAAGAGGAAAGAGAAAGGAAGAGTGTTTTAGAGAGAGAAGCTCTCACTTCTCTCTAAATTTTCCGGTGATCCGTCCGACAAACTCCGGTGAGGCAAAAAGCAAAGTTGATCCCCACTGCAAACATAAAAAACTAATACTAAAACACAATGTGACAATCAAACATGCCTCAAAATCCCAAAAAGAGAAGTATGAGTACCGACCTAAGTCGACGATTTGAGGAAGCCAAGAAAAGCTGAAACCGCAACACACATCACAAGAACAACTATAAAATCCCTCTCCACCTCATTCGCAGTTTGTCCACCAAGATCAAGTTCATTCGTTCACGCCTTGAAGTAGAAACACCGCCAAAGGAATCAAGAGGATAGACACACGGCTTAGTGACCATCTTCAACTAAATTGAGAGCGTCGATGATGATAATGTGGAGAGGAGCAATAGGGTAAGTTTGCGTCATCAGTGCTACAACGAAGCAAGCGTAGTTTGTAGTGTAAAACCCGAGAAAATTCTAATTTTCTGAAAAAGGGTAAAACGGTAATTTCAGTCAAAATCATGAATTTTTCTAATTCTGACGCATTTAAACTGACTTCATCGTTGAATCGCCTAGTGAAATCTAAATACCACATCGAATTTCGAGACGCATTTAATTTCACTGCCGAGGTACGGGAGTAGGAGCGGACACTCGGGCACTTTGGCGAGTGGCTAAGGAGGTGCCACGTGTCTGGGGTGTAACGGGTCAAACATGAGCTCAAGTGTGGGCCATAGTGACATGTTAAGATCATGCCATCGAGGAAATCCATGGTGTGATGGATAAGAGATGGGGAAATCTAAGTCAACCAATGAGGTTGATACGTATGAATGAGAGACGTCTCGACCTCAACTCGACCTAACCGCCGGAAGAAAGAGAGGAAAACAGGGAGAGATAAAAGAAAGCAGAAAGAAATGGTTAGAGAGTTTTAGAGAGAGCAGCTCACTTCTAAATTTTCCGCGATCCGTCCCCCGACAAACTCCGAGGCAAAGCAAAGTCGACTTCACCGCAGTTGTTTACGCCAAGTAGTACCAAGCAATGGGGTTTCTCACCAACTTCGAAAAGGTAGGGTCTTCTTCACTTGTTTTATTCCTTTTCGCAAGAGCCATCTTAATGATAGATATCTTAAGGCCCGATGGTCATGTTTTTGGTTCCAAAAGATTCGACTGAGGAAGAAATCCCTAGAGGGTTTCTCACATTTCGAACCGACCGTAATCGTTTCAGGTGTGGTCTTGAGTGTGAATATGTTATTGCTGATTAATAACATGTTATGTTATTCAGGTGATAGCTACGCAGCCTCAAGATAGATCAAGCCGATTTTATATTACCATGTGAGCTAATTTATGTTATTGCTATGTATGAATCAATAACATGATGATTGTAAATAAATTCTGTTAGTATATGCATGCTTAATATATTAACATGAATTGTGGTGAAATGGCATATTGCATTTCATATGCACCGGGATAACCTGGGACACAATAAAGGGAGTGCAAGACATGAAAAACTCGTTGCTAAATGGATTTCAGCGAATATTTTTCGGCTAAGAATCGCTTTCGAGAGTTGTCTAAAAGTTCATCACTCTGAAAGACCCATGACTAAGCTGATAGTTATCCAAGCACTACCCTGAGGGTCATTCAATAGATTTTATCGAAACTCCATATTATGTTTTCAAGAACAAACCTGCTTGAAAAACGTTGTTCTTCACACTTCTGGGCTTAGGCATCCGCAGGAGCCGCCGAGGGCTCGAGAGGCGGAAAGGGTGACTACACTCTCATCCATTTCCATGTAGACATTCGAAAGTAGGAATATATATGTTTTGCTTCAATGCTCGTTTGCTATCGCATGAGTACTTAGCGGGAGGCAACCCATGTAGGATTATTCCACTACCGGGCATCGCTTCACCCCGTCGCAGGAAAATTATTTCGTGCAATCGAAGGTTTACCTCGATGGGACATCCGAGGTCTTAGAGACGAAGCAAATGGTCATATATGGCCTGTTATATGAAAATTCGGGTAAAAAGATTCAGTTGATAATTTACAATCAAAACAAATTGTAAATTAACTTATTTTTGTATAAAATGTACATTTTAGTGAGTATGGATGTATGGGTCGACGTGACCATTTTTATTCACGTATGGGTCTCATGATATGAGACACACAGGTTTCCGCAGATTGACGGTGGTCAACCCGGGAAATGGGACGTCACAGCTTGGTATTAGAGCTTAGGTTTATAAATACCTAGAGCTAGATGTCGGATACTAGTGTTATAGCTAAGATCGTAGAAGCTAGGTATACGATTACCAGACTCGTGGGCACGAGTTGATCATGCATTCAAGCAGCATTCCGATGATTATTGCGTGATTTTGTGTTATATGTGTCAGGTGATCAGATGCTCGGGTAACAAGAGATATAGGAAAATGTTTAACACTAGAGTTGAGAAAATATAACCTTTAAGTTTGAGGAATTATGGGCAAAATAGTCCAAAATTAAATGAAAAAAAAAAGAAAAAAAAAGAGTTGTAAATAAGCTCTTTAAATTGTGAAATATATAAATATCAGGTGTTTATATATTTATTTGGTAGTTTGGAGAGTCAAGCCATCGTGATCTTAGGGAGTAAAGGTGTTTCAGAGGCTACCGAAGATTTTGAAAAAATATATATACGTGCAGGGGAGAAATGGAGGCTATCACGCCCATTTGGCTCCTCGGGTCGTGACACGCCAGCGGTGTCGTGACAGTAGCGGAGTGGTGCAACGAATAAAGGGCCAAGACAACAACAAGCAAGCTCGCGCCTCGACCTGGGCTGCACAAGGTCGCGACATGAATCCTTTCGCCCTGTGTCGCAACATCACTCGAGGTCGCCATAAGGCTGGCTAGGCTGGGGCGTAAAAGTGTTTCGGGTTGCGACATGATTTTTATGTCACGATTGTGGGGCGGCTGCAGGCACAAGCAGACAAGCTCATGGCTGAGCCCTCGTGCGTGCGCGATGCTAGAGCTACCGCGCACTAGCGCGGGTGACATGGTTTTGGTGTCGCCACCCCATTTTGAGGTCACGACTTGGTTTGGCCTTGAGGGCGTCGCGACGTGGTTTTGATGTCATGACATGGGCCTTCGGCTGTGGGGGAGTTTGGTGTCGCGAGACCATTTTTGGGTCGCCACAAGGGGGCTAGGCTGCTGGGAAGTTTGATGTCGCGACCCCATTTTGAGGTTGCGACTTGGCTTGCCATGTTTGGTGTCGCGACATCATTTTTGATGTCGCAGCATAGGGGATTGAAGTGGTGTCGCGACACTGCTGGGAGAAATTGGTGTTGCGACATGGATTTGATGTTGCTACATGGTCTGACCTTATTGGTGTCGCGACCTGGTTCAAGGTCACGATTGCAGGTAGTTTCTACTGTCACCACTAACACGCCAAGATTCCGAAGAAGACGCGCACGCTGCGATAGGAGAGAAGCTTATGCACCCAAAGAACACGCATGACAGTCACAAGCAAAGGCGCCCGCGACTGGTTCTCGTGTGCGCACCGTGCACACGACGAAGTTTCAGACAAAGGTAATGTTTAGTGGTCACCGTTGATCATCGTTTCATGGACACTATTCATGAACACTGTTCATAGGGTTTAAAAAAAAAAAAAAAACTAAACTCACAAAGTACAAAAAAATAAAATTTTTGTTTGTGTATGATTTAATATATAGAATGTTTATATTGTATTACTTATGAATGCCTTGACGTGGTACATGAAATTTTTTTTTTCGGTGTGTGGATAGCGTCTCGGAGCTGTATTTATGATTCGTGTGCAGTAGGGTATGCTGGAATCAACAAAATTTAACTTTTGAGCACTAATCACACCCCCCAACTGAGACATTACTAGTCCCTTAGTAATGAAAGAAAGAGAGAGCAATCAAAACAAAATCAAAATTATGTTCACAAAAATGGTATTTCAAAAAGGTTGTGAATGAGTAATGTCTAACCCTCAGTAAGAATCACCAAAACCCTTGCCCAATAACTATCTCGAGAGAATGAATGCCATACAGAATTGAGTATCAAAAGAGCCTCCCTCTTAGTGAATCAACCAGAGACTTCCACCAAAACCTAAGTGTTTGTTTGATTAGTTCTCAATAATAAAATGCTAAACTGCACTCTCCCCCCCACCAAGCTACTACCTCCACCTAGGACACTAACCAACCTAAATAGATCGTGTGACCCACTCTTATTCCACAACTCTTTCATGTTGTAGAGGTGCAATGTTGAGGAATCAACCTACCAAAGTCCATGTAATCTGGATCTACCGATGACTTAACCAATTAAGGCTTAGGCACCAAGTCATAAAGGATCTTTCGACCACTAACTCTTCAGTTTCACCCGTGACCGCGAATGATTTCGAAATTCCAACACCTACAACTTGCTAAACCTCAATTCATCCACCCATGTAGCTTGTTAATAAAGTCGATGGACTCCAACAAGTTGGCTCAGTACACCTGTTTAAAGACTACCATATACCCTCGTGATCGTGCTCCTGCTTCACAAGCAAAGCTGCAATTATTTTCTTTTCTTTTGTTTTTCTTCTTATTTTAGAAGACACATTGACCTTCTTTTCATGGGGTTCCTTAACCTATTAAAGGTAGTCAATGAAACTAGGGTAGGTTTTGCCAAGTTTAGGAGGTTTAGGCAGTTTTTCAGCTTATTGAGGAAACCTAATATGCACAGTGTGTGGTTAGCTAAAGGTGAAAGAAAATGTCGAAAGAAACAAGAATTCAACTGATCATCCGCTTAGTTAGGCATGAATCAATCTAACATCAACAGAATTGGACAAAGTATCAATTTTTCAAACTGCAGGCTAGGCAAAACACAAAAAAATATGGGTGTAATTTTTGAAAACTACAAGTGCAAGTTGTAAAGTGTGTATTATATAAAAAAAAATGACTATATTTTCACCTTTTCAAAAAAAAACTAACAGCTTCACAAACAAAACAAATAACTATACAAAAGGAAACTAAATAGAAAGTCATTAAACTTAACAAAATAGGCTTGCTCAAAATGGAAACAGAACAAGAGAATGCCAATTTCCTTCTAACTCTCCCAACCAAATGTCTCATTGTCCGCAATGGGGCTTGATTGGAAATTTAGGAAGGAAGTGTTACTCTGATGAGATGTACCATTTTTGGATAGAGACTTCTGCAAGCTTTCCGCCGAGACCTTATTCACTCCGTTTGGGCTTCAAATGAATAAGTTGGAAGAAGAAAAGAGAGAGAATAAAGTGATCAGTTGGAGAATTTTGAAAATTTCGCTTTATAAAAATTTCAAAAGTATTCTTTCTGGTTATGTTTAGATTCTACACTCTCTAAGCTTTCCAACGATACCAAGAACGCCTAAAACGGAGTTCGGATGAGAAAGTTATGGGCGAAACAAAATGGGGGTATCGCAAGTTGCAAAAATTCACAACCCCGTACATGCGAATTTTTTTTTTTAAATAAATAAGCTTAAATAATAAAAATAATAAATTTTTTTATTATTTTTTTTAAGAGACACAAAAACTTTTTTTTTTTTTTTTTTTTTTTTACCAACTGCACTGCTTCATATTTTTGTTTTCTTCCTTCCGTACGCACGCCTACATGCGAATTTCAATTGCTGCGAATTTCACCACTGCGAATTATGTTGCGAATTTTTCTAAACTTTCCACAAGTAAATTTAAAGATTTAACCTAGCAAAAATAAGCCAGGAAAAATTAAAAAAATTACAGAAAATAAAAATATATTATAAACAAAATTAACTTAGAATTGAGAAAATCTAAAAAGAAAAATTAAATAAATCAAAATAAAATAAAATAAAACAAGAAAAATCAAAACAAAATGTAGGGGATACTGAGTCCCCCCCAAAACCAGTTTCTCAAGCCTTTAGAGGCTACTGAAACTAGTGGAGCTTGTAGAAATGCTGAGGTCCAAGTGCTCCACATCTGAACTAGCACCCGAACCATTCACATATGAATATGAGTACCGCTAAAGTCTTTGACGTAGTGGCACAAGTTTCTGAACATAGGCCACTAACTTCGAGGTTTTGCAGGTAGGCAAGCTGAGATGGGATGGTTCTCAGTAGGTGTTTGTGTGTTGAATGTGCTGCAGGTGAAGGCAAGATGTGCACTGGTTCAGGAGAGGGTGTTGTAGACCCTCAATTTTGTCCCTCAGCACTTGCATTTATCCTATGGGCATCACACTCACCCATCATTCTCATATAACACCATTAGGGCCCTTTTAGACTTAGTCTGTCTCCGAGCCTTGGGTGGGCTAGTATATGGTCCATTGAGTGCGTATGTAGTTCACTTTAGAGTGTCATCGTGACTTCTTTTTGTTATTACATCGCCATAGGAAGTGGGCCCCGAGGTTTTGGGAAATTTCAATCAAGTTTATTAGAGTATACCAAATTCGAAAGCATTCGAGTTGCTGATCGTATCTCCCGTGTCCGAACTCGGAATCGTGCGCTGTTTTTTTTGTTGGATTCCTTATTCGCCAAGGAGGTTTCTGTTAAAATTATTAATTTTTTTCAACCATTTGACCAATCAGTTTGACTGGTTCATCAGGACAGTACGTATACAACACTGTTTTTTGGGTGGTTTTGGCGAGCACTCCTCCTTGTTTTGATCATATCTTCCTCATCCAAACCTGAAATTGTGCAATCGTTTATTCTTCGTGTGGAACATCTGTCAAAATTTCATACTTTTCCTCAACCGTTCTACTTGAAGCTGGCATCCTGCCCCAAACTCAGCTTAGTCGAGCCAAATTCAGGAGCCGATTAGGATTCTAAAGCCCAAATCCTGAGGTGTTCAAAGCCCATAAGCTCCAACTCGACCTCGCAATATTGTGGGTCTATTTAGGCCTCGGGTTGGGTTCTCAGAGCCCACCATGAATCCATATGGATTCTTAGTGGTGAAGAAAACTTAAAAAAAAAAAAAAAAAAAAGGAAAACTAAAAGTTTAAGCTAGTCTGAATGCAAGAGCATTAATGATGGGTGGTGGGGGAGGGGCGATACCTTGCCCAAGATCTTCTTGGCTAGATTCATTGATCGGAAGAGACTCGGCTCGTTTGGAAGCAGAAAAGAAAGAAGAGAAAAAACAAGGGGGATAGCCGTGAATCCTATAGGTACGAAAGTTATATGCTTCTCCCGTTTCTTTTATGGCTTTCTTTGCCTTTGTTGTTTGCAGACTTGTGTTAGGGTACTTTGCTTTGTTTATGTTGGTTTTTGGTCATTCGGAGTCGGAATTGCACTCCGTTTGTCTTGTTAGATTCCTGACTCTGTGAGGAAGGTTTTGACTAGTTTTGAGATCTTTTCTTAGTCGGCTAGACCGGTTGGAAAACCGAACCAGCCGGTTCATTGGGTTCAGTTTGCCGGAACGACAGTTTGGGTACTTTTCTTTGTTTGTATTGGTTCTTAGTCATTCGGAGTTGGAATTGCACTCCGTTTGTCTTGTTGGATTTCTGACTCTATGAGGAAGTTCTTACAAGTTTTGAGATCTTTTCTCAACCATTTGGGAAACCGAACCAGCCGGTTCATTGGGTTCAGTTTGCCGGAACGGTAGTTTGGGTACTTTGCTATGTTTGTATTGGTTCTTGGTCATTCAGAGTCAGAATTGCACTCCGTTTGTCTTTTTGGATTCTTGACTTTGTGAGGAAGGTTTTGAAAATTTTTGAGATCTTTTCTCTACCATCTGGACCGATTGGGAAACCGAACCAACTGGTTCATTGGGTTCAGTTTGCCGGAACGTCAGTTAGGGTACTTTGCTTTGTTTGTGTTAGTTCTTAGTCATTCGGAGTTGGAATTTCACTCTGTTTGTCTTTTTAGATTCCTGACTTTGTAAGGAAGGTTCTGACAAGTTTTGAGATCTTTTCTCAACCATCTAAACCAGTTGGGAAACCGAACCAACCTGCCTATCAAGTTCGCCATTTTAACTAAGTAGCTTGGGTACTTTGCTTTGTTTGTATTGGTTCTTGGACATTCAGAGTTGGAATTTCACTTCGTTTGTTTATTTTGGATTCTTGACTTTGTGAGAAAGGTTCTGACAAGTTTTGAGATCTTTTTGCTACCAATTGATCAGTTGGGAAACCGAACCAAATTCGTTTCATCGGGTTAAGTTTTCTTCAAACAAGTACTCTGGGTCAGGATTAATTGACGAGTAGGTTCCGATTATTAGCTGAATGTAGGTGTGTGATTTCAAGGTTGTATCTTGTCTCCTTGGGGTTGGTTTGAGCCTTTGGCATTGCATCTATGAATGGTTACTTGGGTTCATTCCCAGAAATTTGTGTCGGGATGTTTTGTAATTAATGGCATGACTTTCTAGGAACAATGGCTTTATTTGGAGTCTATATGTAGTTGAATTTGTAGCTAGGTTAATGGGATTTAGGTAGCTAAATTTCAGTTTGGTTATAGGGATCTTGGTGGTTGCATTTCTTCTAAATTAGTTGAGTCCCATGGTCTTCATGTTAATAAAATGGGGTGGCTTGGTTGCAGCCCCGTTTTAGAACACTTTGTCGTGTTTTGGTTGGTTCTCACTCATCCGGGCTCGGAATTATTCATCGTTTGTCTTGTTATATTCCTGACTGTATGAGGAATTTTTTGACAAAGTTTCAGAATTTTTCTCAATCGTTTGGACTTGTTGAGAACCGATCCAACCTATTGTGCAAAATAGCTCATGGGCAGCCCCCTATTTTAGCATGTTTCAGGCCCGAATCTATTATGGCGTGCTCCTATTTGCTCTAAGGAACCTGTAGGCCATGATTAGGGTCTAAGTTCAGTTTAGTTTTGAACAAAGTGGGGTAGTGGGCAATGTGGGATTGGTAAGTATGGTTCGGTTTGTGGGATTTTGTAGGAATGTGTGCTAAAGTAAGCAAACTACTCTACCCCATTTCGCCCCGTCTCTTTCTTGGTATGGATCCGATATTTGGTTTTAAAATGCATGATGTAAGGATGTATTATTTTGCCTACCTATTCCCCGCTAAGCATGGCTAGGACCTCGTGTACATGTCGGGCTGGTATTTGTATTCATATGCGTATTTCTGTGTTTCGATTTTGACATTTCAGGGTGCATTCGGCTTGTCGACCGACTCTTATACGCTTGGCTAGGACCACAAAGATGCGACCCATCGTTTGATTGGTTGAGTGTTTATGTTAGATACTGAGTAGGTTGGTGTGATTTGAGTCATTTATGTAGCCTAAGAGGTCAAGCTGATCTTTGACCCATATGTTCCCACATACCTATATCTATTGTTAGATAATGAGTTTTGGGCTCAGAGGGGTGCTACCTCATATGAGGTACCTTCTCGATAGGTAACCTAATCCCTGGACCCATAATCTAGTTTTTCGTAGACGCTTTTTCCATATAATCGAGTCATAGGGTTTTTGTTCTTACTTGGTTTTCCTTTATAAAACAAAACAAAAAGTAAGTGGCGACCCAAAGCAAAACCGCCTCCTCAAGGACATTTTCTAAAACTTGGAAAACCAACCCACATTTTCTTTCATTTTAAAAGCGAAGTCACAATACCGTGGATCGAGTAGGTCCACAGTGCCGCTAGCAACGGGCTTCGTGCTTGTGCGCGTACTAGGATTCAATTTTGTTGGAAGTGGTTTAAGAATAGGCTTTTGAGGCTCTTCTACTACTTCCTTTCCACTGCCCTCCTCAGTCAGCAATGGGGAGATTGCTTCATTTTGTTGTTTACTTTGCTCCTCCACTGTGGTGTTAATCAGACTCTTCTTCTGGATTCACTTCCTCTTGGTGAACATGCTGCTGATTGGTGAGCCTTGAAATGGAGTACTGCAAGTTGTCAAATTTATGATCAATTTCACATTGCACGTTGTCAAATTTCTTATCAATTTCACTTTGAAGCCTATCTAATTTTTGGTTCAGAGAGTTCTCCACAGTATGAATTCTTTGACTTAATTGGGCATTGAATGTCTTTTGCTCTTCCACAACGTCACCCACCAACTTGGTAAGGTTCAAAATGGCTTGTTCAACTGGAGAGGTTGACTGTGGTGGTTGAGGCTGAGGAGTTGAAGCATAATATGGAGAAGCAGGAGGTGCATACTGTCCCCATGAGTGATTTAGGTGGTTCCCCCAACTAGGGCTGTGTTATCAATATGGTGCATTTGTTTGGAGGTACCATGCATGAGGGGGCACACTCATCTGTGAGGGTTTCTATAAGTCCCTCATGGACCTATATGTATTAGGGTTTCTCTCCACTGGGTACTGACTGTGATGTTCTTCCTTTAGATGTTCCATTGGCCTCAAACTGATATTCAATTCAGAATTGGGCTTCTGAAGAATACTGACTTTAATCAACCTGCCTTCTAGATTTCTAATCTACTGAAACATGGATTCCTGCAAAAACAGGGCAAACACTTAACGACTAAGAAACAATCCTACCTAAAAGGTTAGGGTTACCTAAAAAAAAAAAAAACTATGAACTGAAACTAAGAAGACTAACAGTAAAATATATACAAGAAAAAAAATGATAAAAGAAATTCACCATGACTTGTGATGAGGATCACAAGTATTCATTAGGTCATCATTGCACTTGGCACCATCCCCGGCAATGGCGCCATTTGATTTGTGTGCGTAGGGGTATGCCATCAACAAAATTAATGCACAAATTCCTCACTGTTCTTGTGCTTCCTTCTTTGCGGTATAGGTAACTTTAGGGTCGAACACGGATGAGTTTTTCTTCGCACAAATGATTAATAGGCAGGGCCCGAAATGGTAGCATTCAATTTGGATTTTTGAGTTTTGGTAAAAGCCTTCTCAGGTTGAATGTTTGGAAACTGAAAATGAAATGAAATAAAAAGTAAAATATAACTCCTTGAAGTGTTAGGTCACTGGGGGTCGGATTCCTAGGGCTACTGAGGGTTTCTAGGGTCCTTTCCTCGCATTGGGGAGGATGACCTATAGTCATTTCTCGAATCGGATCTTCATTTAGCTATAAAAATTTACCTTTAATAAATATCCTTTGAAAAATGGCATCCACTGGCCATTAGTGCTCTCGGTCATTAAAGCACAAGTCACCTTGACTCACCTTACAATGGATCATAAATGATAACTAACAAACATCAATGGATCTAACATTCATCCAATGAGTCAACTCCCCACCAAAGTAATAACCAATTTCAGAAGTGACTCAAGGATCAAAACTACAAAGTTAAAAAAATGAGAACAGTAACAACAGTGGATACTTGCGTGAAAAACATGGAACCTCTAGTTGCCTTCAAATCCTGCACCCAGCAACCTTCTCCTTCAAGGAGGAAGGGTTTCGAGCCACTCATCCTCCAAGTTGTCATCCTTGGAGGGTGTTTGGCTAGTGAGAAAGGAGAGAAAGTGAGGAAAATGAGAGAAAATGAAGAAAGAGCGGGAAGTCTTTTTGAAAGCTTCCATACTATTAATGGTAAGATCTCTCTCTTACGATTACATCGGGAACATATCTTGCCCTGATATGAAATTACAAAAAAAAAAACCAAAACCAAAAGCTATTACAAGGGACAAAACAAGAACCAAAGGGGACAAAAAGTCAAAAATCAAAAGCGACATAGATAGTCTTTGGAAACTGACTTGATGCATGAGGTGAATAGTGGCGGGAGGCTAGAGCAATTTTGCAACTGCGAAATTCGAAGGTTCTTGAGAATTTTGCAAAATTCTGCCGGTGACTGATTTCCTTGCATTTTACGTTCTTAACCATATGGTCTACGATCTGCAATACTGAGTTCGACTCGAATTCTTCGTGTTTGGATCGACTCAACAATTTTAGCATAAATAGCTTGCAAAAACTACAAAATTAGCCACAAAATGCGATTAGTAGAATAGTAGGGACCTTAGTGTGCCAATTGGGTTAATTAAGCTGATTAGTACATAAAAAGTGCTCAAAACTGTGATAAACAAAGGCTGAAATGTAGCTTTTATTGTTAATCAATTACACCCTTAGAGACCTTCCATTAGGCTTCGACTCACCATTTGACATGTGTAGATGGCTAATCGAGGGTGTAGCGACCCCGTTTCGGCTCGACCGGTTCAGGCGGATCAGTATGAAACCGGGGGCCTTTAGTTCTTCTTTTTATTTTACGTGTTATTAGATTTTCTTTTCAAAAAAATGTCGCGGCGAATCCACTGGCCCGACTGAATGGCGGATCGAGCGGGAGCACAGTTTACTCAGACGTTTTCATTTTATCTTATCAAAACATTTTATAATGTCATTTAATTATGGAAGAAACGTTTGGTTTCAAGGCGGCTCATAAATATTTACAATTATTTTGGTCGGTAGGCAGTAAACATTTAACAAAATATTTAAAAGAGGCATTCATGCCTTTTCAAAATGATATACAAAAATCAAGGTTCCGAGTTTAACCCTTTTTGTTTACAAAATACCATGTGTTCAAAAGAAATGATATGCAAATGACGGGATATATACTTATACGCCGTACTCTCTCTATAACTCTGCGCTTCTTGATCTTGGCCTGCCTTTTTGCTTACTCGATACCTGCGCATAGATAAAACTATACGCTAAGCATTTTCATGCTTAGTGGTTCTATACAGTTCTATTTCAATATTCAATTTAACTTGGCAGCGTACATGCAACATCGAGCCATGCCTATTATATCCAACATATACTCATATATTCATTTCGCATGCTTTCATTTATAAATCATTTATCATATCACAACTTGCATTTTCAATGCAATAATTCAATTCACAATTCAATTTATGAGATTTAAGCGTATACATAAAATCTCATTTATACTCGTCAATGTTGGTTATTTTACTTTGACTATTCAAATCCATTCCCAATGAGATTCCGTTTGATGAATGAGTCTTATTATCGTTGATAATGTCTCTGCGTTGCGGTCGGTCTCCAGTCGCAGCCGGATGCCGTTTGGTGCACCCCGACATGTGGTATCACTTAAATGCCATACGCCATCATGACGGATGCCGATTGGTGCATCCGCAAAGTGGGACATTGGACAATTTCGGGTGCCGCCGTGTGAATCTTAGATTGGTGCATCTCGTCAAGCGGTTCATTCGGTATATCATTGCATTCAATTCAAGATGTAAAGTGTGGAATTTGTTTACAATTCGATTTATCATTCGCATTCATTCAGTTTTCAAATATCGGCGTTTCGATTATTATTCACTTTCGTATTATCTTTTCAAAGATATACTCAATCCATATACTCATTCACGTACTCATTTCATATACTCATTCATGTACTCATTTTGTAGTTACTTGGTAAACTACCAAAATACTTGGAATAAGAATAGAGTCAGAGAACAAACCGAAGTTATCGGATCTAGTTTCATATAACCGATCTCGGTCTAGGTTGAAACAATCATCACCCGTCCCTAGTCAATAACAATCACGCCACCCTTAGTGGATAAACAATTATCATATTTTTAGTGAATGACAATTTATCTTTGTTAGCGGTTTTGGGTTAAGACACTAAGTCTGCCCAATGACGAAGCTTCGCCTCGGCAGCGAGGTACGGTACACTTTTCCTTTAGTTCTATCCTTATTTAAACCCCCATTAATCATTTCTTAAGGTCCCCAACAATGGTATGATCTGGGACTGCGGTCTGTATATAAGCAATTTCTTTGGAAGCAATGAATGCTAGTACCACTTTATTTGAAATGGTACCGAGTCCCTGCCAGTGGGTACTTATTACCCGAGTTTAGTGGAAATATCAGTACCACTTGCCCTGCATCATGGGTACGGTGCAGCTATGGGTTTGCCTAGAAGCGTTGGATTTGGCATTTTCACCCATTTTCTTCCACAAACCCTCTTCAATTCATCCCATATCAAAAATCCACCATGGAATCCACCCAAAACAACTCCAAAGGTGGTTTAGAATCAATGAAAACGCCTTTCTCCCAAGTTAGGGCTTTTCCCCAGATCAGAACATAAGAAAGGAAGTTAGGATTTGATTTTTTCTTATATCTCTTGAATCTCCTGTAGGTTGCTTGATCCCTTAGGAGGGAAGAAATAGGAAATAAGAGAGCCCAACCAAAACCACTCCTTGCAAACCCTAACCTTTCTCCCCCTTTTCTCCTCCCATTCTCTCAAAAACGGGTTTGCTCAACAAATGAGCTCCCATGCAAAGACCACTTTTGGTCTTTTAAAATCCCACTTAAGTGTAAGGCCATGTTTGACCTTCCACTCTATTCTCATTTCTCATTTTCTCCTTTTTGGTCTTCAATTCTTTATTTCCATAAGGCCTTGTTTGGCCTTTAACCCATTTTTCATTTAAGTCTCCTATTATTCCACTTTGGCCATTCATTTATCATAAATTCACCTAGACATTTATTCTTTATAACAATTGACCCTTAGGTCCTCATTTTACAAATTTTCACATTTGTCCTTTTTCACTTGGGTTATTTCCGGGTTCGATCAATTTTCTCATTTTAGCATATAATATCAAATCATATGCTTACACTTTCAATTTACATTTCACAATTTATCAATTTATCAAATTTCGAAAAAACCGAGTTTGGCTCGATCATACCCGAAATATATATAAAATTATTATAAAGATTCTAGGGTATTTTTAGAGACGAGAGGCGGGACGTCGGGTCGTCCAGTCTTGTGAGCACCACACATGTTGACCAATAGGCTTTTCTTTGAAATTTGTAGTGATTGCGAGGCTCTTACCGTTGCAGTGAGGTTAGGTGCGGTGGTAGTAGGAGTCCAGAGTAACATCTAGGAGTTCGGGGCACATCATCCTCTGATATTCACAAGGGGAGGATCGTGGTGGCAAACCATTGGTTTATGGAGTCGAGGAAGGTATTGGAGGCTATAGGTACTTAGATACGACCCGAGATCGGGTATTGCATTCCAGGTTAGAGTGAGGCCTAAGTGTGGTGGAATTGGGTAAAGACCTCTAGGGATCTAGAAGCAATGACTTAGGCAGAGTTCCATGAGCTTTTCATGGGCAAGTATTTTCCGGCCATTGCTAGACATGCAAAGGCGAGTTCCTAAATTTGAAGCGAGGGCTATGGCGGTGATGGGTATGTGGCCGGAGTTCACGGGTTGGCTAAACTCTTGACGATTATGTGGCCACATATGAGGCCAAGGTTAGGAGATTTGAGAATGGGCTGAGATTGTCCATTCGGGGCAGGATTGTAGGACTTCGCCTACAAGACATGGACTCTATGGTTAGGATGGCCATGACCATAGAGAGGGAGATGGAGGATGCACGGAGCACTCGGGATGCGGGTGTTAGTGGCAAGAGGAAGGAGAGTCGGTCTTCTTCTAGTCCGGGAAAGAAGCAGATGGCTTCTAGTTCACGTGGGTTCAATTATGATCCTTGGACTAGGGGGCATATCGGGGTGCCACTCAGCGAGCAGTTATGTTTTCATTGCGGCGGCGAACATATGAGGAGGGATTGCCACTTAGAGACCGAGGACCCCGGGGTTTAGGGGTAGGAGCATTCCCGATCGGCCGTGGAATGACGGATCTGATATTCCTCCACTGTAGTATGGGTCAAGGCTGCCTCGATCCTGGGGTACCTTACGGGCACCTCCTGTTACATGGGTAGGCGGGTTATGGGCGAGCGAAGGCGAGGCCTGAGCTGAGCGTCGAGGATTTAGGGCGTGTCTAGCATCCTACGGTGAGTTAGTGGATCATTCCCGAGTTATACAGGGTATGTTCTTGCTATCTCACCTATGGGCAAGAGTATTATTTAACTCTGGTGCAGCGCATTCATTCATTGCTACATCAGTTGTGGTAAAGTTGGGCTTGGAGGTTGAGGCCTTGGAGGAGCCCATGTATGTGAGTTCTCTCCTAGGGACTAGGGCGAGAATATGGATGATATATCGAGGATGCGAGTTAGAGATCTCGGGGGTTCTACTCACAATGGACCTGAGGGTCATGGACTTGTCAGAGTTTGACGTCATCCTTGGGATGGATTGGTTGACGGCATACAGAGTCGTCATCGATTGTAAGCGTAGGAGAGTTACCGTCTACACATAGGACGGTATTCGGGTTACGTTTCAGGGGGACAAGCATGGTGTTTTCCCCGGTGTATGCGAATCCGGTATCAAGGGCGGTTGGTGGGTTGCGTTGCTTAAAATGCACGGAGGATGAGAGTGAGGCCAGGACTTAAATCTACCTCAAGTAGTCTGCGAGTATGAGGATGTTTTTCCAGACGAGCTATCGGGATTGCCTCCACAGAGGGTTGTAGACTTCTGTATTGAGTTACACCTTGGTACTTCGCTCATCTCTATGACTCCACACAAGATGCCACCAGTTGAGTTGCAGGAGCTCAAGGTCCAGTTATAGGAGTTACTGGATAAGGGGTTCATTAGACCGAGCACTTCACCATAGGGGCACTCCGGTCCTATTTGCGAAGAAGAAGGACAAGACCCTTCGACTGTACAGTGATTACGGACAGTTGAATAGGGTTACGGTCAAGAATGGTACCCATTGATGAGGATTGATGATTTGTTTGACCAGCTGAGAGGAGTGCGAGTCTATTCCAAGATAGACCTTCGCACTAGTTACCACCAACTAAGGGTCAGAGAGACAAATATCCCTAAGACAGCGTTCAGGACGCGGTATGGGCACTTTAAGTTCTGATGATGCCCTTTGGATTGTGAATGCATGCATTCCATGGACCTCATCGTGATCTGACCTATTTGAATCAGGTTGTCTTAGACGCCGTGGATGACATTTCATTAATCCCGGTCGGAGGAGGAACGCGGGGTCATGCGAGATTGTTTACGATTCTTTGAGACCATCAACTTCCTCCCGCCAAATTCGATGGCTACGAGTTTTTGGCTTATTGTGAGATTTTGGGACACATGGTGTATCGACTTACGGCATGTCGGTGGACCACTGAGAGGTCGAGGTCATGATAGGTTGGAGACCGAAGTCGGTCTTACGAGATCGTAGTTTCTTGGGATTAATTTGGGTACTACGGGAGATTCATTGAGGATTTCTCGATTAAGCGACACCTATGGCTGAGATTAACGGGAAGGAGGTCGAGTTTGATTGGGATAACCTTGATGCGAGAAGGCATTCCCGGGAGTTGAGAGAACTCCTGCGGCTCTTATCTTGATAGTCGGACCAGTGGGGACGAGGGGGTACACAGTGTATTATGGTGCCTCGAAGGCGACTAGGATGTGTTTTGATGCAGTCCGGGAGGGTAGTAGCTTATGGTTCCCGCCAGTTGAAGAATCATGAGCAAAATTACCTCACACAAGACATGGAGTTAGCGGCCATAGTCTTCGCCTTGAAGATTTAGTGCCACTACTTATATGGTAAGCAGTTCGAGGTGTACTCAGACCACAAAAGTCTGAAGTATATCTTTACGTAACGGGACCTCAATATGAGGCAACGCATATAGATGGAGTTCCTAGAGGATTATGACTTCACTTTACATTACCATCCTGGTAAGACAAATGTGGTGGCTAATGCACTCAGTCGGAAGTCACGGGGAGCATTGGCGATTACCAGCTTCCAGGGAGTGGCGGATGCTTTCGAGGCCATGGGGCGGTTGGACTCTGATGTGAGCGAATTTCAGAGAACACGATGGGGTGGTGGCTATCTGCCCGGAGTCTGCAGTGGGCGGGTGATTGGAGTCGGGGCATGGCGAGTTGGGTGTCCATCAAGGACCGGGTGCGGTTCGGTGTGGGTGACGAGGCTGGACCATCCCACCACGGATGGTAGTCTTCGATTATAGAGGGCGAGTAGTGGTTCCCCCCAGGTTGACCGATTTGAGAGAGGAGATCCTTAGGGAGTTCAGCGCGCTCCGTTTTCTTTATGCGTCAAGTGACACGAAGATGTATAGTGATCTTTGTCGCCAGTACTACTGGAGCGAGATGAAGAGACACGTTGGGGACTTTGTTCAACGATGCCTCACGTGTCGACGAGATTAGGCTAAGCACCCGAGCTACGCGGTACACTCGGCCCGTTGGGATGGTACAGGTGGAAATTGGGAACCGCGACCACGATGGATTTTGTGACCCACTTGCCACGGACAACGCAGAGACATGATGCGATGTGGGTGGTAGTGGACCAGCTCACGAAGTCGGCACATTTTCTAGCCATGTGGATGACCTTCACACTAGAGGAATTCTGCCGGTTGTACATCAAAGAGATCGTCCGACTACATGGAGTGCCAGTATCCATAGTATCGGACATAGACCCAAGGTTTTTGGTGCACTTTTGGAAGAGCTTCCAAAGGGCTATGGGGACACGGTTGACCATGAGTACAACTTTCCACCCACAGACAAATGGCCAGTCGGAGAGGACCATACAAATTTTAGAGGACATGCTGCGAGCATGCGTCCTGGATCATAAGGGTAGCTGGGAAGAGCACTTGCCCTTAGTGGAATTCGCCTACAACAACAGTTATTAGGCGAGTATACAGATGGCACCCTATGAGGCATTGTATGGGAGGCCATGCCGATCGCCTATTTGTTGGACCGAGGTGGGAGAGAGCTCCATTACGGGTCCAAATTTGATTAGAGACACCTTGGAGAAGGTGAGCTTGATACGACAACGTCTTCTCACGGCTCAGAGCCGGTAGAAGAGTTATGTAGACAGGCGACATCGACCTTTAGAGTTCGAGGTTGGTGATCATGTCTTCTTAAAGGTGATGCCTAAGAGAGGAGTGGTCAGATTTAGCAAGCGCGGGAAGCTATCGCCGAGGTTTATTGAGCCCTTTGAGATACTCGGAGGGTGGGCGCGCCAGCGTGGGTTGGCTTTCTACTAGCCCGAGCGTAATGGGTGTCGTGGTATTACACGTCTCCGTACTCGGAGTGCATCGGATCCGGCTCATAGCCAGAATTTGGATTAGGGGAGAGATTAAGAGTTGACATGATGGACCATCAAGGAGGGACCGGTGCGCATTATGGATAGCGGGATCAGTTTTTGCAACGGATCATGAGTATGAAAGTGTTGTAGTAACCATAGTAGAGTGGAGGGAGAACCAGCGTGGGGCAGGGACACGATGCTGATCGCTATCCTTAGCACGATTTGGGGATGAAGGTATGAATTTAGTTGTTCCCAATATTAGTATTGGTTCCTGAAACATGACATGAGTGCAGTTTGCATATACGTGTAGGTTGATGTGATTAAATGCAAGATTTCGGGACGAAATTCTGCTAAAGAGAGGGAATGTAAAATCAAAGAAAATTCTAATTTTCTCAAAAGGAATCAAAAACGGTAATTCGAGAAAATTCTAATTTTCTCAAAGAATAAGAGTAATTTGATTAAAATCATGAATTTTTCTAAATCTCGGATGATGAAGCAGGCTTCAGATTGGAATGAATCTCATGAAATCTAGCTACCACGTCCAATTTCGTAGAATTTACGTCGAATTCTAGGCAGTCAGTTGCGTTTTTCGAGGCGTGGAAGTGTGGGACACTTGGCTATGAGTGGTAAGGAGGTCTTGCGTGTCACAGGCGAATGGGTCAAACATGAGCTCAAATGTGGTAGCCAGGTGATATGTGGCATCATGTAAATTTGGAGGGAAATCCGTGGTAGATGGATAAAGAGGATGAAATCCAAGTCAACCAATGAGGGTTGACATGTGGCATGAAGATAGTCTCTTGACCCCCTTGACTGCTTAAATTTGGATAGGGGGGAAAGAGAGGAAAAGAAATAAGAGATAAAGAGGAAGGGTTTTCCCAGGTGAGAGAACATTCTTCTGCCACAGAGATTTTACAGTGATTCGTTCGGCAAACTCCGACGAGGCAAGAAGCAAAGTTGATCCCCACTGCAAGAGCTATGCGTGGGTACCAGTTTTGTGAAGTTTCTACAAACTTCGAAAGGTAGGGGTCTTCTCTTACTTGTTTTATTCTTTAGCTAAGAGTCATCTTAATGGATAGGGATATCTTGAGGTCTGGATGGCTGTGTTTTTGGTTCCAAAAGATTTGGACTGAGTGAAGAAATCCCTAGAGTGGTTTCTCAGATCTCGAGACTGGCCAGGTGGACTGTTGTGTGTGGCCTTGAGTGTGAATATGTTATTGCTTGATTGAATAACATGTTATGTTATTTGTCTGCGATGCTGTAGAGCGAGTCCCGAGGCAATTTGGATTTTATATTAGCCCGTATGAGCTAATTTTTATGTTATTCTTTGTGTATGAATGAATAACATGATGATTGTGGATAAATTACATTGGTATATGCATTACTTAATATATGCGTAGATTGTTGTGAAATAACATGGCCAAACATACCTTTAAGGATAACCTAGAATAATAGGTGTGAATGCATAACATGAAAAACTTGGTTGCTAAATGGATTTCAAAGGAAGATTTTCCGAAGAATTGCCTTGGAGAGTTGTCCAACAGTTCATCTCGGAGGAAGACCCATGACTATTTCGGAGAGTTATCCAGCAATTCACCTTGGAGGTTGTCGATAAATTTTCTTAGAAACTTCGATATTATGTTTTTAGAGCAAAACCTTTGTTTGAAAAAGTGTTTTCTCATAACAGCTTAGGCATGCGTGAAGTCGTCGAGGGAGCTCGAGAAGTGGGAAAGGGTGAGTCACATTCTCATCCATTTCTATGTAGACATTTAATTAGGAACATATGTTTTGCTTGAATGTTTGGTTTTGCCATTGCATGAGTAGGTAGGGAGTAACCCATGTAGGATAATTCGCTCTGGGCATTGCTCACCACAATAGAGAAGAGGAAAAATTATTTCCCCAGTCTTGAAGGTTCACTTGGGGATGGGGCCTTGCTCCAGGGGTCTTAGATCTGAGAAGAAATATGTGGCCTTGTTATGTATTTTTGTAAAAATGCAGGTAAGACCCTAGTTTTGGATAATTTACAATCAAAACAAATTGTAAGTCTGCTTTCCTTTTAACTATAAAATATACATTTTGGTGACTATGGATGTATGGGCCGACGTGACCATTTTTACTCATGTATGAGTCTCATGATATGAGACACACGGGGTTTAAACGAGGTTAGCGTTGGTCAAACGGGACCCCAGAGATGGGACGTCACATGTAGTAATGCAATTGCTTGTTGCTCGCCGTGGGCAATGGCTGAGTTGGGTAGGGGTTTGGGGAAGGGTTTTGATAGATTTTGGAGTTTACATTGAAGAACAAAGAAACGACAGAGAATGGAGAGAAAAACATGGTCTCTTAGGGTTTTTGTAGTATATATATGGAGATGTACAGTGGAGATAAAAGATGAAAAAATGAATGGTATGTATTTCACCAACCCACCAAAATTTTAATTTTTATTAGTCAACTTTATGAAGTCTATTTATGAATATATTTATTACTTTTATAATATTAATTTATTATAATTTATTATAATATTAATTTGACTTACAAAGAAAAAATCTAAAACCTAACATTATGTTGTCAATTTATGAATTAAAATTTTAATTATTTAAATGTTCAATTTCAGACTAATTAATTAATTAATTTAAATTACACTACATGTGAATTTTTATTTAAATAATAATGGAAGATAGTTTATGCAAAAATAAATATTATATTAAAGCAAACTCAAAAAAAAAAAAAAAAATCATTACACCAATGCATAATTTTTTATTTTTGAGGTTTTTCACTTTATATTTAACTATTAAAAACCCTAATGAAAAAATCATATTTCATTAATATTAGTGATAAATCATTGATAAAAAATTATTTCATTTCTTTTGACATAGACTTAAAAACTGTTTACTAATCATTTCGAGGAAAAAAAAAATAGATGCAGTACTTAGTCAGTAATAGCAAAATAAAAAAGGAAAAAAAAAACTGAATGTGAAAAATACCAAATTTTGGTTTGCTATTAATATGGTTCATTTAAAATTGAATTGGGTACTACTTAATATTTAATATTTAATTTTATAACTAAATAATATTAATAAAAAGAAAAGTAATTCATAAATAAAATTTTAATTATAATTTTTTTTTAAATTTTATAACTCGATCATTTTATTAGTTACTTATATATTTTAAAATTTTAGATAAAAAATTTGTTTATAAAATAAATTGCTATACTAATTATTTACAATTTTAAATTTTAAAATATCTATTCAATATTATAAAATAATAGTCTACTGTTAGTAGTTTAAATTAAACTATTTCATTTATTAATTATATAGAAATTCTAAATACATATTTAACGTAAAATAGAAGTTTTTTTTTTCAATCTAATTTTCTTTCATATGTTAAATATATAACTACTTTTATCTGAACTTGTTAAATAAAATATTTTTATTAAAAATTACCTCATATATTGTATAAATTCATAGATAATATTGATATAAACATTTATTTTTTGTCATAATTTATATGCGTTTACCATTTTCTTTATAATATTTTAATTATTTAATATGTATTCGAACGCTAAAATTATATAATTAATTAATATTTTAATAAGATTTTTCCAAAATTTATATATGTACCCAAGAATAATTTTATAATTTATGTATTTTATTTAAATTTGATGATAAAGATAATATAATTCATTTTATTTTAGCAAATCTATGATTTTTAATTATAAAAGTTTGAATTTTAAAATACAAACTCAAATAATTTTCATTGGTTTTAATTTGTTCAAAAATAAAACAAGACTATTTATGTCATTATATAAAACATATATGTCCTTTTTTGTCCAAAAAAGTTTTCCCTTTATTTGTACTTTTATATATATAATAGATTATATTTATTTAATATTAATACTTAAATTATATTATGATGTCCTCTATAGTTTTTTTTTTTAAGTATATACACTTTGTTAATAACCACCTTAGACAATAAAAAACATTCTCATATTAAGGTGACAAAATTAAGTGATAATATAAAAGTAGTTAAAAACAAAATTGGCAAAGTTTAAAAAGAAGTATACCTATTTAATACCACAACATAATACTAATATTTACATGTATGAGATAATAAAACGAGCTTGTTCCAGGGAGCTTGTTTAATGAGCATACAAGCAGGCTTGTTCTAAGCTTGCACTTAACAAGCATACTTTCAGGAGCCTACTTGAGCTGTTCAGAGCACACTTTACACGAGCCACGTTCAGGTACGCTCCAGACCACTTTCATGGGCACAGCTCACGGAGCCATGTTCAAGCCATGTTCACAAGCTGTTCCCGAACCTATTTCGCGAACTTCGTTTATGAGGGTGACGGCCAGAGTTTGAGGGTGTTTCAGGCTCATTCGTTTAACTTACGAGCCTCAAAATGATGTTTAGGCTCGACTCGTTTAACTTAATAAACGAGTTCGAGCAAACTTTTAACGAGCCGAACGCCGAGCAACTCGCGAGTAGCTCAGCTCTGTTACAATTCTATTGGTGAGACTTTCTAGGCGTGAAATTAATAACGATTTTTTACCTTTTTTTTTTTTTTTTTTTAATAGTAATCTACCAAATTCATTGAGGGGGGAATGAACTTAAGCTTCCATTCATGACACTCCATTAAGTCAAGTTTCCATTTATGACATTTCATTACTCACATTTAAGATGAGTAAATGGAATCACCTTTGTAAACCCTATAAAAGGTCTTCATGACCTCTTGTAAAACACACCGAGATTTATTTCTCATTCTCTCTCTCTATCTATCTCTCTCTTTCTCTTTCTTATTCCTCAGTTCTTCCTTTTCTTTTGCTATATACAAAGGAAGAACATTATATTCTCTTTCATTTAAAGTTGCATTTTATAATATTATTCACAACATAATGAAATTAATAATGGTTTTTTAGGCTTTTTTTTTTTTTTTTTTTAATAAGCAACCAGGTTTACTTTAGCTAGATTTAGTTTGTCTATAAGCATTTTCTCTACGTAATTAAAGTTTATAACTTAAGAGTAAGTTGTCCTTGAAACCTGAGTCAAATGGAAAATGAGTGGGATCGATAAAGAGAAGAATTATGATCAAATCCAAAACATAGTACTACAATATAATATGTAAAGTAAATAGATGTAAAAAAAAAACTTAATAATAAGCTTGAAGCCTCTTGTACCATCTATTGATATATTCTCAAGTTAATAGATTGGACAATTGAATGACTAAGCTAAACTTAATTATTTGTTGGATTTTTAATAAAACATATAAGTTACAATATCCTTCTTAAGCTATGTTTCATAGGTAGGATATAACAAAATATGCATATCATATAATATCATGTCCCATTCGATAGGAACTACATTTTCTAAATTCAATATCTTGGAATATACATATTCTGTGAAAAATAATATTATAAGAAAGAATATCCAATAATATGTCAAATTGTTATAGTTAATTTATTAAACAAATAAAAATAATGATATAAATAAAATTTTAAAATATTTAATATTTAATAGTACTAGTTACTACAATATTCAAAATTTATTGGAATATAGATATCTGAATCTTATTAGCATACTTATGCAGCAGGGATAAAAAAGGTTAATGATATATTTTACGACGTACAGTCTGTTCTTTTTAGTTGAATATAAAATAAGTAATGATATAACTTATATTATATCATTACCCGCCAAATAAGAGATAACTAAAAGATATTATGTGAAAGTAAGAAGAAAGCATTCTTGTTACCTTGATCATCTGAACCTCGGGGCATCAGTAACGCAACACAAACCTGCAAAAGGGGCGATTACGATGTGATGGAGTGACCCTCTAGATGATTAAGTCGACCAGATGAAGAAGATGGAGGCGGAGAATTTGCATAGTTAAATTGTACCTTCCTCGTGGTCCACGATTTACTAGAAAGTGGTTCGAATATTAAATGATTTTAGGAAGAAAATCTCTTTGTGCCAGGGATAAAATCTCTTGCTTGTATCAAAGTTAATTATTCTTTATCAAGGATTAATCTTTTCAGGAAGTAAGGGATAAAAACTGGGAAATCAGTAGATAAATATCTCTTTAGCGTATTTTCCGCTTTTATATATTTATCCATAACGAACTTCTCATATGTGGTAGGATAGCCGTTTGAGGGACTTGAAACCCTAGACAGATCGCCATGAAGTGAGCCTTTCACAATACACCCTGGCTTCCTCAAACGGGTTTCAAGTCTCTCCTGTTTGGTTAGTTCCCGCCTTGCTTCAATACGGTAAGTGGGCTTGGGCCGCTTCATGATGCGGACCCAAGAGGGCCCTAGGCCTATTGAGTGG
This sequence comes from Tetrastigma voinierianum, assembly GCA_016808115.1. NCBI lineage: Eukaryota > Viridiplantae > Streptophyta > Magnoliopsida > Vitales > Vitaceae > Tetrastigma > Tetrastigma voinierianum. Next base: position 700,445 of record JAEQBH010003196.1, read on the forward strand.
TGGGTTTAGGTCTAAAGTTCATGGTGCTCCTGTGCCCACTTTTCCCAGGCGAGGGTTTTACGATTCTTCGGTCGGGGGAAAACCTCTCACAGCTTGAGCTTTGAGTGGGGAAAGTTGAAAGGACTTGGAAAATTAATGCTTACATCAAACGCACTAGAAAGTGAAGCGTGTTTAGATATGAAGTGCGTGGGGCGCACATGTTCCCCAATACATCTACAACGCATGATGTTCTGACGGCACATTTAATGCGCCTGTTACCACTTTGATATATAGGGGGTTGGGCTCAGAATCTTTTGTACCTCTTTTACTATTTCGGATCTTTCATACATTTGCAATTTCGTTCCTCCTGCTTTCTGTAATCTTCTCTACCAAGGGAGTCATTAGAGGTCCCTTGACCACTTTCAATTTTCCAGTGAGTTTTTTCAAACTTCATTTGTATTACCTCTATTGTGCTTTTTTCTATCTCTGTTTGTCGAGTATTTTTGGGTCATAAAGTTCTCATTTCTTCTTGAGTGTGTGAACATCGTTCGTCGATGGTGTTCCCAGGTTTTGTCGTTAGTTGGTTGTTAGACCTCCAAATGGGGATTTATTTTGTTTTTTGGCTGATCCTCCTTTACCTGCTTGTTTTTTTTTTTTTTTTTTTTTGTCTGTAGAATGGCTAGAGGTCACGAAGAGGCTTCCACCAGTCAAGTTAGGCATAAGAGGGGGACTCCTCAGGAAACGCCCAAGGTGAGCAACCTAGTCACTGCTATGTCTGTAGAAGACTTAAGGTCCTTCAGACAAGTCCCTACCACCATCAGACTAGAGATGTTAGACGATGTGGCTACCTCGACAATGGGAACGACAGATAACGCCGTTTATTTTACCCGAAAGCAGTTTGCTGCTAGGCTTTGCTTCCCTGTCCCTTCTTTGGTGAAGCAATTCCCACATTTTACTAGGGCACCTCTTGCACTCATACATCCGAAAATCTTTTGGATTCTTATGGGTTGTAGTGTGCTGAACTTTCTCTACCAGTTGGATATTTCACTGGTAGATATTTGTTTTATTTACACTTTGAAGCTCTAGATTAGGAGCCACCTATCTATGTCAGCCCATAGCCCCCGGCTACAATTTGTAATAGGGCTCTCGGACTACCCCAATACCAAAGCAAAATGGGTTGTTTTGGTTAAAGGTCTGTTGTATGAGAAGTCAAGCTCTCCAAGGCTTCCCTTTGACCTGAACCAGTCTCTCTCCTTCCCAGGTTTGTTTCAGCTTAGTGGGACTTGTGTTTCCTTAGGCTGTCTATGTTTTTTACATGCCCCTCATTATCGGAATTTTGCATGTTTTGACATGTTCTCTTTTCTGAAACTTTGGAAAAGTAAGCGCAGCCGAGACATGCTGGTTAGCTGGGTGGAAAAGGCTAGTCTTGAGCGCACCAAACGACTTCTAGATATCACTAAGCGGGAGAGCAACCACGAGCTCCTCTTATTCATGAAGAACTTTTGGGAATTAGGCGCCAGCTCCTTCTCCTACATAGTCCCCGTCATTCCCCACCTATTGCCAGCATAGCTTGTTAGGGGCGAACACTTTACTCTTGTCGACCTCCTAAATTCAATCCTAAGTAGCTCTGCACAAGCAGGGTACCCTCAAGAGCATCAAGTTAAGACTACTCAAGAAACCTCAGCTACCTTTGTCGAATGGCCAATCGCAGTGGACAAACGAGATTCTCGGCACATGCGAGGGCGACGAAGAAGACTAATCGGGGAAAGATCATGCTTCTTGAGAATTACGGGATTAGGGGCTTTGTGGATTGGGTAGATCTAAATTGACGAGGACAGGCCGGATGCCTCAAGGTTCGGGTGAGGTCAGCTAGTGGAGTTCCATTGTACGATCACTGGGAATACCTGAGGACCCGCCTAAAAGAAGTAAACACATGCGGTGCCTGATACCTCAATTATATAGAAAAATCCATGACCGACCTATCCAAATGTAGGTCATAACCACAACATACAAAATAGGGACCCATATGAGTTTAATACTAATATCAGAGCATTCTAAAATATTTGAAAATTTAGGGTTACAAAATAAAAATACATAGGTCCAACAAATCAAAGACAGATGGATGGGGTAGAGTACTGCAGCTGTCGTAGAAGGCGATTGTCGAATATGGCGCGAGTAGGCCTACAGTTGCTAGGACTGGGAGCAGTTTAAAACAATAAGCGTGAAATAAATCTCGGTGAGTGGCATAGTTTGTATGGAAAATAATGCCTTTATTTTTCGAACATTTCTTTACTCAAGACCTCCACTTCCATCTTTTGTAATGTTCCCGTTTAGCAAACATTCCCTGAAACCCAACTTTACAAAACCAGATACATGTAAATCATAACTCAACAATTTAGCCGACTATTATCAAGAACACTATAATGCAGGCGCACACAACATAAAAGCGTCATAAAACATGTATAACCACCATGTAAAGTAACCATGACATGCACCATAACCATAAGTATTAAAATAGTTATACCATATTCGGAAGAAAATCAACAAGCATTTCATCATGTACCCATCATAAACCCAAATCGATAAGCCCGACCTCACGACACAGTGGCAACTAATAAACCTGTGGTTACACCTTACTCCGAAATCAACAATGACCATTCATATGCGCGATCGCCGTAGTAGGACACCCACCTCACGATAACCAACATCGAGAATGTTGTGAGTAAAATAATGATGATAATGAGTCGGTAAACCCGACCTCACGGCACAGTGGCAAACTCAGAATACCAAACCGTCGGGTAAACCCGACCTCACGGTCGTGGAATTAATATATGACCGTTGGATAAACCCAACCTCACGACACCGTGGCAAACTCAGAATACCAAACCGTCGGGTAAACCCGACCTCACGGCCGTGGAAATAATATATAACCGTTGGATGTAACCAACCTCACGATACCGTGGCAAAACCGGGAGATACGAGCCGTCGGGTAAGCGGAGCCTCACGTAAATGGAAATAATATATAACCGTTGGATGTAACCAACCTCACGACACCGTGGCAATCTCAGTATACTAAACCGTCGGGTAAGCCCGACCTCACGGCCGTGGAAATAATATATGTAACTGTTGGATGTAACCAACCTCACGACACGTGACGTCCCAGTACCTGTATAAATCTTTGGACCAGTCCTGATGATGGGCGTATCATATATTCTTAGTATTACCATCCATTGCTTTTAACGTCACCGTGTCTTAAGTTAAGAATTTATGTGAATTTACTTTCCCTGACTCGATCAACTGCATTGATCTTTAGTTCATCATTCAAAGCAGAAATTGAGAAATGTCTCGATGACCATATTCCTTAACCAATTTTTAAACACATATATTTCAAAATCCATTTCATAAAACAATAATTTTTCAAGGGGTTAAACCCTATCCACATACCCCAATATCTAAATACCACGGACTCATCCACGAACCCGATCTGACTTCCAACCGGTTAAAATGTTGACAAAATTCACATGAAATGATAACTTGTTTTATATGAGGCCAGATAATCACATTTGTATGTCACGACCAACCATTTGATCAAAGCGATTATATATGAAATATTTAATCACAATAGATATATCCAACGTAATACCCCGAATCATTTTAAAAACATATAAACCACTCCACGGACTATAGGCGCTCGGTCTGCTCCCATGAGGATCGTCTCGGCCGTGAGCACATGTCTCTGTGAAACTCTGTAGGCTCACAATAACTGAACCAGCAACTGGATGCCCCGAGAGACCACCAGACTCAGCACTAGAACTAGCAAACCATCTATATTTGGACTCAGACGGGGTCAATTACATAGTCGCCCTATAGGCCCCAGATACGAATGGGGCTTTCCCAGGAGCTAATTTCTCAGAATTGAGCGAATCAAATAATTCCTAAAAACATCCAATTTCACTAATCTAACTTCAATTTTGCCAAATTTGACCAATTGGTACCTGTTCGATTCGACTTCTCGGTAGTACGAACAACCTAAAAATGGAAAACTAACCAAACGCGTCTAAAATTTACAAACCACATATCAGTAAATCCCCGAGACCAGAAACTCATCGGTACCATTACCTTGGTCCAACGGTCGCTTTGGTGGCGGGCTTCGATCAATAGTGGCGACTTTGTTTGGTGGGCAACTTCAGCGGTGAGGTCGCAACCGGGGCCAGGTTCGGGGGTTAAATGGTGGAAAGGAGCTATGGGCAGGCCTGAAATGGTAGAGCAGAAAACTCAGTGACCACGGTGGCGCCTGCGTCGCTCCGAGCCGTCAGCGGAGCGTTCGGCGGCGGCTCGCCGTGAAATTTCACCAGCGTGATCTTCCGGAGGTGGAGCACCTCCTAGGCCGGCGCGTGTAGCAATGTGGTGGCCGGTGGTGCCTCGTTTGGTCCAATCCCCCACGGCTCGCAAATGGTCAAAATGATGACTCGGGTCCCTGAGTTTGGAGAACTTCTCTAGGGTTTTGGAGTTGAATGGTGTTTTTGGGGGCTGGTTTTATTTAGCATCCAAAGTTATCGTGTTTATATAGGGGCCCTAGGGTCGTTTCGGGTAAAAATTTGAAGACAGTTTGGACACTGTTAAAACACTGATGTTTGAAATTACCAGGGTTATAGCTTTTTATTCGTAAGTCGGATTTGGACGTTCGACCAGTCTATGAACTCGTGTCCCGGCGAGGCCCTACGAATGGTGTCTTAGTAAACCCAAAACTATTCATCCTTGAAAAAGTCAACTTTGGTCCACATATAAGGTGCTGGTCAAACCTGGTCAAACTTAGTCAAACTTGGTCAAACTTAGTCAAACTTGGTCAACGTGTTTAAACTCGTATTATTTGGTACAAGTCATTACAACCTACCCCCCTTAAAGAAAAATTTCGTCCACGAAATTCGTACCTGTGTCATGGAAGGTGAGATGCGGTCAGCATTTGGTCCTCCAGTTCCCAATTGCCTCCTCGGTAGGTGGTTTCTCAAGGACCTTCACACTAAAGATATTGTCTTGTTCACGAAGCTCGCCTCTTCCACTTCCCGAGTCACACTTGCTTGGTACATTACATCATAGGATAAGTCATCCCACTCGTCTCAATCTCACAGTGCCTCCCCAACACGTATGAGGGATCTAAAATATACTTAAGCATTAGCATGGAGATCATGGAAGACATTATGGACTCGAGCTCCTGGTAAGTCTAATCTATAAGCCACTGGACCTACCCTCTCAACAATCTCGAGGTCCCGATGTAGCGAGGACCTTCATAAGCTACAGCGTGCAGCCCTTCCCGGAGAGAGCTTCAAGATTTCGATCTTCAACCTCAAACTCAAGATCCTTTCTTAAACATCCGCATGGCTCTTTTCACCTATCACGAGCTACTTTCAGCCTGGCCTTGCATTATAATATTAACCTTGCTCGGCAGTAGTTTGCTTTGCAATCTGGGACCTCAAGCAGATTGCTTACTTCAGTCCCTCATTTTCCTTTGCCTGCCGGTGCATTGTTGTTTCCCATATAATGCCTCATAAGGTGACATTTCAATGCTTGTGTGATAGCTGTTGTTATAAGTGAACTCTGCCAAAGGTAGATATTCGTTCCAATGTCCTTTGAATTGCAATACGCATGACCTCAACATATCCTCTAAGGTCTGAATAGTCCTCTCCGATTGTCCATCGGTCGAGGGGGTGAAAGCGAGTGCCATTCAACCGACACCTGGTTTCCTTCATCAGTCTTTCCCAGACCTCGAGTGAAATCGTAGATATCTATATCAGGATGATCGACCTTGGCACCCATTACAGGCTCGCTTATATGGTTCGTAAAGGAGTTCATTTGGTTTCTAAGGGAAAACTTCTCACGAATGGGTAGGAATGTCTTGGGGACTTGGTGTGACAGTGCCTTTTAAATGTTGTCATATCTATGAGTTGTGGGAGGGAGCTTGAATACAAAATCCATTGTGATGTGCTCCCATTTCCATTGGAATGGGTAAGAATTTGCGAGAAGTCCATAAGGCTTTGTCTCTCTTGCCTTTAACGTTGACACACTGGCGCTTGGATACATACTCGTGACCTCTCTTTTCATCCATGACCACAATAGCCTCCTTCGGCGATTGGTACATCTTGGGTACTCTTGGGAGTGCATAGCATAGAGGCGGAACTATGGGCTTCTAATATACGCACAACTCTTAATTCAACTGGAACCACAGAAGTCTAGAACCAATCACCAAGGCTCTATCGTTTCTAATAGAAATTTCCGACTGTTCCCCTTCTTCGACCTTCCTTCTCATGCTCATCAAATAGGGATCTACTAGTTGTGCCTCAAGAATTTGATCTACAAGTATCGGTCGTAGTTGGAACCTGGCAAAAAGTGTTCCTGAAACATGCACCCCCAACTCAACACCCAACCCTCACAATTTAACCATCAATGGGAGTTGTATTGTCTGCATATAAGCCAAGGAGCCTGTAGACTTCCTACTCAAAGCATCCGCTACCACATTTGCCTTACCTGGTTGGTAGTCAATAGTGTAATCATAATCCTTAAGTAGTTCCATCCACCTCCTTTGCCTTAAGTTTAGCTCCTTCTGGGTAAACAAATATTTAAGGCTCTTATGGTCGGTAAATATATCATGAGTCGCTCAGGTATGATAATGCCTCAAGTCTTCAATCACGAAAATTACGCGGCCCCGAGTTCCAAGTCATGGAGTAGGATAATTTGCTTCGTGCTTCTTCAAATGTGCAGGCTTATACGCCACAACTCTCTTATAACATCAACACGCATCCTAAACCTTGGTATGAAGCATCGCTGTAAACCTCGAACCCCTCGTTGCCCTCTGGCAATGTCAAAACAGGGGCTGATGTCAACTTTTCCTTCAGTGTTTGGAAGCTTTCCTCACACTTATTATTATAAATTTTACCCCTTTCTAGTCAAGCGTTAAAGTGGGTCCTGCTTATTTTGGGAACCCTTCTATGAACATGCGGTATGCCCAGCTAATCCTAGGAAACTCATGCTTTTGTCACCGTGGTTGGTTGCTCCCGGTTGCTCTTGCCTACACTTTATGAGGATCCACATAAATGCCATCGGCCGAAACCACGTGTCAGAAATCTACACTTTCGGCTCGACAAACTCACATTTGCTAAATTTGGCATACAAGCCCGATCTTTGCCGTCAGAAGTCTGTAACACGAACCCAAAATGTCTCTCATGCTCCAACTCGCTTCTCAAGTACACCAAGATGTCGTCAGTGAAATGATGACAAATCGATCTAAGTATGAATGGAAAGCCAGGGTTCATCGGATCCATGAAAGCTATTTGGGGCATTGGTGAGTCAGAAAGACATCGTACAGAAACTCTATAATGTCCATATCTCGTCACGAGCGGTGTCTTGAGAATGTAAGTTCCTAATCCTTAGATGGTACCCTGACCTCAAGTCGATCTTAGAGAACACTTTCGCACCACAGGCGATCAAATAAATATCAATCAGGAGCCAAGGATGGCTATTCTGAATGGTGACCTTATTCAGCCCCCTTTTGTAGTCTATACACAACCTCAGTACCTTATCTTCTTCACAAATAACAGCTCCCAAGGTGAAATCTTGGAGCCTAATAATCCCATCCACCAGCTCTTGTAAATGGGCCTTGGTCTTTATTTCGGTCGGTGCCATTCTATAAGGTGGTAAAGAAATAAGAGCTGTACCAGGGACCAAATCAATGGAAAAATCTATCTCTCTTTCTGGAGGTGGACCTGGAAGATCGTCAGGGAACACATCCAGAAAGTCCCTCACTACTGGTACGTCCTCTAATCTCGCTTCGTTGCTAGGAGTGTCAACTATATGAAATTTAAGATACCTAGAAACTGACCCTTTCGAGTAAACATCTAGCGATGGCGGAAATCAAACTGAAGGTGTCGCCTCACTCTCCATAGAGACTACTACTAGCAGTAGTCGGTCGTCTAAATATCCTTCCTTGGAATGTCTGTTGACTCTGTTGATTTGTGAGAAACTGGCTTGATCCATCCCGAGAGTCACATCCGATACTTTGAGATCTATTAATATCAAATGCCTTCCATATCTTGACCCTCAATAGAAAACAAGCTGCCCTTGGCATCGACTAGGCCATAGAGACTCTCTGTGGGTGTGGCAATCTCAAACCACATCCCAAAGGGCGGGTCATCAGGCTCGTCACCGACAATACTCCACATGAAATAAAGGAGTGTGTAGCTCTGGGTCGATGAGTACAGCGCATCGTCACCAAAAATAGATGTATTACTGTCCTGGCATTCGAGGGTGGCACACCTCTTTGTTGGTCATAGCATAGACTGCGCCTCCTAGTAGGTGAGTGCGTCCTCTCTGTCATCTTGTCTCTGGCCGTTTGGTGCGGGGCTGGCGTCCCTTGCTAAGGCAGCCCGAGGTGCGCCTGTGCAGCGTGTCAGGTCTCCATGCCCATTTCTTGGTTGGGTAGGCACTTGATCCTAGAACTCTAATTAAATTTGGATCCTCGATAAGGCGATCCCTCTGAAATGTCATCTGCCGCGCATTGGCATGTATTATCAACTGGCGTAGCCCGTCATGAATCTTGCGCAAAACGCATCTGAGTCGAGCGAGCGCCTCGGCTGAGACCCACGAAATAGCTCTTTGCCACTATTCGATTGAAATCCGAGGAACCACAATAATGTGTCCGCTCACATGAAACTCGCGACCGCTGGCACCACGCTGTCCCCCTTTGGATCTCTGTGCGAAGATCCGGGCAAATACCCTCTTGGACAATCCCATTTGGGGTTCACGAAGACGTGATCCGCCGATGCGATCGGTAGCTTGAGTAAGGCGTATTAAGTCTGTCTCTCTACCTCTAGAGCGGCGTCTCTCATCGACTGGTACATGGGATGATCGGACCACGAGGCTCAAGCTATATTAACCAGCCCATCGAGGAAACCTCTTCTTCTTCCTTCCCAGCAATAGATTTGAGGTGATCTAATAACTCTACGAATGCGGCTCGTGCTCGAAGCTGTCATACTACCACAGGTGAGGGTCTGAACTCGACCTCTTAGTCTCAAACAAAGTGGGTAGCTTCAGTGTGAAAGGCAGCCTTGAGCGTAGCCCGGGTGTAGCGTTTCCTAGTCCTCTCCTCGCCCACCACTTTGCATTACCCCAGCGAAACCGGCTATCTGACTGTCCTCATCCAGAACCTTTGCATACCCTTGTCGTCTTCTCTGTGTCATCCTTAGCGGAATGGGGCCACCATGGGATCCATTGGCACCATCAAACCCCTTTGCTCCCGGCCTGCAGGCCTGATCAACATTGCTACCCCGGGTGAACCCACATCCTCTCCGGTGGTCCCGAGGCCGGGCGCTCGACAAGATTTTCCTCATGGCTAGATTTTTGGAACTCCAGAAGCCTGGCGGGATCTCGTCTACCTCTGGGCACCATCCGGAAGGAGAACTGTTCCCAAGAATCAAATAACAGAATCAGTCCCAAAGATAAGGTTAGGAAGGTATACAAAACACTGGATGAGTCGCACAGCAATGTACAACCCCAAGGAATTTAGAAACCTAGGGCTCGATGCAGTGTGAGGGACAGAGCTTGGATACCTCCAAGGTTCCCAGGGTGGTCAGCCTAGTGGAGTTCCATTGTCTGATCCACAGGAATACACAAGGGACCCGCTTTAAAGGATAAACATGTAGTACTACAATACCTCGATTATATAGAAAAATCCACGACCAGACCTATCCAGTACTTAGGTCACCTTGATATACAAAATATAGGGACCCATATGAGTTTAATACTAATATCAGAGCATTCTAAGAGTATTTGCAAATTTAGGGTTACAAAATAAAAATACATAGGTCCAACAAATCAAAGACAGATGGATGGGGTAGAGTACTGCAGCTGTCGTAGAAAGAGCGGTGTCGAATCTGGCACGAGGTAGGCCACTGTTTGCGGACCTGAGAGGCAGTTAAAACAATAAGCGTGAGAAATAAATCTACGGTGAGTGGCATAATTTATGCGGAAAATAATGCCTTTATTTTCAGGCAATTTCTTACTCAAGACTCACTTCCACTCTTTTATAATGTTCCCCGTTTAGCAAACATTTCACAAAACCCAACTTTACAAAACCCAAATACATGTAAATCATGCTCGACAATTTAAGCGAACACAATACTCGAGAACTTTATGTCTGAGCTTGCACACAACATAAAGCCAATCATAAAACATGTATAACCGCATTGTAATAAAGTAACCATGACATGCACCATAACCATAGAGTATTAAAATAGTTATGCCATATTCGAGGAAAATCAACAACGTACCATCCATGTACCCATCATAAGCGGAAATTGTTGGCAGGCCTCAGAGCATAAGTGGCAACTAATAAACTGTGGTTGCATTTAAGAAATCCAGTGATATGCGGGTACCGCGCCCACCGTCGCCAAGCCGTGGTTTGCCCCACCTCCGATAACCAACATCGGGAAATGTTGGCAGGTAAAACTAATGATGCGGGTGGTGACCCGACCTCCGCAGCCGCGAAGTGAGCTTCCGAAATACCAAACCGTCGGGTAAACCCGACCTCACGATCGTGGAATTAATATATGACCGTTGGATAAACCCAACCTCACGACACCGTGGCAAACTTAGAATACCAAACCGTCGGGTAAACCCGACCTCACGGTCGTGGAAATAATATATAACCGTTGGATGTAACCAACCTCCACGACAAGTGCGCGAAACCCGAATACCAAACCGTCGGAAGTGGCAGGCCTCCGCGGCCGTGAAATAATATATAACGTTGGATCTTAACCAACCTCCATTACCGTGGCTTATTTCGATTATACTAAACCGTCGGGTAAGCTGAGCCTCACTGTGATGGAAATAATATATATGGCAGTTGGATGTAACCAGCCTCACGACACCGTGATCGATGCACTATAATATAAATCTTGGCAGACGATCTCGGTACAATATGGTACATCACCTTATAACTTCCAACACAATGTCTCGCTCCACGTGTACTTTTCCAACGTCACCGTATCTTAAGTTAAGAATTTATGAATTTACTTTCCGCAGCTGATGACTACATTGAAGATCTTTTTGGTTCATGACGAAATTTGAGAAATACCTCGATGACCATATTTCACTTAACCAATTTTTAAACACATATATTTCAAAAATCCATTTCATAAAACAATAATTTTCAAGGGGTTTAAAACCTATCCACATACCCCAAAATATCTAAATACCACATACTCTGGCATCCACGAACCAGTCTGACTTCCAACGGAGTTAAAATGTTGACAAAATTCCGCATGAAATGATAACTTGTTTTTATAGGACCGATAATCACATTTGTATGCAACCAACCATTTGATCAAAACAGTATATATGTAAAATATTTGTCCTACAATAGATATATCAGCGTAATACCCCAATCATTTAAAAACATAAACCACTTACAGGACTATGGCGCTCGGTCTAACACCGCGAGGATCGTCTCGGTCGTATTGAGCACTGTAATATAAATGAAACACCACTTAGGCTCTAATAACTGAACCAACAACATTAGGATGCGGAAGCCGAATAACTTTTAGAACTAGAGCCATCTATATTGGACTCGTAGTCCAATGATTGCAGTGCGCCCTATAGGCTAGATACCCAGCTGGCTTTTCACCCGGGAGCTAATTTCTCAAAATTGAACCGTCAGATAATTCCTAAAAACATCCAATTTCACTAATCTACTTCCAATTTTTGCCAAATTTGACCAATTGGTACCCTATTTAGTCCCAACTACCGGTAATTACACATACAAAATGGAAAACTAACCAAGCGACGTCCAAAATTTACAAACCACATATCAATACCGACGAGAGACCAGGAACTCATCAGTACCGTGCTTGGTCCAACGTTCGCTGGTGGCAGCTCAAATCGACCGTCGACCAACTTTGTTTTCGTCGTAACTTTCAAATTGTGAGGAATCTGCAAAAAGGGACCACGGAAATGAGTTCAGGGGGTCCAAAAATGGTGGAAAGGAGCTATGGGCAGGCCTGAAATGGCCTGAAATGGCCGGAAAAGAGGGAAAACTCCGGTGACCCACGGTGGCGCCCGTAGTCACGCCATGGCCGTCCGGTAGTCCGACGTGGCTTCGCGCCCGTGAATTTCACGTGATCGTCGGGTGAGCGCACCTCCTAGGCGTGCGTGTAGCCTTGGTGGCGGTGGTGCCTCGTTGGTCCAATCCCCCGGCCATAAAATGGTCAAAATGACCCAACTCGGGTCCACAAGTTTGGAGAACTTCTCTAGGGTTTTGAAGTTCAAGATGGTGTTTTGGGGGCTAGGGTTTTATTTGGCATCCAAATTTATGTTTATATAGGGCCCAGGGTCGTTTTCGGGTAAAAATTTGAAGACAGTTTGGACACTGTTAAAACAACTATTTGTTTGAAATTACGAGGTTATAACTTTTTATCAGTAAGTCGGTTGGACATTCGTTGGAGTCCTATAGACTTTCATGTCGAATGAGGCCTATGAAATAGTGTCTTAAATAAACTGAAGCTATTCATCCTTGAAAAAAAGTCAACTTTGGTCCACATATAAGGTGTTGGTCAAACACAGGTCAAACTTAGTCAAACTTGGTCAAGCGTGTTTAAACTCATTGTTACTATTTGGTGGATTATTTACATAAACGCTAGTAACCACTGTATTAAGGAAGGGAGCGACATGTTTTGGCCTCGGCTGCTGGTTGTCACTTGTGGCGTGCGCAAGCGGGAGGAGAGTGCTTAGGGGGAGACTTCCCCCGGCTTTGAAGTATCTGGGTGAAAGCTCCCGAAATGGTCTAGTCCAGATGAAGGTGCCTAGGAGAGCCATGAAGTAATCACTCTGGACTCTCCGGAACGAGCCTTTGATGCCATTCCGGGTTTGGAAGGCGCCATCTAAGAAGCCTTTAAAGAGGCTCATGCATTGCTAAAGAATGGGGGCCCAATCGGGGGACCTCCTGGTGTAGACAAAGTTGTGGGGGAAGCTCCTGCAGAAGCAGTCGTTGACCTATCATTCCCCACTAGACTTACAATGGTCCAGCCCAGAAGCGAGGGGTCACGATGGAGGCTGGTATAGCCCCATTAGCTAGGTGAAGTACAGGATCAACCTTGACAGAGCGATGTCTATTAAGACAAATGAAGCCCGATCAAATCATCGACCATAGGAACCCCTTCAACCAGAGGAACTCGTCTATCACTATCATCAGGTCCTCTACCTAAATCAACCAGAATACTGGTGGTGGCGCTTTCTAGGAGAGTAATACTTTCTTCCGGACTGGATAAAAATCCTACACCACCGACTTATTGTTGAAAGTGGGATGCACATTCATAACCATGATTTTGATGAGACGGCTGAGCTAGTATGTTTTGACTTCTAGCGTTTGAACACGAATCTTATGTTGTGATGTACTTCTAACACCCCTTTTTTTTAAATGTGTCACTGCCATCCGAAATATAGCACACCAGCATAAGGAACTTCATCTCCGGTTGGACGTCTTGGCTGCGGTGCATGCTTTCGATCCGCTACCTCAACACAAAGCCCAGCAACGATGACACCTTGCATTTGCAGGCTGGAAGGCCGGGTCAGCACTAGGAGCGGAAGGATAAGGAGGGTACATAGAGGGCTACAAGAGCGGAGAATGAGAGGGACGAGGTTAAAGAGGAAGCCCAAGTTGCCCGACTGGGCGCCGTCCTTGTGATTGATCACGAGAGCAATGGCAAAAAGTGACACAGCTAGGGGTCCAGGGACCTTGCAGGCGGTTGGAGGAGACCGGGCGCAAGGTAGGCGAAGAGTGCTTCCTTTGGAGATTGAGGCGGACATCCTCTTCTTTACAGATCGAGGCAGCTGGGATGAGGTGTCTTCTCTTCACTCCTAGGTAGGGAAAGGACAAGGAAGCCATGGAGGAGGATTACCAAAAGACCTTGGAGCTGATTTTCGCTTATGGTTACGGGTGTTAATAGTTTCAAACACAACATGCAGCGGGACTGACCAAAGGTTTGGATGGGTATGCGACTCCTCGACCCACTCCCTTCCGAGGTTCTTTGTGAATGTCAGTGCCCCATTGACAACTATGGGGCCACAATAATTAGTGACGGACCGAAGCGTGAAGGGCACGAGGATAGTGTTTTTGCCAAGAATCTAAGCTGACTTTTGTCCCTCTTCTTTTCTTTCCTTTTTTATAATTGGCCTCGTTTGGCAGCGATAATACATATGTATTATTGATGCTATTTGCGTATTTATAAAGTATGATTTCTAGTTTATTTATTGATTTCTTCCATGCCTGGTTTATTTATTGATTTCTTTCATTTCACAACTCCCTTCCGCGAATCTTAACTATGATAGTTACCTTAAGGGTGTCAAATGTTAGCATAGTCCCACATGGGCCATCCGACAAGGCACCATTTCTGGGCTTTGGCTATGGCTGTCAAGCTAGGAGCCACGTTTAGCCTTTTGAAAGTGCTAGCAGGCTTAGAGACACGTTTGGCCTTTTGAAAGTGACAAAAGGCTTAGGGACACATCTTGTCTTTTGAAAGTGCCAACATACTAGGAGCCACGTTTAGCCTTTTGGTGCCGGTGGCTTGAGGCCACATCTGGTCTTTTGGGCGTGCGGTAGGCTGGGCGTCTTGTCTTTGAAAGTGTCAGTAGGCTTAGAGCCACATCTGGTCTTTTGAAAGTGCTAGTAGGCTTAGAGCCATATCTGGTCTTTTGAAAGTGCCAGTAGGCTTAGAGCCACATCTAGTCTTTTAAAAGTGTCAGCGGGCTTAGAGCCACATCTGGTCTTTTGAAAGTGCCAGCAAGCTTAGAGCCACATCTGATCTTTTGAAAGTGTCAGCAAGCTTAGAGCCACATCTGGTCTTTTGCATGGAGGCAGTTGCAATTCTTAAAGAAAGCTTTATTGATAATACCTCTTGAGTATTGAGAGAGAATATTCTAAAGAAAACTTTATTTATAATACCTCTTAAAGTGCATAGCATTCCACATTCTAGGTACTATCGTCCCGTCTAGTTTATTTACTGCGTATGCCCCGGCTACTCCCACTCTTACTATCGCGTATGGCCCTTCCCAATTTGGTTGGAACTTACCGGTTGCTAGATCAGCTGTGTTTTCAAAGACCCTTCTCAGACCGGAGTCTCGGAAGGCTGGAGTGCGGCTTTACATGCCATTTTATAGGCTTGTACGTGACACACCTGAAAGCGAGGTGTCGGTTCAATGACCCGTCGACCCGCGGAATACTCGTGGTCTTCGGTAGCCCCACACCACTCATGAAAATCGGTAGTCTCTTTTGTGCGGGGCTCTACGAGTGCGTTAACCTATCCAAATAATCAAAATGACCTCACTTGGGTCCACATGCGAAGTAAAATAATTGGCCACTTGGGCCTAAGTAACCTCATAGTATCTGACTACTCTCGATAGTTTCAGAGTTAATAAATCACTCTTACCAGAAACATATATCAAAGTTTACAATTTAATATGTTATACAAATAGATACCAAAGCTACAATCTGGCTTTCTTCTAAAATGCGGCCTCTAGCGAGAGCCGTCCTCGTGCACACTCCCTGTACTTGAAATAATATTCCCTCGACAGGGTGAGCAAAGCCTAGTAGAGATAATTTCCTACATGGGTTTACTCCAGCTGAATTGCACATGCATGGCAAACAGCACATTCAAGCGATTTATGAACCACTAGAATGGGTTGTATGCCCTGATCCATGTCTCGAGTCCTCACCGACTCCCTCGCGTATGCTAACCCAGTGCGAGTAAAATATCCAGTTTTCAAAACAAAGCTTTTTGTTCTTGAAAACTCGCTGCAGTTGCAGTGATGCTTGGACTACCCTCCGGTCGAATTGGTTGGAGGGCTTTAAAACAGTCATGGTCCTCATCGGAAGTGATACATTGAATGGTCTCGCCATGATTCTCAGAAAAATCTTGGTCGAGGAAATTTTCCCATGAGCATTTTCGTTAGCTTTCGATTTCGTATCGTACACTCGCTCCTAATATTTTAGGGATTTGCCCGATTATGGAATGCATGATACCAATTCCAACACATTCATGCTAATATATTCACATGCATATATATTAACATAATTAAATCACATAAAGCATGTTATGTAAATTCTCAATCAATTACACCAAAATTAGCTCACATGGGCTAATTAACAAACACAAGCAATTTATTTTGAATCACTCAACACCATAAAATTCACACAAAAATATTCACAGCACTATTCACATGAACAGTAAAACCCTCGGATTACTGTTCACGACCACACAAAATAGGAATTTCTCCACTCGGTTCAAAGCTTTTGGGGCCCGAGGTTTAAAGCTAAAACAAACCTCGAAACGTTCCTAACCATTTACATAGTTCTTAAACAAGAGTTAACACAGTAGAAAAAAGATTCCTACCTCTTTGGTTGTCGAACTCCGCCCCAAATTAGTGCCCCAGCGTAGCCTCATTGCCAGAATAACTTTCCTTCTTGCTCCAGAGCAGAAAACCCGACGATTGATTAGGCGGAATCTAGAGAAGATGCTCTCTCTCTCTAAAATCCTGAGCACATTGTGCATCTCCCTCTCCCTTGCACATTTTTGGTCTTTGAAGAAGGAAGAAGATGATCACTATTCATCTTTTGTCCTTATTCTCATTAAACTTTCATTTAATACCATCCATGTCCTCAAGTCTTAGATTTTTGACACTTGACATTATCTCAACCATCCTTTTCCATCATCTCTCTACTCATGTAACATGTGTCACATGATTACATGTTATAGGTTACTTTTGTCACATCACATGTCGTTTCTTGCTGCGACGCGCACCGGTGCCTCGAAAAGCGTGGGATTCCCTACTTGTCTCGAGTGTGAAATTGACGATGTTAGCTAGATTTCACGAGACGATTCCAACGATAAAATATGTTTTGTCATCCAAGATCTAGAAAATTTTCGGATTTTTACTGAAATGACAATTTTACCATTTTTTCCGAAAATTGGAATTTTCTCGAGTCTTACATTGTCAGTCTTCATAGTTACGATGCCATACGCACAGCTACAGCTTCGCAGAGCTCATCAATCATATCTAAGTCTTTGGTAAGGGCTTCAGGATTAGCCTCTTCATGGATTTATGTTTGAAGTGTGGGCATGCCAACTTCTGTATGAATTATGGCTTCAATCCCATGGTAGAAATGACAGGAGACACTCAGGTTGGCTTCAGGCTAAGTTGTTCTATAGGCCCCGAGGACTCCGGTAGCTCTTCTACCCTTTCCCTTAGCCCATTTGTAGACATTTTTCAAAGCCGACAAGGGGTGACGCTTTCCTTGTATTCTTTCTGTGGGTACCTGGGGTTGAGTCTAAGTTTCTAATTTTCAACTCATGGAAGAAATTTCTGTATACTCTGCTATAAATGGCGGATTTGTAGTGATCGATGAAATTATTCGAACCGACAAACAATATTCCTCCACACGAATTGGACGACATCCTTGTCTTTGATGGAGGCAAAGGGTTCCACTTCTATCCATTTTCTAAAGTAGTCTGTGGCAACCAATAATAACTTCTTTTGAGCTAGGGCAATAGGTAGTGTTCCAACTATATCCATTCCCCACTGAGCAAAGGGCTAGGGGCTCGCAATGGTGGTTAGATCTTGAGCCAGCAACCTTGAGATGGGGGCCTGGCATTAGCAGCGGTCGCACTTTTTGACGTAGGTGGCTGCATCTACTCTCATGTGTAGACCCTCAATTTTGTCCCTCAACGCTAACATTTATCCTATGGGTGTCACACTCACCCATCATTCTCATATGACACCCAGATTGGGATTTTGGAAGCAGTCGGTCTCGAGCCTCGAGCTGGTAACATTTCTGATTCCATTAGTGCGTATGTAGTTCGCCCAGTGTCGCCGTGGCTTTTTAGTTATTGGCATCTGATGCCGCCGAGCAAGTGAGGCCCGGGGACAACTCGATGGCGGGTTTATTGGGTATGTCGAATTCGGGCACTTGGAGAAGCACATTTCGATCATCTCCCTCATATCAGAACTCGAAATCCCATGCACCCTTTTCTTTTGTTGGATTCCCCTTATTGAAGAATTATCTAAAGAATTTGAAATTTTTTTATCAACGCGGATTGACACGGTGACCGGCTCGGCCCGATTCAGCCGGTTCGGTTGAAGTTCATTATTCGAGCATGTTCAAATTCGGAGCACCAGAGATTGTTTTGGTCATATCTCCCTCATCCAAACTCGAAATCATGAACTGTTTCTTTTTTTGGATTCCTTACTCTTCAAGGAACATTTTATCAAATTTTCATATTTTTTTTCAATCAAATCGACAGTTGGGAACTATACAGCCAATTCGTCGAGCCAACTTGCGTGGAGCACTATTTTTGTTGATTTTGGGGCCCCAAATCCTGCTTAGTTCCGACCTATATTGTTGAACAGGTCCTAGGCATGGGTTGGGTCCAGTTTTGGGCCATGTTATGGGTTTCTTGCAACCCACCTTGGGTCCACTTGGATACTTGGTGGTTAAGGAAAGAAGTAAATGTGGCCAGCTATGGACCTTGGGAATATAGGAGTATTTATGGAGCTATGGAAGTCCAAGACTGATTGGGGGAGTTCTCGAGACTGAAAGTGCACAAAATGGAGTGAGTTCAAAGGGAAAAGAAAGAAGAAAGAAGAACAAAAAAACGTGAAGGAGAAGAAAAAAAGAAAGAAAGGAAAAGAAGAGAGGAGAAAGAAAGAAAAATAAATAGAGATTCTACATATGTCAGTTGAAACGTGGTCTCTCTCATTTTGAAAAGGACTTCCTATATAGGTTGGAAGGAGTGGATGCTTAGTTTTGGAAGAGCGAGAAAGAAAGAAGGAAAAGGGGGGGGGGGGGGGGGGGGCGTGGGGATAGCCATGAATCCTACCAAAGCGAGTTGTGTACTTTATCGTTTTCTTTTGTGCTTGTCTTTGTCTTTGATGTTTGCTGCCTCGTTTTAGAGCACTAGGCATCGTTTGTGTCAGTTCTTAGTCATTCGGAGTCAGAATTGTAATCTGTTTATTTTTTTTTATTCCTGACTCTGTGAAAAGATTCAGACAAATTTTGAGAACTTCTCTCAACCGGCTGAACTGGTTGGGAAACCAGATCAACCGGTTCATTAAGTTCTGTTTTTCAGAATAGCGGTTAGGGTACTAGGCTTCGTTTGTGTTAGTTCTTAGTCATTTGAAGTCAGAATTGTACTCCATTTATTTTATTTTTTTTGGATTCCTGACTCTATGAGGAAGATTTTAAAAAAATTTTAGAACTTCTCTCAACCGCCTGAACCGGTTGGGAAATCGGATCATCCAGTTCATTAAGTTATGTTTTCTGGAATAGCAGTTCGGGTACTAAGCATCGTTTGTGTCAGTTCTTAGTCATTCGGAGTTGGAATTATACTCCATTTATTTTTTTGGATTCCTGACTCTATGAGAAAGATTTTGACAAATTTTGAGAACTGCTCTCAACCGGATGAACTGGTTGGGAAACCAGATCAACCGGTTCATTAAGTTCTATTTTTTGGAACAGCAGTTAGGGCACTATGCATCGTTCATGTCGGTTCTCACTTGTTCGGAGTCATAATTGTACACTCTTTATTTTTTGGGATTCCTTACTATGTGAGGAAAGTTCTAAAAATTTTGAGAACTGCTCGCAATCGGTTCGATCGGTTGGGAAATCGGAACAACCAGTTCATTAGATTCTATTTTTGGAAAGGCGGTTAGGGCACTTTGCCTTGTTTGGATCGGTTCTCACTCATCCGGAGTCGAAATTGTATACTGTTGCTTTTTTTAGGTTCCTTACTCTGTGAAGAATATTTTGAAAATTTTTGAGATTTTTTCTCAATCATTTCGATCGGTTGAGGAACTTCGATCAGCCGAGTTCATTGGGTTTTTTTCGGGGATATCGGTTGGGGCATCTTGGATTTGTTTGATGGCTTCTTACTCATCCAGGCTCATAATCATGCATCGTTTGTTTGTGTTCATATACATTAAAATATTCTGTGGTGAAATTTGAGAATTTTTCTCAACCGGTTAGATTGAGTTAGAGAACCGGTTCAACCTAGTTGTCTCGGGACGGCTGTGGGCATCTCCCTATTTTAGCACTTTCAAGCCGAATCATGAGGCAAGCCGTTTGCACTAAAGCATTTGTGGGCCATATTTAGGGTCTAAATCTAAGCCTAACTTGAATTATAGGAGACCCGCTCTGGAGTTAAGACACTTGGGGTTAGGTGAGTTTGATTGTGAATTGGTGATTGTGGTTAGTGAGTTGTCATTTGGAGAGTGTGGAAATAAACAAACATCTGAATGCCCTCATTTTCCATTCACTTCCATTTTGAACAGGAACTTTGGTTACTTGATCATGGATGCATGTTGTGTGCTTGTGCTTATTAACTAACCATATCTGCAGCACATGGCTAGGGACCATAGGTACATACTTAGGCTTTGGTATTTGCATTTATATGCATACATAGTGTTTGGACTTTGATGTTTGTGATGCATTTGAGCTTGTTGACTGACCTTTTATGCAGCGCTTGGCTAAGGACCACAGGTACACACCCATTGTTTTGTTCGATCAAGTGTTTATCGTATTGAATCACGAGTAGGTTGGTGTGATTCAGCGAGATTAAATACGGTTAGCCTAAGTGATGGAGTTGATCTTTGACCCATATGATCCCATGTACCAATTCATTAGTGAGACCGGTTCCTGGCAGAGATTGCCCTCGCAGAGGTACCTTCGATATAAGTAACTTTGATCTCGGACCCGAATCTAGTTTTGTGGACCGCACCACGATTGGAGTCAATTAGAGGTTTTTTTGTTCTTACTTGATTTCTGGGGGGGGGGGATAGCCATGAATCCTACAAGAACGAAAGTTGTATGCTTATCCCGTTTTCTTTTGTGCTTGTCTTTGCCTTTTTGATGTTTACGATACCGTTTTGGAAACAGGCATGGTTGTGTAGGTTCTTAGTCATTGGTGAGGAATTATGTCTGTTTATTTTTTTATTCATTCTGTGAAAAATATTTGACAAATTTTGAACTTCTCTCAACGGTGACTGGTTGGGAAACCAGATCAACGGTTCGATGGTCTGTTTGAATAGCGGTTAGAATTACTTGGAAGCTTAGTTGTATTGGTTCTTGATCATTTGAGTCGATTATACTCCATTTATTTTATTTTTTTTGGATTCCTGACTCTATGAGGAAGATTTTAAAAAATTTTGAGAACTTCTCTCAACCGGCTGAACGGTTGGGAAACCGGATCATCCAGTTCATTAAGTTATGTTTGGAATATGATTCGAATTTACTAAGCATCGTTTGTATCAGTTCTTAGTCATTCGGAGTTGGAATTGTACTCCACTTATTTTTTTCGATTCCTGACTCTTTGAGAAAGATTTTGACAAATTTTGGCCTTGCTCTCAATCGGATGAGCGGTTGGGAAACGGATCAGCAGTTCATTAAGATTATTTTTGGAGCAGCGATTTAGGAGCACTCTGCATCGTTCATGTCGGTTCTCACTTGTTGAGTCAATTATACCTCTTTATTTTTAGATTCCCCTTACTGTGAGGAAAGTTCTAAATTTTGAAGCTACTATAATCGGTTCGTCAGTTTGGGAGAAATCGGAACAACTTGATTCATTAGATTACATTTTGGCGGAAGCGGTTAGAACACTTTGCCTTGTTTGGATCGGTTCAAATTAGTTATCTTTGTTTCTTTTTTAGGTTCCTTACTCTGTGAAGAATATTTTGAAAATTTTTTTTGAGATTGCTCTCAATCTTTCGGGTTGTTGGGGAACTAGATCCAGCAGTTCGTTTAGGTTTTTCCGGGGGGATGCTCCAGTTAGGGCATCTTGGATTGTTTGTGGCTTCCTGCCTCATCAGGCTCATAATCATGCACATCGTTTGTTTTGTTAGATTCCTTATTCATTTAAAAAATATTCTGAGTGAAATTTGAATTTTCTCAACGGTTAGACGGAGTTGAGAACCGGTTCAACTAGTTGTGCAGGACAGCTTATGGGCAGTCCCCCTATTTTAGCACTTTTCAAGCCGAATCCCTTAGAGGCTTAAGCCACGTTACTAAAGCATTTGTGGGCCATATTTGGGGTCTAAGCTAAGCCCTAACTGGATTAAGGAGACCCGCTCTAGAGTTAAGCCTTGGGGTTAGGTGAGTTTGATTGTGAATTGGTGATTGTGGTTAGTGGGTTGTCATTTGGAGGTGTGGAAATAAACATCCCCGAGATACCCTCATTTCCATTCCTTCCATTTTGGAACGGGAACTTTGGTTATGATCATGGATGCATGTTGTGTGCTTGTGCTTATTAACTAACCATATCTGCAGAACATGGCTAGGGACCATAGGTACATACTTAGGCTTTGGTATTTGCATTTATATGCATACATGGTGTTTGGACTTTGATGTTTGTGATGCATTTGAGCTTGTTGACTGACCTCTTATGCGGTAGCAGCTGGAACCCGCAATTTTGCACCATTGTTTTGTTAGTCGAGTGTTTATGCATGTTGAATGCGAGTAGGTTGGTGTGATTGGTCATCTGTTGCTTTGAGTGATCGATTGTCTTTGACCCGTATGATGATCCCATGTACCCAATTCATTAGTAGAGACGAGTTCCTGGCTTAGGGTTGCCTCATGAGGTACCTTCCCAATAAGTAACGTCCTCGGACCTAGAAATCTAGTTTTAAACGGACCCTTTTTTTCTTGATTAGTCGATTGGGGTTTTTGTTCTTGCGATTTTCCCTAGTAATAAATAAAAATAAAAAGTAGGTGGCTACTCAATAATCGTTCCTCTTTGAGGGACGGTTGCACGGCTTCAATCAGCTTACTTTTCTATTAATAGCAAGTCGTGGCCGTGGATGGTGGGGTCCGGTGCGACTCCATTTGGGGATCGAACCTAGAATCTCTGGTTTCATAATAGGGTCAAGCTTGAACTTGAGTTGGGTATATTGGAGCACATGGTTCATTGACCAATAGACTCTTAGGCTACACAAATGACTGATGATCACTTACCTGGTTAGTATTTAGCCTACACTTGTGGTTTGTTTATGCTTGTGTGTTCACCTGTTGGATTTTAGCATGCTTGCTCATGGTTGATTGGTACCTAGCTATATGTTTCTGATTGGCATAGATGGTTAGATTGTGTGTAAATTCTGTGGTAGGCTTTCTCTTTGCGCATGACTGTTTGTTGCATGGCTACCCTCTTTCTTGTATGTTAGCAGTTTATTTGTGTCAGTTTTGTGGGGCGCGCGCTTGTATCCCCTTGTTTCCGAATCACTAGTCTTGGTCGACTATTCCTCATAGATTGCTTGAGTTGCTTGGGAGTCATTCCCAATTGTTTGCCTTCAACCAAGCTAGGAGTTTGGAGTAAGGTCTAGCGTAGAGGCTATATCGATGTTTGGAAGCACTATGGAGATGACGGATATCCGAGCAATGAAGACACAGTATAGCCACAGGCTAGATTTCATGGACCATGCATGTGATGTCATTTTGATTGTTGGTTAGGATCTTAGGTTACATATCCCGTTTGGGTACAGTTATCTAGCTTTTAGGACTCACCTTTTCCCATTATCAGCTTTTGAACTACATTACCCCTGAGGTGTCATCATGTCAGAATCTCGTTCCTGCCTGTGAAGCCATATATCAATTTAGTTGTTGAAATCACATGTCAGTTAATTCTCTCAAAGGATTTTAGTCATACATTACTGGTTTGATTTCAAGATTGATAATCACGGGGACTGACATACCCTTTTCCTTTTGAAGGATTATTGATTGAGACCAACTTGGGTTCCCAAGCTTGGATCCAGATCGAAGGTAGACTTGTTGAAGGGAATCCATATTCCACATAGTCGATTAGACCCGGATATCAGATCATAGAGATATGGACCTCGATGCGCTCACTGGCATTAACGATTGGTTAAGATTCGCGATACCATGGCATCTCTCAGGGATGCCATATTGGAACTAGGACAAAGTTAAAGGGCATCAAGCCCGACCATTACGATTTTGGGAGCACCGCATGACTCTCTTGCACCTCGCCATACCATCTGGACCACGCCTGCAAGACTATACAGTTCCACCTCCACCACCACCACACATTCAATCATTTATAGACTAGAGCATTGTGCACCTTTGTCGGGGTGAGATGTTTCACGATGTAATGGGTGCACAAGTGTATTGATACTTTTGAGGGCTCGTATCGATAGGATTGATCAAAGGATCAAGTCTCTACATGTTTCTGATAGAGTTATAGGTTGGGACGGATATGATGACCTTCCAGCAGAGCCTTGCCACGGAGTTTCGCAGATGCATATCAGAGAGGTACATGGGGATAAGGTGCCCCGTATTCACTTGCGCTTATACAAATCGCTATGCTCGCATAAACTGACGAGGCATGCATGATTATGCTATTCCCTTTGTTACCGAAAGTGGTGCCACGCAGTTATTTGCCTCATCGACCCTCTCTTCGAGACGTGAGACACGGGTCGATGACAAGAATCGACGCACAAGACTTTTTAATACTGTAGAAGGGACGATCCTCGAGGGAGTTAGAGGCCCCCAGCCAGAAAGCACCCTTCTCACCGCACCCGATCAACAAATATGCTCGCGAATTGGAAAACTCTAAAATGAAATGACATAAATAAAATGTTTTTGATAAGATAAATGAAAACTATTTCTGAGTAAACCGCTCCAATTGATCCGTTGGCCCTGTGTCAAGCCGGATTCGGTCGTGACACTTTTGAAAAACGAGTGTTACATTTAGTGGCATCGAGCATCCCGGACTGCTTGTAATCTCACTAATCTGCCTGACCGAGAAGGTGCTACACTCAAAGTAAAGGCCTGATGAGTCAATCACTTCATTTATCTCCTACCGAGAGAAGATAGTACATATTATAGATGTATCCCTCGTAGCATGATCGACGCGATGATTATGCGCATTTTCAACCCCGCGATTTGCTAGACATCCACGGGCTTTCCACATACGTACTTTGATCATTTGTTCAAGCCCTCTACGGCATTAAGGAAGGTATAGCTGTAGATTACGACGTAATCTCTTCCCCTCCAGATTCAAAAGGGAAGAGTTCTGTCAAGCCCCGGACATCGAGCATTGGTGCTATTGGTACATCGAGCCACGTGTTTTCACGCGTACCTACGCACTGTGAGATACCGCAGATATTCCCTTACCAAATGGTACAACAGATCGCATCGACCAATTACTCCCATGTGCCTATAGTGGCCTACTTTATCTACATCCACCACCACGCCCGCATATGCTACTAATGTGTACCTTAGAGGCCACCCATACAGACCATCAACAAGATAGAGCACCGCTCCACCGCTTAGGGTAGTTTATTAATGTACTAGATTAATTAAGCCTAGCATTTCGTAGATCGTTAAAGGGGGTTTGATTGCTCCACTACCAATCACCCAAACCACCACCACATCCTACCCACCAGATTCGTGACGTAGATCTTCATCAAGGCTCACCATTGTAGAGAGCGTGCCATGACATGTGATAGTCAGGCTTACGCCGAGACACGCCATTCAACTCGACGATCAAGCCTGTCAGACTGGGACGCCTTGCAGTGACTACAGGCCCGCTCCCCACTGATGACACTAGAGCTATACCTCCACCCATAGGTGGTGTATATTCGATTGAGTTTTCGGGAGACAAGATATTCATGATGGGATGGGATGGAGAGGCTCCAACAACCAATCGCCTAAGGCCACGCACTCCATTTTGGCGGATACACCTCCGCCATCGATCCCTAAGCCATTCATACTTATCCCAGATGAGGTTCCCAGACAGACTTCAATTTCACCCATATACTTGCAGCATGTTCTGCCCATGACACCCTTCATTCTGTTCCCAGAGGAGTATGCACCTATTCACAAAATTGTTCAGATTATTACACCTGAGTGGAGGGTAAACACCTCCACCCGCTGACAAAGCCATTTTCCTAAAGATAACATCTAGAGAGGATGTTCAGAGAGATGATGATGAGATTCTACGACAACTGCGCACTACACAGGCTCGTATATCCGTCTGGAGCGTATTGGCCTCATCCATTACTCATAGAGATACATTGATCAGAGGACTTAGTCAGATCAAAGTTAACACTACCACTACCCCTGAGGGGCTTATTCACTTTCTGACAGCCGACAAAGCTACATGCATTGCATTTTCTAATGATGATTTACCGCCCGAGGGGTCAGATCATATTCGACCCTTATTCATTGATGTTGCTTATTCAAGCCGTCGGGTGCCGTCTGTCCTACTAGACAATGGCTCCGCCTTGAACGTCTGTTCATTAGTTATTACCATTGCACTTGGATTTTTGCCGACTAATTTTGGGCTTTCTTCACACTGGCCGTAACTTATGACGGGACTCGTAGAGGACAAGCACATGCACACTTCTGCAAGGCCAAGATTGGCTAGTCAAAACTCCATACCATTATGTTGAGGATTTAGTCATCCTTAACCCGGCTTCGCCACACCTCGATTCATAAGGCGTGTTATACCATTTTCCCTTCATCGTAAGTCAGTCTGAAGCATTATCACAATATAGTTCCGGCTGTGAGATGTTGTTAATTCTTCCTGCAGCCTGTAGTTGGCATACAACCACAATGAGGATGACTTCTACATTCGATCGGGTTTACTTACGATGTTTTAGGTCACGCTTAGAGATGATGTTAGGACTCGTGCTATGTCTTTCTGATTAGCACAAAGAAGATTTTTGTACTTAGTATGATGAGAGGCATGTTCTATATGCTTGGCTTGAGGTCAATATCACAATCAGGTCAAGCAAGGAAGTTTACTTTACAATCGATTACGATACCCTACGGGTAAGGTTACACTTACAAAGATCCATGTATCATTACATGGCACGCAATAGGACAAGGTGAGGGCTCACCTCGTTGGGGTTCATCTGATTATCCCCTTCCTACTGATACACCTTTTCAAATAAGCACTATTTATTAGAGGATCAAAGCATGCACCTCGCATGTGGGGGTAATCGATCATGCTTTTAGAGACAGATGGGATCCAAGGCACCAATGCCTTTCAGACACGGTGTTTTAGTTCTGAGATCATCGAGGCATCTTGTGCTCGATAGTTACACCCCCATCACCTTCAGCTATGTGTTCTCTATGTTTCGAGAAGGTCCTCGATCATGACCTACCTATGGATTCGGGGATGATATCGATCGAAAGTGACTTTCGGATACTTACATACGTAGACGGACATGATCTAAGATAGTCGTGATCCCTCGATGCAACCCACGTGAGCCCCATTTCGCTTTTCGGCGTTCGAGTTTTGTTGCGGATTTCGAGGATGTGACACTTTATAATGCCCACTGGCGCGATGGACATGATCGATACGCCATATTCTCGGATGCACTTCACCTGGCCCCGCTCTATTTTTATATACTGGGATTTCTATGCTAGAGATAAATGATGATGATACAGACTATGGTTACCGGGAGATATTCATAATATCGCTTCGCTGAGGGAGCTGCCTCAATGACCCACCTTCTTTTGACACTATGTCCTGCTTGTCACCCACTTGATGATATTTCTCATGGTAATAATGATACAGTATTTTGAGTATTTTCCCGTGTCACAAAGATTTTCTTTAATTATTATTCACCAACACCCACACAAAGACATATATATGGATGTCGATGACGCGAGATACGTATAACCTAATCGGGTGGTCAATAAAGTGTGATTATGATACAGAGGATAGGAAAGTTGCACCCACATCGTGCAGCACAAGAAGCCGATAAGATTTTCAGGACAGCAACATCACCGCTGGAGATTAGATCGCTCTTCCTATCTCTCATGGAGAAGTAGATTGATCGACCGCCAGTCATACTCGATGTATTCGCATGGCAAGATGAGGACATGCCAGCTCAATTTCTATAGTGCAAAGATCACCTACCCATTCTACCACATGCTAGGCCAGTTAAGTAAAAATTAAGGAGACTACACCCTTAATGGAGTTTGCAGGTTAAGGAAGAAATTCAGAAGCAACTTAGTGTTGGCTTCATGTCAATGGTTGAGTATCCTGAATGGCTGGCTAATGTCGTCCCTGTTCCTAAAAAGGATGGCAAGGTTAGAGTTTGTGTAGACTTACGTGATCTGAACAAAGCCAGTCCTAAGGATGATTTTCCCTCCTAAATATTAATTTCAGATAAGGTTGTCGATGTAGACGAAGGTGACATTTGATGTCATTCCTCATGAATGGATATTTTCGGGCATAATCGTGATTATGATGGCCCAAGAGGATACGGAGAACACTTTCACATCGGAGCGTGGTACTTACCGCTACCGGAAGGCGGTGCCATTCGGGGTTGAAGAATGCGCGAGCCATACTTATCAAAGAGTCGCTACTACTTCCGCTCCATGACATGATGCATGTAGATGTCAACGTATATGTGGACGGTATGATAGTGAAGTCCTGCAGATAGGGCAAATCACTTAGCAAATTCTTGGCGCAGGTTCTTCGAGAGGATCAAGAGTTTCAAGCTGAGGTTGAACCCCAAGAAGTGCACCTTTTGGGCAACTCTGAAATCATTGGACACATCAAGTTAGTGAGCTGGCATAAAGGTTGATCCTAAAAATATCAGAGCCATACTTAACATGCCTTCCCTGAGGACTGAGAGAGAGATCAGAGGCTTTCTAGGAAGATTACAGTATATCACCCATTTCATCATAAACCGATGTATATATGTGTGAGCCAATCTTTCCGTCTTCGAGGAAGAACCAACCTTACATTTTGGGAATGATGATTGCCAACATGGTTGGTGAAGATTATGTCTCCTTTTCTTCCTAGTTTTAGTGCCTACACTGTGGCACCCTTTGCTTCTCGTATTTTCGCTGCATACGGCCTTGGGGATGATGTTAGCTCACCGAAGGATTCATGGAAGAAGCGAGCCATCTATTATCTGAGTAAGAGGATGCTAAAATATGAGTATAGATACATTATGATTGAACGCCTCATTTGGTATCAAGTTTAAATACGGAGATCGAGACATTATGACAGAGTATTCCATACTTTGGTCTCACGACAGATCCGCTGAGGTATCTATGTGATAGCTTGTTGACTACAGAGGCTCAAGTGAGAAGGTTAGTACTAATGATGTAGTTTTATATCTGCAGATGTCACAAATAAAGTGAAGGAAGCGTTTAAGCTGCATCATCTAGCTTCTTTTCCTATATCCAATGACAGCATCATCAGATGATGATTTGATGAGCAGCTTTGTTTCCAATTACCATCGTGAAGAGATGGCAAATAGAATATAGTGCCGCCAATCGCCTGTGGCTTCATTAGTATCCTATCATATCACCCTCGTGGTGATCATATTCCCGCATCGGGCCCGTTGACATTGTCCGATCACTGTTCTGCTGACAACAATATAGCTGAGTATGAGGTCATTACGTGCCTTCCAGAGACTTTCACTTCATCTGATAGATAGTTGAGATCCACGATCTCTAACTTGGTTATCTCAAACAGACTGTAGTATTTAGAGATGAGAAGTTTAAGCCTACCATTCTTACTGGATTTGTTGGTTGATAGGTTTGAAGGAGCTGCATATATACATCCGCTTCGCAGTAGAGAATTAGTTTGTTGATGTGTTAGCCACCTTTGCTTCTGTAATTGAGATTCCATTGAATGATCGGGGTGCGCATCTATCATTATTGAGACAAGGTCTGCACTAAATTTTTACCATTGTTTTGTATTAGAGATATTAAGGATCAAAATGAGCCACCCTGGTACCACGTGACATTTATCACCTCATGCGGCGCTTACTCCAAGTCACCCTGGGCCAAGGATAAGAGAGTATCGGTGACATTCGCCGCCAGATTTGTTGCTCAGGATGCACTGTGATAGAGGATCGCCCGATGGTATGTTGTTATTACGCCTAGACCGCGGCTCTAAATCGAGTGATGAGAGAGGCGTTCATGCAAGAGTCTCAGGCCCATATGGAGGTCATATGCTAACGTGTAAAATCACGGTGGTAGGACTAGCTACTTTCGTCGAATTACTTGAGACGATTACTGCCGCTTGTACAAAGATGTTCGTGAGTGTCGATGCACGGAGACTTGATACATCGCGCCACCTCTCCGAAGTTCATGCACTCACATCCCCTTGGCCATTTTCAGTATGGGGTATTGATATTATTAGGAAGATCTCACGTCTTCCAAATAACGGGCAAAGAGCATTTTAGCTCACCGACTATTTCCTTTACCAAGCGGCAGCTACTCCTATGTTAGATCGACATACGCTGCAGGGCCAATTCATCAGATTGCATATTATCTACCGATATGGGGTCCTTCACAAGCTAATTTCTGATATGGGGGTGCATTTCAGGGGCTAGGTGGACACATTGATTCAGGAGTATGGCATTCAAAGATCGCGCATCATCTGCAGCGTGCTTCACAAACTACGGCAGGCAATTGAGGCCACGAATAAGAATATCAAGAGGATTTTGAGAAAGATGGTCAAGACTTCTCAGGATTGGTCGAAGAAGCTCCCTTTCGCATTGTGGGCTTATCGTACATCTTTTCGTACTCACCGGTTACCCTATTTCGGGTGTATGGTGTACGGAGGTAGTACTGGGGCTTGAGATCGAGATGGACCAGAAAGTGGTACCTAAAGTGTACAGATATCCGAGGCCGAGTGGACCTAGTCTTGTTATGATCAGCTTAGCCTTTTGGATGAGAGGAGATTGAGGGCAACAGATCATGTTCAGCTTCATCGAGGAAGACGACCTGCATTCGTAAAAAAGTGTATCGTTTGGGAGGTTTCAAAGGCGACCAGCTTCTCAAAGTCCTAAGGATTGATCGTTGACCCTAGAGGCAAGTTTAGACCTTACTCTGGAGTCAGGGTCGTGATGTTATTCAAGATCTGACTTGAGAGGAGCCCTCCGGTCGACATCTAGACGGAATCAATTCACGTGTCACCAACGTGGATCACCAAGAAGCTTTATGAGATCATGGTCGATGATGGGTGGCCATCACTTCGCCTATGTTCCATATTCCCTATTGTACACCCATACACATTGATATATCCTATTGCTAAACAGCCTCACGCTGCTTATTTTTTTGGCCTTTTTTTCATTTAGCCTCGCATACCTTCACTAGTCAGGGGCCTGCCTCGTGCACTTCAGGGATTTATTAATCGATCTATGGCATCAGGTCATTCTTCGCTTTGTTTTCGCATCATTACCTCGTTCTTTTCTTTTCCATTTTGCATCTTCACTTTGCTTGCCTTTGCAGTTTTGTTTCTATCATCTTTGCTTCTTTCACTTTTATTTTCCTCAGGTGACGATGACACACCTATGTCCCTGAGCTATAAAGTTAGCCGGGTCACTCTTCGCTCCACCTCTTACATTTGATCTAGAGTCTTAGTTCGAGGGGACCATTTGGCTTTGGGATTTGAAGGTTCATTGGTTAGATTGTGCTAGTGTGGCATTCATCTTACTTTGTTGGTTGTTCGGCGCAAAAATAAAATAAAATAAAATAAAAGGAAAAAAAGAATGAAGAAAAATAAAAAAAGAATAAAAGAGTTACACTCATTCGATATTCACTTCATTGGTATTTGGGTTTAGCATGGTTTGCCGGCGGTATCATGGCTTGATCATCATAGGTCATTTCGATTATGGATTTATTTTCTCTCCTCAAAGACGTGAGAGCATCAGGAGGATCCTTTTCTCCATGGATCTTGGAGACACATCGATGAGGTCTGGGTTTCAGACTAGTCCCCCTGGTCATTATCCGGCTACTATTCCCCATTCTTATGGTGACTTCACCTCGATTTGGAACTTTCGGGATGAGTGGTTCGCCATCATCATACACGCGCTAATTCTCAGATCCCACCTTGTTTCCCTAATTTCTTCTACATCCATTTTCATTTTCTTCTATCCTCATCAATTGTCGTCTCGCTTCATTAACGACATGTCTTTTGGTGTACATCAACTGTTGCTTAGCATCGTTCACTTATGTGTTAGTCGAATCGCTTTACTCACATGATTCTCCGAAATTTGGCATTGCGCACACAAGGGTTTGGCATTATCTATTAGGTATTTGGGCCTTTGTTTCCTATCATTTCATATTCACCTTTCACCCTTAGCCTACATTACTGGCCTATAAGTCATAAGACCACCCCGAGCCATGAGATCTCGTGGGCTTGCTTCGACACATTTTATATGGACAAAACCCATCTACTGACAGTATGGAATGTCGATAAATTGCTTCGGAATATCGGGTCTCATATTACCTTTCCATTCAGTTTCTTGTCTCATGTCCATGATTAGATATAAATGATACAGAGAGTTAGGACCGTTGATGGCGCCTTAGCTTGATGCTTTGACACGTTCACACTAGGGCCTACCCCCATCCTTTCATGCTGGCTTTGGCTCTTACACATGTACACAAGAAGTTCAAGCTCCAAAGACGCTTTAAAGTGTCAAAGTTTGAGCAAGCCCTAAGATTTAGCTTGGTTTCTTCATACAATAGCGCTTTGAGAGCTGACTGTGTGGACGCATCTCACAGATTCATCGCCCAAAGAAGGATGTGCATACCAGTAGACTTCATTCATTATCTTATCTTCGTCAAAGGTACGATCAGTTTTCTGATGTATTTTCGTGATTTTCATCGGTAGATATTTGAGTTTCAGATGTACATACAAGCAACAATTTCTATCATATTGGTGATCTTGATGCTATGATTAGTGAGGAGGCCTTTTCTCGTGAATGAATGTTTGTATTATTTCCAAGCTTTGTGACTTTGACTTTATGCGTGGTGGTTTCTTAACATGGTATCGATGCCTGCACTAAGGCATACCTCTTTCTCGCGCTGACACGCTCGATCCTCTTTTGTTTCGGTTCCAACATCGGCTCGATTGATCCCTTCCTTTGTTTCTGGTTCTCCCAAGATCATGCCAGATGCGATCCCTTCCTTTTTGTTTCGTACCTCCAAGATAGCGCCTCGGATCTCGATCCCGTCCTTGTTTCGCCCTCCCAGACGCGCCCAGATGCGATCCCTTCTTGTTTCGTTATCCCAAGATCGTGTCGCATGCAATCCCTTCCTTTGTTAGTTCTCCGCATCGTGTCTAATTCAACTTCTTTTCTTTGTTTCGTTCTAAGACGCGCCCAGATAAATAGAATAATCAAATATACCTTAGCGCTTTGACATGTTTATGGTATAATAAAAGTAAAAGTATATTTATCCAAATAAAAACAAAGATAAAATAAAATAAACAAGAACTTGAATTAATACACGCTAAGGGTACTAATAATTTACCAATGCAGGACCCAAGGGTCATAATTTAATAAGTTCATATGCCAAAGTAGGATTTTGATAAATTGAATAGAGAATAAAAATGAAAGTGAGGACCAAAGGGTAATAAAAGAAAGATATTAAAATAAAATAAGGAAGAAAATTGTGGAAGAGACAAGTGGCTTGAAGGAAGGAGGGAGGAAGTTTCCTCCTTGGAAAGTGAATAAAAGGGATAAGACCAAAATAAATATCTCATTTTGGTCTTGGAGAGAGAGAGAAGAGAAGAGAAAGGAAGAAGAAGAAGAGGAAGAGAAAAGAAAAGAGAAGATCACAGGTATGGAACTACTAAATTTGAGTATGGATACATGTCTTAGTTTTGAATGGAAACTATGGGAGTATGGAAGTCTGGGCTGGTCTAGACAATGATACCGGTTTAGAACCTCTATCTTGTACTGGGCTTGTTTGGGAACTCCTAAACTCATTTCGTGTAGTGGTTGAGTCGAAAGAAAAAGTTCTAAGGCTCCTATATTTGTGTTTCTTGGGGAGAGGGTCAAGGTACTAGAACCAAGTACATTTCAGATGGTGATCCTCCAGATACCTGGACCTTTAGAACTTTTGGGGTAAGAAATAAAGAGAATTTGGAAGTGAGTCCCTAGTAATTGCAGCCACATCAATAAACTCGATGTTAGCTTTGAATTTCGATTTGACTCAGAGACTAAGTTATAGTCCTTACTCGGGTCGCCCCAACAACTGGTCGGGTCACACCGGTCAACTAGCGAATTTCCTTAGAATGGGTTTTTTGGGTCGAAATAGCAGAGAATTTAGAAGTAAGTCCTTCCGAAATTGTAGCCATCAATAAACTTGATGTCAAGCTTTGAATTTCAATTCGACCCCCAGAGACCAAGTTATGGTCTTTTACTCCAACCGTCAAACGGGTAGAGAGAGGTCACCATAAGAAATGCCCAGCAGGTCAAGATATTATGCAATAAAGAGAGGTCAGCGGCACTCATCCTCGTTGAGGTCAGCGCACTGGCCCCAAGAGTTTTCCGCCGCCCGTAGTGCTCAGCTCATTTTGCAGAGCCCAGCTCGTTAGTTCAGCCAAATTTCGCTCGCTGATTACCTGACCTAACTGGAAGGTCATAACCTTCAGTCCGAACTCCGATTTGCGTTCGACTCTATGGAAAGCCCATTGAGTCAAGAACTACTGACATGCCTAAGGAAAATAGAAGGTGTCAGACTGAGGTGTTAGACTGAGCTTCTCTGTCACTTCGTTCAGGGCCTGTCCAAATTTCAGGATTTGACTACGATGACCTCCAACTCTAAGGTCATAATCCTTCGTCCAAACCCGATTCGGGTGTTCTTGACCTATGAAAGCATTAGTTTGTTTCAAGAATCCATTGATATGCCTGAGGAAATACATGTGTCAGACTGAGGTGTTATACTGAGCTCACTACTTCAGTTCCACAGTCAGGATTGACCTCAATACGATTTTATCCTCCAACTTCTGGGAAGGTCATAACTTTTCCATCCGAACTCCGGGATAAGGTTCTCTCGACCTCGCTAAAAGCCCATTGAGTCAAAGAACCATTGATATGCCTGAGGAGAATAGAAGGTGTCATAAATTGAGGTGTTAGACTGAGCCTGTCACTTCCAGTTCAGCTCGTTCAGTTCAGATTTGACTACGATGACCTCCAACTTCGGTTGTCATAACTTCTTCAACTCACTGATTTGAGTGTTCTCGACCATACTGAAAAGCCCATTGAGTCAAGAATCCATTCATATGCATGAGGAAGATAGAATGTATCATACCGAGTTGTCAGACCTAGCTCGTCCTGTGGAGGTCAACTCGTCGGCTCAGTCACCGTTCAGTTGACTACGTGATGACCTCCAACTCTGGCGTCATAACTCCTTCGCTTCAACCCGATTCGGTGTTCTGACCTAAGTGGAAAGCCCATTGAGTCAAGAATACATTCATATGTTTGAGGAGGATATTAGATGTCAGACTGAGGTGTTAGACCGAGCTCGTCCAGGTCAGGTCAGCTCGTCGCCTCAGGTCAGCCTGTCTCAAGTTGACTACGATGACCTCCAACTTCTAAGGTCATATCTCCTTCGCTTAAACTCCGATTTGGTGTTCTTAGACTCTATGGAAAGCCCATTGAGTCAAGAATACATTCATACCTGAGGAGATATTAGATGTCAGACCGAGGTGTTGTATAATAGCTCGTCCAGGTCAGGTCAGCTCGTCGTGGCCCAGGTCGTACTGTCCTGGTTGACTACGCATGACCTCCAACTTCGAAAGGTCATAACTCCTTCGTCCGAACTCCATTTGGGTGTTCTTGGACTCTATGGAAAGCCCATTGAGTCAAGAATCCATTGATATGCCTAAGAAGGATATTAGATGTCATACCAAGGTGTTAGATCGAGTTTACCGCAGTCAGGCCGCTCGCCCGGGCTCAGGATTTGCTCACGATGACCTCCAACTTCGGAAGGTCATAACTCCTTCGTCCGAACTCCGTTTCCGGTGTTCTTGGACTCTATGGAAAGCCCATTGAGTCAAAAATCCATTCATATACCTGAGGAGGCTAGTAGATGTCAGACCAAGGTGTTAGACCTAGTTTACTGAAAATGAATGGTTTTACCAAGTGTACTAATCGCTTGGTTAAAGATAATTGGGATACATGATAAGGAAAGAGATAGATATGAACAAGAAATAGCAACATAAGTAGATTTGATATGGGTAAAGTCAATTGGAATACATGATAAGGAAAGAGATAGATTTGAACAAGAAATAACAACATAAGTAGATTTGATATGAAAAGGAATATAGAAGAAAAGAATAAAATGATAAGCTCAGAGGACCCGTATAATCTATCAAAAGTTAAGATCGTGGATATTGAATGACAAGACATATATGACGTTGCTTCAAGACTTTCGCTAAAGGCTACAGACTTCTATCACATACATGGGTAGGCACGTACATAAGGATCAATGCTTTTGCATCGTATATGACCAAGAAGCCAAAGATACAAGGTTTCACACTCTATCACGTGCGTACACTGCTCAGAACACTGCATCAGACACTCGGCATATATTGAAAATCGAGTCCCGCTCATTCTTTATCTCGTCCAAGCAAGCGAATGTTTATAATGCGGTATCTCAATAAGAAATGATAAAAAGATAAATAGTTCGACATGAAGGTGCCTTCAAGGGTATTAAAGAAGAAGTCTAGGTTCCCGCACTTCTGCATGAGATAATACTGATAGCACAAGTAAAACGCATAAGTATAGAAATGTATAGTATATGTCATAAGATATGATATAGTATAATAAAGTAGTACATGAAGATATATTAACAAAATATAAGATGTTACTGCCAGAATGAGTACATGTACACGAATGATAAGCATATATGAATATAAGAATGAGTAAATGTACAAAAGGATAAAAATATAGGAATATATGTGTATTATGTAGAATAGATATCGCATTATGAAGCCAGCGTATATGAGAACGAATACGATTTAAAGTAATGATAGTATATATCAGATAAGCAATCATGATAACAACAGTTATTCATGCTTATGAAATATGTGTACGTAAAAATATAGTAAAACTGATTGCCTGCGGTCTCGACTAAGTAGATAGATGCCAAGAGGGAAAAATAAGTCTCGCAGCGATGTTCGTTTCTAATATCGAGAGGCCTCCGTTGTCGATGACATAGATCCCGTTGATCGTGGCCCCGAAAGGGTCGCCACTGTGCCTTCGCGCCTTTATAAGATGATCATTGTCTCGCATAACATAACGACGCTCCGTTATGATAGTGACGACGGCTCTCAACAAAGGAGTAAGGCGCCTTTGGTCCCGATAAGACCATCAAGCCAGATAGTGAGTACACAGCTCTTTATAAGTTTCCTATCCACTTTTGGTATTTACAGGCATGAAACATAAAATAAACGACAGAATATGACATGAAAAGATATGATATGATATGAGAAGCATAGTAATCGCTATGTGATGATAAGTTCTCGTATTATGAGATTATATGATTTCGACGTGATATATGAAAAAATGTATGGGTGAGTGCAAATGATCCTCAAAAGTTAATATGAAAGAGAAAGTAATATGAAAAGTATAACATGAATACAGTATATGACAGTACATGATAACAGTATGTGAAAACAGTACATGATCACAATATATGATAACAAAGATGAGAAAAACAAGACATGAAAAGAGCATAACAAATGGTACATAGTATATAACCATGAAAGTAATATATGTATAAGAATATGACATGCACATAATAGGATATGTAATATGAACCATTAGAGAGATAATAGATCAAATGATAAGTACTATGAACACATGATAGAAATGCATAAGTGCTAAGAACGATAGAGATAAGTAAAAGATGATAAAGCACAGGAATACAGTAAAAGTATAGATAGGAGATATGTCAAAGACAGAAAACAGGAAACAGAAAAGATTGATATGCAATAGGAATGTCAAGATGATAAGTAACCAAAAGTTATATGAATATGTATAGATATATGAAATGCATATGTATGTTTCTGAGATGGTCACGACAGGGTTGTCCATGCTTATGTTCCCATTAAGCGTAAAGCTTCAAGACGGGTGTTCAATCCGTGCAGGCAATGTATAAGAAGACAAGGATGAGGCAGACATCCCACATCGTAGAGCAGCGCTCAGAGATAGGTGCTCACCGCATCGTCTCGCGATCTCTCGATGTTTTGTATTAGGAAAAAAATGTACATGTATATGTAAATGGGACTCGAGATATGTATATATAGATGTCGAGGGACACCATTCTAGTGGCAAGTATTTTTATATATGAAAATGATTTTGTTATTACAGAAATTGTTTGTATAACCCCACAGGTACAAGTTCAGCTTTGAGAAAGTCAATGTGTCAATGAGTCCCAAAGATATAGTCTCACGCCTCGACTCTGTCGATTCGCTACCGGGCTCCGGATCGTGGAATCGAGGGATGGACAAATGCGATCCCTTCTTTTTGTTTCGGGTTCTCCGACATCACGCCCAAATTCAATCCCTTCCTTTTGTTTGGGGCTCTCCAGCATCGTGCTCGGATTCGACCCTTCCTTTGTTTCGCTCCTCCCGCGATCGCGGTCGGGATTTGATCCCTTCCCTTGTTTCTCAGTGTTCTCCCCAAGATTGCACTCCAAATCCGATCCCTTTTATTTCCAGGTTCTGGCACGGCCTGATTCAATCCCTTCCTTTTGCTCCTCAGTTCTCCAAAGATCGTGCCCAGATTCGATCCCTTCTTTTTGTTCCATGCTCTCTGGCATCATGCCCAGATTCGATCCCTTCTTTTTGTTTTAGGTTGTCCGGCATCATGCCCGGATTTCATTATCTTTTTCGGCATCTTGTCTGAATCACTCATCTTCCTAGGCATTATGCTTGGGTTTCTCTTAGTCCTTCAGTCATGGCGACTCAATTCCGTTAGCCTTTAGTACTGGGTAAGGGGACAAAATTGTTGGTCATCTGGGTTCTTCACTAGAGTTTATTTCACTCTTGCATCGCTTGCACTTCGCACCCATGATTCACTTGTTCATTCACTCTACTAAAGAGAGGCATATTTGTAGACCCTCAATTTTGTCCCTCAACGCTTGCATTTATCCCATGGGTGTCACACTCACCCATCGTTCTCATATGGCACCGTTAAGGCCCTTTTAGGCTTAATCGGTCTCCGAGCTCAAAGTGCTTGTATGCGGTCCATCAGTGTATGTAGTTCACTTCGGAGTGTCATCATGGCTTTTTTTTTAGTTATTGGCATTGTGCCATAGGAAGCAAGTGGGGCCCCCCAAGGTTTTAACTCAATCGAAGTTTATTGGAGTATGTCAAATTCGGAGCACTTAGGCTTGTTTCGATCATATCTCCCTTATCCGAACTCAAAATCATGCACCGTTTCTTTTGTTAGATTCCCTACTCATTGAAGAATTATCTGTCAAAATTTGATAATTTTTTTATCAACCGGATCGACCAGTTGGAAACCGGCTCAGCCAGTTCAACGAATTTCGGTTGAAGTTCATTATTCGAGCAGGTTCAAATTCGGAGCACCCGAGCTTGTTTTGGTTATATCTCCCTCATCCAAACTCGAAATCATGTACTGTTTCTTTTTTTGGACTCCTTACTCTTCAAGAAACATTTTTTAAAATTTTAAAATTTTTCCTCAATCAAATCGACCAGTTGGGAACTGTATAGCCTGTTCGTCGAGCCAACTTACGTGGAGCACTATTTTTGTTGATTTTGGGGCCCAAATCCTACTTGGTTTGGGCCTATAAGCCCCAAATCAATCCTAGGCATGAGTTGGGTCCAATTTTGGGCCATGTTATGGGTTTCTTGCAACCCCCCTTAGGTCCACTTGGATACTTGGTGGTTAAGGAAAGAAGCAAATGTGGCCAGCTATGGACCTTGGGAATAGAGGAGTATTTATGGAGTCAGTCCGAGACTCCATCGGGAGTTCCCGAGACTGAAGGTGCACAAAATGGAGTGAGTTCAGAGGGAAAAGAAAGAAAAAAGAAGAACAAAAAAATGTGAAGGAGAAGAAAAAAAAGAAAGGAAGGAAAAGAAGAGAGGAGAAAGAAAGAAAAATAAATAGAGATTCTCTAGATCCAGGTGGGCGTGGTCTCTCTCATTTTGGAAAGGACTTCCTACAAATTTGAAGGAGTGTATACCTAGTTTTGGAAGCAGAAAAGAAAGAAGGAAAAGGGGGAGGGGGGAATAGCCGTGAATCCTACAGGTACGAAAATTATATGCTTATCCTATTTTCTTTTGCGCTTGTCTTTGCCTTTGATGTTTGCAGCCTCGTTTTATAGCACTAGGCATCATTTGTGTCAGTTCTTAGTCATTCAGAGTTAGAATTGTACTCCTTTTTTTTTTTTTAATTTGTGACTCTGTGAGGAAGATTTAGACAAATTTTGAGAACTACTCTAAACCGGCTGGACTAGTTGTGAAACCGGATCAACCGGTTCATTAAGTTCTGTTTTCCGGAACATCAGTTAGTGTACTAGGCATCGTTTGTGTCAATTCCCAGTCATTTGGAGTCAGAATTATACTCTGTTTTTTTTTGTTAGATTCCTGACTCTATGAGGAAGATTCTAAAAAAATTTGAGAACTTCTCTCAACCAGCTGAACTTGTTGGGAAACCAGATCAACCAGATCATTAAGTTCTGTTATCCGGAAAAGCAGTTAGGGTACTAGGCATCGTTTGTGCCAGTTCTCAGTCATTCGGAGTCAGAATTATACTCTATTTGTTTTGTTAGATTCCTAATTTTGTGAGGAAGATTCTGAAAAATTTTGAGAACTGCTCTCAACTGGATGAACCAGTTGGGAAACTAGATCAACCAGTATTAAGTTCTATTTTTTGGAACAACAGTTAGGGCACTCGACATTGTTTGTGTTAGTTCTCACTCGTTCGGAGTCATAACTATACAACCTTTGTTTTGTGGGATTCCTTACTATGTGAGGAACGATCTGAAAAATTTTGAGAACTGCTCTCAACCGCTCAACCGGTTGGGAAATCGGATCAGCCAGTTCATTAGGTTCTATTTTCCGGAACAGCAGTTAGGGCATTTTGCCTTGTTTGGATTGTTTCTCACTCATCCGGAGTCGGAATAGTACATTGTTGCTTTTTTTGGTTCCTTACTCTATGAGGAATATTCTAAAAAAATTTGAGATTTGTTCTCAATCGTCTCAACTGGTTGGGGAACTAGATCAGCCAGTCATTAGGGTTTTTTTTCTAGGGATAGCAGTTAGAGTATCTTGGCTTGTTTCAGTCGGTTCTCACTCATCCGGGCTCAGAATCATGCATAGTTTGTTTTTTTAGATTTCTTATTCATTAAATAATATTCTGGTGAAATTTGAGAATTTGTCTCAACCGGTTGGACTAGTTGAGAATCGGTTCAACTGGTTGTGCAGGACAGCTTAGGGCATCCCCCCTATTTTAGCACTTTTCAAGCTCGAATCCCTTAAGGCTCAAGCCCGTTTGCACTAATGCATTTGTGGGCCATATTTGGGGTCTAAATTTGAGCCTAACTTGAATTAGAGGGGACCCGCCTAGAGCAGACACTGGGGTTAGGTGAGTTTGATTGTGAATTGGTGATTGTAGTTAGTGAATTGTCATTTGGAGAGTGTGGAAAGAAATAAACATCTCGAATCCTCATTTTCCATCATTCATTTCCATTTGAACACTTAACTTTGCTACTGATCATGGATGCATGTTGTGTTCTTGTGTTTATTAACTAACCAAATCTACAGCGCATGGCTAGGGACCACAGGTACGTGCTTAGGCTTTGGTATTTGCATTTATATGCATACATGGTGTTCGGACTTTGATGTTTGTGGTGCATTTGAGCTTATTGAATGACCTCTTATTCAGCGCTTGGCTAAGGACCATAGGTATGCACCCATTATTTTTTTTGATCGAGTGTTTATACATGTTAGATACTGAGTATGTTGGTGTGATTCGGGTCATCTGTTTAGCCTGAGTTATCGATTGATCTTTGACCTATATGATCCCATGTACCTATTTCATTGAGAGAGACCGGAGTTCCGGTGCTGCAGGGGTGCTACCTCACACAGGTACCTTCCAATGGGGCAACCTAATCCTTGAACCCAGAAATCTAGTTTTCGTGGACCGCTTTTTTCCTGACTAGAGTCAATGAGGGGTTTTTTGTTCTTACTTTATTTTCCTCGCAATAAATAAAAATAAAAGGTAAGTGGCAACTCCAAACAAAACCGTTCCTCACTGGAGACGAATTTTTCAAAGCTCGAAAATTAACTCACTTTTTTCTATTAATAGCGACTCGCGCCGGCCCGTGGATCGAGTAGGGTCCACACATGGTTTGCCAATAATAACCTTGCTTATGGGCCTATGAGCCAAAGTTCTTTCACCTTGATGATTTCCACATATTCCTTCATGGAGTTCTGCTAACACATACTGCCCTTGCTGACTGGTGAGACACTTATGGTATGATATATAATTACCCATTGACAAGGGAAAACCCAGCCGCCTGGAACTAGATCTTGTGGGCCTCAATCCTATTATCCGACAGCTCTCCCGAGCTTAAGTAATGTATTATTGAAGTTATCCAGGAAGAACAAGTTTCATCTATTTCGTTTACCTAGTATACAGTAACTGATGATGCCAACTGAAGATAGACAAAGAGAAATACTGTATCTTTTATTGAGAGGGACGCAGCTACTACTACCAACACATCTGCCTTTTCATTTGAGTCCCTTGGGATGTGCTTGAGCTTCCAAGCTGCAAAACTCCCTAGTCATTGCTTGACCAGGCTTGCATACCTGACCATACGCTGGTCTCGCGTTTGGTACTCTCCGTTACCTATCCCACTACCAATTGGGAGTCACTGCGTATGATGAGTTTTTCTAAGGATACAGACTTTATGAGGTCGATCCCGGCTAAGATTGCTTCATATTCAATCTCATTATTAAACGCAAGGAAGTCTAGCCGTATAGCCTACTCTATCCTTTCCCCGATTGGGGCTTTAAGTTGCAAGCAGACTCCAGCTCCTGTTTGGCAAGAAGCGCCATCCACATTAAGGATCCACCAGCCGCCCTCATCCTAGTCTACAATTGGTTGGGGTAGTTTTGTTAAAAAGTCTACTAATATCTGCCCCTTCAATGCCAGGCGAGGTTTATACTGAATACCAAATTCTCTTATATTCAATCCCATCAGCCATTCTTCCGAGTAGGTCGGCTTTTGAATAGTGTCACAGTGGAGATTGGTCACACGATTGATTGTGGTGTGCCTAAGAAGCGGTCGAAGCTTCTTAGCTGCCACATGGAGGGCTATCACGGCTGATTCGAGAAGGGTATATCGGGTTTCTACTTCAGATAGAGATTTTCTTACGAAGAATATTGGTCTCTGTTTTCTGTTTTTATCTTCCTTGAACAAGGCTGCACTTACTAAGGCTTCTGACACCGCTAGGTAAAGATAGAATGTATCATTTCTCGCTACGGGCTAGCTAGAATCGGGTGGTTCTGGCATGCATTGCTGATTCCATGAGAGCTCGGTCAGATTCCTCATTCTAGCTGGCCATTTTGGCTCCCCTTAGAGTGATAAAAAAAATGGCTTTAATCAGTCTGTGAAACGGATGAGCTCGCCAGCCTACTAGCAATCACGCACTCCTTTCCCGGGATGTATTCGAGAGTCCGTACAAATCTTCTGAAGTTGAGTCGAATTGGCCTCTATCCCTCTCTAGGTCACCATGAAGCCTAAAAACTTTCCTAAACTAACTCCGAACGCACATTTCAGAGGGTTGAGTTTCATGTCTTACCTTCGCAATAGTTCAAAGTCTTCTTGTAGATGCTTGGTGTGGTAGAAGCATTCCTTGGATTTTACAAGTAGATCATCAATGTGTTTCCACATGTCGCCTTCTACCAATGGGTCGGGATTATCTTAGTTACCAACCTTTAATAAGTTGCTTCGACATTCTTCAAGCCAAAAAGCATCACATTGTAGCAGTATAGCCCGTGTGGTGTAATGAACGTCGTTTTCTCGGCGTCAAGAGGGGTGTATGGGAATCTAATGATATCCGGAGAAAGCGTTTAGAAACAACAGTAGCTTGTGCCTTACTGCTGCATCCACAATTTGATCTATACGCGACAAAGGGAAGCTATCTTTTGGGCATGCTTCGTTGAGGTCAGTGTAATCCACACATACTCACCACTTACCTCCTTTCTTTGGAACCACCACCACTTTGGCTAGCCATTCGAGGTATTTTACTTCTCTGATGAATCCTGCTCTCAGTAAGTTGTCCACTTCTGTCTAAATGATTTGATGGCAATCCGGGTGGAAATGCCTCACTTTCTGTCTCACTGGTTTGGTTGTAGGGATAACATTTAGTTTGTGAGAGGCCACTGTCAGGTTAATCCCAACCATATCTGAGTGGCTTCAAGAGAATACATCTATGTTATTCAACAGCACGAGTCGTAATTGCTCCCTTTCTTCATTGGATAGGAGAGAACTAACGTAAGTGAACTTTTTTGGCCTGTCCAACATTACTTTCTCCAGGGGATCCACAGCCAGCGGATCCTCCTCCTCCGCCCTGATCTGGGCAGCAAATTGTGATTGCTATGCGAGGGTTTGATCTT
The DNA here is from genome assembly GCA_016808115.1 of Tetrastigma voinierianum. Classification (NCBI taxonomy): domain Eukaryota; kingdom Viridiplantae; phylum Streptophyta; class Magnoliopsida; order Vitales; family Vitaceae; genus Tetrastigma; species Tetrastigma voinierianum. The sequence continues at coordinate 744,892 of JAEQBH010003196.1, forward strand.
CGAGATAGGGACTTTCAAAGCTTTTCTCCCCTCTCTATTCTCGTACAGATAGTTGATAACACTACCGTGCGGCCAACTGACTTCTTAAAAGGTCGACCTGCCCAACGTTAGTCAAATAGCTTACCATTTGGTGGTAGGTCGAAAGGATAGCTTTCATCGAGTGTAGCCAACCCCACCCTATTATGGCTTTGTAAGGCCTTAACTCTTCGATGATCGAGAACAAAACTTACTGAGTGACTAGCTCGGCTTTTACAGGGAGCGTGACATCTCCTAGTGTTACAGTAGTTGCACCGTTAAAACCAGAGAGGATTCGCCGGCTGAGTTCACCACACCTAAGGAAAGCTTCATCTGTTATAAGGATGGTAGTTGCAACAAGTCTACCACACTACCAGGATCTACTAGTACCCTGTGCACATCAAAACCGTTAATACATAGGGTGAGTGCCAGTGAATCATAGTGGGGCACAATAACCCTGTTCGAGTTAACATAAGGAAAGGATATGGGGTCATCTATTGACTCGGTTTCTTTGTGTCTGCATCCTGTGTGGATAGCATTTACCCTAGCCTTAACTGTGGCGACTCTCAAGAGATTCTTCTGTTGACGCTTCAACTAATACTGGTCGTCAAGCGAGCCTCCTAGTATGTAGTTTATAGCTGGTCTAGATTCTAAAGGGTCTGCCGCGTCGACTGTAATTCTATCATTCGGCTTGCCCTGATTCCACCCCGTGGTCAATTTCTCTAATGTACCTCTTAAGGTGCCCCGTCTTAATTAGCTTTTCCACCAAAAACTTTAAGCTTCGGCACCTTTCGGTCTCATACCCATGATTTCTATGATAATCGCATTGCAAGGATTTATTTCTTTGGGAGGGATCCGTTTGGATCGATGCAAGCCATTTAAACTCTGGAAAGTTGCAAATTACGGGCAATAGCCTCTCATAGGAGAAGTTCAGGGGGGTGAATTTCCAAAGCTCTTTCTTTCTCTGTTACTGATCTTGGGATCGCTTTCGTTCTCTACTATGACCTCCCTTGGATCCGGACAGCTTCTTCCTAGGCGACTTATTCCTCTCGCCACAAGGTTTGTAATCATGACAGCTTCAGGGGTGGGTTGCACTATTATTTGTCTCTCCAAAGATTGAGTACCTCGCTATCTCCGCTTCAGATAATTCTTCCATTTGGCTACTAAGGTCTAAAAGACAATGACTGAAAGAAAGGAGTAAATGGCCTAAAGCTTCTACTAAAATTTTGGAGGACTGCATCCATGCTGTATGACTCTATCTGCTGGACGGCTTACCCGAACCTCCTTGTAAAGTCTCGAATAGACTCTTCTTCCTGTTTGAGAATAGTTTGTAGGGAGTTGATGTTCCTCTTTTGTGGCACCAAACAAAGATACTACGATATGAAGACAACCCATAGCTCGTTGAACAAATTTATTGAATAATGAGGAACCAAGCTAACACGGGCCCCCGCAAACTAACCGGGAATACTTTGCATGATAGCCTGTCATTGCCGTCATTTAATGTCATCGCCTGATTATAGTGGATCATATGGTCGTAAGGGTCAGCGGATCCATTTAACATGGTGAAAGCTAGAATGACAAACCCGCGGGGTGGCTCGTAGTCTAGAATGTGTTGCCCTAGGGGTGAAAAGAGCATGTCCTCGGGTCTCCGAATTAAGGTTGCTAACGGCATGTAGAACGCTAGCGCTGCACCAAAGGCAGGATGTCCAAGCGGCATTGGTGGCATCGATCCTGAAAGCAACACCGGCGAGTTCCCAGGGGCTTGATCCGATTGGTTATGTCTTTTGAATGCTTCTCTCCTTGCCCTACGAGATGCACCGTTGACGGCATCATCGAAGGCGGGGTGAGGCGAAGGCCTCATATGCGATCTTGCCTTTGTGCTCTCCCGAGCGTTCTTTGCAATAAGAGACTCAAGGATAAGGAGCTGCCCGAGGACACCTCATCGTCTGCTCGGGAATCGATATCGGCTACAAACGATGGCCCTTCCTTTATTACGTGATCTACGCGCAAAGATGGCCACCGGCCTCGCACGCCTTTTCCAAGATGGAGAATTTTTGCATCTTGACCCAACCGGTCATTCATGCTACAAGATTCAGCCCGCCCGCAACTCCCTTCCATCCGGCCTTGCTTATTCCTCTTGTTTTCTCCAAGTCCGACGCCTACCGGAGGAACCGATCTTCCGGCAATCGGGTTCATCGACGCGGCTATCAAGGATCGCCCCTGACGAATTAGATGTGGAAGGAGGGATCGGCAAAGTCCTAGGTGGTGAAGGGCTATTAGATCATCGTTGAAGCCAAACCCTTTCGGCCTGTAGGCGAGACTTTCTGTTATGTTCTCACAAACGACGCCAATTGTTGTTACCTTAATGGTCCGAACCTCTAGGCATCAGCAGCACAACACAAACCTGCAAAAGGGTGATCCGGCGACTGTGGGTCGGGCACCTCTCCAATGATTAAATCAACAAAAGATGGAGAAAATGGAGCAGAGAGTTCGCACAGTTGGAATTGCATACCTTCCCTCGTGAGATATCTCCCTGATTTATAGAAAGTGGTTCACGAATATCTCCTTGATTTTAGGAAAGAAAATCTCTTTATCTTAGGGATAAAATCACTTCTTCCTTATCGATGATTAATTCTTCCTTATCAATGATTAATCTTTTCGATAAGTAAGGGATAAAAACAGGGAAATCGATAAATATCTCTTCAGCTTATTTTTCGCTTTTATATATTTATTCATAATGAACTTCTCATATGCGATAGGATGGCCGTCTAGGGGACTTGAAACCCTAGACGGGCCGCCATGAAGTAAGTCTTTCACAGGACACCCTGGCTTCCTTAGACGGGTTTCAAATCTCTCCCGTTTTGTTAGTTCCTGCCTTGCCTCAATACAGTAAGTGGGTTTCGGCCGCTTCATGATGCAGGCCAAGAGAGCTCTGGGCCCATTAAGTGGTCTGTCTAGGTCTAAAGTCCATGGTACTCACAAGCATGACAGTGCCAAAGGATCGCATGCACGCATGATCCGACGAGGAGGAGGATATTTTGATCATAAGCAATAAAAAGGTGAGAGCGGAGGAGACACCGCGGGAGAAAACAGTTTCGGAAATAGAGATCACGTCGGAGAACCCAAGACAATCTTGTTCAAGGACAGACAGCTGGGTTTTTCAAATGATAACTATTTGAATGGATTAGAGAAAAGGGTCTCGGACGATGAAGACTATCTAGGGGAGGAAGATGCCGAGAAGGGCTGCCCCATGATTTCCTTTTCGAAGGAAGAGAAGGCAAGACTGCGTAGACCATGGAAACTGACGCTGATTCTCAAGCTGTTGGGAAGGACCATTGGCTACAGCCTTCTGCTTATGAAAATAAAAGAACTTTGGAAACTCAAAGGCACGATTGAGTTAGTGGCCATTGATAATGGATTTTTCTTAGCAAAAATTTCATCAGTTGACGACTACGAACATGCTAAATATGATGGGCCATGGCAAATCTTCAATCACTACTTGACGGTGAGACAGTGGCAACCCAACTTTGATCCAGCTCAGGATTCTCTCCAAAGTCTCCTTGTCTGGGTAAGGATCCCATGATTACCTATTGAATACTACGAGTACTCGTTCCTGATGAGGCTGGGAGGAATGATAGGGAAACCCATCAAAATTGAGGAAGAAACGGGGAAAGTATCAAGAGGCCACTACACCAGAATTTGTGTGGAGGTCGACCTCGCTAAACCCTTAGTTTGCTTCGGGTGTGGGGAGTATGGCCATAGACGGGAAACTTGCCCGTCGAAATAGCATGGATAGGTGCGACAGCACCGGGAAACACAGAGAACGTTGATTGCTGCGAAACATCGGCCCAATGACAGAATGTAACCTAAGAAGGTAACAAAGAACCATTAGTGAATCCGGGAGTGGTGGAGGATTTTGGGTCATGGATGCTGGCCACGAGGAAATTGCGGAGGAATCAGGGAAAGGTTGACTATAGAGTAAGGGAAGGTAGATTTTTGGAAAGAAAGGATAGCAAGGGAAGGGGCAGATCCGGGTATGGAAAAAGACACCAAATAGGGCCAGGGTTCAAAAAATCGGCCGAGTCCGATACGACTCGGGCCGAAGAACCGCTTTCGGTCCTTAATCGGAAGTCGATAACGATACCGTGATAACGACCAGATGCATCGAATCTGGCAACCTCAGATAACCGCTAAAATCGGTCAATCCCCACGAGTTCCCGAGATGACCTCAGACCCCGCTAAGAAAAAACGAACTCCGACGGTAATCGAACCAAAATCCGCAAAAATCTTCACCTTTCAGAGATTCTCTGAAAAGCAAAAAACCCGTGAACCAAGCACAACCAACAATAATACAAATTGCAAAGCGAAGAACAGAAATGAAGAACAATCTGAACAAAGAAGGTCTCTAGATCTGAGACATCGAAATCTCAACTTCTCAAGAAACGAAGAACGTAAGAAGAGAACTTACTCGCTGGCCATTGCCGATCCAAAGATCCAATCGTTGATCCAAAAACTGATTTTCTTTGGCTGGGACCGTCACTGACCTCGCCGTCGCTGGGTCGTCAACAACAACCCGCCGGTCGCTCCAAAGCCTCGGGCCGGCCATTGCCGCGACCGCCGCCGCCGTCACGGCATTCATATGAGATCCAACCCCACACCCTCCCCTCCCCTCCCCCTCCTCCCCATCCCCCTCCCTTTCGCATCGCAGGCGTATCGAAATTTGAATTTTGGAAATGAGGAACAATTTCTGCTACATTCGAGGGTGGGAGCCGAACGACGTCGCTTCGCTCTCAAGACAAAACGACGTCGTTTCATTATTTATTATTTTTTTAAAAATGCAAAATCAAAACGACGCCATGAATATGCGTAATTTAAAAAAATTGCGCCCATAAAACGACGCTGCTTTTGGCCTCAAATGTCAAACGACGCCGCTTTATCACCGTAAAACCAATTTTTGTCCTATCTCCAACAAAAAAAAATATATTTACCATAAATATAAAATAAAATAAGAATACTAAATTAACAAAACCATAACTCTCGTGATTTTTAGTAACAATATAAATTACAAATAAAAATATTATTTTATTTATTTTACCAAACACAAATAAGATTAATTTAAAATTAATAATTTATGAAAAACAAGCAAAATTATTCTAATTGTATTAATATTAAATTAGTATGGTAATATATTATAAATAAAATAAAAATAATAAATGAACAAATCCATAAATCATATTTTTGTGAACAATATAAAATTTAAATATTGTTTATTATTTTATTTATTTTATCAAACATAAATAAGATTAATTCAAAAATAATAATTTATGAAAAAAACAAGTATAATAGAATAATTAATCTAATTGTATTAATATTAAATTATATGGTAATATATTATAATAAAATAAAATAAATGAACAAAACCATAAATCATATTTTTTGAACAATATAAAATTTAAATTTTGTTTATTATTTTATTTATTTTACCAAACATAAATAAGATTAATTCAAAATTAATAATTTATGAAAAACAAGCATAAATAAGAATAATTAATCTAATTGTATTAATATTAAATTAGTATGGTAATATATTATAAATAAAATAAAAATAATAAATGAACAAATCCATAAATCATATTTTTGAACAATATAAAATTTAAATTTTGTTTATTATTTTATTTATTTTACCAAACATAAATAAGATTAATTCAAAATTAAAAATTTATGAAAAACAAACATAAATAAGAATAATTAATCTAATTGTATTAATATTAAATTAGTATGGTAATATATTATAAATAAAATAAGAATAATAAATTAACAAAACCATAAATCATATTTTTGTAAACAATATAAAATACAATTATTTTTTATTATTTTATTTATTTTACCAAACATAAATAAGATTAATTCAAAATTAATAATTTATGAAAACAAGCATAAATAAGAATACTAATCTAATTGCATAAATAATAATTTAATTGTTTAATATTTTTTGTTTTACTTTTTATACATGGTTAGGTGAACATTTTGGAATTTACTTTCAAAACACGATATCGGGCGTGAAAGATGCAACCACAGTGGTAATAAGAACCCCCAAATGTAAGTACTCGTGGAAATGTTATTCATGGAGATAACAAGATTAAAGCAACACATTGCACATATATCCGACAAGTAGAAGGTGTAATTACTGGAGTGTCACAAAGCATTAGATTGTATGTTCACGCTTCAACGAAAAATTCGAATGAAAAAAAAAGAAGGAACGACTTATAAGTTCTTTAAATGAAGAACATTTTCATGAAATTGATGAGGCCGATTCTGATGAAGTTGAGGAAGTCGAGATGACCGATTTCGAAAGAAGACAAATGAAGCATGCAATGAGAGAAAGTCGCTGCGGTTTTTAGAAGAAGGTAGACACCTGCACGAGATAGTGGTACTTCCTCAATAACCTTCCGATGTTCAGATTGCCGTGGCCCGATACGGCTTCAAAGATAAGAGAAGGAGCTAACATACCCCAAAGGATTGACTCACATGTTTCCTTCCAAACAAAAATCAATAAAAGTATGTTTTCCGGGCCGAAGGTGCAAAGAAAGTGGGTAGCCATCTCTAAATTTTTCTCTTCAATGGAATACCTTTCAATGCAAAATTTATAGTACCTTACTATCAATCTACGATTGATAACATAGCGGTATGTGTCCGTATCAAGGGTCCAACAGATACCAAATTGGCAATGCATATCTAGAGGAGAAGGTGCAAGAGCTTGAGGTATATATAAACACATTGAAGGCCAAATGGCCTGTATATGGATGCACCATCATGTGTGATGGTTAGAGTTCTAGAACTAGAAAGCCTATCATCAATTTCATGGTTTATCGCGGATAGAAGCATGATATACCTTTCTTCGGGCCGACACTACCAACATACGGCAAGAAGGCAGATTACATCTTTCCTTATGGATAAGACGCTGGGCGATCGCGTGTTAAAATCTGTACAAGTAGTCACCGAGCAATGAAGCAAGTTTTAGCAAACAGTATAAGTTGTTGATGGAGAAGCCGCAGTTACCTGTTTCCGCCCCTTTGGGCAGCTGCTGCCAGATTGATTTAATGCTTGAAGATATTGGAAACATGAAGCATATTAAGGAGACTTTAAATAAAGCAAAGATGATCACAAGCTTTATTTATAATAGCTCAAAAGTAGTTAATTTGATGAAAGTTTTCACCAAGGATAGAGATCTCTTGCGGCCTGGAATAACCCGATTTGCCACTGAATTTATTTCACTTCAGAGTCTTATACGTTATGAGGGCGATTTAAAGATGATGTGCACAACAAATGAGTGGCGTGAATTCAACAAAGATCGGAGCATAAAGAGTTTAAGAGATAAGGTATCCAACCTTATCTTAACTGATCGGTTTTTGAAGAAGGCAAAGGAAGTCCAATCATCATGGAAACCTCTAGTCAAAGTTTTGAAATCGGGTTGATCAAGATAAAAAGCCCACACCGCCAATCATTATGAAGCAATGGATAGAGCTAAACTGGCTATAAAGGCATCGGTGAAACATTGGGAAAGGTATTGGGAAGTCATTGACATAAGGTGGGCAAATCAATTGCATAGACATTTGCACGCTGCAGGTAATACAAAAAATTCCTTATACAGTTATTATTATCTTATTTAAAGGCAAAGTATTATAAACTAATAATTTTTTTTTACTTATGTCAGCTTATTTTTTAAATCCAATGCTTCAATATTCAAAGCAATTCTCCCACCATCCGGAAGTTAAACTTGACTAAAGGAGGTTATCAAGAGATTGGAGTCCTCGCTGTGATTTGATTAGACAGCAAAGCATGAACTTAGGTATAACAATAACTTGTGTTATTTTTATAATATATTTTGTATTTATAATGTGCATTAATAAAGTGAAGAACATTACAATGTAGGTGAAATTATTTGTTGAAGGCCAAGGAGAATTTGGAAGTGCACTAACCAGAAAAGCAATAAATCACTCTCTTCCAGGTACTCACTATATTTATTTATTTATTTTAAATACAAATTGTCATCATTTTCTATTAAATATATATTTGTGCCTAATATGTTTTTTTTAATAATAGCTGAATGGTGGAACAATTATGGTGATGAAGGTCCACATCTTCAAAAGATTGCTGTCAAAGTTCTAAGTCAAACATGTTCTTCATCTGGTTGTGAAAGAAATTGGAGCACATGGTCATTGATTCACACAAAGTTGCGCAATCGTTTAGCAATGAAAAAGTTGCATAAGTTAGTTTATGTCCATTACAATGTGCGACTCGAAAGTTAAGAATTTGATGCATGAACGGGGTTACGAAGATTTGTACAATCCAATTGACCTTAAATCATATTTTTAATGACGTATGATATATTAGGATGAGTGGATACTTATGAAGGCAGAAGAACCTATTTTATCGTCCGACAATTGATCGCTGGATCGTTCCTTCTCTAGAGACGTAGGGAAGCAAAATTTCAGGCCGATGATGGTGGCACAAGTAATGTGGTAAGTAGGCGTGAAGCAAAGATACAAGGAAGAGAAATTGGTTCTTCTCATAAAGGTAAGGCTCCTCAAATAATTGTTTCAAATACTAGTAGTGATGAAGGTGACGATAGAGCCAATAGAGGGGGTAGCAACATTGTTGGTGACAGTGAAGATAGTGAAGACACCAGTGGGGACAATGGAGCAGGTGGTGGCATTGGAGCAAGCGGTGCTGTTGATAGTGGTTATGTCAATCAAGTTGATCATGGTATGTCGTGGGCGCAGGGAAATGAAAATTATTATGCCACACAAGATACTGATCATGGATATACTGTGATATGGAACAACGAAAGCACTGGAAGGATCGACTACATTTCCTAGTGATGATGACTATTCCAAGTGGGCATGATTATAGATCGAATTGTAAACTCGTATTGATGAGCACTTCCAACTCGCTCTAGGAGCGCACTCCTCATTTCGTGGGGAGGGAGATAGATCCTCTATCATAACTTTGGAAGTAGTGATAATTCTTCCAATGCTTTAAGGTATGATTTTGATCGCATTCAACTACTGAACAAGAGCTAGTGGTTCCTACATATGACCAATCTTCTAATAGCAAGAGCGCTTGCTTATCAGGTTTCGTGATACTCATCGCACTGTCGAGCCCATACAACCTCCAAGGCCATATTTTCCTAATAATGGATCATCAACCCAATCATCTCACCAACACACATTCAAGTGATGAACAATTTTCAACCACATTCTCATATGCAAATTATCTTCCGATTTGTATGCTCGTCGTAGACTAATGATGATGATAATGATTTTGAGCCCCTGCATTCAACACAGATTGAATACGTATTCACGACATTTGCTATATTTGAAATAAAATAATTTCTTTTGTTAACATTAGCATACATATCTTTCATTGAATGCTTCATTAACTATTTAAATAATTTTAAATATAAAAAAAATTTGTTTTATTAAAATTTTAGCTTCCTTAATTATATATATATTTTTCTAATAATTTATATAATATTTTAATAATTTTTAAATATTTTAATTATTTATTTTACAGACGCAATGACACGCGATCGATACACCGCGACTGCATGTGCCTCTGATCGGTCTAGCTTCTGGCGACCGACACGGCGACTCAACCACTTAATGTGGCAGAGTCCAGATTTAGTATCGACAGTGAGAGGAGCGCAGATCAGATTCTGAATGAGGAAGGCCAAGTGGGAGTTGACCCAGAACTAAGGACTGATTCCGGTAAGGCAACACAGTCAGGAAACAAAGGAAGAAGGCCTAACGTGCAGGTCCAGGACCCAGGCCCATCATCCATTGTCCTGGAACCATCGATGGACTTTGACAACTCCAAGGTAGCTACTAGACAGAAAACCTTGGAGGAGAAAGAAAAGGAGCGTGGAAAGGGACCGAACCGTGCAGCTAATGAAGACGAACACTGGTTAATCTCGGGGTCGACGAAGCATGATACCATTACCAAAACCTTAGTGCTCCATGCAAAGCCCGTCTATGGAGAGGACGACATCGGAGAGCATCCCAATGACCCCCCTCCCTCCCCGACAGTGAAAAAGAAGAGGAGGGAGACGTGATGATAGAGGAGCCAACCGAAATATTGTAGTGGGAGAACTACAGGGACCCTACCAGAGCGCCTTGATGGGTGGAGACTCCTCTCACCCTTCGCACTAAAGATCCACTTCGACCTCCAGCTCGCCAGCAGTTGATCTGTAGGGTACAACTTCCTTTTCTCATTGTTTTTATGATTAATCGAATAATGACTTAGAATTGCAGAGGTGCGGCCTCTAGGAGCTTCCTAAGGACGGTTAAGGACCTGACTACCAACCGTAAGCCTGACATGCTGGGACTCCTAGAAACAAGGTGTAGTGGTGATCAGGCGGACAAAATTTGTAATCAACTTGGCTTTGAGTATTGGACTAGAGTCGAGGCTCTCGGCTTCAGTGGGGGGCTTTGGAAAGAGACTATCCAATTAGAGATTCTACAGACACATCCCCAGTTCATTCATGCCCGGGTGTATGATCAAGGCACTCAACCATGGCTTTTTTCTGTGATCTATGGCAGCCCAACACCGTCACGTCACAAACAGCTGTAGGGGCACTTGGTGAAATAGATAAAAAGTTGAGGATTTAAAAAAATTAATATAAAAATGAGATAAAAAAGGAATATAAAAGAAATATTCTTTTTTGGTGTTAAAAATGGTGTAAAGGGTTTGAGAGAAAATGGTGTAAAATATGGTGTTTACACCGTTTTAGTGCAAAAGTTACACCATTTTGGTGTTATGGGTTGGAGATGGTCTTAGCCATTGATTTTAATGTTGTGGCCAATGCTGATGAACTCTCAAACCCCGGGAGGTGGGATCAAAGGAAATGCTCAGGTTTCAATGACTGGATCTTCGAACACGGACTTGTGGACCTGGATTTCATAGGACCCAATTTTACGTGGACTAGGGGCTCCTCCCCCTCATCATTCAAGGGTGCGAGACTAGATAGAGCCCATTGCAATATTGACTGGAGAAATGAGTACCCACAGGCAAAGGTGAACGTGCTACCTAAAATAAGCTCAGACCACTCACCGATCTTGATCAGCCTCCATGAAGCAAATCCTAGTCCCCAGCAGCCTAATTTCATATTTCAGGCGGTGTGGTTAACGCACCAAACCTTCATGCAGTCTATCAGGGAGCATTGGAGAGTCAGTGATAGGCTTGATGAAAATCTTAGACAGGTGATATCCCATCTTAAGCAGTGGAACAGAGATACATTTGGACACATCCTGCAGCGTAAGAGAAGATTATGGGCCAAAATTGGTGGGGTTCAAAGAGCTCTAACAGTGCAGAGAACAAATAATCTTTTAAAACTTGAACGAAAACTCCAGGAAGAATTGGAAATTACCTTAAATCAAGAGGAACTCCTCTGGTTCCAAAGATCGAGATAGGAGTGGATCAAATCTGGGGACCGCAATACTAGTTTCTACCATGCTACTACCCAAATCATAAGAGGCAGGAACGAGATTGAGTCCCTAAAGAATGACCAATGGGAGTGGGTAGAGGACCCATCCCAGATGGAGCGAATGATCAAGAACTTCTATGACAAGCTCTTTAAACAAGAGCCTTCGAATGAAACAGTTGTTGCCGCTCCTAATGGTTTCCCGATCCTTTCAGAAAACCAAATCCTCCTCCTCCTAAAGGAGTTTGATATAGATGAGGTCAAAAGGGTGGTCTTTGATATGGCCCCTTTCAAGGCGCCAGGAGTAGATGGCCTCCATGCAAGGTTCTACAAACATACCTGGGCAGTAGTCAGAGAATCGATTCACAAGTATGTTTCAGACTTCTTGACGTCTTGTACTCTCCCGGAGAGTTCTAATGACACCATTGGGATTCTAGTCCTGAATCAGATGTGGTATGCACTGCGTAGAAACGTCAAGATTGTCAACAGTTTGGAACGGCAAAAGACTAGATAGGATCAAGCCCTCAAGGGGGATAAGACAGGGAGATGCAATTTCCCCTTTGTTTTATCATGGAAAGACTTGGGCACATTATTAATCATGAGGTCTCCCTAAGGAGATGGAAACCCATGAAACTGTCCCGCCAAGGCCCTAACGTATCACATCTATTTTTTGCAGATGACCTAATTTTGCTAGCAGAATCATCGATTGATCAAATCCAAGTTGTTATGGAATGTTTGGCTCAATTTTGCACACTTTCCGGTCAAAAAGTCAGCCTGAACAAGTCATCCATCTTTTTCTCAAGGAATGTAGAGACAACATTGGCTAACAATATCTCTTCCCTTTCACAAATCCCCACCACCTCCAACTTAGACAAATACCTAGGTGCACCTTCCATCACTGGTCGTGTGTAGGCTAACCTATACAGTCAGGGGCGGATCTAAGCAGTGCCCTAAAATTTTTTTGAAAACAATTTCCCCATTGTATTTGAGGAAATTCAAACTCAAATGCTATACTTTTCCCCCACTGAAATTTTTAAATATTAAGCTATATGGTGAAGAGAATTGGAAGCATAATGGAGGGTTGGAAAATGAAACACCTATCTCTTGCAGGGTGGGATGTGTTGGTTCAGTCAGTTCTCACATCCATTCCCTTATACTCCATGTAGTCGGCACTCTTGCCCGTAAACTTATGCAATAAAATCGACAGGATGGCCAGACAATTCTTGTGGGGAAGTACTAAAGGAGATATGAAGGTTCACCTGGCAAATTGGGATTTAGTGACAAGGGAGAAGGATAAGAGAGGACTGGGCATTAAACGTATGCATCATATGAACTTGCCATTTATGGCTAAGATAGTTTGGCGGCTAGTAACAGAAAAAGAATGCCTTTGAGCCCAGGTGATATTAAACAAGTATACAAGAGGAAGGGCCGAATTCACTAATCTTAGGCTACAAGAAATATGTTTAATAGCAACATAATTATTTTGTTGCAAAAAGTTTAAATTTGTCACAAATTCATTTTTGCAACAAAAATATTTTCGTTTCATAAACGTTGCCTTATCCTCGTCGCGAAAAGATTTTACAACAAAATAATCATTTCACAGCTAATAGCTTACAAAGACATAATTTATTAGTCTCCAATAACAATTTCTTACGAAATGTTTTCATTGCTGAATATTAAAATTTTTGTTGCTAAATATCTAAATGATAAGTCAATTTGTTGCTAATATTTAAAATTTTGTTGCTAAAAAGCCTCAATGAGTAAATTGTTGCTAAATTTAACACGTAAAATAATGAAAATTACACTTGCGTAGCTAAATGAATTTTGAAACAAAACTTTATATATATATATATATATATATATATATATATATATATATATCAAATAATATTTTTCATAATGTAAATTAAAATTAAATTATAAAATCTAATAAATAAATAAAGTTTGTGATACCTTAATTTAAAAGCTATAAGCAAATAAATATAGTATATCATAACATAGTTTTAATATTAAAGACAATGAAATAAATCTTTTACTTGTGATTCTTTAATTCATACATACAAAAAAAGTCAAATAAAAAACTTTCAATTAAGATAATATACAAGCTTTAATTATAAAATACAATGCTATCTTTGTAAGGTGGTCTCTAAGTCTTCACGGACTCCTTCCTTTTGCTATTTTTCTTGGATACCTAATAAAAAAGAAGACATACAATTATTAGAAATGTAGGCAACAAATATCAAACTAGCAACATAAGGTACTTCCAATGACAACAATACATCAAACATAGATTCAATTTGATACATCAAATAGAGATGGATGCCAAAACAAAATCTTAGAAAAATACCCTCTTAGTGAAAATAGAAAATTCTATTACTCAAAACAAATGGCTTAAGAATCATAGTGATCAAAATATTATTCAAGAGAGGACGATATTAATCAAAAGAAACTAAAAATAAGTACTAGTAAATCAATTAATTATCTAAACAAGAAGATCAATCAATTATCCTAACTTCCAATCTAATCAATAATAGAAAAATATAAACATAATGACTATGAGACTCAAATCCAAATAGGTATAAATGAATTCACTTTAAAAAAAACACTTTTACTAAAAATACTTTGAATAAGATTCTCAATATTTCATAATAAATATTTCTTTGGGATGGAGAGCTCTATTTCTCAATTCTCATAAAATGCATGGTTGTTCAGAAATGGATGCCAATAAGGATAACAATATTTGCATTCAAGCAATTATTTCTTTTGATTAGAAGACTATCGGTTTGATGGAGACAAGAGGCTACCACCTTTAAAAGTCTATCACAAATGCAAAGGAGTTGACTCCAAAGCCTAAACCTTAATTTGACACTCTTCGAATGATAAGGGGCCTAGTTGGGATATCAAGTAAATGGGTTAGTGACAACTATCAAGCTTATGTGAAATCTGAAAATGAATTCACAGGTGAGTGAAATGAATCTTATTGATGAGGTAGAGGGGAGGGGGGTGGTCGGGTTCACAGATCAATATCCCTATTTGGTAGTGAGGTCAAGAGGCTCACTACCTCATATCTTAATTTGTCTTTGGATTTTTTTATAAGGTCTTATGTAGAGTGTGACTTGGTAGTAGAAAGATTTAAAGGAAATCAACCCCTTAGAAAAAAAAAATATTTATCTAAGAGGGAAGATTAATCTTCTAAAACATATCTTCTAAACACATTATTTCTTTCAAAGGATTTTTTTTAATGACGAAGAGTTGCAAAATCAATCAATGTTCAAAGGAAATTTTCATTAAATACCTTTCAGGAGTGTTATGTGCTTTGTTAGGCATTGAATGTTGTCCATTGTCTAATTGTTTAGATAACATTAATTGTAGGGAACACAATCTCTATGGAGATTGTTTTGTTTATAAGTTTCTTTGTTTGTTTCCTCTTTGTTTGACATCTATTGTATAACACAGATGTACATTTTTTTATAAGGCATTGTTAATATATATTCTGTTTGTATATTTTAAAAAAATCTAGAAACATGCACATTCATAGAAAAAGTAAAAAACATAAAAAAGCAGGGGAAAAAACATAATGCAGTATCAAGAAATGGTAAGTAACATAAAGAATCATTGTCCTCAATATCACTAAAAACTACAAGTTGATCAGAACCCACGTCTTTGTGTACAATCTTCATAGCAATAGCCTTTATGTTGAGTGGATTAAAATTAGAAACCACACACACACACACATTCTGTTTTGTATATTTAAAAAAAATCTGGAAACATGCACATTCATAGAAAAAGTAAAAATGATAAACATAAAAAAGCAGGGAAAAAAAATATAATGCAGTATCAGGAAATGGTAGGTAAAATAAAGAATCACGGTCCTCAATATAAGTAGCAACTATAAGTTGATCAGAACCCACATCTTCTTGTACAATATTCATAGCAATAGTCTTTATGTTGAGTGGAGTAAAATCAGAAACCACACACCCACACACACATCACTATATATATATATATATATATATATATATATATATATATATATATATATATATATATATATATATATATATTTGATCTAGTTGTTGAACCTTTGCTTAGATGCAATGTGATTCTTGTTTGCTCTTAAAACAACACAACTAACTACATTTTGAGAGTTTTATTTCTCTAATTTGTCCTATGAGAATGTGAGAAAATGAATAAATTTCTAACATAGATACAATATCTTTCAAGACATAAATTTCTAAATTATGACCAAATTCATTGTTCACCAAAAGGTGAATACTATAAGTTTCTCCAATGCCCAAAAAAGAAAATAGAGACAAGAGTTTGATTCAAATGCTTCTAAAAACATAAAACAACAAACCAAAAGGTAACGAAAATGTTCAATTTTTTGCTCATATTCAATAAATCTAAAACCTAAAATCTCAAATTCTTAAAATTTCTTAATTTATTTAAAAAAAATAGAAAAATAAAAACATATACAATATTCTATTTTTATCTAAAAACCTCTAATTAAGGTAATAAGCACATTTAAAAAAAATAGACGTTTCTTTTATTAATATAAATTTAATCAATTATTTTTTTGGCGCTAATAAAACCACCTTCTACCACTAAATATAACATAGTATTTTAAAACAAACTAAAAATTAAGGTTTCAAATTGAAAGTTTTAGACATAGGTAGGAAAGAAAATAAAAGCAATGAATGAGGACACAACCATGGTAGCTGACAAGATTAACAAATTATTTGGACATCTTTTTCTACCTAAAAATAAAAAATAGGTTTCTGGACTAATTTTCCAGGTTCAAGAATAAGGGAAGATGACTTATATCTTTGAGTGTGTTTCACCTTGATATCGAAGATATACAAGGTTTTATTTCATTATAGATGAGTATTTGTTTTCTAATTTGTTACAATGCAGGCATGAGTGAATTTAATATAGTCCCCAATTGAGAGTTCATAGAATAGCAAGAGCAAAAGGCAACAACTAACGAAAAAATAAGTTGAATTAACAATTTTTATTCATGAAATTAAATTAAAAAACTATACTAAATTGAGTTGTAAGACAAAAGATGACAATTTTGAAGTAATAAACAAACTATATAGCAGTGGAGTTTAGAATAGACATACCTACATTGCACTCCACACCAATCACAAGATGGGTTCCACTCATATCAACAAGAGAAGAACAACTCTTTGAGATTATTGGCATCAGCCTATATCAAAAAGAGATAAAATGATGCTCAATTTTAATACATTGTATGACACGAATATAGAGAGGAAATGAAATGATAGAGTAGTGTTACAAAGTTAACATATTGGGTGATACATTTTGCATTTTTTGCTGGCCCACAATTGTTAAAGAATATTCAAATTATTATGAACTTAAGATATATGTAAGAAAAAAATTCAGTACAAAGGTAAAAAATAAAATGAGTTTGACTAGAAATTCATGGAACAAGAGTAAGGAAAAAGTGGATAAAACTTATTGATATCAATTAAGAAGTTGAAAGACAAGTTTAACGCAAATATATTGAATTAACAAATTTCATTGTAGTTGTTCAAAGTGTGGAGGGTATGTCTTTCTATTTCTAGGTTTCTCCGTTCTAAATATGGGTTTTAAGGATGACACGGTTTTGCTGCACTGTAAGCAGAAAGAAGAATGATAATATTTTATAGTTCTTGATTTGTCTGTAATGTTATGATGTGTTGGGGAAACCTAAAGACCTATCTACCCTAATGTAACTATGTGCATTTCTCATCTTTCAAGTGGCAATACCTAGTTAGAACCATGACAGGTGGTAATGAAAATAAGTGGAATTATAGTAGAAAAAAATTTATGATGGATTATATTGCTGATACCGTGACCTTGCTAATTGACATATAGTTGGACTGTATTTCCATTAAAAAAAGGGTCCATGCAAAACAGTTCAAACGGAAGCAAGGCCTAATCTTGTACTTAGGAAATTTGGATTATACCCTCAAACAATCTGACTACTACTCTTTCAAATTATGTACCCATTAATGATTCCTCCATGTGTGGCCCCATTACATCCAGAACAACATCCAGTGTTTCTAATCAATACTGTACAATATTCCTCATTATTTGTGTCATATCCAAAAGGTAACTTTATATATGACATCATTTTCCGTCAGACTAACCTTCAAGCCAAAATCAAGCTATGAACAAAGAGTATTTTGGCTTATTATTTTGAACTCCATCCACTTAAGATGAAATGAATTTATTGTTTTTTGACTCAGCGTACTGGGGTGGGCATTATTACAGTTGTATGAAATCAGAAGCAAAGAATTAAGTACATGTGTATAATGGGTAAACCCACTATTTTTTCTTGGCTTCCTTTTATTTTCTTTTCTTTTCCTATGTTGATAAAGCAACCAAAGGAAGGCCAATTTAGAACCACTATTTCATTATATATAGTCAGGAAACCCGAGAAAGTTATTTTTTTTAAATGACACGGTAATTTTTACCCTAATCCAGATAGACAAAACCCTAGATCTTTCAGGACTCTATGACAAAACGATCACGCCGGTTAGAATCATCTCACAACCGGCTGAACTCAACTGAATCGGTCACTCGAGACTCCGTCATTGTGACACAGATTGAGATCTTTAATCTACAACTTATGGGTGCCATGTGGTACTTATGAAAGATACTTTGGCAACATGGCACAAGTGGCTTCATGCCCTAGACATGAGTTGGCAAAGCCTAATGTCATTTCACCCCTACATGAGCATGAAAGTGTTAAATTGTGGAGAAGGAGAACACTTCGCCTCAGTCGACCAAGTGTCAAACAAATTGTTAGGTGTACTCCACCTAGGTCAAACCAACTTGGAGTTGGAGTTGGAGGAGAGATCTCCAAAACAATTCTAGAAGAGGAGAAGAAAGAAAAAGAGAGAAAGAAAGAAAGAAAGAAAGAAAGGAAGGAAGAAAATGAGGAGGCAGTTTTCTCATTGTTTTTATTAGTGATTTGGCAGAACTGTCCCACACATAATTTTTCTTAAGAGGAGATCTTCTCTTTTTACTATTTCTGTTTAGGCCATGGAAATGGCATTTGGTTGAGTTTACATGATTGTTTGAATGAATATGCTGAATTTGTGATGTTGTACTTAAGGAATTTTCTGGTTTGAAGACTGAATTAGATGTTAGGGCATGTTGTTTTTTTCTGGTTTCTAGACTAAAACCCAGTTTTGGTGTATTATTTGGGAGAAGAAGAAAACAATATGAAGAATTAGCTTCCATGCATGACTAACATGCGTAATGTTTTAGTTTTTTAGATCAAAGAAAACTCGCTTGGTGTATTATTGTATGCATGAAAACATGCAGAATTTCGGGCTTTCACGCATGACTAACACGAGAATTTTGGGGTTTTTAGATCAAAGAAAATCAGTTTGGGGTATTATTGTATGCATGAAAACATGCACTCGGGCTTCCATGCAGAATGGTTTTTAAAATAGATTAAAGAAAACTCATTGGTAGATATTAAAAAGCAATGACCACGATATGAATGGTGTCTGGCTTTGGACTCAAGAATCCAATGGTATTATTGTATGAATGAAAACATAGAATTTCCTGGGATTTTCATGCACAGACTAACATGTAGAATCTTTGGGTTTTTAGATCAAAAGAAAACTCGCCAGGGGGTATTATTGTATGCATAAAAACATGCAGAATTTTCATTTCCATGCATGACTAACATACAGATTGTTTTATAGTGTTTAGATCAAAGAAACTCAGTTTGGTGTATTATTGCATGCATGACTAACATGCAGAATGTTCGGGGTTTTTAGACTGAAGAAATTCAGTTTGGTGTATTATTGTATGAATGAAAAACATGCAGAATTTCCTGGCTTTCATGCATGACTAACATGTAGAATCTTTTTGGGTTTTTAGATCAAAGAAAACCCGGGCCGGGTGAGTTATCGTATGCATGAAAAACATGCAGAAATTTCTGGGCTTCCATGCATGACTAATATGCAGAATGTTTTGGGTGTTTAGATCAAAGAAAACTCAGTTTTGTGTATTATTGTATGCATGACTAACATGCGCACGTTTCCTGTGGTTTTTAGACCTAAGAAATTCGGGGCTTGGTATTATTATGAATGAAAATGATGTTTAATTTCCTGGCTTTCATGCATGACTAACATGTAGAATCTTTTTGGGTTTTTAGATCAAAGAAAACTCGCTTGGTGTATTATTGTATGCATGGAAAACTTCATATAATTTTTGGCTTCCATGCCTCGACTAACATGTATCGTTTTGGCATTACTCGTCTACATGGTGTGGAATTTAGTGTTAATACATGCTTGAAGATGTGTTGATATGAATGTGAACTGAATTATAAAAAGATGTAGTATGCTTATGTGATGTATTGATTTGAATGTGTGGAATATTAACATGACTCGCATGTTTGTTGATGTTGAACCGAATATATGAAATGTTGTATGCATTAGACATGAGTGGTTCGAGAGAGACACACATATGGTATATACAGAATGTCCATGTAGAGGTCTTCATACATTGGTCATGGTTTGAGTGCAAGTGACACAAACACTGTGACAGGGGTGCTGTGAACACCACATTACATGAGAGTGCGTACATGGTACCGATTTGGCACCGCATTTGGTGTTGAATCGTGGTGGGCTGGAATGGGTCAAAGTCCAATCGGGTTCCACAAAGGTTAAATGAAAATGGAAAATGAAATGTGCTCAAGGTGAAAGTGCAAGGGATAGATACCCCCCTGTGTGAAAAACCCGAAACTTGCTAGACAACAGATCCACTCCAAGTGGGAGTTCTCCGAAAAATGTCTGAGGGTGTAAGAGACCACGTGAGACCCCGAAAAGTTCTCGTTGCCCAAAAAAGACACGAAATGATTAAATAAATATCACATAGACTACGGTTGTGAGACGGAGCCTGACTCGACTTAGTATTGATTTCCCATTGAACTTGCATTGGATGGTGGGCCGAGGTTGACCCGTACTTGGGCATGTGTAGAGTGTCGTCTCACATGCATGTGGATTTTTCCATGATAGACAACAATGTGACGATCTACCGGTTGTCAGGGTTCACCATGAAATGATCATTCGTGACGCACCCCAGGAATAGCCCTTGTAGGATTTATTCTCCACTGGGCGTTAGTCATCCCGCCAGGACCCTTTCAGTATACGACGTACAAAGTGCATAGCGCCCTTAGAGGCGTGGGATTGGCGAAGGGCCTGGACCGTGGCCTTGATTCTTGTTTTATGTATATTAGAATGAACTAGTGTTAATATATGTTTTGTATTAAGAGTGATGTAATAACCCCGATCTATAGAAATGTATGGTCTTGTAAATCAGATTTTGACGGTAATATGGATAATGGGTCTTTATCAGGGTCATTTTACTACATGGGTCTCATGATAAGGAGACACACAAGTTTCCGTTAGCAGTCATGGTCAATCTGGACCCTGTTTTGGGGTGTCACACAAGGGTTCTGCTTCGTTTCAAAACAATCATTCTTCAAATCATAAGAAAATGCTAGCCATCAAGTAATTTAATGGAATAACATGAACCCAAACTTTTTTTTGATTGGTAGCATGAACCCACACTATTACTACTATTATTTTTATTATCGGTATTATTTTTTTTGGATATGTAAACTGAACAATATATTAACAAAAAAGGGCCAAGCCTTAAAGTATATAGGGGTATATAGGGGACTTGCAATGAGAGAACAAAAAAAGGCAATGAAAGCATTTTACCTACCCCTACCCAAGAAATTAGAGAATACATAAAAGCAACCTTACAATGGAGTAACCCCCTCATATATTAAGCCTACCCAAGTAGTGAGTGAATTTATGAAGGCTTGCTTCGCCACTACTGAACAAAAAGCTTCTCATTTTAAAACAATCTTACTTTCCTTCCAAATTTAAAAGACTAGAGAGGACGCTTCCAATTTTTTTTTTCACCTTCTTTCTACCGTAAGGCTTTCCATTTCTTATTACATCAGACTTTGGCCGTGAGAGGACAAACCTAACGCATTCCCGGCAAAGAGATTATAGCAACCCATATACCCCAAACTGTTGGGTAGTGAATCAAAAAGTATTATTATTATAATATATATATATATATATATATATATAAATTTTTATTAAAGTAATGAACACAAAATATGATTTAAATGTATGATTAATCATAACATTAGCATAAACTAAGTGCCATTAAAACAAGACGTAAAAATGTTAGAGAAATGAAACGATATGACATCACAAGTCAGCTTCACCAAGCTTATTTATCATTAACAAAACACCATCAACTTGTGTCTACAAATGTACAATTATCAAAAGCAGTTATTATGATATTCCAAAACAAAGAAAAGAACTATGTTTGGCTGGCTCAGAGAACTAGGGAAAAAGAAAAGAAATAAAATTACGAGTGCTCTATGCTATTATGTTTTCTTCCTTCCCAAAACGGCAATAGCCTAGGTCAAGAAATTTCATTTTCATAATTTTTCCTACAGTTTGTCAGAAACCATGCAGTCTTAGGGTTTCAAGGTATTTTTCACCAACGCAAAAACACATCCAAAAAACAATACGAAATTTAGGGCTTCAAGAATACCTGAAATGAAATCTGAAGGATCAACAAAAGCCCAAATGCTTGAAATGATTAGCGCAAAAATTGCAAAAACTAAGAAACTCCATTAAAAATTTGGAAAACCCTTAATACTTAAAACTAATTTACAAGTCAAATTTTGATGGAGTACCGTGAGAAACTCCCCCCTTTTCTTTTATCCTAAAAATTCAAAAAACTCCTGAGGACCATTCACTCTTGGTATTATGTCTCTGCTCTCCAAATTCTCCCAGTATAGAACTCCAAAAACCTTTGATGCTAATTATAATGTCAATTATGAAAAAAATTAAATCTCCATTAAATTATTTTGAAAAAGAAAAAAATAAAATCAACCAAGAGAGGTGTATAGTTTCACTACAGCAAATTTTCGGAGCATGTACAAGTGGTTCAAATGAAAAAAGCAACATCTTTTGATCGTGAAACTAGGAATCACATACCTTAAGAGATCTTGGGCGTACTTGTACTCAGGAAGAATTTGAAGGGCAAAGAGGCCATCATCGATCTGTGCATATTCAAAATATCCGAGATTGGTGGAGTCGAAAAAATTGAAAAGGCTTAGAATTTGAACATCCCTCTCTTTCTTGGATTCTCGTGGTGCCAAAAGAATATGGTCCATACCCACATGCCCTCCCTTTCTCATTGGGTTTCAGCACCTTGCTTTTTACTCTTGAGTCTTTTCCATGTTCCCAAACCCCTCCCGCTCCACTACTATGTACAATGCCTTTGATATTCACATCCAAGTAGAGGCAACAACCAGATATTGAGATAGACAAACATGAATATGAAAGTCATGTGTGTCTCTACTATTCGCCCTTGATTATTTTCCTCTTTCTGCATTTCGGGTAGTGAGGAAGGTTTGGCAATATCTGGACATGGGTAAGCGGCATGGGTATTGGGAGAGGAGGAAGAGAAGAAGAAAGAGAAGGAAAAGTGAGGCGGCGATGGTGAAGGGAGAAAAGTATATCGACTTAGGTTATTGCTGGATGATGAGGATCAAATTGAAAATGAATGGTCATGATTCACCACTTATGACACCAAAATTTAATTATCATTTTTCAAACTTTTGAAAATTAACTTAAAAAGTAAATGTAAATTTCAAAAGATGCTATTATGCATATAAATTTTTAAATTTAAAGTTTGATTATCTTAATTTAACATTACAAAAATTAATTAATTATTTTTAAAATCAAACACAAATTAATTCCAAATTAATAATCATGAGAAAAATTTATGAAAATAGATGATATTAATACAAAATCGATAGTTTTTTTTTAATACACTCTACTTTCAAGGTAATAAATTGTTTCTGCTAGGACTTGAACCTAGGACCCCTTCCTTATGTCCTTTTGTCTACTTTAAGGGTGAACACTCTACTACTTAAGTTCGGCATAATAAGCATACAAACTAAATATTAAATTTCAATAAATATATTATAAAAATAAATTTTATTTGTTTTTTATTTAATATTTAAATATGAGATGATAAATAAAAAAAATTGTAAAAATAAATTAAAAAATTATGTTTATTCCTTAAAAATATTTGTTTTGTGAACCAAATTTGATCATTAAATATAGAATATGCAAATTATTTTATAAATATTTTATTCACTTCTTATCCATATGTTTTGCAACAAGATTTACATTTTCATCTTTAAAACTATCACATTGAATAGATATTAAGACAAATTTTAAATTTTGTTGTTAATAGATATATTTTGCAAGGAATTATTTTTCCCATGTTAAAAATTTGTTGCTAAATCTCTTTTTTCTTGTAGTATAGCAAGAAGAGAGATGCATCCAATGTGTGGAGAGGAATCTCCCTAGCCTCTGACATCCTTAACAATAGGGTGAGGAAAAATGTCTACAATGGTGCCCTCTTTTGGAGGGACTCATGGTTGGGTGATAAGCCACTGTTGCACATGACCACTACTGACCTCTCTATGGCAGAGTCCTACAAGACGATGAAAGAGTATTGGCAGCAAAAGGAAGGCTGGAGATGGGACATTATGGATGGTATGCTTCCTCCCTTTATAAAGGAAACCTTAGCTGCAGTTATGGTAATGGAGGATGAGGAGGGCAAGGATGGCTATAGTTAGGGTCTAAACGAGAATGGAAACTTCACTGTCCAGTCAGCATACTCCATGTCTCTTCCCTTGCACAGTAATCCCCCTTCGAGTAGTTGGAAGAAGATCTGGAAGCTTAAGATCCCCCAGAGAATTAGAATATTTTTGTGGCTACTCCTTCATGGAAAGGTGATGACTAATAAGGAGAGAAGAAAATCCTGACTACCACCTTTACCCAAATAAGGAAGAGGATCTCGACCACCTCTTCAGGAGATGCCGACAGAATCAACCCCTTTGGGAGAGTTTGGCTGACACGCAGAGGTGGAGAAGATCTCAGCATCTCCCTTTTAAGGAGTGGCTGGAATGGAACCTAATGAACTCGAAGATGGCGGAAGATAGGTGGAAAATCAAGTTCGCCACTTGCCTTTGGTGGACCTGGAAATGGAGAAATAATTAAATCTTCAATCTGGAGGCAGTGGGCTTGGAAAGGAAGATTAAGGTAATCCAGGATAGTTGTAGGGAGATAAACGCAGCCTTTTGCCCTAACTTCATTGCCAATGGTGGAAGGAAGAGGGAGGAGACTCTCTGGGTTGGCTGGACCCCCCTCCCCTGGCCTGTCTAACTTTGAATACTGATGGTTGTGTGTAGAGGAAACGGCCAGGCTGGTGGAGGTGGAGTTGTGCGAGACCACAATGGAAATTGGTTGTGGGGCTACTCAGTCATGATAGGAAATGTTGAAAATTTTCGGAAACGATTTAACAATTTGGATCCTAATAGAACAATTAAATCAACCAATTTAACAATCATGGCATAATTTGCAGAAAATGAAAAGAAAAACTTACTTGAAGAATCCATCACGATAATTGAATATCCCAAGTAATAATATATGTTTTTCCTATGCCGTATCCAGAATAATTTCTTAAATCGCTCTCTTTGATGATATATGATTGACTGACTCGACTTTCGAATCAACCCTTTTTTTTTTAAGTCGTATGTTTTTCTATGCCTTTATATATATATATATATATATATATGCTATATATATATATATATATATATATATATATATAGTTAAGTGTGAAAAGGAAGAGTTACTAATATTAAATGTTATTAAAGTGTGAAGATAAGAGTTATTAATATTAAATGTCTTTTATTAAGCATATTTTACTAATATAACAAAACACACTAAAAATACTTTAAATTTTAACTAATTCCAAGACTGAGGGATTTTACACCCGATAATTGCCCCTTAGATACTACACTAATCATCACCGTACGACGATAACAATTATCAATAATGTAAATTATATGAATCAATTAGAAATTAAAATTTAACATTCTCCCACTTGATTCATATACGACTAGTATACAACATATTAACATAACTTGAGCCTTACTTAAAATGTTATATATGTCACAACTCGTTAGAACTAAATCGACCGACCATGGCACATGAGCCCGACAAACGCCTCGATTCCTTCCATGTATCACAAGTCAATTCAATTCAAATGGGCCAATTTGATAAGGTGTATTAATCTAAAATACCTTTATCTCACAATGTATTAAATAAGACCTAATATCTATAATCATAATAAAATATGCATAACTCGAAATATGATTCATAGATACAAAATCCAAAACAAACATCGATATCTAGAGTATCAACAAACATAAATCATAAACATAAATTCATACATGTATGACCAATCATTCGATATACATGCAAAAGGGACCCGCGACTACCCCATTTTACTAATATGGTCAATAAATGTTTTAGGAGCTAGTCCTTTAGTCAATCCGATCCACAATCATATCACGGGCGCTACCGTGCAATTTGAACTTTGATTCTTTTTGCACCTCTTCTTGACAGATAGAGGCCTTTAAATCCATATGCTGCACCCTTAGAGTATCTATCATTCTTAGAAGAACATAAATTTCCATAAAACATTATCTGCATTAAACCTCATTGCTTTGGAAAATATACCAATGATACTTAAACCATTAAAGAAATCAAGGCACTACAACGATTGAACTCAGTAGCTTCAAAGCATGCTATAAATTTGGCCTATAGTGGAAGTAGCAACGACACCGCTACCACTCTTCCATGAGATAGCCTCCCATCGCCTGAAGGAACAAATAGCCAAATGTGGACTTTCTGCATCCTTACATCCGGTGATAGTTCCGAGTCCGAGTAACCAACAACCTCAAGGTTACTAGTTCTTTTATATGTGAGCATGTGATCCTTAGTGCCTTGCAAGTACCTCAAAACTTTCTTTGCAGCTCTCCAATGAAATAATCCGAGATTTGATTGATAACGACCCAACATACCGACCGCAGCGCATCCTAGTACAGTCCGAAAGCATACATCAAACTCCTAACTAAAGAAGCATAAGGAATATTATCCATTTCTTTATGCTCCAAATCGCTTCGTGATACTGGATGGGATCGAAATTGTCCCTTTCTCTGGATGGAATCGACCAAGTGTACATGATTCCATCTTAAATCTTTCTAACTTCATGATAAAGCCTTTGGCAGATCCTGCAATCTCTTGTGATCTATCCCGAAATATTTCTATTCCGATCACATAGGAAGCCTCACCCATATCCCTTCATTTCAAAGTTACTAGAAAGGTAATTTCTTAACATCATGCAATAACTCCACTAACACCAGCTTAAGAAGAATATCATTCATATTGGGCCAACATTAAGATTATGAACTTGCTTCCCACAACCTTCATGTAGATGCACCCTGGCCAATGGTCATTTCTACAAACCCATATGACAATACAGATCATTAAACTCAAATAACATTGTCTCTGAAGTTTGCTTTTAGTCCATAGATTGATTTCTTCAACCTACATACTGCGCATTTCTTTTACTTGTGGTCTCAAAACCTTGAGGTTGATCCATATATACCTCTTCTTCCAAATCTCCATCGAGAAAGGCCGTTTTAACATTCCATTCGTGAAGCTCAAGATCAAAAATGAGCCACTATTAGTAATCCTTAGTATCCTTTCTTAGAAACCGAGAGAAAAGTCTCTTCAGAGACAATGCCATCCATGTAACCTTAAGTAAATGTCCATTTCAGACTCGACATCGCTCTTAGAGTTCGCTGTCTTAAGATTCACTTGGCAGCTTGGCTCTTTTAGAATCCTTCTAATTTCTTCATTTCCCAAACATTATCACATCCATGGATTTCAACTCTTCCTCTTCATGGCCATTAACCACTTATCGTAATTTCAACGTCATGGCTGGGTCGTAGTGGGTCATCACGCCAAGTCAGCCATGCTCGCGCATACAACCATATATCATTCAAATGATCTTTTTCTCTCTAGTAGACCTCTTGATATTTCTTTCTTATATCGCACTTGCTCACACCTTCGACATTTTCCTCCTCTTCTTGAACAATGGCATCCATGGGGCTCCTGAAAGACCATTTGTCATTGCTCCATATTCATGTCGTGGTCGCTACAATACAGGGAACTTCAATTTGAGATGGATCATTTTATTGGGTCCATCAATGATTCTCTTATCTCCACACGTGCTCCCAATACCCCAATCGACACTACCATTTTCAACAATGAAGCCAGCATTCCGACTCTTACAATTCTCGCATCTGTCAGGGACAATAGAATTATACCACCCTTCGACCTTTCCGATATCCAATGAAACACTCAATGGTCCGAACTAACCGTGGATTATATATCCTCACTGCGCTGACAAATTTCAATGAAGATGTCTTAAATCGCTTCCTAGATGTCCATAAATTCATATGTCTAGAACGCTTACTGTACCCATTTAATATGTACGCGGTTGTCCACGCACAATTCACAATGAAATGTACGAACTATCATTCACCATACTCCTACCACTTCCATCAATGTACGATTACTTTCTTCGGCTACAAGAAGTACGGCATTGTATACCACGCGACAAATGCCCTCGCACTGCGAGTTTAAATGGGCCCGGAATTTGTCCAACTTCCGATGTTCCTTCCATAATATATTCACCACTTATCGAACGCCTTAACCTTTTATTTAACCATCTCTCAACCTTCAAATGAATGTCTCACATCAACCGATTGAGTTTCATGTGCCAGGTTGCACAAGATCTAGAGTAATCATCAATGAAGGCTAAATACTCACCGCCCCAAGACGGTGTACATCGAAAGGACCAAATATTCAGATGGTCCGGCATCCACTACCAGGGCGTTTTGTTTTGATACATGTTATTTATATTCTTAATGCAATCCACACAAGGGAAGACCCTAATCGTAATCCAATTGAGGAAAAATTTCGCTTAATTAGTCTCAAAATCATATCTTTGATATATGACCAAGCCTTTATGCCACAAGTCGCCAGGTACATCATTGCACTCTTTTCATACCAACATCATATTTAACATCAACATTAAACAAGAATTAACAAAAGTAGAATTCATATTGAAACAATATAAAGTATCCACAACGAACTGGCATCATTAAAGGTTTGTTCCATGATACAATGAAAACAACTATGTCCAATCCTAAAACATCCAATCTAGAAATTAAACAAGATTTCTTGTGGAGCAATCGTGAACATATAAACATCTCTCTTCTAGATCAAGGCAATAAATCTGTATCTAACACAATTTATATGTCCCTACCTTCAATTCTAGCTTTCATCCTTTTCCCATAAATAGAAAGCTTTCACTCTCTTCTCCGCATTTGGTGGTTTAGGTAACCCCCGCATAACAACATTAGAAACATGAGTGCGTGGTTGCACCAAGCAGTCAAGCCACCAAGTATTAGAAGAAAACCTCAATCAGATTTGATTCAAAGCATACTAAACAAAATGTACTCCTTTTCAAAACCATGCCTCTCGCCTTTCAGGCCTGGTGCAAAAAGAAACATTTCAGACCACCTCTCCTTCCTTTACCGGGTCGCACCTTAAATGGATGCTTCCTTGTTCTTCCATTTTTACTGGGAGTTTGGCGCCACTGGTAACAAGATTTGATTTACCATAATAGGCAAAGTTGGTCAGGAAGTTCGACCTTGTCACCTCGGCTTCCTGCATGAGCATGGCCTTAGTATCCAAAGAGACCATTTTTCCTTAAGTTGGCTACAGTCAAATTGCTTGAAATCATCAATTCCAGCATGATATTTCAAACGTAAAACTCAACCAACACTCGTCACCAAGATCCATATCCAAACCTTATTTGCCAGGTGAGCCCACTATGAGTAATATGTTCCTCCATTGATCGAGCTATGGTGTACTTCTATTAGATAATCATTAATAAGAGCAAGAACAACAGACTTATCCAGCCAATGTTCACATGACACTTCTTACTCACCCACAAATTCCTCACATTTACTACTCGGGAAGGCTTAATGATACGCCTGCTTAAGAAAGCTCATCATAAGCCTATTTGACTCTCCCAATTCTCCTGACATTTTCTTGTCCCCGCTCCAAATACAGTATCACGGCTTAGTGGGTTCATCCATAACTGTAGCTGAATCGAGTCCCAAAAGGCTTGCATTTACCTTGACATTCGATCCAGCCATCATAGTTATGTCCACAAACTGACACATTGGCAATACATTGTAGATCTACAAACATTTACATCTCATTAATTACTTTGAATTTAAACCACAGACTATTATAATATATATAATGCAAATGATCATATTTAAATTCAATCCTCTAAATCTAAACACAACTAACAATTAAATATGCATCATCTATAACACATATAAGGTCAATCACAAAATTTAATTTAACATATAAGTCATCTTTTTGAAAATAATTATATATTACTGCTCATATTTCAATTGTTATTAACATGAGTAAGATCTACCTTTGGGTAATCGTGAGCACCACATAAAACAACTGCAATGCTTATTTAAATGTCATTTATGCTATATCAAATAAACATTTATAGTTTGAATGATGAATCATTTAATGAAATTGAGCTGGGCACTTAAAATTAACGCACCACTAAAATATTAAAGATTTAAATCATATAAACTTAAATTATTAAGTTTAATAATATAAAAGACTACTTTAATATATCTTTTATTCTGCACTCCATTAACCTATTTCTTAAAGCTCCAAATAATATATAACATCTATTATTAAATTGGTTTTATGAAAAGATTTGCATATAATTTCAAATTTGCATAAGTCATATATGCACATGCATATCAATTCTTTTCGCACTGACAATAGTATCTATAGGTTACTCATATTGATGACGATGGACAGCGCTTGACTGATTTTATCACACAATTTTGAATCAACAATTGGTCAATTAAAACCAAGCAACATTTATATATAAAACCATTCAAAATCACAATTCCTAACAATCAATTCACACGACACGAACGCCGACCATTCAATTCAAATATTCAACCTAAATGCTAATTCAAAATTAAAACCCAAGTTAATTATGCGTGCCATAAACAGCTAATTTAAACATCAATAATCATACTAATCTCAATCAAATACCCAAATTCTCAACCAAATTGGTAATTGAATTTCTATTAAACTCCGCTTCATACTCAAATTGTTGCAATTTTCTAAACGATGCACAATTTGATCTCTAATATAAATACCAAATCAACCAATTCTAACAATCATGGCATAATTTATTAAATGAAAAGAAAAACTTATCCATCACGATAATTGAATATCCCAAGTACAATATATATATGTTTTTCCTATGCCGATCCAGAACACTTAAAATCGCTCTCGATTTACAGATATAAATTTTGATTGACTTTCTCAATCAAACCCCCTTTTTTTTGTTGGGATGCTTATGCCTTATATATATATATATATATAGTTATAAGAGCATATATATATATATATATATATATATATATATATATATATATATATATATATATATATATATATATATATATATATATATATATATATATATATAAAGGCAAGAAGAGGAAGAGGTTACTAATATTAAAATGTTATTAAAGGTGTGAAGAGAAGAGAGTTACTAATATTAAATGTCTTTTGTTGCACATTTACTAATATAACAAAACAATAAAATACTAAATTTTAACGTAATCGGTAATCTGAGAGGGGATTTACACCCGATAATCAGTTTCTTGGGATACACTAATCATCAGACAGACTTATCACATAACAATTATCAATACTGAAATTATATGAATCAATTAGAAATTAAAATTTCTAACAGGAAAATGCCAAGTCCTAGAAGTCGAGCTTTGGGGACTCTTTCACGGACTCCAACGTGCATGGAATAGAGAGGAAGTGGAGATGGACCTTGACAGCTACTAGTACTACAATTGGTTCAAAAGTGCCAGCAGTCAGAGAAATGATAGCCCACTCGCAACTGCTGAATGCTGCAGAGGGATGATGAACAGGAGTTGGTCGGTCTCAATCCACCATGTGCACAAAAAAGGTAACAGAGTAGCGGATGCTTTGGCAAAATGTGCCCTAAAGCTGCATAAGGAATGCTCAGACTTCATAATCAGACCCTCATCTACCTTCAAGATCAAGTGGGCATCGCAAGTTGGAAAAAGGCAAGTTTCTGGAATTAGGTTGTTTGGTGTCCTCCCTCCGATCAAAAAGATATTTTCCCTTCTATATTTCATGGAGATTCATGGCCATAAGAAGGCCCACGATCGCTCAGAAAAGGAGGAGGTCTGTTGTCATGGCACAAGAAAGTTCGGGGTCGCATAGCATGTCTGGCAGAATGGAGATCCATGAACCTCTCCTACTACAAAAGTCTCATTTAAGGAGAAGTTGTCGGGAATGCGAAAAGAGGAATCATATGATGAGTTTACAGACAGGCTTTCGGAGGATGATGAAGAAGAGGAGATGGAAGTGGATGTGGACGAAGCCGGCCCTACGATGAGGCTCACCAAAGAGGAGAAAGCCCGGGCTCCAACTGGCGGAAAGACGCTCATCGCTTCTCCCAGCGCTATTTGACACAACCTTCTTTAGAAAGAAAAGATCTGTGGAGCCAAAGGGAAAATTCTGGTTGCCAATGAAATGGATATTTTCTCGCAAAATTCTCTTCTGATGATGATTATGACTATGCTGAGTATGAGGGCCCTTGGATGATTTTTGGTCACTACCTCACGGTAAGATCTAGCAACCGAACTTTGACCCTAATCAGAGCTCTCTCAAAAGCTTGCTTGTTTGGGTAAGGATCCCATGTCTACCCATAGAGTACTTTGACTATAGAATGAAGCTAGGCTCTAAACTTGGAAAACCTATCCGAGTAGTTTCTAGAGGACTGTATGCGCGTATTTGTGTGGAGGTCGACCTGCAAAAGCCCCTTGTCTCCAAATTTATGCTTAGAATAAGAGTTCAAAGGCTGGAGTATGAAGGCATACGTCTGGTTTGTTTCGGATGCGAAATGTATGAGCATAGAAAGGAGGTCTATCCATTGGAAACAAAAGATGATACAGCGCGCGCCCCACCGGAGCCATGGGAAAGTGCTCCTTCCGACAAAGGCTCAGAAAGGAAAGCTAGAGAGTATATTCCAGGAGGTTCCATCAGCGTAAATCCAGAGATGTTTGGACTATGGATGTTGGCCAAGAGGAGAACTCGTCGAACCCATGTCAATCAAGGAGAGAAAATAGCATCACAAGGAGAAAAGGGGAAGGATAAGAAAGGGCAAAGCACCATTCATGCTATCCCCAATAAGGTAAAATCTCAGTCCAGATTCCCTATTTTGAAGATAAAGATGAGGAGGATATGAGGGCAAGCAAAAGTTTGTGATAGGAAACTACTACAAATGGGAGATGGTTGACAACAACGATATTAAACTCCAAATCAATGAGTACCACAAATTGTTGGAGGAATTAAGGGCTAAAAACAATAGAACAATGATAACAATTTGTAGATGATAGAAATTGGTCATACAGACACAAACAACAATTAAAACACAAACAGAAGGAGTTGTCCCTGGCTGATCTCATCACTCACATCATCATTGAAGATACAAACCACAAAGAGCAAAAGGCAACCAAAGCTAAACAAATTACCACCAAGGAAAACTTGGTCCAAACCAACCCTAAAAGGTATAATCATAAAGCTCAGAACCCTGATAACAAACCCAAAATTTCTAGCCACTATAATTTCAAAAAGAAAGGCACTTGTTATGTCGGCAAACTGTGTCATCACGCGCACTGCAATGCAAAGAAAAGAGTATAAAAATAGAAATAAAATCCTTCAAAGTTCAATCAAGTTCTAAGAGATTTGCGATAATAGTTCTGTATCACAAGCTAATATAAGATCAATTCTAAAATCGGGTGGCGACTCTCACAAGGCATATTTGTGCAAACAATGTCAGATGTTTTTAACTATACCCAATACAGGAGATAGCCATTGTCTACCTTGTGACTCTCACACTACCCAAGCCGTGAGTATGAAAATTCATGCTAAGTTTCACGAAAGACCGCTTGAATGAGAGGTGTGTCAGAGCGTAATACAGAGCAAATTCAGCTTATGTTGCTCATTGTAAGTAGGCTAGTCATTGAATCATAAAGACAACAACAAAAATAACGCTCATGAAAAGGGTTACGTAGATCAGGCTCTTGTGCTCAATATTTCGAAGTTATGAATGAAAATTCCTCTCTCTCGCTTACTTAGTTGATTCCCATGATGTATGGCATGCTAGATTAGACATGTTAGCAAGGATTCATTAAGCGAATATGACCCTACCTTATAAATATTGATTATTCAGTTAAGTAAGTACAAATGTATGCTACTTCTAAGCTAACTAAAACATATGTCAATGTCTAATAAACAAAAATTGTTAGAACTAATTCATTCTGATCTAGGAGATTTGAAACAAACCATGACTAGAGGAGTGCAGAAATTTTATGTGATCCTTCATGATGATTGTTATTCTATAGCTAGGTTCACACTAGAGTTATATTTGTTAGAAAGATTAAGTATTTGATGTTCTTAAGCTATAAACCATAA
The DNA here is from genome assembly GCA_016808115.1 of Tetrastigma voinierianum. Lineage (NCBI taxonomy): Eukaryota > Viridiplantae > Streptophyta > Magnoliopsida > Vitales > Vitaceae > Tetrastigma > Tetrastigma voinierianum. The sequence goes on from JAEQBH010003196.1 coordinate 779,029, forward strand.
AATCACTTGATAGGGAAAATTAAAAGGATTCTGGTCTGATGAGGGGCGACATATCCCTTTAAATGATTATTGTGAAAATGAATGAATAATTCATGAAGTAATTCCTCCTTATTCACCCAAGTCAAATGGAGTTTCTGAAAGAAAGAATATAACTCTTAAAGAGATGATGAATCTTCGTTAATAATGCGCCACTCATTGCTTTAGAGGGCAAAGCTATATTGTCTTCATAGTTTCAGCCTCTGATGGTACATATAAGGTAAGAAGGTGGAAGGTGTGAAGGTAACCCATCCTCCTCCTCCAAGAAAATTGTAGGACACCCTGGCGAATAAGGTAAAAGGTCAATATAGCTTTCATGTTTATTGGGAAAATAGGATCAAAGACTTTTGATTGCATGCATTGGTTGGTGCAAGATAGTGTTGCTTATAGATTTTTTTGTTTTGAAAAGATGTCTAGAATGCACAACACTACAGAAAGCACAAAAATGCTGAATTTTTTTAATGTATTTTTCTACTTTTCCGAGAAATACACACCCAATACTCGATGATATAGTTCCACATAGTGATGAGCAAGCATTACTATGGATGATATGGAAAGTTCTCATGAGGAGTTGAGAAGAAAGGGGCATAGTAATAAAGAAAATAGTTTCCTAAGAGTCATTTCTATAATGATTATATAGAAATGAACCATTTTCTATTTCTTAAGCTATTTCTTTCCCCATCGATTGCTTTGGAAGTAGTTTATTAAACCGGGAAGTTTGACTTATTTTAAAAAAATCAAACTGGAGTAATTATTTAACTACCTTCAAGAGTAAAAACTTATTGTTAAATTTTCAAAAGAAAACATTTGCCAAATGGTTCTATTGAAAAGTACAAAGCTAGGTTAGTAGCCAAAGGTTTTTCACAAAAACAAAATATTGACTATTTTGATACATTTGCTGCTCCCGCCGATGAATTAATGTATTTTTGATTGCATTAGCTTCAACTCATTGTGTAATTTTTTATCCATCAAACGATGTTAAAAAACAGCTTTAATGAGATTTAGAGGATATCAATTTATATGCTACAATCCCAGTTGTTTGCACAGATACAAGAAAATAAAGTCAAGGTAATCATAAAGTCTTTATATGGTTTAAAAGCACCTAAATAAGGGTGCGAGAAATTTGATATTAAATATTTCTTGTTGAATAAGGGTTTTGGTCTGCTGAATGATTAAATAAAATAATAAAAAGCAGAGAATGAATGTATAATCATTGCATTGTATGTAGATGATATGTTGATTTTTGGCACTAGTCTAGATGTGGTACATATAAGTAATGAAGAGATTTCTCAGCTTCACAATATGAGTGAAAGGTGAGTAGCTTTATGTACTTTTGGATCTAAAGATCACAAGGATGTTATAATAATACAAGAACAGGCTATGTTGAGAAAATATCAAGAGGTTTAGACATTTCATGCAAACCTCAGCACTCTTCAGATACATACAACATCATTTAATGAAAAACAAGGTGATCATGTGTGAGTATGCACGCATTATTGGGAGTCTTACTGATGAACTTTTCTAAACCTAACATAGCATACAGCGCAGCGTGTACAAGTAGATATGACTATAATCTCAATAATGATTACCGACGCATGATGAATTAACAGGGGCCTATGGGTACCATGAACTATGGTATCCCAGGTAGTGGATTTTCCGTTATGCAGCGCGATGCCAATGCTAACTGGATCTCATATTCATATGAGATAAAATCCACAAGTGGTTCTATCTACTTTTGGGAGGTGCATATTTTTGAAATCACTCCAAACAAACCCTTATCGCTACTTCAACATGGAATCTCGTGAGCTTGCAAAGCCTTAATCCAAAGAAACTCGAGTGGCTATGAACTTCCAATTCCTCGGGAATCGAAACCTTCGCAGCATGCATCATGATTGCCAAGTTGCAATATCGATCACAAAGAATAAAGCATTAAATAGGAAAAATAGGCTCATTCATCTTAAACAAGAGAGATTAGAAAATGAATATTGAAAGATAAATTGTTTTCATTGATCATGTAAAGTTAGAAGTGAATTACGATCCTAACTAAACCCCTTAAGATTAAACAGTGGAATGGGACTTAAGTCAATTAGAGATTAGCAGTGATAAGAACCAAACCTTTGTAATTGGAGATCCCATGAAGGTTCATGGCACAACAAGTCACTTGGCACAAGACTGACAAATGTCCTTTCCTAGTGGTAGTGTGGTTAGGTTATTTAATAGCTTTATGTCACAATCACCTGGTCAATCATATGCGGTTTTAATGGCTCTAATGCTTAATTTTATCATTCCTATGGCCTCAGTATGTCAGAAGGAAGGAAGTATGTGACATCCCATGGCTTCAAGCTGATACATGCATGACTCCACACTTTCACCCTTCAACTAAGATCACCCAATTTGGAGTTCAAACCAAAAAGATACGACCTTGTGAAGTCAAAGGAGATTTTCAAAACACCACATGCAAGATTCTCAAACTTTCCTAGAGACCAAAATCATGTATTTGAGGTCGAATGAGAGTTATGATCGCTTGGTGTCGTAATGTCAAATCTAAATTGTTTGATAAGCCCAGGCTTCTGCCAAGATATCAAGGAAATCATGCGAGGCTACGGCCAAAGGCAAATGAGCAATATATTCAGTTCGCCAGATGTGAAGGATCTACGGGCCGACTAGAAAAATCCAACTTTCGAGCCCCATTTTCCAGCTCAAATATTTTCTACTGTTTGCAACAGTTTTGGAGGAGAACACCTTTGTGGTTTCTCCCTTTTCTTTGAATCACCATTTTCATGTTTGAAGCTTACTCATTTTACTTTGGATTGGTAATATTGAAGAACCTGTCAACTAGTTAGACCTCATTCAACCCTCGGGATAGTTTCGAGCATTTCTCGCTTCATATTTGCTTTTGTTTGACAACTTCCTTACTTTTCATCCTCTTCATTATTATGGATGTAATAGACATGATTTTGATAGATTTATGGGTTGTAATGAGAAGCAACTTTCTCTATTGTTGACTGCCTTTAAATTGATGTTTGATATATTTTAGGAATGGTTTTGTATAATCTCAAGTTTGTGTGAGACATAGTTTGTGTAGTTCTTAGAATTATCATGGCTCTTTAACTAATTAACTATTATCGAGATCGGGGTTCTAGACTCCCCATACACAGTAAGAGGCATCCCAGACTTAGTTTACGCCCCTGCATCCTGTCCCGGCCCTAAGGCAGAATGTTAATGAACACAATGAATCAATCAAAGAATCAGTGGAATTGTGGTAGAATGGTAATAGATGGATTTCTACCAGGGAGTAGCACCATCTTAGCATTATATATATGAGGATCAGATGACTCGAGAGGTGACCCATCGAGCGCAGTCCGGCAGTCCTATCGATGACCAAGAGTGACCACAGACTGGTGGTTAGAATTGCCTGTAGTATCGCATTTAAACACCCAGATGTAACTGGGAAGGAGGTCAAGTGCCATGTGAGAACATGGAGACACAAGTGCAAATCCACACCACATGGGACAAAGGCATATTCACTTAATTACTTCATAAATATAAACTGGGCATCAATGTATGCCAATCAACCCTTAAGATCTCTTCCGTAAAGATGCTTTCAGACAACTTACTCCTCGTAAGGGACATTGGATCATACCCTACATTGTTTTATTTTGTTTTGTTTTATTTTTTGTTTAGTTTAGGAAACACCTTTTTCTACCAACCATCAAGTCATCAAAGGAAGAATCACCAGAATTCGGGTACTAATCCTCGCAAAACACACCTCTTCCTCGTGGGATCGATATCTGGACTTGTTAGTCCACTTTATCACTTATGCAACCCATGCTCTTACGGAAATCGCTAACAAGTTTTTGGCACCGTTGTCGGGGACTTAACAATAAGTCTTTAGTAGTTACGCCAATTACTTAACAACTATTGCTCAATTTAACAATGATTCTTTGTGCCACGCCAACACTTAACGTTTTCGCGTCGCTATGAAGTGTGTGCTCTCTGGGTGATATTTCGGGGCAAAAGAGAGTTTCGCTAATTCTGAGCAAATTTTCTTTTTCTTTTTATTTAGAGCCAGACATTTGTCTGGTATACTAATTTTTCTTTTCTTTGCATTTTTTTACAAGGTGCTAAGATAATGTCAGAACGATGAGAGATATAGAACTCTTCTACTCTCAACACTGTGTTTAATCACCTCAAATAGCACCACATAAAGATCACACAGGCAAGCACAGAAACCCTCCCACAAGACAAATAAACCATAACTAGTGGATCATTTTAACAACCATGCAAGCTACTTCTCTCAACCCTAAAAAAACATTATGCCAATGCACCATCTCAGGACTATGCTAACATACTTCTGTAGCTACGCCACCACCGAACATAGCCATGTCATTACCGGGACTATTCAGCAACCATCAATTTAGCGCCATTGCCGAGGACTTATCAAAGGAGTCTTTCAGAAGACGCCCACTACTCGAACAAGCTTTTAGCAATCGCAAGTCGAGGACTTAACAATGAGTTTTGGTATACGCCAATTAACGAAGGCCATTGCCGAGGAAGGTACGATTTAAAAGCTGATTGGATATTTTGGCAAAGAGAAGTTTGTCAATTTGAGGTAAAATTTTCTTTTCTTTTCTGTTTTTATTATTTCATATTTGAATTTTGTATACTTCATTTTTCTTTTATCTTGCATTTTTTTTACAAGGTGCTAAGCATAATGTCAAACGAGGATATGAATGAACTCTTCTACTCCCTCCAACAAGAATGTGCTTCTCAAGCAGCCCAAATAACACCAACATGGGATCAGATATTGTCGCAAGGCAAGCACAAACCTTCATGAGCCAACAAGCCTATAATTTTGAAGGGGGAAATCATTAACAACCACATGCTGTTATTACTAATCCAAAACATTATGCCAAGTTACAACTATTCGAGTTGGAGATGGCACACTCCCTATGGACATCCATGCACACAATCAAGGTTCAAGTTCCTAGTTTCAAGAGCAAATCCGGCAACCATCCCATGAAGAGCTACTCCTTGCATTAAAAGAAGAAATTAAGAGGGATAATGAGGCTCTACAAATAATTTTGGAACCCAAGATGGATGCCAACATGATAGCAGACATGGGCACCAATTCAAAAATTCTCAATAAAGAAATGTATGCTATCATGGAAAGAATGGCAATACAAGCTCGGGAATTAGAAAAAGTTATAAAGGAACAATCTTCAAGGCAACTCCCGAGTGACATAAAGAATGATGAATTTTCTAGTTTGAGAGTGGATGAGGACAAGATCACAATGAAATATGACAAAATGTCCTTGATTCTTGGGGGAGAATTGCAAGTCCCATCATTAGTTGAAAAGAATGATCTTGCTATTGTGGAAGAGTCGTCATTGAAAGAGAAGTAAGTTGAAAAGAAACATCCAGAGCTTATAGTTGAAAATGTCTTATCGGGAGGTTGAAGACTCCATCCAATCTTGACTTCGCATGCAGAACCCACGTTTCAAATGTAAAGATCCATCGCTGGACACAAAAGCAAGTCAAGTGTGGATTGATAAAAATGGGAAATGATTCTTGTTGGTAGGAACAAGTTTGACCCCTCCACCAAAGAAACCATTAACAAATGAAGAAAGGAGGGTGTGCAAGAAGTTGGAAAGCCCCACTCCTCAGGAGCAGCACTCATCCTCTCAAGAGACACTCTTAAAGCTGGGAGGAATTTGAGGCCAACCTCCTTCCCACCATAGAGTTGGACATTTGAGCCTACATTGATTATCTCAAGAGGTTTATCCTCACAAGCCATAGAACGAAGATTTATATTGGCCACAAATGAAGAAGGGCTGCCAAAGTTTCGATTTCTCCCAATGAGTCTAGCTAGACTCTAAAAACGGAGCAGCTCTTAGGAGGCACCCTAAGCAAAAATAAGGATTTTTTCATTTTTAGGTTGTTTTTGTTTTAGTTGAGCTTGTTTTGAGATAATTATGATGTCTATGATGAATAATGATTGAACCTTCTCTCACATGAAGAAAATGAGAAATATTTTTGAAGATAGTACAAATGGTTGGAACACTTTATTTGTAGATCTAACTATTTTGTCATAACTTTAGCACAAGTCATGTAAATTCTTTTTGGTCAATTTTGTTTATAGTTAGATGATCATTTCATATTTTTGATCTCTAAAGACTCTAGAACTTATTCAACTATCGCTCAAGTAAACTTAAAGCAACACAACAAGGAAATGAGGCTATCCTTGATCGATTGAGCCTTTCTACAACATTTTTGTGCATGTCCATAAAATCTAATTCAAGGTTAGCCATTTTACTCTGCCAAGAATGAACCCCTTGTCCCTTTTAAGAATACCTTCGCTCAAAAACCCTTGTTTACCCTAACATGTTGATTTCTCCAATGCCATTCATTGGATACATGTAGTGAAATTGTTGGTTGAAGAGGGTGTGCCTTAATTGTGAACAAATGAGGTTTTAGGGTGGAAAAATGAAGAAAAAAGTAGAAAAAAAATGAAATAAATAAATAAATAAAAGCAAGTGAGGGAGACTATAGAGCCTTCCTACCTTGAGCAAGTGTTTTTAGGTGTTCTATACCTAGTAACGTATGTCCTGGCTGGGAGTTTCTCAACCTAAAGCTCGGTTACATGGGTAGGTAGAGAGCAAAGGGTTGAACATTGCACTACTCCATCCCTTGTAATATGAAAAATAAAGCTCTTAGTGTTCTTGTGAGGATTGTGAAAATCATGCAAGTTTAGGGGAGCTATGAGATAAAAAACTGCAATAAGCTAAGTTTGGGGGGAAGCTTAAAAGGTTCAATGAAAAAGAATGCAATATGCAAAATAATGAACAGTGGTTATGGTGATAGATTGCATATTTTGAGAGGTTCAGTTATACTCTTAATGATTTCATATCCCTTATGGGTGGTACATATAAATGCAATATGCACTTGACGAAATCACCTATGTAAGTGTGGAGTAGGGCCGCTCCCATGAAATATTTTGGCAAAATTTCTAGAGAACTTATGAAATGATTAGGCACGTGCATGGCCTAATCGAAAGACAACGACAACGCAAAGCTGAAGAATCGTAACGGCTGTCATTTATGCCGCCTCTAATTTACAATCGCATTCTGGCTCATGTAAGCTTATGTTCTTCACCAATACTCGAACCAAATCATATCTGTCCATATTTGGTTCAGGTTCTGAACAACATCAAATTTAAGGCGCTTTATATCAATACCCATAATCCAGGAAAATGTTTGAATTCAAATACTTTTGAAAAAATGTAGGGGGTTGAAGAGGAATACCTTCATCTTTTCGAAAGGATTGTCCATGGAAAAAGATGAGCTCCTTTTCGGTTTATACTAAACCCATCTTTGGGATTCACAGAGAGTACAGAAGAAGATACAATACGCTGCACAAAATTGGTCGAAATCACTACACGGTAAAACTTCTCGCTTTTAACCCGCTTAAAATCAAAACGGTTTAGGTCTTGAAATAACAGTAAATTCAAAACGATTCTTCAACAACAGCCATTTGAATTCAATTCCTAACAACTATTTTATTTAATTCCCAACATTCAATTTTATTTCATTCTAGCCTTAATGCCTAACAACCATTTTTCGAATTCAAAACAGTTGTTACACCTGGGCTTCCTATAAAATCAAACTTTGCTGATGTTGAAGATACAATTTTTATTTTCCTCTCCATACTGCTCTCTCTCTCTCATGTTCCTGCTCCAGAGTCACCCTTTGATGAACCATTGAATCCTGAGGAATAAAATTCCTAAGGACAATGTTCGGCAACACACCTTAGTTGTTTTTTTTCTTTCCTGCAATCTGTACCTCCAGTTTCAGGTATAGCATGAAGTTCGTCATATATACCCATTTCAGCTACACCATCAGGTTCGTCCCTCCAGACTGCCACCTAACAACAAGTCTCAAACCAAGGCATGGCTTCTTACAGTAGTTTATGGCAACCCAAAACAATCCCTTTGGAAGAAACTCTAGAGGGACAAGAACCAAGAGAACATGTTGCTTGCCGGATCATGGTTAATTGTTGGGGACTTTAATTCAGTCACTAGTGCGGTTCTAATCCAGAAAAGATGGATCAGAGGAGATACACTGGTTTCAACAACTGGATCTTTGAGCATGGACTCATAGACCTTGGTTTCAATGGAGCCAAATTCATCTGGACATGGGGTAACACCCCGGAAAATTCAAAGGAGCCCGTCTGGACAAAGCCTTCTGCAACATAAATTGGAGCATCGATTTCCCGAACGCTAAGATCAACATCCTCTCTAAGGCAAATTCTGACCATACTCCAATCCAGATATCTCTACGAAATCCCAAGGATTTTCATCAGTCAGATTTTAGGTTCCAGGCGACTTGTCCAACTCATCCCGCGTTCCGAAATTTTGTCCATAAGAATTGGTATAGCAACCTGGGCCTCACAGAGAATAATAAAAGGTTGTCTGGAAGACTATTACAGTGGAACAAGGATCAGTTAAGCCACATCGAAAAAAGGAAGAAGATGAGGCCATGGGCTAAAGGCCATGAATACTCCTGAAAATAATCATCTGATTAAGCTAGAGAAGAAACTTCAAGCTGAACTTGAGACCACCCTTAATCGAGAGGAGATTCTGTGGTTTCAACGCTCCAAGGAGGAATGGAACGGATATGGAGAAAGAAACACAAAGTTTTACCATGCAGCAACGAAAATTAGACAATATAGGAAAAAATTAAGTCTCTAAAAAATGAAAGAAGAGAGTTGATTTCTGAACCAACCATGCTTGAAGAGCTGATACAAATTTATTTCCAGGGACTTTTTAAGAAGGAACCGCATTGGCATCCCGAATGGATTCCCCAGGATAAGTGACGAACATCCGCATATGCTAATGCAAACCTTTCACGGAAGATGAGATCAGGGATGCTCTCTTCGATATGGATGCTTTCAAGTCCCCGAGTAAATGATGGCTTTCATGCTGGTTTCTACTAGAAAATGTGGGAAACGGTAACCCCTTCCTTGTACGATCTTGTCCTTCAGTTCCTTGATTATGGAGCTCTTCCGGAAGGTCTAAACGAAACCCTAATAACCCTGATCCCAAAGGTCCTCCACCCGGAGACCATCTCACAGTTCAGGCCCATTAGTCTCTGTAATGTGGGCTATAAACTCATTCCAAAGACCTTGTCAAATAGATTGAAGAACTTGATGTCGAGCCTAACCTCCCAGAATCAGTGTAGCTTTGTTCCAGGTCGCCAGATTTCTGATAACATCGTGATTTATCAAGAGATTCTGCACACCATGAGGAATCGGGCTCAAGGGAAAGGAATTATGCTTTTAAATATTGATTTAGAAAAAGCATATGATCGTGTTTCTTGGAACTTCGTTAAAGACACACTGAACAAGGCAAACCTCCCCCCTGTTTGGGTTAGGAATGTGATGCACTACGTAGAAACTGGGAAGATGCCTAATATGGAATGGGTAAAAATTGGAGTGGTTCAAACCTACTAGAGGAATACGCCAGGATGATGCAATGTCTCCGTACCTGTTTGTTCTATGAATGGAGAGACTAGAGCATCAGATCCACAAAGCAATGCAAGAAAGGAGATGGTCCCTATAAGATTCTCACGTAATGGTCCTCCCCTTTCCATTTTTATTCTTTGCTAATTATTTGCTCCTCTTTGCAAAAGCCTTGGAAGTACATATTGATGTGCTTATGGACTGTCTGCATCAGTTCTGCTCTGCTTCTAGCCAAAAAGTAAGCCTCCAAAAATCAAGCATTGCTTTCTCGAGAGATGTCAAGGAGGAAACAGCTAAGAGAATTTCCATAGCTGCTAAAATCCCGATCACCACCAATCTGGGGAAGTACCTGGGCATCCCTTCTATCACGGGTCGTCTCCACTTAGGCTTCTTTCAACACATCGTGGATAGAGTGGATGGAAGACTGGATGGGTGGAAATCTAAACTTCTATCTTTAGCCAGAAGAATAGTGCTTGCTCAAGCCGTCTTGACCACCATTCCCATGTATCCTATGCGATCCTCTTTGCTTCCTATCTCCCTAAGCAACACAATTGACAAAAAGGTGAGTTAATTTATCTAGGGGAGCTCTCAGGGTATCCAGAAAATCCATCAAGTTAACTGGGAGATTGTGACCAAAAGAAAAGAAGATGGAGGCTTGGGAATCAAGAAAATAAGGAATCTGAACCTAGATTTTATGACCAAATTAGGATGGAGACTTCTCACAGACCGAGACTAGCTTTGGGCTAAAATCATGCATGCAAAGTACGTAAAGGGTAGAATGGAGATCTCAAAGTTGGTCAACAAGGTCGTTGCCTCCAATGCATGGTGGGGAATGGTTGCCTCTCAAAGCATCCTCAAGCAAGGGACCCGAATCAGGATGTATAATGGTGCTGAAACTTTTTTTTGGAGGGCTAAGTGGCTCGATGACACACCCTTCATTGAGTTGGCCTGTAAAGACATCTCCTTGGTGGACTCTTACAAACTAGTTCGGGATTATTGGCGTTGCATGGAAGGTTGGAAGTGGAAGCTTGATGGTCTCTTACCACCCCATATATGTAGCAAACTTGTTACCATGTTCCTTCGACAGGATGAGGAAAGGCGGGACAATATATGTATGGGAGAAACCAATTCTGGGTCGTTCAATGTGAAATCTGCATATATCCTGGTGGCCCATTCCCCTGTGGCCCCAAATGGTATTTGGAAATGGATATGGAAGCTATAAATTCCTCAAAGATTGAGAGTCTTTATTTGGCTCCTCCTTCATGGTAAGATCCTTACCAACTCAGAAAGAATGAAAAAAGGTTTTACGGGCAGCCCTAATTGCCATTGCTGCATGGATGAGAGGGAGGATCTGAATCACTTATTTAGATTCTGCTCAAAGGCACGATCTTTTTGGAGATTATTTGAAGAGGAAGATTTTCTTAAAAGTGCCCACATCTTCCCTTTCTCATACTGGCTTGCCTGAAATCTGAAAGTTAATGTACAAGGGGATAACGGATCCTAGAAAGAAAGGTTTGATCTTTGCTTGTGGTGGATTTGGAAGTGGAGAAGTGAGGAGATATTCTCCCAAAAGGTGACGAGAGTGGAAAGAAAACCTTCATTGGTGCGGCTAAAGTACCAAGAGATCCTGGAAGCATTCTCGAACGATATGCTTGTTGGAGGAAGCCTTGGTTGGCGGAGACGCGTTTTGATGGGGTGGAAAAACCACCCAAGGGTCGGAGCAAACTTAATATGGACGGGGGTGTGCATGAATGCTCTGGCGTGGCAGGAGCAGGGGGAGTTCTCAGGAATGAAGAAGGTTTATGGATCCATGGATTCTCGATAAACTTGGGATGTTGTTCAGTTGAAGAGGCGGAGCTTTGGGCGGTTTTCCATGGCTTAGGATGGTCTAGGATTCAGGTTCAAAACGTCTGATCCTAGAATTTGATTGCTTTATGGTTGTACAGTGGCTGAAAGGGATGAGAGAGACAAGCGCTCTTTTTTAGTCTCTCATTGATCAGGAGTGTAGGGACTGGCTGAGGTATCTACAGAGAAGGCAATATGATGGCGGACTCTATGGCCAAGAAAGCTCGAAATCTGCAGCAAGGAGTGTTAGAGAGATGGAGTGTCCCTCCTGAAGACCTGAAAGTGTCTCTTGCTCAGGATGCAGCTGGGCGTGTTACGGAGAGAATAGTCTCTCAGTAATTTTTCTTTTGGGGTCTCCCCCTTCGTGTAATCAAAAAAATCATACTATCTCATACTATATTTGGTTAAGCAAATATAGGATTAGATATAATATCTCATCTCGTATTCCATCTATAGTACATTTGACCAATTAATCACGACCTTAATACTTTTTAAACCCTTTTTTCCTAAGCATTAAAGGCTATGATTGTGATATAGCAATATAAATCCATTTCAAAGTATACCAAACCTCATAACTAATATTGGTGAGACAAATAATCCTAATACCAAATTGTGATTTTCCTACAAGGATTATCATCATCAACATAGACACAAAATAATACTTGAACACATACAAAAATAGTAAAGAATTATTAATAATAGATTTGTATTCCACTAAAGTGTTCCTTTAGCTCATTATTAGTTCAATTAGGCTCTCCTCCTGCTCTAAAATCATTATCAGTAATAAATTCCTGAAACACAAAAAACAATATTATTTTGTTGTAGCCTGTCAATTCGAAAGCAAAGCTGGTCGGGTGACACGTCACACGAAGTAGGTTAAATTTGGTTCGATTTTTCTACTTCAATAAATAACAAGTATTCCCAATTCCAAGCATGCCGAACTCAAATTGTTTTTTAAAGCTAAAATTCATGGCTGACTGTGCCAGTCGGGACTCCACTAAGCCACATTCGAATCAGACTCGCCAATTAAGTCAATTTTTGGCCAATAAAAGTAAATGCCTAACCCTATTCCAGTTAACGCTGAAGGACTCTCATTACCAAATTTAGTTTTGATGTTTTTTGAAGAAAAAAAATTGTTCTTTGCATTTAGTATTTATTATGTTCTCTATGTTTTTAAGAACAAATAAAAAATGGGAACCAAACATATGTTTCTTATTTTCTTACTTCTCATTATTTTTTTAAACATAAAATAGTTTTCAAAAACCATAACCAATCCTACCCTGGAAAAGGTTTTGCAAATGGGATGATTAGATGTAGAAACCACATTAAATAGTATTTTAATGGGGGCTTTGTCAAATCAGAAAGCATAACAAAGGTATTACAATTAAATGGGTTGATTAGAGATGAAGTAATTCCAGAATGTAATTCCTAAGTAAATTATCAGCCCTCTTTTTCCTTAAATAGAGAAGGGTGATTCTTTGATAATTTTAGTCTTAAATTATCTTCTTCATTTTTCTTTATTATTTTCTTCTTAATAAAGTGATTTTTTTACATAGATATAAGTTTTTACTTTTCTTTTTTTTAATGATATTGTCATTAACTTATTGAGACGCATTTATCAATCGCCTCGAGCATGAGCAATGAGATAAAAGAAATATATTCGACAAAGATATTAAATCACACACATGCCATAATACCTGAATCATGATTCTGGCTTACAGGACATACCCAGTTTTCAATCTATTTATACCATTAACTTACGACGCTGATGATACTGACATAAATAATAAATTCAAAAGCTGTCGGACATATATTTATACTTAATGATTAATAATTAATCTAGAAGATTTTTTTTTTTTTTTAAAAAAATAGATAGATGTTAAAAAAAAAAAAAAAAGGTGTTCTCGTGGCGTAAAGCAACACTTAACAAATCACACGTCATAGAAACATCTGAATCATAGCGAAGGCGATCTCTGATTGGAGGCAGGAGATACAGAATTTCCAATAGAGAAATGCCACGTGGTTGGAGGACACTTGCACAATTTTTAGTGCATCTCATCCATTTCCCAACGCGTTGCAACTTGTAAGAACATAAGAGAGACCAATTATTTTTGTATTTTAAATGTGGTTTTTCGATTTAAAATTTTTACTACATTTTTATTTTTAAAAATAAAAATGCATCCCAAATATTTATACTATAGAAACACAATGTAAATATGTAAAAGTCTTTGCATTTTGTAGACGAAAGTTTCCTATTGTTTTTATTTTAAACAATGAAAAAAAGTACATCTAAATGGCATATCATCAACCTATTTGTCATAATTATTTACGTATAGAAACAAGTCAAAGAACTCCTTTAGATCGTTTCATAATTTTCATCCTCCTTTATGATCAAAACGCATTCTTAAAGAAAAAAAGAAAAAATTGAAGGACGTGTTTGGTTTTATAAAAATAAAAGTGGAAATAGAAATTGGAAAGAAGACGTGTTCCAATACCATATAAAAGAGACGGAATTACGATTTTAATAAAAGCGAAAATTGGTATTTGGTTCTATAATAATGTAATTTTAATTTATATTCTCATTGTACTATATATCCAAAATGATTTAAGAAAGCCTTTTTTTTCAATATATTAATAAGCTAAACTTTTCATTATATCCAGACATTTAATACCAGCTGTAAAAATATTTCATTTATTTTCCATTAATTATTATCCAGTGATTAATTATAATAATTTTTAAATTTCAATATTTTTTTTACACTTATATTATAAAGTTGTAATAATCTAATCCCCTAGAGAAGCAAACTTGGTTCTTTCTTATGCCCCAAACCCTTTAATCACTTTCATCCCTAATCATCTCTTATTTTCTTGATTATACTTTTTTATGAGATAATTTTCTTGATTATACTTATCTATTATCTTTAATTTTAGGTGATTGAAAAACTAGTGTTAATATATTTTGTTGGAAAAGCATTATTATCTTTAATTTTATATTAAGTTAATTTTCAACATATCGTGTTTTCAATAAATTAAATATAAGTCCACTAGTCAAGACAAAGCGTTTCGTTATTAAAACATGCATACAGATAGAAAAGGGTCTCGCGGGGAACAATTATCTTAAAACTATAGTGCACTAAAAATAAAATAAAAATTAATTAATTAATTAAAGGAAAATATCAAAAAATCTTGAACTTTTTTAAAAATGTGTTCTATGTTCACTAAAAAAATTACCTTAAATATATCAACTTCATTTCTTGTCATTAGGCTCAGAGTACCCAAACCTGGGCCTTCACACATGACAAACCACAAATGCCGTTTTTTCGGGATAGTGATACCCTTATCCGACATCATACAAAACAACGTCATTTTGTAGCTCAAAAAACAGTTTTGTTTTAAAATCGGATTTTGGCAAATCAAAAAACATCAATTTTCTTTTCGTCTTTTGTAAAAAAAAAAACATATATTTTCACCCTTTTATTGTAAAAATCTATACTTTCTCCTCCATTGAATTCTTATTCTCGCAATAAGTTTCTGCTGATATGTTTTTTTTATTTTTCGATAATCGATCAATGGCGATCAAGCTTCACTCAAGTTTATGACTCAACGACAAAAATGGTAAAATTCTTCCGATATGTAGTTTGTTAGAGTTTTTGATAGATTTTATCTCCATTCACTACAAGAAAAGTAACTTATAGGACACATTTAGTTGGGTGATAAAAAAAATTTACAACTGGAAAGCACATTTTGGCCATTATCGAAATCGCAACCAATGTCGACTTCCATACACGATAGTGATTGCCTCAACTAAAAGTCGATATTTTATAGCTGGCATAGAATTAGCCCCAACTAAAAGCGACTCTCAAGTGACATTCTCCTCAACTAAAGTCACACTTTATTGAGATATAAATACCAACTAAGTTGAGACTTTACAATGGCGGCAAGATTGATTAAACTAAATGACTTATACAGTGAAGAGATCAGTTTAACTGTAGTTACCATAGGAAGCAATGGTAAAAATTGAACCGCAACCACAACTACAATTTGCTGATACTTTTATAAAATATTAGGATTTATTAGGGATTTAAATGTAAAAATCTTGAAATAGAATTTTAGTCTATTTTCCTAAAATATTTTATGATAAATATTTAAATAGGAGACCTAGTTTTTATAGGCCCTTTATTCCTAATTTTCAAATAAATTGACACAGACATGGATCCTTTCCCCAATAAAGCGCCTCATGTTAACACATGTTGGACCCATTTGTCTTTATACATGGTAACTTTATAAATTTTTGGAATTTTACTAAGTTTATATCTTAGTATAAATAGAAGAATATTTAATTTTTATCAGAAGAATTTTGAATTTTTTGAATTAATTTGTCACCCTTCCACATCTTGTCTTATTTAGACCAAATTGCTTTGACGATTTGACGATGATGGGCTGATTTTATGACATTAACAAAAAGAGTTTAGATATGTTTTTTTTTTTTTTTATCTTCTTTCTTTATGTTTTTTTTAGAAGAACAAAATAATTGTGAAGAACACAACCAAACCTTAAAATATTTTCTTAAAAAATATAACACATAATTTGTTTTTTTGGAATTACTATATTTTATATAATGGTTCATTATATTATTTTTTATTTTAAAAACAGATAAAAACATCCTAAATATTGAAACAAAACAGAGCAACTGAGAAAGGGAAGTTTTCTACCAAAATGTAGAGCTCTGAGCCATCCACGAGATACCCGCACGTCGATGGCTCTCCCTTGGCCCCACTCCCTAAATGCTATTGGGTCAAGATTTTGTTTTCAGCCTTTAAGGTCACAGGTCGCACATCCATCGATCACGCCTGAAAGGGCCGAGAGTCCTTGCAAAGGTGGGTGAGACTACGTACTGATTTCAGACAGAGAGTCAGTCTTCGCAGGATCCGTCCGACGCCAGGCAGGTCTCCCTCACTTTGACATTGTTACGTGAGAGGAGTGATGGTCTTAGGCTCCTGCTGCATAACTGGCAAAAAGCTCCATTCCTCTGTAGTTCCTCAGAGGTTTATTTTTTCTTCCTCTTCTATCACCTGCAGTTTCTCTCTCTCTAACTCGAGGCTTCAAACCCTAGAACCAGATTTTGAAGTTAGAACATCTGCTTTTTCGCAGGAAGAATTTTATGTTTTTCTTACTATACTTATTGTAGCACCAAGTTTTTCTATCGTTACATTTTCTTTCAATTATCACATTCTAGGCCATTCATATCGACATTTTATCGATGTCTTGCAGGCTTGTGGGAAAGCCGCTTCTCGATTTCCATCCCGTGGCGACCATAGCTGAACTATACATAACGATCCTTAGGCATCTCGCTATGTTTGTTTAATGCAAGGTTGTTGTCTCAACGCTTCTCGTATTTATCCCAAATCAAGTACAAATGATGTTGGTTTATACAAGAATATTGCCAAGCACTAGCTTTCATCAAGCGCATTTTGGTCTAATATAGCTGGTGACTCGACTAGTTCCTGCAGAACTAGAGGATGCTGATGATCTTTTCGTTGTTATATATAAGCTTTTGTATTTTCTCCTCATTTGAAGACAAAACTATGTTCGATAAAGGAGAGAAACTCCTATCAAGAATTAGCTCTCGGTATCAAATCAAGAAGAACTTGAGATTCATATCAACCAAGCAAAAATATGATAAAAATCTCCCATTTAATTTATTGATTGCTGAAAATCTTCAAAGTTAGCTTTCAAAAAATATCACCACAATCTCATTTTCCTTCATGCTATAATATTATATTTCTTCTATAGTTGTGCTTATTTACTAATCTACTTTAACTTTGTGCTTATATAAAAGTTTGGTTTAGAAATTGTACCAAAAGTTTTAAATTGAAAAGCCAAGAGTTATTTTGCCCCAATCTTAATTTAAAAGGAAACTGCTTAAAATAAAAATAAATATTTGTACTTGAAAAGTGGCGTGACGCTTCCCCACATTTTAGCCATAATTTTTTAAATACATTATCATAAAGTTAATAATTTTTAAATAAAATAGAAATAGTTCCTTCTGTCCAAAGTGAATATCAAATCCATGTTCGATTAGGTATGAATTAAACCCCTCAGACTATGAAATGGGAAATGGAAAAAGAATGAACCAAGATAAAGCTATGTCAGTTCGAATTATTGTCTACTATCAACTATCAAAAACCTAATCAATTCCTATGATATTTGGTTTATATCGTAGAACTCCATTATGGTGTAGTATAGTAGTAGGTATATTTCCACTTATTGAAGAGATCAAACAAACAACTTTGAGGTTAGGTGTATACTTCATCAATAAACGCAAATTGTACCGCAGATTGACATAAAGATTTGTTGAGTCAATAATAGATGCCGATGGAAAACCGTCAGATTACAGACTTGTGTCTATTTTATTTAATGGCTTGATTTTTGAGGATTTATTTGCTTGAGTTGAAGTTAGTACTGACGGTTTATTAGAAACAATCATTTGTAGACTTTTGATCGTTAAATACCCGTAGAAAAAAAAAAAACACGTTTTATAAAAATAATCGCCAACCAATATTTTTGTGTTTTTGATAACTGACATCATGTTCATTTCGCACCCTATTGGTGGCTCCCATACAAATCCAAATTAAATTAAGTGATATATATAGAACAATTATTCAAACAAGTAATACGATTGAGAACACGGAGCATGATTCCCCGTTTCACTGGGAGGCAAAATTTATGTTGTTGCATACAAAAACACTCGAAGTCGTCAAAGAGAATTGGTTTTATCAACGAACTTATCTTTGTTGACAACTTCTATTTGTCTAGTATGTACTATTAAGAATTGTTTGCCTACAAATAATACTTGAATTGTCCGATTGACAAGATAAGAAAACACAATTCTATGAAGTTATTTTCTATTTTATCTATTTTGATAGATTGAAGTCATCCTTGTTCTACAGCATATTTGACAAGAACAATTAATATGCAGTCTCTCGCCATTTTGAGCACTTCGGGAGAACTACGAAATATCACCTTTCTTAAATGAATGAAACATATGAGTCGAACTCATCGGGATTAAGTGTATTCTTATATGGGATATGAACCATCACCTCACTAGTATACTGCAGAGATGTTGTAATGTACATATCATGCATCGTAATGACATGCTTAATTATTTACGTAGTTAAAAGAAAAATTGTAGAAATGCCAATAAACAAGTCATGTGGATGCAAAAGTCAAGGGTGAGCTTCGAATACGGCAGTCTTAGAGTTCTTGAATTTCGTTTTTAACAACGCGACTTCAAAGACGTTACTCGTTTAAATGTTGTTGTAACAATTGGTGTTCATTACATAATGCATAAAGCGTGCAAAGTCATTTAATCCATATGATAGTTTCGAACTATGTCCCGACGGGTGATGCATGGTGAATATGAGTTTGATGAGTCAACAAATAATGATGACTTTGAAGATGAACCTATGACGATATGAATGGATTGATACATGATGCATCGGGACAAATACTACTAATATGTCAAAAGAAATGAAATTCCACCCGCTCATATTAGTCCTAAGAACTGACGATGAAGCAAAAAAGTTTTACAACTTTTTAGAGGATGCAGAAAAGGAATTATATTTTGGTTGTACTAAATTCACGAAGTTAGCTTTTATCATAAGATTGATTCACTTGAAGTGCCTTAATGGATGGAGTAATAAATCATTCACAATGTTATTAGAATTATTGAAGGAGGCAATTCCTGAGGGTGATAATTTTCCAAGCAATTATTATGAGGTAAAGAAAATTATTCGTGGTCTTGGGCTTGATTACAAAAAGATAGATGCATGCCCACAAAATTGCATGTTGTTTACAAAGGAGAATGCAAATGCCAACAAATGTAACATTTGTGGTAAATTTAGATGGAAAATGTTATATAACTCTACAGATGGTTTAAGAACATGTTCAAAGGGTAAGAAAATTTCTACTAAGGTTTTGCGACACTTTCCTCTAATACCAAGGTTTCAAATATTGTTTATGTCATCAAAAACAGCTTCCTACATGACGTGGCATGCACAAGGTCGCACTACTAATGACTTGATGAGACATCCAATAAACTCCTTGTCTTGGAAAACATTTGATTCCTTACATCCTACATTTGCATTGGAGCATCGCAATGTCAGGCTAGGGTCAAGTAGTGATGGTTTCAATGCATTTAGTAGCATGTCTATTGCCTATAGCACCTGGCCAGTTGTTCTTATCCTATACAACTTACCACCTTAGATGTGTATGAAGCAACAATTTTTCTTGTTATCATTGCTTATCCCTGGCTCGACTGCTACTGGAAATGACATTGATGTGTAATTACAACCCTTAATAGATGAGTTACAAGAACTATGGGAGCATGGAGTTACTACATATGATGTTGCAAGTAAACAAAAATTTTGCATGCATGCGACCTTATTGTGGACAATTAGTGACTTTCCTACATATGTGAATCTTTCAGTCGAGTACAGGCGCTTATGCTTTGTCTTTGTTGTAATAAAGAAACTTGTTCTTATCGATTACAACGTGGTAAGAAGTTCTCTTACATGGGTCATCGTCGATTTCTTCCAACTAATCATCGATTTAGACATGATAAGAGGTCCTTTAATAGAAAAGCAAAACTTAGACTAGCGCCAACACGATTATCTGGGTTTGATGTGTTGCAACAATTAGAACAACTTGAACCAATTATTTTAGGAAGGTCACTAAAAAGAAAACGGGAAAATGTTACACATCAACACAATTGAAAGAAAAAAAAGCATCTTCTTTCAATTACCATATTGGAAAACACTCCTTTTACGTCATAATTTAGACGTAATGCACATCGAGCAGAATGTGTGTGATAGTATAATTGGGACATTATTGAACACTGAAGGAAAAACCAAGGACAACCTTAACAGACGTCTAGATTTACAAGTTATGGGCATTAGAAAGCAACTTCACCCAATAGAAATGGGGAACAATCGTTTTACTCCACGCATGCTACTTGCCAATCAGGATGAGAAAAAGAATTTTGCAAGATTTAAAATCGATAAAATTTCGATGGTTATTCTTCAAACATATCTCATGTGCAACTCAATGAAAAGAAGATATATGGGCTAAAGTCGCATGATTGTCATGTTCTGATGCAACAACTTCTCCCACTCGCAATCGGAGTCTTCAGATAAGAACGAGCGTGAAGTTATCATCGGGCTATGCAAAATTTTCAAACAATCAGTTTCAAGGTGTTAAACGACATATCAATTGAAGAAAAGCTAGAGAATGATGTTGTTGTTAATCTATGCAAACTAGAGCGAATATTAATTTCCTCCATCATTCTTTGACATTATGATGCATTTACCTGTGCATCTAGCAAGTGAGGTAAAGATTGTTGGACCTGTGCAATATTGTTGGATGTACCCAATTGAATGATATTACTATGATTCCATTTTTTGATGTAATATTGGTTGATATTATTTTCAATCCATTAACATGTGTGTTGGTCTACACATGGTGTATAATAGGTACCTGCGAACTTGTTAGTTTATCATTTTTAATAATTTGTTACTTGTAGTATGTTTATTATGGTACAATGATTTAAACAAAAATTATTTATTTTTTTCTTAACATGAAAGACACAAGTTAGGGGGGATGACACAAAGCCTAATAGAATAGAGATGTTCAAGCTCACACACACACCCGAGAGATGGAAATTAATCTATTGATGATGCATCCCTGAAGTTATGGTAAGTACTAAACTTCGTCTTTAATAAATAAAAAATCTTATGTGTATTTCTATATTAATCTAAGAGCAAATCTTCTTAACATCATTTTTAGGCCCAATTTGAGGAGATTATGGTTGCTCAAACACAATCACAAATGAGGGAGTCTTAATCATCCACTCCATTGTCAGTAGACGACATATACACACAAGTATTGGGGGCCCGTGAGGGATGGTCAGGTAATGAGTTTAGGATTTGGTGAAACTCTTACATCCGTATTTGGTGTAACAAAAAAAGAGACAAATGTAGCCCTTACATCAAAGCTAAAGGAAACACAAGAACGTGAGGAGCAAATGCAAGGACAACTGCAACAACAACAAGGACAACTGCAACAACAACAAGAACAACTACAACAACAACAACAAAAAATGGAGATAATGCAACAACACATGCAAAAAATGCAGAATATGATGCAACAAATGCTTCCAATTTCAGCAAAGACACCATGACCACAAGGCCAATCTTGTGAAAAGGGCTTGAGTATGCATAGAATATAGATACACTTCTTTTTTTTTTTTTCAGGGTTACTTATGATCAAAGGTTATGCACCAAACTCTACCTTTTTATTGTATTATACCACAAGAATTTTCTTAGTAAAACTATCTTTCTATTATGCAGTTTGAATAAAGCCATGGTAACCTCATGAGTTGTATTCTATTGATTGATAGCCTACTCCGGTAATTTTTCCCTTACATCTAGATCCTTCTTTATTTAAATAAATCAAGAATGGCAATTGGACTTTTTGGGTTGTTTGGATTTTTAGTTCAAGTTAGTTATGAATTTGTTTGTTTATGTAGGACTTCAGCACAGGAATTGGAATCAGTTAGCTAAATGTATAGCCTACATAGGTGAAGGTTCAATGTGGATGTTTGTAACTCCAAGGATGATGTGCCATTGTGCAGTAGCACAAATAATGTGTGGAGTCATCCCTATAAATGAGAGAAATTGAGAACAAGGAAATGCATAAGCGTAAAATATGCAAAGTGGGATGGTGATATTCTAGCAAGAGTTGGTACCGACGGCTCTAAAATTCTGCGTACTCTTCCTTCTAAGGGTAGGACATCAGGACATGAGTTGGGAAATGTTGTTCTGATTTAGGTTATTGCATAATTTTAATATAATATATGTGATGTTTATTTATGTGGAACCCGCCAAATACTCAAACTATTTGATGAGAGAATATGATTTGCCACTATATGCATTACAAAGTTATTATATTCGTAAATCTTTAAGATATGTATTTTTAGTGTGGTTTTCTTATATTTGGAATGCAAATATCATATGATAGTTTCTTATATGAAAGAGATAATATATCTTTAGTCACTGATATTTTTTTATCTCTTCACAGCCTCGCTATATATGACTGAGATTATGATAAGGAATGTGGAAGAGAATAAGAAAGAGATAGGGACAGGGACAGGGAATTTCCAAAATCGTCTTCATGTGCAATGCAACCTATGTTCATGGTATATATATGTACGACAGTCTCAAGCTTAGGTGTATCTCTTGAGCTAAAAACAATATTACACTGCCAAGAGCTTGAATATTTTGTTTTCAATGCTATTCATTTGTGGTTGATGTAGTTTTTCGGATATTTTGTAATCAGATATTTCGTTGAATACTTTGTTTTACCGTTATTTCACCGCTTTCTCTGGCTACCATTAATCACCGCTTTCGCCAATCATGGTCAATGCAAATTTAAATTAATTTTAAAATAAAACAACGTTCTCGATCAATCCAATCTGTATCTTCATCAGTCAAATATCCTCTTATAGTTGCCGCCAAGGAAACGACCTCACCCGTAGATATCTCTTTTAGTTGCAGCTAAAAAAAGTCTCTATCCATAGTCACCATTTTAGTTGCAGCCACAAAATAACCCCATCTATAGCCATCCTTTTAGTTGCGTCCAACAAATTGCCCCATCCATAGCCACCCTTTTCGTTTCGCCCACTAAATTATGGTTGCCTCTTTTAGTTGCATCCAAAAAATATCCCATCGATAGCCACTCTTTTAATTACGACTAGAAAATAACCCCATCCAAGGCCACCCTTTTAGTTGCGGCTAAAAAATGCCCCCATCCATAGCCACCTTTTTAGTTGCAGCCAAAACATAGCCACATCCATAGCCACCCTTTTAGTTGCGGCAAAAATAGCCCGATCCATAGTCACCCTTATAGTTGCGACCAAGGAAAAGATGATCATCTCTTATAGTTGGAGCTTGGAAATGACCCCATCCATAGTCATTTTTGTAGTTGTGCCAATAAATGTCCCCATCCATAGTCACCCTTTTAGTTGTAGTCGGGAACCCCATCTATAGCCACCCTTTTAGTTGCGGATAGCAAATAGCCCCATCCATAGTCATCTCTTTTAGTTACGGCCAGAAAATGCCTCCATCCATAGGCCAAACCACCTTTTAGTAAAATTGTAATTATAACTTATAGTTATGCCCCCTATAGCCACGCTTAGTTGTAACCCATTTTCTTCGCATCTATATCATATGGTTGCACTTCGTCTTACTTTTGGTTGGGGTCAGTGACCCCAACTAAAAGCTCACTTCCTTGTAGTGATTATTTTCGTTAATGTGAAGCAACTGTTTGGTTTGTTTGATGAAATCTGGTTTCTTTTGCTTTTTGGGTTAATCAATTGGTTGATGATATCTGAAATATTTGGTATGATGTCCGAAATGTTAATATTCCCAAATTGTTTGGGAAATGGTATCCAAATGGTTCCAAAATGTTCATTTTTTGGAAATATTTTGAATAATTTATTGTATGGGTGATATGTTGTTGTATTAAACTTCCAATAAACTGAAATGGATGCCATGTAAATGGATGCCTTTTATGTTGAATTCATATTTGGTTTATATCTCTCTTAAGTCGGATGTGGATGTATCCTTGTGGAGATATTGATT
Organism: Tetrastigma voinierianum; assembly: GCA_016808115.1. Lineage (NCBI taxonomy): Eukaryota > Viridiplantae > Streptophyta > Magnoliopsida > Vitales > Vitaceae > Tetrastigma > Tetrastigma voinierianum. The sequence goes on from JAEQBH010003196.1 coordinate 803,127, forward strand.
ATATTTGGGACATATTTGGTTTATATCTCTCTAAAATCTGGCTTAAATGTATTTTTTGTGGAGATATTGATTATGTTTGGGATATATTTGGTTATATATCTCTGAAATGTGGTTATATGTATTTTTGTGAAGATATTGATTAGGTTTAGGACATATTTGGTTTATATCTCTCTAAAATCTGGCTACATTTGTTACAAGTTTTTTTTTTTTTTTTTAATGGATGTCATTACCATAAACTTTCATCATGGTAGGAAGTTTATACAAAATGGGGCCACCTGGTCTTATGTTGGTGGAAATATAGGATACCTTGATCTCCTTAGCTTGGACACATTTTCATATTTTAAGGTGGAAAGGGACATGAAAATTATATATGTTGGTATTAGGAGGATAGTATATTTGAAGCCATATATGGGTTTCAATGAAGGCAATACATTTTTTAATGATGACAATGGATGTTGGGAGATACTGAAATTGGTAAGGGAAGATAAAATTTAAGTTTATTGTGAATGTTTTATAGAGAAAGGCAACACAATATTAAAGAGAATGATGCTTGAGAAGAAACATGAAATAAAAAATTCTATGTGTTTTTTTCATTATACAGATTGCTAAATTTATTTGTACATTCCATAGATGGAGCTCTAGTAAAAGGAAATAATAGAGGAGAATAATTCAAAGAATAAACAAAATATTTTTTTCCTAAATATTTAATATCTCTAATCTTCATATTTCAAAAATGCCAAATCAATAACCAAGAATCCCAAACTATTAGCCATATTTCCTAATAAATCCCAATCAACCAACATTACCTTGACTTTACTTATATCCCGTGGCATTACCTTTGTGAACCTCCCAAACCAACCTCTTGGAGACTACTTGAGTCCATATAACGCCTTTTTAGCTTTCAAACTCGATTCCCTTTGATCTCTCTCCAAAGCTCGGGTGAATCCATAATATTCTCCTCTAAGTCTCCATAGTTATGTAGTTCACATCAAACTGCTTCGCACTTAAATCATAGCTGAGGCCAAGGACATTCAGGATTCTCATCAGATCTTATCTGCAATAAAAATGTTTTAATAGCCCACACCGTTGTGTCTCATTGTATACCCCCTTAGCAACTAATGTTGCCTTGTACCTCTCTAGGGATCCATCTAACTTGTATTTGACAATAAACACTCATTTACATCCCATTGCTTTTTATTTTGTGGTAGCTCCACGATCTCCCATGTTCCATTTTTTTCAAGCGCTTCCATCTCAATCCTCATAGCTTCCCTCCATTTCTCATCGAACAAGGTACTTGGAATCGGAATGTTATTTAGGTTTGCCAAGCAACTCTTATGAGATGGAGAAAACCTGCGAAATGACACTGCACTAGATACCTTGGATGTTTTGTGCATTCTCTGGTTCCTTTTCTTAAGACAATGGGTAAATCATAATTAGAATTTTGTGGAGAATCTAAAATATGAGAAGAAAAGGATTCTGAATTGATGCATACCTCAATTTCAGGGGTAGGGGTTGAATCTTGAACTTACACAAGATCTGGTCCCGAATTTTTCCTTCTCGAGTACACTTGTGCATACCTCCTAGTGTCCGTCTCATTTGTCAAGTTGCATGTTTCTTTTGGTTCCGTTGGCTTGACTTGTGAGACTAGTTGGGAAGTGGATTGTGAGGTTGATGGTAAATCTAGAAAGAGCATATCTCCTGCCTTATCTTCCCTAATAGAATTAGACTCCTCTTGAAGATAAGGTTAAGAGAAAAAAGATTTCCCTTCATCAAATGTGACATCTGTAGAGATTTAGAGCTTGCGTGTAGGCGAATGATAACACTTGTAACCATGTTGTAATGAGGAGTACTCGACAAACACACACTTTATAGCCTGTGGATCTAATTTTCCTCTATTATGGTTAGACAAATGAACAAAAGTAGAACAACCAAAGATTCAGGGTGTGAGATTGTTAGTGGTTCTAATATTGGGGTAAAAGCAAGAGAGGACTTGTATAGGTGTTTGATTCCCTAACATTTGTGATGGTAGTCTGTTTATATTATAGGCAACGGTCAAAACAGCTTTACCCAAAAAGACTTAGAAACTTGATTTTGAAGGAGACAAGCATGGGTTGTGGTTAACAAGTGACCATTTTTTCTCTCTGCAACTTCATTCTTTTGAGGGGTGTCAACACAAGAGGATTTATGAACTATTCCTTCCTTTTGAAAATATGGGGACAAAAGTTGGTTAAAGTAATCTCTTGCATTATTAGAACAAAATCGTTTTATTGTCACACCAAACTGATTCTGATAAAAAAGACGCATACGTGTGATGATTGACAAAAGGAGTTCGCAGAGTTGGTGCTTCAAGATAGTAGAGCTCGTCCTTTTCCTTAACAAGTCCAATCCTCTTTCCCGACACTTGATCCTGAAATACACAATGAGAAGAATAGAACAAGACATTACAATTCATATCTTGGATTAGTTTTTGAATAGACGCAGGACTAGTGGATAATTTTGGAACATGAAGAACATTCTTGAGTAACAATGTGACGCCTCGCGCCCTGTACCGACCCGACCCAGAGGCCGAACCCGATCCGGGACGTGGTCCTCTTTTCGAATCCAATTCCTTTTTCTTTTATCAGTAAAACACATTTCCAATGCTCATTTTGTAAAGGATATTTATCTTTATGAAAATATATTTGTATATACTAATTCAACTTAAAGGGGGTCCATCATTTTGTTTTCAATACACATTTTCCATTAAATATGGCATTACATGCCGATTTGGTCCATTTACCACCTTTATACATTAAGGCATTATAAGTCGTTTTCAATACCAAAATATTTACAAAACAAAATCAAAGTTTGTACAAAAAGTGTCAAATATATTTCATGAATGCATGGTCGAAGCTTTACTTCAACTCCGTGAAGCCTTGACGTTGACTCGAATCGTCATGTCTTTTCTTCAGACATGTTCACTTGGTGACTCACGATGATAAAAACAATGCGCTTAAGCATTTTCATGTTCAAGGGTTCTATACAGTTCTCTTCATTTCAGCTTTTAAGAAATCATGCATTTTTCTAAATTGATGACTTTGTATAATTTTTTCAATGACCAATGCTAAGATAATATGTATATGTATATTTTCATTTCAGATACATTCAAATTACAATTCATCGTCATTTCACTGCTAGCCTATGCAATAAATCATTCAAAACACAAATCATGCATTTCACAATTTTCTTTTCTATTTTGCCTCTTAAGCAAATTTAACCTATGCTTTCGGGGCAAGGTACGTGATAATGATCACCGCACGCCCCGTTGACCGCAGCCGTATAAAAAGGTTTTATAACACAGCATAATCCCAATGGAGTCGCACTGTTATTAAAAATCATTTTGTGAACACTACCGATATTGTCCCACTGGGCTACGGATCGGAGTGACACATCATTACGTTTGGCACAGTACTACTCATTTGACCCTTATTGGTATACCAATCTATCCTTAACTCGAATTTAATGGTTAACATTCTATTAAGGGCACTAAATAATCTATATAATTTGGCAAGAAGTGTATATACATTTATATCTAAATACTTGGTTTCTAATACTCATGCAATTTTTCATGTGCAATTCATTTCACAATCAGTTATATCAAATCAATTTAAAACAAATCAAAATGCAATTTATCGCAATTCATTTCAATAAATTCACTTATTTCATAATCCTTCAAACATGTTAGAAATAGAGAGAGAGAAGTGGAGAACAAACCACCCATTTATGGCTCAAATGGAGCACACATGCATATTCATGGCAAACCTTTTAGATTTATTTTGTCAAACAAAACATAAACCGAAACAAGGAAGGAAGTGTGAAGAACAAACCCAAAAGGTTATCGCCGATTCCTATTCGTAATCCCGCTTCGGGAGTCAGCTTCCTTGTCACCAACCCCTAATCCATCACAAATATATCACTATCAAAGAACAACCCAAGAAAACAAATCAGTTCTGCATTATAGGATTTTTGGTTAGGGTTGATGTCTACCCATACACCTTCACTAAAAAATTCATTACGGTAGCCATATTTTTTCTCATGATTCCTTCAAGAAATGTATACTTCAGAGTCAATTTTCAGTAGGAATTGGAATCATCTCATTTTGATTACCTAAACTTGAGTTACGACATTTTATGCCCAGCTCACTTAGTTACCTACTGTTATTCTCGATTTCAGGGGTCTTAACTCCATAAATTGGTAATGGTTCCTTCTACGCATTTGAAGCCATGGTTCTAATATTTCTTCTCGAATTGAAATCATCCAATTTGGATCACCAAAACTCAAGTTATTGCATTTTACATCCATATTACTCTAATTTGCAAAGCAGAATCAGATTGTTCTTGCACATAGTTCCAATTTGAAGGATTTTTCGGCACTTTAGGGTTACTGTGACGCCCTAAAACCCGGTGGTCCCGTTGACAACCCGTCAACCCGCGGAATACTTACTTCGACGTCTGCAACCCGACACCACCTCACGAAAAACAAGGCAAAGCCCTTTGTACAGGAGGCTCACCCAAGGTACAAAACCCGGGTCTCCAACACTAACAATGACCACAGGTCCACATGCGAGTAAAATAATGGCCACTGGGCCCCGCCGTGATCACTCACAAAATACATCAACTATATACAATACCAAGAGTTAATAAATTACTTTTACCAAACATATATCAAAAATTTAGAGTTTTAATACATGTTATACAAAACGAATACCCAAAGCCACAACCCTAGCTTTCTTCTAAACGCGGCCCTGCTGAGCGCCGTCCTCCGTACACCCTCGTACCAAATAAGGATCCTCGACTGTAGCGAGCAGTGCCCCCGCAGTGAAAATTCCTACATGGGTTACTCCCACCTAAGTGCACATGTCATGGCAAAACAAACACACTCAAGCAAATACATGATCCTACTTGAATGTCTACATGCCCAATCCCATTTCCCGAGTCCTCACCAACTCCCTCACACATGTCTAAGCCTAATGCGAGTAAAATATCCAGTTTTCAAAACAAAAGCTTTTTTGTTCTCGAAAACTTACTACCGAGATCTCTATGAAACATAATGGATCACTGAGGTGAGTCTTGACACTTCAACACACTACGGCCCCTCCGATGGAATTGCTCGGACACCCCAACACACTCCTCCGAAAAATCTTTCGTCGAAATTCCTTTCACAAACATTTTTCCTTTTTATTTTCTTTCATGTCATGCACTCACTCCTAATATTCTAAGGTGCCCCAATGCATATGGAATGCATTATGTCAATCCTAACAACTCATGATAATATATAAAACATGTATATATTAACATAATTAATTCATACAATCTATGCTATTAAATTCACATCAATAACAATCAAAATTAAATTTCACATGGCTAATTAACAAATACAAAACAATTCATTTTGAATCACCAACACAAAAATCACAATTGAATCATGTAAACGTTGAAACCTCGAGTTGGCACCGCTCACAAACACACTAGGCTTTTCTTCTCACTTGCCCAAATCTGAGATCGACATAACACCGCCTTCAGCCTCAACAAATCCCTATCCATAAAATGGCTCTTAGCCAAAGAATAAACCAAGTAGGAAAAGATCCCTATCTCTTGGAGTTGTCGGAACTCCACCAAATCGATGTCCACACGTAGCCCTCGCAGCGTAGATCACCTTTGCTTCTTGCTCCGTCGAGAACCGACGATCCGAACGGCAGGAAATCTAGAGAGAAGTAGCTCTCTCTCTCTCTCTAAAACCTCAAAATCCTAACTCACTGCCAATTTTTGCTCTCCTGCACATTTTTGGCTTTCCAATGGAGAAGATGACTATTCCCATTTTTGTCTTTATCCAATTAAACATTTCAATAATTTCATCCTTGTCCCCTTTAAGTGACTTTTGACACATAGCTTAATCTAAGCCATTCATTCTCACCATCTCTAATTAATCATAAATACGCGCTACATGAAGATACGTAATAGGTGACTCTTTGGTCACATCACATGTCTCTCACAAGTCGCTTTTTTACTTGCATTCCAACACCCTAAGTAGCCTTTAATTCGACTGCCCCTAATTCGACGAAAATCTCGATGTGGTAATCCAGATTACATGCGATTCCAAATCTGAAGTCCGTCATTATCCGATTTAGAGAAATTTCGGATTTTGACCGAAATTTCCATTTTACCATTTTTCAGAAAATTTGAATTTTCCAGGGTTTTACATTCTCCTCTCCTTAAAAAGAATTTCGTCCCAAAATTCTGTACAATCTCAACGAATCACATGCATATGCAATGTACACTATACCATGCATGTAAACTAGTCATTTAAGTATTAAACGACTAAACCAAGTACCTTCATCCCTAAATAAGAAGGGATAGGTGGTCCGCATCGTGTCCTCGCGCTCCCACGCTGGATTCCTCCACCCACCCGGGTCGCCATAACACCCCCCACTAGCCCTCACCCGCTCCTAAGCGCCGCAAAACCTTATCTCGCTTATCCATAGCACACCTGTCCCTCCGGTCCCATCCGTCAACCTAAATCTCCCCAATCCACGACATGAGCTGGATCTAGAGTACCTTCCTGAGCACCCGAGACGTGAAATACCTCGTGAAGGGTTCCGACATGTCAAGCAGAAGCTAACCCAAGAAGTTACTATGTCACCCTCTCGAGTATCCTCGGCGGCTCTTATGAACCCTACGATAGCTTCCCACTCTTGCCGAACCTGACCATTCCTCTCTTAGGCATCACCTTCAAGAAGATGTGATCTCCAACCTCAAACTCTAAGAGTTGACGTCGTACATCTACATAGCTCTTCTGCCAGCTCTGAGCCGTGAGAAGACGTTGTCGTATCAAGCTCACCTTCTTGGAGGTGTCTCTAATCAGATCAGGACCAGTGATGGAGCTCTCTTCCACCTCGGTCCAACATATCGATGATATGCATAGCCTCCCATACAATGCCTTATAAGGAAGCTATTTGTATACTCGCCCGGTAACTCGTTTGTCAGAGGCGACCCCACTAAGGGCAAGTGCTCTTCCCAACTACCCTTATGATCCAGGACGCATTCTCGCAGCATGTCCTCTAACACCTGTATGGTCCTCTCTGACCGACCATCTATCTGTGGGTGGAAAGTTGTACTCATGGTCATCCGTGTGCCCATAGCCTTTTGGAAACTCTTCCAAAAGTGCGCCGTAAACCTCGGGTCTCTATCCGACACTATGGATACTGGTACTTCATGTAGCCGGACGATCTCTCGGATATACAATTGGCAGAATCTCTCCAATGTGAAGATCATCCACACGGCTAGAAAATGTGTCAACTTCGTGAGCTGGTCCACTATCACCCATACCGCATCATATTCCTGCGGTGTCCATGGCGTTTTCGGGTCGAGCAAAATCCATCGACATGCCCTGCACTTCCACTCAGCCACCTCCAATGGCTGAAGTAGCCATGTTGGCTTCTGGTGTTCAGCCTTAATCTATTGACACGTGAGACATCAAGCGAACAAAGTCCCTACGTGTCTCTTCATTCCACTGCAATAATCGACGACGAAGATCCCGGTACATCTTCGCGCCACCCGGATGCACTCCAAGTGAAATCGAGCAGCTGAAACTCCTCGAGAATCTCTATTCTCAAATCTATGAACTGGGAACCACTCACCCGTCCCCCGCACCGAAGACTACCATCTCGTGGACTGGCCCGGCCTCACACCGTAGACCGACCAGACCCGCCCTTGATGGACACTATCTCCACTTCCTGCCCCTGTGACTCGATAACTCGCTTTAATAAAGACTCCACGTAGTTACTAAACCCCCAACGCACTCACCGCCGTATCGCAGCCCAAACCGTCCCACAACCAGCATCCGCCACTCCCGAAGCCATACTAGCCAATGCTCCCATGACTTCCGACCGAAAGTGCATCGCCCACCACATTTGCCTACCAGGTGGTAATGCAAAGTGAAGTCATAATCCTCTGTGAACTCCATCCATCTACGTTTGTCTCATGTCGAGGTCCCACGCGTGAAAATATACTTCAAACTCAGGGTCCGAGTACACCGAATTGTTCACTATATAAATAGTGGCGCCAAATCTTCGGCGCTTAAGACTACTACGCCAACTCCATGTCGTGTGTGAGGTAATTCCCGCTCATGATTCTTCAGACTGAACCATAAGCTACTACCTCCCTGACCATCAATACACATCCCAGCCCCGCCTCAGGCATCACAATACATCAGGTACCCCGTCCCCGTCCGAGACTATCAAGATAGGAGCCAGCTTAAGCCCCTTAACTCCCGAATGCCTCCTGGGGCATCGATCATCCCAATCAAACTCGACCTCCTTCCGTAAATCTCACATAGTGCCGCTTAATCGAGAAATCCTCAATGAATCTCCCCCGTAATACCCGTACCAATCCCAAGAAACTACGTATCTCGAAGACTGACTTACGTCTCTCCCAACTCATCACGGCCTCGACCTCTCTCGGGTCCACCGACACGCCCGACATCGACACCACGTGTCCCAAAAATCTCACCAATAAGCCAAAACTCAGACTTCATCGAACTCAGGCGCATGTACCGATGATCTCTAAACAATCAGAAACCAGCGATACTCATGCTCCCACTGACCGGGAGTGATCAAAACGTCATCCACAAAGCACTACGATAAACTGACGGATAGTGGTCAAGTACCTTATGATGAGGTCCATGAATGCCGCTTGCATTCGCAATCCAGCGGCATCACCGTGAAACTCAAAGTGCGCCCATAACGTCCCAAATGTCGCTCTTAGTGGTATCTATCTCCTAACCCTCACACTGATGGTAACCAAAGGCGGTTCTATCTGAGCAGACTCCACGCCCTCTCAACTCGGTCAAATAAATCATCAATCCGACAACGGGTACCGATTCGATCGTAACCCGTTCAACTCCGCCTCGTAATCACGTACGCCAAAGTGGTCTTGTCCTTTTTCTTCACAAACAGAACCGGAGCACACCATGGTGAAGTGCTCCTACCTAATGAACCCCTTTCATTCAATAACTCCTATACCGGATTCCAGTTCCTCGCAACTCATGTGCCATCCTACGCGAGTCATGAGATGGGCTAAGCGACCAGGTGTAACCCGACACCGGTCTACAACCTTCATGGAGTAATCCCCGATAAATTTCATCCCAAAAACATCCTCACTCACAAACTACTCGAGGTAGATCTAAGTCCGGGCTCACTCGCCCTTCTGCAGGCTTAGCCAACCCGCCAATCGCCTCGACACTGGACTCGTACACCGCCCGGGGCAAAAATATCATGCTTCAGCCCCCCCGAAATACAACACGAGTACTATCCTCGCTGCGGTAGCTGTGAGTCTCTTACGTGACACACCGATGACGACCCGTAAGCCGCCAACCAATCCATCCCCGTGATGACGCCGAACTCTAACATGTTCACGACCGTCCCCCGTGAGTAGAACTGAGATCTCCGATCGCAACCTCGATGCTACATATCATCCCTATCCTCGCGAATCCCTGGTGGGAGAACCTGCATACATGGGCCCTCCCAAGGTCTTAACCTCTAAGCCCGACTCTACCACACTTGGGCCTCGCCTACCGGATCAGCCTTAGTTTGATCCCGTGGCATCGAGGTAATCTCCATGTACCCCTCCACACCTTCAACCCGCATGAACCAACGGTCCCGCCACCATCGATCTCCGCCCGTGAGCCGGAGGATGATGTGCCCCGAATCTCTGGGAGGTTACTCAGACCCTCACACCTACGCACTAACCCGTGCAATAGCAATAGCCGTAATCCCTACAAACAACAGCGGCTCCGTCGTCAAATATCGGTGGTGCCCGACCAGCACTCCTCGGACTCTCCACTTACGTCCTTCCCGTGACTAACCATCTACACACATGTCAAATGGCAAGAATTCTAATGCAACATTCTAAGGTGTAAACACAACCTCAAGACACTATTCACATACCGAAAAATATTTCATATACTATGTCCATGCATTCATAGGTAATGCAAGACAATAATTTCATATATTAAATCATATGCAACAAAAAAAAAAAAAAAAAAAAAAAAAAAATTATTATTTTATTTTGTTTCATAAATTTTATTATTTTATTTAAATTATTTATTTTTGAAAACCAGAACGAATGATCAAACAAAGAACAGAACAGTATCTAAACAGACTTGTAATAGCGATCGAAACAACATTAGCACACTTGCAGCGACGGCTGCACCAGATCGCCCAACAGTCGTTGACTCTCTGGTCACACATACTTTATCTCACTGAGTCCCGCCGGACGCATCACATTAACACAGGCATACGCGCACCGGTCACAGCTGGCGTTAGATCACGTGACTGAAGATCATTTCATCCACGATACACAAATTAGACAAGAACCCACCTCGCTGTGCCATACCAAGGTCTTCTCGTCGCACGCCCCCGCGCACTAGCCTGGCCGTGTCAGAGGCCCCATCCGACCCGTATCGCAAGCGTGCCTCTGGGCCGTGTCGTGGTCGGTCCGGCTGGCCATGCACGCCCGCGCCCTCGTGTCCCCGCCATGTCACAATATAGTCTCGTTGTATCGCGGACCAAGCCTCTGTGGGAATCAGCAAGAATTGATCCAGCTTCCCGCAACTTCTTTTTTTTTTTTTTTTTTTCACATCATATTTTTTTTTTCTTTCCACCTACTGGAAGACCATAAAAAATATATATATTTTTTTTTCATGACTTCAGTAGAACCAAAAATATTTATTTTAAATATAATTTTTTTTTCCTGTTTTACACACTGTAAAACCTCAGAAAAAAAATTTCAATATAGTTTTTTTTTTTTTTCCTATATGTTATTCACCAATCACACAAATCACACAACATACACAACAATCCATGTTATGCACACCTTTCACACATAAAACACAATGCATGCAAGGTTCTAACTCCGCATTTATCAAGTCCTGCGTGACCGTGATACCTAAGCTCTACACCCACCGAGCTCCCAAGGTAATCGTTTACCTTTGCTCTGATACCAAGCTGTGAAGCTGGTATCAAGACTAAACTTATGGATACCCAAACCCGAGTTCCCTAGGTAATCGTTTACCTAAGCTCTAATACCAAGTTGTGACACCCCAAAACCCGGGTCCTGACAACCCACAACTCATGGACACCGTGGATGCTCTGCAACCCGACACCACTCATGAAAACCGGGAAAAGTCTCCTTTGTACGGGGAGCTCTACCCAAGGTACAGAACATGTCCCAACAATTAACAATGACCACATAGGGTCCACATGCGAGTAAAATAATGGCCACTTGGGCCCCTACAGCAATACTCACAAAATACATCAACTATATACAATAGTTCAAGAGTTAATAAATTGCTCTTTACCAAACATATATCAAAACTTAGAGTTTTAATACATGTTATACAAAACGATCACCCAAAGCCACAACCCGACTCTCTCTTCTAAACGCAACTCTAGTGAGCGTTTGTCCCTCCCACACTCCCGTGACCAAATAGTGATCCTCGACAAGGTGAGCAAAGCCCAGTAGTGAAAATTTCCTACATGGGTTACTCCCCACCTAAGTGCACATGTCATGGCAAAACAAACACACTCAAGCAAATACATGATCCTACTTGAATGTCTACATGCCCAATCTCATGTCCCAAGTCCTCACCAACTCCCTCACACATGCCTAAGCCGAATGCGAGTAAAATATCCAGTTTTCAAAACAAAAGCTTTTTTGTTCTCAAAAACTTACTAAAGAGATTCGGTAAACATATTGGACTACCCTCCGAGGTGAATCTATTAGATAACCTTCCGAAACAATTCATGGGCCCCTCCGACGTGAATTGTCGGACAATCTCCTTGCACACCACTCTCCGGAAAATCTTCCGTCAAATTCTCACAAACATTTTCCTTTATTTCTTTCGCGTCATGAACTCACTTAAATTCCTAATATTCTGTGGTGCCCTAATGCATATGGAATGCATTATGCCAATCCTTAACAACTCATGCTATTATATAAAATATGTATATATTAACATAATTAATTCACACAATTCATGTTATTAAATTCACATCAATAACACCAAAATTAGCTCACATGGGCTAATTAACAAATACAAACAATTCATTTTGAATCACTCAACAACACAAAAATCACACCAAAAATTACGTGAATAGTGAAACCCTAGGGGCGGCACTATTCACAGCCACACAATTAGGGATTTCTTCACTAGGTTCAAAGCTTTTAAGATCGATAACACGGCCCTTCAGGCCTCAACAAATCCCTATCCATAAAATGGCTCTTAGCCAAAGAATAAACTGGCAGGAAAAGATCCTCACTTGAGTTGTCTAACTCCACCAACCGATGTCCACACGTAGCTCTCACCGCATAGATCGACTTTGCTTCTTGCTCCGTCGAGAACCGACGATCCGAACGGCGGGAAATCTAGAGAGAAGTAGCTCTCTCTCTCTCTCTCTCTCTAAAACTCAAAATCCTAACTCACTGCCAATTTTTTGCCTCCGCATTTTTGGGCTTTCCAATGGAGAAGATGACTATTCCCATTTTTGTCTTTATCCAATTAAACATTTCAATAATTTCATCCTTGTCCCCTTTAAGTGACTTTTGACACATGGCTTAATCTAAGCCATTCATTCCCACCATCTCACTAATCATGCAACATGTGTCACATGATTACATGTAGTAGGTGACTTTTTTCACATCACATGTCTCTCACAAGCCGTTTTACGACACCTAACACTCGATGCCTCGAAAAACGTGAAATTCCGACTATCTCGGAATTCGACGAAATTGACAGCAGAGCTGATTTTATGGCATCGATCTCAAATTAATGTTCGCTTTATCATCCGGAGATCTAGAAAAAATTTGGATTTTGACCAAAATTACCATTTTACTCTTTTTCAAAAAATTTGAATTTTCCAAGGTTTTATAGTTACAAATTTCATACACTTCCTTTAAGTAAATTATTCCACTAGAAGTATAGTTTACCCATAATTTTGAATCACTCAATGTGGATGAGTGAAATTAAACTTACGGCCAAAACACCACAACTACACCCAAAACATAAAGCAAACCCGTCAGCTACCCGAAACTCACCTTTAAGCCCATATTCGGGAGCCTTAGAGCTACAATTTGCTCTTAGTCCCTTCTATAAATTTGTATCTGTAGCTCTTATGGTTCTTTACCAATTGGAATCTCTTAATTTGGATAATTATAACCTAACCTATAGCCAAAACAAAAACATGGGTTTTGAAATTTTTTTGACAGCAACTCCTTTGAAACTTCATCATTTCCTTTATACAAAAATTCCTCAAAACCAATCCTAACCCAAAAGCACTTTGAAACTAACCTAAAACAACTCCAAAATTGATCTACAACCAATCAAAATCACCTTTACATAAGGTTAGGGTTTTTCCCCAAGTCCAAAATCATCAAAGAGGGAGTTAGGGTTAGTTTTCTTACCTTAGTTCTCTTCAAATCTTCCCTTCCTTCTTACTTGAATAAAGATAGACCAAGAATTGAGAGAAACACACCAAAAATACCTTCTTCTCCCAAGCCCTATCTCCTTCTCCCCTTGCTCCTCTCAAAAACGTGAATGCCCAAATGGGCATTCCATAGACCACTTTGGTCTTTATTCTCATGTCATGTGTAATGCTATGTTTGACTAGCACATTAATTGGCTTTTCTCATTTTTCTCATTTTAAAGCCTCATTTCACTTTCATTTCCACTTCATTTCATTTCATTTATACTTTGACACTTACATTACTCATTTATGACCCTTAGGTCCTCATTTGACATTTTTACCAAATTTATTTGGCTCTTGTAAAATTTTTAGGTATTTATCATTTTTCGTTTTTAACCGTTTAAATGCTGAAAAAATATAATTTAATTTATTTTACACCCTGAACATGTTATAAAACTGTTATGGTATTTTCAAGGCGTTACAAACAAAGATGAACCCAATTGTATGTGGCCAACCCTTGCCACTATGGTTAAAGAACCATTAGCAACAAAAAAATTTCTAGTGTTAGGACAAGAAGAATATGTGGTAAAGTGAACAGAAGATGGTGTTATATGGTATGTGGCTCCATAGTTAATAACCCATGAGTTGTGAATAAAACTATTCAAGGTATATAGTCCATGAGAGATAGGCTTACTCATAACCAAGGAACAAGAACCATTGGGCTTCTCCAAAGAGTCCAATAAAGTCCTAAGTTTCTCAATCTTGGTTTGGTTGAATAATCTTGAAGAAGGCTCTTCATGTTGTAGTATGACCGAGCTTTGAGGGGCCGATTGGATGGCGGAGATGTGATGAGCCCAGTGCAAGTTTTTTGAAGTAGACAACTTTCCATGTAATTTCCAATTGCAGTCCTTGGTGTGGCGTGGATTCTTATAATAAGTGTAACGTCTTAAAAATAGTCTTTGCATTTTATTATTTTACTTTATTGCATTTTCTGCTATTATAATTTTTTTTATTTGATATTTTATTGGTTTTAAGTGATAAAAATAGAGGTTTTAAAGTGAGAATTCGCATAGTGGATTAGTGCTCCCCAAATTAAGTCATAGTAGTTTACTGATATGTTTAGTGGTATAACACAAGCTAAAAATAAACCTAATTAATACAAGAGTCAAGGTTAAATTCAGTAAATGTCAAAATGAGGGACCTAATGGGTCATAAAATGAAGAAGAGTATATACAAAGTAGAAATGTAATAAGTTGTTATGCAAATGAAATAAAAATGAAGGGCTTTAATGCAAAATGAAAAAAGAAAGCCAAAAAGGGGAAGGCCAAACAAGGCCTTATACAAGATGAGAATAAGACCAAATTTGGTCTAGTGAAATGAGATCATTTCTCATTTGGGCAAAAGGGAGTTAGGACACGTTATTGAGAGAGGAGGGAGAAACCATCTTTGGAATCTACTTGTTCTTGAAGAGGAAGGAAGAAGGAAAGCTATAGGAGAGTTCAAAAAAATTAAGATATGGATACTTGTCTAAGTTTGGGTATGGATTCACCCATTTATTTGTTAGGAACCCTCCTAACTCCCTCTTTGATTGTGTTTGGATTGGTAAAACCATAAGTTAGTATATATATGTTTGAGTTAGAGTTCAAGCAGCATTTTTGCTTTGATTAGGATTAGTTTTGAAGAATTTTTGTATAAAGGAAATGTTAGGGTTTTAGGGGAGATGCTGTCAAAAATTTTTCAAACTCATGTTTTTGTTTTTACCATAACTTAGCCATTACTCATCCAAATTGAGTTATTCAAATTTCTGGGTAAAATTTTCTTGAAATAAGTGTATTCAAATTTGGACCTCATTGGACCCATAAATTCGTCAAAGTGAAGCTCTGTTTTCAGGCAAATTATGGTTATGTTTTGGTACAGTGTTGGTATTTAGGCTATAAGTTGAGTTTCACTCATCCAAATTGAGTGATTCAAAATTTTGGATAAACTAGACTTCTAGGATAACAAATTCCTTGAAATAAGCGTATTCAAATTCGACCACATCGACCCGTAAATTGGCCAAAGTGAAGCGTTGTTTTCTGCAATTCGTTCTATTTTGAAAATAGAGTAGTCCCTATTGTTTAGAACTTCTACTCGAGTTTCTGTTCGAATTGGATGATTCCAATTTTTGAATAAAATAGATTAATAAAGGAACAATGGACTTGAAGGAAGTTAGGTAAAATATGGCTCATTTGTTCCCAAAAAATTTTACAAATGAAGGTGTATTGGGTAGAAATCAACCATAACCAAAAACACTAGCATGCACGTCTGATATTTTTCTCTGTTTATGATGGACTAGGGGTTGGTGACGAGGAAACCTGAGTAGGATCGGGATTCCAAGGATAGAAGTCAAGGAGCAATAACCTTTGGCTCGTTTCTTTCTAATTTATTTTCTTATTGCAAATTTTTATCAATTGGCTAAACCGAAAAATATTTACATGGGAACACTGCATGTGTGCTTTGTTTTTAACCATAAACAACTTTGTCTTAAGTGATTGGGAAATTAATTGCAAATGGATTGCCATGAAAACTGCATGAGCATCAAAATGTGTTTATTGGGGTATATATGTATATACAATATTATAATTTACTATGACTAAGTATTAATGCCCTTAAGAGAATGTTATCCGCCATATTCGAGTTAAGGATAGATTGGTATACCAATAAGGGTCAATGTAGCAATACTAGGAACGAAATGATTTACAAAGCATACCAATCAGAGCCTAACTGGGACAAAAGAATGGTAGCGCATTAATAAAATGAATTTGTAAATAACCAATCGCTGAGTACCTGTTTTAATCAGATTTTGTTATTAAATTATTTTTTACCAAATGCGTACCTCAACTAGACTATGTCGATGATTCCGTTATCCTATGCACCGAAAGTCATGGTTAGATTCATTTAAAGGCAAAATGATTAATAATTATGTGGATTGTGTGAATTGAATTGTGACAAGAATAATAAAACATGGGAGCATGAAAGATGAGAATTATTGTATTTCTATATTTGAGACAAAATGAAAGTATGTTAACCTACTATAAAATGGTATATTTATAAATATTGCATGGATCACATGAGTAGTATGTTGAAAGGTTGTTTGGAAAATATGTTGAATGTTTTCGAGATGATTAAGTGATGTATATAGCAAAAGTTAATTGTTGTGCATACATATGTGGTATAATTGTTAGAAATAAGAATAGAAATACAAAGAACCACTAAGCATGAAAATGCTTAGCACGTTACTTCTCTGCCAATGTGTACCGAGTAGATAGCCGCGTGACTAAAGACCGTAGAGCCAGATCATCATCAACGCGCTGAATATAAGTAAATGCTCCATCTCATGTACACACTTCATTCCATGATATCATGTGACTACATTGTATTGAAATCAAATGATGTAAAGATCTTCATAAGAAGATTATATTTTTTATTTTATTTTTTTATCATGGAATGTACTTTACAATTGTAGATTTTCAAAGACAGGAGGTGAACTCTAACAAATATTTTGTAAATGATTTGGAAAGGGCATGAAAATACCGTTTTGTATAAATATTGTACTAAAGTATAGTTATGGGCCCTCTAAAAAAGATATAATGCATACTTCTTATAATAATAAATGTGAATAAGTAGTGATATCATATTCACATATATAAATATGATTTAATGGATGTTAAATATCCTATCGAAAATGAGTATATGAAATGTGTTTTACAGATA
This sequence comes from Tetrastigma voinierianum, assembly GCA_016808115.1. Taxonomy (NCBI): domain Eukaryota; kingdom Viridiplantae; phylum Streptophyta; class Magnoliopsida; order Vitales; family Vitaceae; genus Tetrastigma; species Tetrastigma voinierianum. Next base: position 820,378 of record JAEQBH010003196.1, read on the forward strand.
AATGGTGTAGTGGTCCGCGTCCCTAGGTCCTGTCCAATGTCAGGTCGGGTCGGGTCAGGAGGTGCGATAATAAGTGCACCAAAGATTGTCTCAAGAATCACTCTTGGGTGTCATGTTGCGATTGGTTCCACCTCTTGCAACCATGGTTGATCCATCATTTGTGACTGGTTCTAGCATGATTCCCTTTCGACTTTCCTCTACTCGAATCAAGGTATTACTTCATTTAGTGTTAGGACATCCTCCTTGCTAAGAATTTGAATACAGACCTGATCAAATTCTACATTTAAGCCAACTAAAAAATCATACATACAATCCTTCTCAATAAAATTCTTCAATATTGCAGCATCTTCAAGTCATTTTGTCCTAATGACCCAATAATGGTCAAGTTCGTGTCATAAATTCTACAACATATTGGCATACTCAGTAACAGTTTTGTTGCCCTGTTGTGCAACGATAGTTTTCACCTTGACTTCATATACTCGAGCAGCATATTTGGCTTTGGAGTAGGTTTGGTGTAGGGCATCCCAAATATCCTTCATAAAAGTGAGGAACATGCACATATCATTGATTTTGGGTGTCATGGAGCTTCAAAACCATGACATTATCCTGAAATCTTCTTCAACCTAGCAGCAAAACTCGAGTCATCAAATTTTGGCCATGTTCCAAGTAAATGTTGAATTTTTCCTTTACCTTTAAAGTAGGTACACACCAATTGAAACCACTTCAAATAATTTTGACCATTCAGCCTATATGACTGGTGGAGATTCTGCAAATCACCCATATGATAAAGAGGGTTTGACACTCTATCATCCAACAAAGCAATGGTTTTAGTTTCGACAATATCAAACATGGTGGATAGTGGACAAAAACTATGAATGAAGGCTGAAGGATGGTTTGAAAAATCTAGTACAACAATGAAAAAACTGGAGAAGAAGTGAAAAAAAAACTGACACAAAGAAGCCTAAAGAATGGCTGAAAAAATGTTAGGTGCAACAATGAAGGCTGTACAGAAATTCCCAAAAATGAAGGTTGTGTACAACAATGAAGGCTGCACATGAAAGGTCCTAGCAATGAAGGGTGGACAAAAAAAGCTCTCAAAAAACTAAGGCTCTGATACCATGAGAAGAAACATGGAATTTTGAGTGTTTTTTTTATTATACATATTGTTGAATTTATAAAAGTGTACATTCCATAGATGGAGCTCTAGTAAAAGGAAAGAATATAGCAAAATAATTCAAAGAATAAACAAAATACTTTTTCTTTTCTAAATATCTAATATATCTAATCTTCCTATTTCAAAACTGTCAAATCAATAACCAAGAATCTCAAACTGTCAGCCATATTTCCTAACAAATTCCAATCAACCAACCACATTTCCTAACATGGTGGTGATAGTGATGATGGTGAAAATAGTGCAGAGAATGATGGTGAAAATAGTTGAGTTAGGGATAGATTGCAATTAGAAGGAGAAGCATTACATGACAGTGATAGTGATGAGGATAATGCAGTTGATAGTGATAAGGATAATGCAGTTGATAGTGATGATGATAATGAAAGTGATAGTGATGATGATGGAGCATTGACACCCTCAAGTACTAATGCAGATGAGTTGTTTGTTAATAGAGAAAGGGGAAGACAAAGGAAGATGTGTATGGCCCAAGAATTGATTTTACCACCTTTAAGTTCAAGGTGATGCAAAAATTTAATGATGTTGTTAAGTGTAAATGAGTTGTTAGAAAGTGGGCAATAATAAATGGATACAACTTACGCTGGGTAAAGAGCACTAGTAAACAATTAAATGCCCCATGTCAGTATAAGGGAAGCATGTGAGGATCCTATTCAAATCAAAACAGAAAGCATGTCTAGCCTCAAATCATGTCCAATATTCTGTCATTAATTCTATATTTGGATGTAATTGTAACAGTAGCTTAATTTTAGCCTTACCGTTGACCAACTATATGTAATTATAATAGTAGCTTAGTTTTAGCCTTACCATTTACATGTTTACTAAATTAGACTCTCAATCACTCTGTATATATTTAGAACTTCTATCAATGAAATGCGTTGGAAAATCTATTACTTTACATGGTATCGAGCTGCGTATCTCTAAACGGTCACCGATCCAAGTCCCCTATGTCTTCCTCCGATCAAAAACTAAACTTTAATCTCCACACCCAACCTCCTTCCGTAGCAAATAAATCACTCATCGTGACTCAACATCACTGCCCAAATCAATGAAAGTTAACTCCCACCACCTTTCTCAACACGTGCTTAGTTTGAAGCACTCCTCATTGGTTACGATGACTCGACTATGTCGAAGGCACCCTTCTGTCCCTCTTCCTACTGGTACTGGCCACGATGAAGTCAGCGCAAGACCCACTGGGTTCGCCAAGATAAACTTATCCTGAGTGCTATTTTAGCATCTACATCTCTCTCCATAACCCCACTTATTGCTACAACACAGACCTCTCATGACGCTTGGACAAAGCTAAAAAATTTATATGCTAGCCGATCCCGAACTCGAGCTATGCAGTTAAAGGAGGAACTCACCTTAATCCAGCGTGGAACTCGGTCGATCACAAAATACCTTCATGCTGTGAAGGCCTTAATACGAGCCATTATCGATCATCCAATTTCGGATGATGACCTAACTTTATGTGTCAATGGCTTAGGTCCGCATTTTCGAGATCGCAGACCTATTCAAGCCTCGAGAATCAGCTATCGCCTCTCAGGAGTCAGACACCTTTCCGTTAGACATGATGCATAATCTGAGGCGCTGGAAGTCGCAAACACAACAACTGGTTGTTTCTACCAACTTCACAAAGACGGCTATCTCCGCACTGTGTGAGCCAATCATGGTCCTTCAAGAAACATGATTCTGCCCATGGGCCTCTAGGTTCCAACTTGCTGCAGTCCAACGTGAGCCCAACGTGATGGTCGTCAGCCTAATAACATCTCCTGGGAGGCCCACTATTCCAATCTGCATTACTGCCCCAAATGCCAACTCTGTGATCAGTTGGGCCACATTGCCAAGTCTTGTCCCCAATTTCATTCTTTAATGTTTCAATAAATCAGGCTACCGCATCTAATGGAAGGGATAAAATCGTTACTTGATTCGGCCGCTTTCCTCATAATATCACGTGATCTTTCCAATTTATCTATTCATTCCACATGATGGAACTAACGGGCGTAATTTTCTAGTGATGGCTCGTGCTTGGCAAGCCTCTACATATTGGTTCTTTGGCTTTCAGACTCTCCTCACCGAACTTTTACATTGCTGTGGATACTTCAGGTTCAAACCTTTGCAAAAATTTAATTTTTCGCTCATCATCTCACCAACAAAATAATGTCTTTTGTTGAATTTCAACCTTTATTTTCTGTGAAGGACAAGACTCTCGGGCTATCTTTACTAAAAGGAGCATGTAACAATGGCATCTACACCTTCCGAATCAATGCGAGCATCAAAAAGCTGCTTAATGCATGAACGGACTTCTTTTCAATGGATGGCACAAGCCGCCTTAGGCATCCTTCTATTAAAATTGTCCATCATCTTGTTAAAAATTTTCTCTTCCTATTTTAATCGACTAAAATTTGTCTTCACTTATGTCATTTATGTTTTACTAATGAAGCTCATCAACAACCCTTTTCGTGTCAATAGTCTCCGCAAAGTCACGAGCCACTGAACTTATTTAAGTAATCGATGTGGGGTCCCGCTAGTTATACTAGAATTGGATGATCAAGATATTACCTTATTTTTGTTGGATCATTATACAAAATATATATGGTTTTATCCAATGGTCACAACTGGGTGTTTCTAAAATTTTCCACATTTCAAACTGGGCTTGTTGAAACCCGCTTCAAAATCAATCAAAACACTATAATCTCGACAATGGTGGTGAGTTTATCGGGCTTTAAATCATATCCTACCATGGCACAACTTGACTACACCATCGCTTCCCACACACCGCAACAAATGGTGTCTCGAACGCCGCCGTTGTCATCTTGTTGAAACAGCCTTACACTCCTTCATGATGCCCATCTTGATTCTTATCGCCTTATGCCTTCAAAACAAACCTTCCTACCTCATAAACACAACCCATACCTCTTCTCTTCAGAAAATCACCTTTTGAAGTCCTTTTGGTCAAACACCAAATTATTTGAAATTAAAAATTTGATGCATTCATATCCTCTCACACGGCCCTATAATCCCAAATAAATGCAGCCCAAACTGGCTTTGTCTTTTTCTGCTTATTCACCAACTCAAAATGCATACAAGTGTCTTGAACCTCAAACAAAAAAATTATCTTCTCCCTGGGCATCGTACGTTTGATGAAACCCAAGATCAATCCAAACTTCAACACGGTCTTCCGTATAACCTGCAAAATTTTACCCTCCTCATTCTTCCTCTCATTTTCTAAGGCCCACTAGGTCAGCAGTATCGCCATCACCGGCGCCCGCCAACAAAGATCATTGCAACCTTCAAAAGGTTCAATTCGCCATCAGTCGCGGGCCTCTCGTACTTCGTGACCCTCCGTTCCTTACCATGATTGTCACCGTTATGCATCACCCCCATCTCATCTCGAATCCTCCTTAGATGATAATAGGATCGCTTCTCCTTAAATCTTCCATCTCACTCTCCTATTCTACCTGCATACCCATCTCTGGCCCGTATTTTTCTCCTCCATCTTCGATTTCACAAACCCTCCCTAAACCAATACTCCTCCCCAACGCACTCTGCTAACATGACCACAAGATCAATTGAACTAAACTCAACCCAAACAGATCCATACAAAGGTCCAAACATCCTTCCCCAAACCATTGAACCAACGAAAGTGTGAGCCAAGCCATTTCTCAACTCCACGAAGGTGAGGCCATGTCCACCGAGCCACCGCTTAATGGAAATACGGGACTTCAACCTAGTTTACCACCTCAAACCGTACACCCAGGGCTGTAAGTGGGTTCGGCAAAAGGCATGTTGATGGATCCAGCGATTGTATCAAAGTTCGTCAGTTGCTAAGGGTTGATCACGCCCGATATTGATTACAAAGAAACCTTACCGTGGTCAAAACCATTAACTATTAGAACTCAGTATTACCTATTGTTGTCATGAAAGGGTGGGATTTGGAGGAAATGGATGTCAACAATGCCTTCTTAAATGGTACATTAATCGAGATCAAGCTTATGGCACAACCCCTGCTGTTCAAGGACTCATTCCAAACCTAACCATGTTTGGCGGTTAAAAAAGGCGATGACGCTTAACAAGCTCCACTGCTTGGTACACAAAGACTCAAAATGTCATTCTTCTGCTTGGTTCATAGCCTAAGGCCGACTCTCCCTCTTTCATTTACATCAAGGCTCCAATCTTGTTATTTTCCGGTTTATGTTGATGATCTTGTAATTATCTAAATAATTCAATTCCGTACAATATTATTAAGCAAATGGGTGATATGTTTTCTTCTTAAGGATACGGGTTCTCTATTTCTTCGGGGATTGAAGTAAATCTCACTCTGCCAGGTTATTTCTCTCACAAATGATAATATGTTCATGACCTTTTATCCAACACAAGTATGAGTGGTGCTAAAGATGTCTCAACCTCTCTCTCTACAACTCAATCCCTTCAATTGATTGATGGCACTGGCCACTGTGGACACAAATGCCTGAAGTTTCGCTGAATAATTGGTCGCTTCTAATACTCTTCTTGACACGTCCCGACATCTCATTTGTAGTCAACAAACTTTCTCAGTTTATGCACAAGCCAACTACACAACAAAAAGGCTTCTCCGCTACTTAAAGCAAACCATTTTTCATGGTATTCAGATCCACAAAGCTGGCCTTCCCATATTAAGAATATACCCGGGTGCCGATCGTGGAAATGTGGATGACCGCACGTCAACCTTTGCCTATATAAGTTTTTGGGCTCTAATCCCATTTGAGCTCAAAGAAACAAACGAATCGCTTGCACGATCCACAACAAGAGGCTGAATAACGGCACTAGCCACTGCAAAACTTCCGAGACAATGTGGTTGTCCACTCTTCTCAAGGAACTAGCATTTCCAATCACAGAATCTCCCCAGCTGCTTTGTGATAACCTCGGAGCCACACATCTCAGTTTTAACCTAGTCAATCATTCGCGCATGAAACATATTCAAATCGACCTTCACTTTGTGTGTGACTTAGTGCATAAAGGAAGCCTCCAAGTTAAACATGTGCATACTCAAGACCAAATAGATGATCTGTTAACAAAGCCATTGTCAAGACAACAAGACTCACCTTTACGGTGAACAAGATTGGTCTTGCCAATGGAAGCTCAATCTTATGGGGGCATATAAGGGAAGCATGTGAGGATCCTATTCAAATCAAACAGAGCATGTCTAAATTTCAAATCATGTCCAATATCATTAATTCTATATTTGGATGTAATTGTAATGTAAGAGTTTAATTTTAAATTTTTACTGTCGAATTAACCTGTATGTAATCGTAATAAAGAGCTACTTTTTAGCCTTACCATTTACATGTTTACTAAATTAGACTCTCAATCACTTTGTATATATTTAGAACTTCTATCAATGAAATGCGTTGGAAAATCTAATACTTTACAGTCAAGAGGGTTGTAACTAGAGATTATATGGGAGTATGTATAGTCATGAGAATACTTTTGTGATCAAAACCTTAATTTATGTGCACACTTGCTATAGAGTGCAACATAATAAACAGGTTACTGCTAAGTTTATGGCCAATGAATTCGTGGAGAAGTTCAAGAGGAATTATAGCTAGCCAGTGAAAGAAATAGGGGCTAAGACGATGGGTAAATATGAAATAATGGTGAACTCATGGCAGAGTTACAAGGCTAGTCAAATTGCTAAGAAAATAATTAAAGGCACGCTTGAAGAACACTATGGTAAGGTGAGGAGGTATTTAGAGGAGCAAAATGAGAATTGAATGGATCTTTCATTATTCATATTGATTTAAATGAAACTGCAAATAAGTCAATATTTAAGAGATTTTATGTTGGTTATAGCTTGTTAATGAATCAGTTCAAACGAGGTTATAGACAAATCATTGGCTTAGATGGAACGTTTTCGAAATCAATCATTGGTAGTACATTACTTGTTGCAATTAGGAAAGACAATGACAATAGGATGTTTCCTATTGCTTGGGCAGTTACCAAGGGTGAAAACCAACAGTCTTGGACATGGTTTTTGGAGATATTACTTTGAGATATGTCCATTTCAGATGGATTTGGTTGGTCTTTCATTTTAGACCAACAAAAGTTATATATTTATTTACTTATCATTTTACCATCTCATGAGGGTTAAGTTAAGTACCGATGTATAATAATTTCTCATGGTTTTTTTTGTTTTTTTGTTTTTTTGTTTTTTTGTTTTTTTGTTTTTTTTTTTTTTTTGTTAGGGACTATTGAATGCTATAAAGGATTTTGTAACTAATGCTAAGCACATAAATTGTGCTAGACATATATGGGTTAATTGGAAAAAGAAAGGCTTTAAAGGGGAAAAGTTCAAGATTTTACTGTGGAATGTGGTCAATTGTCCAAATGAGGACCAATTGAAAGGGAAGCTTGAAGCAATCAGACTTGAGTCCAATGAAGCCTATGAAGACTTAATGAATTGAGGCCCCAAGTCTTTCTATAAAGCGTATATTGATACTTTGTGCAAGTCTGATCTGACAAACAATAACATATGTGAGACATTTAACTTTTACACTATGAAAAGAAGAAGAAGTCATTAATTAAAATTCTAGAATATGTAAGGGAAAATTTGATGGAGATGATGGAGAAGCAAGTTCGGTTAGTGAAAATGGTCAAAGTTACAATCTGTTCAAGAATTAGCACGAATTTGGAATGTATACAAAAAAATATAAACCATTGTAGTTGGTGAGAGATTTCAAGTGGCCATGTTTAGTGAGCAATTTCACTATAGACTTGGTGGCACGTGTATGTGGCTGTAGGTGGATGGCTTTAACAAGTATGTTTAAAGTTGTTGGTGCATTACTTTCATACTTACAATATTATGCAGTTGTTTAACTTGCTTATGTTTTTTTTTGTAGGTATTCCTTGTGTGCACAAATGTGCAACAATTCATTACTTGAAAAGGGATCCAGTTAAATATGTTGTTGAGTTTTTCAATGTAGAAAATTTATCACCACACATGAGAGGTTTGGCTTGCTTCCAATTAATGGCCTAGATTTGTGGTCTAAAGAAATAGGTGCATAAGTATTGCCTCTACCATTTAGAGTGCAACTATGAAGACCAAAAAAAAAAAATGAGAATGAGAGTAGTAGATGAAGTTGTCAACATCTTTGAAACACAAACAACAAATTTGAGACAGTTCGGTATCCAAATGACATGTAATTTATGTAAAGAAGTTGGACATAACATCTAAACTTGCAAAGAGAAAATTAATTTGAATTTTATACAAGAAGTTAAAGTTCTAGTAAGTGACCTAATTGTATAATCATTATTTTTTCATGTCATTTATAATATAGTAGCATATTAACATCTTCATTTATTATCTTACTCATTAGTTCAAGGGAAAAGAGGAAAACCAAATAAGGTTTCAATAAGTGTTCCAAACAATGAAGTTAGAAGGAGGAGGACCACTATAAGGAGAACAATAGAGCAAGTCAATGAAACTATTTAGAAATGTCAAGGCACAACTATTTCTTCCCAAAGATATACATAGCAACATCTATTATTGAGATATTACATCCCTACTTAAGAGCTGGAATAGATTGATCTGATGTTTTTATACTTATTATCCCATATTTGATGAAATGCATTTTTTATTTGAAAAAATTGGTTATGGTAATGGTTAACAATTGGTTATGATGAATTGGTATGAAGAAAAGGTATACAATACTTAATTGTATTCATCCCATATTTTGATGAAAATAAATTTTTTGTTTGAAGAAACTGGTTATGGTGATGGTTAACAATTGGTTATTATGAATTGATATGAAGAAAAAATTTACAGAGATTAATTGTATTTTAGCAATTGTATTTATCCCATATTTTGATGAAAATAGTTTTTTGTTTGAAGAAATTCATTGTTTAATTGCTACAAGTGATAGGGTGGATGAGGAAATCTTTGAAGTTTCATTCCAAGAGAAAGGAAAGTGTGTAGGTTGGGTGACTATGAAAGAGGTATTAATTGCTTGGTAGTTGAGAAGGTGGAAGAGGAGGAGTTTAGTAACCAAAGGAGGATTGTTTTAGCTATGGAAGAAACAAATTTTAGTAGAGAAGGGAAGAGAAGGGAAGAGGAGGCATGGGGGTTGGAATACTTTTGTACATATTACAGCACGAATTACATTATTTTCCTCAATGAGGTTGTCTTTTTTTGCTAATTCAATTCTACTTTTCTTTCTTTAATCTACCAACTACACCAGCAACAGTAAAGACTCTATTTTGGCATTTTAAGACCTAGAATTTGGATGAGTGAAAGGAATGATGCCATGCCATCCTAGCCTTGAAACAATTCAGTCCATTTATGCAGCTTGACTGAACTCTAATTTCAACATTAACAACAACAATTCAGCACTTGAGATTGTCTCTTACCAAATAGACAATGCTTCATTTTATAATAGAATTTCTCATGACCTTGTCTCTCATGGCAATTTTCAAAGTTACAAGACAATAAAGACAATTAAACCTTTGGTAAAGTTTTACATGTTAAGTACAAGTTACACAATGTATCAGTTCTATCTTAATTTCCTAAACTAAGAAACATAAACACAATCAACAATAAACTTAATGTCAATGCGATTTTGTAGCACTGCTTTCCTTTTCATCATGTATTTTATTTCTTCAACTTGTTGTAACTTTAATTTAATCATGTAAATCTTCATTTTTGACTTGTTGACTTTTGTCTCAAAATCAATAAGTAAAATTATCTTCCCTCCATCACTTGATAGTGTTGGCAACAAATGAGGAGCCTCTCTTTTGAATGCATTGAACACATTCATTGAGAATTCATTTGATGCTTCATCATTCCATATGAAGTAGTCACAACAATTTCCCTACCAACAACACAATGCTTAAGGTTAGTAGCCACAAACAAGTACCAAAAAAACATCAATGAACTAAAATATAATACAATACTTTTTCTTCAACAATCAACACTATTTTTTTAACAACATTATTTTTTCAACACAATATCACAGATAAATAATAACATGGTGAGACATTTAACTTTTACATTAGAAAAATAAGGGAGAAGCCATTAATTGAAATGCTATAATATATAAGGGAAAATTTGATGGAGAGGATGGAGAAGCAAGTTCGATTAATGAAAAAGGTCAAAGTTACAATTTATCAAAGAATTAGCAAGAAGTTGGAATGTATACGAAAATATACAAGTCATTGCATTGTCAAGCGTGCAGTGGGGGAGAGATTTCAAGTGGCCATGTATAGCGAGCAATTTCATTGTGGACTTGATGGTACGTGTATGTGGTTGTAGGTGAATGACTTTGACAGGTATATTTGAAGTTGTTGGTGCATTACTTCCGTATTTGCAAGATTATGTAGTTGTTTAACTTGCTTTTTTTTTTTTTTTTTTTGGTAGGTATTCCTTATGTGCATGGATGTGCATCGATTCATTATTTAAAGAGGGATTCAGTTAAATCACCACACATGAGAGGTTTGGCTTGCTTCCAATAAATGGCTAGGATATGTCGCCTGAAGTAATAGGTGCACAAGTATTGTCTCCACCATTTAGAATGCAACTAGGAAGGCTAAAAAAATTGAGAATGAGAGAAGTAGATGAAGTTGTCAACATCCCTGAAATACAAACAACAAATTTGAGACGATTAGGTGTCCAAATGACATGTAATTTGTGTAAAGAAGTTTGACACAACATCTAAACTTGCAAGGAGAAAATTAATTTGAATTTTATACAACAAGTTAAAGTTCTAATAAGTGACCAATTGTATAATCATTGTGTTTATCATGTCATTTATAATAGAGTAGCATATTGACATCTTCATTTAATGTCTTACTCATTGGTTAAGGGGAAAAGAGGAAGACCAAAAAAGGTTTCAACAAGTGTTCCAAAAAATGAAGTTAGAAGAAGAAGGACCACTATAAAAAGAACAGTAGAGCAAGTCAATGAAACTATTTGTGAAAATGTTAGCAGTCAACCATTTCTCTCCCAAGGATATGATGTTGAAGACATGCTACCTCCACCAACATCTAATTGTTGAAGATAATCAACATTCCACTCTGAATATAGACTGATTGATCCCATATTTTTTGGCAATTTTATTTATCCCATATTTTGATGAAAACGGATCTTTTGTTTGAAGAAATTGGTTATGGTAATGGTTAACAATTGGTTATGATGAATTGGTATGAAGAAAATGTATATAGTACTTAATTGTATTTTGGCAATTGTATTTATCCCATATTTTTTATGAAAATAAACTTTTTGTTTGATGAAATTGGTTATAGTGATGGTTAACAATTGGTTATTCTGAATTAATATGAAGAAAATATATACAGTGCTTAATTGTTAGCAATTGTATATATCCGATATTTTGATGAAAACAATTTTTTGTTTGAATAAATTCATTATTTAAATGCTTCGAGTGATAAGGTAGATAAGGAAATCTTTGAAGTTTCATTCTAAGAGGAAGGAAAGTGTGTAGGGTGTAGGTTGGGTGAATATGAAAGAAGTATTAATTGCTTGGTAGTTGAGAAGGTAGAGGAGGAAGAGTTTAGCAACCAAAGGAGGATGTTTGTTGCTATGGAAGAACCAAATTTGAGTAGATAAGGGAAGAGAGAGGAAGGGAAGGGATGGGGTTGGAATGCTTTTGTACACATTACAACACTGGTTACATTATTTTCCTTAATGAGGTAGTCTTTTTTTGTTAATTCAATTCTACTTTTCTTTCTTTTATCTAGCAACTACATCAACACCAGTAAAGACTCTGCTTTGGCATTTAAGACCTAGAATCTGGAGGAGTGAGAAGGATGATGTCATGTCGTCCTAGCCTTAAAACAATTCGCCGGGATGATGTAGCTTAACTGTACTCTACTCCCTCAACATTAACAATGTTAATTCAAGACATGGATTGCTTTCTACCAAAATAGACAATGTTTCATTTTATAATAGAATTTCTTATGACCTTGTCTCTCATGGAAGTTTTTAAAGTTACAAGACAATAAAGACAATTAATGTGACGCCCCAACCCTGGGGGTAATTTTTGTACTCTTTTTTTTTTTTTTTCTGTGCCCATAAACAGTGTTCATGAACAATGCAAGAACACTGTAGTTCAAACAGCTTGCACAAAGACAAGGTACTGCGCCACAAGACAAGACTACCCTCGTCGTGGCGCGGCAGGACGCCGCACCGCAGATCTCTATCACACGTGCTGCACGCCAAGCGATTACGCCCGGGGCCACCCCGCCCTCACGACACCAAAGACCGTGGTCGTGACACCGAATAGAGAGCCAACCTTATCGCGGACAGAAACTATCGCTGATAGACTTCAATCCTTGCACTGTGCTGCCGTTTGTCGCGACACAAAAAGGTCACAAGGCCGCAACACCAAAAGCCCCAGCTGCCCAACTCCCTGTCACAACACAAGGTGAGCCAACTCTGTCGTGACAGAGGACCCAAGGAGGTTTGTCACGCATGCCTTCCCGCACACCCGCACATAAGTCCTTCGATCACGCAAACAGCGCACTCGGCCGCACTCCGCATCCTCCCCGTCGGCGACACCACTATGCTGTCACGACACAAACTAGAAATGGGCAAAGTAGCCTACCCCATTTGATCCCCGCACCTCTTTTTTTTCGACATACCAAATTCAACATAAAATTAGCCTTATCGCTATAAAGGCCACTCAACCTAAAGACTTAAGCAAAAATGTAATTTTATTACACGAAACGAGTTTAATTCATAACTCTTTATTCTTTTTTTTTTTTTTAATTACAATTACAAAATAACAGGTTTTCACCCATAATTTATACAATACAAAAATAAGGCCTAATCTGGCCTTTACTCCGCCATTAAGGCCTCGGATGAGCTTCGTTGCCCAATGTACCTCCTGTAGTTGAAAATTATTTTCCCACGACTGTACGGAAGAATGCCCAAAGAGTTGAATTTTTCTTACGGGTTACTTCTCCCCCACCTAAGTGCTCATGCAATGGCAACCACACACACATTCAAGTAAAATTATGCACATTCCCACTTGAATGTCTACATGCCCCGTCCCATACCTCGAGTCCTCACCGACTCCCTCACACATGCAACTTGCCATGTATGATAAATCGTTTTCAAAACAAAGATATTTGTTTGTTTGTGGACAACCCTCCGATATATATTTGTGGACATACTCCGATAAATACCCCGGGTAATAACCCTTCAATATATTTCTGAGGCTGACATAATTCGATAAATAATTATCGGGTCAACCCTCCGAAATCATGTCATGCACTCACACCTATCGTTTCATGGTGTCCCCCGTGAATATGAAATGCAATATGCCATTTCCATACCAATTAATGTTAATATGTCATACATGCATATACTAACATAATTCACAAACAACCATCATGTTATTCAACTTTAGCAATAATGCAAACAGCACACATGAGCCAATCAATGGTCCGACAATTCATCTTGGAATTTCCCAAAACAATCTAGTCCGGACTGTCCGAAAACAGTCCCTGAAACCCCAGCAATCAGTCCCAGATCTTTGAGACTACAATGCACAACCATTTCGGCCCCAAATACCACAACCATTTGAATGGCTCTTAGCCAAAGATTAAACCAAGTCGAGAAAACCCCAATTTCGAGTTTGTCAAAACTCGATTCCATTCCGATGCAAAGCTCCCCGCCGCGCAGTTAACTTCATTCTTTCGCCTTAAACCGTCATGACCAAGCTGAATTAGAGACGCATTTGTAGCTTCTCTCAGGGCTCTCCCTTCTTTCTCTCTTTTCTCCCTTTTTCCCTTCTCCCATCCCACCAGTTTGGTCCAAGATGGGTAAAGTGAGATGTCCTCACTTGCCACATGTTGCTATCACATTGGTTCCCCTTGGAATTTCTTGATCTCCTTATCCATTCACCTTGGATTTCCACCCAATCATGTGTTGCCACATGTCTCACATGGGCCCCTACTTGAGCTCTTGTTTGACTCATTCTGCACTTGACACGTGGTGCATTGTGAGCCACTCAACACGTGCCAAGTGTCCCTGTGCTACCCTCAGTACCTCAAAAAACATGAAATTTCGATTATCTCGGAATTTGACGAAATTCGACGTGGTAGTTAGATTTCACGAGACTATTTCAATGGTGAAGTCTGTTTTGTCATCCGCGATTTATAAAAATTTTGGATTTTCGACCAAAATTACTGTTTTACCCTTTCTCAGAAAATTAAATTTTCTCGGGTTTTACAATTAACTGTTTGGTAAAGTCCTACATGTTAAGTACAAGTTACAAAATGTATCAGTTCTATCCCAATTTCCTAAACTAAGAAGAAACACAAACACAATCAACAATAAACATAATGTGAATACAATTTTGTAGCATTGAGCTTCCCTCTTTCATCATGTATTTTATTTCTTCAGCTTGCTATAACTTCAATTTAATCATGTCAATCTCCATTCTTGACTTCTTGAATTTTGTCTCAAAATCAGTATGGAGATTGACATGAGGAGCCTCTCGACAAGTTGGCAACAAATGAGGAGCCTCTCGACAGGGTTGGCAACAAATGAGGAGCCTCTCTTTTGAATGTATTGAGCACATTCACAAAGAATTCATTTGATGCTTCATCATTCCATATGAAGTAGTCACAACGATTTTCCTACCAACAACATAATGCATAAGGTTAGTAGCCACAAACAAGTACCAGAAAAACATCAATGAACTAGAATATAATATAGTACTTTTTCTACAACAATCAACACAATATTTTTTCAACAACATTATTTGTTAAAAAAAAACGTCACTTATCAATTGAGTTAACATTGATAATGAATTATGTTTGAAAAAAAATTGCAGCTTACCCCCTCTTGAGAGCAATTCCAAAACCATCAAGTAGAATTTTTATTTGTCCATAAAGTCCTCAGTTTTGCAGGTCTCCCACAGTTATAGATTATCGGATATTCTCGATAATCACTCACAACCTCTTTGTAATTATCAATAGTTAAACTTCTCATGGTGAAGGAGAGAGTTCAATATGACACGCAAATTCAAATCAAAATCCTAGATCATAGAGAAATCAGTGAATCGAAAATTAGAAGAAGAGGGCTATAAACTAAAACCTAAATCATGGAGAAATCAATTAAACGAAAACGGAATTAATATGTTTTTTCTTAACATAAACTAAATAGCGAATTGAAAGTAAAACCTAAAAAAAGAGGGTTGTAAACTAACCCTAATCCCGAATTGAAAAAGATTATAGGAGAAAAACCCTAAAATCATGTATTTGATTGAAAACACTAAACCCTAAAATCCTAATCACCAATAGACATAAGAAGAAATGAGAGAAAAGTTACCTAATAACGAATGAGAAGGGAAAAATAAGACAGAAACCCTAGTTCTTCTCCCAAATAACCCCTAGTGTCATTTCAACGTATAAAAACCTTACATAATAACAATCTAAGAGAAGCAATCTTAGATAAGAAAGGAGAACAAAAGTGCTTCACTAGATCATTCGTCGTTGAGAAGGAAAGAGGTTGATAACAATGAGAAGGAGAGTGACTCGTAAGTTCATCACAATGAAGCAATGAACAAATCGAAAATGATGTATGGGGCTTCTTTTACAAAAGATGAAAAAAAAGATGGTGTCTTTTGATTTTCCAAAATCCGATTTTAAAACGACATTATTTTTTGAGCTACAAAATGACGCCATTTTGGTTTGCCACGTAGGCAAGGGGCTAGGTTCGGGCACTCCGAGGTTAGAACTATAACATAAATCAAAATTGGTATATTTAAAAGGCAAATTTTTAGTTCAAGATATAAAGATACCATTTTTAAAAGTTCGGGATTTTTACAATAATTTCCCCTAAATTAAATATAAAAGAAGCCAAAACAAAAGGAGATGATCAAAGTTAATGGTAATAAAAATTGTGCATTCATTTATACGTATTTTAAAGATAGTTATAATAGAATCTAAAAATAATGGAAAAAGGATACAATTACAAAATATCCTTGCTATTAGGTAAGTGATAAACCAATATTAAGAAAATAATTGAAATTAAATAATAGTTTGAATACGTTTGATTGTGACTATAAAAGTTATTATTAATTTATAAAATTTATGAAACAAATTTGTCAAAAATCAACCAAATAGTCTATACGGAAATAGTTTATAGAAAAATTTATAAAATAGTTTCTTAAAACGCTTAGGTGGGTGTGGACCCCATATTTTTTTCTATTATGCATTTCCCACTAAAAACGCGAGACTTATTTTTATTTTTTGAAAAATCATTTTAAAAACGGTTTGAAGTCGTCACTTATTTTTGTTTTATTGTAAAAGTGAAAACAAAATAAGAAATAAAAACCTTAAATATGACTCCATATGGAAAAAGCAAGTTTGGGAAAAATCGACTATGGGTTCGAGGGTCAGGTTACTTATCAGGAATGTCCGGTGGCAAGCCGTAGCACCCTTCTAAGCCTCTAAAGTCGAGTCTCTACTAAACAAACTAAGGAAAATGCAACTTTTGACTGATCGATCAATAGAATTCAAAGACAAGCAATAAAAATACAACAACACACCACAAACATACATAAATAAATAGACAGATAAATAAATAAATAAATAAACAAGTAGAGCTATATGAAAAAAATGTGTACCTAGGCGGTAGATTAAAAGTAGTATCAATTAAGAAACAATGTTAAATACAAAATATTCACAGTCAATGAGAAATTGGTTATATCTTAGAGGTCAAATTATTTATTAAAATGATAAATGGAATGTCGGGCCCCACCTAAGCCCATTTATCTATTACACAAATTAACTCTACAAGATTTCATTTTATTGGAATTGTATAATTAATTATGTGATTTAAATTTTTGAAAACTGATTTGAAATTGAAATTTTGAAAATTGAAAGTTTGAAATTGAAATTTGGGGATTTTTGAATTGAGATATTGGAAATTGGAAATTAGAAATTAGGAACTTGAATTTTATAAATTTGATATTTAGAAATTTGCAATCTAAAATTTAGAAATTTGAAATTGTGAGATTTGAATTTTGAAATAATAGCACTTGAATTTTGAAATTGATAATTGTAATTTTGAAATTGGAAGATTGAAAATTTGAAGTTGGAAAACTTGAAGTTGGAAATTATGGGACTTTGAATTTTGAAATTAAGGCACTTGAATTTTGAAATTTGAGATTTGGAAAATTTAAATTGGAAATTGAGGGACTTGAATTTTAAATTGAAAACTTGAAATTTTGAAATTGGAAATTGAGGGACTTGAATTTTGAAATTATGGTACTTGAATTTTGAAATTATGAATTGATAGTTTTGAAATTGGGAACTTGAAATTTTGAAATTAAAAATTGGGGAAGTTGAATTTTGAAATTAAGGCACTTGATTTATGAAATCGGAAACTTAAAAAATTGAAATTAGAAATTTAAAGACTTGAATTTTGAAATTAGGGTACTTAAATTTTGAAATTAGGAATTTGCAATTTTGAAATTGGAAACTTGAAAATTTGAAATTTGGGATTTGGAGGACTTAAATTTTAAAATTGAAAAAATGAATTTTAGAATTTGATAATTTGAATTTTGAAATTTGGACACTTGAATTTTAAAAATTGAGAAATGGAAATTTAGAACTTGAATTTTTTAAATTTGGGGATTTAAATAAATTATAAGAAGATAATTTATGTTAAAATAAATTGAATTATTAAACAATAAAAAAGCATTAACAACCAATTTAATTAAATAAACAAAAAGCAACAATATACAAACAAGGAAAATAATAAGTGACATAAATTGAAGACCACTAAAAACAACAATAAATTAATATATATACAAGACAATTAATTAAAAATAACTTTATACAAGCAGTTAATTTCTAAATAAAAGAAAGTCAAAAGAAACTTACTTAAGTAGGCTGAATTCCTAGCCAAGTCATTCCTGGCTGAGATCAAAGTTTCGTAGATTGTCTTCCAAGATTACCCACAAGACCACTTTTATTTAAAAGTAAAACTTTTGCACCACTTGCGCTCCCACTCAATGTGGGGGAGACTCATGATCTCCTTTAAAAATTTAAACTTAAAGGACTAGTAAGACCTAAATTATAAAGTCCCATGTCCCAATTATTTTAAAAATATTTAATTAAGGGTACCAGTGGCCCCGCCTTTAAGCAGGGAGGCCCCACGGTATTTCTCATCTCTTAAACCAAGGGAGAGGCTCCACTTTTATGAAGTGGTGCCTCTCCCTCGTCCATTTCCAACGCGGCCACTCTCCCACAAAATAAGAAACTTCCTAACACCCAAATTGGGGTTCCAGAATATGTCTCTTCGCAGAGTTCACGAGTGCAATGAATGTGAACAATGAAGTGAAACAAAAGTGTGAAAAGTGAGTGAACTCTGCCGAAGAACAAAGGAAACCCCTAAAAGCAAGCAACAAAAGAGAAGGTCTAAGATGCCACTCAAGATCACAATGTGAGTTCAGACTCCCACCAAATAGTCTCCAAAAAGTTGCTCGAGAATCAATGTCTAGACCGAGTAATAGTTGGACCACTCGTGGATACAAGTATCAAGGAACCATAAGAGCTCTATATAGTAATAAAAAACAAGGTGACCAATCATATATCAAAACACGCACACGAGCCTGGTAAGGAAGGAAAGCTCAAGAATAATATGACAAGTTAATGTGCCGCATATGTGAAGGAATGGCTCTAAACACCTAAACTGAAAAGAATGGAACTTAACGCTAAAATGAAAATGTAAGACCCGAGAAAATTCCAATTTTCTCAATAAGTAAGAAAATCGCACTTCTGGCCAAAATCCGAAATTTTATCTCGATCTAATGATGAAACGAATTTCATCGCTGGAATCGTCTTCGCGGAAATCTAAATTTAGCACGTCGACTTCGGCCGACCAGACAATAATTTGCACCTTTTCGAGGCATCGAAAGTATCGAGCCACGAATCCGCGACGCGACAAAAAAAGTCACATAGTAACATGTACTCAGCTGCTACAAAGTCGTGACGAAGAGATCGACGACCAAACGACTACCGAGATAGTGCCAAATGTCGGAAAATCTAGAATAAGGGACATAATGGGTATTATTTGAAAGTTTAAATTGAATAAGACAAACACGAACGCTTGTCTTCTTCCTTTTGAAGACCAAATCTGAAGTAGCTAAAGTAAGACATGAGCCTAGGTTTTTCATGTTTTTAGGTGAGAGAACATCCCACTTCTCTCATTTGTAGCGATCCGACCGTCGAAATTCGGCTTCACAAAGGCGAGTGCTCGCTCTACATCAAGGTCTACGCGTGGGTTCCAGTTTTGGGAGTTTTTGACAAACTCCGTGAGGTAGGGGATTTATCCTACTTGAAGTTACACTTTGATTAAGTGTTTTGTAATGTTTCTAGGTTCAGGCCTCGAATCTATTTCATTTGATCGGTCCCAAAACTCGACCGAATTGTTGGAATTCTTTGGAGAATTTTCGAGCCCATTCGTATAGCCCGACAATAAATCGCGCTGGTGAGTAGGAGACCTGAATGGTATAGAATTCTGCCCACCAAGAGGAACCGACGTTAGTGAGTGGGGTCGTCACCTGACAAATTTCCACTGAGCCGTTGGGACTGTTAAAAAAATAAATTCCGTTTGTGCGACAAGTGACATATGAATAGTGACACGTGAATAAGAATCACTAATATTTCAGGAGAAAATGTGCTCGGGTCGAGTGATTCAAACGAAATGTCGGTTCAAGCACTGTACTCACACGAGCCAAGTAATTTTTATGTGAATTCGATTGAGAAATTAGAGAATGGTTTGAGTTGGTGGATCAAAGGAATAGATAGGTTAATACATGATTTTAATGTGTTAACATAAGGACATAATTATATGGAATATAATTCAGGTGTGTAAAGCCATTGGAGATGATATTGTAAATTGCTCAAATGAGCTAATTTGGTGATGTCTGATGAATATCAATAGCTCTAAGTGGAGCTAGTTCGGGGCGATGGTTGATCCATGTTAAATTACATGTGGTGTGA
The DNA here is from genome assembly GCA_016808115.1 of Tetrastigma voinierianum. Lineage (NCBI taxonomy): Eukaryota > Viridiplantae > Streptophyta > Magnoliopsida > Vitales > Vitaceae > Tetrastigma > Tetrastigma voinierianum. The sequence goes on from JAEQBH010003196.1 coordinate 840,578, forward strand.
ATGTAATTTGTGAATATACGCATAATTGATATATCAGATAAAAATGATTGAAATGGCATAATGCATTTCATATGCAATCGTAACCTAGAAAATTAAATGTGAGTGCATGACATGAATTTTCTAAAACGAATAATGACAAGGAAGGAATTTCACAGATGATTTTCTCCTCTGAGAATGGGTCGGGAGACAAATTAACGTATCATTTCTGACGAGGACCATGACTGCTTCTGAAGTTCTCCAACACATTCGCCTTCGCAGGGTGGGCCCCATCTTACCGAATATTTCCAGAGTATATTTTCAAGAACAATAGGTTTTGTTTTGAAAATGATTATTTTCTCATACAATGGCTTAGGCAAGTGTGAGTGAGTCTACAGACTCGGTGACAATGGAACGGGCATGGTGATTATTCAAGTGTAACTCATGCATTTACTGAAAGTGTGTTTATTTCTGAGCACGTATACGCACTTGCGCGAGAGTAACCCACTTGTGTGGTGATTCCACTACTGAAGATTAAACAATTCGGTCGGCGAATTATATTATTTCAAGATAGGAGCGCACGAGGAGACGGCCATCATAGAGACCGCTTTGTATTGTGTTTCCGGATGTGGCTTTGGTTTTATGATGCAGTACATGTATTGTATCGTTTTAAACTTTTAATATATGTCAGATAAGAGCAAAATTTAACTCTTGAAACTATGGCATATAGTCGGGGTATTGATGATTATATAAGATGCGCCCAAGAGGCCGTTTTCACTCATATAAATGTTATATTGAATTGTTTGGGACAGGTTTGTGGTAGAGCTCCTCAGACAGAATGAGACTCCGCCCGATTTTGGTGGAGAGAGGCCTGGTCACCCGACATCCACGGCGTTTCCACGGTCGACGTAGTCGCACGGACACCTTGCCTGGGCCGACGCCCCAATTCCTCGGGGTCCGCTGACTACCCACAACCCGCAATACTAGTGGATGTCAGTCACCCGACGCCACTCATGAGGGACCTGGGCAAGAGTCTCCTTTATACCTGTGGGAGCTCTACCCAAATACAACACCCGTATATAACCCGGTCCTTAATATACACAATCGACCACATGGTGGCCTCATATACACCATACCGAGTAAAAATGACCTCTCGTCTCCCCGCATTATACTCACAACATATATCCAATATAATCCATCACATGAGTAAACTACCACTGGGCCCATAACCAATACTCATAAAACATTCCAACTATATATCATAGTTACAAGAGTTAATGATCTACTATTATACAACACATATATTAAAATGAAAAACATTCTAAAACATGCAAAACCATCAAAGCCACATTCCGGCTTTCTTCTAAACGGCCTCTATGATGAACCGTCTCCTCGCACGCTTCCTATACCAGAAATAGTATCCTCGACAGGTGAGTTAATGTTCGCAGTGGAATCACCCTAAGTGGGCTACTCTCCACCTAAGTGCATATGCAATGCTCCAAAATAAACACACATTCAAGCAAATGCATGATCCTACTTGAATGTCTAACTGATCATCTAATATCCCGAGTCCTCCCCTACTCCCTCACACCTGCCTAAGCCATGTATGAGAACCTTAGTTTTTATTCATTTCGCGGACAACCCTCCGACGTATATATCAATCAATGCCTCCGACGATCATATTATGTATGGACTACCCTCCGATGTATATCAATTGGGCCGACTCCGACGATTGATATTTTATTTGGACTACCCTCCAATAATTATTATTATTTAGTCAACACTCCGAAACTATTCTCTCTAGAATCACCTAATGCACTCACTCCTATAGTTCTGACGCCTGCTGCATATGGAACGCATTTATGCCAATTCCATTACAATTCTATAACACATGCAAATATATAATCATGCATATATTCACATAATTTAAATCACACAATCATGTTATGTAATTTCACATTTCCATACACCCAAAAATTAGCTCACTTGGACTAATGATCAAACACGAGCAATTCAACTTGAATCACTGACCAACGTGATATTATTTTTCACAAAAATTATTTTAGAACACTATTCTCGAATAGTGAAACCCTCAAGCATTATTCCCTGCAAATCACCAATCACCTGGCTCAATTTAGTGAACCCGACTTCACTAGCCATTACCGCCTATACATACCAAAGCATCATTTAATACATAATTTCCAACATACACATCACCAACAAATTGCGGATCAAGCACGGCCGTCCCTTTGAGGTTTCAAAATTATATCAATTTTGGCCCCAAGACTTCGACTGGAACAATGGCCCCTCACCCGCCTCATTCAACTCCAAACATTAACAAAGACTTAAATGTTAATAAACCCACGAGTGGTAAAAACCCTCACCTCACGTAGCTTTGTCAAAACTCCTCAAACCCGGAATTATGCTAGTCTCGTCGTGAGCGCCTTTCATTTTGTCCCGACGACCCGAATTTCCATCTGACGCTCAGAACCTAGAGAGAAGTCTCTCTCTCTTACTCTAAAATCACACCATTTCAGCCACTGTAAAGAATTCCCCGCTACGTTTTCTCCTCTTTCAATTTGAGAAGATGAGTACTATGCAAACTTTTGTCTTATTATCATTTAAGACAAATTCTAAATGACCATTTTGTCCCTTCTTTTCCCAGTTTTGACATTCGGCACTATCTCGGCTGTCCATTTTCATCATTTCTCTACTCATGCCACTTATGGCACATGAGTACATGTTATATGTGACTTTTCAGATCGAAATCGCTTAAGACCTAAACGCGATGCCTCGAAAAACGTGTACCCGACGTCTCACCGACGAAATCGACATGCTAGCTAGATTTCATGTAGAGACGATTCCAACTGAAATCCGCTTCATCATCCGAGATCCGTGAGAATAAATTTTTGATTTTTTAACCGAAATTACACTCAGAACCGAAATTACGATTTTGCCATTTTTCCGTAAATCGAATTTCGTCTTACATTCTCCTTCCTTAAAAGAAATTTCATTCTAAAAATTCTGTGACAATCACAAAGCCACTCACATGCATACGCACGCGCACTCTACCACGACGTAAATGCATTTAAATCTCAACAACTAAACTACGTACCTTCATCCCTAAACAAGAAGGGATAGGTGGCCTACATCATGTCCTCGCACTCCCACATGGACTCCTCCACTCCATAGTGCCTCCATAGCACCCTCACTAGCCTCACGGTCTTGCGTCGCAAAACTTAATCACGGCTATCCAAAATGCACACCGTCCCTCCCCAAGGTCCCATCGTCAACCCCACTCGCCTCAATCCAATTACATGAGCCGGATCCGGAGTATCTCGGAGCATGAAGACGTGAAATACCTTATGGACACCTGACATGCTGGGCGATAAAGCCAACCGGTACGCTATAGTGCCTATCCTCTCGAGTATCTTGAAAGGCCCAATAAATCTCTGCACGCCTTTCCCACGTCGTCGAACCTCGACTACTTCCTCTGTGCACCACCTTCAAGAAAACGCGTGATCCCTAACTCCTCGAACTCTAAGGCCGACATCGTACATCTCGCATAGCTCTTCCGCCTACTTCGAAGCAAAGGAGAAGATGATGCAAGATCAAGCTCACCTTCCTGAGGTGTCTCTAATCATATCAGACCAGCTGATGGAGCTCACTCCCACCCTAGCCCAACATAATCCGCTGATCTATATAGCCTCCCATACAGTGCCTCATATGGTGCCATTCATATACTCGCATGATAACTATTATTGCAGGCGAATTCCACTAAGGGCACTGGCTCCTCTACCCCAGACCCCAGACGTACGCCCAAGCCGCGCGGACGCCCCACCTGTGGTCCACCATGAGCGCACTTCGTAGATCTCTCACTCATAATCCCAACCCATCGATCAACTCTCACCCTACATCCTAGTGGAAAACATCTATACCGGCTTCTCTGGGGCCTTAACCTCTAAGCCCAAATCCAAGGTCGTGTCAGGTATGACAACCCTGGCCAGGTCCCACCATCGACAACCCGATGGTCACAAGCCAACTATCCATGTCAAGCCCGACATCAACAACCAATATGTCTACCACCTCAAGGCGTCCACTACGCTCACAAGGCAACTCGACCAGTTCCTCGACTCGACTCCACACTCGCCCTCCGGCCTATCTCGAGGTCGGAGTGCTTCAGATAGCACTCGAAACTAAAACTCAGTTCCTTCCGACCGCATCAGGTGTGTAGGAATAAACCATACTCTCCTCGTTTCTACATTTAATCGGGATCAAGGCTGTCCAAAGCCCCGATCCTCGTCTCTAGGGCAATCCAGCCTCACATGCCCAATTCGCCCTACCTTAAACTCGTGGTGAAGGTAGTCTTCGCCTCTTCCCGAACTAAGAAGGCTGATCCTCCCTTCGCTACCAACCCGTGATCCCGATCGCTTCCAAGCATCTCGACTTCTCTATGGTCGTGGTCGTCCTAACCATGGAGTCCATGTCCCACAGCGTAAATCCTACGATCCCGCCCTCAACGGACAACTCTCACCCATTCTCGACCTCGTGAATACCCAAACAATCCCAAGAACTACATATCTCGAAGATCGACATTCTGGGCCTCTCCCAACTCATCCCCGCTCAACCTTCTTCCCGAGCCGACCAGACACTCCCGACCGACACCACGTATCCTAAAAAATCTCACCTCAGTAAGCCAAAACTCTCATCATTGACTTCGCGCATACCGATGGTCTCAACAACCTGTGAAACGATCCTCAAGTGATACCATGCTTCCACTGACCGAGCAGATCAAAATGTCATCCACGAAGACTACGACAACCGGATCTAAATAGGTCGGGAAACACCCTACGATGAGGTCCATGAATGTCGCCACAGACTACAATTCAAAGGGCATCATCAGAACTCAAAGTACCTATGTTAACGCCAGTCTCTAAACTGCCTTAGGATATCTGCCTCCCTAACCTCGGGCCGATGGTAAATCTGCCAGAAGGGTCTATCTGAGCATCAAAGGCCTCTCAACCGATCAAATAAATCATTAATCTTTCTGAATGGGTACCGATTCTTAATCGTGAATCTCGCTCAATCGTCAGAATAATGCAATACCGGCGGTCTTGCCCTTCTTAGCAAATAACCTGAAATACCTACGGGCGGCGTCTTGGCCTAACGAACCCTCGGTCTAATGGGGCCCCAGACCTGACTCTCGAAGTTCCCCGCGAACTCATCCTCGGTGCCATCCTACGCAGAGTCATGTAGGACGCGAAGTACCAGGTGTAACTCGACAATCGGGTCTACGACCTCCGAGGTAAATTCAAGTAGCTCATCCGAAAACATCCACATACTTCGCAAATTACTCGAGGTAGATCTAAGTCCGGCCTCTCCTCGCCCTTTCAGTTAAGGCTCGCAATTAACCCGCTTAACCGCCCCCGATAACCGGACTCATAATCGCTTCCAGGCAAAATGTAATGCTTGGCCCCCGGAATACCACACGAGTACCGCTCGCTGTGATGGCGCAGAACCCTCCTACGCCAATCGAGCAATCTACCTCGTAAGTCGCCACCAATCCATCCCCAGGATGACATCGAACTCTGACATGTTCATGATCCTCAGGTCCACTGTGAGTAGAGTCCCCGAGATCTCCAACTCGCAACCACGACATATCATACCTATTCTCGCCCTAATCCCTAGGAGAGAACTCACGTACTAAGGCTCCTGGGCGTCTCTAGATGGCCTCGCCCATTTCCACCATATTCGGCCCTCACTCTACCGAACATAGCTACCTAATCCCGGTAAGACGAGGCAATCCCATGTTCTAACACCTTCTCGACCAGATGAATCCAATGGTCTCATTACCATCTGGACCTCCTCCCGTGTGAATGCTCCGGGAGGATGACGCGCCCTGGAAACTTCCTGAGGTTTCTAGGACCTCCATGACTACCGCTACGCTAGCCAGCGACAACACACAGAATACCCATACCTCAACGAAGGTCCCATGGATCAAATATCAGCGGCTAGTCAAATGACTCGGTGCCCGACCGCACTCTGTGACGCCTTCACGTCCTCGTCCTCGACTAGCCATCTATACGCCCAATGGCAAGTTAATTCTAAATACAAGATTCTAAGGCATAAACACACTCTCGAGACACTATTCATACACATAACCGTTAGATACACATCATCTCTCGCATTTACAGTAATGCAAGGCACCAATTATACATTTAAAACATTTTTATCAACAAAATTTCATTTTTTGAAAATTTTTATTTTTCAAAATTTTGTCTAATTTTATTTGATTTTATTTTATTTTATTTTAATTAAAAAAAAATTCGAAATTTTTTTGTGATGAACAGTGTTCTTGAATTGGGTTCATGAATAGTGTCCAAAAGTTGACTCGTAGAACAGCACGAGTCAAACTCGGGTCAAAACAGCCGAGTACACTAAGCGCACAAATTTCAAGCCTACTAAACAAGACACTCCAGCGCACAGCGTGCCCAGCGCCGTGTCGCGCCGTGTCGTGAGGCCGGCTGTCTACGTGCCGAAGGCCGGGCACATGTCACAAACAGAAGGTCGCCAGAACAGTAAATAAGCCGGGGCCAAGGCTGGGCTTCTACGGGCCGGGTGGTGGGCCGCGGCTACGTCATTGCTCACCCAAATGGGCCGCGCCCGTGCTCCAGTGGCCTCGCATGTCCACCAAGGCCCCGGCCGCCTAATCACAATACAACCCCATCAGACAGAATACAACCGTCCCAAATTTAAGTCGTAATGCACCTCATCATGCCGGCACACCCAATCGCCACTTTACGCAATACGCCTTACCTCTCGCAATACAATCCTCCCAAATTTAATCGCACACTCAAGGGGCCAATGTCAAGATACAATACTCCATCAGACGGTGACACTGCTGGCAAGAGCCAAAACATTCACCGCACCATTTTTTTTTCCGTTTTATTTATTTATTTATTTATTTATTTATTTATTTATTTTTTGTTCCAGCCCATCGGAAAATAAAAAATATACACCTATTTTTTTTTTCATTTTCCATAATACTCAAATAAATTTATAAAAATTTATTTTTAATTCATTTTCTTCTAATTTTACAACTTGTAAAACCTAGAAAATTATTTCTTTCACCTCATAACCAATTAAATTTATAAAATTTATTTTCTTTATTTTCTTTTTCAGCTTATAATCGAAAAATTTTCTCCACTTTATATATATATATATATATATATATATATATATATATATATATATATATATATATATATATATATATTTATTTATTTATTTATTTATTTTTTTCATTTCTCAATAAACCAAATAAATTGCTTAAAATTTATTTTGTTTATTTATTTATTTTTTCTTTTCATTTAATTCTGGAAAAATGGTCCAGAATTTCCTCAAAGCCTCCTTATATAACATTAACCCTAGTGTCCAACCTCAAATTTATTAAAATTTTAGTTTATCATCCATTAAACCAAATGAATTTATTCAAATTTATTTTATTTCTCCTCTTGGTTTCAGTTTTCACAAACTGTAAAAAAACTTCTAAAAACTTCCCACACATCATGGTTTTCCTAAGTGCTAATCACTAAGCACACAAACCATACACAATACATGATCACACATCATTCATGTTATGAATATTTTTCACACAACAAATTTATCAAATCACATCAAACACATGCATGTCGTGGTTTCATGGTTCCCCGTGATTTTGTGTAATCTCATTTCTAAACTCACATCAAGCACACCTACAGGATGTTTTACTCGACTATGGCCTAAGCCCAAATCCTCAATCTCTAGGTTTCCATACCCTATACTTACATCAAACCAGCCAAGTGGGTGATGGATACCCAAACCCGAGCCCTCAGTATTCGATACCTAAGCTCTGATACCAAGCTGTGACGCCCCAATTCCTCGTGTCTGGCCGACTACCCGTCAACCTGGCGACGACACGCGACGCTGTGCTATCTGACGCCACTACGAAAATCTGGACAGCCTCTCAGGACGGAAATACCCAAATACAACACCTATATAACCCGGTCCTAATATACACAATGACCACACGTGGTCTCATATACAACTATACCGAGTAAAAATGACCTCTCAAATTCCCCCGCATTATACTCACAACATATCCAATATAATCCATCACATGAGTAAAACTGCCACTTGGGCCCATAACCAATACTCATAAAACATCCCAACTATATATCATAGTTACAAGAGTTAATGATCTACTATTTTACAACACATATATTAAAATGAAAAACATTCTAAAACATGCAAAACCATCAAAGCCACATTCCGGCTTTCTTCTAAACGGCCTCTATGATGAACCGTCTCCTCACGCCTCCCCGTACTCGTAAAATAAGATTCTCGATTGCGCTGAAGCACGCCGCAGCGGAATCACCCTAAGGGCTACCCACCTAAGTGCATATGCAATGCTCCAAAATAAACACACATTCAAGCAAATGCATGATCTTACTTGAATGTCTAACTAATCATCTAATATCCCGAGTCCTCCCCGACTCCCTCACACCTATCTAAGCCACGTATGAGAACCTTAGCTTTATTTGGTTCAGGACAACCCTCTACGTATATATCAACTGGCTGCCTCCGACGATTGATATTATGTATGACTGACCGATGTATATCAATCGGGCTGACTCCGACGATTGATATTTTATTCGACTACCCTCCGATAATTATTATTTAGTCAACACCAAACTATTCTCTCTAGAATCACCTCATGCACTCACTCCTATTGTTCTAGTGGTGCCCCAAAGGCATATGGAATGCATTGATGCCAATTCCATTACATTCTATAACACATGAAAATATATAATCATGCATATATTCACATAATTTAAATCACACAATCATGTTATGTAATTTCACATTTCCATACACCAAAAATTAGCTCACTTGGGCTAATGATCAAACACGAACAATTCAACTTGAATCACTCGACCAAACACATTATTTCACAAAAATTATTTTGTGAATCACTATTCTTGGGAATAGTGAAACCCTGCTACTATTCCGACAAATCACCAATCACCTGCTCACTTTAAGAAACCCGACTTCACGCCATTACCGCCTATACATACCAAAGCACTATTTAATACATAATTTCCAACATACACATCACCAATAGTCCGTGGACTGCACGGGCTGTCCCTTTGAGGTTTCAAAAATTATAATAATCTCTGGCCCCAAGACTCAGATTAGATCAAACCGCCTCGTTTCCGCCTCATTCAACTCAAACATTAACAAAGTACTTAAATAAAGAATAAAACCCAAGTAGGGAGAAACCCCTACCTCACGGAGTTTGTCAAAACTCCTCAAAACCGGAGCCCATGCGTAGGCCTCGTTGAGTAAAGCAGCTTTGCTTCTTGTCCAGACGAATTCCGATGGTCGGATCGCCCGTAAACCTAGAGAGAAGTCTCTCTCTCTTACTCTAAAATCACACCATTTCAGCCACTGTAAGAAATTCTCGTTTTCACGCTTCTCCTCTTTTTCAATTTGAGAAGATGAGTACGATGCAAACTTTTGTCTTATTATCATTTAAGACAAATTCCAATGACCATTTTGTCCTTCTTTCCCACTTTGACATTCAAGACTATCTCGACCATCCATTTTCATCATTTTCTCTACTCACGCCACTTACGCACACGCAAAGACACGTTATACGCGACTTTTCAGATCGAAATCTTTACAAAGACCAAACGCAAATGGATGCCTCGAAAAATGTGTAAATTCAACGTCTCGCACTGACGAAATTCGACATGCTAGCTAGATTTAGCGAGACGATTCCAACTGAAACTGGGCTTCATCATCCGAGATCCGTAGAATAAATTTCCGATTTTTTAACCGAAATTACGATTTTGCCATTTTTCCGTAAATTGAAATTTCTGCCCAGTCACGTAGTGCCATGACTAAAATTTCAACTAAATGAAAATAACGACTTTGAACGCTAAAATTAAAATAATGGTTCTGAACACCAAATGAAAATAATGGCTCTGAATGCCAAAATGAAAATAATGGGTTTGAATGCCAAAATGAAAAGAATGGCTTTGAACACCAAAATACAAATAACGGCTCTAACTGCCAAAATAAAAATAACGGCTCTGAACGCCAAAATGAAAATAATGGTTCTGAATGCCAAAAAGAAAATAACAGCTCTGAACAACAAAAGGAAAATAACGGTTTTGAACGCCAAAATGAAAATAACGACTCTCAACACTAAAATGAAAATAACGGCTCTGGACGCCGAAATGAAATTAACGGCTCTGAACGCCAAAATGAAAATAACAACTCTGAACGCCGAAATGAAAATAATGGCTTTGAACGCCAAAATAAAAGGACTCTAATCACCTAAACTGTGGTGTGGAATAAGGAAAGAAGATATGCCCCGGCATGCGATAGTAACTATAACGATAAACAAATGTGTCCCAAGCCTACCGATACTTTGGAGTATGCTCATCAATCACATAACAAAAGTGAAAATCTGACCTCGAAATGCCATGTAGGACCATATATCATGACATACTTACCAAACATACTAACAAATAAAGCTCATAGAGATCAACAATGAAAGCATAAAAAATGAACAAGTCAAAACTCAACATGTCAACTATCATATGAAGACATCATCACAAACAAGTAAATAATCTGTTAGGCCCTACCATCATGGAAGATGTTGAATCGAAAGTCCAATATATATGTGAAGGCTCAATTGGAGAGCTCGAAGACTGAACAACAACCTTCCCTGATCAAAGAAGTAGATCATCTATAACAATGAAATGGATAGATTAAAGAAGATATGAGATAAGCTCTAGAAGGGTAGATATAGGTACGAGGATATCAAGGACAAATGTCTAAGTATGGGATAGAAGATAGATACGTATCCAAGATCAATCAAGTATGCTGAGAAGACTAAATCACATGTCATGTCAAGTCCACAATCCATTGAAAGCCTACATCAAGTGATCACATCTCAATGTCAATTATTGAAACAAAATAGGTGGTTATGCCTTAATATCAAATGATTGCATGAAACCCTCGAATAATCCCCAAATCACTGATCCGATACTCTGATGTGATGAATGAACGTAATAAGCCTCCCAAAGATGAGTATTCTCAATGCCATAAATGAAAATGTCTCAACATACTCCATGCAACTACTTATCCAACTACACGAAGAGGATAAAGGAAATGGGTATGCCCTAGTATGATCTATCTAAGGTGTCTATGCTCGAAGAAAAATCAAACTCCATCATCCATGGGAGGACTATATCCCGTTGTGTCCTCATGTCATGATCTAACTCAACTCCAACTAGTAAAGAATGGTCAACATAGTCTCAATACCTCCCGATCAAGATGCTCTAAAAGAATGAATAAACTGGCTGTGTCTATAAGAGAATCTCCAATGTAGCTATACCTCCACATAAATCATCGTATCAGGATCACCAATCATTAATGGGATGGATGTGCTCTATTAGCAAATAAAACAATTGCATCTTATAGAAGTGCTCGATTATACCTCGTGATAGAGATGTCTCAAAACCCATCATCTGAAAAAGAGGGCTATGCCTTAATGTAGATTATCTCACCTCCAAAATCCGCTAACAATGAGATTGGTATGCCCCATTATCAAGCAAGTATGTCTTTGATAAAGAATGTCCTCTAAAGTAGTTGTGCCCCAATGTAAGGATGTCTCAGAATCCATCAATCAAAACAGGGGCAACCCCAAGTATATAATCATCATCAAAGCTCCTCATCCATCAGGCTCTAAAATATCTCCAACCAATCTCAAATATCACCCATGTATAAACTATCAAACACAATGTGTGACATCATGGCCTCAGGGTGGTCTTACAATTCGGACCGTAATGTAGGCTCTGGTGATAGGGTACAAGAAATGAAGAGAAACTAGGCTTAATAAGCATAGCAAGAAAAATCCCTAAACCCTTCATGCATGTAATGCAATGTATAGAAGCCTCATGAATCAAGAACCTGAGTATGTCATGTGAAAGCAATGGATGGTGGGTAACAAAGTATCACATGTTAATTGGATGAGCAAAAATGATAAGTTAAAAGTAAGGTTGGGCTCAAGTGTCAAGTGAGATAGAAAGGAAAAAAAGATATCAAGGTATGATAAAACAGATAAGGATAAAGGAATAAAGGTCAACAAGGAAGAACAAAGGTGAAAATGGGTGATAATTGCCTCACATCAAAGCATGAAAAGAAGTCACATTTGAAATGGATGGTGTGATGGATAGACAAGAATCCAGATATCCTAAAATGAGAATGTCACGAGTCTCTCTCAAATGTCGCCCTATCTAACTCAATGGAGAGCTCACATACGAACTTTCACCATCATATATACTCAGTGGAATAGGGTGTCACGTCTATACACGTGCTCAATGGGTAATGATACAATATAATACATTGATGAAGTTTTTTTTTTCCTTTTTTTTTTACATACTCAAATCAATGTTGATTGATATACAATACACAATCAAACAGAGCCTACACATTGATATAATCATGGATCCTCACTAACAAGATAACCTTTCAAAACCAAGATATCTGGATTACTGCCTAAGGGGTAGAATGAGGAAAAGATGTGATCGTCCTCTATATAAAGACATGTGGAATACCAACACGTAAGGGAAATCGAAGGCAGTATCATATGTGAAATGACATGCGAAAGAAAAGTGAAGGACACTGATGGTGAAATGTGAAATGAGTGGGAGTGATGATAATGTCAAACTAGAAAGATCATGGTAACGAAGAATGAAGTAGATCACAATACGTCTATCAAGTCTATAGCTCATGAAATCTCTAATCAAAGCATGCATACATCATGGAGTCCCCAACCCAGTGTAAAAGATAAGTGAGGTGATGAAAGAAAAGGCTATAACATCCATGTGAGGCTCAAAGGGCTAGCAACGGGTAACTCTATATATGTAAGGGTTAAGGTAAATAGGAGAATGAAATGATGGTCACCCATCCTTTGATCACAACATCAATACATCATGCTCTCAAGATTACACATGGTCAACACTAAAGATTGGCATCTATCCAATGTGGTAATGTGAAATCCTCCAAAACCATATGAAATGTCATACCATATGCTCTATAAGAACCCCGCCTATGTTAATCACGAACATAGCCATAACAATCTTATCAAATGAGCAAACTTCTCTCTCAACATAAGTCACCCATCATCAACCCATGTGAACCAACTCCCATAACCAAATCAAACTCCTGAAGTCATACGTAAGTGTCCAGACTAAATACTGAACAACTCATCTACTCATCTAAACCATAGAACGATCAATGACACCATCAAGTAGCCAGACTATCCTCTCATCATAAGTCACCTCTCATAAGAATGAAGAACTCTATGCAAATCTGATCATCTCAAACTCTACCTGGACATATCAAGGAAGGGATGTACAAGGCTGGGGTATATGGATGGAAAATATGGATAACAATGTAAAGTTGTCAAGAAAACTCACAATGGAGAGGTCATCCGGTCGAGAAGAAAGGTAAGGGTGAGAATACCAGTGTGTATAAGATGTTATTCTAATCAAAAGGTAGAATGTATCTCAGTCTCCAACTCTCAAGTTAAGTCTCTAATGCTAAATCAATATGCTCAAATCCCTGCATGATGGGTCAGACCCAAGTGATCATAACATGCAAGTGAAGATGTCTAAGTGAAAACCACAACATAACACACAATAAATGATCTTATAATGGCAATCAGAATCCAGATGTACGATGGGAACCCTAAAGTAATAAATGAGCCCATTGTAAAGTGGCCACAAACATGATTGGAGAATTCACATCAATAATATAGGGCGAAAGAGGTGTCGAACAATACTATGATGAGATCAATACTCCATCTATAGTCGTAAGCCCTTGATTTGATTTTCAACCCGAATACCATATAGAAAAAAATGATAAGGTAATCAAGGCGAATGTGTCAAAAAATGATGAACATGTAAACGTGTCTTTCAACTTTCCATATAAAAATAATGGACATCGAGTTGAAAATTTAATCAAGTGTCAAATAAGAAATATGGTATTAGGCCCATGATAGGTGAAAGGTATGACAAATGAGTGATAGATGAGAATATCCCAAGATATCAAGTAGTAAGTGACAATAGACTAAGTATAAATGGTAGCTTAAGAAGTCAAGACTGATGAAAGTCCAATGGTGAAGGTTCTCTAAACTCAATAAATGAAAGGAAAGAGACCTAACACAACAAGACAAAGGAGAATTCAACTAACAATCAAATCTCAAACCAATCTCTGAACACCAGAGAGGAGACCAAAGGGAGAAACCAAACCCAACTGTGACTAAAGCGGCCCTAAAGGCTCTAAGATGCACCCACGTGTAGGATAAGGAATCTTAAAAAGATATCTAAGCTCAATCTATAAGGTCAAGGTGGCTCTAGAAAAGGGGAAGTTCCAGGTGATGGTTTCGAGTGGCAAAGGCTCTCACAACTGGCTAACATATCCTTATAACTCTCACTCAAACACTCGAAGAATATTTAAGGTGTACAGTGGGGTGTGGGTGCATCCAAAAAACCTAGCAATCTAATCCTAAAGAAAGCACACTGGTCATACAAGTATCTTGAAATCTAGCTCTATGCTATACAAGTCTTCAAAGATGGGACTCCTCAGTATCAATATGTTGACCACCTCTAGAATGCTCTCAGTCATAGATATAGCAAGACCTTAGTCCTAGTCACTAGCTTAGTCGAAAAGCAAGCAAAGGGCAACAAGAAACACGCAAGCAAGAGAAATAGAGTTGATCGAGACTAGGGATTCGGAGATAAGGGGATACATGTGCGTCTCACATAGACACGTGACAAGCAAGCAAGTAGGAGAAAGATAGTCATGCAAAACACAAGCATATCATTCGTATCTACACACAACTTAAGTAGGAGTATAAAATGAGCAAGGTAAAAAACAACATGCTAAAAGAGGTGCTCAATATGAATATACAAAAGAGAGAAAATCAACATGTTAAGGTAAATGAGATAAACAATCAATCAAAATGTACATATGTCAGGATGAGTATAGTAATCATACAACAAGGATCAACATGCTCTGATAAATTAAAGTTCCAACCAAAATAATCAATTAGATCATGACAAATGAAGTGTGCAACAATAAGAGTATATAGGTCAAGAATAGGATAAAATACATATAGTAGGAGGAAGTCAATATACAACAATGATAAAATAATATGTATCAAGATGAACAGAATGAGCATACAACAAGAAGCAAGTAACATAACAAGATGACTAAAAGAATAAATCAATGAAGCCAACCAACCAATACTAATGATACAACCATCAAACATATGAAAAATACAATAAGCAAATCAAACATCTCATAGTGCTACCAATAATCAAGTATACAAACAGCACAAGAAGAAGGTATCCACCAATCAACTAATCAAATGTCACATTTTCCCTAATTTGTATTCAAGTCAATTCTCACCGCCTAATGGAGTTACCATTTTCATGACCCCATATTTTTAATACTATTATGGCTATTTCCTAAGAAAAGACTGCTTTTTATTTTTTGAAAATCCATTTTAAAAATGGGGGCTGAAGTCGCCACTTATTTTTGTTTTATTTTAAAAGGGAAAACAAAATAAGAAAGAAAAACTCTAAAAGTGAGTCCTTATAGAAAAAATAGGTTTGGAAAAAATCGAGTCTAGGTCCGGGGGTTAGGTTACTTATCAGGAAGGTACAGTAGCAAGCCGTGGCACCCCTTTAAGCCCCTAAAGTCAGGTCTCTACTAAACAATCTAAGAAAAATGCGACTTTTAGCTTACCGCAATAACAACATAACAACACACCAAACATTAATAAATAAATGGGCAGATAAATAAATAAATAAACAAGCAAAGTTAGATGAGAAAAATGTGTACCTAAGCAGTAAATGAAAAGCACTATCAATTAGGAAACAATGTTAGTGTAATAATAAAATATAAAATATTCACAGTCAATAGGAAATTGATTATATATTAGATGTCAAATTATTTATTAAAAGGATAAATGGAATATTAGGCCCCACCTAAGCCCATTTATCTATTACATAAATTAACTCTACAAGATTCCATTTTATTGAAATTGTAGAATTAATTATGTGATTTAAATTTTTGAAAACTAATTTAAAATTGAAAAATTGAAAATTAGAAGCTTGAAAGTGAAATTTGAAAATTGATAATTTTGAAATGAAAATTGAAATTTGGGGATTTTTGAATTGAGATATTGGAAATTAGAAATTAGGAAGTTGAATTTTATAAATTTGAGATTTGGAAATTTGCAATCTAGAATTTAGAAATTTGAAATTGTGAGACTTGAATTTTGAAATTATGACACTTGAATTTTGAAATTGGGAAATTGTAATTTTGAAATTGAAAACTTGAAAATTTGAAATTGGAAAATATGAGACTTTGAATTTTGAAATTAAGGCACTTGAATTTTGAAATTGGGAATTTTTAAGTTTAAAATTTGAGATTTGGAAATTTTAAATTGGAAATTTGGGTACTGAAATTTGAAATTGAAAACTTGAAAATTTGAAATTGGAAATTAAGGGACTTGAATTTTGAAATTATGGTACTTGAATTTTGAAATTAGGAATTGATAATTTTGAAATTGGAACTTGAAATTTTGAAATTAGAAATTAGAAATTAGAAATTGGGGGAGTTTAATTTTGAAATTAAGGCACTTGATTTATGAAATTGGAAACTTAAAAAATTGAAATTAGAAATTTAAGGACTTGAATTTTGAAATTAGGGTACTTGAATTTTGAAATTAAGAATTTGTAATTTTGAAATTGGAAACTTGAAATTTTTTAAATTTGGGATTTTGGGGACTTGAATTTTAAAATTGAAAATTTGAATTTTAGAAAATGAGAATTTGAGAATTTGAATTTTGAAATTTGGACACTTGAATTTTAAAAATTGAGAAATAGAAATTTAGAACATGAATTTTCAAAATTTTGGGATTTAAATAAATTAAGGGTGGGTGGGTGACAGATCATATGTTAAGAAAAATAAAGTGAATTATTAAACAATAAAAAATCATTAACAACCAATTTAATTAAATAAATAAAAAGCAACAATATACCAACAAAGAAAATAATAAGACTAAAAATTAAATGACTAATTAAATACAACAATAAATTATATATATATATATATATATATATATATATATATATATATATATATATATATATATATATATATATATATATATATATATATAAGACAATTAATTAAAAAAATAACTATATAGAAAAAGAATTTCTAAATAACAATAAAGTCAAGGGAACTTACCTGGTAGATGGAGGGTAGCTTCCTGCCGAGTCGCTCCTGAAGCTGCATCGCCTCAAGTTTCTGGATCGTCTCAGAAGATTGCCCCAAGACCATCTTATTTTAAAAAACTTTAAGCTCGGTAATTCACTTAACCTTCCACTCAACGTAGATTTGCACTCGCGATCTCATTGCCAGTTAAAAAATTTAAACTTAAAGGACTAGTAGTGCCTAAATTATAAAGACTTATGTTTCAATTATTTTAAAAATATTTAAATAAGGGTCACTTAGGCCCTCCCACTTTTTGGTGGGGAAGGCACATGGTCTTTCCTCCCTCTTTATACCAAGGGGAAAGGGAAAGGAGGTCTCTCTCTTTTGTTTATTTACAATATGGGATTGTCTACTACAAAGGAAGAAATTGTCTAAAACTCCAAATTTGAGGATCTACAATGGGTGTTTATTTTGTTTTTTTGTTTTTAACATAATGCTGAATATAACTTTTGTTCTGAATACTTGATAGGATTATGCATTTAGTAGTCTTTTTTTTGAAAAAATAAATCTTTTAATTTTTATCAAAATTTTGAAATACTAATTTTTTAAATAAAAATTTGAAAATATATATGTTTTTATTTAATTAGCATGAAACAATGATGAAAGTTTCAATTGTCCATAGAATATGATTTTCTCATTATAATAACTAGTTTTTTCTTAATAGAAAAAAAATATTTTAAAAAAGGCATTAAGAAAAAGCCAAATATTAAAGAGGCACTTGTTTTTTAATCAATAGAACTTTTATTTAGCTGAATGCTAAATAAGATTTTATAGGATTTGATGATGCTTTTTCAACCGTGAATCGGGCTGGGAGCGTGGCCGGATTTGCTCGACGGCCTGGTCGACTCTAAAGGCTGACCTCTCGCAAAACCAGCAGCAAAGGATCTACGGGGCTCGCCTGTCGGCTGCTCGACGCCTGCCATTCTTCCCGCGGTTATCAACCGCACGGTTTCGTGCATATGTCTCATACCTTCAATCGATGGGGCATTTTAAGATTTATACCTGACGATCGCGACAACTTTCCTAATGACGACGCATAATCGAATAAGATTCTTCCTTACAGGATGAAACAATATTCCTCCCACTGAGTGAGAGATTTTCTTTCCTTATCGTAAACCGATTAATAAGGGATAATTGATGACTTTCCCAGTTGGATGATGATACGATATTCTTCCCATTGGATAAGAGATTTTCTTTCCTTATTGTTAACCAATAATTGATGACTAAACTAGTTTGATGATGATACGATATTCCTCCCATTGGGTGAGAGATTTTCTTTCCTTATTGTTAACCGATTAATAAGGGATAATTTGATAAGAATAATTGTGGAAATATTATGTTTTCCTAATTGGTGGAGATCGAGCATTTTCCTTTAATTCAATTCTTTCGATACATTACCGTACTTTTGAAGCAGGAATCTGGGCCCTTGTTTCAGCCTATATTCGGGGGATGTTATCATGGCCTATCACAAGATCGCCTGCTTTTTAATCCCATTTTTGGCTTCAAGGCCTCGGGCCTACAAGACTCATTATTTCAAACCCCATCAGTTGCCCCCCAACCTTTGACTAAGCGAGCGTAGGCAAGGGTTGTATCGCTTCTCGGATCAGGCATTATATCCACGTGGCTACTTAGGAAGGGTTTGATTAGTTTTATCGCTCTTTTTATTGTCTTGCCAATTTGAGTCGCTGCTTTGTACGTTACGCCTTCCCGAATCGAGCTACTGCCCCCGGCTATTCTACCTGGGCTAGCCGAGCTCAAAATCGAGTCGCTGTCTCCCGGGCCGCTGCATTTTCCGAACCGGGAAGCTACTGGGCTCCGGCTATTCTACTCTTGGCGCTGAAGCTCAAAATCGAATACTGCTCTCAAGAGCCGCGTTTTCAATCGAGCTACTGCTCTCGGGCTATTCTCGCCCGAGCCGCGAGTGCTCTTTGAACTGAGCTATTCACTCCCTTGAAACCGGGAAGTCGCAAGACTTCCTTTAAACCGAGCCATGGCTCCTTAGCTACTTTACTCTCTGAAACCGAGCCACATGGCCTTTAAACCGAGCCGCAAGGCTCTCCCGAAACTGTCAAGACTCCCAAATCAGCCGCAAGGCTTTCGAACTGCCAGCATATACTCTTGAAACCAGCTACGTTCTTGACCATGGTCTCCTAAGACGCCACCTTGAGTGCCAGTTCTCAGAATATGGTTTACGAGGCTCCCGAGCCATGGCCCTGGGGGCTCCAAGACCTTCTCTGAGCGCTATGTCTGAACCCGAGCCATCGTACTTCCAACGGCTTCTTCCCGAGACAAGCGTTTTCGCTAACCGAGTAGCCGGGCTCGAGGGCTTCCCCGAGTCGTTGCCCGCAACCGAGCTACAAGCTTTCGGGCGCCGAGGCCTTCCCAGCCGTTAAGCTCCTACAAACCGAGCCACCGGGCCTCGGGCACCGAGGCCTTCCAGCCATTAAGCCCGCAACCGAAAGGCCGGGCTCCCGGGCGCCGAGACCTTCTTAAGCCGTTAAGCCTACAAACTGAGATATCGGGCTCCTGGGCGCAGACCCTCCTCGAGCTACATGGTCTGGGTGGCTACTTGGCCTTCCTTGAGCAAAGAGTGCTCCTCAGAATATGAGCCACAGTTCTTAGCTACACGGCTCGTGGCTACTTGGCCTTCTAGGCTATTCCCCGCCTTGAGCAATTGCTCAAATCGAGCTGCTTGGGGACTTCGAGCTACATGGCTCCGTGACTACTCGCTCTCGCGCTTACGCTTCCGCGAACCGAGCTTCCGGGCTCCTGGTTACATGGCCCGCGGGCTACTTCGCCTTTTCGAGTTGTTACGCTTTTGCAAATTGAGTTTTCGGGGTTCTCGAGATACATGGCTCGTGCGGGTTACTACTTGAAACAACACAACTCGCGACTGAAGCCAGTTCGAAGCATGGTTCGTACTATGGCTCGCTCGAACTGAAGGCCAGGGTTTCGAGCTAAGCATTTGCCTGCGGGCTACATGCCTTCGCTTCGAGCTGCACTCGCGAATCGAAGCACTAGCTCCCGGCGCTTGGCCGCTCGCTACATGGCCTGCTCAACCGAAAGCCATTGGCCTCTGAAGCTACGGCTCCGCGCGCTACATGGCTCGCTCGAACGAAGCCGCTGGGCACCAGCCATTGGGCTCCGTGGGCTACGCCCTATTCGACCGAGCCGCTAGGTTCGCGCCGAGGCCTTCAGCCGCGGCTCGCAAACCGGCTTCGGGCTCCTGGGGCGCCGAAGCCTTCGAAATAAGGCGCTCGCAAATCAGCCCCGGGCTCGGAAAGCATGCGGGCGTGCGGCTACATGGCCTCGTCGACCGAGCCACTGGCTCGCCGCCGGCGCTTCAGCCATAAGCTTCTACAAATCGAGCTATTGCCTTGAAGCATGTGGCCCGTGTACACGCCTTTTGAGTCAGCATGCCTACGAACCGAGATTCTCGTTTTCGGCGCTACTGGGCTTCGTGAGCGCACGGCCTCGTTTCAGCCGCTACGCCGCGGAACCGAGCTACCGCCTCGAGCCATCGCCTCGGCTACTCGCTCGCGGCTACGACCGCTTCGGCGCTATTACGCTCGCGGAATCAGCCACTGCACCTCTGCCTACTTCTGGGCCGCGGGCTACATGGCCTGCTTCGAAGCCGCCGCGGCCATGGTCCGAGCTACCGGAAGCTCCTCGAGCTACTTCGCTCCAGCGGGCTACATGGCCTATTTGAGCCGTTACGCCCGCGAACTGCCCGCACTTTGCCTCCGTACATGGCTTTCGCTCGAATCGAGCCGCTGGGTTTCGAGCGCCATTTCGCCCGTGGCTACATGGCCGGTTTGAGCCGAAGCCGCCGCTCGAAGCACTTGGCCTGCGGGCTAATGGCCTATTCGACCAGCCGGGCTTCGAAATGCCGCCTGCGGGTTACACATGACCTCGGGCCAGCGTTACGCCGCGAATCGAAGCACGGCCTGCGCTACTACCGCTCAATCGGAGCCATTGCCCGCGGGTTACATGGACTGCTCGGGAATCTAAGCTACCGGGCTCGAAAGCACGGCCCGTGGCTATACGCCTGCTCGAATCGAAACAAGCTGGGCTCGCGCTATACGCTGTTCAACCGAGCCGCCGCCTCGCGCCCGCCTGCGGGTTACATGGTCTCTGCTTCGGAAAGAAGACGCTTTCACGACCGAAGCGCCACGCAGTTCCCGAGCATCCGTGCGCCCATTTGATTTTGCATATCGAGGTATTTCCATGGGTCTGTCTGCCGAATCGCCTCGATCTACGATTCAACTTCACGAAAGCCGGGAAGCGGCAAAGACCGACGGAATGGAGACTTGGCTCGCTGCGACAAGCGCCCATGCAGACCGAGTCGACATTTTATCTGCACTTTTATGTGGCCGATTTTCTGTCACGTCCCTCGAACTCGTCTCCCACGACCTCCTCGTCATGATCCTCTCCCCGAAGGTCAGGCGGATCATGCTCCCCGGTGTGGCTTAATTTCCCTTCTCTATCCACTTCACGGCGGTTTATAAGGTTGCCTTTCCCTGCACGTGGTTTCGCCCTTCGCCCGTCATATTTGCCCGTGGAGTCAGTTCCAACTCTTTCGCCTAGTGTTGGTCAGCGACGCGAGCGCCCCACATCGCCCGCGGTCGCCTCAGATCGCTCTAACGCGCCTCCTGGAGGCCTACCGTCCACCTACCGGGCCGGCCCTCAGATCCGGAGGATCAAGGCCGTCTTTACTGCGGTTTCGGTCGATACCATCACCGCCGAGGTCACTTTATTTGTGAAGGAACCGGCTGCCCTACGCACACGCCAAACCGATGATGCTTTTTCACCTGGACCGCCAGCCACACCGGATTCACTGGCCGGCCGCGACTCCGCACTGGACTCCTCCGCAAAACAAGAAACAAAAAAGACGTACGGCTCGCCTTGCCGCCGCCACCCGATGCCTAAGCCGGCTCTTTCCCCGTGGGAAGAGAAGATCAACCGCTTAGTGAAATCGAACTTCGCGCATAAGTCTGCGACCTTTCACCGACGCCTCGTATTTATAACTGATGATCATGACAACTTCCTAATGATTTACTATTAACAATAATATCTTTCCTTATCGAGGATGATTATTTGATATTCCTCCCACCTGGGTAGAGATTTTTCTACTTATCGTAGAAACCGATTAATAAGAGATAATCGATGACTTTCCTACTGGACGCATTTATACGATATTCCTCCAATCAAGTGAGAGATTTTCATTCCTTATTGTTAACCGATTAATAAGGATAATTTGATATTGCAATAATTTAAATATTATGTTTTCCTAATCAAAGCGAGACTGCAGATTTTCCTTTTAATATGAAATTCCTTGATTACATTACCAACCTTTCGTTTACGAATCAGCCTCGCTTTAGCTATATTTGTGTGATGCTATCATGGGCCTATTGCTGTGATCGGGCCCGTTTATCCCGCTGGGCTCGTGATTCGTCGTTACACCTATTATTTTTAAACTCCATTAAGACAAGATAAATCGTTTGCTTTTTAATATTATATTTCCTTATTAAATATGCTCGTTTTGTTTTTATATTGCTAAATTATCTAATATATTAAAAATAAATAAATTATGTGAGCACTTGTTTATGTGATGATGGTATAAGTTTGATTTTTTATAAAGAATATAATACTTAATCAAACACTTTGTACAATCAAAACCCAGACTTATCATGTTTTCTTTTCAAAGCTAGTCCAGCACCTGTAAACAACAAGTCCTGATTCCATATACACTGGGTATACACACTTGAAAAGAAACCGTCATCCACATAAGAATAATAAAAGATATTGTCAAAATGAAAAAATGAATGAAGTCTGATCATGAATGAAGCCAAAATTTCTCACAATCATCTTTATTGAAGCTACATGTGCAACATAAAGCAACAGTATGGTATAATAGTCAACATATTATAAAAATGCAACGATAAAATTGTCATATTATAATAATTATTGTTATTCATCCCATTAAAAAAGATTTATTTATTTGAGCTCAATGAATATGTAACTCAAAATAGTAATATACAAAATTATAATTTAAAACAATAGAAGAGATTATGTCTAAAATATCGGATCTTAAAATACTGGTAACATCTCAGCATGACTTTTTTCTTTTTGATTAAAAACAAATGATTTTGTTTTTCTGTTTCAAGAATTTGAAAAATCAAAAACATATTATGTAATGAAAAAAATAAGAGAACAACTGAGTTAATTATTAAATAAGTTAAAATAATACTTCCTCTGTTTGTCATCAGTAATTCAAACTGACAAATAGTTAACATGAGTTAATTGTTTTTAATATTAAACATCTTTTGATTTAAAATACTTATAAACAATAACTAATATAAAACAATATCGATATACTGATCTAAAATCACAATAAATAAACATCTTCCTTAATCATTAAGGTAAGCCATAATATCTCTCAGAGCATAGTTTTTGGGTGAGGAAATTTCAAAGAGTGAGATGCTGGGGTAAAGCACCGCAAAACATAAGATCTGATCCAAGTTACATGTGGTTAACTGACTGAGTTTGAGAGTTCATAACATACAAACCTAAACAAAAACAGTATAAATGAGATTGAATAAGGCCTTTGATTTGATATGGAAAAAGATGATATATTATGAAGAAATGAGCCAGTCAACAAAGAGTAATGCAAGTGTACAAGAATAAGTAACGACACTTACAAAAAATGAAATAAAAGCGTATAGATAGATGATAGCAATAACGTGGTAGAGCAAGAACCTCTCTGAAACTGGCATGGCAAAACAGAGGAGTGAAAGATATATGCGTGAAAGGTTCATGTCGCCCTCACACTTTGGTCGCCTGATAAATCGGTGGATGCTGAATAAGAAACGACTATTTCTTCTTAACCCTTCATCTTCCCCTCCGTCCCGGCACAGAAAGTGATATGAGGAAGCAGCAAAGAAAATAACAAACCCGTAGGCTGGTTCCTGAAGAGGTGGGCACTCCTCGCCTGATTCGTCCCAAATCCAACTGATTCGCCCGCTCACCCTGAGAAACGATAAAATGAATCCATGGCCTGACCTTCAGTCCAGTGCCCAAAGTTCCTCAGCCGCCACAGTAGCTTTTCTTTAGCGTTGACGTTTTAGCAAAGAAGGTACTGCTCAAAGAAAAGCCGCCTTCGTTCCATTTCAGTCAACCATCCTCGCTACCATACTCCTGCCCATCCGTTGTTAGCTTAGTGAATGTCACCCGTGGTGGGCAATTGTGTCAGATCCGTTTCTGCTTTGAGGAATATCCTATGGTTGGTTGGTGAGAAAAGGTGGGAAATCAAAGTTTAGATTCAAAGTTTTGTCTTCTTTTTATCCAAAATAGTACTGAGAATTATGGTTTAATTTATTGGGGCTTTTAGGATTGTCTGTTAGTGTGACTATGAGAAATTCTTGAACTCCCTTAGATCAGATTCGATGGTGTTGGTGTTGTATTATGGTTTTGTTAAGTGTTTCATTTGTTTCTCTTGGTTTAACGGCGGCCGTTATGTAAGCTTCTTGAATGTTTTCTTCAATATGTCGTAACTCGTAATGGTTTGTCCATATTTCTACAGTGTTCTTGTTAGTTGATTAGATGCGTGTTTAGGGTTTTGCTTACTTCAAACTTAGTATTTGTTAGATGTTGCCGTGATAATACAGGAGTAGTAAATTTTTCTGTTACAGAATACACATGGAATTTTCACACGTAAAAAATGATAAATTTTCTTCTTCTTCTTCTTCTTTAAAATTAGGCTAAGGCTGTGTTTTACAGTAAGAATCAGAAGGTGCTTAAAATGTATGACTTTTTTTTGAAGGGGGTATAAGAGTATAAACGCCGAATACGTTGCTAAAAGGCCAGACCTGGCCTAGGGCTTAACAAAAATCAATATCCATACCTTACTTAGAGCTTAACTAATCTATAAAATCAATCATGGAGAATCTCCTATGTACACTCTAAGCCACTCCCAAAAAAAAGTATATAAATGATGTTTGAAATCTTGATTAATTTTTTTTCCCTGGTGTTCTCGAACTATGTACTTCAATTTCTCTTTCCACTTAGTTCAAAATAAGCAAAAAAGATCTGTTCACCAAGCTTTTGTTCTTCTTCTTTCCAACAAAGGAGCCATGCTAGCTAAGAAAAAATTCTTTTAACTTAGAGCATCACCCACTGGACTCTAAAGAGAGCACTAATTAACTGTCATAACATGATTGTTCTGAAACCATGAAGGAAGATGTGATTAGCCATTCCTTCTTTCCCTTTGCTCGAGTAGCATCCATTTGGCATCTTCCAAATCTCTCCTTCTGGCTGTTTTAGTGCCATTATTCTATCCCATCTGGCTTCATGATCTAAAATGATCCTCATTGGGACATATGGATCCAAAAATGCATTAGAGGAATGCCTGCATCCTTTCATTTGATGAGAAGAAATATGCAAGGATTTAACTGTGAATCGGTCCCTCATTGAAATTTGCTAAAATATATCTTCCTCTATATTTGCACTAATTGGCTACGTTGTGGCTCTCACTTACCATCTGACAATTTGTTCTCCCTGTGGTCTTTTTTCAATTAAGTTGAGATTGCTATTTTATTTCAACTTAACTCTTGTCATATGTGGCCTCTTCTCTTTTTGTCTTCTAGTATGTTCTTGCTAGAACCATGTCATGCGTATGGGAAGCATAAATGTTGATTTTTTTTTACCTATTATGAATTTGACCTGTGTCAGGTGTTGTCTGCCCCTTGACACCATTGCATGCCATGGAGACAAGGACTTGTGCTTGGGAGTTGAGTCAACTCAGTTGTATTTAGATTGGTCTCCTTGTGATTGCGGGCAGACAGTTTCTTCTTTATGGTCCAATCTATTACTACTGCTTGGATGAGAAATATGTTAATAGTTACTTCTTTCCTTTTTGGCTTTAGGGGATCATAGACATGGTGCACTTTATGTGAAGTTATTCCTGAACTGAAGTATCTTTTATTTTTGCCTTTAATTAAGACGATGATGCAATGCCACAGGCCTACAAATGTGCTGTACAATCCATAATGATCCACTTGTTGTTGAATTTTTTACAAGCCTGAGCAGGATTCTGGTTACATATACCTTCTTCGACGTTTCAAAAACATGGCCTCTCCTTTAAAAATAGATAATTAAAAAGAACAAGCACTTTTTTGTGTGGGACTAGTTAGTTCCTGCAAAAGTAGGATTTTTTGTGGGAAGCTTGGTGGGGCAAGGTTTTGACTTTGGATTAGCTAAAGAGAAGAGGATTCTCCCTTGCTAATAGATGCTACCTTTGTGGGGAAGAGGAGGAGAATATAGACCATCTCCTTATACTATGCCTCGAAATAAGGACTTTGTGGTCCTCTTTGTTGACAACCTTGGATATTGCATGGGTGACACATTTGCTGACTAAAGATGTTATAATTAACTAGAACAAGATTCCCTTAAGGAAAGATGATCGCAAGAATTCGAGGGCTACTCTTTGTTGCTTGTTTTGGGCAATTTGGAATGAGAGAAACAAAGTGGTTTTCGAAGATGAACAGTTCTCACTAAGACTAGAATTTTTTTATATATTCCTTGTGTTCTTGGGCAAGATTAGTCGCTTTGTGATGATTTCCTTTATACCAGAAGTTGGTGCATTTGGCTAGGCCTAAGAGGGGGTTGGTGTTTTTGCTTTGTTTCCTTTGTATAGGCTCAGTCTCTGGCTGTATACTTCCTGTATACTCTTTTTGGGGTTGTTTTGGTCAGCCCTCTTAATGAATTCCCTCTTGCTTATCAAAAAAAAAAAAAAAAGCACTTTCCTTTGCAAGACATTTTGCTAGCATCAATCATTTTTTTTAAAGAATTATACATAGAAGGAAATCAGGAATAAAACATCAAAGAAATAGCTTACAAAAGGATGCCAGAGGATCAATTACAGAATGTTGGCTAATTTCTATGAAAATCACTGTTATTAATCCCTTTAATGTTTTACTATAATGGGGGGAAATGATTAACATTCTAAGCTGATACTCAGAACTTAGGAATGGTCTTCCAAACTATTAGTAGCCTTAGCAGTGGATGCTGGATTATAAGAAGTTTTATAATATGCGGATGATCAACAGAGGATAAACCACTAGAGAATTCTTTTTCGTTATTTCAATTCTGTGATTTTAATTGCGCCAACTAAACCAAAGAAAGAAACTTTGCACAGGATGGGGATCTGCTGCCACAATTTCACAGAAAATACAAAGCTTCCACTCTCAATCAAAGAGAAGGAAAAAATTGCATGAAAACTCTGGATCTATCAAGAAGACACTTTCGTTATTTCAAGTACTCCTGTGTGGGATTTTTAATTATGGCCAACCAGATCAAAGAAAGAAACTTTGCTCAGGATGGGGATCTGCTGCCACAATTTCACAGAAAATACAAAGCTTCCACTCTCAATCAAAGAGAAGGGAAAAATTGCAAGAAAACTCTGGATCTATCAAGAAGACACTTTATGGGTGTATTCTCTCTATAACACTTTCCATGTGCCACTGTCCATTCTAGTAGGACCAAGCATTGGCCATCCTTCTGCAGTGGTTTTCCAGCCTTTTCTCCTTCTTTTTGCCTATTGTCATTATTTCATTTATTATATCTTGATCAGCACGTATAGATCTAGGCATGCATTCTTGAGATGAGAGCCATGCCAATTCCTAGGTTTTGGACAATGCACCATCATGTGCATTCCTGATTAGGATGATTTTGATGATCTACATCAAGAAAGGAATTACTATTTATATGCAAACTTTGGATTTCTTAGAGAAGCTTATAAATAAGGTTAGTCAATGTAAATCAAGTTAATGCATTGATGGATGTTAATAATATTATGTCGTTTAATTGCAAGTGTCGTAATCCTCAATGCTATGACTCAATTGATTTTCTTCTAGCTGGAACTTTTGGAAAGCTTTAGTGAGCTTCCAAGGTTTCCATCTCTTATTCATTGTATCTTCTCTCTCTATATTTTTTTAATTTTATTTTTCCCTGCCATAATTTTATTAGCTACTGATCTCCTTATACACTAAAAATAGAAAGCCTAGTGCACCTATTTGATTGTACTGTCAGATTTCCAGATATTAACAATATTATCCTAGGTATCTGATACTCTGTAGAATATATGAGGTATAGATTTAGTACTATTTGATTATTTATTTTTGATTTGATTTATGTAATCTAGTATTATATAAGATTATCTGTTTCTAGATTTAACATTCATCATAGAGATAGTTAGAGGTATATTAACATGTCTTAGCAATTAGTGATTCATTATATGCTGTTAGTTTTACTATTATGATAACATAAATTTTTGTTTATAAAAAGAGCATGGGCGTGAGTGGATATAGTCTTTGGTAGTATGAGGTAACAACACCCAAAATATTTTTAAGAGATTCCTAATATTAAGGAAATTCAAAGTGATCTCAAAAATTAATTGCTGAAGAAAATAGGCTGAGAGCGACTAGAACCTGTAGGGGATTCCTTCATCTTAATGCTATAGCATCTTTCCTTTTTGGGCAGGAATTATCATCCACAGTGGGACAAATCAGATACCAAAGTACCCTTGTACGCATATGTGAAACATAATACAATTATAAAAAGATTCTGGGGCATTTTTGAAGCATAGATTCTGGAGTGCATTGCTTCTTCACTTTTCTCTCACATGTTAATCAAATAAAACATTTGTAAATTGGTATACAGGACAGATGTTGTCCAAAAAGCTCTTCTATTTCAGAAAATTATTTTCTGTTGATTTTACTCTTTTTGTTTATTCCTTAGATGTCTTTTTGATCTATCTATTTCTAGTCCTCTCATTCTTATTTGAGTGTTTGAGATTATTGTTCACTTCTGCAACAATTTTCCTTGATTGAAGAAAATATTTGTTGAGATTTATTGCATCTGACAGTTTGTCTGATAGAACCACTGTCATGTTGACATGTCATGATTGCTTCACCCTTCCAATTCATACATATCATGCCGCTATAAGTATTGATTCACTTCATATTCATATCTGGTATTGTTATTTTTAGTGGCCTCAACAGACTGTATCAAATGGCTAAACAAGCCTGCTTAATTTGCTAATTGGACTTTGAAACTTCTATTAAGCACCAGTTATTCTTCTGACTTATGGGAATAATATTATTTGTTAACATTTATTCTGATCTATTTATGCTTTCATAATGTGAATATTGCAAATATTTCATAGATAATATTGTTCAAAGTATAAACATTTATTGTACCTAGTCTATATTGGCTACTGCTATGATATTTTATGTTGGTGTTTAATTTGGTCCTGGCAATTGAGCTCTTCAGGGCCTTGATTGAATTGGCTTGCTACTTTGAGAACTATAGCTGGATGCATAAATTAGAAGCAACTTTGCTAAGTTTTGACTTTTGAGCTTGCCTACAAATTCTTGTGAATCGTTTCTCATATTTATGCTCTCTGATACTGTGCATCTTGCAAATCTAATCAATGCATAGAATGTCCCTTACAATATAATGGAAAAAGTGGAACTATAAAGGCAAAATTGGCTGTTGGGCTCTGACATTACATTTAGTTACTTGATTTTTTTTATTAATTTTCTGGATATATATATATATATATTGCCTATGGTTTGTTGAATATTTGCTCTTATATATCTTCTGTAAATACTAAAATTTTCTTATCACTCTTGTTTCCAGTTCTGAGAATGGAACTTGATATTCAAAGGTTCCTGCAGAACCCTGGTCAACAACAATTTGAGTTCCAACATTTCCCCACTTCCTACCTTCGTCTTGCAGCCCATCGTGTTGCCCTACATTATGGTCTACTGACCATGGTTCAGGACAACAGTGTGGATGGTCTGGCAAATAGAATTGTGGTCATAAAAACAGCTGAAAGCAGATGCCCTGCAATCTGTTTGTCTGAAATTCCTGCTAAACAATCAGAGGATGAAAAACCTGAGCATATTAAAATTGCAATCAGGCCTAGACCTAACAAAGCATCCTTGAATGAAACAAATGAAAGTATCGAAACTGAGTTCAATCAAGGAGGCGAGGCAGCTGCATTTATTTCCGCATCCTAAGACTTTAGATGATTTATCGTTCTGTCCTAGCAGGATGGAAAAATTTGAAGTTGAACAGACAATGCAACTCGAACAACCAGAAACATTAGATGCGAACAAACCCATCACGTTTAATTTTCTAGAGACAGAGAATCAACTGGACTACCACATTCAGTGGTCACACCCATCACCTGATCATTTGCGTTTGCTGGTTAACACATCCGGCATCGGATCGATTCCCGCTGTCATTCACTCGGTTTGTTTCGCCGATTTTATTTACGTCCGATTGTCACCACACACACAATCCCAGAAGATTTATCACTCACGCACCATCGTCCTCACGAATACGACTTACATTTAGTGTCGATTATTTGGACGTTTGATTTTTGCAGCATTTAACTGAGAAATTTGGTGTTATTGTCGATCATCTGATACGGAAACTGTGGTTCATGATATACTAAATAGATTGATTTTATCACCCATCCGATTATCGAGGTTTGGGGGCAAGGGATGGGTTAAAGGAGGGCTAATTTGCTTTCCAACTCATAGTTTAAAATCTTGGTCAAGATGGGTATGACTCGGCCGAGTTGCATCTGCCTCAGCCATGATTGATTCAGGACGGATACTCGAATCCGAATATTTGGTCAACTTGTGAACAAACTTGCTTAATCAGATAGAAACTTGCTTAATTGTCTGAATGTTTTTGCAATTATTTTATTTAGAATATATTTGATAACAAAAAAATGATGTTTATTTTTTTAAGATGATTTCTAGATGTATTTTTTTATAATTATCGAAAGTATTTTTAAAAAATCTAAATATTTAATTTTATAACTCAATAAATCCACTTTTTATTAATTTCACCCTCAGTAATATATATTTAATATAAAAAAATTAAATTATTTTTTTGTATTTTACATTGAAAATCATTTTTGAAAGATATGTTTTTATCATAAGTCAAATAATTTTATATTTTATCAAATTTTAATTTTATTTACTTACATTTCTTTTCATATTTAAATTGTATTTTTATTTTATTTTTGTGTATCATTTGATATTAATATAAGATGTTGAGACTGATGTGTGTTGGGACTCATCAAATCAGTGGCTGATGAGTCCTTAATTTAACTATGCATTGTGGTCAACGCTTTATCACAATAAACTGATTTTCGAACTTGTACGTGCTGTTTGGGTTAGGTTTGATGGCAAGGGGACTAACAGGGATTAAAAGGAAGGCCTTAATTTGCTTTTGAACTGTGTTGTTGTCAATGTGCTTTCACATTTTCCTAAATCTCATTTCACTTACCCAAAGAACAAGGATAATTCCTAAATATAGTTTCTTCTTGGGATTGTGATGCAATGTAATTCTAATAACTTATTTTAGAGTCATTATTTCTGAATGTTATTTTGACTTCATGGTGCATTGTATTATCAAATTATCAAGTGGATACATACTGATATTACTTAACAAATGAATCCTGAATCCAAACTGAATTGCCTTCTGAATCAATACAGATACGTCAGGAACCTTCCTACAAACCAAAGCTTTAGCTTGGTGCCTTTCGATGTGCAAAAGATTCAACTCCCATTTCTGCAGTATGATACTGGTTTTCCTCAGTTGGGTCAGATGCAAAGGACTCAAGCTTCCCTCAACTACAGGCCTTCGAACCCAATCATGAACCCTTTCTCTGCGATGGGACTTAATCAGACATCCAGGGATGCTGTTTATCTGCAGTGGCCTAGTCATTCAATGATGTATGCTCACTCTTATGAGCAGTTTAGGCATGCTGTTTTCCAGGTAAACTACACAGTTCCTCTATTACATTATGTTGTCTAAAAAATCACGTAGCCAAATGAAGAGTTCCTGGAGAGTTCTCCAGATTAAAAGTTGGTCATCCAAGAATTGATCGACTTAATTGCTTGCTTTCAGGCATTATACAAACTATATTGTATGCAGTTCTTCTACCAAGTGTCTTATAAAGCCTTTCTCTAAGTCTTCTATTATTCTTGAAATTACATTTGAGTAGAATTGTTGAAAGAAACTGTCAATATTTGGCTGTCCTGCTATGACCAGCATGCTTTCTTTCGCTTTTGAAACAGTGTATTTTTTATTATTTTTTTGGAGGGAGCACATCTCTCTTCAAAATAGTTTGTCCACTCCACTGCTTTATCCATGTCACTGAAGACATTTATTTTCTGGGATTTAGTAGTAAGCATAAGAGATATATCATTAAAGTGTCCCATCTACCTTTTGTCTTAGATGAAAGGATTGAGGTAATCGAAAATTACGAGTTTCTTGAAATGATATATTGCTTTTGTCACATTTTTTGCTCTCCTAATCCATTATTGATTACACTTTTATGAGAGCTAAATTCGAAACGATGACACTATTATGGAACTTGTGTTTCTATGTGAAAACAGTTTGGAGAGATTTATGGCTTTTTTGGTGTGATATTATGTTCGTTATTCAAGACACTTTTTAGGTATCTCATTATTTCCTGTTACATTTGCGTCATTTGGGAATAATTATATTTACCTTTTCTTTGCAGGCTCCTTTCTGTCAGCAACCTCTGAGCTTTGATTACTCCCAGAACCATTAAATGACACAATATTATGTGGAGGATTTTATGTATGACTGATTTCCGTTTGAATTTCTTGTCCATTTTTTTGGACTGCTCTCTGATTGTGTAGGCCCATTGTCTTATGTGTTTTTTTTTTTTTTTTTTGGTTACTGTCGTTACTGCAGTTTAGCTTGCATCTTATGTCTCCATTTGGATCTTAATGTTAGTAAGGGAGTGAATGATAATACACTACTTTCCATCTGACTATAATCCCGCACGTGGAACTATTTGACTTGATAGAGGAGTGTTGTTATTAGGAGTAGTATTATATACGTATTAATTTGTCTCTCCCTCTCTCATTAATTTGAGCGTGGGTGGGCTCCTGTGAAACCCAATGCCCAGACAATGGCTGCCCCAGGGCAACACCCCTAATGGGGTATTGCGTGTGCACCAAAATCATAAAAGACACCCCAAGCTTCAAATTTTTGTTTTACGTTTCGGTGAAAAGAAAAGGCCTTACTCACATGGGCTTGAGGATTTTATAATAAGCTGATAGATGATTTTATTTAAAATATAGGACACTAATTCAATTATAAGTTTATTTTGAATGGTATCTGCGTGGATGATGAGAGCATTCATTCCCCTAACAAGTTTGCTTAACTGTCAGATGGAAATTTTTTGAGGGAGAGGTGGGGTTGGTTCCACTGAATCTGGATTATAAGTTAGGTAAGGAAGCGAAGTTAAAACGTTGATGTTGTTGTCATTTTATTAGTAGCTAGTAGTGATTGTGGTCTTCACATGTCTTATTCTATCTTTTTATTAAAGGCTTTTTAATTTTTAATTTATAAACTGGCAAATGATTGGCCTGATTTACTAATCAAATATGATTTTTTTTTTTATTTATAAAAAATGGAAGATGAAGGGATAGGGGAGGGGTGGGGGTGTTTGGTACTTGGTTGATGATTTTTTAATTTATAAAGTGGCAAATGATTGGCCAGATTTACTGAACAAATCTTTTTCTTTTTTTTTTTCTTTTTTTAATAATTTATAACAATGGAAGATGAAGAGGAGGGGGTGGGGTACTGGATGATGATACAAGTACTAGTCTTTGAACATATATCATTATCAGACAGGCTGGGGAGGGGGTCCCGACGACAAATAAGAGTGGGATCATGGTTATGGTTGGCATTTGTCTCTTCTCCCTTCTCTCTCTCTCTCTTGCTGGATGAGTGATCTGATCTGATCTGAAAAAGTTTAGGTTTCATGTTTACACTACTGTTCTGTTGTGCCCTACACACTTAGACTAGAATGGATTGGAGTTACTTATGATGAAGACTAAAGATGTCTCTGATGTGATTCCTTCCCCCCCCTACAAACTTTTTATTATGTGGATGTGGTCCACATCACATCTCCACCCCCATACCCCTCCATCTGTTTTGTTCAATTATTTTTCCAAAAAGGCATAACACCATTCTCCTGCCTAAGCTGTCCCCTCCCTTCCCCTTCCTTCCTCCCCCCATAGTGATCTTATTTTTTTATCAGTAAAAATAGAATAGAGTGAGGGATAATCTTTATCCCTCACTTTTTACCCCAAGGGACTCTTTTTTCGGTTTAAATAAATAATTTTTTCCACGGCATCCAAAAAAATAGAAAGAAAAAAGGTAGGCCGGGTTGCCAGATTTGAGCATGACGTTTTGCGGTGACCGGTGACCGGTGACAGAAGAAACCTCTTACTTACTCCAATCAGAAAGAAGGCAGTTTCTAATCCAATGTATTTATTCCTCCTAATGGCGCTAAAAGATAAACCCCCAAAAGTTTCATGCCTTTCTTCAAGCTGGGAGTTATTGACATCCCCAAGCCAAAAATAAAAAAATCTCTCCCCCAGGTTTCTCCCATAAACCTCTGCCTGCGAAGAACGTGATGCGTGTATATTATATATATATATATATATATATATGAGTATATATATATATATATATTATTGCATGTTATTATTCACGATAACGATAGTCACAGCAGTAAGTAGGATGCTTGATGTTCGGATTTTGAATTGGTAATTTCCCCTGTCAACGACGACATAACAATTCTACCTGCTTATAATTGAATGCCAAAAAAACAAAAGAATATAGAGGGATAGAACTTGAAGATGTATGGTTTTTTTTTTCCTTTCTTCTCTCTCTTTCACATAAAAACAGACTATAAAACCAGATGCCTAAGAAGATTTATGGTTGTAAACCTAAGAGGTCAGGCTGATTTTGAAATCTAAGAAAGCTACATAGCATCTGCTTTAAAAATCCATCACCTTATTCCTACAAAACCTGTAAACTAAAATGCTGTTTGATCCGCAAGAAACTCACAGGAAAAGAAAGGAGCACACGGAATATTTCAACAGTCACAGAAACAGCAACATGATCAAAGATTCAACATTCTGATTTGTATTCCAATGTCTTTTTTGAGCATTCGAATCATGACAGATTTATGGTAAAATGTGCAAGCATATTTTTACCATCACTAAAGAAAATTTTGATTGACAATCTAGGGTCATGAGTTACTCAATTGCATGAAAGAGTCCAAATTGAATCAAAACAAAGAAAACATTCTGTTTTCTATATACTTTATTAGATAAAGAAGAACTCCAATACAGGCCATACTGTGGTAACATCCCCAGCAACCGCTAAAACAGACCTCAAAAACAAAAAAATCCGCGCCCAACGAAATACATCAGAGCGACAAAAATGCCATCCAAAGTTTACTGTGATATTTAACAACTCTATAATTTGCAAATATATAAATAAATGATTGTGTTGTTGCTCCTTTCAACGGCTATATTCCATCCCATATTTAGCGTTAATTATTTTAATAAAAACATCACTATTAAAATCAGACCCCATTCGACACCTACCATTTCTAACAAAACATCATGCCACAAAACATCAGTTCGTGTCGTAAACTATAGATTTGGATAATCAGATATTTCACTAACTCCCCATTGAGTTAGCTCAAGAGGCTAAAAGCTACCCTTTTATTATGTGAGATACCCCATCATCCGTCAACAAGCAAGATAGGGATTACACATCATGACTTGAATTTTATATCCCCTCTAGCCCTAATCATCACTTTCAAGCTTCACTTTCAGCAAAATTGGTAATGGGAAAGAAAATCTTGAGAACTTGAAACTTCACCCAAATTATCACTATCAGAAAAATATCAAATGGATCAAAGTGTTCACAGTCAAAGAGTTCAAAGTGATTAAAAGCATGTCCTCTCTCTCTCTCTCTCTCTCTCTCACTATATATATATATATATATATTTCTAGCCATTTCATCCGAGAAATAGATATATATGTCATCTTTTTACACTCCAGGTATATTCCTAATGTAATTGGGTTCTTAACAGGTTCATTTAACAGTTTCTTGTAATGGTAGCATTCACAGCCTAGGGATATCATGCTCCATGGAGATAAAGGTTACAACATATTCCTTTTTGAGAAAGAAAAAATTCATGAAAAACAAGCACCAAGAGAGCCACAACATGAAAGGTATCATGGTAAAAGGTATTGGAAACAAGAACCAAAAATCTAAGATGCATAAAAGAACAGATTGAAAGAAAATACTATTTGATCATCTTATCAACTCTGGAATATGTGTTTAAAACAAAGTTAAAGTCTCAGAAGTGAATCCCTAATTGAGCAATCCCGTTCCATCACAACCAAAACATTATCATGGAGAGATGCCATCAACAAGTAAATACACAACATATGACCCAAATCTTTGTATTACTAAGGGGGCAGTAACTAAGAGAGGACTAGCATTCTTTTAAGCTAACTATGGTAGCCAAAATCTTGAGGTGAAAAAGAAGGAAATAAGGCATCAAAAATCATCCCACCCCCAGATATATTTATAGTGGTTGCTATTTTCATAGTTTTAAAGGGTGCGCCTTGGCTCAAGGCACTCCCTAGTAATAGGGCCTCACTATCTAAGACATGCACCTTATTGAAAAGGAGCGCCTTATAGACTATAGTTTTTTTTTAAAACACTTTCATTCTCAAATTTTTTAATTATATATTGAAATTTATATAATTTCACTCATTTTTTCATTGAAATTTTCTTTAAATATTAGGAATCTTTAATTATTTATTAATATAATCACATTTGGAATCATATTTGCAAAATTGGTGTGCATCCATGTCACATTTCACTCATAAAGCTCATACTTTAGGGTACTTTTGAAATTCCTGCCTAAAGAGGCCTTTGCGACTTGGTGCGCCTTGTGCATTTTAAAACTAAGGCTATTTTCAGGCTGCAATTTTCTTCTCTAGTTCATCAACCAATCAAAAGAGTGTGTAGGTATGGGCTTATTCATTTTATACTTAAGATAAGAAATAGGAAGTTATATTTTATTGTGAACATGTAGACAAACATGAATACTCAATGGATTTCATTTGCAGGGCTTAATCGGGTAGCTAATGCATCTCCTTGGATTTGATAGCATAGGGAAATAGGGACCATAGGGTGCACATGCCTTATCTTAAAACTATTAATTCATCACAGCTTAAATATTTCCATCAGTATCCTTCCACTATTGTTCCAAAATGCTACAAGTATTCCATCAAGAATTACTGAACAAGCAATAAACATACTTTAACCAAGCCTAATAGAATTAAATCTCAATTTAGATGTAACACATTCATTAATGATAAGGAATTGCTAACACAGTTGTTTATGCTTCATCAGATAAAAAGTAACACTTTATGCAAAAGATGGACCTGATTTCACAAGAAGTACACAGAAAATTACTTGAATAACTCAGCAATTTCAACAAATTTGTCTACAGTTCAATGTTCATGGAGCAATAAAATAAATTAAGCATTTCTAATAGCATTAGAATCTGTTTCTGAAAAAGATCCCACTAATATTGGGGTTTAAGTCTTCTATTGAATAACACAATGTACAACAAGTACAGCTCACCTCTAAGTAACACTAAACTAACAAACACCATGAACTAAATACCAACGCAGGAGATTCCAGGAAATTGACAAGAAACTTGGATCAAAGGCGCCGGGCTTGGACACTAACCCCAATTTTGGATATCTAGAGAACATAAGTAGCACTCATGACCAATTATTCACCTTTACCTGCAAGCTCAAAATTTAGTCAATTTGTTGCTTCAGCTACCATTGCCACCACCACTTACCAGTTATCACCAATAACAAAATCTCCCTGACAAAGAAGACTCCAATGTAAGAAAACCCATCCAACTCTCAAACTACTGTGGCATAAAGCAACCTCCAAGAAATATAGATTGACCCAGAAAGAAGACCATGCTGCCATTAACAACCTTACAGACATTATTGCCATCCACAATGACATCATGATCAATATCCGTCACCAAGAAGCCTGAAGGGGACATGTAGACTGCTACCACAATTTAATTATACACATGTAGAAGTCCACAGAGCTGAATGAGACTTGAAACGACACAACCCACCACTTATAGTTAATTTGAACAATATACCCAATAGCAACAGAAACACAGTCGCACTTTTTTTTTCCCTCTTTTCTGATGTGAAGAGGATTTTGCAGCCCAATACCAATTAGTATGGCCAAAGTTACAGACAACTAAATAACAATTAAGCCCTATACCCAACTCTACGACGTACTCTCAAACAGAGATCTCAGATTTCAGAGGACCCATAAGCTGAAGTGCTGAACTGAAAGTAAAGTAACAAAGGCAAGGCAACAGCATTTACCAAATTGAATTCAATCATCCCCAGTAGGAAAAAGAGTTAGCACCCTTCTCCCTCCAGATGCTGTAGCCGATTCCAGGTCCTCCACATAAGTTGGTACCGGACTGTGCACTGGTGCCCCCATCCTGTGAACAGGCTGTGACTGCCTTGCCAGAAAGTGATGCTCAAATTGCCCATTTGGAGGAGACCCGAAATGTCCCACCTGCCTGTGGTGATGGTACTGAGTCGTCTGCAGCTGTGGATGGGCGGCCACGGCTGCGGCCGCCACGGCCATCTGCTGGTGGTGATGATGGTGCTGCTGCAACGCGGCCACCGGAACAAAGGGCAAGAAATGTTCAGAACTGGCCCGCCCAGGATGCAGGAAATGGGGAGGCACCGGAGAGCTCGCAAACAAATGGTCGGTGGCCGGATCAGCGGCAGCCAAACCCGCACCACCCCCGGCGCCAGCACCTCCTCCACCACCGCCCCCGCCGGCTGATAGCCCCTGCATGCGTTTGAGGTAGAGGCGATACTTCTGGAGGTGACTGGCCACATTCTCCCGAGTCAACCCATCAACACTCATAAGCTGCATTATGGTCTTAGGCACCGCATTCTTGATCCCCAAGTGGGCCACAGCATCCACAAATCTCTTGTGCAGCTGGGGCGTCCACACGAGGCGCGGCCGCTTCAGGGTGCGAGCGGGCTCGTCGGCGGCGCCCCCAGACCCCAAATCACCGGAATCAAATTCGGGGGCAGAGTTGGGCTGAGGAGGAGGCGGAGCCACCTGGGGGGTGGGTAGAGACGGAGGCGGGGCTTGGGGGCTGCTGGGGCTTCGGATATCAAACGCCAACGCAAGATCACGGGTAATTAGGGTTTGAGAGAGCGGCATCAACTCGTTCGGAGAGGGAAGCTCTTCCTCCCATTGGGAAAACCAATTGGACTCCTCTTCTCTCATTATTCCCCAACCCCAATTCACTATTCCTCACTGAATTTGGGGATAATTTCAGGAAACGACAGGGGACCACCAAGACAGACACAAAAATGAAGAAAAAATTAAAAGTAAAAACAACACCGAGAAAAATTAAAATTAAGGGGGGGAGGGGAGAGGGGGCGTGAGAGATAAACAGAGAGACAAATAAGCAATTATTTCTTCCCTCTATGACTGTATCTCCAGAGAAGCCAGAGAGGAAGAGGAAGAAGGGGGATGGGAGAGAGGTTCGAGGTGGATCTTGTTTTCTTCTTTTCAGCTTTTATTAAGGGGTACTGTTGCTGCTGATGCTTTTCTTATGATTTTTATGGTTTAATTTTTCCGGGATTTGGGGGGTCTTATACTTTGAGAGTGAGTGTTTATAACATTTTTATTTTTAACTCTCCTCCACCCTTTCTACACTTCGCGTCTTTCCCACGCTCCACCATCAACGCCCACTTTCTTTTTTTTTCTTTTTTCTTTTTTTTTTTCCTCTTCTGGCTGGTGTCTTATGAGTTAGGACATTAGGTGGTGCGTGGACCAGTGGCAGGAGTAAGAGTGGGCTTTTTGTGTGGACTGTAATGGCTGGATGAGATAGGGGCTGGGTTTGGGACTATATATATATATATATATATATATATATATATAGAGAGAGAGAGAGAGAGAGAAAATGCAAAGTTAGGTCACTTTGTGGGGATTTCTTTTCTTCTTTTTTTTTTTTTCCTTTGAGTCTTCAGGGTTGTGGTAGTGACGGGGGAATCTATTGAGTTTTTAAGGTGTTTGTATTGTGAGGATAATTTGTCCTTTTCTTTTTTATTTTTTATTTTATGCTTATTTATATTATTTGCCTGGCAAAAGAAAGAAAGAATATTTTTGGGTGCTCAAGGTGTTTGAAAGTTTTCAAGGTGTTGGGGCTCAAGAAAAGGAGCTTTGAAAGTAGCTGAATGAATAGAATTAATCCCATCTCATCCCCATCCATTTCATTCATGTTGTTGTTTGTTACCTTACCACTCACACTCAATCCGTGGACGAGCATAAAAGAAAAAGGGATCAGGGTTTGCAATTCAATGCCCTCTAAACCTCCTATGGAAACAAAAAACTCAACTACCCACCCACATCAAAGTTGCCCATATGGGATTCGGTTGTTGCCAGTTGCTTGGGTCTTAGAACTGTATAAACCTAGTCGTCAATTTAGCATTATTATTATTATTATTACCCTCCTAGGATGTTGATGTTGCTAAACCCAGGAAAATGAATCATAGGGTGGTTGTATTCCTATCTTTAGCCAAGACGCTTGCACATACACATATGACAACATTGTGCACAACAAACCGACACCCCCCCTATTACAATGACTAGGAGGGTATGGGCTAAAGGAATATATAGAAATTCAAACATAAGCATTACCCTAAATTCACGAAATTAATAAAACAAAACCTAATTTATAGCAAAATTCAGCTTCAACAGATCCTCAAAAAAGAAGAGAAAAAAAAAAACATACACACACACACTTCGGATCACATAATAATATTCCAATTTGACATCTAGGTCCAAACATGGCAAAACAAGGTTTTTCTAGGGGTGCAAGATCCAGGATTGGAAAGGCAACCCCGCAGGATGCCTTTCACCTCCACTAGGCTTTAGAGGAGTCCAGACTGATCTGAGTCTGCTGTACAGATTTTCTATATGAGCTTATAACACAGAAATTGCTATTACCCAGAAAAGTAGAAATGGCTGGCTGCATAGAGCCTTGAATACAACGTTTTTGAGATGGACAAAATAAATAAATAAATAAATAAAATTGTTAGCCCCACAACCCACAAACAGCAGCCCCCCACCCCCCAACCCCACCTTTCATGTTACAATGTTAAGGAGGCTAATGTGCAGCTTTCAAGTGGAACCCCATATCCATAGCCCTTAGATATTCTTGGACGGTGTGGGGTTTCCACCTGAAATCCTCCTCCCCCTTTGGCTGGTATTAAAGCATTGAGCACAAATATTTGGTGGATACGAAAAAGAAAGGATGGAAAACCTCTATTGACTTAAATCGTTTTTGCGTTACAAATTCAAGCCCTTATAGAATAACACAGAAGAATTGCAAGATGTTGTTAACAAAATTATATTATGTACACAAACTTCCAACCTTGGGAAAAATAGTGTATATTTATGTAGATGCTTCTTTTTCCCTTCTCAATTACTTTTAAAAGCAGATGCAGTAGTAGTAATATTGGCTTTTAGGAACCCCAGGGAAACTTGAAAAGCTAATCCACTCAGTAGCAATGATCAATGGAAGTACCATGCTGTCTTCCATTGTCTGGAACCTGAAGTTGAGGGTAAATTATGAACAATGCCAATAATTTACCCTCAACTTCAGGTAAGCCCGTTCTTTTGAGGAAGACTTGGACCATGAAGTTGCTGCAGGAAACCAATAAAAGAACTGCTTGATGGATGTCATCAGGATCCTGTTTCATCACGAATGAAAATATCCTCAATTATTTGATTTCCTGAAAGAAGAATTTACTCAATGTGGACAAGGTTAAGAAAAAGTTTTTTTTTTTTTTTTTTTTGAAGAGGAGGATGTGTTGAAAAAAGATGATTGATGAAGATAGGTAATGATTAAACAATGCATGGAGATTTGAAATTCCTTCAAGAGAGGACAAAAGCAGTACATGATGGACATCGAAATACCAATGATAGATTGATGCAGAAAAGATAAGGATCAAACCAAAGCATCATGGATAGGCAAAAATCCTAAGTGGTAGGATGCTACTAAGAGAAAAATGAACAATTAAGGCAACAACATGAAAATAAAAGCTAGATTTGAGTGTATAAGGAACTTAAGGGTATGTTTGGTTCCTCTTTTTTTAAATTGTTCTTGAAAACAGTTTTGAAAATGGTGTTATCTCAATTTACTCCATGTTATTTAACTTATAATGCTTTTCGTTTTTTCGTTGCTTTTTCACAAATGTTAAAAGTGTAAGAAAACTGGTTCCAGGTTATGCTTATTCTTGTTTTTCAGAATAAAAAACAGTTTTTTTTTATGCGTAAATTTTTGTCACATTGGGACCCGATCCTAGATCCTCCTAATAAACCCTCTAAATTTCGTGCTGCTCTGATCTTTTTCTTATTTTCAGAGAGGTGTGGAGTGACGGTTAAATAATAAATAGAACTTTTTAAGGTAAGTAGAGGTAGGTGGGGTGGTGGCTATGCCAAGGGTGCTGACGCTGAGGGAATGGCAAATTATGGAGAGTTTTGTACGGAAATACGCCAAATTAAAAAAAATAAAATAAAATTACAGTTGCGTCCAAAATATTTCCCAAATTATAGCTTAACGCCGCATGACCAACGCCGTGATTCGGGTCTATATCGTCATAACCTAATCGCATTTGGGGATGAAGATAATTGTCGTTGGTTACGAACGGCGTTATCGTTCATTAACGACGAAGATTTTGAATTAACTAAATGTCGCCGTTCGCCAACGCCGCGCATTTTAACTAATTCAAATGCCGTCGTTCAACAATGCAATTGGATTGGATTGGGTTGTTCTGCCAGGGCTTTTCCTTCTCCCCCTACCTCTTCTCTTCTCCTCCGCATCCCATCCTTCATCTGATTGCCCGTCCTCCGCGCCGAAGCTCTTCCTCTCCGGTGGGTCGCCTCGTCCTCCTTCGTCCCCGACTCTGTAAAGCTTCGCTCTCAAGCCCACGCAGTAGACTACTATTTTGGCGAGATTACTTTCCCCGAGTCTTTCATTGTTTCTTTATTCTCGCACATGCAAACATACACTTTCGCTATCGTGTAACTAACCTAGTTCTTATGAGATTACTTCTCCCTAC
Source organism: Tetrastigma voinierianum (assembly GCA_016808115.1). Lineage (NCBI taxonomy): Eukaryota > Viridiplantae > Streptophyta > Magnoliopsida > Vitales > Vitaceae > Tetrastigma > Tetrastigma voinierianum. Next base: position 884,110 of record JAEQBH010003196.1, read on the forward strand.
CTAGTGTCATTTAATTATCCATATGATCAGGAGATGTCATAAAAAGATCAAAATTTTTTATTAAAATTATTTTATTTTTTAAAATGATACAAATTATTTGGTAATTTTCTTTGATAAAAAGTTTGTAATGGTTTTTGTGAGTCAAAACTACTTTTTCCAAAGATGTTTTCTTAAATTTTATCTTGCAATGGAAGCAAGATCAAATTTCGCCTATGATAAGATTAACACCATCGAATATCCCATCAGCTCTTCTGGCGTCCATTGCTATATATCCGTGTATTTTCTAAGTGTTTGCTATATTTAGTTATTCATATATATTTATTCAGACAATTTTCTGTGTACAGGTCAATGATACCTGTTTAAATAATTCCCGCGATATGTTACTATAATGGACAACATGAGGAGTAAATAGATTCGAATATGAGAGCGAAACTTTCTTTATCGAGCCTTTGAACGCATCCCTGGAACGCACGTTTCAACAATTGATTGATAAGGATATACTTTAAAGACAAGCACGACAAACGCTAAGGCTAAACTTAGTACCATTTGTAAGTATCCTTAGAGTGGAAACAACCTTATCCAAAGACGCGATGATAAGAAAGCGAAAATGTTGGATCCGTTAAATACAACAACTATCGAGGAAATTGAACTACATCAAAGTTGTTTCCGGTCGGCACAATTGAACCAATCCAGGGTGGCCATATCATTTGTTCGCGATACCAACAATAAGTTGTACAATATGACCACGGCGCGCAGAGCGGTCCAAGACGATAATCGACCAAATCTTGCATTTACGTAAGCATGCGCGTATTTAAGAACGTAATGACGAATATGTCAAGATGTTGATACGAATGCGATGAGAGGACGGAATACTGAAGTTGATCGACATGCATCATTCTTTCGAACTTTCAACCAAGTTTTGGAGAATGAATAAGGTATATATATGTCTTCGCACAAGCACCATCTTGTATAACAAATCACCCATGATGAGACATCGGATGAGCCATCCTGGCAGAATTATCGCTACCACCAACACCCCAATTCCAACATGTCGAAAACCTGATAATGTTGTCGCGTAAGTTGTCGACTCATGGGTGCAAAGATACAACCTGGTGAATTTTAATGGAGAATTGTAATTGGGCAGCCAATCCGAATCGACGGCAAGAGGCCTGCAAAGATATACTCTATTAAAAGCACACCACAGTGCATGCCGTTGTTGCATCCTCAAAAAATCGCTTATCTTAAGATGTAAGAAGGCGAAAGAATGTCACTCCGCCCATGGAAGCTTCTTCTGCAATGGTTGTGAAAGAAGATTACGATTGTTATCAACAACATAATGTATCGCATACTACGCAGAATCCTCGCTTAACCGGCACTATCATCAACTAGACTCGCAATTGGTTTCTACTCATATAAAGGTGACGACCAAGTTTTTGCCAATTCATCGCATCACCTACCGCTTATTCGTGCGAGTGTGATGGAAAAATGGGATATCAAATATCATACAAAAAGGCGTTTGATGGAAGCTACAAGCAATTAGACGCATTTGGTGACTTCTCCGAGTCATATACAAAGGCACGCTTTGTTCTCGGGCATGAGCATGCAAATCCCGGATGTGCTGGTCGTTGGAAAACATGAAAATCACATCCCAAAACACCGAGATATTCCAACGCGCGTTCTTATTTTCATTCGGCCATCGTATTGAAGTGGCCTGTACATTGTCGTCCCCGTTATGAGTATTACGGTGCACATTTATATGGAAGATAAAATAGTGTTAATAGCTATGGGGTGTGACGGAAATAACGCTTGTTTCCATCGCATTCGCTTATTACGTATGCAGAACATCGATAATGGGGATGGCCCCGCATGTATAAGAAATAGAGTTACTCAAAGGACGGGAATTTGCGTTATATCGCATGCATCCAGTGAATCATGGCGCGACGGTTGATCTCACTTTGGTTAGGCTGCACCGCCTCCATCTTGCTTCGTCGCCACAATTTATAATCTATGTTCGATAAGTCAAGAATTCATATGCTGCGCGCAGCAATAGCAAAACTAACTTGAAAACAAAAGTTAATTAATCGAGAATGACCCGGCGCATTGTTAAATTTATTAGAGGCAAATTCCTTTCCGCTTATGGGCTCTTTCACACGACGGAGGTCGAAGATATGGTTTAATGACAAATAAAACATTCTCCTGTATGATTTAATAAATATTCTGTAGCAGCCTGCCCTACCAAGAACTCGGTAGATTAGGCACAATTGACCTTTCCGTCTCAACAGTTACTTTGTTGCAAGAAGAGAAGTAGGTGCTAATAGATTGGCATCCACTTAGCAATTCACTCCGTATGTTGATGCGCAGATCCAGGGCCGTGTTGTTAAGGCTGGTTCGATGGAAATTGTCCTTTACGATCACGTGAAGGACCTATTTCATGTAAAGTCAAGGAGCGGTCGAATCCCATCGCTGGCCAACTTACATAAAAAAATTCGCACATGGAAAGACATTGATATATGGCTTTCCTATGTAGCCACATTATATCGCATGTCAAAGATCTGTTGATTTCCGCTTGTTCAGAAGGCTACTACACTACTAAGTCGCATTTATGACACATGGGCACCTTTTCCATCCAATATTCAATGAAGATGAGTAGCTCCTTTATGATGGCACTGTGATTGTACCAATTACGCATCGCAACACTTTGAAGTAAGGACGCCCCAAATCAACCCACGTATAATGAAATGGATGTTAGTGGAGGGGAAAACCCCGACACATGCGGGTTGTGTAAACAATCATTGCAATCGGGCGTCTTGTGGGCAAACATAAATCAAGTTCGCAAATGAATGTGTACGAATATATGAATGTAGCCGCTTCCCATTATTTATCATTTAGTCCTCTCACGCTGCTCACCACCCATTCTGGGCCACGAAGGAGAGGTATGTTTTTTCATAGTCTTTATGGGACCTGGCCCCCGCTATTCTTGGGTTTTTTGATTTATCTGTGAAATTGTATGATAATGATTATGCAAAGGGTGTCAATTTATTGCAGCGGAAGTTCCATTCCTTCCATATATTTGCCACTAGCGTCAATTACCTCACCAACGCTCCTACTGGTCCAGACTTATTCGATGAGAGGCCTAAGAATGAAGGACTAATTGAGTGTCGTGCAATGATGGATTCGGAAACTCTGAAAAACATCTCCCCTGGATGTAGCTTCCATTGTTATTGTGGTTTTGTGGACCCCAGGTATATTGTCAGTTATTGTTTGAATACATGGTTATATCTATGTTGTCTCTTTCTATAAGACCGTTCTTGTTATATATTTCTTGTATATGTGGTCATTGGGCTATCTGTGCGATCCTCACAACTTCAAGACGAAAGCACTTTGGTATTAAGAGGAAACCATCTCCCGTTGAAAATGTTTCGAGGGTCAGCCCAATTATTTATGATGGGTAAGAGAACATGCTCTAAAGAGTAGTAGTATTTTATCATCGCTGGTTTGCTTACAATAGTCCGATATCATAAATGATTTTCTATACTTGTAGCAATTTTTATAGCGAATTATATACCAAGAGAATTCCTCGGGAATAGCCACGATAGCTTTCAAAGGCACCTGGTCCTATGTGGTCGTATATGTTGTAATCTTAGGTTTGTTTCACTACTTCGAGACCTATTCAATGGATGGTTCAGAGAGTCATTTATTGGCCACTATATATTAATCAGAATTAAATATCTTGAGGTTTCATTAAGAAACTGAAAGCAATGATATTCTAACACAACACGATCTGTTAAAATCGGTCAAATTGTTGAAACTGGTCCACACGATATTAACCTTCTCTGATATAGAATTTCCGCCGCGATCCGTGGATTTATCGGTGGCGAATCGACGAAATTCAACCTGTTGTCGGAACGGTTCCGAGAAACCACGTAAACGAGTTGAACGTGTCCTTCGCAGGGCTTGTCCATCGTCGAGCGCGATAAACCAACCAGTTATTATGAACCATCAACGACCACGCGAATGAAATGGAACATATAGCAATTTTAAAGCATCATATAATCTCCATCTTTATTATACGGAACCGCGAGGCGTCACTTAACCGCCCGCGTGACATTATCCGGCATACGCGGCGTGAGCCCGTCGGCGACGCCCGCGGTCACAGATTCCGTCTGACTATCGTGCGGTTGGCGGATGGTCCATTATCTGATAATCACAAAACAAACGAAACCTTTGCCAAAATGTTTACATATTAGCGCGGATCAACTATCCGATGTCACGTTGGCGTCAATCGCCAGATCGGCGCGATCCAAAACCTTAGATACTTTTTTGTCATTTTTCCTTCTATTATGGTTACGCCAAGAACAACGACGATTGGTTTCGCGTTTTCTTCGCGATAAGTTTCAAGATCATTTAACGATTGGATACGCAATTTTAATCTATTTATTTATACGCAGCGTTTAACAATATTCCACCTTTGTTCGTTGAAGAACTTTCGGGGCGGTGGCTTCCGAGAGCGCTATCTCGCCATCCAATATTCTGATCACGCGAACACCTCCTGAACTGATAATTTCACTATTTTCAGCGCAACAATGTTTCTCAGCTTTGACGCAAAAGATCGAATTGTATGAGAAGGTTGAGGTCACTTTAATTTGACGATTAATTTCACGAAGATATAAATACAGGCTGATCGTAGAGTCGGAAAGTTTGCAGAATGCCATCCTCCCAATCCAATCTTCAAAACAGATTTCTTGTGGTATCTTGCCGATGCTCTGGTAAATACATTGAATGTTCATACTAATCCTACTTCTCACTTTTACAAACCTATTTGATCGCAATAGATACTTCCATCAATTCCATTTTTCTTCCTATGTTAAAAGAACTTATTTCTCTTTGGTTTCCTGAAAACTAAAGAAACAATTTTTTTATTTTACTCTTTTTGCCTTTAATTAACTAGGCATTGAGTTTCTTCTCCTCCCTTCTTTCCACACCTTCTTATTTTGAAAGGATTAACCAGTAAAAAGAACTAGGTGCCATTTGCCCCTTTTTCTGTTCTTTTTATTGGCAAACAAACAACAATTGATGTGTTGTTCTATGATGGTTTGCAATCATTAGTTCAATTACTTTTTTTTTTTGCTTTCATACTTCAGTTTCATGGTGAAGCTAGAACTTCTTTTTGTTTTTTGAAAAAGGCAGTGTATCCATTTCAATTGGAAGAGAAATTATTAGCATCATAGTTGGACCTTGATTTTTTATTCTTATTTTGAATGAAATAAACAGTTAAAGAGCAAATTGAGGAGCCCTGGGGTTCAAAGACATTCAGAAAATCATTGCCAACAAATTGAAACAATCAACAGTTAAGCAGGAGGCAAACCATGAACAAGTATTGTTCATGCACCATCAGCACCACCTGTGCCGCCAATTCCCCGGGCTATGGATTCCCAAAGAAACAAATCACGCTGGCTCCACCGCCTCCTCCCCTGCCCCCACCACGACCTCCAGCCAGAGCTGCCGCCGCCCAGCAACATGGGGGTCTCGATAATTCCTGGCTGGCATACCACTACCAGCATTAGTTTAATGTTCCAGGGAAGTTAATGTGCGAATCGTAAAGCCATTAGTACCAGTAAGTTTAACACCGTGTTTTATGGAAACTGTTTTTCCTTCATGGTATATGGAAACTGCAGTGCCCCACAGCAGCAGCAGCTAGCATGAGGAACCCAGCATGGCGCTTGCAGCAAAGAAAAAGCCATCGGTTTTGTCACACAATTTCCTGATGATGAAGATATAATTGATTAATATGAAGATTGACATAATGACTTAAGATTGAAGAAGTAGCTGCTGCCCCAGCTGCAAATAAGAAGGGAGGCAGATGCTGTACTGAGAAGAAGCGGTTGCATAACTCTAGACAATTGCTGGCTGCTGCTGTGTGATGCAATGTATATTCCCACCTGCCAAAGCAATATCCTTTGCACCTTTAATTCTGACAACCTGAGATAAATCACACTATGGATTTTAAGTTTGTCCAGCACCAGAGGATATATATATATAAATGGAAAACATAATTAGTTGAATATTTGAATGCACTACCAATTGCATTACAATCACGAATATGAAATTTTTTTGTCCTTTTTTTTCATTTTTATCGCAGCATTACAATTTTGACAGTTTTTTTTTGCCTGAGATAATCAGCTATGCTCAAAACTGAACGCCTGATGGAACACCCTGAAGTTCATCTTCCTAAAATTTTCTCTATTTAGTTTTTGGCTATCTTATTTAGAACTTTCTACGTTCCATTTTAATGATTAACATGATGGTTACCCCCATGACATGATATTTATCAAAGAGCAGCGGGAGAAATCAGTATGTTTTCCATCCTTCCCCATATATTAAACCCAATGAAAATTATGAGTGAGACTGATCTTCAACTTTACGCCAATTTAACTGTTTGGTACTAAACCGATATTGCTTTCGCACCCCTTTACGCTGCTGGCTGCAAATTATGTTAGAAGTGCTTTGGTTCCTCTCCCATTCAAGCCACATCCACAATTTTATTTTATGAGCCAAGAAAACATGATGGTCTTACAAGACGATAAAATTTCACATTTTGATGTCCTGTTTTCCTGAAATTGAGTGCTTATTAAACAGATGAATAATTGAGAACGCTAACAGCTATAATTGGCGCAGTATCGCACCGCAAACCAGCCACCGGATAGGAAAGGTTGGGCAAATTTGTTTCAGAGGTCGCCTACTTACTTCCCATCCGCATTCTGACATCACTAACTATATTCAAAGCACATGTTATCAATGTTCATAATATGCTCTATAATTTTACTAGTAGTGAATTTAGATGGTAGTTAGTTATTGGTTACTCAGGTCCTTGTATCCGATTTTTCATTGACCTTTCCCCTCCTTCTATTTGCTTCTTCGCTATGTTATTGGTGACAAGATCGATACTACACGACATTGTCAAGGAGATGAAGGATGTAGAAGCTTTGCAACCACCTTCCGAAACGAAGGATCAAATTTCAACCACATCATGGTTCGCTAAATGCGCAACGGTATTTTGAAAATGTTTCCGTGAAACTCCGTATTGTCATTGGAAAAAAAGTTCCGTAAATGATATCCGGTTTGTTTGTTGCTTTCTCAAAAAAATATGCAAAACAAATACAAGAGACGGTAGCAATTTCGTTCGCTCATTTTACTTCTTCATTTCATTTTCTACTGGTAAGAAAATAATATTTAAATCGAAAAATATATACATTTGATAAATTTTTCATAAAATCCGCCGAACTGATTGAAAATTGGATGAAGACAAAAAAAATTGTTTGGGTATTTTGTTCGATATATATATTTTATAGATTACCTGCACCCAAGAAACTAAACTGTAACTTTTCAAATATAAGAACGATTTAGAGTTTATATTTGAGTATTGATTTAAAAAAGTGTTTAGTTTTTTATAAAACTATTAAATATAATGTGCTATGAAGTATTTTTTGTATTACTTTCTCAAAACAATTCCCAAACTGCTCAGAATTAAAATTGCTGAAGACACTAAACACCATCAACCTGGATAAACGGATTTTGCATAGAACCCCAACTTTACACCAGTACCGTGGTTTTTTTTTTTCTTCTTCTTCTTGAATCTAATGTTTTATGTTTTTCTGCTTACAAAACAAAAACATGTTTTTTTACCAATTTCCATTGATATTAAATAATTGTTATAATGCAATAAAAAGTGTATACTTAGGCTTTTTGAGTATTTGGCATTATTAACTACTTATGTTTTTGTTTTATTTATTAATTATTATGAATAATTTATTTAAACTCCTATACTTTTGATGAATTTTTAAATAAATAAATTGATGTTCATCATGTCTACTCTCATGTGGTATAGCTTTCAAAAAGGCACATGAAATGGGGAGGGGAGGGGTCCATGATTCCCATCGCACTGGCATTTTTAGTATAAACTAAAGTATTTATTTAGCCAAAATAAATAAATATAAAATTGATTTAATGTGTTAATAAAAATATTAATACAGAAATTCTAATTGTATATTTATTTTCCTTAATTTATATTGTCTTTCCTTTGAATTTCTATTAAAATTTCATAACCAAACATACTCTAAAGAAATCAAATTCCTAAATAATATTACTTAAATCTTAAGTATATATAGATAAAATTACTTAGAAACTTACAAATAAAATAAATTACTCAAAAATCCTATAATCTTAACTTTCTTATTTAATATTTTGGTACAGCATTAAAATAATAAATTTTGCTTCAAGTAGTAAGTAACCAAATGATTTTTACCTTTTTTTTTTCCTTTCCTATTCTCCTTCGCATATTTTCTTCTTTCAAAATTTTTCTAGATTCTTGTAGAACTACATAAGGCCACCGTTGCTAAAAATATTTCCAAAAAAATATATATATATAGCATATATATATATATATATATATATATATATATATATATATATATATATATATATATATGCAGAGAGAGAGAGAGAGAGAGAGGGGGCAAATCAAAGCACAAACCACTTAAATAAAGATACTTAACAAATTCAGGTAAAGGGGCACCCCAAGCCTATTCCTCAATCCGCCATTGGCCTTTAGAAAGAGAACCTTGCTTGGACAGAGAGGATTCCCAATTGAGGAAAACGGGATTTTCACTTTGAGCATATACTTATGATGGGCTTTGGCAAATGGGAGTGATCCGCCCATAGATACCATATCTAAAAAATCATAAGAAAAAACCCACATATACTAAATAAGGAAATTTATTGGAATATTTATTTATTTAACAATCTTTCTGAGAGTGATCCACCCACCTATGATTCAGACTTTGATGGAAAATATGACTAATAGATGATGATCGAAAACCTAAAACTAGATGATTCATTCGCATACCTGGAGTTTCATATTAGTCCCGAGAGGGGTATTTGACCGAAAACTTAGGAACCAGCTCTGCAAGGGGAATTTGACTTGTTTCCACTTGAGTTCGTAATATTGTTGTTGTCGTCATTGAATCCTAATCGAAGGTCTATATATTAAACGCTTGATTCTAAGTGCATTCAAGAGTTAGTATCATTTGTCATTGGTCGTATTATTCTCAAAAACAAGAGAACTTTTTTAAAACAAAATTCTGATTGTGTTTAAGATATACCAAAAACTAGTTGCATTGTTTTCAACATATAAGGATGCTTCATAGTCCTCACTTTAATCTAGCTCTCTTAACACAGGAGGGAGGCATTACCATGCGGTATTGTCCTACGACAAATAAAAACCCTGCACGCGATAGAAACACATACCTTAATGCTGTGCAAACTGAAACATCCAAAAAACCATAAACCCTAAACCCTATGATGCCGAAATACCTCTAAACCTTAATCGATACACCGAAAAATCCAAGATACATGTATAAAAATAAAATCATATATAAAAATAATATCATGTATCAATGAGTCCCCACAAAGAAGGCGCCTAATAGGCTCTCTTCTTTAGACGGCGCCTGGTTAAATGAAATCTATAAAAATGGGTGATCCTATGCGGGTGTGGAGACTGAGCGAGGAGCTGATAAACTGAGGAGTCGATGGAGTCGCAGGCATGTGGTGGATGAAGTGGTCGATGCACACGCGAGTCCGAGGTCGCTTTAACTGAAGTCTACCCCACTGTGTAAAGGGTCTAGCATGGGTGTCAACTGTGTGTGGGATGCATGGCGATGTGTCAATGGGGCAGCAAGCACTGGTCAATGTGGGGTACGGAATGTGGTGTAAGAGGCAAGGGCGAGCAGGTAAACGTAGTCAAACTCCAGACTGCGTGTATGTACTCTCCGGGCCACCGGGTCTCCACACCATGACCTACCCAACCACTCCAAGACGACCTCTACAGCTTCAACTCCCCTCCGCTCCCTCCTCCGCTCCCAATGGGATGTGCATCCGTGATGCAGTCGATGACACCGAGGCTCACTCGACGGTGCATGTTGTGGATGCCTCCGAGCGCATCACGACGCGCGATGTCCTTCTCCGATCTGCTGTAACGCCGATCGGGCAATATGGCAGCGTCGCACATAGCACCGCCAGCAAAACGAGACCGATCGACCATGTCAAACGGTGGCGATCCGCTGAACAAAAGAAATAATTATAATCATACACTCTATTGATTAAAATTAGGTAAAATATTTTGTGAAACACGCCGCCTAACTATTTACAACATTCATACTACCACTATAGATGAAACCTCATATCATCCCTTGGCGCAACCGTAGTCATAAAATTCACGTGGTAATACGATCATACTCATCGCAGATGTATGGATCCTGGTAGTCCATCATACCCACCATAGGGGGTGAAGTAATGATCCTCGTCGATCGTGTATCCCATAGTGTTATGTACGGAGCATGATACGCTCAATCGTTAAGCAGGTCGCCACTGCATCACTCTATGTAGTTGATGCCAAGAGCAAGTCGAGGTATATCCCGATGCAAACGCTAAACCACGAATAATGCCCGGATCATGCCACTCAAAGAATCTCGGAACATATGAGGGCGACACGCGCCAGATATTCCATCACCTAAGCAATGTCAAGAAGTCGGGTCAACAACTCTCCGACGCATGTACCGCCATAAGACTCACACATTAAACTATCGACGCAAATACTTTAATGTCAACATGATTTAAATCACTATATGAACCATACCGCGGTAACATATAATGTCATATACTTTTACATAATTACTTGATCGGAAATCAGGCGCTTCATCGATCCCAGATAGAGGCACACCGGATGGGTTACACTCGTGGTCAGCGTACTTCCACCTACACCCCAACGTGAAGTACAAGAGTCACTCTAGCTCTACCTCACTGCGGGTCAGTTGAACGCTTATGCTCAATCGTAATCCATCGTCCATACCCTCGCCTACGACGCCATCGACTATCGCCACCATGTTGCATGCTGAATGGTAGTCGGATACGGCGCAGATCATCTGGAAAATCGGCCTACCCACACGTGAAGCCTCTCTCCCAACATCTACAGCTAAATATAAATAAACTAAAGTGCTGATCAATCATGAATGAAAGTGTATGAAATTACAAAAAAATATATACATACCGCATCGCTGTAATACAACCACTGGTCACCGATCTTACTTTATCTTGCCGGCACGGCATAACTTCGACATGTGCGCGCGCACCAGCACCAACTATAAACTGCGTCACATCGTTGTCAAACCCGAGTGCGTATGTTGTCGCGAACATGGTCCTCGTCCCAAACAAACAAGGATCCCATCAACGCTAATATGAACCCACGCACTCATTCCAAATCCACCTCATCGCACAATGTGTCCCTGGTCGATAATCATTACAACTAATTTGATAGAGATAGTCTTAACCGGCGATACTAACGGTGGGCGACTCGAGTTGTTTTCACCATAACGACACCAACATACATGTCCTCAGGACGGCAGTCCGCCGACGCGCGCGAGGATAGCAACATCCCGTAACGCGGATTGCCATTCTCTTCCGATCGGGAAAATATGTGAATCGCGGTACTCGCCCATCTTCAGCCGGCGTACGCGCCACCACATATGTGGCCTTAGCGGTGATGATACTCGGTGAGAATCTTTCTACTGATCATTTAAGCGATTAATACGTGGATCATCTCGCTTACAGCCGAGAAGGCTCTCATCACGACGCAGGCTCGATAACCTCTGACCATAATTTTAATCAGTCAAACGTGTTTTGTAATTGAATATATTTTAGATTAGGGAGAGAAATCAGAATGCCAATCACAATAATAAACATAAACTCGTCATATCAAAGTGACATGTGTGTTCGGGTAATAGCAAGACATGGATCCTAATGGATCAACGCCATGTAGCCCTTTCTTTGAATCATATATATCCCCTATGCCTAAAATACACTATAATACTTAGAAAGTGTATCACTAATTAAAGGTACTCAAGGTTAGAAACTTATTTTTATAATGTCACTCACCCGCAAACTATAGTAATTTTAAACACACACACATTCGACATTCTATACAATCAAACACACACACACACACACACTACATTTTGGTGTTTTAAAATTATTTTGATAACTGCTTTCAAAACTATATGAATCAAATATGTGTTAGATTATGATTCAAAGGGTTTTAAAACAATCCAGAATAAAAGACAACCGAGCTTGAGGGAATTGATATGATGGAGGAGATGGATGGGGATGTTGAAAGCACATACCAGCGGAGATGGGCCCAGGAGGTCCAAATATTTAGGTCTTCTGCATTTGTCCACATCTTTGTGAGAAATTTTTTTAGATTGATACTGAGAACTTATGCAGAGATAATCAATGAGGCGTACCCAATGCAATATTAGGTGAGTTTCGCCTCCTCTGAACTGCAGAACAAGATACTAATCAGTCACTGGGTCCCCACCAATCCAGTCATCTTCCAACATAAACAAACTCAACACACGTTTCCCATACCACACCAACTCGGGGTCACCTCTACGTGCCCGCAGGCTACAGATCTCGCTTTGGGCCCCACCCATCATGTGCTCCCTGCCACGCCACCACACCGGCCACCTCCCCACATCCAATCGCCACTGGGCCACTAAAGAATTAATGATCATTGTTTTGAAAATTGTTCTTATTAACTATAATTGTGGTTTTTCTAGTTTTCATGAACTGACCACTTTTCATATTTTCTGTGAAAAAAACAATGCAAAACTGATGGCAAGAACACCAATGATTTTGAGATAAACAAACCCACTATCTGAAACATCACAACGGTTTAACTTTATTTTCCAGATTGCCAACCACATATCTCGCATGGACAATATACAATACTATAACATTATGTGCAAAATATTTACTTTTAATTTTATTATCAAATGCAAAAACATATGATGGCACAAAACATTTGTTATCGCAAATTAATATCCACATGGAGAATATATTATCACACTTTTTTTGCTTAATGGATTTTAGTTAAAGTTAATATCAGATCCTTCTGCCTAAATATAAGGATCAACTTAACTTAGGATGGAAATAATTATTATCATTTAAAATTGTAATAGATATATGGTCATATTTGAAAATTTGGTACTGTTTTTTGATAGGTAATACACAAAAAGCTTTTGTTTAAAATGCACATGAGTGACTAAAAATTATGCACATTAAAGGTAAAGACATTCTAAAACTATAAATCTAGATGAAACGATCAAAAAACTTAAATCTTATAAATATATATGATTAGTTTTGAGTCAACAAGCAAGGAATCAAGTAAAATCAAACCGATACCTCATAACCGTGCTAATCTTACAAAATTATGCCAAACACACGACACACACACACACACACACATATATATATATATATATATATATATATATATATATATATATATATATATATATATATATATATATATATAGATATATATATATATATATTTAATGCTTTATCGGACGTTTCTGTATTTTTAAACACATTTTGTATTTTTCTTTTCCTAAAGTTTACATTAATCATAAAGGGTGGTCCTTCACGCCTTCAATTTCTTATCAAAGGCAAAGATCAATTCATGTTCCTTTAGTTGTGAGTGCAAATAAATGGCTATTTTTGTTTAAACTCCAACCATTAGTAAAATATGTTAATATAAAATGGATCGCAATGCATAAGTGATGTTTAACCATGAGAGGAACCTTAGTTTATTGGTTCCTCTCTCTCTATTTTCAAGAACAGATTTTGCTCTTAAAAAACAAAAAGAGAGTACTAATGGTTTTGTTTTCACTTGTGTGCTTTGAAGGGGGAACCAACTAAATAACACTTTACAATGATGCTTCTCATGTTTTCCAAAATTATTTTTAGAATCCTGTTTGAAAATAGGATCCAACTAGGACCTTGTAACATGAACTGTGAACCGGTCCAGGCTATTAGAGGTGTAATTGAGTCCAATGATACCGAGGTAAAGCCTTCAACTCTGAGTCGATTAAAATCCTCGAAACTATAATCCAACCTTGAACGGATGGAACTCGCTTAGAGTGTTTGAAATTCCGATCCAAAGCTCATAAACACAAACAACTGATCCACGAACATGGAACTCGTTTTTTTAGATGTTTGAAACTCGTTTTTCTAGCCATTGTTAACGGTTTCACACTCCTGGGAATCAAACATGTAAACACTAGAAAACGTATCCACGAAATGATAACAAAAAAAATATACCAAATCAACCAACACAAACATATCCAATATTCATTTGCAATCCATCTTAAGGGTGTAGGTTTTGTGGCCCATGGAGCAAATATAATCCTGTATTTGTTTTAAGTAAATATGTTAGAACTGAATCCACGGACCTCCATCTCCATACCCATACCAACCTAAAACCATAGATCGCTATTCTCTTAATGCCCATGCTAACACTTTGAGGTATAAGTCTTATTAGTATATAAGATAATATTAACTTTTTAAAAAAAAAATTTAAGAAAAACACAGAAAAATAAGAAAGTAGTTCAAATTAACTAAAAAAAAGTTGAATATTTACAAATATTTAATCTTTAAATAGGAAATAAGGATAATTGAAATAAGTAGGCAAAAGCAAATTATGTTTATTAACTTAACTTTCTTTTCCATTACGCTTTATTTATCTTTTCTTGTTTTTCCTTTCTATTTTATGTTAAAAGATAAGATAATACCTTCTAAAAACTAATCAAAATTTTGTTAACTTCAAACGTAATCCTTCAATGCATAAGATGAATATATATATGTATAAGTCAAACAAAACAAAAGTAAAGGCATGAATAACTTCAAGCACTAGGCTCTCACTTTATTTTGGCACAATGTGTGATAGACATCCTCTGATCTCCATAATCTGCTCCAGTTTTCTGGATTTCGAGGCCATGCTTGACAAACAATTTCTTGACCCATTTGTTGTACTAAAGGGTAAATCAATATCTTGTTATTTGAAAGGTTAGAGACATATCACGAGCCTGGTTATTACACCTTAGCCCTCCTACCTAATATTCTTGAAACAATTCTCTTCCCTTCCCTTTCAAAAAAACATGTAATATCAAGAAATATGTAGGCTTTATAATCTAGTTTAGTATTAATACTCATTGAAAGCATTATGAATTTCTTCATGGGTCGGCATTTTAGTTTCTCCAACAGACTTTCCCATTCAGATGTTGTCTTACCATAAAGAAGAATACCTAAAACTTTAAGAGCCAATGGAAGGCCCATGGTATAATCTATATCTAGTGAAAGTTCTACATATGCTTCATCAGGAATCTTTGTTAGCGTGAAGACTAAAGAGATGCATAGATTCTTCCAAAATGTCTAAATCTGGAACCTCATAGATAGCATCCACTCCATGTACAACTAGTAGATGTTTATCTCTAGTTGTTATAATAATTCTACTTCCATCACCAAACCAATCACGATTTCCAATTAAACACTCTAATTGTGCTAAACTGTCCACATCATCAAGAATAATCAAAACCTTTTTTTGTTGCAATTTCTCCTTTATCTTATTGATACCTTCATCAACATTGTCCAGGTTTTTATTTATTTCTCCTCTAATGTCCATTAGAAGTATTTTTGTAATTGAGGTATGGATCCCTCTCTAACACATGTTAGAAATGTCTCTCGAATTTGCATGAGATTGAGTTATATATAGCTTTTCCAATTGTGCTTTCCAGATTCCGCAATATACATAATCGGCATGCGACGTCGAAGTAAATGCGCATCAATTTCATATAAAACACTAGCGTATCCACGAAATAGTAACAAAAAAATATACCAAATCAACCAACACAGAAACATATCCAATATTCGAATGAATTTAAGAACAGCCGGCGAGCATTGGGCGGGCGTTACGGAAGAAGCGCGAAAAACCGGCGTGGATGAAAGAAGGCAGCGGAATCGGGTGGCGAGCAACGGCGCCGGCGGAGGAGGGGAGCAAAGCGAGAGGAAGAGGAAAATGGAGAAGGAGGAGGCGACCACCGTCGGGCTATTTCGGAGCGCGGAAGCGGGGATCGGAGCGACGAGAGGAGAAGAAGAGAAGAAGTGAGGGGAGAAGGGGCCTGGCGATCGGGCGAGGAGAAAGGCAACAGAGGAAGAGGAAAATGGAAAAGCCACAGCCAACAATTTATCTCATTAAATGCGCGTTGTGAGCGACGGCATTTGAGTAGTGAATCTTAGCCGTTGTCGGCAATGACAGATTAAATTAATCCGTGCCGTCATTCTCGACAAACGACAGTGCGGAAATTAAATCTTGGCCGTTGTAAGTTATCGGCCTGGCATGAATCGAATCTGGCGTTAGTTCACCAGGCGTTAAACTCTTGGGAAATATTTTGGACGCAGCAGTGATTTTATTTTATTTTTTTCCAAACAGTGTATTTCCGTACAAAACTCAATTATGGAAGATGGCATAGTATTAGTGGTGGTAGTACAACAGTAGCAGTGGAGATAGTAGTGGTTAGTTGAGGGGGGCAATGGCAATGGTAGTTGAGGCCTACACAATTAGTACTTTCAACATGAGATAAAGAGGCAGATTTGACTGGCCATACATACTACTACTCTTACCGAGAGGTGACTTATTGGTCCACAGCTTTACCACCGAAGTGACAAGAAGGGATCAAAAACATCTGAAAAAAATTGTTGAACAGGAAGAAGATTATAGAGCGTACCGGAATGGTTTCCAGGTTGATTTGCTTGAGCACAACTGAAGCCCCGATTCATCTCTTTTATAAGGAGAGTGCACAAGGAGTTGAAATTTTGTTGATAACTCATTGTAAGATTCAAGTTCTGATAGCTGTGCGTGTCTAATTGCAGTCTTTAGGTGCTCCATAGTTATTTCTGAAGCATTAAGGTTATCCTGATTGCATATGAAGTAAAATCAGCAGAATTTTTAGAAAATATTATCCAAAACAACCAAAATAGGAGGAACTCAACAAACTTCAATAGCTGCAATAGCTGCTTCCCGGCAGATTTATGATATATCAGCCCCAGTATAACCTTCAGTGAGAAAAGCCAGCTTCCCAATGCTGACATCAGAACTCAAGGTAATTTTACACAAATGAATGCCGAATATATCTGCTTGATCACTCTCCTTTGGGGGTTCCACGTATAACAGCTGATCAAAGCGTCCTGTCCAATTTTTCTTCTGTCAAATACTTGGAAGATTATTAAATTTATGTAACTGATAAAAGGATTTTGGAACTCAAACGCAGTGGATAGAAAGGTGCTGACTTTACAGACACACACATGGGCAGAAAAAGAAAGTACCTGGTCTTAGAAGAGCTGGATCAATCTTGTCTGACCTATTTGTAGCAGCAATTACAGTAACATCAACTGGTTGGTGCAAACCTAAGTTGAAAAAAACAAAATATTGATTCATATTTCAGATAATAGTGCAAAAAAGAAGAAAATATATCTTGCACATAAAATATATTAAATTAGTGTTGCTTCAGTTAACAGAGTCAGGAATCATCTTTTGAGAAATTTCCTGGCACAGAAAGTCGGGGGATGTTTTGAAGAGCAAAAAGTTACACACAAACTTACAGCCTGTTATTCAAATTCCACAAAAAAAAAAGAAAATGAATAACACTTACCGTTTACTTACCTTTTCTTCCTAGAGATGCTTAAGCATTATGCAATGATGTATAGAAAATCATTAAATTGGGAAAAATTGTAGTTGTGGACTCAAGACTCAAATCAATTACTTACCATCTAATTCAATAAGAAGTTGACTCATAACCCTGTCAGCAACCGCAACCCCATCACTTTCCTTCCCACGAATAACAGCAAGACCATCTATTTCGTCAAAAAATATAATAGATGGAGCATTGGCCCTAGCCTTTGCAAACAGAGACCTTACAGCTTTCTCAGATTCACCAACCCATTTGCTGAAAAGTTCTGGGCCCTTAACAGCTAGGAAATTCAGACCTGCCTCAGAAGCTACTGCACAAGCCATCAGGGTTTTGCTGCAACCTGGAGGTCCAAACAACAATACACCTGTTGGCAGGTGAGTTCCAATCCTCTTGAAAGCATCCTGGTGTTTTTGAGGCCATTCTACAGCTTCCATTAACTGTGCCTTAACCTCATTATGGCCACCAACATCTTCCCACTTCACCCTTGGAACCTCAAGTATTACTTAGAAATGAAGAAGAGATAAGACTATAAGAGTACAGTAAGCAGGACCAGTTAGTTCCTTCTTTGCAAATGATCACAAGGTTAAAACATGGATCAAACACAGAACTGAAGGCTGAAAAAGGATGGGGCCATTAGATTGACAAAGCTAACTTAAAACTCTCTAGTGGCTGCACTAAGCAGGCACCATCAATGTGTGCCAACAAGCAACACCCTGAATACCATAGTAAGTTTTGGGGGTGGAGGGAAAAGGTGGCAAATTAATATCCCGATGCTGGTTCATTGCTGTTGCTGCAAGAAGCTTAACCTAAATCAAGGCCCACTATCCTAGATAACATCTGCCACTCTTCTTTTAAATTTGCTGTTGCTGCAAATTTAAAGAACTCTAATATGGAATCCACTCTTCTCATCATTGATTTGCTTTTGAAGGCTGTGAAGTTACTTCTTAAAATAAAGGTAAAGGATGGACCTTCATGACACATAATTCAATTTGTTCTTTAAAAAAATAAACCGAACTGGAAAATATAGGTTCATGGATGCTTGTCTAACTTTTAAAATCCAAGGTTTTCAGATAGAGAGAACCAAATGAAGTCCTGGGTAGCCCACTGTCTGATGTTTCTAAACTATATAATGGATAATATAGAGGAGTAATGAAAAGCCACTACTTATTATATATATATATATATATATATATATATATATATATAGAGAGAGAGAGAGAGAGAGAGAGAGAGAGAGGGGAGTAATGAAGGACTAGGGCACACACAGAATAAGATTGATTATAGGAAATGGATCCCAAGTGCCCTTATATTAATTCCCCATTTGATTCTGTAAATAATATTGATTTATTGAACATTAAACATACCTCCCGCATAGCACTGGGCCTTATTTTCATCCTTGCCTTTTCAAAGTCCTCAAAAGCCACTATTAACATGTGTTCTTCCATTATAGAGGACTTTCTAACACTAGCATTGACTTCGTTCCAAATATTATTTGTATCCCCTGAGTTTGCTTTTCTGACTCCAAAAGATGGTAAGTTCTCTGAGGAGACAAACAAATCTAGGGGAGAGGAAGATGCACAGTCTGAATAATCCCTGGACAACTGGTCTTCCAAACCTTCTGAGTCATCAGGATTTGCAATTTTACCAGCATGTATAATTGATGTTCTGTTGCAACGGAAATCATCACAAGATTTCTTAAACTTAACATAACAGCCTAAGACAAACCAAGGCCGCCTCATTGCAAGGGGCAGCTAAATCAGAACCCACAAAACCATGGGTTAACTGTAGCTAGTTGTTGAATTTGCATGTCTGAAAGAGAGTTTTCCATTTCACTAATAAGGGCAAGTAAAATATCATATCGTTGCCCAGGAGATGGGAGACCTGCATACAAATAATTTTTTCATCAGAGCTGCAAACAGCATTAGAAGAAACCAAGGATGGATTCTGCATTAGGCAAAATATAACTCTCTCATTCATCTATTAAGTATTTGAGCCACTCATGTGGGCAAAACAAATATTTAGCAATTAAGTGGATAAACAATTCCTGTGTGCCCACCATGATATTAGTTTATTTAGATGGCAACCTAATACGTCACTATTTCTCCTTTTTTCCCCTTCATCATAACAAACCAGTTTCATATTATTCATATATGTTCTCAGATTTAGATTAGCAAATCATAGAGAAGGACAAGGAATGATTCATGAACAAAAACAACAATAACAATGTATGGATGCACGTTCACCTTTAGCCTATGTAGGCATTTGCTTTTGAGAACAGAAGAAGAAACAATGTATTTAACCTCAATTCCCAAGCTAGCTTTCATATAACATTCATAGCCAACATTTTATCCTCCAATTGCTAGGTAAAAATACTAAACTAAAGAATTATAAACTCCCATTTATTCACATTCCTGGTATGTTGGGGGTACACATGAATCACCCAGAGAAAATACAAAAAAGAAAAAGCAAATGACTTCTTCTTGTGCCTTGAAAACAGCTCAATACATTAATTAACTTACGAAAGTTTCCATTCCTATGGATCTTCTTCACCACACAAATAAGGACCATATTTTTCAATTTTAACCATAGTTTATATATATATATATATATATATATATATAAAAGAAAGTGTATTATGAGAGGTGCTAAAACAGTGAACCGAGATATACAAGATAGATACACTCACTCCCTTAAATCTACACAAAAACAAACAGGATGTACAAAAAACAACCCTACCCCAACTATACCCCCCCTAATCAACAAATCTAACTAATGTTGAAGGACCATCCAATATACAATTAGTCTCCAATCAAAGTAGAAGCTCCTCAACCTTTGTATAGACAACACCTCATCCCTAAAAGCAATCTCATTTCTTGGCTTCCACATTGTTCAAGATAAGTACAACGGTCCCACTTGCCAAACCTTTTCCTATGCTATTTCCCAAATATAGAAGCTCCTCAACCTCCACTGTCAAACTTTTTTGCCAAAGCCAATATAACAATCTCTCTGCATAGTGCATCCTTCATTCCCAATCATTGCTAACTCATAAAATATATCATGTATTACATTTCTATTTGTTATAGTATGTATCATACTATAACATATTGATTTGTATCTTATTAGGATATTTTACTTATAGGGTCTTAACACTTTAGGAAGAGTAGATCATCTTACCTAACGTATAGCCTAACCTTCTTGTATATATATGTATGATAACTCAATGGAAAATATACAAGGAATTCATTCCTCAATCTCTTCTCCTCTTGGTTTCTACATGGTATTAGAGTCTATGGCTAATATTGGGAGAGTTTTCGACTTGTTTTAGGCAGTTTTTCAGAGTGCTCAAGAAAGCTGTGAGGGGTGTTTTTTGAAACACCTATTTCAAGGGACAGTGGGATCTCACCTCCGGCCTGAGGAGCTTTGCTGGCCACCGACGAAGCTACCAGAAAAATCCAATGGCCAAAAACCACACGTGC
Source organism: Tetrastigma voinierianum (assembly GCA_016808115.1). Classification (NCBI taxonomy): domain Eukaryota; kingdom Viridiplantae; phylum Streptophyta; class Magnoliopsida; order Vitales; family Vitaceae; genus Tetrastigma; species Tetrastigma voinierianum. Next base: position 905,222 of record JAEQBH010003196.1, read on the forward strand.
GGAGCTCACGCACCGCCGTAGTAGTTTAGGCCAGATCCACACGCGCCACGTGTGTGGACACGTGGGGGACTGTTCCGGCTCCGGATGCCTCCTCCAGTGTTGTTTGACGCCGACAGAACCTCTTGTCCACTTGGTTTCCCTGTTGGTACCTGGATCTGCTGTTTTTGGTGGTTTTGTGTTCGACATCCCTCTTTATGTAGGGTTTCTACAAGATTTTTTGAGTCCCTGATTTCTGGAGGTACCCTTTGGCCCTAATCTATTTCCTTTGGCTTCCTAATGATTGATTCAGTAGATACGAAGCCTATTTCAACGCCTGAAGTGGTCTCGATGATGTCCAAAATCACGGAGGACAAACTGATTGGTCCTAATTACTTAGATTGGAGTAAAACAATCCTTTTCTACTTGAGGAGTATTTGTATGACCAGTCATCTCAATTAGGACCCTCCTACTGATGATTCAAAGGAGCGATGGCTGGAGGATGATGCCTGTCTCTTTCTCCAAATTCGTAATTCCATTGACGGTAAAGTACTTACTCTCATTAATCATTGTGAGTATGTTATTGAGCTGTGGATTATTTGGTGTGTATTAATGAGGAAATATTTCTCACATCTTCAATGTGTGTCGAGCCTTTTATCGCTATGAGAAACAAGATCGGTCGCTTACGGAATTTTTCATGGACTATAACAAGACATATGAGGAATTGAATGTGCTCTTACCCTTTAGTCCAAGTGTTAAGTTCCAACAAGATCAGCGGAAAAGATGGCAGTTATGGGCTTCCTAGCCGCCCTCCCTTCTAAGTATGATTCTATTAGGGTGTAGGTTCTGTCTAGCCCTGAAGTTTCTTCTTTCCAAGAAACGTTTAGCCGAATACTCCACACAGAAATATCCTCGCCTTCTCTTCCAACTGCCCATATGAGCATTGCTCTTGTTGGTCGAAACAGTGGTGAGTAAAGAAAGCCAAAATACATAAATAGTGGCCCAATAAGTAACACTAAAGGCCTAATTCTGGAGGGGTTGTGTTATTACTGCCGTAAGCCTGGACATGTGATTCGAGACTGTAAGAAATTGCAGAATCGGAATCGGAATCGGAATCGGAGATCTTCGTTTGCCCATATAGCCTCCTTTAATGAGGCATTTGATCAGTTAGTTCCATTCGCCACAGACGAACTCACCAGGTTCCATTTGTACCAAGAATCATTGAAGTCTCCATCTACTTCGGTTATAGCTATCACTGAATCAGGTAACACAAACACATGCATTGTTACTTCTTCATCCTCCGAATGGGTCATTGATTCTATAGCCACAGATCACATGACAAGTAATTCCAGTCTATTTTGTACCTTTCAGTCACAACCTTCACCTTCCACTGTCACTTTAGCAGATGGATCACAATCCTGTGTTCTTGGTTCAGGCACCATTTTTCCCACTCCTATTCCCCTATCATTTGTCTTGAGTTTACCTAGTTTTTCTTTTAATTTGGTATCTGTGAGCAAACTAACTCGAGCTCTTAGATGTTGTGTCTCATTCTTTCTTGATTATTGTCTCTTCCAAGATCTTATGACGAAACAGATTATTGGTAGAGGACATGAGCCTTGGGGTCTCTACATTCTTGATTTTGCAGTACCGAGACTTATTGCCTGTTCCGGGGTTATTACACCATTTGAGACTCATTGCAGATTGGGCCACCCATCTTTTCCACTATTGAAGAAATTGTGTCCCCAGTTTTCAAGCTTATTATCCTTAGATTGTGAGTCCTGTCAATTTGCAAAACATCATCATCTTACTTCTCATCCTAGAGTCAATAAATGAGCTAGTGCTCCCTTTGAGTTAGTCCATTCGGATGTGTGGGGTCCATGTCCAATTGTGTCCCCATCTAGGTTTCGATATTTTGTTGATGATTATTCACAAACAACTTCGTTATATTTAATGAAAAACCGTTCGGAGTTATTTTCTCACTTTCGTGCCTTTTGTGTTGAAATTCACACTCAGTTTCACGTTTATGTTCAAAATCTGAGAAGTGATAATGCCAAATAATATATATCCGAACAATTTCAGGCATTCATGCTTCAAAATGGCATCCTTCATCAGACATCTTATGTTGAAACTCCTTCTCATAATGGAGTTGCTGAAAAAACAAATAGACACCTTCTTAAAGCGAAAATAGGACTCTATTATTTCAAATGCACGTGCCCCGAACATTTACGGGTTAGTGGCACATTTCCTCTGCGTTTTTTTATTAATCAGGATGCCTTCCTCTGTCTTGGATTGTGACATGATTTAAACCCTCTTTTCCATAAATCTTTATTTCCCATTGAGCCTCGGGTATTTAGGTGTACTTGTTTTGTTCGATATGTTTTATGCATGTATGCAAACTCAATCCTAAGTCATTGAAGTGTATCTTCCTTGGATTACTCGAGTTCCATAAGGAATAAAGGTGTTATTAATCCCTAGTCTTCGGTGCTGGTTTTACGGTGATGTAACATTTCTTGAGAATACTCATTTTCTCCCTTTAGGATCCACAGTGGGGAGGATGATGATTTGCTCCGTTTATACTGCGCCTCCACCCGAAAGCTCACACTTGTCCGCGTGCTCAAGCCTCTATCGCTCGGGATTTATGCTTAGCCTACACTAGTCTCGAGCCCTCATGACTGCCGACATGGTTGATTCTTAGTGATGACCTTCTATTGCTCTCTGTAAAGGTAAACGTCAATGTACTCATACAATCACCTCTTGCTCTTATAACCATTTGTCATCCCATTCTTGTTTGTTTATTACATCCTTGGACTTTATTTAATTGTCTAACAAAATTTTTGAAGCCTGCTTCATCCACAGTTGGCGTAGTGCTATGATGAGAGATGGATACCTTGGTGACTTTCTAATGGTACTTGGGACTTAGTGGTTACACCTTTAGGAAAAAAAGTCATTGGTTAGATGGGTGTTCCTGATGAAGGTTAATCATGATGGATCGATTGCTCGGCTAAAAGTTCGTCTTATTGCTAAAGGGTATGCTTAGACCTATGGGGTGGATGATTCTGATCATTTTCTCTCGGTTGCCAAGTTGACCTCTATTTGGCTGTTTATATCTCTGATAGCCACTCATGGTTGGGATCTCCATCAACTTGATATTAAAAATGTCTTTCTTCATAGGGATTTTGCATGAGAGGTTTATATGGAGCAACCTCCCGAATTTGTTGCTCAGGGGGAGATTGGTAGAATTTGTCATCTTTGAAAATCATTATATGGCTTAAAACAAATTCCCCGTGCATGGTTTGGCAAATTCAGTGAAGTGATTGAGAAATTTGGCATGCAGAAGAGCAAATCAAATCATTTTGTCTTTTATAGAAACTCTTAAGCAGGTATCATCTTGTTAGTTGTGTATGTTGACAATATTATCATTACTGGGGATGATATGGTAGGTATATCTTCGCTCAAGTCATTTCTTCATGGCCAATTTCACACAAGACTTAGGCATGCTAAAATACTTCTTAAGTGTTGAGGTTATTGTTAAGTCGTTGGCGTAGCTACGAAAGCCCAGGTTAAGTCCACAGCGTGGCGCGAAAACTGTTCTTGATTTCCTGGCTTGTCTGAGTCTCACAAGTAATATAGTAGAAACAGTCCCGGATCTCGATCCTGGGAAGGTGTGGTTTAGCGGATTGAGAGTAACCATTCACTAAATTCATTCACCATTTGAGCGACTTAATGACTAAGGGAGAATGTTTTCTAATCTAAAATAAGAACAAAATAAATCAAACAAAACAAGGTATGATCAATGTCCACTTACAAGGAATGGAGCAATATCAAGAATATAACTCAACGAAAGATACCGGGGTTGATTGCTTCCGTTGATGCATTTGATTTATATTTATGAAGTACTAATTAAGTGAATATATACTTATGCTTGTTCAAGGAACACGGTATGAGGTTTACACTTCCGAGTTTTCCCTCAATTTCCCACATCATCTCCCTATTCTCCTTTTAGTCCATCTAGGTCATTAAATGCGATACTTTTCTTGTGGGTTCTTTCGCATAATCCCTATTGGTCACTTCGGTCCATCTGATAGGACTACCCGGATCTATCTTTCGGATCGATCCTCTCTCTGTCCATGATCCTCATAATCTTTGAGATGGTGCTACTCTAATGAAATCCATTTAGTACTAGGCATTAAATGTGTAATGAATTCCTAGACTTCTTTGATTAGGTTAATTAGCATTTCTATTAATTAGTTCACACCTTAAAGTCGAGACGATTTTAGGGCGTAATCTAAACCTCACCAGGATGCCTAGTATGGGGATGAGAATGACTCTCGAGCATGCATTAATTAATCAAAACCTTAGTAATCCTAAGCACTACACCAACCAACATCAACAAAAGCACAAATTCACAAAATCATTCTAAAAGATATATAAATCAAACATCAATTAAGCAATCAACCCTAGAGGAAAGTTTAGCTACTCATTTGTACAATATAAATCTATCAAAATCATTATCTATTACATCCATAATAATGAAGAGATGAGAAGAGAGTGAGAGTTAGAATCTAAGCGATATGAGATGAAATATAAAACTCAGCTCCAAGGTTGAATGAGGTCCTCTAGTTGATGTGTTCTTCAATATTACACCAAATCCAAAGTAAAATGAACAAAATCATAAACCCTAAAGTGGTTAAAGAAGAAGAGAGAAGAAACCCTAAAGAGGGTGTTCTCCCTCAAAATTGGAACCCTAAACAAGTCTAAAATATATATATTTATAGGCCTTGGAAAATGGGCCAATGATGGACTCAAAAATGGGTTGCTTCGGGGCTGGTCCAACCTGGCCATCCTTCGCCGGCCACGGTCACCTTCTCGACGAGAATCCCTTTGCCGTGGCGGCGGCGCTCGCCTCGACAAACCCGAGTTTCATCTTGTTCTTGCTAGTTTCTGCAAGGCGCCCTTCCTTCGTGCAAACCCATTTCACGCAGCAAGACATCCCTTCGCTCAATTAGAACCTGTCGCATCAAGCAACTCGCCGCAGCCTTCAATAACTTTCTCTTCACTTGATTTCTTCCATCACTTTCCTTGATTTTCCCTCTAATCCCACAAAACATAAGCAAATGAGGGATTAGAGTTTTCTTATACGATATTGGTGCGAATCTAGCATTTATGTTGCATAAAATACATGAAAATCATACTAATAAAATGCACAAGATTCACACTCCACGCTTATGAGGAGGCATAACTCTTATCTCAAAGGAAATATATGTCGATCTATTATCTCAAATAGAAAATTGATAGCAGTTTACAAGCAATCTCCCTATGGCACATGATGAGTACTCAAAACACTCCAAAGATACACCTGCCATCATGTTTTGCTTCATTTCATTTAGTAATAAGTGGTTATCGCCTATATTCGATATCACTCAACTCGCGAAACACTGGAGGCTATGGTGGAGACTGGGTACATAATGGAGAACCCCAGCCCAACAAGCAGGCGTGAGGACGTGCCACGACAGCCGAGGCTCACGACGTGCCTCAGTCATCATCCTAACGTCGCAACTTCCCAACATCGCTAGGACTTAATCAGCGAGATTTTGAGATATGCTTGAGGCGTGCGAGTTCGAAGTGGGGGAGAGGAGGGGAGACAGATTCAAGGACGACTGAGTAAGGGCAGAATCAGAGATCGTGACACTCCCGTATTGTGATTTCTTTCTAACACTTTGATTCAAGACTTGATGGTCGTAATGAAACATCAATATGTTCTAACTTTACTTGTGTTTGTTAATCTTGCTATATTCATATGAATTAATTATTAAAATTTATTCAGAGATTAATGGACCAGATATCACTTGCTCTATTTTCTGATTTAGCTACATGATGTCAATTAACATCAAGTAATGGTGTTCTTGCCGAGAATCTCAGATCAAGAGATAATGTGATTTCAAACCTGGGTCCTTTGACAACCCAGTCATCTGCAATACTCGTGGAATGTCAAAACTGGACACCACTATCAAATCAAGAAAGCCTTTCAGACGGAGTTTCACCCAAGTACATAACCTGTCCTAACAATCAAAATGACCTCACCGTCCACATACAGTAAAATAACCGCCACTGGCCCTCGTGATCAAGATCAAAATGATTCCAACTATATACAATAGCTTCAAGAGTTAATAAATCATTTCTTACCAAAACATATAATAAAAAGTTTACAATTTTAATATATGTTATACAAAACGGTCACCCAAAGCCACAATTTGACTTTCTTTCTAAAATGCGGCTCTAACGAAAGGCCGTCCTCACACTCCTGCACTAAATAGTGATTCTCGACAGGAGCAAAGCCCAGCGAGAGATAATTTCCTGCACATGTGTTACTCCCCACCTAAATGCACATACGGCAACAACCACATCTGCCACTCTACGAACCTACTCAATGTCTACATGACCAACCCGTGTCTCGAGTCCTCACCGACTTCACACGCCTGCCTGAATCTGTTGAAATCACACTAAAACAAACCATTGCTCTCGAAACACACTACCGAATTTCCTGAAAGATCAGATCACCTCCGAGGCGAATGTGGCTTGAGAACCTTCCTAACACCGCCCTCCGACGCCAATCATGTACCATCTCCCAAACATTACCTCCGAAAATCTCCATTGAAATTCCTCGCAACCATGTTCTGCTTCTTTCAATCCTATGTCATGCACTCACACCTAATATTTTAGTCGCCTCCCAGCGGGCACATATGGAATGGCGATGCCAATTCCAATACATTCATGCTAATATATTCATGCATATATATTAACATAATTAAATCATATTATGAATGTTATGCAAATTCTCATCTATTTCACCAAAATTAGTTCTGATACAAAAATAATGAATAAATACGAAAGCAATTCAAATTGAATCACTGTAACCAAACACATTTTCACACAAAATATTTCGCGGACTATTTCACGTGAACAAGAAACCTCGGGTTAATGCTCACGACCACACAAATAAGAATTTTCTCCCAATTTCTGCCTCCAAAGCTTTTAAGACCGGCCACATAATATGTTCCTCTTTAACATTCCTAATCATTTATAATGGCTCTAACCAAAGATTAACACAAGTAGAAAGATCCTACCTCTCGGAGTTGCCTAACTCCACCCAAATCTGTCCACGCTGTAGCCCTCACAAGGTATAGAACAACTTTCCTTCTTACTCCATCGAGAACCAACTATCCATCACTGAACTCTAGAGTAGCGAGCTCTTTCTCTCTCTAGAATACAAAACCAGAAGCTACTACACCCCCCACCAGCCTTCTGCCCGTTTTGTCTTCAAATTTGCGAAGATGACACTATTGCATTTTTTTGTCTTATTCATTAAACATTCCTATAATTCCATCATGGCCATTTTTTCGATTAATTTCTAAGCATAAATCTAAAAGAATTCATCATCATCTCTCTACTCATGCAACATGTCAAGCATGAGCATATCGTAATGCACACTTTTGTCACATCACATGTCGCTTTATCGACACCTGATACTCTGCGGCTCGAAACGTGCAAATTCGACTATCTCGAAATTCCGACGTGGTAGCTAGATTTCTCGCAAGACGATTCCAACTATGAAGTCCGTTTGGCCAACCGAGATCTAGAAAAAATTTCGGATTTTTACCAATTCCATTACTTTGCCATTTTTCTTTAAATTGAAATTTTTCCTGGGTCATACGCTTGATGAAGACCTGTGATCCGACAGAGTGACACTCGTGAATTTTGAGAGTATAGATCTCGATTCCAAGTGTGGCATTAGTGGTTTAACTCATTTGCTGCTGAGTCCAAGGTCAGAGGCAGCAGTATGCAACACACCCTACTAGTGAGATAGTGAATATACCGAGAGAGGATATTCGTAGGCACGATCAACCTGTCAGCAGATGAACTGCCAACAAACTTCAATAACAATTTATCTAGGTTATAACTAATGAGTGCAAGAGTGGGAGGCAAACCCTAGTCTCCATCAATTGAGCTAGCAAATATTCAGTGCCAATTTTTCGCTACTAGTCATAATTCACTGAATTCTAGGTCCGATATATTTGTAGTTTCACCCCAAAAGATTCACACTTCTCAGGGGAATCTACACTCGACGTAGGGTCTACGTAACTCCGACGCGTATAGTTTCATGCGGTACTTTAGCCTACGTTTACACTAATTTACACACCTATCCCGAGCTCCATCAAGTTTTTTGGCACCACACAGGAGAAGTTTGTGTTTATATTGACAATAGCAATTAGATATTACTTTGACTAATTTTTTGTTTTTTTTTTTTATTTATTTATTCAGCCACAAGTGTTGTAACTGGCCCACAAGCAGGTGAGGCTATAAAGAAAGGTTGATTTGTAGCATGCGAAGATCGGGGTCAAGGTGAACTACTCCGCTTGATCCAAGCTGTAGAGGGTGAGGAACCTAATGATCACCAAAGAACAAAGAGAAGCACACCAAAGAAATCTAGCAAATGCGCAACTTAAGAGCAAGATCAGGCCAAGAGAGAAATGAGCCGAATGGGACAATGGAAATAATGGTACTTATGCCCCAGCCAATCATACAATGGGATGATCCTGCTATGCTACTGATGAGTTTACATTACCTCCAAGCAATTGTCTCGGGCCCGCTTAGACGGAGACTCACCTTACAAGCAAATAACTGGAGCAGAAAATAGTAACCCCGCAAATGCTTTAGAACATCCCGGGGCCCACTGAGTCAGGTCAAGGAGAATCAACACGCATCCCACAAACTTCATTGAAGTGCAGACACTCACAACACAAATGGAGTAATGTACAAGCGCTTAGGTCGAGACTGTTCCCAGCCTCACTGGGTGATAGTTAAATATTATTGACGAGCTAAATCCACCAAATTCCATTACCTTATGGAATGATTTGGTGCAGAAATTCCTAACCAAGTTTTTCCCTCCCTCAAAGATCGCACAGTTGGTGCAAGAGATTAACACTTTTAGACGGTTAGAGGGGGAGAACTTAGCTGAAGCCTAGGAGAGATTTCATGAACTGTTAAGGAGGTGTCCACATCACAAGTTGACTAGATGGATGCAAGTCCACACATTTTACAACGATCTGAGTGATCCTACTAGAACAGTCATAGATGCCTCAACAAGGGTTGCTCTGATGAAGAAGACTACAGACCAAGCGTATGGAATCCTAGAGGATATGGCTACCAATAGTAACCAAGCAGCCCGGGTTGATAGCTAATACCGAGAAGGTCAGGGGAGGTGTGGACACAAAGGTCCTTAGCAATTTGGTCAATCATGTCGCCTAACTCACTAAATGCACACAGAGGCAAAAGAAGGTGTCAGAAATGCCATTTTAATCAACCTCGAAGATATATGAATCAATGAGTATAGCACAAAGAGCGTTTAATGTCACAGATAAGATGACAAGGTGCATAATATGTGTCGAGATTTAATCAGCCGCAACAACAGGGTCAGTATGGAGGTAGCACCTATCAAAATCAAAACCAAAACCAAGGCCAAGGCTGGAGTAATAACCAGAACAATCAGAACTATGGTTGGAGGACTAATCAGAACAGCATACCACCACCCCAAGTGAGAAAACCGCCATCAGAGAAAAAAGTGGACTTGGAAGAAGCACTAGCTCAAATGCTCACTTCCCATACAGCCTTTATGAATGAAACAAAGGCGACATGCTATAATCACAACTCCAATTGAATAACCAAAGCATAGTTCAAAAAACTCGAGGTGCAATGGGCCAAATGACCACTCAAGGACTCCAGAGTGCTGTTCTTACCAAGCACCCGTAGGTAAACCTGAAAGGAGAAGGCAAAGAACGTGTTAAGGCTATCACCTTAAGAAGCGGTAGAGTATTAGCAATACCGGGGCAACCACCAGTGGTAAGAGAAGTGGAAACTGAGGAGGTAGATCAGGCCAGCCCGAAAGATCAGATGCAAGGGGAGTAGCCCCAAGAGAAGAAGTCAGTAGAGAGATCAGATGAAAGGAAAGGGACTGAGAAACAAGTAGGTATAGATAACCCACTACACCATCCCGTGATCCCCGGCTTCAAGAAGAATAAATCGACGCTAGCCAATAAATTCATGGAAGTGTTTAAGAAACTCGCATAACATTCCATTTAAGTGCATGCATTGGAACATGCTCAGCTACGCCAAATTTATGAAAGATATATACAAGGAAAAGTATATATCGATTTGAAACAAGAACCCACCAGGAACGCAAAGGTTATTCCTTCAAAGAAACTACCATAGAAGCTGAAGGATCCAAACAGTTTTACAATCCCATGTAAGATAGGGAACTCGATCTTCAAGAGAGCCTTATGCGACTTGGGAGCCAGTATTAACCTCATGCATTTATCTATTTTCGCATCTACGTGGTTAGGAAGTTAAATTCCACGACTATCACTCTACAAATTACGGATAGATCATTAGCATCCACGAGTGATAGAAGACGTAAGGTAAAGGTAGATAAGCTTATCTTCCAAATTGATTTCATAGTGTTGTGATATGGAGGAAGACAAAGAGATATCCATTATAATCGGGAAGACTACTAGCAACCTATGTGCTATGATTGATGTGCCGAAGGGAGAACTAAAATTAAGAGTGCAAGACGACGAGGTCAGTCTGTATTCACGTCATATAAGATCCAATGTAGAGAGTGACGATGTTTTACGATAGAGGCAAGGAAGGCCATAGTGTCTAGCCGAGTGGCCTGACCGACCTTTCGAGACTAGCCTAAAGGCGCACGATAAGGAAGAATTAGGTGAAAAGGCCAAGAGCATGTAGTGCTGATGAACTCTTCCCAAATCGAACTAAGAAAGTATTACGAAATGCTAGAGAACAACCAAACTTCACGCCTTCCACCGGGAAATGCATCACCACAAATAGGAGCAAAAGCCACTACCTAGTCATTCGAGGTATGCTTATCTGTGTGGAATCCTAACCTTACCAAAGGATCATATTAGCATCTTTAACAACAAAGAGAAGAAGTAGCTTTCGAGTACTGAGATCACAAAGATGCTATCGGATGGTCTCTACCGACGGAAGGATCCACCTCTATGTGTATGACCGGATCCTATTAGAAGACGTCACAAACCTTCTGAGCCCGTAGAAGACTCCAATCCCGACCATGAAGGAAGTGGTAAGGAAAGAAGTATTGAAGTGGTTAGATGCAAGTGATCTACCCATTCGTATAGTTCAGGTAAGTACAAGACACAGTCGTCTTAAAAAGGAGGGACCACAGTGATAAAGACAGAGAATAACACATTGCTTCCCTCTCAAACAGTTACGAGGTGGAGAATCTATATAGACTACCGAAAGTTGAATAAGGCAACTAGAAAATATCATTTCCCACTTCCGTTTATGGATCGATCGGATAGCCAAGTGTGGCAATGAGTATTATTGTTTGATTCGCATTCTAAGAGTAATCATTCGCATTCAAAGCACGCTTACTTGGATTATGTACTGAGGCACTGCACACATTTCACACAAGATGATGGCTATATTCTTATTACGGTCGAGAAAACAATTGAAGTGTTCATGGATGATTTCAGTTGTTAGGAAGTCTTTCGACAATCTGCCTTGAAACCGAGACATACACTAATAAGATGTGAGGAAACTAACCTTGTGCTAAATTGGGAAAAGTGTCAATTCATGGTGAAGGAAGGCATTGTACTGAGGCACCGAATTTCAAAAAGAGGAATTGAGGTAAATAAAGCCAAGATTGAAACAATAGAGAAGCTACCTATCTTCAAAGTGAGCGGAATAAGGAGCTTCCCCCGGGTCAGCGCAGATTCTACAGAGATTCATAGCGATTTTTCCAAAATAAATATAAACCTTTTATCGGGACCGTAGTTAAAGGAGCCCCTTTTGAATTTGATAATCAGTGTATGCAAGCGTTCTTGTTTCTGAAGGAGAAATTGGTGTCAGCACCAATTCTAGTAGCACCATAATGGGACCTCCCTTTTGAACTAATATGCGATGCGAGCGACTACGCAATAGGGGCAGTACTGGGTCAGAAGAGGGAAAGAACATTTCAGGTTATCTACTATGAGAGCCGAACTTTGAATGATGCGCAACTAAACTATGCAACAACTGAAAATGAGCTTTTGGCAATTGTGTTTGCGTTTGACAAGTTCCGACTGTACTTGATTGGTAACAAGGTAATATTGCACACCGACCATTCTGCCATAAAGTATTTGATGACTAAGAAGGACGCGTGGGCGTTACTACTGCAAGAGTTTAATCTAGAAATCAAAGATAAGAAAGGGATTGAAAATCTAGTAGCAGATCATCTCTCACGATTGGAAGGGCCCAGTAAAGAAGTTCAAATCAATGATGATTTTCCCGATGAACAGCTCTTGGCAATTGAAGATATAAAGTCGATGCCTTGGTTCGCGAATTATGTGAACTACTTAGCGGCCAAAGTGCTCCCACCAAAGTTTAGCTATCAACAGAAGAAGAGATTTTTTGCACACTTGAAGCATTACTACTGGAAGGAGCCTATTCTGTATAAGCACTATGCTGATCAGGTAATAAGAAGATGTGTCCCAGAGGAGGAAATGAAGAGTATCTTAAATCATTGCCACACTTTAGCATGTGGGGGGCACTTCGGAGAGCAAAGGATAGTTGCAAAGGTACTTCAATTGGGATTCTACTGGCCTAGCCAGTTCAAGGATCCTCACTAGTTTGTGTCTACCTGTAATAAATGCCAAAGAATGGGGAGCATATCAAAACGGGATGAGCCACCCTTGCTGACCATCTTGGAGGTAGAGCTATTTGATATATGGCGGATGGATTTTATGGGTCCCTTCACCTCTTCATTTAGCAACCTATACATTCTTTTGGTAGTAGACTACATTTCCAAATGGGTGGAGGCTATACCGACCCGCACTAATGATGCTAGAGTGGTAGCAAAGTTCCTTCGTAGTCACATATTCACCTTGCCTGAACTCCACGCCGCTGACCATGTATGGAGGTACTACTCGCAACAAGTCGGTAGATAGCGATTGGGAAAAATACGGGTGTTCTAAGATCGCACATCACTTGCATACCACCACGTACTACGCCGCTGCAGGTGTCAAATGTGAGAAATAAAGCCCATCACCTGAGAAAAAAACTACATTAGTCAAGAAAGACTAGGCGAAAAAGATAGATGATGCGCTCTGGGCCTATAAAACAGCATTTAAGACACCCTGGGATGTCACCATTCAAGCACGTGTTTGGGAAAGTGTGCTACTTGCCCGTGGAATTGGAACACGGAGCATATTGAGCAGCTAGGCAGTTGAATATGGACAGTAAGGTGGCCGGTGAGAAACACATACTGCAACTCAATGAATTAGAAGAATTCTGCAATGAGGCTTACGAAAATGCTAAGATCTATAAAGAAAAGACGAAAGCCTAGCATGACAAACATATTGTAAGGAAAAAGTTTGAGTCGGGTAAACGAGTCCTTTTATTCAACTCACGACTCAAGCTCTTCCTAGGGAAATTAAAGTCGAGGTGGTCGGGACCATTTATAGTGACTCAAGTTTTTCCCTATGGAGAGGTGGAAATCATGCACCTAGAGAAAGAGAGTTTTAAAGTCAGCGCACAACGATTGAAGCCATACTTTGGAGGCGACTTTCACGCAAGAAAACAGGCCATCAATCTGAGCACACCATAAACGGTGAAGGAATTCGAGCAGACCTGTAGTCTCGGGAACATTGAGATTTAGGGAAGTCGAGCTAACGACATTAAACAAAGCGCTACTTGGGAGGCAACCCAAGCCTTTTGAAGTTTTTCTTTTCTTTCATTAGTGCAGTTTTGAGTATTTTTTATTATTTCTTTTTGTTTTGATTTTTTTAGAACTCAAGATTTTCTCGGAGTGCATAAACTTAACCCAATCACATTGTTTGTTGTTGTGTTTTTAAGCTCCGAGACTGAAGCGGCGGCAGAGAGAGAGCTCGAGAGACCTATTCGAGGGTTGGGAAAAGGGTCGTATCCTCATTAAGGGAGTTCTCTTTAACCTACAAAAGTTTTATCAGAAAATGAATTGAACCTCTCTATAACGTCGCGATGTTGAGGAAAACTGAAAAAAAACAGCCCTTTGTAACGTCGCGACGTTGGATCTCAACGTCACGACGCTAGCAAAAATCATTTTCTGTAACTCTCGAGAACGTCGCGACGTTAGCTCCAAAGTTGCGACGTTGGAAATTTCAGCTCTCTCAGAACGCCGCGACGCTATTCCCAATGTCGCGACGCCGCTTAAGTGAATTTCTCAGGACCCTGGGAACGCCGCGACGCTATCCGAATGTCACGACGCTGTCTCGAACGTTAACGCTGTCTCCGCTTTATGAACATGAACGCCATTTTGTCTTCATATTTTCTGATACCAACCTCGAAAGCAAACCTTAATCTCCCTCGCAGATTTTTGCAGATTCGTTGTCAAACCTTCTTCCAACTCCTTCCCAAGTCAAGCTGTCCTCAAAGACCTTAGAACACTTTTAGATCCGAAAACCCTAGAGCTCTCCCATTGTTCCCATTGAGACAATTTTTGGATTTCGGGTGAGTTGAGGTGTAGAATTGGTTTTTCTTGGTGTTTTTGGATTGGTTTTCATAAAGAAGGAGATCCTTGGGTGATTGGAGATTGTAAAAGCCTAGGATTCCTAGCCAAGAGTAGTGTCTCACATAGTGCATACCAAGTGTTCAATAAATTGCCTAGGTGCCAATTTCAAAGTGTTTAACTATCAAAAGGTGATTTAAGCACATTAGGAGTTTAGGTGCTAGTTGGGTAGTAATTGGAGAAGCCTAGGACCATAACCTCAACCCTCACACTCCTAAGTACAACATGTCTTCGAAGAGGCAAAAACTGACCTCAAAGAAGAGTCGTAGGGTGGAAGAGCCACAAGGGGACTTCGATAGAAATAAGTTTGTCAATACGGCCGCCGCTAAGAAATTCGGTCTCATTTCAAAGAACCGATCCTTCATTAAAGAGAAAGGATTTCACCACCTCGACGATTTCTTCTGCATAACTATTGCGAATAAGGGGTGGAAGGCGCTTTGCCAACCCCCAAGGCCGGCTGCCACAATGGTGGTACGAGAATTCTACGCCACTTTAACCGCCCATGTACTGAAAAGGGTTCTGGTACGCAGGCTTTTGGTAGACTTCAGTGTGAAGTCTATCAATGAATATTATAACCTTGAGCCGGTTAACTCCGAAGCCTATGATAGGCTCCACAAAACCCCCAACTATTTTGAAGTTCTTAGGATGCTGACAAACGGGCAGGGCGAATGGAAACTTAACAATGAAGGGCATGTATTGCACTTCAAGGCCAAACATTTGGCTTACATCCCTAAGGTATGGCATCACTTCATCACATCCCGTCTCATCCCGACAACCAATGTGCATGAAGTGACAGCCAAGAGGGCCTTGCTCAATTATGCCATCATTCAGGATATCTCTTTCGATGTCGGACACGTTATCAAGGATGCTATCCTCTATAACAAAGATGCTAAGATGAACCTTGAGCACCCCTTTCTCATCTATGGACGATGCAAGAAAGTCGAGGTGCCCCTAGAGGACAATGAGGCTTGGATACACCCAATCAAAGCGATAGTGGTTAAGAAGGATAAACCGGGTGTGCCAAGGCCAGAAGAGGTCTATGATTCCGAGCATGAACCCTCGGATGAGGAAGAGCTTAGGGCCTACCAATCTAGGTTTGGGACACCAGAGGATGCCCAGGGAGAGGTGAGACAGTCATCCACCCAACCCCCACCCCCACCACCACCATCCCTTGAGGAGGATCCTTTCAATCCTTCTCCTACAATCGAGGACCAAATCCATGACTTAACCACGCGGTTTGATGCCTACTGGGATGAGACCCAGGAACATTAGGTCTCAATCAGCCAAGACATGGGCATGCTAAAGGCCGAGATGAACACCATCCTACGCAACCAGGTGGTCATCCTGAGCAACCAAGAGTCCATCCAGTAGCAGCTCGCCCAGCTTCTCGCGTTTCACACGCCGCCGCCACCACCGCAGTTATCCATGTAATCACTAGAGAAGTTTCCTACACCCTCATTTTCTGTTGCATGACACTGAGGACATTGTCTATTTTTGTTTGGGGGGTGTGGGTGATCAGTTTGGTTGTGTGTGTTTTAGTTTTTATGTGTTTAGGTTGTGTGAGTGTGTGTGTGTGTGTGTGTGTTTTTTTTTTTTTTTTTATTTATACAGTTTTTATGTGTTTGTGTGTTTTAGGTATTTTGTGTGAGTTGATGCCCATGATTACTAAAGGGAGGTCATTTTGATCGCAAAAATTTTTCAAAAAGACCGAGTAGAAAACAGAAAGGGACCCTTAGGTTGTTCAATGATCTGGAATGGTATGCTCGAGTCACCCCCCTTGTGTTTCAAGAAACCATTTCCCAAATAGTCTATCGCACACACACACATGTGATCTCCAGGGTATACTTAGACCCCGAACCTTGTTTACTAGAGTTCTACAAGCCTTGGGGGTTTAAGTGATGGGACATCTTGGAAAAATAGGATTGCCATTGAGCCCCAAATAAAAAATGAGAAAAATGCAAAAACAAAAGAAAAAAAAAAGAAAAAAGAAAAGAAAAAGAAAAATAGCAAAAAGAGGTGTGTGAATAGAATAAGTGGGATTGTCCAATCGGAATCCCGAGCACAATTCAAAGGGCCTTTCAAAGCCTAATGCCCTGAGCCAACTGGCTAAGAGTCATTGACTTCACCAAGCCGCTACACTGATTGCAGGATAGACCCTTCCCACAGCCTAGGCTCAGAGGTTTGGCTGAGGTTCTGGGGGTGAAGTCTCGAGAGAACCACATGCCCCCGTGCCCTAACCAATCATGGGAGTCACGAATGAATCCCCGCTACAGGGACATTCTACTAAAACTTATAGACACTAGTTTTCTTTCATGCTTAGGTAGTTTCATGTGAAAAAAAATGGTGCTTTCTTATCCTTTCGTAGTTAGACTCTTCCAAATAGGTGAGTTGAATTTAAGTTTGGGGCTACTGAAACCTAGTTATATGTTGGAGATCATGAATCAACCGCATAGATTTACGGAAAAGGTCATTGAGAACTCGGGGCTGAAAGGTTGGGTCAGCCTAGCCTTGCTTAGCTAAGTTCCTTAGAAAGTTGAACAACCTTAAGGATCTTTCAATTTTGAGAGGAAAAAGGCTAGAATTGCAAGTTTGGTTCATTTTGACCCTCCCTTTTGGCATCATGTGTATCACACTCATGTTGTAGGCATTTTGGTGTGTCATTTGTCATGTGTGTTTTGTTGTGAGTTTGTTTTTTGCTTGGGGACAAGTAAGAAGCTAAGTTTGGGGGTGTGATGAGTGCCCAAAACACTCATGATATACTCGTGTTTTATCATGTTTTTCGTTTCATTTCATATAGTAATAAGTGTGGTTATCGCTCTATATCTTATACTCGACCTCTTGTGCACTTCAAGTGAAAAAGGCGGCATTTGGAGGCTGTATGGAGACTTGAAGAAGGAGAATGGAGAACCCAGTTCCAACGTTGCAACGTCCCAACGTCGTGACGTGAGGACATCGCGACGTTGAGGTCAGACGACGCGCCTGTCTTCATCATCCTAACGTCGCGACGTCGCTAGGACTTAATCAGTGAGATTTTGAGATATAAAGCAGAGGCGGCGAGTTTTGAAGGGAGGAGAGGAGGAGATGAGACAGAATGACGACGAAGGCGTGAATCGAGAGATCGTGAGCACTCCTGTATTTGTATTTCTTTTCTCGAACACTTAATGATTCAAGACTTTATGGTTGTAATGAACATCAATACGTTCTAACTTTATTTCTAGGGTTTTGTTGTACCCTAGCTACATTCATATGGATTAATTATTAATTTCGTTCTATTCAGTAGATTAATGGATTGTATATTGACTTGCTTTATTTTCTGCAATTTAGTTACATGATGGTGTTTGGCTAACATTAGCATGTTCTTGCTAGGAATCTGATCGAGAGATAAAGATTCCCAGGGATCCGAGTAGAGTGACACTTGGTGAATTGGAGAGTAGGGATCTCCCGGTTCCAAGTGTGGTGATTAGGGTTTAATCATTTAAGCGTTTCGGAGTCAAGGGTTGACGCAGAGAGGCAATACACCCTACTGGCGAGATAGGAGAATATACCTCGAGAGAGGATATCTCATAGGCATGATCAACTTGCCAACGTGAACTGCTAATGTAATCGAATAACAATTCTATCTAAATATAATCCACTGAAAAGGCAGGAGGCAAAACCCTAGTCTCCATCAATTGAATTAGCAAATATTCTAGGGTTAGTTTTTCTTTACACTAGTCATAATTCACTTGAATTCTAGGTTCGAATAATATTGTAAGCCAATTTCCAGTATTCGACACACTTCTCCTTATGGGAACGACACTTGACAAGCCACTATACTACGTAACCTCGACGCGTATACTTACGTGTACAGGCCTACGTTTTACACTTATTTACACACCTATCCCTAGTTCCTAGCACGGTGGCTTCACATCCTACTAGAAGGCGAATCTGTCTAAAACCCGAGATATAGAAGGTCAGGCTTGAAGTCAACTACCTTACAGTAACACGCTATGATATTGCATACTATGTTAGTGTTGAAAGCCAATACATGTCTTCAAACAGCTTGATCATCGATCTACCAGAGAAATGTGCATTTTTATGTTACTTGAAAGAAGCCTCGAACGTGGTATTTTGGTACGCAATATGGGCATAATAGACTCGAGGGTTTCAATGGAATGCACTGGGTGTGATCTAAGGAAGATAAGGTCCACTTCAGTTATCAAGGTTATTGAGTACCTAGATTCACAAGAAGTAAGAACGAGTGTTGTCTCGATCTAATGCACTTGAGATAGAGCAATGGCACATTCCGCATGAGATTATGTGACTCCATCAACTGGGCAAAAGCCTGGGATTAAAACCTCGGGCCCCAAGTAAAGCTCTGTAACAACTAAAGGTTCCCTTTATATTGCCTTTTTAATCCTCGCTCTTTCCATGAACTATCAAACATATAGATAGATCGTCATTCCGTTCGTGAAAATACAACCCTACGGATTTCTACAGATAATGAAGATCAAGAACAATTAGGTGATATCTTCATAAAGACCCTAAGTGAAGACCGTGTTAGTTACTTACGTAACAAGTTGGGCATGATTAACATCTATACTCCAACTTTAGGGGGAGTGTTATAGTATGTATCATACGTTAACATATTTGTTATAATGTGTATCATACTATAACATATTGGTTTGTATCTTATTAGGATACTTTACTTATAGGGTTGTAACACTTTAGGAAGAGTAGATCATCTTACCAAATATATAACCTAACCTTCTTGTATATATATGTATGATAACTCAATGGAAAATATACAAGGAATTCATTCCATCAACTCTTCTCCTCTTGGTTTTTACACTATTTTTCCATATTGTGTATCATAAGTTTTATATAGTGTAAAATAAATAGAAAAAGTTGAGACATATTAAATACACAAGCTTTGAAAGTTTCAATTTAACAAATATGAGTTTAATATGTCGGGTTCCGTTCATCACAAAATCCACCAAGTTCCAACTTTTCATGTTAGTCACCATTCCTTCCTCACTAGGGCAAAAAAAATTAATATTAAAAATAAAAGTTTTTAACCACTTATTACCATCATTTTTAATGTCAATATTCAAATCCTTCAAATAAAAGTTCACCAATATTCATTATAAGAATGAATTTACTTGACTTCAACATGACTTTTGACAATGAGAATGTAGCGTTTCATGTAGGAATAATTTACCTTTCTCTCCTATTTATGATCAATATTTAATTCATCGTACATTCTACAATTAATAAACAATAATTTTTGAATTTGATTTATAAAAATGATGAAAAATGGTTACACTCCGAGATAAGAGGTTTTCATCTTTCGAAAGATGGAACCTCAAGGGGTGGATCTTTCGGGTCGAGAGATTCTTCTTGGCACATCGAATGACCGAGGAGGAGAAGCTAGTGGTGGCGATAATCAGTTTGGACAGCAAAGCCCTACCGTGGTTCCAATGGGAGGAGAGTCATCGATCCATTCTGAGTTGGGACGAGTTAAAGGCCCACCTCCTAGATCATTCCGATACACCCAAGAAGGTACCCTTTGTGTGCAGTTCTTGTCTCTTAAGCAAGATGGGTTAGTTCAGGATTACTTATGCACCTTCGAGCTTTTGGCAGCAGCGCTGGAAGGCGTGTCGGAGCAAGTGCAAGAGAGCACTTTCATTAATGGTCTCAAACCAGAGGTGTGAGCCGAAGTGAGGATGATGAACCCGAGGTGATAAGAATCAAAGCACAAAGGATCCGTGATGTAAGAGCTTTTACAACATATATTGGGAATTCAATCTTAATTATGGAAAATTCAGATTCAGGAGGTTGTGAAACCTTGGAGACACCAAATATATTTCTATTTCCAAGTATTTTGAGTTTTGTTACTTTTTTTAGAAATATTTGTTCTCCAAGTCAAAGTAGAAGTTGCTTTATTTAATTTAGAAAGTTTGTTTTGCTAATCAAATAGGAGTTGTTATTTCTTTTTAGAAAAGATTTGCTTTTAGGAGTTACTATTTCTTTTAGAAATATTTGCTTTTAGGAATTGCCTTTTTTTTATTTAGAAAGTTTGGGGCCTATAGATACCCCCTTTATTGTAGTCTTTAAGGGACATTATGGATGAATAAATTTACAGTTAAATTTCTCTTTGGTTCTTGAAAGAACTTTTTCAAACTTATCGGTTATTCTATGGCATTCATCAAGACTTATCAATCGGATCTCCATCACCGATTGTGGCGTCCTCCTATACCAAGGTTCTTGCTTCACTATAAGCAATGGGTTGAGGTCATCCATCTCAGTCGAAGACTAGAGCGGTTCTTCTGAGATAAATTTGATCATGGGTCTCCTCACAAGTTGATGGAATTCGTATCACGAGGGATTGCACGAGGTGATGAAGTTAGGGCAGAGGGTACTTGCCATAACAACAAAGGAAGTGAGTGGGGGGGACGATCTGCCAACCCATCTCCTTCAATTGTGCCTTATGGCCCACGAGATCCACTCGGCCCATACTACCCTTTGACCAAGCCCACTCTTATGAAAAATAACCCATTCCCTCTTGGACAACCGAACATGACCTTAAGCCCGCATTCTGACCCACAACTTCCTTTAATCCCATAATTCCCTTCGAACCCTAACCCTAGTTCTCGGTCTCTTGCCGCCGCTTCACTAAGCCAAAGAAATCCCATCTTAAAACTCACCTACTGTTACTGTGCCAAAATAGCAAAGGGCTTTGTTTTAGATGTGGATGCCAAGTACTGGCTGTCACAATGCCAATAAGAAGCTGCTATTACTAGTGCAAGAGGAATCTCAGGAGCGTAAACTGAACCTCTAAGGCATTGAGACAATCATTGAGGATGAGGTCGACGGAATCACTCAGCCTGCCAAAGAACTCTCAGAGCCTGACCGTCCGCTCCAAGAACAATGAAGATCAAAGGGAAAATAAGCCAGCAGGAGGTAATCACTATGATTGATTATGGGGCTACTCACAACTTCATATCTGCAACGCTAGTCTAGCAATTGGGATTACCACAGGAAACTACAAACAACTATGGGGTTTTAATGGGTACAGGAGTGGTAGTAAAAGGAGAAGGTATTTGCCAGAGAGTCCCTCTCTCCCTATAGAATATTGAAATAATTGAAGATTTTTTACCTCTGGATTTAGGCAGTGCCGACGTGATTTTGGGAATGCAGTGGCTTGATCCTTGGGTGGGATGAAGGTTAACTGGAAAACCCTATCAATGAGGTTTCAAGTGGGTGGAGTTTCAGTTCTACTATAAGGAGATCCTACCCTCACTACTTCCCTGGTATCCCTCAAGGCTGTGTGGAAAGCGATACGAGAAGGGGGGATGGCCTTCTAGTTGAATTAGGCTACATCGGGTTCCTAGAACAATCGCCAATGCCCATCGTTCCGACTTCTATTCAGGCAATTGTGGATAGATTCTCCTCTGTTTTCCAAAACCCCCAAGACCTCCCTCCTCAACGATCCTATGACCATGCCATCACTCTTTTGTCGGGCACTCCTCCAATTAATGTCCGACCCTATCGTTATCCGCAGATTTAGAAGGCGGAAATTAAGCGGCTAGTTAAGGAGAAGTTGATTGCCGGAATCATTCAACCTAGCACCAGCCCTTCTCAAGTCCTGTTATCTTAGTCCGTAAAAGGGATGGAGGTTGGCGATTTTGTGTAGATTATCGTGTTTTGAATAAAGCCTGCATTCCAGATAAATTCCCGATTCCCTTGATTGATGAACTGCTGGACGAATTGCATGGAGCTTCCATCTTCTCCAAGTTAGACCTCCATTCAGGTTAGCACCATATACGAGTAAGTCAAGAGGATATTCTTAAGACAACTTTCCAAATGCACGAAGGGTACTATGAATTTCTGGTCATGCCATTCGGCCTTACAAATGCTCCAGCTACCTTTCCATCCCTTATGAATGAGATATTCAAAGAATGTTTACGGAAGTTTGTCTTGGTCTTTTTTGACGACATACTGGTGTACAGTCGCATAGCCGAGGAGCGCCAACTTCATCTCTGGCATGTTCTACAAATTCTAGAGACCCAAGCATTGTTTGCTAGTCAAAAAATGTTCCTTTGGCCAATCCAACATAACATATTTAGGCCATATCATCTCAGCACTGGGGGTTGCGAATACTTCAAAAATTGAGGTGATGTTAAACTGGCCCCTCCCTCATTCCTTAAAAGAACTTTATGGTTTTTTTAGGCTTAACTGGATATTATCGGCGTTTTGTAGCACATTATGATAGTATAGCCTGGCCTTTGACTGAGCTCCTCAAAAAGGACAGCTTTCACTGGGGTCTTAATGCTGACGCTACTTTCCAAGCCCTCAAAACTGTTGTTTCCAACATGCTCATGCTAACCCTCCCTGATTTCTCCCGCCCCTTTGTAGTGGAAACAGATGCTTCAGGAGTTGGAATAGGTGTAGTATTATTACAAGAGGAACAACCTCTTGCCTTCTTCAGCCAAGCTCTTTCCCCCAATGCCAAATTGAAATCAGTTTATGAACGCGAATTAATGGCAGTGGTGCATGCAATTCAAAAATGGAGACACTATCTTCTCAGATGCAAATTTACAGTCCGCACCGACCAACACAGCCTGAAATTTCTTCTACTGCAACGAGAGGTTAGTCCTGACTACCAGAAATGGCTTTATAAATTGCTTGGCTATGACTTTGACATTGAGTATAAGTAGGGGTTTGCCAATCGAACTACTGATGCCCTGTCTCGGGTTCCAGCCCAGCTCAGTGTGCTTTCCCTCTTGGTTCCCTATGTGCTGCAACTAGAAGAATTAGACAAAGAGATAACTCAGCATCCTTGGCTCCCTTAGATTTGTGACTCACTGTCCAAGGCACTGCTTACCAAGCCAGGATACTCTCTAATTCAAGGCAAATTATATTATCGTGGCAGATTGGTACTGCCAGCAAAATCAAGACTGATTCCCCTGGTTCTGAATGAATGCCATGACAACCCAATAATGTGATAAGATTAATGGGTTCTAATGTGATAAGATTAGGGGGTGACTTTAACATGATAAGATTCCCCAGCGAGCAGAATAGTGATGGTAGGATCACCGGCTCTATGAGGAGGTTTGCCCAAGTAATTGATGATTTAGAGTTGAAAGATATCCCTGCCCAGGGGGATCCATTCACCTGGAGAGGAGGGCAGAATAATTGTAGGATGGCCAGACTGGATAGGTTCCTAGTCATGGAAGAGTGGGATTCCCACTTCGGTGGAACCAGACAAAAAACTCTTCCTAGACCAACCTCTTATCACTTTCCAATCTTGCTTGAGGGGGACAAAAGTCTAACTAGAGGTCCCTCCCCCTTTAGGTTCAAAAACATGTGGCTTAAGGAGAAGGGTTTTAAGGACCTTATCAGAGTTTAGTGGCAAAGCTTTACGTTCAGAGGGACTAGCAACTATGTCCTGATGGAAAAGACCAAAGCACTTAAAGAGAATCTCAAAGTTTGGAACAAGGAGGTTTTTGGGATGGTTGAAGCTAATAAGAAGGTAGCTCTCGTTAAGGCGTCCCACTGGGATAATGTGGAGAGTTAGAGACCTTTATGCACTACCGAATTGGAGGAAAGATTGATAGCTTTGGAGAAGTTTAAAAAATGGTCCTTAATGGAGGAGACTTCTTAGAGACAAAAGTCGAGGGAAATCTGGCTTAAGGAAGGGGATAGGAATACGGGGTTCTTTCAGAGAATGGCTAACTCCCACAGGAGGAGAAACAGTATTGATAGGATCCGTATAGGAGGGGAGTGGTAGCATGGAGAGGAAAACATTCGCCTGCTGCCAGGAATGCTTAAGATAACTCGACTTATCCAAGAGGTCGGAGGGCCGCCTAGAAGGTCTTTTTGTTCTCCGTGCTCAAGTAACAGAGAAGTGTTTAAATTCTAGAGGTGTCTTTACGTATGAGGAAGTTTTTTCAGCCTTGTTGGATCTGAATGGAGATAAGGCTCCAAGGCCGGACGGCTTCACTGTGGCTTTCTGGCAATTCAGCTGGGATATTGTGAAGAAAGATGTTATGGATGTTTTCAAAGATTTTCATCAACAAGGTAGGTTTGTTAAAAGCCTAAACTCTACCTTTCTAGTTCTGATTCCAAAATGAGGTATGATATCAAAGATTTGTAATCTATTAGTCCTGTGGGCAATTTACAAGTTGCTTGCAAAGGTGCTTGCAAACAGACTGAAAAAGGTGATGAGCAGATTGGTGAACTTAGCCCAAAATGCTTTTGTGGAGGGTAGACAAATTCTGGACGGTGCCTGATTGCGAATGAAGTCATAGACTCGATCCTGAGAAGAAAGGAGAAGGGAGTACTCTGGAAACGAGACATAGAGAAGGCTTATGATCTAATCAATTGGAACTTTAGTGTAATGGTTCTAAAAAAGATGGGCTTTGGGGGAAAATGGATTGTTTGGATCAAATGGTGTATCTCTATTGCCTCATTCTCAATATTGATCAATGTTAGCCCGGCAAGGTTCTTCAACAGCTCTAGGGGGCTAAGGCAGGGGGACCCTTTATCCCCGTACCTTTTTGTTATGGGCATGGAGGCTCTTTCCCTTCTGATTGATAAAGTCGTGGTCGGAGGCTATCTTTCTGGATATAAGTTTAAGGGGAGAGACAGAAGAGAGGGGTTGGTGTCACACTTGCTATTGGCAGATGACACCCTAATTTTCTGTAAGGACTCCGAAGATCAAATGGTTTATCTTAGCCGATCCTGCTTATCTCAAGCTTTATCCGAAAGCAAGAATCAACTTGGATAAAAGCTTTCGCCTATGGAAGAGCCGATAATGTAGAGAGGATGGTCGCACTAGGGTAAATCGCTCTGCCAACAAGCTTACCTGGGTATGCCTTAGGGGCGAAGCACAACTCTCTAGAAGTGTGGGAGACGAGGTTGAGGAAAGGTTTCGTAGAAGGCTCGCTCTTTGGAAAAGACATTATATTTCCAAAGGAGGGAGGCTCACACTTATTAAAAGCACCCTCTCTAATTTGCCTATCTACATTATGTCTCTATTCCGATTACCTAGAAGTGTCAAAATCAAATCGAGTAGCACCAACTTAATTTTCTTTTCTTCACGGAAAAATCTCAAAAGAAACTATCCGTATTGGAACTCGGTTGTTTAAACAAAAGAAGGGAAGGCTTGGGATCCACAACCTCTCCATTCTTAACAAGGCTCTCCTTAGGAAATGGATTTGGAGATTTGCAATGGAGGTTAACTCTCCTTGGAGGCACTTTTTAAGCCTAAAGTATGGGATGGAGGATGGGGGGTAGTATCCGAAGTTTCCTAGGGGTAGCTATGGAGTGGGCCTATGGAAGGAGATTAGTAAGGAAACTACACAACTGAAGCAACATTGTGCCTTCGAGTTAGGCAATGGGAGCAGAGTCAAATTTTGGGAAGATTCTTAGTGTGATAAGACCCCCTTGTGCCTTTCCTTTCCCTCCCTGTTTGAGGTGACTAGAACAAAAGGGGCTAAGGTGATGGAGTTGTGGGAGGATTTTGAAACAGAGGGGGGCTGGAATTTCAGATTCGGAAGATATTTCAATGACTAGGAGTTGGAAACAGTACAGTGTTTTATCTGCAAAATCAGCCCTAAAAGAATTAATCCCTCAGTTGGTGATAGGCTTTTATGGAAGGGGACCAAGGATGGTTACTTCACTATAGAGAGTAGCTTTGATTGGTTGGAAGGAGGACGCCAACATATGAGCTTCAAGCATTTATCGTGGAATCCGCTAATTCTCAAAAAGTTGGTTTTTTCACTTGGGAGGCTTGGTAGGGAAAGGTTCTTACTTCGGACCAGCTGAAGAAAAGGGGGTTCTCTCTTGCTAGTAAATGCCCCCTTCTGTGGAAAAGTGGAAGAAGTTATGGAGCATCTCTTTATCCACTGCCCCTTGATTTAGAGTTATGGACTACCCTTGTGTCAATTCACGGAGAGATCGATTCGCCTCCGTGTGAAAGACCCGATGTCGCCGGATTCGTCTCCCCTAAGAAAAAAAAGGATTCAAAACTTTGGGAAGGTCAAGCCTTGTGTTTGTTACATTATATGAAAAGAGAGGAACAATGTTATTTTTGAGGATGATTGTTTCTCCTTAAGCAGGCTGAAGTCCTTTTTTCTTAGATCTCTTTGTTCTTAGGCTTGCTTGATTCAGGGGGGAGATCGCTATATTGTAAGACGTCTTTTTTGCATTCTTTAGCGCACTTCTTGGGCTGGTAGGTTTTTGTCTTCAAGCCCTTCTTGTTTTTGCCTTCGCCCTCTCAGATAATTTTTATATATCTCTGCAGGTCACCTCGTTTTTTCTAGTTTGATCAATAAAATGCCTTTTACCGATCAAAAAAAAAAAAAAACAGCCCAATAAGAGGTCATTCCGGTGTCCTTAAAACATTGAAGAGAGTATCAATCGCTTTATACTGGGAAGGGATGAAAAAAGATATCCAAATCTATTTGGCCGCCTGCAAATTCTGCCAACAGAATAAATACTCTACTCCCCCCACGGCCTACTCCATCCACTACCAATTTCGCACCAAATCTGGGAAGAAATATCCCTAGATTTCATTGAAGGTTTGCTGAAGTCGGAAGGCTGGGACACAATTCTGGTTGTTGTGGATCGTTTGAGCAAGTATGCCCACTTTATAGGGCTCAAGCACCCTTTTAGGGCAACCTCTATTGCGACAGCTTTTGTTTTCAAGAAATAGTGCGACTTCATGGGGTTCCCCGTTCCAATGTTTCATATTGGGACAAAAATTTTCCAAGTAACTTTTGATGGGAGCTTTTTCGTCTCCAAGGCACAGCTCTCCAATTTAGCACAACTTACCATCCTCAAACAGAGGTCCTCAACAGATGTTTGAAAACTTACCTCCTCTAATTTGCCAACCAGAAACCTAGAGAGTGGGGCACATATTTATCTTGGGCAGAATATTGGTACAACACATCTTTTCATACAACTTCACAGACCACTCCCTTTCGCGTGGTTTATGGCTGAGACCCTCCACCTATCTTGACCTATGAGGCCTGCTCCTCCGCTTTCTCGGGAAAATAGACCAAAGAGCCATCCACGAGATGCCATTCTCTCTGTCCTACCGTAAACTCCATCAAATGTAGGCATCGGTACGATGTTCGTAGGCAGGAATGTCTCCAGCTGATGTAGGTAGCAATTCTCCTTAAACTAAG
This sequence comes from Tetrastigma voinierianum, assembly GCA_016808115.1. Taxonomy (NCBI): domain Eukaryota; kingdom Viridiplantae; phylum Streptophyta; class Magnoliopsida; order Vitales; family Vitaceae; genus Tetrastigma; species Tetrastigma voinierianum. The sequence continues at coordinate 932,990 of JAEQBH010003196.1, forward strand.
GCCTCTTTGACCGGTCCTGCTCGGCTCTAATAGAAATAACGCTGATAGATATGCGGTCTTTTCCTTTATTATCCTCTTGTGTTGTAGGTCTATGAGTGTGTGTATATATATATAAAGTCCGATATGTAATGTAGGCCACGAATTCATTGTGCATGGAAATAATAAAATTAGGAATTCTCATTTTCTCTCTTCACATGGTATTAGAGCAGAGAAAACCCTAATTTTTAGGTGGTAGTGTTTTATTAGATCTCCTTCTCACTTGTGGATCTCCCTTCTCAGTCGCGTGCCGTGGCGCCGCCTCCTTGCTACTTACTCAGGCGACACCGGGAGCTCTTCTCAGGCCGAAAACCACGGATTTGGCGCGTGAGGTCGATCTGGTGCTTGGCTTGCGTGGCTTGACGAAGCTGCCTTGCCGGTCGCTCGAGCTCCTGGAAACTGCCCGGGTCACGCGCCCGACGTGAGTGCGCGTGTGGCGCGTGCCTTCTTCTCCGTGACGGGACTCCACGCGGGGTCGTCGGTTGTAGTCTTGAGTGTTCTATCCCTCGGCGGTCTGTTGAGCCCTCATGCTCATACTGGTCCTTTTTGCCTCAGCTAATTGACTTAGTTCATCTTGATTCGTATTCTCTCTGGTTTGGATCTAGTTTTCTTCATCTTTAAGCTCCACAGTAGTGGTCTTCCCTCTTGTGGGCTCTCTTCAATCTGAGCAATGATTAAATCTCGATTCGGTGGATATGGCAACTAAAAATTCTATTTTTACTTCTATTATCTCTGGATCTCCTCTTATCACATCAAAAAAAATTGCTTGGTAGTGAAATTATCTCTCTGGTCAAACCACATTGGAACTACGGTTCATGGGACGAGTTATGAGATCATCTTATTACACGGAGGATCTTCATACCTAGTGTTGACAAGGTGCCTTTAGGAAGAAGAATAGATACCTGACTATGGCGTATTATATGGCGGTCGGTTGATCGAAAATTTTTAGCCGTCTTGGGCTTACAAGACATGTTCTAAGTTTGGAATCGGTAAAAGCTCTATCTGTGAATGATATCGCATTGTCTTTTATAAGGTGGCTTACGCTATTGTTAATATCCGCCGACAAGACATGGATCTATCTAGTGCTATTGGCGGTGCCTCTGCCAAGGAGGTTCGACATTGATGCCTCTTACTAGTAGCGTTGGGGCTGTGGCGCTGAGGTTGACAAGTTCTTCATAGTCGCCTCTCACATTGGCCTGGTGGGATCTTGAGACCTGAGATCGAGATTCTTGGCGATCCATCGGTCAGATCCTTGGATGATGTGTTTGCTCGCCTCCTGCGTATCACCATACACGAGACTTTGCCATCCCATTAGCCCTTTAGATTCTTACGTGTTGGTTTTCATACTGGCAGCCGGGAGGGCGCGGTGGTACGGTCGAGGCTGGCGTCCTCATTGCACCCTGTGCGATAAGCAGCCGCACAGTGATCGTTGTTATCGGTTGCATGGGCCTCCACTTGGCACATGGCTGATCTTGGTCCCGATTACGGCCGCCCGGACTGCGAGGCTCCTGCATCTCGGGGTGTTCCCACTGCGGCAGTGAGTATGATGCATTTCTAGCCGGCTATCCAGCCGGCAGGATCGGCTTGTTGCCTCACATTGCCAGGCCGGTGAATGCCTGCGCTGCCTTACTCACACCTCTTCTCTTGGACCTGGATTCCTGAACTCAAGTTGCTTAGGTCACATTTACGGTAATAAAGATCTTTTCTCTTCTCTTACTCTTGCCCTGCCCCCTCTGTTACCTTAGCTAATGGTTCTCGGCGTGGCTAAAGGTATTGGTTTAACTCAAATCCTCTCCACTCACACCTCTCACTTAAGTCCTTTATACTCCCCAGTGTCCCTTTAATCTTATTTCTGTCGGTAAAATCACTCGTACTCTTAAGCCCACATTCCATTATTTTTCCCGGTAATTTGTGTGACCTTGCGGGCCAGATGCAGGAAGGCGATTGGCATTGGACGTGTCAGGCCTCTATCACCCCTCACCTCCTTGATCATCTCACACGGTTTGCGTTTCAGCGATGCTCGGCTCCTCGTCCACGATCGTCACAGGCCACCTAGTCTTTAGTTCGAGAGAAGATGGTCCCTCGTTTTCCACTTTGTCGTCACTTGCGTGTGAGTCCTGTCAACTTGGGAAACATACTCGTGTCTCGTTCCCGCAGCGTTTAAATAATCGGGCAACATCTCCTTTTGCCCTTGTCCACACTGATGTTTGGGGTCCTTGTCGGATGCGTCTGCTAGGCTTTTCGGTATTTTGTCTTCATTGGTAGCCTTCTCAGTGTACTTGGTTATTTTAATGAAAATCGAGCTGAGTTAACATCTATTTTCAGAAATTTTATGCTGAAATTCTTACCCAGTTCAATATTTCTATTCGCGTGTTACGTAGTGATAATGCCAGAATATTTTTACGCACCTTTATTTCATTTGTATTCTGACATGGGATCATTAAACCGATCTTAACGTACGCTGCTCACCAGCCAAAAATGGGATGGCTGAGCGTAGAGTCGTCATCTTATTGAAGCGGCGCTATTACTCTCCTCCTCCTGTTTATCATATTCGGCACCGTTTTTGGGAAGCTATCCTTACGACTTGTTATTTGATTAATCGTATGCCCTCGTCGTATTACGTGCTCGGATTCCTCCTCCTTCTTTTCCACGACCAACCTCTTTGTTCCTTGCTCCTCGTGTTTTGGTTGTCTTTGCTTTGTTCGTAGTCGCTCGGGAATGAAATGAGAAGCTTTCGGCGAAGGCGCGAAGTGCATCTTCTAAACACTCAGGCTTGAGGAAGGGTTATCGTTGTTATTCCTCGGACTCATCGATACTTTCTCTCGTGATGTCACCTTCTTCGAGGGACTCCCCGCTTCAACTTCTTCTCCTCAGGAGTCACTTCGTTCTGAAGTCTTACCCTTCGCATCATCTCTCGTGCAGATTTGATGATCTATCTTCGTCCTTGGTTTATCATCTTAGTTCTAAGTGCGTTGTTCCTTTCCACTTCTTGAGGCCCACATTGAGCTCACTTCCTCTCCATAAACTTTCTCTACCCCGACTCTACACATTCTTTGATGACGCCATTTATAACTTGGAAAGATGCTACATTCTCTTATGTCTCGTACATTTACAATTTTTGAACCTCATCGATTATGTACTACTAAATTGTTTCTCTTATTTCCATAGTTTCTCTTCCTAAGAACACAGTGAGGCACTTTCCCGTCGGAGTGGCGACGAGCGTGGTAGATGAAATAGGTACGCTACGCACTCACGGCGCGGGATCTGTTGTTTTGCCGGTTGGTAGTTCGATTGGTTGTCGTTGAATCCTGCGCAGTTAGGTTGGTCACGATGGTCGAGGTTGATCGCCTTAAGACCGACGGTTGCTAAAGGATATACTCGGGTTTATAGTTCGGTGTAGTGACACACTTCTCCCCATTGGGTAGCCGTAGTGCCTTCTCTCCATGCATTCTTGTATTGTTCTGGTAGCTTTCGGTTGGATATTAAAATGCCTTCCTTAAATGGTGATCTCGTAGGAAGTTTATATGGAAGCAATAACGGTTTGTTCTTTCGGGAGTCCCCGGTTTGGAGTGTGCGAGATTCTGTGGCTCTTTATATGAGCGAAAACGATCTCCTCGAGCATGGTTGGCCGTTTTGGATACGTTGTTCAGGGTGGCATGTAAGTCTGACGAGACCATTCGGGTTTGCATCATCATAACTCTTAGGAGCGAGTGTATTTATCAGTTTGTTTATATTGATGACTTATCGTCATTACAGGCGTGTCGGGATGGTATTGAGAGCTAAGCAGCATCTTTTCACCACTTCCCGAACTAAAGACTTAGGGAAGCTCAGTACTTTGCAGGAATTGAGATACTTCGATCGGTTCACGGTGTAGTCTCTCCCAGCCAGTATGCTAGACATCTTGGAAGAAACGGTATGTTAGGCGTAATGGTTGACACTCTATGGATCTAACGTCGAGCTTGTACCGGAGACGAGAGTCTTCGGAGATCTTGGGAGATATGTCGGCGATTTAGTAGATAAGGCGAATTATCTCACCATTACTCGGCGGACATTTCCTTCCGGTAAGTGTTGTTGGTGATTCCTAGTCGCAATGATGGCATTGAATCTTTGTAATCAGCGTTCTTCGATATATTAAAGTACACCGAGGTCGAGTGTGGGTTGTATGCGAGAATAGGGTCACACCCGAGGTTGTGGATTCTGAATCACAGTTAAAATTTGGCTCACCGCGGATAGACGTTCGGCTTACGGGTATAGTGTTTTCATTGGTGGTAACCTAATATCTGGAAGAGTAAGAAACAGCATGTAGTGGCTAGATCACTTGAGCCCAGGAGTATCGAAGCTATGGCCTTGGCGACCTGAACTCATATGTTTGAGACACGCCCTCGAGTTGAGATTTAGAAAAGGTTGAGCAGGATAAAGCTCATCTGTGATAACCGAGTACACTTTACATATTGCATCAAATCAGTCTTCCAGCTAAGGACCCAATAACATTGAAGTTGGCTGGCTTCATTAGAGAGAAAAATGGCATCGGGATGTATGAGCTGCTAGTTTTGTCAATTCAAATGATCAGTAGCGAACATCTTTACTAAATCTCTCGGAGTCTAGAATTAAATACATTTGTAACAAGCTTGGTGCGTATGACCTATATGCTCCGGCTTGAGAGATGTTAGATGTGTGGAGTCTTTTCCTTTATTGTCCCTCTTTGTATTGTAAGTCCTATGAGTGTGTATATATATAAGTCCAATATGTAATGTAGATACCAGATTCATTATTCTGTGGAAATAATAAAATTAGGAATTCTCTATTTTCTCTCTTCACACTCACCCAACGCTTCTATGGTCCCTATAAAATTCTGGAAAAAATTGGGCCTGTTGCTTATCACCTCCAGCTTCCACAAGAGGCTCACATACATCCTATTTCCCCATGTGTCTCAACTAAAACCAATTGTTGGCTCCTTTCCTACCACACTCTCTCCTCTGGTGGTATTGTCTCCACTGCATGTGGAACACAGACGATCCACACTTTTGTTTGCATCACCCGCGGCCATGAGGTCTTGATCAAATGGAAAGGCATCCCAAAACATGACGCCTCTTGGGAACAGTTTGCCTTTATAAAAAACCCGGTTCCCTGCTTTCACATGGAGACAGTTAGCAGGAAATGTTTGACCACTATTCATTTCACCTACTCGGCGTAAAATGAAAAGACTCACGTAAGCATGACAAGGCTCACTGAAGTCTTTTCTATTATGGGAGTCTTATTTGTAGTGGTGGGGGTGCACAGGTGAAAGCATATTTTGGGTAAGGCGGTTGTATGCATAAGTTGAAAGCGTCTTGTAGAGCAACACGTGATGCACAATCACGGCGCCCGCCTTCTTAATGACGCCTCTTCCCGCGGGCGCAGTAAAGGCGTCAAAGGCGCACGCCTTACCTTAGGCTCAAAGCTCTTCAAAGGCGCGCTTTCAAGCAAGATGTCTCCTTTCCCTTCTTCTCCCTCTTCTTCTTCTTCTTCCTCTTCTTCTTCCCGTTCTTCTTCTTCGTTTTTTCATTTCTTTCGCCGACTTCAGGAATGTAGAAACAAGGGTTCCTCTTTTCTGCAACCCACTACCAAAATGACATCATTTGGTCTCTGTAAGACAAAAAACAACATTGTTTGGTTTATTTATTTTGTTTTTAATACAACTCAGAAAGCAGCGTCGTTTAGGGAGTTTGCGAGTTCAAAGCAGCGTCGTTTTGGATAAGTTAATCACTTACGAATAGCGTCGTTTGCGGGATATCTGCGAATTAAAACCTATGGCATTCAAAACGATGCCATTTTGATTCTAGACAGACCAAAACGACATTGTTTTGATTAGTTATTTGAATTTTAAAAAAAAAACTTCTGATGGCTAAAACGACGCCGTTTTGGCCCCATAAATTGTATTTCATAACTTCAAGCCCTCCAGCCCCCATTTTTTCCTTATTTCTCCCAATCTCAATATCAACCACATAGAAGCAAAGAAAAACCAGAAAAACAATAACAGTAGCTAACAAATTGCTGTAAAAATTATCTAAAAATAGGAAACTCTTTAACCTTCAAAAATTTATATGTTTATAATGATTTGATTGAAATTGTAGATGATATTTGATAATAAATATTATTTATATTTATATATATTTGAGAAAAATATATATAAACTATAGAAAGTCTTAGAAAAAGCCACGCCTCACAGGCTCCCGAGAGGCCTTTGCGCTGTGGTGCATGCATGCTGCACAATTATGGTTGTAGGAGAGTGGGAGCCTCTTGAATTGCTTCTCTTATTGTTTTGCTGTTCTCCTTTTCTTTATCTCTTATATTAGAACCCTATCAGTATTGTGTTGTGTATTATGAATGAATCAAAGGATACACCATCAATAAGATATGTATCGATTTCCATAGAAGCATATCTCATCATTCTATCATATGTTGGGTATAACAACATTTTTATAACATGGTTGCAACTCCGACAACGAAAATTATCTAGGCCAATTCTATTTCATTTCTTCCATAACAAAAAAATAATCAGACTAGGGCCATGTTCCCTCTTCCCCTTCCCTCTACAAAAGTATTCTGGAATTCAAAATCAACTTTCCCATGACCTCTTCAACTTATTCTCCAACACCTTAGAAGCTTGTACAAACACCATTCATCAAGCTAATTGGTCTAAAGTCTTTCAGTTCATTAGCACCCTTTGTTTAAGGCATTGAAAAACATTCCATTGATACAACATCTACACTCCTAGACCAGACAACAAATTGTGAGAAGCCCTGAACCTTCTTTTATCTCCTCATATGGCCAAGCTGCATTAATTCTAATTTTGCCAAACAATTCCTTCTTCTATGTGAATTAGCCATTTTGTGAAGATTTAGTATTTCATGATTATCAACACCAGTTCCAAGGGCCTGTAGTTATGGAACCAAATATCACAATTTTATATGTAAGCCATGAGCATTTTGACATTGTCAAAACACTGAATTACCATGAAAACTGCAAGCAGAAAAATACTAAGAAAGGTTTTAAATGAAAGGCCACGACAAAGATTTCAAATTACCAATTTCCATTTCCCTGTCAAGACTTCCAGGCTGTCTGAGTGCCGGCTCAATACTATCAGGCCGGTTGGTAGCAGTAATTACAAGTAACCCATCAGTTCTACTGATCCCATCCATCAAATTCAATAATGTTGCGACTATTCTATTAGATAGCTCTTCACCTCCATCTTTGCATGCAGGGGCAATGGCATCCAACTCATCAATGAACACCTAAAAAATCATAAAGTTATTCATCCAAGGTAAAAAGCTAAGGGAGAATTAAAGAAAATGTGCAACCATAGAAATTTTGATTAGACAAACAAACTTCAAGTTTTATTCACTTCTAGTACAATCCAAGGTAACTCAAGTCAAATCATAAGAATCTTAACCTATGCATGTATTTTGTCAAACAACCAACTCTCCTAAAAGCTCAAGCTTGTAGGATTTGGGCTTAATATGAATATCATGCTTCACACCCTCCCTCACATGAGGCCCCATACCCGCATGTAGAAAGTCAAACAAACCAAATAGAGCCCACTATGAACTTTCAAATACACAAATGGCGATCAAATATTCAAATTGCAGAGAGGTTTCGAATCTATGACCTCCTACTAGACCAAGCTCTGATACCATGTTAAACAATCAACTCTTCTAAAAGCTCAAACTTGTAGGATTTGGGCTTAATATGAATATCATGCTTCACATATTTGCAGCTTTATCTCTAACTCTTCCAACTTATCAAAACTAAAATTAAAAAATAAAAAACCCTCAAAAAACACTTCCCATTAATTAATCTAGGATTTGAAACATTTGTAGAGATCAACCCCTGATCAATAAATTATCAACTCATGAACATGGGTCGGATCAAATGACCACTTTCTTTGGAATAAGGGTACAATGACACAAAACTATACATCTACCCCCAAATAAGATGTCAAATATGCTACAACATATTTGGAAATGAAGTGACAGTTAAGTTACCTCAAAACTACTTAACCTAAAAATCGATCCATTTATTAGATGTTAAGTATCCGTCACAGAAACTACGAATTCAATTGGATTGGAATTACCATTAGTCAACCCTTTTAGCATAGCTAGTAGAGAGGAGATGCTGATCTCAGGAAGTTGCAGGACAGAGATTGAGTATACTTCCCCAAACCACAAGACCCATAATCCTAGGTAGTTGTACAAGGGCCTATTTTGAAATGTTACTGAAAACCGTTCTCAAGAAACAGTTTTAAGAAAAACGTTATTTGATGTTTTCTACAACAATAGTACATAAGGGGATTTGAGATATAGCCAACCTTTTTTTTAGAAAATATATATTTCTTCAAAGTAACTTCATATTCGTAATGCTTTAGAGATAGAAGTTACTTTCCCAAACCATTAGATCCATAAATCTAAAAATGGTAATAACTGGAACAATAAGGGTCTGTTTGAGATCATTGACAGATATACCTCTCAATCTGATCAAATTCGTTAAATATGAAATTAACCTGCATATATTTACCCTTCTGAATGAAAACACCCAAAACACTGAAAACACACACTTCTAAGTCATTCCTAAAATACTATAGTGCTTCCTGCAGTTTTAAAAGTGCATCGATAGTATCAAACCTATATTTGTTTTTAGACTTCAACTATTTCCTAGGAACAACCTCACTTTGCTTCACAGCAAGTGTTTCAATGCAAATTGGAGTTTCAAAATTGTTGCACCTCAGATACCTTAAGAATATTATTTCCAGCCAAAAATGTGAAACAGAGGAGCTTGAGAAGAGTATCACTGATAAGATAGGTTCCATTATTGCCCTTAAGCTATAGACAACTATATTCTAAACTCTACCTAGTTATGGTTCCCTGCAGTAAACTCATGCTTGCAAGTGTTCTGATGCAAACTGAAGTTTCAAACTTGTTGCACCTCATACCTCAAAATTATATCATTGCCTCGCCAAACTTGTGAGAAGAGTAGCTTGAGAAGAGGATAACTAAGAAGATGGATTCCATTACTGCCCTTGATCTATACATAACATAACTCCTTTAAACTATATTCTAAAGTCTACCTAGTTATGGTTCGCTGAGTAGATCATGCTTTCACAGAAAAGAAAAATACATAAAGGAAAACCCAGAATATAGGACCCACTGCACTTCAGAAAATTATTCCTTTCGATATATATATATATATATATATTCATACATAAACAGAATTCCCCACAGCAAGCATCAGTTGTTCATGGAAAATAGAGATATGGAAAGAGAGAGAGAGAGTTGCATAACGAGTAACAAGAAACAAAATATGAAAAAAGTATCAGAAGGTGATCTTGGTTTGAAGAAATCTAACCACCACAGGTGCAGCTTGACTAGCTGAATAAAAAATTTCATGTAATGCTTGCTCACTCTCTCCATAGTATGACTAACAATTTCAGCTCCATTTACAGAGAAAAGGTTGACACCAGCATCATGAATACATAATTGAGCCAAAGAAGTCTTCCCCGTAGCAGGTGGACCATAAAGAAGCACTCCTTTTGTAGTTCGCAAATCCAAACTAAAATAGTTACACTAATAATCAATATATGATGTTAAATAGGTGAAACCAAATGTGTGTCTATATGATAAATTAAACCGCTAGATGTAAGTGAGAATGTCATCCATAGCTTTAATACAGCAAGCAGAGACAATCCTGGAAACAAGAAAGAATAAATGGACACTGTTACATTTAAAAATCCATCTGTATCTGAAGACCTCTGCCCCCCTTCCCCCTCCTCTTTTCTTTTCCTTCCTCAGTCTTAACCTTCTCCATTGTTTTAATAATACACATGCCTACTGGAAGACATCTAACAACATTTTCAGATCTTAACCATTATCATTACATGATCCTAGCCGCAATCATAGGATCTACATTTGAATTCTAGATTGAGATTTAATAAGACCAAAAATTATGCCTGATTTTATTTATTTGTCATCATGGTCAATGAATTAAAAGACACGAATAAACCAAATGAATATTGAAATGGAACAATTTAAGAATGGACATTCTCAGAAAATTTTGTAGAAATCAATTAAATGAATGTAAAAAATCATTAGGGATGAGGGAATGATCTAGATTTCCAAGCACACTACACAGATACAAGCTATCTATGGACTTGTAAAAATTAAAAGGTTATGCAGCAGCCTAGCACACTGTTTGCTGGGTGACCTTCTCTAAAAGTTTTGGACTCACCAAGTGCTAAAACCATAAGGAAATTAATGCCATTAACCAGCAATTACAAAAAACACATGAGATGCGCGAAAGAAGCGGCTCAAGGAGTACAAGGAAAAGAAACCTTATCCCCTTACAAAAAACATCCACAAACGGGGGAAAAGGAACAACAAAATACTCCCCCTTAATTATGCCCAACCCAATCAATGAATTGAACCAAGGTCGTTGGACCACCTCTATAGACAATTTGGTCTTTGACCAAAGGAAATTTACAAAAAAAATCTTAAGCTTTTGTATAGACAAAACCTCATTCCCAAAGACTACATCATTCCTAGCCTTCCAAACCATCCAAAAAATGCAAAGTGGTCTCGCTTTCCAAACTAATCTCCAACCCTTTCTCACAAAAGAACCCTTCCATCCCAAACTGAGAGAGGGTTCACCCAAGAGACATCAAAGAGAAAAAAGAGCAAATATCAAAGCACTTTTGTTGAAGCACAGTGGAAAAGAAGATGGTTTGCTGTCTCCTCTTGGCACAAGAAGCACCTATTGGAAGTGCAAACCCTCTTCTTTGAAGTTGATCAAGAGTCAAGATCTTTCCCCAAGTAGTACTTTGACTTTTTATACAAGATTTTCCCCATGCATCTTCACAAACCAAAAACTACAAGATCAACCCTTTCATGATAAGTTCCTGAGATTCAGAAACCTATCTTAAATTTCTATATTCCTGAATGTCAACAAGAACAAAACATACCTTGAATTTCACTTGGAGGAGGTAAACTAGAAAATGTTGACAAATTTGAAAGAAGCTCCTAAAGCAAGCTAAGAACTAAAATGTTGATATATGAAAAACAGCCAAGAACAAGAAGCCTACAAAATGCTAAAACTGCAAGGCTCTCAGACTATGGGGAAACACAGGAAGCTTTAGATTGGTGAATGCAGGCTAACTTAAAGAAAAATGGTGGTTGTATTCAGAAGAAGTTTTAAAGGCAGCGTAGGCGGCGTTTTGTGTTGTGAAGGCGGCGTAAGCCTCGGCGTTGAGCGTAAGCTTTTGAGCATCACAATATAATTAATTAATATTTTAAAATATATATAAAATAAAATAGCATAAATAAAAACATGAAAATTTAAAATTGGTTTAAATATTTTAAATTTTAGAGGAACTAAAAATGAAATTCAAATTTAATTGGTTTAATTTTAAAAACCAATATTTTTAGAAGAAAATTAAAAATAAATTTAGAAATTAATTGGTTTAATTAATCAGAAATGAGCTGCGAGGCCGTTATACTTAAAAAAAAATTGATGAAAAACGAGAAATTTGAGGTGATTTTGGTCAAAATGATTCAATGGTCAAAAAATTTGATAAAACTTATTTAATCGGTCAAAATAAAGCCCCTTCTCCAAACTCTCAAACTTGGACTTAAATAAAAAAAAATTAAAGATAGAAAGAGGAGCAAAAGGACGGGGGTAGGTGGATGAGATAAGTCTCCCAGCTCCCAAACTTTGACTTAAAATAAATAAAAAAAAAAAACATAGCAGAAGGGGTGGCGTCGGATGAGATGAAGGAAGGAAGAGATGAAGAGAGGGGCCTCGGGGTTGTCGGATGAGCGGAAGCGTGTGGTGTGGTGGGGTCTCGGGCGGTCGGATGCGATCGAGCGGGGGGCGCATTAGGATGAGATGAAATTGGGAGAGATGAAGAGCTTGAAGAGATGAGATGAAGAGGTAGAAGAGAGGGAGCGCCAAACATGCACGAAGATGGCCAGAGTAAGATCCTTGGAGTTGGAAGTTCTTCGCGATGTCGGCTGTGTCGTCGAAAATAGGTGAAAGGGCCGAAAATAGGTAATCGCTATTTTAGAACTCCCCAAATCGCATACGCGTTATACTTCAAGGCGTGAAAGGCGCGATCAAATCGCGCCTCGAACACGCTTCACTGACAAAGGCTTACACCTACCGATTGTGTCGCTTTTTTTCATACGCCTCAAGGCGTTTTCTCAACCTTCCATGCAGGCGCGCATCAGAAAGCAGCCTAGAAAACTCTTGAAAGCACTGGTTGTATTCCTGGGATAGCGGCCCAAAGTTTCTATATCCCCCTCTCGACTGTGCGAAAGGGTGACTAAACTCAAAGGGAACCAAAAGGTCCACCAAAAGCAGGTGAAACTACTTTTCATTTGTCAATGTAATTTAAAAACACTACAACTTATATTTTTTGAAAAGTAATAGCATATTTCATCATTCTATTATTCCAAAGACTAATGACAGTCTGCATTTCCAGAGGGTGGGAAAGCTGTTGAACTGAGAAGATCACTAAGAGGCCTAAAACCATGTAGAGAGGTGATTTTGGGACATCAATGCTAAACAGGATCATTAAATCCTTCAAAAATTCAGTAGATAAGTCAAGCCTAAAACCGTGGATAGGAGGAAAAAGGTTTGGAGAGTAGCTTCTTTATTCTCTTTTGGACAGTTTGGAAAGAAAGAAATCTCAGGGTGTTTTATAATGAGGAGCATTTAGTTCAGCTTTTGAAGATGTTCTTTTCAAGAATTTTGTTTGCTTGGATAAAGCAGTATATAGAGATTGAGTCACTGTCTTTATTTGATTTCTCAGAATGGTTGGGTTCTTGTTAAAGGCAGGGGCTGCTGTTTCTTTGTGTGTGTGTGTGTGTGTGTGTGAAGTCACTTTTGGTATTTGTCCTGTGTACTTTAGAGCTTCCTTGTGATTTTTTCTTTAATGTACTTATTTTTATTTATCAAAAAAAAAAATTTGTTCATGACATACATTGATAGAGTGTTTTTCACTGATGTGGAAATTATGTTATCCAATAGAACTGCATATTCCTCAGACAGACCCACCCAATTTAACTACATCGCTTCCAATGTTAGCATTGAATTCTTACAGTCGAGTTTCACATGTGGTGGATGCCCTTCCTGGGAAGTTTCTGATGATGCATTTGATGGCAAATATAAATATATTTTTGTTTCACAGTCTACAACAAAGGCATCAACCACATGGCTCACTGAATCAGGAGCTTCAGAGAACAAACCATGCCTTCTTTCATCTGTCAAAATCAAGAAAGATTATCACTATCAGGTGAGAACTTAGTTGCACCTCTCACATAGAAAGTGTAAAGTTCTGAAAGTATTGGGATTGTCGCAAGATTCCAGAGAGTAAACTGTGAGAGTACAACCATGAAGCAGCACATGACTGCAAAAGCTTCTTTGCAGTTTCATTGCCCAATACCTCTGTGATGTCGAATGAAGCAAACGTTTTCTTATCTGGATCAGATAACCTTGACACTGAATCTTCACAAAAAGGTGAAGTTAACTGATCAGAATTAGGTAAAGTAAGCTTTGACTGATATGACACCGGAGTCTTAGGCGATGAGACAGCTCCATTACTAAGTTGATAATTGATGCCTGCATATCTCTGTTCACTGACCCAATCTTCGGAGGAATCATCTCTAAATATAACTCCTTGCACTTGTATTGTGAGAGACCATTAACAGCTGTATCTTGTGAATTACGACTTTCATTTTCTAAATATAACTCCTGGCTGAGGCAGAAGAACCCATAGTCTGGTAAAGGTTCAATGAAAGCCATACCCCATTCTTCAACACCTACCAAAGAAAAATCTTAGTACAAAAAGGTAAATCTAATGCTCTTTGATATGACGCATCAGGTCGTCTAGAATCTAAAGAACATGAAATGAGCACAATGATAGCTGCAAAGTTTACAATTAAGAGGTTTGGACAAGAATTTTCTTAAAAGCTTAAATTGCTAAGATCTAGGGCTAAAATGAATATCAGGCCCTTCGTCATCTTTCCTCATATGTGTTCTATTGCATACCCATATATGGAAAGACTCATTGGTCCATCGGCAAACACATGAGCTCAATAAATTAAAGTTATAAATATATGGTAGAGTTTAAATTCTTGTCAAAACAACTCATTAAAACAATGACGAATAACCAATTTCCTAAAAACTTAGGTTATTAGAATTTGGTCCTACAATGCATATCATGCTCTCCAACAAATAGCAAGATTGAAACCCCAAAAATTAATTACAATAGAAATATAAAATCAAAGTAACCAAGGAATTCCCACCTAGCTTGCCACTGTTTCTCCCTAAAGAGGCAAACAAAAAAAGGTTATGAGCACATCAAGAGTGTATGAGTTATCACAATGGGCTTACTTATTAAATTGTGTCTCAGCCTGTATACAATATTTGTTATCCCCATCTTCGCCTGTCCAAGGCCATGCCACCCAATGTCGCAGTCCTTGCTTTTTTTTATAACAAAAATACATATTTAAAAAAAGGCCAAAAAAAGCACCATACAGGGAGTACACCTAGGGCACCAACAGAGACAATGCCACAGTCCTTGCTGCACATTGCCGCACATGATTGCCTCAGCCAAGAAACATCATGTCACACTTCGCTTCAAGGCATCCCACCTAATGCCATGCTGTAGAGGCATTGCCATTGCAAGGTGTCACCTGCCCAATATACCATGTCTGAAGCATGTGATAGGAAAGGTTTAAGGACCAAGCTAGATTGATCAAGAAGGGACTTCTTTGATGTTAAGAAGAAACATAAATCCAAAAATCATTTGGTCCGATGGAAACTATATATCTTCCAAAGAAACAAAGGGATTCAATATTTACAAACGTGAGGCAGAAGGGTAAAAAGGGGAGTTCAAATTAGTTGGGTTGGCTGTGCAGATATTTTCTGTTTTGGAGAGTAGGATTTTCAGTTAGGAGGGAATATTGAATGTTTTCTTAGAGGTATAAGGAGATGTTGTGTGGAAGAGAGGGGATATGGAAAAATCTTTAGCAATTTTACCTTGTGGAGAGATTCAAACCTCTCGAATGTCTAAAAACTATTGTTCAATTCTATTACTTAATACAATCAACCTTGAATACAATTCAGCGACTTACCTCTGATCAGTTTGTGCTTATCAAATTGGTATCAGAGCACGATCTTGGAGGATGGGAAAAAACATAGCCCAACATGTACAGAAATTGGAAGGAGTAGTGGTCGGAGTCCAAGGCGACATGGGTTTCCTGAAAGAACAACTCCAATTGATCAGTGAGAAGTTCGAGCAATTTTTAAGGGTTCAGGAAGAAAACACCCATACACACTCACACTCTACCTCCAACAAGGCCAAAGAAATCCTCAGTCCAACCAGTGGGATCGTTGAGGGCCCTGCTCCCATTTCCGCAACACGCCATGAACCGCGATTACACAGAATCAAGATGTCAGTGTTTGATGGGGAGAACCTCGATGGTTGGATCTTAAAGGCAAATATTTTCAACTATATAACCTATCAAGTGCCGAGAAACTCGAAGTGGCGATCATAAGCTTCGAAGGGGACGCCTTGTAATGGTATCAATGGGAGAGCAAACAAAGGCCAATGGTATTGTGGGAGGAGATGAAGATCTTGTTACTCCGGCGGTTTCGGGCAACCCAAATCAGGTCCCTACATGAGCAATGGCTGGTGCTAGAGTAAGAGGCTCGGTGCTAGAATTTCGCTGATGGTTCATTGAGATGACGGCCCCCTTAGAAAATATCTTCAACGACCTAACAATAGGAAAATTCATTGTGGGTCTCCGACCAGAGATCGCAACGAAGCTAAGGGTGTTTGAGCCAAATTCCTTGGGGGGCCATGGACTTGGTCCAGAAAATCGAGGTCAAGATCCAGTTAGTGGAGAAAAGGAGGAGCCCATGCCCATTGGCCCATCGAAGCCTTCAAAACCACGCCCTAGCATTAGGGGCCCTACGCAGCAACAATTTTCTTCCAATTAAGAAACAAACCAACGTCCGACCAGCCAGATCCAACAGTTGACAGAGTCTGAGGCACAATCGAAGCGGGAAAGAGGACTTTGCTACCACTGCGATGAGAAATGGGCACCCGGACGTCGGTGTAAGCAACAAGAACTGCAAACTTTGGGGTTGATGGTGAGGGAAGAGGGGGAAGATGACTATGAATCCAAGATGGAGGGAGAGCTAGCCGTAGGGGATCCGAGTCAGGAAAGGGCCAGCGAAGACCAGAGAATTGAGGTATCTCTGCACTCGATGGTGGTATTAACTAGCCCTAAGACCATGCGCTTGAGGGGTTCCATCTGGGCTCAAGAGGTAATCATTCTCATAGACCCAAGAGCTACCCGCAACTTTATTTCTTCAACTTTGGTGAGCAGATTAAGGTTGCCAATCATTCCCATACAGCATCGTATGGGGTAGCGATGGGTACGGAAGACAAAGTATGTGACCAGGGGATGTGTAAGGAAGTCGCTCTTCAGTTGCAAGGGATTGATAATTATGATGATTTCCTTCCCCTTCGGTTAGGAAGGTCAGACATCATACTTGGAATTCAATGGCTGGAAACTCTTGGCAAGACTCACATCGATTGGAAACAACAAGGAATGAAATTTCAATAGGGAGGATCCACTGTTTGTTTGCAAGGTGACCCCTCCCTCGACAAGTCTCTAGTTTCACTTAGGCTATGAGTCGAACTCTCAAACGTGAATGCTATGGAATTTTGGTGGAATTCAACAATCATGAGTCTCGGCCTTCTAAGGTCAACGAGGCACCCATTTATCTCCAAGACATATCACGGTAGTATGAGTTAGTGTTTCAAATGCCTACAGGTTTGCCGCCTTCACAAGGATGGGAATACTGCATCAAAAAGGGCACAACCCTCATCAGTGTCCGGCCCTACCTATGCCCTTATGCTCAGAAAGAAGAATTGGAGAAATTAATTGGAGAAATGCTAGCAGTTGGAATCATACAGCTGAGTTCGAGCCCATTTTCTAGCCCAGTGTTGCTTGTCAAAAAGAAAGATGGCTCTTGGAGATTTTGTGTGAATTACAGAAACGTGAATAAAATAACAATGCCTGCCTGATAAATACCCCATTCCAGTAATAGAGGAGCTGATGGATGAATTATGTGGTGCGAAGGTATTCTCTAAACTATATCTCAAATCAAGGTATCGCTGAGTCGGTCGAAGGAGGATGTGCGAGAGCGGCCTTGAGACTCACAATGGGCACATTATGAATTCATCATGCCTTTGAAGCAACTAATGCTCCATGACCTTCTAGTCATTGATGAATGATATCTTTAGGACTTTCTTACAGAAATTTGTATTTGTGTTTTTTGACGACATATTAGAGTCCTTCTAAAGAGCTTCATTAGGATCACTTGTCCAGCGTGCTGACAATCCTTCAACCGCATCAACTTTATGCTAACCATATGAAATGTGAATTTGGTAAGACTCGAATCATCTATCTTGGTCACATTATATCTAGAGACGAGGTGGCAATTGATCCGAGTAAGATCCAAGCTATGGTAGACTGGCCAACTCCCACCAATATCCGAAAGTTGCAGGGGTTCTTGGGGTTGACGGGCTATTACCGCAAATTTTATAGTTGGTTATGCCCATATAGCTTCACCATTAATTGCACAGCTTAAGAAGGATCGGTTTGGATGGACTCAGCCCTTCCTGACATTTCAAGCTTTAAGCGGCCATGACCCGCGCCCTAGTTTAGCCATGCGGACTTTTCGCGACCATTTGTAGTGAGGCCCGATGCTTGGAAGTGACGGGGTTGTGCTATTGTAAGGGGAAAGGACTATTGCATTTTTCAGTCACCATCTAGGAGTCCAGGCATGTCAAAAGTCAACTTATGAGAAGGAATTGATGGCCATTGTATTTGTTTTACTCAAATGGAGACCATATCTATTGGGACGAAGATTATTTGTCCGCACTGATCAATAGAGCCTTAAATTTATTCTAAAACAGAGGGTTATTGGAGTAGATTACCATAAATGGGTCACCAAGTTATTGGGATATCACTTTGACATCTAGTACAAGACAAGGGCCAGCAATCGGGTGGCAAATGCACTATCCACGATCCCCTTTTCCATGGAATGCACCACCTTAACTGCCCATCCTTGGCAACAATGGGAAGCCCTGCACACAGAATTGATTGATGATCCCTTCCTCACCAAACCACGGACTGATATTGAGGCCGGAACACTACCCCCGACTAGATTTTCAGTACACCATGGGGTTCTCTACTATAAGGACGAGTTGGTCATCCCTAAGCATTCTCAACTCATTCCCTCCATCTTGGCAAAATTTCACAGCTCCCCGTTAGGGGGACATTTCGGGGAGCTTAAAACATATCAATGGCTAGCTGTCGAGATATATTGGGAAGGCGTGAGGAAGGATGTTCTAAAATAAGTTCAAGAATACAACATCTGCCAGCAGAACAAATATTTGGCAGCCACACCAGCGGGTTTATTGCAGCCCATTCTCATGCCAACACATGTGTGGGATGAGATCACCCTTGATTTGATTGAAGGTCTACCTTGTTCTGAAGGCTAAAATACAATTATGGTCATTGTTGATCACTTGAGTAAGTATGGCCATTTCATCGCCTTGAAGCATCCATTCTCTGTCGTAGACGTAGCCCATGTCTTCCTAAAGGAAGTGGTGCGTCTCCATGGGATCCCACAGTCTCTCACATCATACCAACATCGAATATTTCTTAGTCATTTTTAGAGCGAGCTCTTTAAGCTCTGTTGAGAATCAGAGGATATTCTCTGGTTTTAACCCTTCCTTTCTTGTACAATATTTTCCTTCCTTTTTATACTTTATTTATTTCCTTTTTATGTCTCCCTGATGAATAGAAGTAGGTAGTACCTGTACTATTCTTTTTATCATTTCAATAAAGAAAAACCTTCTTTTCTTCTCTCATTTCTGAATTATCGAGGACGTGGAAGGTTCGGGTTAGGGTTTGTCGTGTCTTCAATTCACATTGACCCATCACAATGAGTCGGATCTCTTTTCGACCTCTCCACCTTACATCGCGAAAGTATCGGGTTCTTAGTCATCAAACCTCATCATAGTCGGCGTGCTTTTAAAATGACTTCTCCAGGGCGGTATTACTGAAACGTGCTTTAAATGATTTCTCAGATGACCGTGTAATCGATTGAGATATCACCACCATTAGGCTGCGTCGGCAGCCGATCTGGAGCCGAGCGAGAACCGACAATCGAGCTCACTACATTTGTCAGCGTGTGTCTTCCTCCGACGATTATCCCTCACGCTCCAGCCCATGGGTGGCACGTGAGGGTGCGTGGCTGACCCTCCGGCCACCGAACTTCACCACCTAGCTCGTCTCCCACAGACATAGCTTCGTAGCTCCCTAGATCTTTCATCTGAAGCCTCCAACTTCATGTTTTGCCCAATTCTGCGTAAAGTCTTTGCTTTTCTCTGGGCCCGTTACGGTTGTCTCGGCTCTCCATGACCCCGGCCCACCTCACAAGCTTCTCACATTCATGATGTGTTTAGTCACGATACTCTTGTTTTCTTGTTGATTCAGTTGATTGTGTTGGTTTTTCACTTCTATGGCTGTCAAAGGAAGCTTATCCACACCTCCGGGAGTTATTCTTACGCCCAACGTATAAGGAGTACATTCACCCCACTCAAATAGTCAAATCTGCATCCATTTCATCTATTGCCTACACTGGTAATGCCTCTGCTCGCCTTTCACATTCATCTGGTCCATGGATTCTCGATTCTGAAGCCTCTGATCACCTTTCTGGTCATAAGGATCTTTTTTCTTACCTTACTATCACATCACCTTTACCCATAATTACTTTATCTAATGGATTTCAAACGATACTAAAGGAATCCAGCCTGCATGTCCCTTTTCCCTTCCAGACTCTTACTTCTCGCTCTTTTATGTTCCCGATTGTCCTTTAATATGATTTCTATCAAGAGTCGACTCGCAATCTAATTGTTTGATTACCTTTTCTCGATAATTCACATACTGCGTGATTCCGAGGCTACAGGACGATCAAGATAGGACGTAGCTTCTGTAATTTCACCCGCCCCTTCATCTTCCACCGTCAGATTTCCATGGATACCCTCTCCCATTCACACCACCTTGGTCATCCGAATATTTCCAAGTTTCGAATAATGGTTCCTCATTTTTCTAATTTTTCCACAATTGAGTGTGAGTCATGTCAGATTGGGAAACATACTCGTCTCTCATTCCGCAAGCGCCTAGATCAACGGACAAAGTCTCCTTTCGAGCTTGTCCATACTGATGTTTGAGATCCTTCTCGGACCAAGTCTACTAAATCCCAAAGATTTGTCACTTTATAGATAATTATTCTCGTTGTACTGGTTATTTTTAATGAAAAATCGAAATGAAGTTATTCTCATTTTCCAAAGTTCCATGTCAAGTTTGAACTCAATTTAATATCAATTTGTATCATACGCGATAATGCCAAGGAATATATTTTTATATTCCTTGACCATTCCCGCGTCCTCACAGATTTTTTCTATCACCCTCTCAGGCGAGCATGCCTCAACAAATGGAGTGGTTGAAAACACAAGAACCGCCACTTAGTTGAAACCGCTCGCACTCTTCTACTCCATCATAAGGTTCTCAACGCTTTTGATGCTATCGAGCTCTCGTTATTTGATTAACACCGTATGTCATCATCCGTCTTACATGATAAAATCCCTCATTCCATTTCCTTTTCCAAACTAACCTCTCTTCTCGCCCCTCAGGCTGGCCGGTCAGGTTTGTTCCTCTCAAAACCCCCATCCTATTTATAATTTTCTGACTTATCACCGCTAATCTTCACCATATTCTGCTTTTATTTCCATCTTGTCTTTTGTTTCTCTTCCTAAAACTGTGCATGAGGCCCTCTCATCCGGTCGAAACAAGTAAATATATTTAAAGAAATGGTTGCCCGACCCATCGCACATGGGACCTAGTCACTCACTAGTAAGTTTCTATTTGCCGCTGGGTTTACATCAAGATTGGTCCTGATAATGGAGTGGGACCGTCGCATGTCACGAGTTTCAAGGGTATGCTCATATATATATTCACTACTATGACACTTTTTCTCGCGCTAAGATGGCTTCCCATTCATCTTCTCGTCTAAGGTTATTGCGAGATCTTAGCCCCTATATCACCTCAGACATCAAGAATGATTTCATAATGGCGATCTTCGCCGAGGAGGTATATATGGAGCAACCACCAGGATTTGTTGCTCAAGGAGAGTCCCATGAGATACGCGCTACGCCGTTCCTTATACGATTGTCAACAAACCAGTTTATTTTGCACTGAGTCTGGAGGCACAGAGTCCCAGAGTGACTAAAACGGCCCCCATCATCATACATCGTCCTGGATGCTGCATCTATCCGATTGTGAGCCATGCGGGACGACATCGTTATAATAAGCAGTGATCAAGATGGTCTTCTGAAACTTAAACAGCATCTCTTCAACTACTTTCAAAACAAAGATCATTGAGGTACCAAGTACTTTCTGGGGATTATTGAGATAGCTCAGTCTAAGTCTAATGTGGTTATGTCGTAGAGGAAGTATGTCTTGGATATATTGGAGGAAACTGGTATGCTAGACTGTAACCTGTAGATACTCTTATGGATCCAAATGCCGAAGCTCAGACTGACAGGGAGCTCCTACAAGATCCAAGGAGATATCAGCAACTAATGGGGAGACCGAACTACCTCACCATCACCTGACCAAACATTTCCTTTCCTATGAGTGTAATTAGTTAGTTCCTGTAGTCACCATGTAATAGTCACTGGGATACTGTGATCCGTATCCTCCGTTATATCAAAGGAACACAGGGCCAAGGGGTGTTATATGAAAATAGAGGTCACACCCAGGTTATTGGATATTGTGATGCATACTAGGTAGGCTCACCCACAGACAAACGCTCCACTTCAAGATATTATGTATTTATTGAAGGCAACTTAATATCTTAGAAGAGTAAGAACAAGATGGTGGCTAGCTCGGTCAAGCAAAGTATCGAAGCGCGGTTTGCAACTCAGGAACTCATATGGCTCAAAGCCAAATTTTCTTCAGAGCTAAGTCGGGAATGATGTAATAAATGACACTTGTGTGTGATAAATCCAATCGGCCCACACATTGCTTCCAACCCGCCTTTTCACGTGAAAGGACTAAACATATTGAAGTGGACCGTCACTTCATTCGGTATAGCATCGCTCAGATGCATGATCACTTCAGTTTCGGCTAACTCGAAAGTGACCAACTAGCAGACATTTTCACTAAGTCTCTCCGAGATCCAAGGATTTAGTACATTTGTAACAAGCTTCTGTGATATACGACCTTATACGCCTAACTGAGGAGTGTCGGGAATCGTGAGATATTCTGGATATTCTCCTGTTTATTTTCCTTTCTCAGGATAACATTTTCCTCTCAGACTCTATTTATTTCCTTTTTATGTCTCCCTAATGTATATAAGTAGGTAGGACCTGTACTATTCTTTTTATCGTTTCAATAAAGAATTTCACTCCTGTCTTCTCTCATTTCACAAGCTCCAAGGATCTATCCTTAAGAGGAACATGGCATACCACCCTCAATCAAATGGACGGACAGAGATTGTCAATCAGTGCCTCGAAACGTATCTTCACTGTTTTGTCTCCAACAGACCTAAGCAGTGGCATTGTTGGCTTCCATGGGCAGAATATTGGTACAATACATCCTACCACACCTCCACTAAGTGTATTCCTTTCCGAGCACTCTATGGGAGAGACCCACCTCCCATACTTCACTACGAAAAAGGGACGTCACCGGTCTCAGCAGTGGACCAGTTGTTAGGAGAATGTGATGCTACCTTGGATGACTTTAAAATGCATCTATTATGAGCCCAGCAGAAAATGAAAACTTATGCAGATTCTAAATGTCACCATGAGTTCCAAGTAGGGGATTTGGTGTTCCTGAAGCTTCGACCTTACAGCCAGTAGTTGTTGGACTGACAAACAAATGAGAAGTTGGCAACCCGATATTATGGTCCCTTCCCGGTGCTGCAGCACATTGACCAGGTAGCTTACCTGGCTACAGCTTCCATCTTCTACTACCATCCATCCAGTTTTTCATGTTTCTCAGCTTCGGAGAGCATGGGGAGTCACCAACTCCCCTCTCATTCCCCCCAGTTGACACGAGATTTAGTATTACACGTGGAACCTGAAACTCTATTGGATGTTCACCCCAAACACAAGGGGCAGTCGGGGGAGTTGGAAGTGCTACTCAAATGGAATTCAGTGCCACTATAAGAAGCTATATGGGAAGATTTCAGCCTTGTCTCCAATCAGTTTCCTGAATTTCACTTTGAGGACAAGGTGAAGGTTTGGGCAGGGGTAATGATAGACCCCAAATCAAGTTCACATACACGAGGTGCAAGGGTAAAAAGGGGAGTTCAAATTAGTTGGGTTGGCTGTGCTAATTTTTTCTGTTTTGGAGAGTAGGATTTTCAGTTAGGAGTGAATATTTGGTGTTTTCTTAGAGGTATAAGGAGAGGTGGTGTGGGGGAGAGGGGATATAGAAAATCTTTAGCAATTTTGCCCTATGGAGAGATTCAGACCTCTCGAACGTCTGAAAACTGTGGTTCAATTCTATTACTTAATACAATCAACCTTGAATACAATTCAGCGACTTACCTCTGATCAGTTTGTGCTTATCATTGCATATTCAGCTTTCACAAATAGAGCACTCTTCAGAATGTGGCTTTTGAGACACGACAAACAGAGAGAGAGAGAGAGTCTATTAAAGCCTACCAATTGCAGTTAATTTAGACCTTTTTCAAGGAGGCAGGGGCTTCAAATTTTCAGGAGTTCCCACTCCTTTTGTCTTGAATATGATTTCCAGATACAGGACTGAGTTGACTCCATTGACAAATGAATTAAGTATTTAACTTTGACTTTAAAATTTTTCAATTCTAAAAACAAGAATCAGGAGAATATTCATTTAAGTCCTTTGGATAGTCAGAATTCCTTACTCCTGAACTCCTCTTTTCCTCGTGACCTCACAATCTTCGTCTTTTCCAACTGCAGTATCACAATTGTGGCAATCCAGCCACAGTTTCACAACCCTAGGTCTATATGAACCTATTATACAATTTTATTTATTTATTTTGATAAGCTATATGAACCTATTATATAATTAATATAACAATATCCCAAATACAGGAATGAGCAACTATAAAACAGCAAGTTCAACTTAAATGATCAAAGTACCTCTAAACTAAAACCAACATATCAGTAATGGGCAAACATTTTAACCCCCAAGCAAGCTCTCGATAAAATAACACTCTAAACTACATGACATGAGAGAACTACCTTTGAAGTTAAATCAAGTTTCCCTTTTGTTTTTTGTTGGTTTTTTTTTTTTTCTTTTGATAGATAAAAAGCAAAATAACATATATTAAGAGAGGAGTCCAAAAGACAGCCCAAAGCATATAGGAATATAGAAAAGCACCTAAAGCCAAAAACCAAAAATGAAGAGGGGGAACAAATAACACACCAGCCCTCATCTAGGACCCAACCAATAAAAAAGGTTGATTCTAGATAAGCCCTTCATGATTAACAGCTTAGTCCATGACCAAAATTACAAACAGAATAATTCTTCATCCTTTGAATAGATAGCTCCTTATTTATAAAAAAAAGTTATATTTCTTTCCTTCAAAACCATCCAAAAAAGACATAATGGAGACGTTTTCCAAATCATTTGATGTTTCTTGCCTACAAAGGACCCATGCCAACCCAGGAGCGTTTCTCTAACTAATATCAGAAGGACCCACGTCACCTAAAGGGAACAAATAATAAATAAGATAAGAACTCATCAAAAATAAATAAATAAGATAAGATCCAAGGACTCCTCTTTTGCTAGACAAAAACATATGTTAGCAAAATCCAACCCCTCCTCTTAAGCTAGTCCAAGGTTAAGACATTACCCCCACAAGCTTACCAAGCAAAAAAGCTCAATTGGAGAGACAAAAGGATTCCAAATAATGCTCCTCAAAAACAGGGTTGTACCCCTAATCTCAAGCTTCATAAAGCGATTTAACTGAAAGCTTCTTTGACTCTCTCCAAGACTCCTCTTCCTCCAACTCCAAGAACACCCTCTTCCCTTGAATTGTTGAAAGGACCCTTTCCACCACCTCCACTTCCCAATCCTTGAAAGGTCTAACGAAACAAGGATCCCATCCCCCGCCTCCCTGGGGAAATCCCCAAACTTCCTCCACCTACACCTCGTTTGCTTCCACTGAAGCATACAAAGAAAGCAAAGAAACACATAGGGCTTCGTCACCATATCACTTGTCCTCCCAAAATCTTACTCTCTTCCCATTTCCCGTTGAAAAACCGAACTTATTTCTCATAAAAGAACCTTTCTTCCTAAATTTCTTTCATAGACCACAAAATACCTCCCCATACTTCCCATGGACTCCACCCACCTCTTGGGGCATGTCTACGCCAAACATGCTACTAATAACCTAATTCCAAAGAGCTCCCCTTTCTTTAGAAAAATGCCATAACCACTCGCCCAAGAAAGCCCTATTAAGAGTAGAGAGACACTTAACTCCCACTACACAAGGCGCCCTCCCCCCACACCCTAAAAAAAATACCCAAAATAAATCACTTTGAATCTCTCCACTATACTTTTTGTCCACAACCAGGTTAACCAGAGGTTAAAAACAAATATCACAATCTAAACAGAGTGAAATGGCTGCAACTCTGAAAGAGGTTCAATCGCAACAACTCTGTCTTCACACTTTTACAGTCCAATCAATGTTTAAGAAACCGAACAATTAATGGTATTTACAATTTAACTTGCTCCCTGGAAACTCGGGAAATTCATTCTGCCAACAAAGTCTTAGGTGAAAAAAAAAATGGAAATGCCCAACCCTAACTACCCACAGGCTTGGAATTTGCTCAAATGTACAAGATCTAGGTTGCCGAAAAGAAAACAAAAATGTTATTGAGTGATCTACAATTAAATTGTGCAATCTAAAATGACAGTCGCCATCTAAGGCACCAAACTCGTTTCAACCAGTACAGACACCATACTAATTACAACCTAAGAGACAATCAATTTACCAAATGTCAATTCTGTCAATGTGAGCAACTGTTATCTATAAAGTATAAAGTGTTAGAAGGAGGGTGGCTTAAATAATTTATCAAACATAAACATTAATGCAATATTCATCAATGGAACTAATTTATTTTTCATTTTTTAAGTTTGTAGACAAAAAAAAGTACTAATAAACATAAACCAAAGGTATAAAGCATTGCGGTAATCCAATTGTCATTCAAACTCCATAAGAAGGAAAACTGTAGCAAGAGCAAAGTAGTTTCCTGCTTCACTAGGCATTTTATTCCCAGAATCAACTTGAAAATGTCTAGTACATTGATCTGTCAATGAGCTGAGAGGAAAACTGTTTGAAAATTTCTTCTTTGATGAGGCAGGTGACACCTGCCAATGGAAATAATCCAGTTAAAAGAGCTATAAAAAAAGAGAAAACTAAAATTATGTATCTCCTTTTGGCAAACAAACTGGTGATACCAAAGAAACACATGTAAGACAAAGATGCTCACAAACACTGAAAAGTTGCACAGAAACCAAGTTGAATAAATGGGATACAAAAGGGAGATATGATCGACAAGGCAAAACAAAAAAGAAACCTCTTTAAAAAACAAAAATAAACGAATGACTCCAAAAGAAAAGGCAAAACAAAATAATCTAAAACAGTAGCATGGCATAACAATGGGTGCAAAAGCAAAACAAGATTATCCCAGTTTAGAAGGTCTAAATCATAAACTTTCCGATTTATGCAAAATTATTGACGTTGAAAGAAGGAAAAAATAAATACCTAGAACACATAAATACACATCAGTGTGTTTAATCCCACAAAGGTAACATAGTTTGGGTACATGCAAGGCACAATGAAGCTTAAAATGTAAGTGGTCTTGTAGCGAGTAAGGTGCAACACAAGGCGTGCCTAAATGGGGGCTAGAAATATGACCTCGGATGCATGATTGAAAATATGATAATATTGATAAAAAAATTTAAGATTCCTAAAATTCTAAAGAAAAATTCCAATAAAGTAAAGAAAATTATAAATTTAATATAATTAGAAACAAGAATAAAAATGTCTAGAAAGGAAATTATATTGGAAGGGGAGGCACTATAACTAGGGAGTGGTTATACTTATCAAAAATAATAATAATAATAACTAGGGAGAGGTTGTGCCTTAAGGTGCGCCTTTTAAAACTATGGGTAAGACTCAACATCGACACTGGAGTTACCACTTTTGACGGCGCAAAATTATTTTTTCATAGGCCAGAAGGCCTAAATGCAAAATACATACATCTTCATAAAAGCAGGCAGACCTTACATAACAAGTAACTACCAGCAATACCATTCCTTAATGTGAACCTTAGCTTTGTTGGTGGTGCAAGATCAACCATAAATAAAAGGACAGGGAGGAATCAACTGTCTGAATATGACACAGAAAACATATACCAATTTTTGAACAACAATGGAAAGGGCAATAAGAATTGTTATCATCATAGTTCAAACTCTTGAAGCTACTTTACTGGTTTTCGATATCATGAAAGCAACCTATACATATAGGGATGGCAACGGGGCGGGTTTGGGATGGTGTGGCCCTATCCCATTCTCGTCCCAAAATAAAATTTTATTTACCATTCCCATCCCAAACGCGGGGCGGGGCGGGTGTTCCCATACCCATTTAGAAACTTCCTTTAAATTCCCATTCCCAACCCGTCCCGACCCAGAATTGTGATTTCGGGGCGGGGCGGGGCCGGTTGGGTTTGTTTTGTTTTTTTCCCTTAAACAATACTTTTTTTCCCTTAATCATTACTTCTTTTCCCTGAAACAATAAGCCATAAAACAAAGCTGGAAATCAAAATAGTCCAACATATATATCTTCTTTTCTATGCTAAGGAAACCTACGTTTCTTTGTAACCACTGCAGCAAGCAAGGGCAGGGAAGTAGAGATGAGAGGGCTAAGATAAGGCTGCTCCTCCAATGATATAATCATCACCAGATATATCCTATAGAATGTAGTATGTATATCCTAAAAGGTTTTACTTTTCTAGACACTTTTGATTTTTAGCTTTCTACAAACAATTACATGTCCAGCTATTGTCTACTGAAGATGGAGCGTTCTATCTCAGGTATAGACAAATAAGCAATTTAAAGGGTTGATTTCAGTTCTTGTACTGCCATGTTGTAAGTTCAATAGCAATCATAAAAAATGATTCAGATGGTCACTAAAAGTCATAAATATGCTCTTACAAGGATTATCGATAGTCACCAAGAAGATTATCGATGAAATTTGCAATACTTGAGAACAAGTTAACGCTTCAGCTTATTAACTGAGGTAAACCTTATGCATTGTTGATTTAGAGAGTAATAACATACCAAGACAGCAAATATCCCTACCCACACCAAGCAAGATAACCTTGATCAAATAATTATGAATGGTTAACAATGCAGCATAAAGATATTAATGTAGTGTTAAAAAATAATGCTTTCATACAAGTCATGGATTTGTAAAGATATCATATCATCTAGAATGAGACAATTCACAAATTCATAATGGAAATAGATCTAACAACAAACCTCAAACTTTAAGAAATTAACAGTAGCAAGTTAAATCATTATGAAATCAATCAAATAACAGTAGCAAAACTAAACCTGATACATAGAGGTTTATATTAGTACTTAGTTCACCAATCTATTGTAGTTTTGTATATAAGTTGCTTCCTCTGCTTCTCACCAGCATAACTAAGAAATAATTGTTTGATCTCTAATTTATATTGGTTGGATTAACATCTTGGTTTCTATATTTTATACACACAATAGAGTTGTAGATAGAATAAAGGAATGGGAAGACAAGATTTGCAGAATGTAGAGTTTTGGCATTTACTGAGACCTGTGCATTAGCTGCAGGCTTGAATGGTTCTTAAGCCTATGTGCTGATGAAGTAAGCCTGATACGGGTTTCCTATTTGGCATGGATAACTGTTTAAAAGATTCAACTGAAAAGCACTTTCCTTTTCTTGCAGGAGCAGGTTCTATGATAGCATTGAGGAGTGCAAAATCAAGCATCCATTCTTCTGAGTTTTTCCTCTCATCCATCATTTGATGCCTGAGATCAACCTTCTCTGCTTCTAAGTCAGGCTATAGCGGCAACTAATTTGGTCCGCATAGAGCCGTGGATTGAAGTTTCTGAGTTCTTTGTTCTCCTTGACAGGTCTACTGCATCTAATTGCTCCTTTAAGCGTATTGCAGCCTGTGACTGGTTCTTGGCTGAGTTGCCTGTGCAGGGAAGAGCTGCTCCACTTTTGGAGTTGTTTGTGCTGTTGAACTAGCAGATGTTGCCTCTACTACTCTGGTCTGGCCCTGTCTCCACTTCCATGTTGTCGACTTCTCCATCACTATTCTCCAATAAATCAGATTTCTTCATCTTTAAATCACTATGTTCCTCCAAATACATGGAACTTGGAAATTTTGAACTATAACTTGAGTCACGATCTTTCTAGAAATAATCTAGACTTCAAATATTTTGTCACATTGATGATCTTGAGTTTCATAGAAGGCTTATCAGAGATGCTTATTGATTCACAGTTCTTAGCAATGTTATCCACTTCTTGTTTTTTCTCTTCCTTTCATCCTCCATCACCACCATTGATGAGTTCCTGCTCTGGGCCAAAATCTATAGTGGCAACATTCTGATTTGTTTCTAAATCTTCAAGAAGGAGGATTTCATTGAATGTCTCTTCACTCAGACTTATTCCTCCAGTGATGGTATCAAACTGGTGGTCTCCATTGAAATCTTCATTTGTTTTAATCCTCATTTACAGAGCCTTGCCCTGGAGCATGCAACATTTGCATCATCATCATCTTGAAGAGGTCCACCCTCCTGTGCCTCAAAAAAAACCTCCTCGAAGCACTTGCTGATAATACTGTCTGGCTTGGAGGGGGGTTCATCAGAATACTTGATCTCTAGTAGGTATCCACCTTATCATCATGACCAGCAGCCAAACCAGTGGTATCCAACTATAACAATAATCACTTAAAATACAAAACAAATTCAAACTTCATTAACAACACAACACAAACCAGCATCCAACAACATTGAGGGAAATGAAGTAAAACAATTAAAAATCTGGTAGCCATAAGCATGTGGGCAACCTGGAAACCAAGGGTACTTGCTCACAAGAATTAAAAATCTTGTTTCTCCAAAACTCATTTATGCACAAACATCACCATCACAAGTTAATAAAGAATTAAAAATAAAAAGAAATAAAAGAAACAACCTACTAACATAAAGATTTATAAGGCAATACAAGTTTATAGTTTCTGTGAAGAGAGAAAAATAGAGAATTCCTAATTTCATTATTTCCACACTAAAAAATCAATCAAGTCACTAGATTACATATTGGACTTATATATATATATATATACACTCATAGGACTCACAATACAAGAAGACAATAAAATGAAAGAGATCAGATAATATCTAACACTTCCTCAAGTCGAGCATATGTCATATGCACCAAGTTTGTTATAAATGTATTTAATGCAGACCTCGAGAGATTAGTGTAAAGATGTTCATTTAGTTGATCATTTGAATTGACAAAACTAGTAGTCATACATCCTGATGCGATTTTCTCTAATGAAGTGGCAACTAACTTCAATGTGTTTGGTCCTTTCATGGAAGAGACTGGATTGATGCAATATGCAAAGTGGGTACTCGGTTATCACGTATGAGCTTCCACCGCTCATCCTTCCAAATCTCAACTCCCGAGAAGGTGTCTCACCATATGAGTTCACATGTCAAGCAAGGCCATAGCCTGATACTCGCTTCGGGGCTAGATCTAGCCACTACATGTTGTTTCTACCTTCCATATTAGGTTACCACCAATGAAAACACAACACCTGCATGAACGCCTATCCTGCGGGTTAGCCACCTTAATCAGACCGTAACCAATAAACTGTGTGACCTCTATTCTCGTGATAACACACCTCGACCGTGTACTTTAATATATCAAGAATGCGGATTACAACATCCCAATGGCTATCAAGCATGAGATCAGAGGAATTGACTAACAACACTTGACGGAAGGAAATGTCCGGCCGAAAACGGTGAGATAATTCACCTTACCTACTACCGCCATATCTCCCGTGATCTCCGAAAGATGACTCCCCTCGTCCCGGTACAAGCTCGACATTAGGATCCAGGAGTATCAACCTATTTATATACCTTAAAGATACCTGCTTCCAAGATGTCTGAAGTATTACCTATTGAGTAGATTCATAATTTAACCTGGATTGAAGCATTCAATTCTTAAAGACTGAGTTTCCCAAGTCTGTTTGAAAGTGGGTGAAAAGATGTCATGAAGTCAAATACCATCCAGACGATCACTGTAATAACATGTCATCCACATAACAACCAGATAAATACACCGCTCGAATAGTTATGATGATAAAAACTAAATGGTCTCGCCATCGCTGGCAGCGCCAAATTCTTGAACAAATGTAACCAAACTACAAACCATGCTCAGAGATTGTCGCCTATAGAGCTTACTGCACTGCACACTCAAACCGTACTCCCCTGAAACAATGAAACCGTGTGGTTTGCTCATATAAACTTCCCTACGAGATCACCATGGAAGCAAAGGCATTTTAATATCCAATCAAAAAAGGCTGTAGAAACACATATATAAACAGATGAGAGAAAAGCACTGACAAGCAATTCGGTAACGGGGAGAAGGTGTCACCATAATCGAACCATAAACCCGAGTATATCCTTTAGCAACTAAGCCGTGGCCTTAAGGTGATCAACCCACCATCAGACCAACCTTAACTGCGGTACTAACGACAAACTAATCTGGAAACTTACCAACCGGCAAAACAACAAGATCCTAAGTGCCGGAGTGCAGAGTGCCATTTATCTACTATCAGCTCGTCACAATTCCGATGGGAGAAAGTGCCCTTCAACAGTTTTTGTGAAGAGAAACTGGAAATAGTAGAAACAAATGCAAGAGTAGGTGGAAGATAACTGATGGTAACTCAAAACAGGCCAGATGAGGATTGCTAATAGAAACATTACCTTCCGGGAGCAATGTGGCAGCCATCAAGAATGTGCGTAACCTGGCAGAGGTTTAAGTGAGAGGAAGTGAGTCTGTGGGCCTCAGCAAGGGAGAAGAACAACAAAGACTGGGGATCTGCTGACATGATAAACCCGGGCTGTAATGGTAAGATAGATCATCAACCCAAAGATGATAATAGGAAGGGTAAGACTTCAAGAATCTGGAAGAGACTCCTGAGAGGAGAAGAAGAAGCGGGGAGTCCCCTAAGAAGGTGACATCACAAAGAAAGCATCGATGAGTCCGAGGAAATAACCATAACCCAAGCTCCGAGTAGCCTAAAGAAGATGTATTTCGCGGGCTCTACCAAAGCCGGTTTCGGCCCTCGAAAGGAGATACGAACAAAGCAAGTAATAATAAACCAAAAACACGAGAGTGAAGGAAATAAAGAGGTCGGGTCAGAAAAGAAGGAATGAGGGAATCGGCACGTAATACGTAAGAGGGCATACGATTAATCAACAATGTCGGCGACGGCCTCAAAACGAAGGAACATGATAAATGAGGAGGAGAGCAATGAGTCAATCAATAAGACGACGACTTACGCTCAAATTACCCATTTTGTCGAGGAGTATGGTTACGCAAGATCGATGAAGCTGATCCCATACGTGACATAAATGAAATAAAGGGCGTAAAATATTCTCGCATTGTCACTAATGTGAACACACGAATAAATATCGAACCGGTAAGAATTTCAGCATAAAATTTCGAAAATAGAAAATAACCTGTACCGAAGCCATTAAAAATAACCAAGTACATCGAGAATAAATATCAATGAAAGTGACAAAATACTGAAAGCCTAAAGCAGACGCAACCGATTAAGGACCCTGGAACATCAGCAGGGATAAGATCAAAAGGAGATGTCAGCTCCGATTATTCAAACGCTATGAACGAGACACGGTATGTTTCAAGTCGATGGACTCACACGCAAGTGACGGCAAAGTGGAAAACGAGGGACCATCTTCCGAACTTAGAAAGATCAGGTGGCCCAGACAACACATCGTGACGAGGAGTGGAGCATCAAGTGGAACGCAAACTCAAGCAGGAGATAATCATGAGGCGAGGTGATAGGCCCGTGGATTCACGTCCGATGCCAATCGCCTTCCCCTGCATCCTGGGCCCCATAGTCAAAGCAAATTTATCGAAAAAAATAATGGAATGGGCGAAGGAGTACGAAAGATTTTAATTGACAGGAAATAAGATTAAAGGGGGACACTGTGAGATATAAAGGATGTGGCGTAGAGGTGGGAAGGGAGAGGATGAGGCCAAAACCAATACCTTTAGCCACAAACAGAACCATTAGTTAAGGTAACAAGAGGGTGGTGCTAGGTAAGAGAAGAGAAAAGATCTTTATTACCGTAATGTGATCTGGCACCGTAAGAGTTCGTAATCCAGGGTCCAAGAGAAGATGTATGAGTAAGGCAGGAAGAGGCATTACCGGTCTGGGCAACAGAGGCAATGTGTCGACTGGGCCGCCGATGAGCCAAGATAGGCATCATACTAATTGCCTGGGGAACACCGAGATGAGCTCGTAGTCCTGGCGCCGAGAATCGAATCGAAGATCACACGTGTGCGCCATGGGGAGGCCAGCCCATGCAATCGAGACACAACACGGTGTGGCTAAGTTTATTTGCACAGTGCAATGAGGATCGTTGTCTCGGCTCGGCACACGCGCCTCCCCCAAGGTTAGTATTGAACCACGTCGGCACCCAGCGGCCATCGACAAGAAAGTCACAGCGGAGGGAGATACTGAGGAGGCGAGCAAACATCATCCAGCATGACGGGATCGGGATGGATCGCCAAGAACTAGACCAGGGTCTCAAGATCCTGGACGAGGCCAATGAGAGTAAAGACCACGAAGAACTTGTCAACCTGCTGTTGTTGAGCCCCAACGTCACTAGTAAGAGGCATCAATGTCAGGAACTCCTCCTTGGCAGGGCAACCGCCAATATATAATTGCATAATCCATGTCTTGTCGGGCGGATATTAACACAGCAGGTTTTCACCTTATAAAGACGCCGGATATCATTCGTATGTGAGCTTTGCCTCGATTCCAAAACTTAGAACATGTCTTGTAAGCCCGAAGATGAAGCAAAATTTCGATCAACCGACCGCCATAATACGCCATATAGTTTGCGGCATCTATCTTCTCTCTTCCAAAGGCACCTTGTCAACACTAGGCATAAGATCCTCCTGTAAGGTAATAAGATGATCCTCATAACCCGTCCCATGAACCAGTTCCAAGGTGAGCCGATCAGAGAGATAATTCTCTCACTACCAACCACATTTTCCGATGTGATAAGAGATCTGCAGGCAATGTAAGTAAAAATAGAATTTCCCTCTTAGTTGCCATATCCACTTAACTGGAGATTGAACCACGTTTGGATTGAAGAGAGCCCTAATAAGAGGGCGAATCACACTAAAGGAGCTGAAATCAAGGTCAGGAATCAAGATGAAGAAAAGAGGACCTAAACCCGTAGAATACGATCAAGATGAACTCCGGTGACGACGGCCGGAGGTAAGACGAATCAAGATGACGGCGTTAGTGGCGCGCGGCCGGTGGATGGGTGCGGCTCGTTGGACCGCCGAGGGATAACACCAAGACGGCCACGGACGACTCGTGTGGAGCTTCTCCGTCAGCCGAGAAGCAGACGCTACTTCACACGCGCACTCATGCGCCGGCGCGCGGATCGGAGAAGTCACGGTAGCGCCGAGCGTGACTGGGCTGCAGGCGCTGGTCACGCATGCGGTTGGCACCGCGTGTAGATTGGCCGTGCGCCTCGAAATCAGGGTTTTCAGCCGAGAAGAGCTTCCTGCGAATGTCGCCACAAAGAAGGACGGCAAGTACTGGGCATGAAGAGATCCGCAGTCAAGAAGGAGACTCCGAATGAACACGATCACCAAAAACAAAAATTGTTTTCTCCTTTGGCTCTCATACCATGTGAAGAGAGAAAAATAGAGAATTCCTAATTTCATTATTTCCACACTAAAAAATCAATCAAGTCACTAGATTACATATCGGGACTTTATATAGTATATATATATATATATATATATATATATATATATATATATATATATACTCATGGGATCTACAATAATAAGAAGACAATAAATGAAAAGACCTATAATATCTAAAATGCTTTCCATCTAAAGAATTACTAAAATAAAAATTGTTCTACATTCATAATGATAATAACATTAAAATAAATAAGAAAATTAGCAAATTGTCTACATTACATCCCAAAATATATCTCCAAGATCAACTCCATCTCGATGAATGATCCTATTGCAACTCTCGTTCATCATCTTCTTCCATAAGTGCAAGATCAACCCCTGAGTTACAAATTAAATAAAAAAATACACATTATAAGTTAGGATAAAAAAAAATACTAGTAATTGTTTAAAAAAGAGTGTAGTATAACTCTTTCATACAAAAAATAGAAGAGAGAGAGAGAGAGAAATATCTTATTACTTTAGTCATTAAAGCCACACAAGTCTATTAAAGCCCTGTGGAATGATCCATAAGGACGTTTGATCACAAATTGTAATCAAACTTCCTTAAAAATCATGCCACAAGGATTTAATCAAACATCACTTCCACTAAAATCAAATGTGATAGGCCAGAATTAAGCTGAAGGTATAAATAATTTAAATAAATGCAAGACATGGACAAGTAAATGATGGACATGGTAAATCATCAAACTTTACCTAGTGTTTCTATACAAAAACCCATCACGATCAAATAAATGAATCTCTAGAAATGTGAGACAACTACTTTTAAATGTGATTTGCAAGAAAGAAATTATTGTACAAGGAAAGGTATGTCCTTTATCACTTCAAAATTCACTGAGAAAAAAAATACTTAAAGAATTTTAGGCCAAGCAGCACCATTAGATATACGGTACATCGACCGAAAGTCACGTTTAGAACATACGTATAAAAGGGCACTCGATTGGCTAAAATCAATCCTACTAACCATGTATGACAAGGATCCACAATCGCTAGATTTAGCTATTTGGTTCAAATCAATATATCCTCGACCATCCACCATTATGAAAGCACATCATAAGATTTAATATACTAACTTACTAACTTTATGCATGAAAGGATCTATAATCCACAAAATTTAATCCCCAAATAAAGAAGAAGATCAAGAATAAATAGCAAGTAATCCTCAAATTTACCCATCCTCATAAGGGGAAAAAAAGACATGAGTTGAGAACCAAACAAAGAGTTGAGCTAGTGATAACATGCATTATAGATTACTATCAATTAGTTTTCTTTTACTCCTAAGATAACATGCTTTGCTCGGGGGCACCAAACTAAGTCGCAGTGATCTTACCTATTTAAGAACCACAAGAAGTCGACTGCGCTTGACCAAATTTTCACATTTAAAGTGCTAGATTAATCCGTATAGTAGTGAGCTGCACAAGTAGAACCAAAGATGGTAAGTTCCCCATATAATTGAAAATTACGATGTCCAATATCTCTTTTATCTTCATTTCTTTAAAGATCATCTTTTGGGGCTAATGCAATGTAGGCATTGCGAAAAAAAAGGGGGTCCTGAACAAAGCAAAAGCAGCTTTTTTGAGCCGGATTTGTATTAGTTTTTGAGAGTTTGTTTAATGTCACAAAAACAAGTCGTACTTTAATTGAGAATTTTTACAATCATCTCGTATTCTATTCGTAATGAAATGTACATTGTAAAAAGGTTGCTTTCTTAGTACACCATATTCAACGACTTTGTCTCTCACTTCCAATTTAGCCGAAAATGATGGTAATGCTCAACTCGCCCGCTGAGAGGAGGAAAAAAGGGGAAAACAGAATAAAATAAAACACCAAATAATCTGTGGATAACATTTAATCTGTTGGATGCCCTGCCAGGGGTCCACCTCTGCAAGTCTATGTTAAAGGCTGGTAAACTTCTGATACCTCTACTCCCGGAATCGATGTCCGCAAGCCTCGCTTATATCCCCTTGCAATTGAAAGAAAACTTCCTCCACATTTAGATTCGCCTTCAGACACAATTCATAGCAAGATTTTTCGCATTTTTATACACAATGTGCATCAAGAAGCGCATAGCACATGAAATAGATAATATTTGTGAGTTTCACTTATACTTCAAAGAATTTGATGGCATACATCAGCATTTGTTTCGGCCCTCGAGGTGGGGACCGCCTCAAGAGGGATTTATCAAAAGGATGGGTCAAAATGGTGAGAAATTAGGGTTAGAAGAATTTATATACAAGGGACAATTTCGGTATTAATTAAATTTATGAGGGGTAACTTAGTAATTATAGTATAGTATCGAGGCGGGGCGGGTCTTACACATACTAAAACCCGAACCCACCCCGAACCCAAGTCGGGTTTGAAACTCCAAACCCGCCCATACCCGTTTAAGTTTTGCCCAAACCCGTCCCATTAGGGGAGGGGTGGGGCGGGGACCCGAAAAACCCCATCCCATTGTCATCCCTATATACATACAGACAGTCCTATGCAATTAGTAAGTTATAGGAATAAAAACTACATATTTAAAAGTTATTTCTACCAACCATGTAACTAGAACTATATATTGTTGAAATTTTATGTTTCACTCTCAAATATATGCATATCATCATCAATTTTGACCATCCAGGAATATGGGTCTGATTTTGCGGACAGCACTAGCAACCCAACCCAAATTAATTATGCTTTTCCCTATAATCTTTTCTAGTCTGTCAGATTTGCGTTGAATCATACCTCTATAATTTTTTTTTTTAAATTAATCTTTCTGCTGGTTTTTGCCTATCCAAAACAATAATAATAATCATCTTTCAATGATAATCTCTTGATCTCTCCATTTCTGTACCCTAATCAAGTAAATCAACTATCAACCTAGAAGTCCTAATACAATCTGTGTAAAATAGTAAGGATGAAGAACTTTCCACCTGATAGGTATCCAGTCAATGTATATAAAACAGTACATTCAGTTCTCCAAATTTCAAATTCAAGCCATTAGATTGATATCAAAAAGTAAGTAATAAACAAATTACTAAGAAACAGTCATTAATATGAGAAATGAAACTATAATATTACTGAAACAGCAGAAGAGCGCATTAAAAGCAACCATAGAAGCCTCTGAAAGCCAAATTTACTACCTTTTGGATCAGGGTCAACATCTGTGACTCGGCCAATGAAAGCTGATTTCCCAATCAGAACAGGGTATTTGCTTGAAGCCTTGTCAAGATACCGTAGGAGATCATCTTCGGTAAAGCTGCAATCATGTAGCCAACACTGATTAACAGAAGACTTTGGCCATATCAGAATACGATAGCTTCGATAATGACTTAGAATGCTTCTTTGTCTTTGAAGGCATCTCTCCCTTATTCCTTCGCGCTTTTGCTTCGCTGTCCTTCAAACCCTAAAAGAATGTTATATCTGGAAAGGACAGTGATATATTCAGGTAGAAATGATTTGACAGATAATTCTTCGTAATGATAAAATATAGAAGGCGGAAGGAAGCCTCTAGAGACTTTAAATTCTCAGACTTTTCATTATGCTTAAATTCATTTTCTTTACATCTTATAGTCTCTCTGGTTTCCTTCTGAATAACAAACGTAAATACTTACCATTTCTAGAGTTGAGTTTCTTCGGATGGTGTTGAAGTTGAGTGAAAACCATAAACCCTAAACCCTGTTTCAGTTCATGGGCAGTAGAAGAGGAGGTGATGAATGTGGGGCTGAACTAAGTTATGGCTCAGGCCTGCAAATTTCGGGATTTTTTTATTATAGAGTTTAAGAATATTTATGACTATGAGAGATTGCTCACGTAGACGTAAGAATGCTACATGCAACAAAAAATATTTTTTTAATCGATATAATAAATTATTGACACTAATGCCAAACACGATTTAATTTTATATCGGTAACCTGTCAAATACGACTTCACCATAATCGAAACGCTGGGCTGGTACACTTTCTCGAATTTATTAAAATCACATTTCAAAACACGATTTCGTAATTTTACACTAAAATCTTGCCTTCAAACACTAATTTGCTAATTTTACTTTGCATCTTTAAATGATACTTCATAATTAACGAACGCTGGCTTTCAAGACACACTGTTAATTTTTTACAATCATATTTAAAAAACAATACTTCTGCATCTTACACGAATCTGTCAAAACACAATATTTATAATATTACGCTTTTTACGATTAAGATTTCATAAATTCCTAAATATTTATTTTTATACCTTATTTTAAATAATATTTTTTTTAAATAATATTATTATTTTAAAAAGCCCCAAATTTTCGTAAATAGAAGGAGTTGACGTCGTGGTCCAAAACATGTTAGAAATTGAGTTTTTGCTGAAAAGAATGAACTTCATTTCATCCAAAGTGCATTAAAGTCAAAATCACTAACGATACAACGTCAAACCCTCTATGTTTCCAGTACAACAAATTTTGGACGCGAATAGAGTTTTTAGAATAAAAAATCCAAATTTTATTAGCTGTTTCAAAAGAAATAAACTAAACGAATAAGGTTATAGTCTAAAGCTTTACTTGCCACTGAATTTTACCAATGGCTACGATAATAAATTGCTATTTTACTATATATCAAATGATAATCATATAGAAGTTTATCACGATATATTCAAAGAAAAAATTTATTTGAAAATAACTAAATATAAAATTAGTAAATTTTGACAACAAAGATATCCAAGAAGAATTCAAAATAAAATAATCTATAAGTTTAATTTTTAAAATGAATCAATTTATTTTCATAAGAATTACCTAAGATTAATTTATTATCCGTTTTTTTAATACTCGAAATACGGAATTTTGCATTAATCAACTACCTCCAATATGATAAAACTAAATGCTTATTAGAAAACAAGATAATAATGCTTTTGTTTGAAATCAGAGAATATACAAAATATTAATAGATAATACTAAATGAGTTTTAGGTATTCAAAAACAATAATGTGCCAGAAAAGCTAGAGAATGGGCTAAATTGCTGAAGGTTTTTTTAAAATGTTATTATAATATGAGGTTTGGAAAATAGAGTTTAAATCTAATATTGTTATTTTATTGCATGCATCAAAAAATGGAAAATTTTTATAATACTTACAATTTAAAATTATTTTTATAAAAGCAGATACGTATAAAACTAAACCTAGATGGCGCCTCATGCGAATCTTTCAAACATTGTAGAGATACCAATCACATGTGATATACCAAAACATTTAAATATATTAAAACATTTATACAAATTTATGAGCATAAAATGAACATGATCATCAGTCCTACAAGACGGCTTTATATTTTTGGTGACGACGCTAAAATAACAAATTACGCTAATAGGGTCCCGTGGAGTCCGAGATGGAGCCGAGGGTTTGGCTGAGTCGAGTGAATGGATTACGGTGAATGGCGACACGTCATACAAGGTCGCCTAATAAAGTCTACCCCACTGCGCAGGTGCGTCACATGGTATCAGTATCCATGAGAGGCAATGTATGTGGATGGTAGCAAAGACGACACGCGATATCTAATGCCACGACGCCGGGCTCACGACACCGACGTTGGCGCACGGTAAGCGTGTGGAAGCATGGAAGACATAAACTGGGGCAGGGAAGGTGATGTGTCAATGGGAGGGGGGTATGGAAGATGTAAAAGGGCAAACGATCTCATGAGGTGTATGAAGAGGTATCTAAGGTGTGTCACTAAGCAGAGATTAGATCTCGCTGTCAACTTTTCTCTGATGTTCCATGATCCAATTCCACCATCTTGAGCACCATCTTCAAGATCATCTTCCTTTCTCCTCTCTTACCTCTAATGGGGCTCTGATACTGATATGGATTTGATAATCGAGGTCTAATCGTGATGGTCCATGTGGAGCTATCGGCTCCCGAAAGGTACCCCAAATGATGCGATGGTCTTCTCCGACTGCAACACCGATCGGCAATATAATGAAGGTTCACAACGCACCGCCAGAAAGGCAAAACAGAGCGACCGGCTTTGACAACTGCGACCCGCGATCCGAAAGGGAACCAAAGAAAAGAATTACACCATAATCATCGATAAAATTAGGTAAATATTTTAGGAACACATGACTTAACTTATCAAAGATGAGTACCACCGCTGTAGCATGAAACCTCATATCATCCCTGGCGAAGCAGGCCATAAAACGTACGTGGTAATACGACGATACCAATCGCATAATGGATCATGGAAGTCCATCAAACCACCATGTGGGTAGCGATGATCATAGCCGCCATGATCCTATATAATGCTAAGGCACGAATACGCATGATGCCGCCAATCGCTACCGGTGTCGTCCACGCATCCAAGCTGTAACACTCGAAATATACCTCAACAAGCTCGAACATGCTTTAGGTATAGTAAAAGTAAAAGTATATTATCCGAAATACCAAAGATAAAAATAAAATAAGCAAGAACTTGAATTAATAAAAATAGTTAAAGGTAAATTAATAAATTACTCAATTCATGACCCAAGGGTCATAATATAATAAGTTCATATG
Organism: Tetrastigma voinierianum; assembly: GCA_016808115.1. Lineage (NCBI taxonomy): Eukaryota > Viridiplantae > Streptophyta > Magnoliopsida > Vitales > Vitaceae > Tetrastigma > Tetrastigma voinierianum. The sequence continues at coordinate 974,798 of JAEQBH010003196.1, forward strand.
CCAAAGCAGGGAGATATGGATAAGTTAAATCAAGAGAATAGATCTGCGACCACAAAGAATAAAAAAGAAAAGATATTGTAATAAAATAATAAGAAAATTCAGTAATAGACAAGTGGCTCTGAAGGGAGTTATAAGGGAAGTTTCCTCCCCAGAAAGTGAAATAAAAGGATAAGATCAAACAAGGATGTTACTGAAAATAACATTCATTTGGATTCTGTGGCAAAGAGAGAGCAAAAACTACAAGAGTATAAGAGAAGAGAAGGAAATAAGAAGAGAAAGAAAAGTGAAGATCACAGTGTGTAATGAACTATGAATAATTGTATGAACTGAAATTCTAAGTATGGATACATGTCTGTCAGAGTGGAACTATGATTTTGTATAGAAAAGTATGGAAATATGTTTGGTATGGAATCAAATTTGAGTATGGAATTTGAGTAAGGAGTGTAAGGAAACGAGGAATATTTAGATATGAAAACTATGGTATGGAAAAGCATCGATGTTTGTACAATAATAGTATTGGTTTGTATAGTTTCAGTCTAGAAAGTTTAGATACATGGTTAGAACCTTTATCTTGTGTATAGTTTGGGTTTGGGAACCCAAACTCATTTCGTGTAGGGCTTTGAGCTAGAGAAGAGCTCTAAGGTTCCTAGATATGTTTTCTGGGGAAGGGTTCCAGCAAGTTGAACCAAGAATTTCCATTTTTGATCATACTCACAAACCCGGACCTTGTAATGTTTTTGAAGAAACAAAGGAATTTGGAAGTGATCCTCAAAGGAACAGAAGCACACTAATGAATTGATGTTAGACACCCTTTGAATTTTTTTGATTACAGACCTGCAGACTGGGTTACATCCTACCGAGGCGCCGCAATTGATCCGTCGGGGTCGGCTTCGGCGCTCCAGTCAACTAAATTGACCTAGAGTTGATTGGGTAATATGGAATTTTGGAAGTGAGTCCTTCTAGAAAATTGTGAAATACATCAACAGAACTTGATGTTAGTAATTAACTTCACCCACCTCCCGTAGACCAAGCTATGGTCTTTTACTCAACAAATTGAATGGCAGAGGCCAACATGAGGTCAGCCTAGCGTAGGTCAAGAGACCATGTACAGAGGCCGCCAGACTTATGCACAAAGGCCAGCAGACATCATCCCAGAGAGGCCAAGAGACTGGCCCTCCGTAGAGCCTACCGTCCCGGGCAGCTTCAAATAGTCTCGAAGAGCTCAACAGCCCCAGAGCTCAAACACCCAGCCAACAGGTCGGATTTGACTAATGTGATGACCTCCAACTTCTAAGGTCAGATCCTTCACCAACTCCATCTGTAAAAGTGTTCTCGACTCTATAGAAAGTCCATTGAGTCAAGAATACATTTATATGCCGAGATATTATTGTGTGTCGACCCCAGGTGTTAGACCATTCACTGAGGCTGGTCAGCCATTCAGCCAGGATTTGACTACGATGACCTCCAACTTCTAATGTCATAACCTTCGTCCAACCCGACTGGGTGTTCTTAGACTCATGGAAGTCTTACAGAGTCAAGAACCACCATGTTCGAGACTATAGATGCCACCGAGGTGTTAGACCTAGTTTATCGAATTGAATTGTTTTACCAAGTGTACTAATCGCCAAGTTAAAAGACAACTGGATACATTGTAAGAAAGGATATGTAGAGCATGAAACAGAAATAGCAACATAAGTAGATTTGATATGGTAAAGTCAATTGAATACATGATAAAGAAGACAACATAAGTAGATTCATATGAAAAGAAATATAGAAGAAAAAGTATTAAATGATAAGCCTGAGAACACGATAACAGATAGATCTGCTAAGACCTGATATCAACGACAAGACATGATGATCGCACCGTCAAAGACCCGCTAGTGCTACACTCTTCATCACGCGCACGCATATGACGCGTTTCGTTACACATATTATGTTAATCGGTCAAAGACTTCGCCATAGCTGTTCACGATTAATTTGCCACGTAAGTGTGCACGCCTCGCTCGCACTGCATCAGTACTTTCTGCATATATCAGATTTCGCTCATTTTTATCTCCTACCCAAGCAAGCGAATGTTTATAATGCGGTGTATCTCAATAAGAACAGAAAAAGATAAATAAATGATAATGGCGGTACCTAAGGGCATTAAAGAAGAAGTCTAGCCCCCACTCCTGGGAGATGAAAGCAAATTCGACAAAGCACAAGTAAAACGTACAAAGATAGAAATGGTGTATATGGTCACAGATATAGTATAACAAACAAGATATAAGTAATGATATAAGATGTTACTGTGAATGAGTACATGTAATACGAATGATAACAGCAGAACATAAGAATGAGTAAATGCATGCATGATAAAAAAATATAGGAATATATGTATTATAGGAGAAATATGAGAAACCGTGAATAGCTGCCAGATATGAGAACTAATACATTAAAGTAATGATAGTATATATCATGACATGTCCGTGTAAATTATATGTATGAAACATATATAATCACGGTATACGATAAGTATAGAATATGACATAAGTATATGTCAATAGAAGTAAGATACAAAAATGTGCAAAGTTAAGAATAAATGATTGTATGGATATCCTCATATATGATTACCGAACAGAATAATATTCGGAATATGATACGATCAACATAAAATACACAATTAGGGATCGGTCTCGCTGCAACCCGGCAGGTGGATGACGGGCATGCCTATTAGAAAACAAGTCTACAAAAGATACAAGTTCGATGATTTGAAACTACTGGTCGAAGGATAGATCCCTGCTTTGAACCACTTCCAAGGGCTCCTAAAGGGTCACCACGCCTTCGGCCCTTTTTTTCCATATGAATTGGCCATCGTCTCACAACATAATGAAATACGCCCTTTATAAATTGCTTTTGATAAAATGAGTACAGCGCTTGGAAGCCCTTTTTATAGACCACTGTTTACATGAGCAGCACCTTCTGAATTCTTATATAGTTTCTTTATCCACTTCTAAGGTTTACGTATGCACGAAACATAAAACAAATGATTCGGCGCATATGTGAAAAGATATGATAGATAGAGAAGCATAATTTACTTCATGTGTGATGATAAGTTCTCAGAACATGAGATTATACGATCCAACATGATATATGAAATATAAGAAATGTGAAACACCAAAAGCTAATATGAAAGAGAAAGAATGTTAAAGAAATGGTGAAAATAAAGATATGAAATGAGTATATGAAAACAAGACATGATGACAGATATGATAACAAAGACATGAAAAATGCGATATGAAAATAGAACATAACAAATGGTATATAGTATATAACCATGAAAGTAGTATATGTATATATGACATGCAATGCATTAGATATGTAATATGATTCATTAGAAAGATAATAAGATTAAATGATAAGGACAATAATTAAAATACATGATGTATATACTAAATGAATAGAGGAACATATGAATACATGATAAAAATGCATAAGTGCTAAGAACGATAAGTAAAGATTTATTGTACATGAATACAAGAAAAGTATAGATAGGAGATATGTCAAAGACAAAACATGTAATCTATATTTTTAGACTGATATATATAGAAATGCAAAGATTGATAAGTGAATCCAAAAGTTATATGAATATATGGTAGATATATGAGCACCACCCCAACTATAAGTCGCAGTGATGAAGGCCAAATCTCATAAAGAAATGAGAAAGCACATGGGAACATTCACACCCTTCTTGTCCGCAAACAAGAAGGATTCGAACAACTCTAAGATGAACCCACTCGCGCTACGCTCTAATGTGGTTCTCATCTCGCATCGTGGCAGTCGGGATAGCTGGAAACATAACCACCGTATAGAGCAGTGGCCTCCGATAGCATCGGGCGGGTGATGTGACACTCCAGCTTTTATATATGAAATGATTTGTTATTATGTGAAATTGGTTTGTATAACCACAGGCGTTTTTTTTTTTTTTTTTTCCAAATTTCTCTGGAGAAAGAATAAAGTCAATGAGTCTCCAAAGATATAGTCTCGCCGCCGAACTCGCTGATCCGCCATCCGGGTCGGATCGGGAATGGGGGCGTGACACACTGTATGCAACTGTTGCTCGTAAGAGCAAGCTGCAGGCATTCCTGGAGGATCCGAACCGGCGCAGACTCGCCCGACACATATTTAACACCTTGAAATGATATGAAAGGTGTGACATCGTCCGCCGCATTCCGACTTGCGATATAGGGAACCGGTCGGGCAATCCTCCCACGATGGTCGCCATGAGACCTACATGTGGAACACTATGTCAATAATTTTAATGAATATGAATGAAATTAATATAGAACTATATACTTTTACATAAACCATTACCTGAGATCGTGAGTCTGCGATCTAGTCAGATCTCGATATAGGAGGGAAAGGGCACCATGGGTTATGCACTGCAGTCAAAGGTAATTTCTACCAACACTCGACGGAAGAGCTTAGTTTATTTTCGCTCAACCGAAGGCCGAGTTAAATCCATTGGGGGACAAATTTCAGGTAGGCCTCCATCCCCACATCGCATCGGCATCGGCATCGCACCGTGTAAAGGCATGGAGCTGTGGAAAGCTAGATCCGTGGTGGTCGCCTAAAATCTGGTGACCACTGGAAGTTCTAAGACCATGGGCCAAACACAAATAATTAAAGAGTTCAAAATCGCTTTTATATTACGCAAATAATATAAATCATGTCCCCGACCCATGATTTAATGAAAATCGTGCAAGAAGTCTCCTTTGTACGGAAGAGCCAATTAAAATGTTAATATATAAAAGCCAACCTTCGCCAACATGGCTCAATGACCTTAGTAGGTCCAATTATGAGTAATAGTGGCCTAATCAGGCCAATTCATCCATACACAACAAACAGATACATTCCCAAAGGACAGATACTTGAAGGAGTGTAATACAACCGCTAATACCACGCTTATGATCCAAGCTGCTCGAAGAGTGACCTATGGCATTAGATAAAGCAAGCATCGCACCACCCCAACTATAAGTCGCAAGATGCCAAATCTCGTAGTGAGTGGAAGATGGAACACTGCACCTCTTCGTCCGCAAACAAAGAAGATTCGAACAACTCAGATATGAACATCGCCACGCCATGGCCTTATCGTATCGTGTGGTCGATAATTTGGGAACATAAACGGTTCGTAGTGCGAGATAAGGTTCTCTCGATAGCATCGGCGCGGGATGACACCGAGCAACTTCCTCGTGACAACGCCACATGATCGAATACACAAAGCGTTGATTGCTGGGCCGCGGATATTAAGGCCGGGCGGAGGATGGCGACGTTTTGTAAGGTAATCGCCATCTCCTTGGTTTAGCATTATGAAAACGTAGGCGTCGGCCACATCTCTCGGTTAGTAGTTAGGTGATAAGTGACCAATCGATCGTGGATGCCCAAGCGGTATATAACCATAAAATCCAAATTTAATCACGATGGTCGAACTATATCCATCCTCCACATAGTCATGAAGGCCTCATTTGCTGCTCCAGGCTGAGTATTTCCCGGTCGCAAACAACGAAACACCAAATTAAAATTGGTTGTAGAGCAAATTACATGTTACAATTGTTAATAGTAATTGATACCAACAAAATACGATTTGTTCTCAGATCTACTATAGATTTGTGTCTGCCTTGCATCATTCAAGACATGTGAACCAAGGATCCGCTCATGAACTTCTCTAACGCCATGTCTATAAGATAAAAACAAATCCAAATAATTATTAAACATGGTCGCCACTTATTAATTACAATGACAATGATTTACAACACACACGCACGATAATAATGTCTCATTTAATAGAACAAATCTTATACAAAACAATCCATAAAGTCGGGGCCTCATCTACAAGAAATAAACACTCGTATTACATAAAGTCTATACAAAACAACTATAAAAGGTGAGGCCTTGTTTACAAACAAAAAACAAATTGCCTACTACATCTATAGCTAAACTTGATTTCTTATTTCATAAGACTGTCAGGGACAGACCCGTTTGCCTGCACAACCTAATACTTATTATCTTGGTTTTCCTCCCTAACGTCCATTTAGCCATGCAACCGGTTGATTTAGGACCCACCACCGACTCTGCCGCTTCATTGACCCAGCAGCCACAACCGCTGACCATCATAAAGAGGTCACTTCATCTTCACTTTCGAATATGGATAAAACAAGCTTGCCCAAGTGTCATAGTAGGACTGCATAGTGTAGTAGCCTTGAACAAATAATCGAAAATCAACACATGCCGATACGTCGCCATGATACGGCCGGGCTACGGAAATCCATATATCGCTGTCTTACCACATGCGCATTCGTCATTTGTTGAAAGTATTGAATGCGACCACTCCTTTGAATTTTTTACGTGGAAATCAGCTCAGATATGTGATCGTGAAAAGAACACTTCCATCGATCCACCCTTTAACCACTCCATACCTTGAATCCGTGCATCAACATATGGAGTGAATCGCTCATCTGATACAATCTATCGCGACTTAAGTTCTTCTTGCAACAAAGTAACCTGTTAAGGCGAGAAAATGTCAACTGAACTAATGCAGGAGTGGTAAGCTACGAGCCCCTTTAAGAACACTGTTAAATACCTCCGACATATCGCTGTCATTATCTCAAAGGGCCTCGACCTCCATCATGTGAAAGCTCTCATAACCGGGCAGAGGGATCGCCTCTCAACACGTCATTGTTGTGCTTCGTAATCAATTCTCCCAATTGCAGCTATATGTTTGGTTCATTCTTCCGTGGTGTCAAGCGCAACAATCGCTTTCCGCATACCAAATTCCTTCAAGAGTTTATCTCTCATGGGTAATAAAATTGTCATAAGACACGCATGCAAATCCTGTGATAGGCATATGGTGCATCCCAACTAAGATGAGGATCGCTCATAGCTACCATAATACTTGGATGTCTGTCAAATATAACACAAATCCCCATCCGTTGAGTTACTCTATTTTTGTACATGCCAAGAATCATCCCCAACTATCAATACTTGGCTCTCTCTCAGAATAGCAAATGCCACGGAACAACCCATTGGCTTTCACATGTACCATAGTAAATCAACAATGTCCCTTTATATCGGCACATAAAATGTATAATCAAACTCAAGATCGTGACGAAGCAACTTTGAACCTTCAATGGTATGGCTTGAATGACCATAACACGCGCTGGAATGTCTCATTGTTTGGCACACTATGAGAGATGGTTTTCCAAATGACAACACATCCACGATTGGCTTGTTCTATGGCCAAGAACAAACATGGGAGATCTGTATATGACTGGGAAAAATCACCAAATAAGTGTCTAAATGCCTTATGCTTCCCATCCTTTTTTATATGAATTTCATATCCCATTTCATCACTATCGCTTGAATACAGCAGAGACAATGTAAATTGTGCCTTAATTATCGTCTCAGATATGAGCGTTAACCAACTTTGAGTCCTCGTTTGATGTATTTTGTCTCGTGGTTCAAACACGGATTTACACAAGTATGGAGGCCCTTTATAAAGTGTGTTGATCACAAATAAGCTAGTATCTTTCACAACCATGGCACGCAGCCTTTCCATTGACATCGACATTCTTCTACTTCACATCTTAAAACGAGCAATTTTTTTGAGGAGGCAACTACAACAAACTCTTGGTGTGCTCTAATTGAGTAAATCTTTGCAGCCTTTTGCAAATCGGATTTAGAATTAAATACTTGCCCAACTACAAATTCTCCACTCGCATAACTGCGCCTCTCGCTCTGGCGGAGTCCAACCACTCTGAAATAAAGAAGATCTATGTTTTCAACATGTTCAAAAAACAAGGTGTCAAGGGTAGGTGAAACTGAATGTGGGCTGGACTATCAAAGTCCCTCATCATCCGTGATATTCGACATCACAAAGATAATGCATCGCCGCTGGTGAGACAAAATATCCCTCGCTTCATTCTCCAAACCTGATTTGTAGTCCCGTAGGAATGATGATGCTACCGCCCACCTGGGCTTTTGAACATGTAAGTCATCATCAACATCTTCATCAGATTCATCACTACCTTCTTCATAAGTGCAAGCATCATCATATCCATATACTCCAGTATCTAGTACTAGATCGCTACTAGGCCCACAACCATAGTCAACCGCTTGTCGAGGTATTCGAAAGATCTCAACAAACAATTCAATTTCCTCAATGGCAGTTGTGTTAACCACGTACAACATTTGGTGCACAGAACTGTCATTCCATATTGTAAGAGGTTGGAAACTATTTCCACTTTTTAGAGGATACTTACACTTGAGGACTAATTTGAACTTCTGTTTGTCAATAGGTGCTTTTGAAAATATGATATCACCCAATTGTTCAAACGTGCAGTCAACCGGTATATGCAAAGGCACAATCGAAGCTTTGTTCCCATCATATTTCACATCATTATCAGTCCTCACTATATGTCCATTGTAATAACATATTACTGAATGAGGTGCACAAATATAATCGACCGTTAAAATGAAGTAAAAATTAAATATGAGAGATGATTATCCTTAGTACCTTATTTAGAAATTAAATGGCCCCAATTGTGCCCCCTTTCCGGGACTCATGATTTAACGATAAATCGGGTAGAGTCTCCTTTGTATGGGGAGCTCTACCCAAAATACAACTTGTATTAAAAACACTGCCAACATGGCTCAATATCATACAATGACCTCAATGAGTCCAAATTTGAGTCAAAGTGGCCTAATTGGGCCCATTCTTCTATAGTTAAAGTGGATACAAGAAAAAAGCTTAGTTGCAGTTTTTTAATAAAGATTTTTAGTTTATCATAATATTTTATTTGTATAATAAATGTCCTTTATCATTATTTGTTAATGTTAAAAACGTTTTTATATTTCCGCATTGGTTTTATATTTCATAGAATTGATATAAAAAAAGAAAACTGAGTATGATAAAATCATATCAAAACCTAGCTATGATTATGCTAAGCTAACATAGAAAGGAATTGCCCAGTGGTTTAAGTCCCATTAAGGATAAATTTGTGAGAAAAACATAATACTATGATGTTATGCAAAGTGAATAGATATAAAAAATCGCGACATTGAGCCAGGAGGCTATGTCGTGACCAAGGAAACCCTTGTCGCGACCCAAACCAGAAAAACTCTGTCGTGACCAGGAAACCCCTGTTGCGACCTAAAACCTACAATAGCCTTCCTGGCCTTTCCTGCACCTCCAACCCTTATTCAAAACACGCTAAGTTCTATCTCAAATGGCCTTTTTATTATAGAAACTACTAGAAACCTAGGAAAAAGTTGTTAGACTACATAAATCATACAAAAATGAGTTTTATTACAACTCTTTCTCATCACATATACAGAAACTGAATAAACTATCCAGAATTTAACAAAAACTGGATAACTGTCCAAAATTTTACAAAATACATGAATAAGCCATAATTTGTGTAACACCCCAAATTATACCCTAACAGTTTTATAACATGTTTTGGGTATAATAAACGTAAAGGTATATTTATTCGGAATAAAATAAAGATAAAAAACAAAAGTAGGAATATGCATAAGTTAAATTATGAATAATAAAGAAGATTTGAGGCTATTGTAAAAATATTATAAAGTGATTTGTAAATATTAGAAGAGTTGGAGGACCAAAGTGAAATGAAAAGGGGATAAGATCAAATAAGGATAAGACCAAAAGAAATATCTCATTTTGGTCTTGGAGAAAGGGAGAGTAAATACGATAAGAGAAGAGAAAAGAAAGGAAGAAGAAGAAGGCTAAGAAGATCACAAAGTAATCCAGTATTGAATGGAACCATGATTTGGTATAGAAAAGTATGGATCCATGAATATGTGTATATGTAAACTAGTGCGTATGGAACCATGATTTGTATAGAAAGCATGAACCATGAATATGTGTATGTAAACTAGGTGTGTAGGAACTGAATATTTGTATGAATACATACCCTGGGTTGTATGGAGTCTAGTTTTGGTCTAGACAAGATGATACATGTTTGAACCTCTATCTTGTGTATGGTTTGGGTTTGGGAACTCCTAAACTCATTTCGTGGTAGCTTAGCTGGCAAAGCTGGGAGCCAAGGCCCAAAGCCATATGCTGAGGAAGGTCTAAAGGTGTCAACCTTAAAATTCTCATTGTCGACCATATGCAGTAGTCGGATTCAGAACGGGTTTTTGTCAGAAATAAGGAGAATTTGGCAGTAAGTCCTTCTTAGAAATTGTAGCCACATCAATGAACTTGATGTTAAAGCTTTGAATTTCACTCGGACTCCTGTAGACCAAATTATGGTCTTTTTACTTCTGAACGTACCAAATGGGTGAGGGAGTCGTTCAACAGCTGGGTCGACCAATTACCGCTGGTCGCCCACCAACAAGTGGTCACAACAAGTACCGCCCACCAACAAAGGGTCGCCCACCAACAAGTGGTCGCCAACAAAGGAATGCTGGTCGCCCAATAAAGGTCGCCCACCTCTCAATGCTGGCTCGCCCACCAACACGGCCGCCAACAAATAATGCTGGTCGCCCATCAAAGGGGTCACCAAAGTTGACTACGATGACCTCCAACTTCGAAGGTCATAACTTCTTCGCTTGAACTCCGATTTGAGTGTTCTGGACTCTATGGAAAGCCTGGGCCGGAGTCAAGAATCCATCCATATGCATGAGGAAGATATTAGATGTCATGACCAAGGTGTCGACCGAGCCTGCCACTTCAGTGCAGCTCGCCGCCTGTGTCAGCTCGTCAAGACTGACTGCGCATGACCTCCAACTTTGGAAGGTCATAACTTCTTCGTCTGAACTCCGATTCGAGTGTTCTTGGACTCTATGGAAAGCTCATTGAGTCAAGAATTCATCAATAGAAAGCTTTATAAGGTTGGAACTCATCTTAGTTCCAGAAAACACGAAAAACAGTAGGCACTACAAGCATCATAGTTATTCATTGTATGAATGCCTACTATGAATTCATGAATAGCTCGTAAGCATACATGGCAAGTATAGTTATTTATGCATATATGAGATATGAAATGCAACGATATGAATAAATGATTGTAGATATATATATATATATATATATATATATATATATATATATATATATATATATATCATTATATGATTACCGAATAATAATAATTATTCTGAATAAGAGATATATACTAAAAACAAGTAAAAATACATTGATTGTCTGGTTTAGGAACCTGGTAGAGGGATTTCGATGGACATGCTTCATTGGGGAAAAACGCAGCTGTACAGATATTCCTACTAATGCTTGGTCGATGACATAGATCCTGCTGATCAAAAATCCCGAGCGTGTCACCACCGCCCGGCACTCTTGCGAATGGTCACCGCTTTATACAAAGGATGATACCTTCGGTTTCAGCTATTACCGGCAACGCGAATGGTCACTTATTTCATACGTTGATGATACCTTCTCGGGTTTCATTACCGCACTCGCGAATGGTCATCGCTTACTACGCTGATGATACCTTCAGGTTTCATATTACCGCACTCGAATGGTCATCGCTCATACAGCGCGATGATACCTTCTGGCATCATATTACCGGGCACTGCGGATAGTCACTTCCCAAGCTATTACAGTGATGATACCTCTGCATCATATTATCGGGCAGTGGCATTATTTCCTCACACAATGATAATAAAGACCTTCAGTTCTCATGGTTTCCTCGTATCCACTTCTATGAAGCCTGGCGCGTACATGAAACATAAAAAGAAATGATGTGTATATAAAGGAAATGTAGAGAATATATGAAGAGAATGGTGAGAAGCATAGAACTCCGTTTATGTGATGATGTGCATACGCTACAAGAACAAGGGAAGTAAAGTACATGATAACATGAAAAGTATATGGAAGATGATAAAAAAAATGGAACTGGTTATGATAAGTATATACGTGTTATATGCATTGTGATAGAAGTGTGGTGACTTTTAATGTGGGTCATCCATGTGTATTAATTCTCACTGCTGCAGTTTAGCACGGGTGTTCAATCCGTAGGTGCCGTAAGAGGAAAACAGAGACCTTATTGACCCACATCGCCATCAAAGGCCAAGCCACATCCATAAAGCCTAACGGAAGACCTGTGTCTATTTTGTATTCGAGAATTTGTAAACCAATGTAAATATTGTAAATGTTGTGGGAACATTTCCATATTTGGATCTTGTAATTATATTTGTAATCCACGCATGCATCGTACTTACAAAGCCACTGTTTTTTAACAATATATGAATATATGTATGTAAAGGTTATAAGTTTAAAAAAAAAAAAAAGAAGACCCTCTACTGACATCCTGCGCCTGTGTCAGCGCTCGCCAGCCTTAGCGGGTATCGCAGCCCAGGTTTAGATGCTGAAAAGCCTAGGTTTAGCGCTCTGGAATAAGTATATATGATAGAAAAGCCTATGTTTCAGCAATGTGTGGCCTCTAGCGGATGTCCTTCAGAAAGTTTTAGAGTAGACGGATCTTCCTGGGTTAAGCTCGCCAGAGTGTTAACCCAAGAGAACAAGTGGTTACTCACCAACCTTCGGAGCACGTACCAAATTGAGCCCACGGGGGTTCTGTTGTTGAGAATATCGCAAGACATGGCTCCGGGTTTTGATAGATTGACTTCCTAAAGCTCCAATAGACACTCCGTAAGAAAAATGACATGGAGTAGAGAACTCCATGGGTCATAATGGAAGAGTCGAGAGTTTCTTCACTCGTTAGTGCTAGAAAGGGTATAGAAGAGGTAAGATGTCCCTCCTCGATCGAGCATTATGTGCGCCCCACTATTGCGTGTAAGAGGCATAGGATTGGTGGAAACTAGTGCTCAAAAGTCCAAGGATTCCAAATCCCATGACTTGGGAGTTCTTTGTCCAAGAGTTCAGGACAAAGTATGTTACCGAAATGTATAGGGATTCCAAGTGGAAACAATTCTAAATTGCAAAGGAGCTTTATCGGTGGTCGAATATGAAAGAATCTTAGCCATCTTAGTAAGTATGCACCTGGACTGGTCCTCACCGAGGCATTGCGTAGATAATTTGGAGGGATGGACTGCGATGATTCCATCAAGAGGTATTTGGCACCTATGACTTCTCTCCAAACCGGATTTCATCGCCTGGTCCAGTTTTCACAATGAAAGTAGAGAAACTAGAAACGAAAGTACAAAGAAAGATTTCAAAAGAAGAAGTTTTCTAGAGGAGTCAGTCTTTAGAAAAAAAGAGCTAGAGAATCTCCACTTCGGACCGTAATATAGTTCCGCTACGAGCTGAAGGCGTAAAGGTCCAGCAGCACGTGAAGGCGTGTGAGGTGCTTCGGGCCAGGATTCGAGAAATTCTAAATGCCCCCATTGCTATAGAAGGCATTTAGGAGTTTGTGCATTATTTTACTTATGTTGATATGTTTTCTGGTGGAAGCCTGTGGAGCAGTACTTTAGTTACTGTCCTCAAGAGTTAAGGAATGCACAGCTCAACAAGCAGGCGGGGCAGAGGAAGATCCGCGACACCAATTTCACCTCGCGATCGTGGTAGGGTCAAAGAGGCTCATCTCAAAAGATAGGATCGTGGAGGCATAGTTTCGAGATGATCGGTCTCTATGCCTACAAAGACCAAAGACGGGAAGCATATGCTATGAAGGCTCGTGTGAGGATCATCGCTCCTCGAGGTTATAGTCAGTATATTTCTTATATGATATAGAGATGGCACGATCACATTGATCCCTGATCTACTCATTCATATGTGTGCATGGAGCAATGTATTTGACAAAGTCCCAAAGAATGGAGAAATTAGCATATGACATGCATGTAAACTAGTCCATTGGGGCACAACGTTGCACAATATATATAGAAATTGTCCCATTGTTATATAAATTGTAAAAAGAGTTTCGCTGATTCGATAACCTTACCATTCAAAAGGAATTTCGACTTTGAGTTCTAGGTATGATTATTGTCTACACCGAAGCATCGTTGATTGTGGACAAAAGACTAGTGCGTTGAGATGCTCACCGTGACCGAAAAATAGTACAAGGTATCGGATCATAATGTCTAATGTCGGGCATCCGGTCATAAGCTAAGAATTACGAGGAAAGCGACGTTTCGAGACATTCAAGTTTTGATACTTGACTCCCAAAGAGAGGTCATGATGTAGAAAAAGATCCCGAGGCGGGAATTCGATGTATTCCCGAAGAGCTACTGCATTCCTTTTCACATGAGAGGTGGACTTAGCTATAGAAATTGTACCAGAATGCAGCCCCTATGTCAAGAGTAATCGTATGATGCGAATTCGCCGACGAAAGAGTTAAAGAGTCAATTGCAAGAACCTTTTAGATAAAAAGGATTTATCCCACCCAGTTGTATCCCCTTTGGGTGCACCTGCTTATTCAGAGTTAAGAAAGCATTTTAAGTACCCCCACTGATGTGCAAATCTGCATTCTGGCGTATCAATAAGGTGACATTGAAAACAAGTACCCATTGCCGGTAATCGAAAGATCTTCTTTCACTCACCCTGGAAAGGAGCGGGTGTCTTTTCAAGATAGACCTGCATCGGTGGCTACGCTGAGGGCAAAGCAGCGAGATGTGTCAAGATCGATGAACCCATACGCTATTATGCAGCTCTTGGTCATGCCATTCAGTCGACTAATGCACCCCAAGCAAAGATTCATGGATTTGATTGTGGGTCAGGCTCTCTCCTGCCCATGTGGATCAATTTGTTGTGTTTCGTCGATGACACTCCAGGCTCTAAGGATGCACAGAACATGAACAACATCCGAGAATAGTCTTAGAGACATTAAGAGAAAAGAAGTTATGCTAAGCTCAAGAAATGTGATTTTTGCCAGTTGGAAATCTCATTCCCAAAGCATATCAGGTCTCATCGAGGGCACAAGAGTTGATCCTACTAAGATTGAAGCATGTGAATTGAAATCACCCCTCAAATGTAACCGAGGTGAAGTTTTTGGTCTAGCCAAGTATTATACAGAAGATTTAGAGAGGCTTTTCACTATAAACTTTCTCCACTCACCAAGTTACTCAAAGAAAGAATGAAGTTTTTGAGTGACGTGACAAATGTCGAATAGTTTTGAACAGCTTGAAAGGAATACCGGTTAGCACCAATATTGACAACCTACTGGAAAAGAGTATACCATGTATAGCGATAAGCCTGTGTATCGGGTTTAGGATGGTTAATGCAAGATGGGAAAGTAGTGGCTTGGCGCGCCCGTGACAAATGAAGCCACATGAACAAATTATCCCACTCATGACCTAGAGTTAGTCAAGCGTAGTGTTTGCTTTAAAAATATGGCTTATTAATTACTTATACGGGAAAAGTGTAGAATTTACACCGATCATAAGAGTTCCTGCCACTTACAACGCAGTAAAAGAGTTAAATTTGAGACAAATGAGGTTTCTCGTAGAGTTATTTAAGGATTATGACTGCATCATAGATTAATAATTCCTAAAGGTTAATATAGTAGACATGCTTTAAGCTCCAAAAGACGTATGGTAGCAATGTCACTACAGTACAGTGATTGGAGATTAGCAGTTGATGGAGCTATGTTAGCTCCAATCCAGAAGCGCAACCTGCTTTTAAAGCAAATGATTATAGATGCGTTAAAATGATGAAGAGTTACGTAAAATTTACCATGGTTGTGAGATGGTGACAAGACCGAAGTTTTTAGAGAAAGAAGTCGAAGTTTGTATTTTAATAGATTATGTGTGCCGATGATAAAGAGCTAAAGAAAAGTTAGTGCTATTCGAGGCTCATAATACGTATTTACTATGCATCCCGAGGCAAATAAGATGTACCGATCAAAATGCTTTATTGGTTGAAAGGAATGAAAAAAGAGATGTGACTGAATATGTCTGCGTTTGACGGTCGCCAAGTCGTGCCGAACACCAAGTGCCAACAAAGTTTGTTAATCCCTTCCAATCTCAATGGAAGTGGATAACATTAAGCTACGGATTTTCAGTCGTTTTCCCCCTCACACAACAAAAAATGACTCGTCTTGGTGATAGTAGATAGATTCACAAAGTTTTGCCCATTTTATGTTACTTCAATGGGGATTGACTATTCTATGGATCGACTAGCTGAGTTATAGCGTGTAGATGAGATTGTGCGACAGATGGTGTGTCATTGCTCTATTGTGGCTCGATAGAGATCCGCGATTTACATCAAGGTTCCCAGGGCTGAATTACGCCGCCTTTAGGCACTAAGCCGACTTTAGTGACGACATTCCATCCGTTAAATGTATGGATAAATGAGATTGATTCAAAAAAGTTCGAAGATATGCTTCAGGTCGTGTCATGTAATTTTCAGAAGTCGATAGGTATATTCTCAATGGAATTTGCCTTATAACAATAGTTTTCTACCAAGCATTGGTATGACACCATATGAAGCTTTGTATGGTCGGAAATGTAGAACTCCCCGTGTGTTGCTGGAGCGTAATTAAACGGCGTAAAACCGATAGGTCCATATAAAGCATACTTAAGAGAAAGTACAAGTTATTCTACAGAGGTTAAAGGCGCTGGGTTGATTGATAAAAGTCGTATGCCAACTCTAAAGAGGAGAGAGATATTGAATTATAAAGGAGACAAGGTCTTCTTTAAAGGTATCACCATGGAGGAAAATTTTAGGTTTGGTCACGGGAAGGCAAGCCGAGTCCAAGGTTCATGTGGCTATGATGAGATTTTGGAACGTATCGTCTCAGAATATCGATTGGCACCCCACTGAGTTGGCCAAATTCATTAATGATGTGTTTCATGTGTCGATGCTTCGGAGATACCGCTCTGATGAGTCGTACATACTACCAATGCAAGAGATACAAGTACAAGAAGATTTGTCATATGATGAGGAGCCAAAGACCATTCTAGCTCTGAGAGGGCTAAACACGCGAACAAAAACAAGCACCATTAGTGAAAAAGTTCTCCGGGCAACACCACTAAGAGAGAAGACAGCTACTTGGGAGCCGGCAACCATGAGAGCACAAGATCCGCAACTCGAATCGCATGAATTTTGAGGACGCAAATTCTTTTTAAGGGAGAGTCAGGACTTCAAATTATACCCTTAATAGCTTTATAACATGTTGGGTATAATAAACGAAAGGTATATTTATTCGGAATAAAATAAAGATAAAAAAAAACAAAAGTAGGAATATGCATAAGTTAAGCATTATGAATAATAAAGAAGATTTGAGGCTATTGTAAAATATTATAAAGTGATTCAGGAATATTAAAAGAGTTGGAGGACCAAAGTGAAATGAAAAGGGGATAAGATCACAAGGATATGACCGGGCAAGAAATATCTCATTTGGTCTTGGAGAAAGGGAGAGCAACACGGATAAGAGAGAAGAGAAAAGAAGGAAGAAGAAGAAGAAGAAGAAGAAGATCACGTATAATCTGAGTATTGGTGGCGGGAACTAAGGATTTGGTATAGAAAGTATGGATCCATGAATATGTGTATGTAAACTAGGTGCGTATGGAACTATGATTTAGTATAGAAAGTATGGAACCATGAATATGTGTATGTAAAACTAGGTGTATGGGACCGTGAATATTTGTATGAATACACATGTCTTCTGGTTGTAATGGAGTTCAGTTTTCGTCTGCATAAAGATGGATACATGTTTTAGAAACCCTCTATCTTGTGTATGGTTTGGGGTTTGGGAACCTTTCTAAACTCATTTCTTGTAGGGTTGAGTTAAGAAGAGCTTTAAGGCTCCTAACATGTGTTTGAGAAGGGTCTATTGCAAGTTGAACCTTAAAATCTCTATTGTCGACCATATGCAGAGTTTTGATCTTAGAACGGGTTTTTGGTCAGAAATAAGGAGAATTTGGGCAAGTCCTTCTGAGAAATTGTAGCCACATCAATGAACTTGATGTTAGGCTTTTGAATTTCTCAATTCGTGACTTCTGTAGACCAAGTTATGGTCTTTTACTCTTAAACAATAAATGGGTGAGTGTCTTCTCTGATCAAAGGGTCGACTACCAACAGTTATCGCCCACCAACAAAGGGTCGCCAATAAAGGAATAAAGAATCCAACAAAGGGTCGCCCACCAAATGCTGGCTTTTCGTCCACCAACAGTGGTCGCCCAACAAAGGGTCGCCAACATTGAACAGTTGGTCGCCCATCAAAGGGTCAGTCGTCAAAAGTTGACTACGCATGACCTCCAACTCGAAGGTCATAACTTTCGCTTGAACTCCGATTTGAGTGTTCTTGACTCTATGGAAGCCCATTGAGCCGGGCTGGTGGAATCCATCCATATGCATGAGGAAGATATTAGATATCAGACCATAGTGTCAGACTGAGCTCACACTTCAGTGCACTTTCGTCGGGCCAGTCGCCGTCAAGATCGGATCAAGGCATGACCTCCAACTTCGAAGGTCATAACTTCTTCGCCTCGAACCCGATTCGAAAGTGTTCTTGACTCAGGAAAGCCTATTGAGTCAAAGAATCATCAATAGAAAGCTTTATAAGGTTGGAACTCATCTTAGTTCCAGAAAACACGAAAAACAGAAAATATATGGCATCGTGCAGATATTCATTTATAATGCCATTATGAATCAGACAGCTCGTATACATACATGGCAAGCATAGTTATTTATGCATATAAGGAGATATGAAAATGTAAAATATATGAATAAATGATTGTAGATATATATAGGTGAGAAGAGAGAGAGGTGTTGCTATATATATATATATATATATATATATATATATATATATATATATATATATATATATATATTATGATTACCGAATAACAATAATTATTCCTAGAATAAGAGATATACTAAACAGAAAAAATACACATTGATTGTCTCGCTTAGAACCCAGAGAGGATAGATGGACATGCCTATTTGGGAAAACAAGAGTCGCATGCATATTCCGCCACGTTGTCGATGACATAGGATCCCGCTTTGGATCGTGGCCCGGGAAGCGTCACCACCTCGCCTCCGGCACTCATGAATGGTCATCGCTATGCTGCTGATGATACCTTCTGTTTCATGTATTATCGCATCATAAATGGTCAATGCTTTCATACAAATACGATACTCGGCTTATATTACCGCACTCGTGAATGGTCACTGTCTTCATACGTTGATGCTACTCTTCGGCATCATATTATCGGCACTCATGGATGGTCACTGCCTCATACAAAGGATGATAATTTTCGTATCAGGCTACGTACATTGTTTCACACAATGATAACAACACCTTCAGTTCTCATGGTTTCCTCGTGATCCACTTCTAAGGTTTGCGCATGGTTATAAAAGAAATGATGTGTATACGCAAAGGAAATGTAGAGAATATATGAAGAGAATATGAGAAGCATGGCGGTAACGCTTTATGTGATGATAGTATACATTTATAGAATATAGTAAAGTATGATATAATGATAGAAAAGTATATGGAAGATGATGAAGAATAATCAAGTTAGATAAGTATATATATGTGTTATATGCATTTGTATAGAAGTGTGACTTTAATGGGGTCATCCATATTAATTCCCACTAAGCTAAAGCTTAGCACGTGGTGTTCAATCCGTGTAGGTACAAGAGGAAAACAGAGGACCCTGACAATCCACATTAGCAAATAAAGGCCACACATCCATAAAGTTTCACCTGAAGACCTTTTAGCCCATTTATTGAGAATTTGTAAAACTATCGTAAATATTAAATGTTGGTTATTTAGTTTTGGAGCTTGTAATTATATTTGTAATCCGCTGCTGCGTAATGCATATGTTGATTGTTTAACATTATATGAATTTGTAAGTGGGAGGTTATAAGTTTTTTAAAAAAAGAGTGACCTCACGACATCCTACGCCAGTCAGCGCTACACTCGCCTTTTTCACAACTAAGATCTTGGATGTGTTTCATCTCTCGGTGTACCTTCAATACCTGAAAATATTTTCCCACGATAGGGTGAGCAATAACTAGTAGAGAAAATCTCCTATAAGGGCTACTCCCCACCTAAGTGCACATGCAATACCATGTTCACACATCCACACACATTCAAATAAAATATGCACATTTCTATATGAATGTCTACATGCAATACCCCATGTCTCGAGTCCTTGCCGACTCCCTTATACATGCATTTGCCATGTATGAAAACTGTTTTCAAAACAAAAGATTTTTGTTTTTGAAACTCATTGGACAACCTCCGATATCAAAACACATTGGACAAGCCTCCGATATTAAATCCGTTGGACAAGCCTCCAATGAGATTTGTTGGACAATCCTCTGATATAATTTATTAGACATTTTCCGATATAATTTATTGGACATCCTCTAATATAATTTATTGAACATCCTCCGATATAATTTATTGGACAACCCTCCGATATCAAAACACATTAGACAATCCTCCGATATTAAACACAATGGACAACCCTCCGATATAATTTATTAGACATCCTCCGATATAATTCATTGGACAACCTCCGATATCAAAACACATTGGACAACCCTCCGATATTAAACACATTGGACAACCCTCCGATATTAAATCCGTTGGACAAGCCTCCGATATAATTTATTCAAAGCCCATGTCATGCACTCACACCCGTTTCACATGATGTCCCTGTGCACATGCAATGCCGATGCAACTGCATGATATTTCATGTTACATGCACAATAAGAGCTACATGGAACAATTACAAACATGGATAATTATATCTACTACATAAAATTCACATCCATCATGTAACACATTCATTTTAATATATCTCAAACAAGCATGTATTAACATCATTCACAACACAATTTCATTTTTCATTCAACTGAAGCAATGACACACACATAATGATCTATAGATCTGATCCAAAATAAAGGTACTACCCGTCTCACACAGCCATGAACCGTTCTAATTCGAACCAGCAATTTATTTCATTTTCCGACTACACGCTCTCTAACCTCCCATTTTACCCAGCTCCCAAAACAAAGCAGCCTGAAATAATTGCGGCACCAATAAATTGGTCTTAAATCACCCACAGTTCGTTTCAAACTGCCCTGGAGCCAACCCTATGCTTATGGCTATACCAAATAGCCATTGAATGACCCTTTAGCAAGAAATAAACCTAGTAGGAGAAAACCCCTACCTCTTGGAGTTTGACGAGACACACTGATTTTAGTACCCAATGTGACGCCCCATTTCCCGGGGGTCCGTTGACAACCCACAATCTTTATGATGACGTGGATACAACCTTATACACTGTATGAAAATCTTTGTCTCTCATAGAGTTTCACCTCAAGGTATAAACTGCCCTGAACACGGAATAACGAGTGATCGGGTCCACTAGTTAAAATGGCTCACTGGGGCTCATGTAATTAACATCATGTACAGGATCAACGATATAATTGGTATGAGTTCAAGAGTATTATAATGATTTTTAATCAAACAGATGATCAAAATTTAAAGTTTTAATACATGTCACAAAACTAAGACGTGCCACAACCCAGCTTTTGAAAATGACAGCCATGAGCGCCGCTCCTCCTCTACACCTCTGCACTCCGAATATGATCCGCGCGAGCAGCCCAAGAGTGACACTCACGTACATTCTCACCTAGCGCACACAACATGGTGTTAATCACCAAGTAAATACATGATCCTACTTGAATGTCGATATCGAACTCATGTTCAGTCCTCACCCATCTTCACATACGTTTCGGGTCAAAATGCAGTAAAATAAAATTTTCAAACAAAAGCTTGCTTTAAAACTTAATAACGGTTTTTATGAAATTTATCGACAACCCTCCGGGAGGCACATGCGCGATAATCCTTCCTAAACAATTCATGTTCTCCGACTTGAATTTGATGGCATCTCCTAAATACAATTTTAAAATCTTCTTCAAATTCTTCACAAACATTTTTTGCTTGCTTTCTTTCATGTCGTGACTCAACACTTTAATATTCTGTGCGCCTACCAGATAATAACATGCATTAACTTAATTAAACCCATGTTAATATATAACATGTGATGAATGAGGGCATTTGACTCATGATAAAACATATTCGTAATTTTACAACACACCAAAATTAGTCATACGGGCTGAATTGAATCGCATCTATTTGAATCACCAAAACACAAATCATTATTAACATCACGTGATCAAGAAACTTCAGTTGGCAGACTTGGTTTCACCACAATAGGAGCCACTGGTCTGCAAGGTTTTGAGATCGATTGCCCAAATTCCTTTCAAGCCTCAACAAATCCTCATCCATAAAATGGCTCTTACCAAAGAATAAAACTAAATAGGAAAAGATCCTCACCTCTTGGAGTTATCAGAACTATAAATTAGTGTCAGCCACCAGAGGTCTTTCGCCACGGAGATCGACTTTGCTTTCTCGTTTGCCGAGAACCGATGGTCCGAACGGCGTGTGTACTCCAGAGAGAAGTCACACTCTCTCTAAAATTTCAAAACCCAACTCACCCGCCAACTTCCAAACCCTTTCAGACGCTTTCCCTTCTACGTTCTTCTTCAAACGAAGAAGAACTGATCAATCTTTTTGTCTTATTCTGATGATCTTCAAAATCTGATCCGTTCTTTTTTATCTCTGATTTTGAGCATCTGGCTTAATCTAAGCCATTAATCTCCATCCTTTCTCTAATCATGCAACAAGTGTCACATGAGTACATGTAGTAGGTGACTTTTGTCACATCACATGTCTCTCACAAGCTAGTTTTACTCGCATTCGACACTCAGATGAGTCTCTTAAAATGCGAATTCTAACGCCCCTGACCAACTAAATTCGACGTGGTAGCTAGATTTCGAGATCCATTCCAATGGTGGTGAAGTCCGTTTCATCATCCGTAGAGATCTAGAAAAATTCCGATTTAATAAATTACCATTTTACCATTTTTTTGTGAAAAATCAGAATTTTCTGTTTGGCACTTGCTGCGTAGCTCACGCTGGCGCTGCTGCAATTTACCTTTCTGACCGTCGAACTTCGACCATCGAAACACCGTGAAATTCCTCTTCCTTCATTTTCCTCTTTTTCTCTCATTTCCATCTTCTTTTCTTTCCTCTTCCTTCCTTCTTCATCACGAACTAAGTGGGAAATTCTCCCTACATTCCTACTCTCCTCCCTCCTCGGCCACATGTCCCTTCTTCTCCTTTCGATTTTTTTGTTTATCTCATCCAAAGGATCCTTCCTTCCTTTCTATGGTCATGCAAATACCATGATGGTCCATGTATCATGTGCCATGTTTTTACATGCATAGTCATCCTATTACTCATATCTGAAAATACAAATCTTGACCATTTTTAACTGATGAATCCATCAAACTGATTTTACAGATTTTACTCTAATCAAAGTCCGCTCATTATCCGAGACTGAAAATTTCTAGGTTTCCTACCGAAATTACCATTTTACCTTTTTTTAGAAAAATTGAATTTTCCTGAGTTTTACATCATGGTAATAGTCAGTATATTCAAATGGAATCATCTGAATAGTAAGAAAAGTACTTTTTCATCATGATATCTCAAAGTTCTTATTATATAAAGTATTAACTCCTTATGGTATAGTTTCATTTAATTTAGTTGATGTGTTTTTTTTTTTAAGTCAGATATCTTAGCTAGTTAAAATAATCTATTGAAAAAATATTGATCAGATTTTTAAAATTTATTGTCTAATCAACTCTATTTAGTGCTGTCTACATGGGAGGATAATTTAATTTTATTTTTTTAATCTAAGTTAGAAACCGCAGTTAGTTACTGATTGTCATTTTAAACCTAACTAGATTTTGAGAATTGTGGTTTCACTAATTGAAGACATAATTAGTGACTATAGCTTTAGTTTAAAAATAAAACTGTATTAGTTTATGGCTTTAATCTCATAGAGGGTAAACAACGGACTAACATAATCAAAACAAAAGAGATGAATTTTATCAGGAAAGAGAAAACTTATATAAACAAGAGATGTTGTGAAAGCGAGAAGGGCCCCTGATACTGCATGAGGTATAATAACCCATGATCACACCCCACGACGCAGATCCCTTATTCCCTAACGCCTCCCACTGAACAGATTAGGAAAAGTCAAGATCGTAGATAATCATCAGATAGATCAAAACACACAAAAGACATCAAGAAACTTCAACTCTTTATTTTCATGAAAACTTCTTACGGTACATATTTCAAGAAAGCTTAGAACGTCATTACAACACTTAGATACAACGAGGGATAGGATTTTTTTCGATGCTCTACAATGGAGAATCTCTTCTCCTTATATAGAGTTTTTTCTTCCTGAGGCTTGTCATCCTTATCTCTTTGAGAGATGTGTCATCCTTCTCTTTCAACTATCTTTTATCTTGTCACCTTGTTATTATCTTTTAGGATATGTCTCTACTTGATCTTATCTTTTGGGAGATGTGGCATCCTTTTCCTTCAGCTATCTTTTGTCTTATCACCTTTTTATCTTCTGGGATACATCTCTTCTTGATCTTATCTTTTATAATTATAGTGATTGATATTTATTGTCGATCACTATAAGATTTACCAGGTAGTACTGATTTACTTCATTGTTGCATTTGATAGCAGACAATGCATGTAATTACCTTTAAAGTGAGACTTTGTTACTTTTTTTACTAATAGTAATCCAACCTTGATTATCTTTCTTTGTCTTTTTCATTATCCCGGTTGCCTCTGTTCTCATTGCTTGGCTAGCTGGGAAAATTAATTGGTCTAACTTTGTTATTTTTTCATTCATCATTCGGTAGCCTCTTGATTTTCCATCTCCAATAAGTATCATCCATGTGGTGGCAATGTTGAATTAAATAGCTTTTTCTTTCAGCTATCATTCTTCCACAATCGCTTCCTAGTCTTTAGTCTTTATCCATTGTCTATTATTAATACTTCCTATTATTATTACTATTTGAACTACTTTTCAGAATATAATTAAGGTTATCACATGGAAAGCCTTAATAACTATCCTGAGCTTGTCTTTCATTATATTTAGATCGACACAAAAATCTGGCATACAGAGCATAGTTTTGTGATGAGGTTACATAATGAGATTTTAACATCAGTGATTTCATTACAGTATTTACTCAAGTAGATTCAGCCAACAAAACCGTAATCTATTGAATTTTTTATGAAAATAGGATCTGCTTGATTTGTTATCATTATCCTGGGTTAAATGGATTCAATTGATGTTTGGTAATATCCTTTTCCATTAGGGTTGTTATAAATGAATTTTGAAAAGGTCAAATACCCTTTCTCCATATTAGATAAAATGAAAGTAGGACTTACAAGTATTTTTTGCTCTAAAAGATATGTCATATGGATTTTTCTTTCTATAGAGAATTTTATTATCGTAATTGTTATCTCACAGGAGGTATTTTTTCTCATAATGGTATTTTTGAAGCTTATCATTTTGAAGGATAGGTATTTCCCTGATACCTTTTGAGACAGTTGCATGAATGACATTCTTCGTCTAATATTACCACAATTTGCTTTGCCTTACTTTTTTCTGATGGGAACTTATAATTGTCACTTTCTAAGTGTTTTAGCCTCGGTAGACTACAACATCTTCTTTCCTCATTATTATTTCTCTTAATTCTTCAAAGAGATTTTGAACCATATATGACTTGGTTCTCATATCATTAATATATTTTTGCAAGTTTATTACTTTTTCTTCTATTGATAAAAGAGCATTGTAATTTTCTACAATTATATTTATTCCTTTAGCCATATTGATGGTGATTCTTCTGCAGCTCCTGAATATGTTCAACATTCCACTTAAGTCCATGAGGTCTGATGTCTCTTTTTATATGAACAATCTTAAAATTGTAAAACCCACAAGAGTTTGTCATCTGCACAACTGAAACCTGAGGCAACTTTCAATCTTAGTATGCAAAATGTAATTTTGGTGCACCCAAATTTTTCTGATCTTGATGACCAACCCGACCACCGTTGAATTGTCCCAACCCATTTACCACGTCGAATTTCACGACCAAGACAATGGAATTTTTCACGCCGAGGCACCGCATCGAGTCGCACCGGCTGAAAGATGATGACGTACAAAGCCACCTTCTGCGATACCAGCGGTGATATGGTTACCAGCAGAGACATGTGGAAATACCTAATCGGTTATCGCTGGCGTAAAAATCAAAATAAAGGGACATGAAGGGAATTTTTTCAGAACTGACGATAATAAAGATAAAATAACGGTCATCTTCACGAGAGACAAACGCGTTGAGATGCGCATGGGGATTTGATTTGGAGATATAGAAGAAGCCCTTTTCTAGATTTGCGTCGTCATCGCTGGTTCTTCACTGAGCATAAACAATACACGCGGAGGCTACGCCGGATAACTTCATCGTGGAGTTCCAAAATCATAACTTTTTTTCCCACTGTGATTTTGGTTATATTACTTTATGGTTGTGATATTATGAGGCTTGATTTAGTTTCGCAAATCTGTCTCAAAACTTTTGAACCTAAGCTGTGATAAAAATCACTTTAGGTTTAAACAGTACAACTGAGTAATGTCTGTCGTAAACATATGATTTTTTCAGGTGAATTTTTATGTGTGTTTTAAAGGATTCAAAATGGAATTGTTTCACATTATTAATTTAATTAATTTGAGCGCTTTTGGTGTTATCGATAGATGAATCAGATAGAATATGATTTTCATAGTGATTTTAATATATATATATATATAGTTTTATAGATTACATGACTATTTTGAAATTGGCATAATGCATTCCATATGCACTAGTAAGCAACCTAGAATATTGTGTGTGAGTGCATGACATGAAATGAAACAAAAACTAAATGTTTAGAAAGAAATTCTCAAGGGGAAGATTTTCCGTAATCATTTGAGTTATTCAATGCCTTGGTTAGTGATCATGACCTGCTTTCGAGAAATATCCCAAAGAATTCGCCCCTGAGGGAATATCTAACAGAGCAATCAATTCTAGAGGAGTTTTCGAACAAAAGCTTTGTTTTGAAAACCGATTATTTTACTTGCATTCGCTGAGAGACGTGAGAGCTCTGGTGAGAACTCGAGCCACGGGTTTAGACATGCAGACATTCGAGTGAGCTCATAAATTGCTTGAATGTGATTGTTTGCCATGACATGTACACTTAGGTGGGAGTAACCTGTGTAGGAAATTGACACTACTGGTTTCGCTTCACCCTGTCGAGGGATCACCATTTCAAGTACAGGGAGTGTGCAGGAGGACGACGCTCACTAGAGGCCGCGTTTTAGAAGAAAGCCGGATTGTGGCTTTGGTAGTTATTTTGTATAACATGTATTGAAACTCTAAATTTTGATATATGTTTGGTAAAGAGTAATTCATTAACTCTTGAACTATTATATATAGTTGATGTGGCCTTAGAGCACATGCAGTGGACCCAAGTGACTATTATTTTACTGCATGTAGGACTCCCGTGTGGTCATTGTTGATTGTTGGGACTGTGTTTTGTACCTTCAGAGAGTCCCTGCATGTGCTGAGACTCTCGCCCCGATTTTCACGAGCGCACGGTTACCCAACATCCACGTATCTGCGGGTTGATCTGCTGTCGAACTAACTCCCCCGGGTTTTGGGGTGTCACAACTTGGTATCAGAGCATAGGTATACGAATATCTAGGACTTTGATGGGGTATGGGTTAAATCACGATCTTGCAAAATTTTGGATGATCGAAGGTGTGATGAATTGTTGTGAGTTGAATTGCAGAATTGTGTGCTTGTTAATAGCACATAGAAAAATTCTGCTGAACACTGTAGTTTAGTGTGAGAACAAATTGTTTGAGGAATTTTAAAAATAGTCTTAATTAAAAAAAGAACTGTGTTGAGGATTTTTCTGAGGCTTGCTGGGCTGTAATGAGAAATTTTTTCTAAATAAATTTATTCGTTCATCGGGAAAAAAAAAAAAAAAAAAAAAAAAAAAATATATATATATATAGTATATATATATAGTATATATATAGTATATATATATATATATATATATATATATATATATATATATATATATATATATATATATATATATATTTTGGGTGGTTTTCCAAAGAGCCGGAATGAAAAAAATGATGTGAAAAAAAAAAAAAAAAAAAAAAATCTACCGTGGCAGACTGACGGGCCTATCGGGCTTCCATTCGGTCACGATACAAGGAATTGTATCATGACACATCGCCCGGGCGCAACAGTGGCTAAGCCTACACGCCGCCACGCCCACGATACGGCCATGTGGTATCATACACGGCGGCGAGGCCACGACACTGGCCGGTCATAAAGGTGGCGGCGCATAGGCGCCCAAGGCTGGAGTGTGTCACATTGTTACAGATCGCGGATGCGAGGCGAGGTCATGATGCGCCAGTGGACACGCACTCTCGCGACATGGCCATGGTGCGCCACGATACAGCCATTGGGTCAGGACGTTACTGCAATGGCTAGCGACACCGGCGCCATGCCGCGCATGCTCTCGTGTGATGGTCAGGTCGCGACATACCCCGCGACATCGCCACAGCCGCGACACCACACCCAGCCCGCGACACGGCCGGCTCTACCACGACACTCCGCCCCACGGATAACGACACTACTACCAGTCGCCGTGTGCATCACGGCCATGCCAATGCCCTCAGAAGGCGCAGGTTGGGGCCCAGGTGATCAGAACCCAACCAGTTTTCACTCGCACTGCTTCCGAAGTCACTGTTTGGGGACACTGTTCATGAGCACTGTTCACGAGGTTTTCAAAAATAAAAAAATAAAAGATAAAATGAAATAAAATCTTTTAAAATGAAATTTTCTAAAATAAAATTTCATTTGATATAATTTATTGTCGTATTACCTATGAAATAATGACATAATGTATGAAATGTTTTCTCGTATGTGAATGTCTCGATACTGTGGTTTACGCCCTGTAGATATTGCATTGAATATTAACTCACAATGACATGTGTAGATGGCTAGCCTAGAGGCGAGAATTTAGAGGTTGTCCACAAAGAGAATAAACATCACCCGTTGTTCGACCGTGCTTTGCCGAGGCCGGAAAATGCGACTGGCATGACAGACAAAGCAGTGCAAAGAGGTTGGGGGAAACCAGAACTCTAGAGATTTAAGGCACATCATCCTCCACATTCATAGGGAGTGAGATCCGATATATGCACTATCAGGTTCATGACTATAGCAAATGGGAGGCGTGAAGATACTCTTGACACGACCAGATTAGACTAGTTTGCCTGTACCAGAGGCGAGGCCTAAGTATGGTGGAATCAAGACCCTGTAGACTTAGAGGCAATGATAATGGGCAGAATCTGCAGAGCTGTCTACGGGTAGTATTTTCCTGATACCGCTTGCCCACGAAGGCTCAAGAGTTCCTAGAAATAAGCAAGGGATCTATGACCGTGATGGAGTATGTGGCTAGATTCACTGAAAGCAAATGGCATTAGATGATCACGTGGCCACGAATATGGCCAAAGTTAGGAGGTTCGAGAATGGGCTGAAGTTGTCCATTCAAGTGTGATCAGGCCTTCGCCATTAAGATATGGACTCTATGGTCGGACCGCCTCGACCATAGAGAGAGAGATCGAGAACGCTTCTGAAAGCACTCGGATGCGGTGTTAGTGAAGAAGAGAAGGGAGAGTTAGTCTCTTCAGCTTTGAAAGAAGCCCAGTGGGCTTCAGTTCATAGTAGAGTTCCGTGGCTGCGCGTCCCGCTACGTGATGGATCGGGTCGCCGGCCAAAGCCAAAGTAATATGTGCTATCATCAAGCAGCTTTGACATATGAGGAAGATTGCCCCAAAGACAGAGATCCTGTGGTTTGCACAAATGAACCCAAATTACCGAGAGACAGAAAGGATACAAAGATATTCCTCTGACCGCCCAGACAGCGCAGAGCGACTATGGGTCGAGGCAGAGGACGAGGCCCACAGGCAGAGATGTTAGGAGTTCAGGGGCATGTCTACGCCATCACACCACCACCGAGTCGGAGATCAGCCGCTTTATACATGGCACGCTTTAAGGTCCCCGCCGCTAAGTAAGAGTGTTATTTGATCCCATATTTCCATTCATCTAGTCATTTGAGACATCACGCCAGGGAGTGAGTCAGCTTTCGGGCTGGTTGTGGCACTGGAGGAGCCCTCAGGATGTGAGTTCTCCTAGGGATTAGGGCGAGAATAGATTTAGATATAGTCGTGGGTTGGGCGAGTTGTAGATTCTCTGTGACTACCCCATGTAGTGGGGACTTGAGGATCAGACATTTATGTCGGAGTCAACCATCCCTGGGATGGATCAATGAGTCACTATTAAAGTCATCATCGACATGAAGGCAGAGGCACGCCATACGATTAGACTGTGGTTGTATTTCAGTGGGGACAAATGATGATATTTCGCTTCCCAGACAAAGGTACGAGTCCGTGCAGGATGGGCTTGATGGGTCATTAGCAAGCCTTACCCTGTGCGGACAAGGTGACCGTGACTAGATCACTCTGGTAAATTATGAGTATGAGGATGTTTTTCCCGCATGAGCTACCAAGATTGCTCTCCGCAGAGGGTTATAGACTCAGACGAGTTACACTTTCTAGCATTTCGGGCCTCTCTATGACTCCGCATAGATGGCACCAATCGAGCTGTAGAACTCGAGTCCAGCCACATGTACTAATGGACAAGGGGTTCAGATCGAGCACTTCACCACGGGCGCTTGGCTCTACTTCTGTGGCAGAAGGACAAAGAACTTCGACCGTGCATTGATTACGACAATAGAATGTGGTTATTGATCAAGAATCGCACCTATCAGGAGATTTGATAATTTGTTTGGTCACTGAGAGGAGCGAGTCTACTCCAAGATGTGTCTTCTAATCGTTATCATCACCAGGTCAGGAGATAGATATCCTTAAGACAAATGGGCTAGGACGCCGCTATGGGCACTTGAAGCTATGCTGATGCCTTCGATCACTGAATGATCAATGATCCATACTGATCTCATGCATAGGTATTCCAACCCTATCTAGATCTTTGTCATAGTCTTTGTGGATGATTTGATATACTCCCATCGAGTGGAGCATGAAAGATCATTTGGAGGATCAGAGTTAAGGCTTGCCGAGACCATCACCAGACGCCGTCGTGAAGGTTGGTTTGGCCATCGAGGTGAGATTTCTGGGACAGTCGTGACGTACCGCTGGACTCAGAAGGTCGAGACCTGATGAGTTAGGAGAAGCCGTCGCCTGGATGCGTAGTTTCGATCGGGTCGGTACTACGAGATTCATTGAGGATTTCTCCCGATTAGCAAAGACTCATAACGAGATTGACCCTAGTTAAGGTCAAGTTCGACGGGATGATCACGCGAGGGAGGCATTCCAGAGTCAAGAGGAGGCTCTATCATCAAACCCTATCTCGATAGTCCCTGATGTGAAGGGCACACAAAGTGATCTCAGGGACGCCGAGGGCCTGACTAGGATGTGTTTTGATGTAGTCCCAGAGGCAACAACTATGGCTCCATCTCGCCTGAAGAATCATGAGCGCACTACCCCACACACGATACGGAGTCAGCGGTCAGAGTCTCGCCTCTTGAAGATTCGTGCCGCCTATTTATGCTACAGAGTTCAAGGTGTACTCTAGGACCACAAAGTCTAAGTATATTTTCACGCAATGACCTGATATGAGGCAACACAGATGGATGAGTTCAGATGACTTCATATTGTATTACCATCCCGGTAGGCAAATGTGGTGGCTGATGCACTCAATAAGTCACTGGAGGATTGGCTGATAGTCTGAGTTTTGGATGTTCGAGACTGGGACGCTGGGGCTAACAGCAAAGATGCACAGGTACGCTGTATTATGGCTGTCACCACGATTGATGCGAGTGACTGAGTCCCTGTGGGTAGACGCTAGATAGTGTCCATCGTGGACCGTACAAGCCAGCATGTGTGACGAGTCGACCATCCACACGTATGGTAGTTCGTGATAGAGGATGGGTAATGGTTCCCCACTTGATCGACGGAGAGGAGATTCTCAGAAGCCACCACTCATTGTCGTAGACCCAGGTGGCACGTAAGATGTACCGTGATCTTCGTCGGCTTTACTACCTGAGCGACGGCGACACGTAGGGATTCCTTGTTCGACGATGTCTCATATGTTAGTAGGTTAAGGCTGAGCACCAAAAGCCAGAAGGGCTACTTCAACCATTAGAGGTGGCTGAGTGGAAGTGGAGCACGCCACGATGGGATTCGTGACCCACTACATATACCCAGCGGACATGATGCGGCTGGGTGATATGGGACCATCGCACAAGTCGGGCAGATTTTCACGTGGCGGATGACCTTCGCTACATCGGGAGAGATTCTACCATCAGCATATTCGAGATTGTCCCGACTACATGAGTACATCCATAGGTGCTCGGATGAGACTCGCGGCTTTAGTAGCCGCACTTTTGGAAAATATTCGCGCTGCTACATTTACCCACAATTTCATGAGTAATAAAATCTTTCTTCCACCTTACGTATAAATGGTTAGTCGAGGACTATACAAAAGCTGTGAGGACATGATACTTATTGCGTCCGGATCATAAGGGTAGTCGAAGAGCATTTGCCCTTGGTGGAATTCGCCACAACAACAGCTATCGGGTTTAGCATAATAGACATATCACATACAGAGGTATCAGACAGAGGCCATGATCATCGAGTATGTTTGGACCGAGGTGGAGAGCTCCATCACTCCAACCTGATCTGATTACAGAAGATGGTCTCTGGTGAGCTGATATTTATAGCACTTTCTCATGGCTCAGAGCTTCCAGAAGAGCTATGGGCCGATGTACGACGTCGACCCTAGAGTTCGAGGTCAGGATCATGCCTTCAAGGTGATGCCTAAGAGAGGAGTGCACAATGTTCCTAAGCGAGGGAAGCTATCACAGGTTCATCGGGCCTTTCGAGATGATTTGAGAGGTAGTAATCAGATGCACTGGGCTGGGTCACGCCTGCAAAGATGTTTGTGTCCACGAGGTATTTACCGCCCCATGTCTCTGAGGTACACCAAATCCTGCTCATGTAGTAGATTAGGGAGAGATAGAGGTTGACATTGATGAGACCTTCGAGGAGGGACCAATGTTCATTATGGATAGCCGGGATCAGGTTTTGCGATGTAATACCGTGAGGCTAGTGAGGGTGCTATGGTAGCACCGTGAGGGAGTATAACGTGGGAGTGAGGACGATGGGCAACACTCTATCCTTCTTGCTTAGGGATGAAGGTGCTGGCTTAGCCGCTTAATACTTAAAATGATTAGCTTCATATGCATGGTATACACTTGCATATGCATGATTCACAGATTGTATAGAATTTTGGGACGAAATCTTTTAGTGAGGGAGAGCCTGTAAAACCCAAGAAAATTCCAATTTTATGAAAATGGCAAATGGTACTTGGTAAAAATCTCAAAATTTTTCCAGATCTCTATGACAAATGACTTCACCTTTAATTTATCTCAGAACATCTAGCTGCTCACGCCGAATTGCAATAATCAAAGACACCTGAATTTCATATTTCCTTTCAGCACCTGCATCTAAAAGTCAGAAAATCTATTTGAAAGACAAGATGATTAAAGTCACCCTCTACATGTACTCATGTGACACATGTTGCTTAAGTAGAGAGATGATGAAAATAGATGACCGAGATTGTGCCAAGTGTCAAAAATCAAGATAAAGGGACATGAAGGGAATTTTTGGAATTGTTAATGAGAATAAAGACAAAATGAAATAGTGTCATCTTCTTCATTTGAGAGACAAAACGGGCAGTGAGATGCAGTGGCTGGGATTTCAGATTTTTAGAGAGAGAAGGAGCTCATTCTAGATTTGCAATGCTTGATTGTCGGTTTTCGACTTATACACAGTGCCTGCCGACGTAGCGAGGGCTACGCTGACACCTACTGGTGGAGTTCCACAGAATTAATAGTTAGGATCTTTTCCTACTATGATATTCTTTGGCTAAGAGTCATGTTTATGGTTAGTGGATATTCTAAGGCTTGATTTAGTTTTTAAATTGCCCCAAAACTCAACCGAGTGAGAAAATCGTAGATTGGTGGTCGTGGAATCGTGCCAACCGAGGGTTTCACCTATTTCACGGAATGTTGCGTGATTGGGTGAATTTTTATGTGTTTAAGTGATTCAAAATGAATTGCTTGTGTTTGCTAATTAGCCCATGAGCTAATTTGTTATCGATGGTGAATTTGCATAGCATGATTTACGTGATTTAATTATGTTAATATATATACATGTTTTATATATTAGCATGACTATTTTGAAATCGGGTATAATGCATTCCATATGAATAAAACTGAGGTGATAGTGAGTACATGACATGAAATGAAACAAAAACGAAAATGTTTGTGAAAGGAATTTCAAGGAAGATTTTCCTAAGAATTGCCTTGAAGAGTTGTCCAACAGATCACTTCAGATGAGGACCTGGACTGCTTGAGAAATATCCAGCACTGCTTCAGGGTAGTTCAATGTATTTACCGAATTCTAAGAGTGAGTTTTCAGAACAAAAACTTTGTTTTGAAAATTGATTATTTTACCTCGCATTCAGCCTGCATGGCGAGCCTAAAGGCAGATCTGCAGAGACATTTAGTTCAGGCATGTAGACATTCGAGTAGGTTCATGAAATTATCACTATTGGGCTTTGCTCACCTTGTCGAGGGATCTCCATTTCAGGTACAGAGAATGCAGAGGACGGCGCCTGTAGAGGTCATGCCGAAGAAAGTCGACGGCTTTGGTAGCGGTTTTGGTGAAGACATGGGTTGAAACCCCTAAATTTTGATATATGTTCGTAAAGCAGTAATTTATTAACTTCGAACAATGATAGTTGATGTATTTTGTGAGTATTACGCAAATATTCAAGTGGCCCTTATTTTACTCTCGCATGTGGACCTGTGGTGGGTCATTGCTGACGTTGGGACATGTTGTACTTGCATCCCTCGCACAAAGGACTCCCGCCCACTTTCAAGGAGCTGCCCGTTACCCAACATCCACGCAGTATTCGCGGTCGACGGTTGTCAACGACCCCCAAGGTTTTGGGGCGTCACATAATCTTTTAGCCTGTACTCATTTTCCTGTGTTATTCCTTATGAATCCTGCAACTCGAGTGTTATCGGTTTCTATTATAAAAGGCTTGTGTGTTGAAGAATATCTCAACGATGATCCTTTGTTATTTAAAGCTGATTCTTTTTCATTGATATCATAATTGATTTGATTATTATTAAAGGTTCCACTTGCATAATGATATATTTATTCTAAATCTGTTTTTAAAATAGTTGCCCAATACTTATCTGAAGCATCTAGTTGTAATATTAAATTGTCATTTCTCATTGCAGTCTTAAGTTTTGTAATTGAAATATATATCCTTTAGTCTTTTAACTATTTTTGTATGTCTTTCACTCCATCCTGTTTGGTTTTTCTTTGTTAATAATTTCTGTAATTCATGCATTTCATTAGCTAAATGTTAATAAAATCAGAGGAATATTTAAGCATCCTAAATTTTTTTGTATCATTTCTTTAGTTTTTAATTCATCAGGGAAATCTTTTATTTTTTCGGCTATGTGGGATAATCTTATTTCTTTAGTATCCATGATCATTCCAAAAAATCATATTACCTTTTTCTTGATATCTACCTTCATATTTGATAATATAATATTTGGTTTCCATATAGTTATAAAGATATTCATGTTTTTCATGATCATCTTCGCTTTCAGAACATATCAAAATATCATCAATATATACGATTATAAAATTCGAATATTCAGATAATATTTTATCCATTTTTCTTTGGAAAATTTGAGGAGTGTTTTTTAATCCAAAAGGCATTACTTCATAATAGACTCTAGGAGTGCTAAAAGATGTAATAAGTATACTGTCATTATCCATTTTTATTTGTCAAAATCATGATTTACAATCAAATTTACTGTAATAGTTTTTCCATTTTGCTAAATTTATTAAAATTTCCTTATTTGGGATATAATATCCGTCAAATTTGGTGTTCTTATTTGCCTCCTTATAATTTATCATTGTTCTTGTTTTTCCTCTTTTTATTTCACTATGTTTTCCTACCATAAAAGCAAGACATTTGTATCATATGTGTTTTTTACTTTATCTTATTGATTCGTCTGAAGACCATTAATTTCAGATAATTTTAAAATCTTCTATATCCTCTTGTGAATATATCATTGGTTTTACTTTAATAATTTTGCCAGGATCTATGATTTCTAACTTACAGTGGATTTTTGTCTTTTCCCAATATTTCAATGGGTTATTGCTAAAATTTTCTTTCCATTTTTCACATGTGTCATGGACTATTACTTTATAAGTAATAGATGTATTTATTTTTTCTGTCCTCCATTTTTTAGCATTTTGGTCATAATTTATTCTAAAGGGTTTTAATATTCTAGGTACTCTTATCCAATAGTTACAAGGTGTTTTAAACATTATAATATATATCGTTTGTTGATATATTGAGAATTGTTGTACAAAGTCATTTCCTAATATAATACTACATTCTATATTGTCAAATTGATAAACTCTTCCATTTCTTTTACTATTTTACTTTAGATCATTATTTCATAATTTCTTTTGTTTTGTAATATTTTCTTTACTTATAGTTACACCTTTTATAGAGATTTTAGTGTCTTTCCATTATTTTTCCACACTTTCTTTTTGTTTTGTAATATTTTCTTTATTTCTAGTTACACATTTTATATAGATTTTAGTGTCTTTCCATTATTTTAATAAAAAACTTTTAAATATTGTTATTTCTAAACCTGTATCTATTAATCTACATGTATATAACTTAGTCTCTCGATATTGACAATATAAAACTATGAATGTAATTTCTTTCATTTTGCCTTTCCAAGAAAATACACATATGTTTTCAATGGGATATATTTCTATTCATTCTTTGTAATCCAATGTTTCTCTGAATCGATTCTAGAAACTATTTTATGAAACATCATAATGTCAACTTTCAGATTCTATCATCTTTGTATAATCACCAAAAGGTTATTCCTTGTAATCTTATGGGTATTTCTACCTTAAATTATATTCTAATGTTTTAATACTACACTTTTAAAATATATGAGTTTGTTATACTTCCTGTCATTTCAGATTTATCAGTTTGGATATGGTTGCAACTAGCACTAGTATCTATTAGAATTTTTGTATTCTCAATTTCTCTTTTTCCATTATAAAAATTTCCTATTATTGGGAAAGATGAATGTACCTCTTCTTTTATTATTCTTTGGAAACTTCTTCTTCTTGTATCATTTCGACTACTATTTCCTATTAAGGAATTTTCCCTAAATATGGGTAAATCGATTCTTTGTATACAATATTCTTCAGGAATAAAATGTAATTTGTTGGTATTTCTATTATATCCAACTTTTGAGGTTATATTATTTCAACAATTTCTTTATACTTGTCACTAATTTCAATAAATGGTTTATCTTGGTAAATTCTTCCATAATTTAAGTTTGATAGTGTATACAAAGCATTGTAAAACATTGTCATTTCATTATTGTCTTCCTTCATAAAATCATTCCTTAAGAATTTGAAATATAAGCTTAAACTATTATCAAAATCTTTATCTCCTAAATTAATATTATATTTTGGGTAAAATGTGAACATTAATTTTGTATATGCTAAATTTCCTTGGATACTTCATAGGTGACTTTCATATGTTTGTATTAGTCTTTTTAATATGCAAACTTAAAAAACTATTAAGTGTATTTAGATTTTCAAAGAATAGTCGCTTATTATTATCTGTACTAAGCAAATATATATACTTTATTTTTTCATTTTTCATTTTTTTGATCTTACTTTAATGTTTCATTTGGCAGTTTCTTTTAATAATGAGTTTTATGTTTTTAGCTTTAATTGTTATACTTATTTCTATCTTTTGGTATTCATGGATTGTATATTTTTTATGCACATATTTTTTATTTAGGTATCTTAGTAATCCTTTTCCTGGGGCTTTCAGATCAAAATTTAGACTTTGGATTTTCTATAATTTTCTATTATCAAAGGTGGTTTTTAATCTATATCATTCATGATCTTCTTTTGCACTAATAACTTCAAATTCATAAATATCATCCTCCCCACCATTTCCTACTATCTGTAGTTAATATCCTGATGAATCATATTATTCCTACCAGTAAACTCATTTCATCAAAAACTTAATAAACTCTCTAAATCACCTTCTTTATTTTCTTCCCATATGATAAATGCATTTTTCTCTTTTTGACATTTATTACTATAATGTTCTAATTCTTCATATTTCCAGCATTTGCATTTGCTTTTGTCTCTTGGAGTATTATGTATAATATTTCTCATTTTATAATTAAATATTTTCTTATAATATTTTTTAAATGGTTTTCTCCATTATTTTTTAAATCTTTTGTATTTTGTAAATCGTCTTCTTGGCTTTCCTATTTGTTTATCAAATTTTCTTTTCTTATACTCCTTACACCCCAATTTTCCTAAGATGTTATCTATTTTATCACAAAATATCTTCATCTTCTCTCCATTTTTTGTACCTTTTATACTATACCTCTGGGTGCATAATTTTGCCAATATTTTCTTTAAAAATTCTATTTTGGCTCCTAAAGTACTAGCATCTTCTTTTCATATTTTTTCATATTCTTCTTGGATATAATTACTCTATTTTCTTGGTAATTTCTTGTAGTATGTATTTGCTAAGATTGTTATGTTCATATTACTATAAAAGACATCATAATACCATTTACTAAATTCACATGTATATTCATATATATCCTTCATCTTACAAATTTGTAATTGTGCTAATTTTGTGACACCCCAATTCCCGAGGGCCACTGACTCTTTTTTGTTTTTTTTGCTACCGATCAACTCACCGCAGAGAAGTGAACACGGGAGGGTCTCGCCCACAGTCCCCCCGCCATCCGAGCCCGTCGAGCCACGCATCCTCGTCGCGCGCACGCACGCTGTCATGCGCTACAAAGGCGCACCGAGTGCCCTCGCTTGCATACACTACTCACGCGCCATGCTCCACCCTGTCGCGACACACTTATTGTGTCGTGACACAAGGCCTCCCGGCCTTGACCACGCCCTGGCCGCACGACGCCCATGGTCAGAGACATGGCCCAAAAGCTCACTGACAGAAAATAGATCTGTTATACCCAAGTTGCCCAGTGATACCAACCTCATTGAGCACAGAAGACCGTGGTCACGACATAGTGCCACAGAGGCTCACAGCGGCCGACCTCGCATGAGTTGGCGCTCGCCATATCACACGCGCGCAAGGCCGTGTCGCAAGGGGCGCCTCGAACTCGGTCACGGCAGAAACCTCCTGTCACACATATCTTCTGTCATGATCGAGATCAAGTCAAAAAAGAGTCACTTGGCCTCCTTTCATTTTCGCTCTTTCCTTCTTCCTTCATTTAACACCCTAAATTAATGTAAATTAGTCTTTTATTTCAAAGACAACAGAAAGTTTGAAAATTCATAAATGTGTAATTATATAAAACAAGCTTAATTACAATTATATGTTCTTTACATTAACATAAATCAGGGTTTTCTACCTTTATTTTAAAAATACAAAACAAACTGTAAGACTCTTTCTTCCTTTCTCCACTGTTCCTGATGAGTCATCCCCGCACCTCGGGCACTTCAAATTATTTTCCACGACTGGGTGGCAATGCCCAAGAGGGGTTGAATTATCCTACGTTACTTCCTCACCTAAAATGCGCATGCAATGACACCTAAACATCCATTCACATTCCACAAAATTTTATATGGAATGGATCTATGTCACATGAGATGTGACCTCATGCCCACAACCCAGTCCTTAATTAACTCTCACACTTGCAATGCCAAGTATGAAAAACTAGTCATTGGTGTTTCACTTAATGACTTAACTCACTGGACCGACCTCCAATACTCATTTGAATTTCATCAAATTCCGTGTGTTTATTTATTTATGGGCTACGTCATTTTTCGACGTCTCACCGCAGGATCGTCATATGCCTTCCAACATTTTTAAGGGTTTTCATCGTTTATGATCATGTCTGTCCATAGAGGATTTGGCCTCAAACTTGGGAAATTCACTCAACTTGCTATGCCCAACACACGTGTATTTTCTTTTTCGTTTTCTTTCATGTCATACCACCGTGAGTCTCAATTTGGACGCTGTCCGTTTTGAGCTCACCACACATTCACTAAAATGGTGAATTAACCATTTCTACGCACCCACACCCGACTCGACGCGATGCTACAGTGCATATGAATGCAATCATGCCAATTCATACATACAACTTTCATGATTCATAAACAATTATATTTTTCTACAATATATCATATGAATTTAAACAATCATGTTAACTCATCAATTTAGCACATGCATTAACAACATCATTCTCCCACACCACAATCATGTTATTCATTTCGCCCAGCTACCTGGCGTACTGCGTAGATGGTTAAGTCGAGTTTCCTGGTCGACTCCGGACTATCAACTGATCCACAGAAGTTTCTATTTCCAGACTGTTCGAAAACCATTGGGACTGGAACACATGGCCATTTCCGACCCTAAAACACTAAAACCATTTGTATGACTTTTAAACGAGAATTAAACCAAGTAGGAGAAAGACCCCTACCTCTTGGACTTTGTGGAAACCCCCCGTTTTCGGTCTCTACTTGCAGTTCTTGTCGCGAGGAAGGACTTTTCCTCTTACTTCGCCGGAAACTGACGGTCCGATCGTCGGAAAATCTAGAGAGAAGGTAGAGCCTCTCTCTCTACTTTCTTGTTCTCTCTATTTTCTCCTTCTTTTCTCTCTCCCTTCGGTTTGCTCTCCCTTCACCGAATTTGGTCGAAGGTGGGTCAAGTGGGATGTCTTCATTGCCACATGTCAACACACCATTGGCTATCTTGGATTTTCTCTTATCCGCTTATCCATAAGATTGGATTTCCATCCAATCATGTGGTGACACATGTCCCATATGGGCCCCACTTGGACCTATGTTTGACTTATTCTCTACTTGACACATGGCTGATGTAGGTACCCAGAATAAGTACGAGTGTCAAACAAGTGACTCTTGGTGCCTCGGCGATGAAATTCTACTTTGTTTGAGAGTGTGTGAATTCAACGGTTGCTAAATTTCATAAGACGATTCCAACGGTGAAATCCATTTTGTCATATGAGATCTAGAAAAAATCCCGGATTTTCAATCGAAATTACCATTTTACCCTAATTCAGAAATTTGAATCTTTCTCAGATTTTACAAATTTATTTTTAGTTTCTCTTATATCTTTCATTCTTTGCTCTATACTGTCTGTCATTCATTGTTCTTCTAGAAATTCATTTACTATATATCTAATAAAAGTATCTACTCCTTCGAATATGCTAATTTTGAAGGCTATAGTGGTGTTATTTGTAATTACGTTAAAACGAGGAGCTGATAATCCTTCCTACCATTTTCTAGCACATTCTGTCAATGTTCCTATCATTATTTGGGTCTTAGTATTATTATCCCTATTTGTTCCTTGTGTCATAAAGTATAATTCCATTGCCTGTGACCATTTGTTTAACATTGTTTTGATACCCTTTTGATAGTCTATGTCTAGGTATACTCTTGTATTTCCTAGTTATTCCATCTTTGATTCTTTTGGTTTATATTTAGGTATTTTGTATTGTCCTTCAAATGTTTTTGGGTATTCTTCTTTTATTTTGTTGGGTCCTCCTACATGTCCTATAGGATTTACATTTTTTGTTTCATCTAGATTCATTCTCTATATTTTTATCATCATGTCCTCTATTTTACCTTCACTTATTTGACTCATTCTTCTACGGTTTCTTCTTCTATTACTTGTTTTCCTTCTTTTCTTTTTATTTTTTTTCTAACTCTAAGTATTATTCTAATTACTTTTCATCTAGACTTCATTTTTCTATATCTTCCTTTTTTATCGTTCTTTTAGGATATTTTCTAAATATTATTTGTTCTACTACTTTCCCAGTGGTTCATTTACTATATTTTGGATCTTTTCCTATACTAATAAGAGTATTTTGTTGTATTTCTATATTTACCATTCTATTTTCTAATTTTCTTGGTTGTTTCATCTTTTATTACCTTTAATATTTCTTCTATTAACATTTATATTTTTCTAGATTCCATTTTATATAATTTTTTTTTTTTTTACAGTTTGGACCTTTTCTAAGGGTATCCAACATATGGTCTTTATTAGCCTTGACTAAGCAACTACAAATTTGGACCATATTTTGAGATTCCCATACTCTTTTATTTTTATTTTATCTTTTGGATACAAATTTCCTTTTTCTCTTTTTATCAGATTTTTAATTATTTCCAGACGTTTGTCCTTCATTTTTATTCTTTATTTTTTCAATAATTTTTCTTGTTTTTCTCTGGGTCCATAGTAGCCTTAAAAACTAAATATTCATTATATTTTCTAAATGATCATTATATTTGCAAGTTCTGTATCTTTGTTTTCGGACTAGTATTTTTAGATAAAGGCAAACAAATTTCTAAACATTCTATAACCATTTCATATATTGTGTCTTTTATTCTTTCTATTTTTCTATCTTTAAAGTTTTTATATAAGTATTGTCTTTTTTCTAAATATTTATCTATTGTTTTTTGTACAAAAGTTTTTACTGTTATATTACTCATTTTTTAGGTTTTCAAACTCTCCATTATTTTCATAGTTTATTCTATTATATTAGTTGGATTTTCTATTTTATTTAAATCATAATAAAATATTTCACTAAAATATTCTTCTTGGTTATATAACCTTCTTCAGTATTGTCTTCTATTAGATTTAAATCTAAGGTTATAATCATCAAGTATATTTTTGTTCTTAAATTTTCTATCTTAGCATTTCCTAATATTTATTCTTTCATTTCTTGAGGAAGATTTAGTTGTATAATTGTTATTGATTCTTGTAAAGATATTTGAGGCTTAAAGATATATAATGTTCTTAGTATCCAATCATTTGTGAGGAATTCTAATTTATAATAAGTTAAACATTCTATTATTACAATATCATCTGGATTATAATTATCATGTTCTTCTATAATTTTCATAATTTCAAAAGCTTTAACACAAATATTCATGTCCTCATAAATTTTATTGTTATGAAATTAATATGGATTTATGATTCCACATATTATCTATAAAACCCGAGAAAAATCGATTTTTTTTGAAAAATGGAAAGATAGTAAATTGTCGGAATAGTATAGGTTGAAAACCTGAAAATTTTCTAGATCTCGAATGACGAAACATACCTTATCGTTGGATTCGTCTCTTGAAATCTAGTTACCAAAATGAATTTCGTCGAATTTTGATCGAGACAGTCGGATTTTCACATTTTTTTGGGGTGATGAGTGTCAAGTGACTCTCAATGACAAGATTGTTTACGAAAATCTCGGAAGTTGGGAAATGACTTGAATTAAGTTCATGAGAAATAATTTGAACTTGAGCTGAGATGGAATGAGTAGCTTTAGGCCAAAATCGGACCCGAACGAGGGTGGATACATGGCATAACGTGGGCCACATCTAGCAAGCAAGTTAGGAAACGAAGCGAAGAATGAGGAAAGAGCGATTTTCTCTGGTTTTGACCGAAGAGTTAGAAGGAGAAGAAATGGGAGAAACCAAGTAACCTTC
The DNA here is from genome assembly GCA_016808115.1 of Tetrastigma voinierianum. Lineage (NCBI taxonomy): Eukaryota > Viridiplantae > Streptophyta > Magnoliopsida > Vitales > Vitaceae > Tetrastigma > Tetrastigma voinierianum. The sequence continues at coordinate 1,018,432 of JAEQBH010003196.1, forward strand.
AGGGATTTGCAAGTGCATTGATGGATTTCAAATAAGGCTAGAGAATACAAAGATTCATGTTATAAAGAGGGATGCGTATTGATCATACAGAAAAGAAGATTATACAGAAGAATAGAAGAGACTGAAATGGGATTAATATTGAATAAGGCTTTCTACTGTATCTCATCGAAGAGATGCGGGTTCTTACATATCTTGCTTTCCATCTTTGACGAAGAGGTTTTAAGAGGCTTGTTTAGCGAGAAGAAAAGCGGGTTTCGGGTTAGTCGATGTTTTGCTGCTTAGGAGAATCGCCTAGGCAAAGGCGTGAATCTTCCCACAGAAGATTAGTTCTTAGCCTAGGCAAAGGGGACGCTTAGGCGTGGGCATGCATGCCTAAGCGAACACGAGGACAGTGAATGTGGACTTTTTTGTCCGCCTAGGCGAGCTTGTGTCTTGAAATAGTGAGCATTATGACATGTTTTAAAGATTTTTTGGCCTGGTTTTGTGATGGTTGTACCTGCTTTGGGGACGATAATGTGACTTGATTGAGAGTGTCATTGCTTGATTAAGAGTGACATGTTTGGATGTCAATATGTGTATTTAATTAATGTATTAACATGTGATGAGTTTATATGTGCAAATGGCCATGACATGACTTGATTGTGAGTGTGTCACTACTTGACAATGTAGTGACCGGTTTGGATGTCAATATGAGTACTCCAATGTATTGACATGTGATGAATTGGTGTGTGCAATGGCCATTGCATGGCTTGATTGTGTGTGTGTCATTGCTTGAACATAGAATGATATGTTGCATGTGAATGTTAATATATGCTTATATGATATATTGACATGAATAAAATGATGTATGGAAGTCATATGCAGGTGATGTGATTGTCCATGACACTTCGTAAGTGGTGTGGATTGTGTTATCCATGTAGCATTCATTATGCATGTGACATGAATTTAACATGCAATGGCATGTGCATTGCATATGCATAGAGGGCATGCGGCCGTGGGTGTGAGTGCATAGTTGATGAATGGAGCTGCTAGTTTGGTGTTTGATTGGGTGAGCTCGGTTAAATGGGACAAACCAGTGAGTCGCCTGAGTTGAATAAAGTGGTAGAAAGAAATATTGGTATTAGCAAGCAGAGATAGATCCCCTCTCGGGTTAAAGACTCGCTAATTATGGTTAGACATAGTTCCAGAAGCGGTGAAAGATTAAGTAGAAGTGTCTGAGTTTCTTAGAAGCATTGGTGTATTTCCAGAATTCTACAGCAAAAAGAGTACGTGGTTTTGAATATAAAATGATCATTGAGGTGTATCATCTAAAAAACTTTTGGTTTATAAACAAATGAATTTGTTGAAAATAATCGTGGATATCATCGGAATGGCCCATTTATCATAGGCTTAGGCATTGTGTGATGGAGTCGTGGGACTCGAGATGTTATGGGGTCGGTAGGACTCGAGGGGCATGGTACATGATTGAGTCTCGTCTCATTTCATGGTACATGTATGTAGGATTCCATTTAAATTGACATGTTCTTATTGGAATCATGAATGTGAAATGTCGAGTGAACATTGCATGTGCACTTAGGTGGTAGCGTTTAGAGTGGCCTTCTCTACAGGTGTGGCTCGCCGCTTTATGGGATGAAACATTTGGTCTGGAGTGTGAGGACGCGCGCGATCTGACGGGCGACTCCTTATTAATAGAAAAAATGAGTTGATTTTCGAACTTTGGAAAATCCGTCCCGATGAGAAACGGTTTGTTTAAGATCGCCACTTACTTTTTATTTTTTGTCTGATACTAATGGGGAAAATGAAGTAAGAACAAAAAACCCTCATTAACTCCAGCCATGAAAAAACGGTCCATGAAAACTAGATTTCTGGGTTTGGGGATCAGGTTACCTATTAGAAGGTACCTCATTTGAGGTAGCACCCCTCTAGGCCCGAAATTCGGTCTCTACTAATGAATTGGGTATATAGAAGCATATGAGTCAAAGATCCATTGATTACTCAGGCTAAACAGAAGACCCGAATCACACCAACCTACTCAGTATCTAACATGCATAAACACTTGACCAAACAAAACAATGGGTGTAGACTTGTGGTCCCTCTTGACGACGCATAAGAGTCGATCGACAAGCTCAAAATGCACCACAAACATAAAGTCAAACTTAAGTATGCATATAGAGAGTAAATACCGAGCAGCAACGTACACGTGATTTTAACCATGTGCTGCAGATATGGTTAGTTAATAAGCACAAGCACACAACATGCATCCATGATCAAGTAAAAACCAAAGTTCACATTCAAAATGGAAGTGAATGGAAAATGAGGGGATTAAGATGTTTCTTTCTTTCCATACTCCCCAAATGACAATTCACTAATCACAATTACCAATTCACAATCAAACATACGGGTAGGGTGTCCTAGCCGAGGCTTGAGGTCTCCACCCAGTGATTAGGCTCATTTAGACCCAGTATGGCCTAGTGTAATAGTGCAAACGAGCTTAAGCCTCAAGGGATTTGGGCTTGAAAAGTGCTAAGATAGGGAGACTACCTATAAGTTGTCTGCTATGTTTTGATTGGACCGATTTAATAGGTTCAGGCGATTGAAATTTTGAACCTTTGTTGAAAATTCATCAAAGTAGGAATCCAACAAAAAACGACGTTCGGTCAATTGGAGCAGTGAACCAGCTGAAGCGCAAGCCGTGTGTTTAAACAGGAACTACCTAGTAGAACCTATTGAACTGGTTCAACTGATTGATAAAAATCCTCAAATTTTCACCAGAATATTCTTTAATGAATAACGAATCTAAAAAAACAAACGGTCAATGATTTTGAGTCCGGATGAGTGAGAAATGACCCAAACAATGCAAAGTACCCTAATCATTGTTCCTGAAAATAGAACCTAATGAGCCGGATGATCCGGTTCTCCAACAAGTAGAGCTGGTTGAGAATAGTTCCCAAAATTTGTCATAACATTCCTTATATATTAAGGAATCCAAAAAAACTAACGGTGTACAATTCTGACTCCGAATGAGTGAGAACTGACCCAAACAATGCCTAGTGCCCTAACTGCTATTCTTGAAAACAGAACCTAATAAACTAGCTGATCTGGTTCACCAACCAGTTGAGCCGGTTGAGAACAGTTCTCAAATTTTTTTAGAATATTCCTTATAGAGTAAGGAATCTATCAAAATAAACAGTGTATAATTCTGACTCCGAATGAGTGAGAACTAACCCCAGGCATAATGCCTAGTGCCTAAGCAGCTCCCTGAGCTTGTCAAAGAAAGACAAGCGCAAAGCGGAAAAGCGCCAACGTTCATATGCGCCAGGATTTGACTACTCCCCCTTTATGCTGCCTTCTTTTACCTCCCAACTAGGTATCCACTCCTCGAAGCTTTTGAAATGCCCCTTCAAAATGAGAGAGACCACTCCCACCCGGATCTAGAGAATCTCTCATCATTTTCTTTTTCCTCATTTTTCCTTTTTTCTTTTCTTCTTTTCTTTCTATCTTCCTTTTCCTTCCTCATGTTATTTTTGCTTGTATTTCTCCTTTATAAACATCTGAGCTCACTCCATTTTTCACACCTTAAGTTCCACAGGAATTTCTCCCAATCGATCTCGGACTTTGACTCCATGCAACACTCTTATTCACGAGGTTAGGAGAGTGGCCACGTCTCGTTTGCAACCACGAGAATCCAAAAATGGACTCAAGGTGGGTTGCGAACAACCACAAAATGGCCTTGGACCCCAGGCCGTGCCTAGGGTGATATGGAGCTTATGGGCTCGAACCAAGTAGGATTTGAACTCCAAAATCACCAAAATCAGTGCTCCATACAAGCTGGCACAATGATCCGGCTGAACCGGTTCCCAATCGGTAGAGTCGGATGAGAAAAAATTTGAAAAATTGATAGAATGTTCCTTGAAGAATAAGGAATCCAAAAAAAAAAAATGGAGTGTGATTCCGAGTTCAAATGAGGGAGATATGACCAAAACAAGCTCGGGTGCTCCGAATTTGAACTTGCTCCAATAATGAACTTTAATTGAAATCCGTCGAACAGGCTGAGCCGGTTCCCAACCAATCAATCCTTTTGATAAAAAATTCTCAATTTTTTTAGAGAATTCTTCAAGTAAGTGAGAATTATGGCGATCATAATTCGAGTTCGGATGAGGGGAGATGTATGATCAAATAAGCTAAAGTGCTCGAATTGAGACATGCTTCGTGAATTACGCCTGGCAGAAAACTTTGAGGGGCCAGGTTGGGCGGTTGGGAAAAAGTAGTACGATCGAATATTCCTTGGAGAACAGAGTCCATTAAAAAAAAAAAAAATGGTGCACGTTCCGAGGGGTTCGGATGGGAATATGATCGTGCTCATTGAGCGCTCCCTAGTCGACATGCTTTAATAAACTCCAATTGGGTTAGCTTAGGGGCTCCACTTGCTTCACTGACGTGATGCTGCCCAATAACTAAGAAAAAGAAAAAAAAAGGCACGATGACATCGAAGTGAACTACATGCGTGGACCACATACAAGCCCGCTCCCCGAGCTTAGGAGGCATTAAACCTAAAGGGCCTGCGTTGCCATATGAGAGCGATGGGTGAGTGTGACACCTTAGGATAAATGCAAGTGTTGAGGACAAAATTGAGGTCTACAGCAAGGGTGTATCTGGAGTGGATGGCTGATCGGAGTCGTGATTAAGTGAAAAAGACACGACATGTGACTATGATAAATCTTTGTAAAAGTGCTTGGAAGATGTGGATTCATAGCCTTGTTTCTAGTATAAAAGAAATTATGATGGTATCACTTGGACTATTATAACACAATTGGGTGTGCTCAATGTTGAGAAGTGCGTGATCGGGACTCTTAATTTTAAGTGTTGTTCACATATTTTTCGACTTAAATATGGATGAATGGATCGTAAAGGCGTATTGAGGTAGTGTAGAAGTAACTCGGTACCCGCAGAAGTGTGAGAATGCTTGGTGGTATCGAGCTTAGGTTAAGCGATGACAGCCACAAGATAGTATTTACGCAAAAGTTGACGGTTGGTCAATGGGACCCTTAGGTTTGGTGCACAACATTCTTCGAGCATAGGTATATGAATACAGGCTTGATATGGATACGTCTAGGTCATTAGATTCGTGAGTTACGATGTAACACCAAAAAATATATACCTGATGGATTTTACGACATGTTTAGGGTATTTTGTAGGTATAATTTGAATTTTTCGTAATTATTATTTGCTAAGTGAAAAAATTTCGAAACCCGGAATTTGTATAAGACACAAGGGTAAAAGTGGAATTTGTCAAAACAGGATATAAAAGTCATAAGATAAGAAGATGTGAGGCTAAAGTGGAAATAGCATAACTTGATTTGCAAATAGAGGAGAGATAGAGGACAGGGTGCAGATACAGGAGGGTGACCAAAATTGGGATAAAAGACCAATTGGGTTCTCACATTTTAGGCATTTTTGGAGGAGGCTTAAGAAATGTGAAGAGGAGAAAAGGAAGAAAGAGAAAGAAGGAAGAAGAGAAGAAAGGTATAGATTCATGACTTTGAGTATGGAACTAGTATGGAAACTATGATTTTGTATGGAATACTATGGGTTTGTATGGATTACTATGGATTAGTATGAATTTTTGGACTTTTGTATGGATTTAAGTTTGTCCAATTTCTAGGTTTAGTTAGGAATACATCCTAACCCTTAATTTCTTGAAAGTTGGGTTGGAAAAACCCTAGTTTGTATATGGATTTGTATGGATTCTTGGTTTATGGTATATGGAGACATGTTTGGGTGTTAGGTAGTTAACCTAACTTACAAGTATTTGAGTTAGGGTTTGGAAAAACCCTAACTAATCTCTAGGTTTGGTTTTGGTTGGGTTAAAACCCACTTGGGAGATGTTTTTTTGAAGAATAGATAAGTTTTCTTTTGTTTTTGGTTGGTTTTCTAGAAAAAGGGAAGAAATCATCAAAATCTGGGCAATGTCGGGGTTTTACGTTGTGGCGTAGGGATCCCTAAATAGCAGCGTAGGCCCACGCCAAGGCGTGGCATGTCCACGCGGTGGCGTGGCTGAGGAGGATTGGCCGGCCTCGGAGTGCAGCCGCGGCGTATGTTATGGCAGCAGAATATTTGTGTTTTGTTTTGTTTTGTTATTCCGTTGCTCCAAGGACTTGTCTATTGGACTAACGAGGACCTTATAAGTGTATGAAAGGGTCCCTCCATGTTTGTAAGGTAAAGGAAAATTAGAAAGTACCTCGCCGCCTAGGCGAAGCGATGTTGGCAAACGTAATACCCTATGATAAGATAGTAGGTCCGCACGAACACACATATCATTGTAGAATTTGCTAAGACCGAGATATTGAATGACGCGGCACTTACGTGCGTGGGCGGGCATGTCTCGATCGATGCCCCGACACCTCTGCTAGTGCTACGACACTTTTGTTACGTGGGCATGCACGTCTCTTATCAGTTCTTCGGTACTCCTGCTTTGTGCTATGACACCCACCAGTCTTTGTCTGATACCTTGAACACTTATGTGTGCTTTGTCTGCTCATTTCTTATTCTTGGTTTAGATGTCAAAGATTCTGATGAGTCTAAATAACAAATAAGGTTAAAGTAGAAGCTCTGTGTGATGCCACCATGAATTTACCTGCGTACAAGCATAAACTTCGAGTAGTAGTTGCCTCCCGTATAAGTAGAGAAACTCAGAAGTATCTATGGAAATACGGATAAGTATGAAGTTTCTTTATAAGTACATGTGATGGTTGCTATATGAATTCAAATTCAAAATTTGATATCTATTCTTGTTATATGCTTCTTTGTAAAATTATTCATGCATGTGTATAAGTATAAGTCATATGTTTCCCTTCAAGCATAAAGAAGCTTAGCAAGGGTTTTAGTCGTGTGGAAATGCAGAGGAGAAATAAAGCGATCTTGAGTATCTTGAGCAGCACACTTGTAGGGTCCATCACTTGTGGAACACTTTTCCCGATTATGAAAATGTAAATGTACAATTTTTGTTTATGTATATGTAATTAGGACTCGGGGTGCATCGCGTGACCTTTGTGTAAGCACCCCTTACGATTGGTAGTTTTATTTATATCTTTTATATGATATTGTGATTCGGTTATAAGACTTGGGAACACAATGTTTGGCAAATTAAAGTCGGTATAGTTTCTCGTGAGCCCTTCGTCTAGGTGGGGGGTCGAGGGCTTAACATCGATGTCTAACGAACATGGGTATGTGATTACCTAGTTTGATGGGCATGGGGTTTAATTCATTACATTCATTGTGTGCATTTCGTAACATTGCTAAATGTGCTACATGATTTGGTGCGGTATGTTGTGTGATTTATATGCATGGTAAATTGTATATAGGAAAAGAGGAACACTAGGGTTAAAAAACATGACGTTAGGGGTTCGGAAAAAGAACGAACATATGGTTTAGGTTGTTGATGTCTATTATTAGTTGGCACATGCACTACTAGTTAGACAAGAAAAAAGAATCTCAATTTGCTATTTGACATGTGTAGATGGCAGGATTGAAGGAAGGGCGACCAGGCGGTGGGTAGGGGCGACAACCATTTACCAACGGCCTTTGACTAACAAGCCTTCATGGAGGCTATTAGTGCTGCGACTACTACCATTGCGCAGGCGAGCGTTGTGGCTACCACCATTGTATAAGCTAGTGCAAATATGGGCCAGGGAGGACCGAGTAACCTCTAAAGGTTTAAGGTACATCATCCTCCAACCTTCAAGGGAGGAGGGGAACCGATGGAAGCTGATCATTGGTTCCGACAATTTGGCAAGATTTTAAAGGCTATGGAGATCACCTCCGATGCCACGAGAATAAGGCTAGCTTCATTCCAGCTAGAGGGTGAATCCCAAGTATGGTGGGTTGGATCAGAAACATAAAGATTTAGAGTAATGACATGGGAAGAGTTCCGTGAGCTCTTCATGGGCAAGTATTTCCCGGCATCTACACGACATGCAAAAGCTCAGGAGTTCCTAGAGTTGAAACAAGGAACGATGATGGTGCTTGAATACGTGGCTAAGTTATTTGAATTAGCACGTTTCGCGGATGATTATATGGCCACGGACATGGCCAAAGTGAGGAATTGGAGGATGGTTTGAAATTATTCATCCGGGGTAAAATTGTGGGACTCCTCTTACAAGATTTGGACTCGATGGTCAGGACAGCTATGGCTATAGAGAGGGAAGTGGATGGCACACGGAGCATCCGGGATGCGGGTGCTAGTGATAAGAGGAAAGAGAGTCTACTTTCTTCTTCTAGCTTGGGAAAGAAGTAGAGGACTTCTACTCCGCGAGGGTTTCAAAGACAGGGTCGCGTGACACGGGCCTAGTCGTTCAAGCAGCGGCGTGGCCATTGCAGCGGTCTCACGTAGACACTTTCATGAGACTTAGCTGTCACGCCACACTTCATGCCTTTATGCTAACTAGTTTTGCCTTACCTCGGGCTCATCAGGAGAGTGGCTCCAGCTCTTGACCAGTTTGTGCAGGGTAGGCCAACACCCTTCTTCATAGTCAAGTCCAAGACCAGCGACAAGCTCCCCAAACTTAACCCGGTCGACATGCTTGAACTCCGAAGAAGCTTCACCTTGATCCACTTACACGCACCTTCTGGAGCGCTCTCACGCCATTAAGCTCAAACCCACTAGCATGCTTGATCTTCAATGAGGTCTTTAACTACGGTCATGGACTCACACAAATAAGTCTGTGACAATCTCCCCCACCTAATATCTTGCACGCCCTGCGTGCGAGGGCACACTTTTCATCGATCTCGAACTTTTCGAAGACTCTTTGACTCCCTACGAGCCATCATCGACTAAGATTACTGCGCCCAGCCACCACGAGCGAAGGCGTCCATATCTTGAGACCGCGGCATCACACGCAACCATGGAAGGGCACTATCTCACTTCCACCGGCGGCACCTGTGACTTCCGCTAGTAGCGGCGCGGTCTGCGCGATTGGCTGGCGCTCGTCGACGGAGGAATGCATCCCTTACATGGGTCCTGTTCTGGCTTAATCCTGGCGCTTCATCGATTCATTGCATCTTCAGGAGAGATAGACTTTCGGTTGCCAAGATTGATAGAAGGCAACACCATATTGTTGAAGAATTTCTGTCCCGCTATGATACCAAATTGACACGAGCCTACTCATTCATGCAGCGGCGCGGCCCGTGAGGTGGTCTCACATAGACACTTTCATGAGACCCAGCCTACCACGCCACACATCATGCCTCAATGTTGACTGGTTTTCGCCACACGCCCAGGCTCATCGGAGAGCGACTCGACTCCCGGCAGGATTTGTCGCGGGGTGAGCTAACACCTTTTTCTTCATAGTCGGGAGATCAGAGACTAGACAAACTCCCCCGAGCTTAACCCGGTCGACATGCGAACAAATTAGCTTTACCTCGATCCACTTGCACGCACCTTCTAGAGCACTCTCACACCATTAAGCTCAAACCCATCAGCATGCTTGATCTTCAATAAAGTCTTCCACTACGGTCAGTGGGCCTTTACCTGACCAGTCAGTGCGACACCCCAGAGCTACCCGGGCGAGGTTAATAACGCCCCAATACTAGAATTTTTATAATAATTTTATTATATATTTCGGGTATGAATTGAGCCAAACTTGTTTTCCGGGGAAATTTGATAAATTGATAATTGTGAAATGTAAATTGAAAGTGTGAGCATATGATTAAGATATTATATGCTAAATGAAAAGTGATTGAACTTGCAGAAATAGCTTGAGTGAAAAAATGGCAAATGTGGAAATTTGTAAATGAGGACCCTAAGGGTCAATTGTTATAAAAAGAATAAATGTCTAAGTGAATTTATGATAAATGAATGACCTTACACTTAAATGGGTTAAAAAGGCGAAACAAGGCCTTATAGTTTAAGGAATAAAAAAAGACAGAAGTGGGTCTTTGGAAGCTCATTTTGAGCCATCCGTTTTGGAGAAGAAGAGAGGAGAAAAAGGAGAAAGAGCTAGAGGTTTGCAAGAAGTCAAGTTTTGGTTGGGTTTGCTCCCACTTCTTGCTCCCTAAGAGATCAAAGCGACCTGAGAGGAGATTTGAAGAGATTCAAGAGTAATAAATCAAACCCTAACTTCATTCTTTTTGGTTGGATGATTTTGAGGTGGCCACAACAGGAAAGGGATTTTTATTGATTCCTAAACCACCTTTGGAGTTGTTTAGATTGGATTCCATGGTGAATTTTTGATATGTGGGGCCGAATTGGAGGAAGGTTTGCTGGAAGAAAATGGTTGAGAAAATGCTTCATCAGAACATTTTCTAAGAGCAAAGCAGTAAGTGAGTCTTTGATGCCAGAAAGAGTGGTCTTTGGTACCCGTAATGCGATGGGCAAGTGGAATGCAGGGTGCCACTCAAGCTGATGCTGGTACGGTAGTGAGGGGCTGATGCGGTACTTAGTCAGTGAATACCGGTACCCTTGCTAACAACCACGTTTTTGCATATTTTTGGATTAGCTTGGTATTAGGCCTCTGGGTGTCTAGGGACCTAAGAAATGATTAATGGGGGTTGAGTAAGGATATAACTAAGTGAAAAGCGTCGCAGGTACCTGCAGCGGGAGTTGAAGCTTGATTCGTCTTAGTGGGCTTAGTGTCTTAACCAGTGATGCGAAAATAAACTTGTAATTCACTAAAATTGTTTAACCAATTATTTATCCACTAAGAGTGGGCGTGATTGTTATTGACTAGGGACGGGTGATGATCGCCTAGCCTAGGGTAGAGATCGAAGAGAAGGAGCTAGATCCAGACTGACTTCGGTTTGTTCTCGACTCATTCTTATTTCAAGTATTTTGGTAATTCACAGTAAATATGAAATGAGTACGGAATGAGTATATGAAATGAGTACGTGAATGAGTATATGAAGTAGTACATAGATTAATTATATCTTCAAAAGATAATACCAGTGAATATGGAATTGAAATGAGATGTTTGGCGAATGAATGTGAATGATAAATGAATTATAAATGAATCGGTCAATTCGACATCTTGAATTGGTCGATATCACCAGAGACTAGACAGCGACGGGATGCGCAATGAAACATCTCGGAGTCACGAGCCTCCGAGAAATTGTCCAATGTCCCGCTTGGCGGGATCCTGTCGGCGTAAGTCATGATGGCGTATGACATTGAAAAATGTCCCGCGGCGGGACCAATTGGCATCCGTCGTGATGGCGCGTCCTATGACATTTAAGTGATACCACATGTCGGGGTGCACCCGAAGCGACATCGTCGTGATGGGAGACGGTGTTAAATGTGGCACATTCTGGGAATGATAACAAGAGTGGGATTCATCAAGCGGAATCCGTCGAAATGTAGATTGAATAATTAGTGAAATAATCAACATTGCTGATTGTAAATGAGATTTTTATGTATATGCTTAAATCTCATAAATTGAATTGTTACATTGAAAAATGCATGTTGTGATATAGTAAATGGTGTAAAATGAAAGCATGCGAAAGTGAATATGGTATATGTTGATATAATAGGCATGGTTTAATAGTAATGCATGCCAAGTTAGAATTGAATATTGAAATAGGTATGCATGACCTTAAGCATGAAAATGCTTAGCGTGTGTGTTTTTTATCTATGCGCGGGTTTCGAGTAAACAGGAAGGAAGATAAGATCGTGAAGCGCAGAGTCATAAAGCAAGTTGCGGCGTATAAGTACATACCCCGCCATGCACATATCATTTCCTTTTTGAACATTGGGATATTTTGTGAACAAATAGTCGAACTCAGTATTTTTGTTTTTGTATATCATTTTGAAAGGGCATAGAATGTCTTCCTTTGTAATTTACCTTTTATGAAATGTAAATGTTTGTGGAACTACCATTTGAAAAATGCTTAGCTAAATCGAAAACTTAAAGAGAAATAACATAAAGAAAATGTTTTGATAAGATAATTGCTTGTCGGAGTAAGCAGAGCCCCGGTTCGGATACGCTCTTCGGGTTGGTAGGGATTCGGTGTGACACTTTGAAAAAGCATTAATAAAATGTAAGTAAAAAGAACAAGCGAGTACGGGTTTGATTCGGACTCGCCAATCCGGTGGGGCCGGGCTCGATCATTACCACGAGGCGGATCGATCATCCCAATATGGGAGACACTTCATGCTTCTAGCCGGCCGAGGTGAGGTTTGTTTCAGGTGCACAGCTGGACGCGAGGCGGGATTGCCCTCGGAGCGGGGATTCAGGGTTATGGGACACCATAGTCCCAATCATCAGTGGGGTATGCACAAACGCAGTTTGTTTCTCCCTACTCCGCCATGGAAGCCGGAGAAAGCGGTATTAGTCGGGGTCTTTAAAGCACGAACTATTTCTGAGCAATTGAGGCGGGGCTCTGGCAGGACTTCAGGATCAAGGGCGTGTCTACGCCATTACTCCTTAGACTAAGCTTACAGATCAATCGGTTATTCAGGATACTTTCCTATTATTTCGCTTGTGGGCAAGAAACATTGTTTTGATTGCAGTTGCATCTCATTCAATTCATTCTTTGCGTCATGTGTGAAAGATTTGAGAACTAGAGGTTGAAACCTTGGAGGAGTCGTTACATGTGAGTTCTCCTACTTCTGAACTAGGGTGAGGTTGTCCGGATATGTCAGGATTGTGAGTTAGAGATCTCGGGGATTACGCTCATTATGGCGGACCAGTCGTGGACATGTTGGAGTTGATGTCATCATTGGGATGGGCCCGGTTGTGAAACATCGGTCATCATAGGTGTGATAATGGAGGGTTACTACCTACACACTAGATGGTAATTGTGTTACGTTTCAAGGGGATAAGAATGACACTTTACCCCGTACATTGTACAACTCTAGGTAGCATGAGCAGTTGGTGGGTTGGTTGGCAAGCCTTACCCTAGAGGACGAAGCGAAACAGGATTTGGGTATACTTCGGGTGGTTTGTGAGTACGAAGATGTTTTTTCGGATGAACTATCGGGATTAACTCCGTATAGGGATGTAGACTTCATTATTGAGTTGCACTATGGTACATCGCTTGTTTCTATGACTCCGCATAGAATGACGTCTGCTGAGTTGCAATGGCTCAAGGTCTAATTGCATGAATGTTGGACAGAGGTTTCATTAGACCGAGCACTTCACCTTGGGAGCTCAGGTTACGTTTGCCAAAGAGAGGATAAGGCTGTTGAGCAGCCATGGTGGTGTCGGCGGATTGAATAGGCTCTTGACAGAATAGGTACCCTTTGCAGCAATTGATGATTTGTTTAATGGAGTTGAGAGGGTCGCGGAGTGCACTACGAGGTAGATCTCTGGCCTACCATCGGTTGAAGAGTTAGGGAGGTGAAACCACCAGAGCGGTGTTTAGAGCATGATCTCAGGGCATTTCGAGTTCATAATGATGTCGTTCGGATTGTGAATGCCCAGGTATTATGAGATGCATGTATAAGGTGTTTAGGCCACACTGGGCCGGTTCATTGTGGTTTTCGTGGATGACATCTTGATCTACTTCAAGTCTGAGGAGGATCATGAGGGTATCTTAAGGATCGTTCTCTAGACCTTGAGAGAACATCAGTTGTAAGTCAAATTCAGCAAGTGTGAATTTTAGCTTACTAAGGTGAGATTCTTGGGGCATGTGGTATCAGCTTTGGGGGTATCCGTGGACCCGGAGAAGGTCGAGGCAGTTATGAGTTGGGAAATACCGAAGTTAGTCTTCGAGATATGCAGTCTCTTGGGATTTATAGGGTATTACAGGAGGTTCATTAAGGACTTCTCTCGGTTATCTAAGCTTGTGACGAGGTTGACCTGGAATGAGGTTAAATTTAAGTGGAATGACTTGTGTGATAGGGCATTCCAGGAATTAAAGAAGAGGCTTACTTTTGCTCCTATTTTGACAGTCCCAAAGAGGGGACAGAGGTACACAATGTATTACGATGCCTCTAAGGATGGACTGGGATGTGTTTTGATGCGGTTAGGGAGAGTGGTGGCTTATGGTTCTCGGCAATTAAAGAACCACGAGTAGAGTTACCCTACACATGACATAGAGTTGGCGACCATTGTCTTTGCCTTAAAGGCTTGGCATCACTATTTATACGATGAGCAGTTTGAGGTTCAGCCCACAAGAGTTTGAAGTACATTTTTACTGGCCCGGAACCTCGACATGAAACCTTATGAGGTTGGAGTATTTGGAGAATTTGATTTCATTTGAATTACCATCCCAGATAAGGCAAATGTGGTTCTTGATGCACTCGGTCGAAAGATCATGGGAGTGTTGGCTAGTATAGGCACTCGGGAGTGGCAAATGCCCGAGGCAGTGGAGCGTTGAGCTAACGATACGGTCGAGGCTTAGGGTACCTTGGGGAGTTTAGTGGCTACATCTTCCCTACTGAGCAGAGTGATCGAGTTTCAGGGACATGACTGCAGAGATCTTGTCCATCGGGCGGAGTGCCGATCAAGAAATCTGGTGAAGAAGGCTGGTATGCACATAGATGATAGATCGCCGGTGCATAAAGAGGATGGGTTGTGGTTCCCCAGTCAGAAGATACGAGAGAGGAGATCCTTAAGGAATTCCATTGCTCTCGTTTTACTGATCATCCAGGTGGCACGAAGATGTATCACGATCTACATCGCCAGTATTGCTAGAGTGGGATAAAGAAACACGTTGGAGATTTTGTTCGACGATGTCTCATGTGTCAGTAGGTAAAGGCTGAGCACCAGAGGCTAGTAGGATTACTCCAGCCATTAGAGGTGGCTCAGTGGAAGTGGGAGCATATTACGATGGACTTTGTGACTCACTTGCCATGGACATCGCGAGGGCATGATGCGGTGTGGGTGATAGTTGACCGACTCACTAAATTGGCACACTTTTTGGTTGTGCGGATGACCTTCACTCTGGAGGAATTTTGCAAGTTGTATGTACGGGAGATTGTCCGGTTACATGAAGTTCCAGTGTCCATAGTATTGGATCGGGACCCTAGGTTTACGACTCATTTTTGGGAGAGTTTCTAGCGAGCCATGGGGACACGGTTGATGATGAGCACAACTTTTTATCCCCAGACGAATGGTAAGTTAGAGATGACCATCCAGAAGTTCAGGACATGCTGACATGCGTCCGGGTCTCGAGGTGGCGAAAGAGCATTTACCCTTGGTGGAATTCACAACAATAGTTATCGAGGCAAGCATACGGATGGCACCACTTTGGCCAGTCTGTTATATGGGAGGCCATGTTGATCTCCGATTTGTTGGACAGAGGTGGGAGAGAGAACCACCATGGGTTTGGAGTTGGTTAGAGACACCTCTAAGAAGGTGGATTTGATATGGAAACATCTTCTCACGGCTCAGAGCTGACAAAAGAGCTACGCCGATAGACGGCAACGACCTCTGGAGTTTGAGGTGGGTGATCGTGTTTTCTTGAAGGTGATGCCTAAGAGAGGGGTGGTCAAGTTCAGCAAGCAGGGAATATCGTAGAGGTATATTGGGCCCTTCGAGGTACTCGAGAGGGTTGGTACGATTGCTTATTGATTGGCTTTACCTCCAAGTTTATCGAGTGTTCATGCGGTATTCCATTTCTCCATGATTCAGAAGTACACCCTATATCTGACTCATGTGGTGGATTGGGGAGAGCTTGTTGTTGATGTAGATGGAACCTGAGGAGGGACACATTATTGTAATATGGATGGCCCAGAGATCGGGTTTGCGAGAGCGGGCCGTGAGGATAGTGAAGGTGTTATAGCTTGCAGGTGGAGTGGAGGAGGCAATGTGGGAATGCGAAGACACTATGCATGCCAACTATCTCTTCTTGTTCAAGGAAGAAGGTATGTTTTAGTCATTGATATTAAATGCCTATTGAATATGCATGAGATTGTATGTGTTGTGTGTGGGAATTTTGGGACGAAATTCTTTTAAGGGAGGGAATAATATGACAGAAAAATCGAATTTTTACGAGAAAAATGGCAAATAGTAAATTCTTTTGGGAATAGTACGGGTTGAAAACACGGGAATTTTCTAGATCTCGGATGATAAGCGGACCTTATCGTTCGTTCATCTCGTGAATCTAGTTACCCGGCAATTTACGTTGAATTAGAGCACGATCGGATTTTCACGTTTTTCAGGGTGATGGGTGTCCAGTGACTCCCAATGACGAGAATGTTTACGAAAATTTCTGAAGTTGGGAAATGAATTGAATTAAGTTCATGGAAAATAATTGGAACTTGAATTGAGACGGAATGAGTAGCTTTGGGCCAATATCGGACCCGAACAAGGGTGGACACGTGGCACGACGTGGGCCACACATCTAACTTAAACTTAAGTTAGAACAAAAAAGGAATGAGGGCAAAAAGAGCCCATTTTCTCCTGATTTGACCGAGAGAGTGAGAGTGGAGAGAAAGGGGAGAGCCAAAGGCTTCCTTCCAAGATCTACGGAGTTCCGTTGGTCAATTTTCGTCAGGCCAAGAATAAAAGTTCATCGCATCGACGAGGGGTAAGCTTGGGTACCTAGAAAAGAAGGATTTCACCGAAGATCCAAGAAAGGATATTTCGAGAATCAAAGTTGTCGGGTCTAGGAGGCTTCCTATCCGTGTATCTACGCTCTAAGACATAAAATAGGAAAATATCTACGCTCTAGGAGGCTTCCTATCCGTGTATCTTCTATCGCCAGCACTTTTTCATCTTTGGGCTAGAAAATAGAGTTTTTAAGTTTAAGGGCTTTGTTGTGAAAGAAAAGCTGAGTTTAGGTTTGGCTTGATCTTCACTTTGCTTAAACGGTGAGGTTCTCCTAGGTGAAGGTGTGAATCTTCCCACGAACGATTGGTTCTTCCCCTAGGCGGAGGGAAGGCTACTTTAAGGAAAGATCGAATCTTAGGCATGGGCATGCGCCCGAGGCGAACTTGAGGCAGTGGGCATGTGAGACTTTAAGTTCGCCTAGAGCGGCGCGATACTATGGGTGAACCACTTTGCCTAGGAGAAGGAAGGCTACACTTAGGTGAGCTTGTGACTTGAAATAGTGGTATGTTATTACCTATTTAGGGTCGGTTTTGTGGCCCGGTTTGTGATTGGTTGTGGCTTGCTTTGGGGGCCAATGTGTGACTTGATTGAGAGTATCATTGCTTGACTAAGAGTGACATGTTTGGATGTCAGTATGTGTGTTCTAATGTATTGACATGTGATGAGTTTATATGTGCAAATGGCCATGACATGACTTGATTGTGAGTATGTCACTACTTGATAATGTAGTGACCCATTTAGATGTCAATATGAGTACTCCAATGTATTGACATGTGATGAATTGGTGTGTGCATTGGCCATTACATGGCTTGATCATGTGTGTGACATTGCTTGAACATAGAATGACATGTTGCATGTAAATGTTGATATATGCTTGTATGATATATTGACATGAATGAAATGATGTATGGAAGTCATATGCAGGTGATGTGATTGTCCATGACACTTGGTAAGTGGTGTGGATTGTGTTACCCATGTAGCATTCATTATGGATGTGACATGATGTAACATGCAATGACATATTGCATTGCATATGCACGGGGACATCGCATTAAATGGGTGTGCGTGCATGGTTGATGAATCGACATTGTGTTTGGTGTTTTATTGGGTAGGCTCGGTTAAATGGGACAACGTCCAACAAAGTCGAACGGTTAAATAAAGTGATAAAGAAAATATGTGTCGGGTGTGACTCCCCAATTTTCAGTGGTCCCGTTTACAACGAGTCAACCAGCGGTATTCACATGTATTAAATTAATTAACTACTAAGTCTTGGTATCGGATGCGTCTGAACCTATGGACAGAGTTTACTCGAACCACTTCCGTACGTCCCTTGTAGGGACCCGTTCATTCATGTTTAAATATGAAATATGAAAGAAAATAGAATAATTACGAGTATGTAGGGGTCGATCTTGACTACATATCATAGTACATGCAGGCTATTTATACAATAGTCAAGAATTTTATAAATTCTTTCGCCTGTATTTTACAAAAATGTTACTCCAAGCCCTGTCTCGGCCTCAGCCACTTAATCACGGCCTCGTAGTGCGAGATCTCCCATACACTCCACATATACTTGAAAGGGGGTCCCACGACGGGGTGAGCAATGCCCAATAGAAAATTTCTCCTATAAGGGTTACTCCCCACATAAAATGCACATGCAATGACAACCATGAAAACGTCAAATCACATTCCATATAAATAATGCAATTTTATATGGAATATTACGTGTCATGCATGAGATGAGACTCCTTATGCTCACAAACCAAGTCCCGATCGACTCCCTCACACCTGCAATGCCAAGTATGAAAACTAGTGATTGGTGTTTCACCCAATGACTTAAACTATTGGACAACCCTCCAATGGTCACTTGAATTTTTTTATTAAATCCCGTGTGTTGTTCATGAGCCACTTCTTTTTCGGGGTCACACCACAGGATCGTCGCGCGCCTTTCGACATTTTTACGGGCTTTCACCACCGGTGATCATGCCTAACCGCATATAAATTCGGGTCTTTCACCTTGTTGGGGGGGATCTACCCATCTTGCTTCAGCCAAAACACATGCGTTTATATTTATTATTGTTTTATCTGGCAGGTGAGTCTAGTTTTGGATGATTCCCATTTTTGAGCTTACCACATTCACGGGAAATGGTGAATAACGGGTACCATGCACACGGGTTGGCCCTTAATGTATTGTGCATATGAAATGCAATCATGGATTTCATGCTATGTCATCACAACATAAACAGTATAAGTAGAATAATTATATTTCCTACATATAACTTCCATTCATCAAAGTTTCCATGTTAATACATCACTCAAGCACATATTAACATGATTTTTACACACAACAACATATTATTTATTTTTCCAACAATACACATAAAATGGCCTAAATCTCGGATCCATATAAAACAGGGCACCTCTTGGTCCTTTCACGACCATAAACCATTTTTCGTTCCATTCGTCACCAAATTACTATGATACCAAAACACACAACAAAAGTCGAAGACATCAGTCTCGAGATCAAAACTAAACCTCAACATAGTCCGAAACTGCCCGGAACCAGTCCCAAAATTTTCAATATGTAGTCCCAAAATCTTGGGACTAAATCACACGGTCCATCACGGCCCCGAAGACAACCTATGCCATTATATGGCTTTTAGGATAAAAATATTTCAAGTAGGAAAATTCCCTACCTCTTGGAATTTGACGAAACTCCTAGATTTTGGTACTCACACGTAGCCCTCGTTGCGTGGATCGACTTTACTTCTCGCTTCGATGAAAACCGACGGCCCGATTTCCATAGATCTTAGAGAGAAGAGAAACCCCCTTTTTGTTTTTTTCTCTCTCCCTCTCTTCTGTTCGATTTCCTTCTCTCTCTCCCTTTTGCCTTTTTCTTTCCCCTTCATTCTTATCTACCAAATTTGATCCCATCCTTTTTTTTTTCCTTTTTTCTTGTTTTATCTTTCCCATTATTTCCTCAACTCGACACTTGGCATAATGTGAGCCATTCACACAAGTGCACCACATGTCATTTCATGTGTCACTCCCACACAGGTGCCATGGCATCCACAGGATCATGCCATGTGTCACTTGACACTCGATGCCTCGAAAAACTTGAAATTATGACTGTCTCGGAATTCAACAAAATTCGATGGGGTAACTAGATTTCATGAGACGAATTCAACAGTGAAGTCCATTTCATCATTCAAAATCTAGAAAATTTCTAAGCTAACCGAAATTACTGCTTGTTTCATTTTTTTAAAAAATTGAATTTTTCCTGTTTACTGGTATTAGCAAGGATAAATCCTCTCGTGAAAGACTCCGCACTATGGTCAAAACATGTGCCCTAAAGTGGGTGAAATAAAAAAGTGTCTAGGTTTATATTTCCGCCGTGGGACACCAAAAATTCATACCTACAAAAAGGTACATGGTTTCAATATAAAATGATCATTAAGATGTATCATCCAAAAGCTTTTGGCTTATAAACAAATAAAATTTTGTTTTGAAAATGATCATTGGATGTCATCCGTAATGACTACATCACATGGATTTAGGGCAATGTGTGATGGAGTCTAAGACTCGAATGTGACGTGGTTTCGCAAGGACTTGGGGCATGTTACATGATTGAGTGTCATCTCATTTCATGGCATGACATGTAAGATTCCATTTAGAATTGACATGTTCTTATTGGAATGTGAATGTGAAATGTTGAGTGAACATTGCATGTGCACTTAGGTGGGGAGTAGCCCTTGTAGGAGGTAGTCTCTACTAAGCGTGACTCACCCATTATGGGATAACACTTGTGCGTAGGTACATCTAAGGGACGACGCCACTGGTGCCATGATTGCGAAGAGTGGCAGATACGCGCTTTTGAGCAACTTTGTAAAAGTGTTTGGAAATATACTAGTTCTAAGATATACTTTAGTATGTTAAATTGTAATTAAATTCTTTTTGGACTATTGCCAACATAGTCGGATATGTAATAATAGTAAGAGGGTTGTGATTGAACTCTTACAAACTTTTTTCAGTGTATTATTCGCATATTTTTTGACTTATGTCATTTATGTCTTTCTGAATGTTTATCATCCTTTCTTCAATTGAAAGAAGAGATTATAATTTTCAGCAAAACTATTCATACCTTATGCTAGATTACTAGCAATTCTTGTCATTTCCTGATGTTATCGAGTGTATTCGACATTTATGCTAAGAAAATCTACAAGATAATTGTTAGTTCCTTTTATATGAACAATTTTAAAATTATAATAACTGAAAAGAGTTTGCTATCTAGATAACCTTCTTGCATGTATCCCTTTACCTATGTTATTCCTTATGAATCCTACAACTCGAGTATTATCAATTTCTATAATAAAGGGTTTGAGAAACAGAAATATCTAAAATTTATTGATTCTTTTAATAATTTCAAGTAACTTTTTTTCATTTATGTCATAATTGATTTGGTTATTATTAAAAGTCCCACTTGTGTATCGGCATATTTCTCCTAAATCTATTTTTAAAATAGTTGCCCAATGTCTATCTGAAGCATCTGTCTGTAATATTAGATTATCATTTTCATTTGGTAATCTTAGTTTTGGTAAGTTTGAACATATGTCTTTTAATCTTTGAACTATATTTGCATGTTTTTCATTCCATCCTGTTTGGTTCTTCTTTGTTAGTAATTTTTGTCTTTCCTTATTTCCGGTTACTCATTTTATAGAGATTTTAGTCTCTTCCTAATTTTTTAATAGAAAGTTTTTAAATATTGTTATTTCTGATCATGTATCTATTAATCCACATGTATATAACTTGGTTTCAGGGATGTTTATTATTATAAAAACCATAGTGGGGAATGTAATTTCTCTCATTTTTGTCTTTCTAAGAAAATGCATATGTTTTCATTATATATTTCCATTGATTCTTTAATTATCTTATATTTATCTAACTTATCTAGGAAACTATTTCCTAAGAGAATATCATAGTGTCAATTTCTTTGCATTCTATCATCTTTGTAGCAATCTACCAAAAGGGTCTTGTAATCTTATGGGTATTTCTTTCTTTAAATTACATTATGATGTTTGACCATCATAATTCTTAAAAATATTTGGTCTTGTTATACTTCCTATTATCTCGCATTTATCAACTTGGATATGATTGCAACTAGCACATGTATATATCAGGATTTTTGTATCTTCAATTTCTATTTCCCCATTATAATAATTTCCTAATAATAGGAAAGGTGAATGTACCTCTTCTTTTATTATTTTTTGGAAACTTCTTCTTCCTATATTATTTCAGCTATTATTTCCTATCAAGGAATTTCCGCTAAATATAGGTAAATCAATCCTTCGTATATGATTTTCTTCAGGAATATTTTCTTCAAGACTCAAAATGTAATTTGTTGGTATCTCTATTATGTCCAACTTTTAAGGTTCTATCATTTCAACAATTTCTTTATATTCATCGCTAATTTCTATAAATGGTTTATCTTGGTAAATTCTTCCATAGTTTGAATTTGTTAGTGTATATAAAGCACTATATTACATTATCATCACATTATTTCCTTCTTTCATAAAATCATTTCTTAAAAACTTAAAATATAAGCTTAAACTATTATCAAAATCTTTATCTCCTAGGTTAATATTATATTTTGGGTAACATGTAAACATCAATTTTGTATATGCTAAATTTCCTTAAATACTTCCTAAGTGACTTTCATGTATTTGTATTAGTCTCTTATCATGTAGAGTTAGAACTATATATGTATTTAGGTTTTCAGGGAATAATCCTTTTATTATTATTTGCACTCCTGCTAAATATACATAATTTATTTTTTCCCTTACCTTTTCATTTTTTATCTTACTTAATGTTTCGCTTATAGTTTCTTGTCAGGTGATTTGAGTTTTATGTTTTCTTGAGCTTTGTTAATTGTTATACTTTTTTCTATCTTTTGGTATTCATAGATTGTATATTTTCTATGCATATATTTTTTATTTAGATATTTTAGTAATCTTTCTCCTAGGGCTTTTAGATCAAAATTTAGACTTTGGATTTTCTGTATGTGACGCCCCAAACCCGAGGGTTTGTTGACGATCCATCAACTCGCGGAATACATGTAGCCATTGAGTGTCTCAATGCCACGAATGAGTGTCTCTCTACCCGAGACTCAAACCTGAGTAAAAATGACCACATTGGACCCATATATCCATACCCACCAAAACATAACCAACTATATTACAATAGTTTCAAGAGTTAATTACACTCCTATACAAACATGTATCAATCAGAATGTTTCATACATGTTTTACAAAAATATATAATCAAAGCCACATGCCGGCTTTCTTCTCAAAAAAATACCACTAATGGGCCGCCTTCCCGAATACTCCTCAGACCGAAAGAGGATCCCACGAATGATGAGCAATGCTCACAGTTGAATTCTCCTGTTTGCGGATACTCCCCACTTAAAATGCACTTGCAATGGCACATCACAACATCCACATTCATACAATTTACAATTCATACATGGAATGATTTATATCATGCATGAAAATGTTTCCATGCCCATACCTCGAGTCACTCACCGACTCCCTCACACATGCCTATGCCAAGTGTGGAAATCGTCACTGGTAGTGCCAATGACACCCATATACTGAGCCTTTGTCAACTCACCAACACCCAATGCAATTTTCCAATGGGTAACCAATCTCGACTCCTATCACTCAACTCTAGGTCTAAGTGATAAATATGACCGCAGGTTTTCTTTCAAGAATGTAAATTTCGGCCATGCCACTGGCCCTTACACCCAAACAAAATTTTCGATAATACTCTTGGTACCCATACAGAATTTTTCGACGATATCACGGGGTCTCTTAAACCTAAGTTCCGGTGCTTTTCACCCGAGGGGATTAACTGGGCTTCCTTCTTGCTTCGCCCAACACACATTAATTGCTTTTCATTCTATGATTTGAACTATGAGTCTTTATTGGACGTAGTTCCAAAGACAAACTCAACCCACATTCACCAAAAGTGGTGAAAAACCATACCGTGCACCCACACCTGACTCGACTCGATGTAATCGTGCACATGAATGCAATGATGCCAATTCATATAATCTATTTTAATGGTTCATACACAATTATATTTCATATAATTCAAACAATCATGTTAACACATCAATTAGCATGCATTAACATATCATTTTCCATACACATTTCAAGCCATTCAATTCAAGCAAATTCACATGGACAATTTTGGTCCAACAAGCAATCCAAACTGTTTTTAACAGTCCTTAATCAGTCTGTGGGCTGTCCATGGACAACCCCTCATCAAGCATCGGTTCCACTTCTTTGGAAATGAAATCCATGGCCATTTCCGGCCTCACAACACCCAAAACCATTTTCATGGCTTTTTAGACTAAGAATATCCAAGTAGAAGAAGACTTACCTCCTGAGTCGTCGAACTCCACAATCCTGCACCCACGCGAACCCCAGGAAATGCGATCAACTTCGCTGGTCATTTCCGGGATTTGACAGACCGATCGTCGGAAAATCTAAAGAGAGGTGAGAGCTTCTCTCTCTAAAAACTCTCTTCTTCTTCCCTCTCTCCTCTCTCCCTTCGCTCTCCCTCTCCCAACCGGTTGGTCAAGCATGGGTCAAGAGGATTGTCTTTTCTCTCTTGCCACTTGTCTACTTCTAAGTGGCTCTTTGGATTACACCCTATCCACTTATCCTTAATAGTGGATTTCCTTCCACTCATGAGATGCCACATGTCCACATGGGTCCCATTTGAGCTTAATGTTTAACTGCTCACAGCTTGACACGTGACTCAATGTGAGCCACTCAACACCTGCCACATGTCACTCTCGGTGCCTCGAAAAATGTGAAATTCCGACTGTCTCGAAATTCGACAAAATTTGATGTGGTAGCTAGATTTCGCGAGACGATTCCAACTATGGAAACTAAGCCATCCGAGATCTAGAAAATTCGATTTCCAATCGAAATTACCGCTTTACTCATTTTTCTAAAATTCTGAATTTTCTCTGCCTTACATCGCACTTCCTATTGTCAAAGGTACTTTTCAATCTTTATCCTTCTTGATCTTCCTTTGCACTTATAACTTCAAATTTAGAAATATCATCTTCCTCAACTATTTCTTTACTCATTCTGTATCACTGTCTGAGGAATCAATATCATTCTCACTATAAAGACTACTTATTTCACTATCAAAACTTATTATACTTTCCAAATCATTTTCCTTATTTTCTCCTCATATAATCCTTTGCACTTATGTCTTGACTCTCCACATTTCCAACATTTGCATTTACTTTTATCTTTACATATACTTTGTGTAACATTCTTTCTTTTGTAATTAAATATTTTCTTGTAATATTTTTAAATGGTTTTCTCCATTATTTTCTAAATCTTTTATATTTTATAAATCTTGTTCTTGGTTTTCCTATTTGTTTTCCATTTTTTTTTCTTATATTCCTTACACCCCCATTTTCCTAGGATGTTATCAATCTTATCACAAAATATTTTTTCTCCATTTCTCCCATCTTTTATGATATATCTTTAGTACACAATTATGCTAATATTTTCTTTAAAAATTCTATTCTTGCACCTAGTCTATCAACATCATCTTGTTTGACTTTCTCAAATTCCTCTTGGAAATTACTCTATTTTCCTGGTAATTTTTCAAAATATGTATTTTCTAGGATTGTCATATTAAAATTACTGTCAAACGCTTCATAATACCATTTACTAAATTCGCATGTGTATTCATATATCTCTTTCATTCTACATATATGTAATTAGGCCAATTTATTCCTGGCTTCTCTTATTTCCTTTTTTCTCTACTTTATACTATTTGTCATCCATTCTTCTCCTAAGAATTCATTTGCTATATATCTGAAAAAAGTATCTACTCCTTCAAATAGACTACTTTCAAAGGCTAGAGTGGTGTTATTTGTAATTACATTAAAAATAGGAGCTGATAATCCTTTACACCATTTTCTGGAATATCCTGTCAATGTTCCTATCATTATCTGGGTTTTAGTATTATTATCCCAATTTTCTCCTTGTGTCATAAAGTATAATGTCATTGCTTGTGACCATTTATTAATTGTTGTTCTAATATCTTTTAGGCAATCTATATCTAGGTATACTCATGTATTTCCTAATAGTTTTATCTTTGTTTCTTTTGGCTCATATTTAGGGATTTTGTATTTCTTTTCATATGTTTCAGGATATTCTTCTTGTATTCTGTTAGGTCCTCCTATATGTCCTACATGATTCACATTTTTTATTACATTTATATTCATTTTCTGTATTTCTATCATTATGTCTTCTATTTCACTTTCACTAATTTTGCTCATTTATTTTTATTTTTATTCCTTCAATAGTGAACTATGTCGCGACATCCTTTTTTCTCTATCGCGACATAAACTTCCTTGATCATGACCAAACCCCTGTCGCGGCATGAAAAACGTATGTCACGACCTAGAAACTTTCAGTCTTGACGATTCTCTGTCGCGACAAGGAAAGTTCTGTCGTGACCTAGAAATCCCTAGCTAAGACCAAACTCCGTCGCGAATACGACCTCCTCGTCGCGGATCGTTCTGGTCGCAAATACGTAAAACCTCTCATATTTACATTGTCACGACAGAGAACTAGTAACCCTATCGCAACAAAGAAACGCCATGTTGAAATGTTTTCTATAACTTAAAACCGAGAGCCATGTCGCGACCAAGAAAGCCCCTTTCATTTCGTGACTCCAAACCTCAGAGAGGGCAAGAACTCACGTGACTGTGAACCCTATCGCGACCTAAAACCGGTAGTAGCCTATTCTTGGCATTTCCTACACTTTGTCGCGACCAGGAATCCCTTGTCACGACCCAAACATGCAGTAGCCTGTTTTAGGAATTTTTTGCATTTCCAACCCTTTTTCAAAACACCATAAGCTCCAATTCCAGTAGCATTTTCATTACAAAACTACCAGAAACCTGGGAATTTTTTTTTCAGACTATATAAATCATATAAAAATGAGTTTTATTACAAATCTTTCTCATTACATATACAGAAACTGGGTTTTCTGCCCAAAATTTAACAGAAACTAGATAAATGTCCGCACCTTACTAAATACATGAATGCTTCATAACCGCCCTTTTCACAACTAAGATCTTGGATGTGTTTCATCCCTAAGGTGTCTCTAAGACTGAAAATATTTTTCCTACGATAAGTGAGCAATGCCCAATAGAGTGAAATCCTACAAGGGCTACTCCCCACCTATGCACGCAACGACAAACACACACACATTCAAGTAAAATATGCATATTCCTCCGAATGTCTACATGCTATGCTCTTATGTCTCGAGTCCTCGCGACTCTACACATGCATTTGCTATGTGGATATGAAAAATATCGCTTTAAAACAAAAGATTTCGCTTTTGAAAACTCATCGACACCTCGATATAATTTATCGATAACCCTCCGATATAATTTATTGGACATCCTTCAATAAGATTTGTTGGACAACCATCCGATATAATTTATTGGACATCCTCTGATAAGATTTGTTCAAAAACCATGTCATGCACTGACACCCGTTTCACGCGATGTCCCTGTGCATATGAAATGCAGAATGCCATTTCATGCCAATTCATGTTACATGCATGATGAGTACTACATGCAACATTAATAAATCATGGATAATTATAATTTATACATATAATTCATACCCATCAAGTATCTCACGTCAATACTGTCACGCCCCCGACCCCCACCTAGGCCGATAAAGGGGGTGCGAAACTATACTAGGACTCTTTACTTGCTTTTTCAGACATTGGTGGTCCCAAGTCTTATAACTGAATCAAAATATCATATACACAAATAGAAAAATAAAACTACCACCGTAAAATAAGCATAGCCACAATACATACAATTCCGAGTCCCATTTACATATATTATACAAAAACTCCGTACATTTACATTTACACCCCGAGCGCAAACCTACGGTGTGATGGACCCTACAAGTGTAAGCCGGGCCCAAAGAGGTATGCAAGACCGCTAAGTCCTCCTTCATACCTACACTACTTAAAACCCGTGTTAAACTTTACGCTTTGTGGGAAACATATGACTTATACGTATACACATGCACTAATACTCATTTACAGTAAGTGTAGCGACCCCTGAGCTCGGCCCGACCTGATTGGCAAGTCCGAACCGAAACCCGGGGACGCTCGGTTTATTTCTTTTTATTTTCCGTGTTATTAAATTTTCTTTTCAAAATGTCACCCGAATCCCTACTAACCTGGCGGGCTGACGAACTGAGCCTCCCGGTTTACTCCCGATCGCTTTCAATTATGTTATCAAAACATTTTTATGTTATTTCTCTGGGTTTTCGATTTATACGGGGGCTACTTTCAAAATGGCAGGCTCCATTAAACATTTACATTTCACAAAATGAAATTACAATGAAGGCATTCTATGCCTTTCAACAAGTATACAAACAAAACATTAATTAAGTTCAACTATTTTGTTCAGCAAAATATCCCATGTTCAAAAAGGAAATGATATGTGCATGGCGGGGTATGTACTTATACACGTAATCCTGCCTTATAGACTCTCCCCGCGCCGCGATCTTGTCTTCCTTTCCAAATTTCCACTGGAACCCGGTTATAGATAAAAACTATACGCTAAGCATTTTCATACTTAGTGGTTCTATACAGCTCTATTTTAATATTCAATTTAACTTGGCATGCATTTAACATTAAACCATGCCTATTATATCAACATATACTCATGCTATTCACTTTCGCATGCTTTCATTTTACAATTCATTTACTATATCACAACATGCATTTTCACGTAACAATTCAATTTATGAGATTTGGCTATTACATAAAAATCCTACTACACTCATCGATACGTTATTTCACTTTGACTATTCAATTCACATTTCCGACTATCTGCTTTGATGAATCCCGCCTTATTATCATTCTAAGAATGTGCTTACACATTTAGTACTGCACAATCTGGTCGCCCATCACGACTGATGCCGCTTGCGCACCTCGACATGTGGTATCACTTAAATGCCATACGCCATCACGCACGCACGCCATCATGCATCCCGCCAAGTGGACATTTCTTCAATGCCATACTTCATCATGACGATGTCGACGTGCATCCCGCCATGGACATTGAAAATTTCGGTGCCTTCAGGATCGATGCCGATTGATGCATCTCGTCAGCCGTCTATCTGATATACTATTCAATCTCAAGATGTCAGCGAATCGACCGATTCATTTACAATCTGACAATATTCACATCATCTGGCTTTCAACATCATATTTCAATTCCATATTCACTTCGCATTATATCTTTCAAAGATATACTCAATCTATGTACTCATTTCATATACTCATTCACGATTCATTTCATATACTCATTCACGTACTCATTTCATATACTCATTCATGTACTCATTTCATACTCATTCATGTACTCATTTCATAGCCATTTCAGAAATCATCAAAATACTTTGAAATAAGAATAGAGTCGTAGAAATTAAACTGAGTCGGATCTTAGCCTTTCCTTCGATCCTCTACCCTAGGTTAGGCGATCATCACCCGTCTCCTAGTCAATAATAATCATGCCACTCTTAAGGATAATTAATTGTTAAACAATTTTAGTGAATTGCAGTTTATTTTCAAGTATCGCCCGGGGTTAAGACACTAAGAGGCGAGGTACTAAGACGCTTTTCACTTGGGCCATCCTGGCCTGAACTCCCATTATTCATTTCTTGTCCCTAAACATTCGGTACGAATACTCTGACTTAATCCGCAAAAATATGTCAAAAACAGTCGGAAGTATGGGTACCCTGCACCACTTCTCACCGGTGCAATTCTGCACTCACCATCCACCGCTTAGTGGGTATCTGTGACTGGGCTTTGAGGTACTTCACACGCCCCGATCCCGCCTCCGACCCGATTAGCCGGATCCAACCAAGTCCCGGGCGCGATACTATCTATACTATATATCGCACTCTATCGACCGTTTCTTTCTCGCAGCCTGCACTGCACTGCGGTATACAAAATAATTTCGTGAAAAACAAAAATCATTTTATACATACAAAGAACTACCATCGGAGTGGTGTCCATCACAATCTATACACATACACAAGAGTCCCTTTACTTGTACTATTACAATTTTATTATTACAAAATTTCGTAGATCGCGGGCAAATACCGACGAGCACCTATCTCTCGAGTCGGCCCGCTCTACTGGATGTGGAATGTCCCGTCCTCTATCCTTGTCTTCTCGCTTCGTACCTACACCTGATTGAACACTGCATGCTTTTTACGCTTTAGTGGGAACATAAGCATGGACAACCACCAATGGCGATCACACAAGCTTTTATACGTATGCATTATATATATCTCTAAACATATTTAACGTAATTTTTATCATCCGATATCTTGTCAGATATCAATCTTTTTCTATTACATGTTCTATGTCTTTAACATCTCTTTATTTATACTTTTCCATTCCTATTCGAGTAATTTCTGCATATTCTTATACTTATCCCTGGGTAATTCATCTTTCACGCTTGTTATATGTCTTTCAATGTTCCTATTCTTTGTCAAGTTACATGCGATGTCTCTAGTCTATGTCTTTTTCATCTTTCTAGCTTCATGATTTATTGCATTCTCTACTTCATACTTCAGACTATTGTATACTTCTTCCTATTATAGGTGTCTATCTTGTACTTTCATATCCCTATCCTGCATCATTCCTATACTTCATATATATTTGTACTTTCATTCCCATCTATCCTATACTTTGTGCTGTATACTTTTATTACTTTTCAGGTTCATATACTTATTTTCATATCAATTTATACTCCACTATCGTTCGTAATTGTTCCAGATTTTCATCGCAGATAGCAGAGCTTTATGTTTCATATCGTCATATCTTCTATATCATTTCCTTGGTTTCATGTCCGCAATACCTTAGAAGCGGATATCGGAAACTATGTGTACTAAGGTACTATCACCGTACGAGGCGCTGATCTCTCGTCTGTTAATACCCAAGGTATCATCACCTCCAGACAGACAAAGACCTTATGTCATATGCTTACCTGCATTCAAGGTACTATCATCAGACGAGGCGTTGATCTCGCCTATTGCGGTGACTTCATGGGCCACCTGATCCAAACGGGATCTATATCATCGACCCAAACTAGGGCCTCAAATATCTCTGCTTCATGAATACGCCAGGCAGCGAATCCAGATCTTCCCTATAGGCATGCCTCTATCTATCCTCTTCTACCAAAGTCCTAAGCGCACAATCAACTTTATTACATTTTCACATATCTCATGCTACGAATAACTATTGTTATCATATTTGCTTATGCATATATACTATCAAGTACTTTATCTGCATTAGTTCTCATAATCGTAGTTTCACATTTCTGCCTTTGCTATATATATATAATACATATATTCATATCTTTTCTTATCATTTAGTTTTGTCTATCATATTTCATGAATGCATCTATAATTTTGTAATCATATATTCATATATAGCTTTCTATATTCATATCTCTTTATATCATTAATACATTTCTATCATAGATTTAGCTTATCCTCGTATTTTCTCTTCTATAATCCTATCATGTAAGCTTTCACTCATTCACATTTTCATATAGTGTTCTATCATTTATGCAATTGCTCTCATTCTATGCTTTGTCATCTTTTACTTATCTCTATCGTTTTATCATTTATGTCTTTCTATCATATGTCTTAGCGTGTTCCATCTTATTCCTTTCGTATGTCTATCTAATATTCCTATCATTTACATATTCCCATAAGTAGTCTTTTATCTACTCATATACTTCTATATTTACTGTGTTCCATCTATCTGCTCACGTATGACAATTATATGTTCACAACATATAATCTTATATTCATATGTGCCTATCAATTGTGTACTTTAGACTATCGTATCTTATGACATATCCTATCATATCTTATCATATCTTATGACTTATACCTATCATATCTATGACATATCCTATATTAATATCATATTCATGTTTTATGAACATATCTATACATATCAGATTTTCTATATTTTTCTTGTTTCAGTTTATTATTACATATAAAGTACTTCATATATTTATGAAGTATGATATCTATGAAATCACACTTATTCCTATATTCTTATTCCTCTATGAATCTATTTTACTTAGAATTGGAATCAATCCAATCGATCATCTAAAATAAAGTTATGGCATTTTTTATGCCAACTAGTTATTTTACCCATTTTTTCTGTAGGACAAAGCTTTGTATTACTTATTTTTAAGGGGTCTTAACTTCATGATTTTTGATACTCAGGTCCTTATACTCATTTAAAGATAAGGTTCTAAGGGTTCTATCTCCAACTGGAATCACCCAATCTCTATAATCTATCCTCGTTACGTCCGAAAAACCCTAATTTATGTTCAACACCTAAAACCGTAATTTGGCTCATTACGGTCCCACTTCGAGTGGATTTTTAGGCCACTTAGATTCATAATTTGGCGATGTCTATTTCTTCTCCTTGAAGTCTATTTTAATTGGCCACTTGAATCACTCAAATCGGATAAGAAATGAGGAAGTTATGGCCAAAATACAAAAACTCTGGCTTAATATAAACTGTGAATGTCAGACGCAGATAAGCCTGCCAGACGTGACTCGCCAAAAATGACTAACTGACCACCGTACAAGCCTGCTGTACCGGCATTTAATCCCCCGAAATGCCCAGAATGGGCATTTTCTCCCTTTTTTCACATGACATCCATGTATCACCCTAATACATCCCCATCAAAAACTAACATGGAATCCCTCTCAAGAACTCCACAAACACTTTTAATTTGTAAAAGAATCCTAGGATTCATACCAAAATTCACCCAATTCTACAAATCCTTGGAATTTTGAAGGATTACATATCTACTCCTTATCAACTGGGGCTTAAATCCAAAATTTCCTAAATCTAGAGTTAGAATGTTTGCTTCCAGTGAAACCCTAGAGAGAAGGAACCACTGTCCACATGAAAACCCTAAAGAATCCATACCCAAGAAATTCTTGTATCAAAATCATGCTAGAATCCATAATTTCCATACAAACAAAACATGTATCCATACCTTAGTTTGGCTTTGCTTCTCTTCTCTTCTTCTCTTCCTCTTCCTCTTCTTCTCTCTTTTCTCCTTCTCTTCTCTCCCTTCACGGTTTTGGTCTCCAAATGAGACCAAATTGGGTCTTTAAATCCTATGTTTGGTAAGGCCATGCCTGGGGCTAAGACAAAAAACTCATTTTTGACTTTTAACTTTCTCATTTTGGTATTTAAGCCCTTCAATTCCGCATATTTCTATTTCATCTTCTCTATTCGCCTTTTAATCCCATCTCTTCATCTTATAACACTTAAGTCCTCAAGTGGTAAATTACCACTTTACCCTTGGCTCTCGAATTAATTCCAGGTCTCTAATTTATTTCCGAAAATTTCCATTTAGCTTTAACATGGGCTCCTAAACAAGTCCGAAAACCCGCTTAGGGTATACTTTGGGTGCGCATCGTACCACTTGCCCACCGTATCATGGTACCTACCACCTACTAAGCTACCAGTAAATGCTTGATTTTTGGCATTTTCACACATTTTTCTTCCACCAACCTTCTCCAATTCGTCCCATATCAAAAATCCACCATGGAATCCACTCAAAATAACTCCAAAAGTGGTTTAGAATCAATGAAAACCTCTTCCTTAGTTAGAACCCCCCAAACAAAAATAAAATCATAAAAGAGGAATAGAGTTTGATTTTTCTTACCTTATCTCTTCAGCTTTGTAGGTTGTTTGATCTTTAGAAGCAAAGAGGTGACCCAGCACCAAAGCTTGATCTCTTGGAAACCCTAGCTCCTTCTCCCTTTTTCTCCTCTCTTCTTCTCCAAAAACGGGATGGCTAAAAAATGAGCTCCCAAAGACCACTTTTGGTATTTAAAAATCCCACTTAAGTGTAAGGCCATGTTTTGCCTTCCACCCTATTCTCAATTCCCATTTTCCCCCTTTTTGGTCTTAAATCACTTGTTCCTCATAAGGCCTTGTTTGGCCACCCAATAAATCCAATTTTCCATCCTATTATACACTTTGGCCATTCATTTATCATAAATTCACTTAGACATTTATTCTTTATAACAATTGACCCTTAGGTCCTCATTTTACAAATTTTCCACATTTCTTTTTTTCACTTGGGTTTATTTCTGTTCACTTCACTTCATTTTTAGCATATAATATTAAATCATATGCTCACACTTTCAATTTACATTTCACAATTTGTCAATTTATCAATTTTCCTTAAAACCTAAGCCGGCCAATTCATACCCTAATATATAATAAATTATTATAAAAATTTTAGGGTATTACGTTATAATTTCCCCCACTTAAGAAAATTTCGTCCCGAAATTTACTCTTGCTTAAATGTAATGCGATGCTATCGACGCGATCGCTTTCACTTTCCCAAGCGGCTTTTCCCTGGCCTCGTATTTCTCCACAACACTTTGACTATTGGAATCTTCTTATTCCGCAATTCCTTCACTTCATGAGCCAAAATCTCTACTAGCTCTTCTTCATATGTCAAATCCGGTCTAAGCTCAATTGTCTCCGAAGAGACTACATGTGACTCCGTCCGACGGCACTCCGTAGTGCATGGACAAATGGAAACATTATGGATCTTCCAAGTCTGAGGTAAGGCTGTAACAAAGATGCCATTGGACCTAATTTTTTCGATCACCTCATATGGGCCAATAAATCTAGGGCTCAACTTGCCCTTTTCTCAATCTCATCACCTTCTTCAAGGCGATACTTTCAAAAACACTTTTTCGCCGATCTCATAACGAATGTCTTTTCTCTTCATGTCTGCATATGACTTCTGCCTATCAGGCCACTTTCAATCTCTCTCTAATCATTTTCTACTTTTTCTTCTGTTTTTGTATCAACCTAGGCCAATCACTTTTCTTTTCACTAATTTCGTCCAACACAATGGTGTTCTACATTTTCTTCCACATGTAGCTCAGGCGCCATTCCAATACTTGATTGGAAACCGCTGCTGCACACAACCAGCCAAAAGGATGTGTCGATCCTAACCACCCTCATAGGCCGATCGCACAACTCCTTAACATATCTTTTAATCCTGATCACTATTTCGATCGGTCCATCCGTCACGGTGGAACGCCAGATCAAATCTACCGAGTGCCCAAGGCCTTTTGTAATTCTTTTCCCTAAAATCTCAAGTAAACCCCAGATCCCGATTTGAAATAATGGATAGATCCCGTAACCGAACTATTTTCGATATACAGCTCGCTTAGCTTGTCAAGCGAATAGTTGGTTCTCACCGGGTAGAAGTGAGTCGACTCGGGTCAATCTGGCCCACTACGACCCAAACTGAGTCATTCTTCCTCCCTATCAATGGTAACCCAACCACAAAGTCCATGGTGATTTGGTCCCATTTCCACTCCGGTATTTTGATAGGCTGCAATAATCCCGAAGGAACTTGATGCTCTGCCTTTACTCTTTGACACACCAAACACTTGGTTACAAACTTTGATACATCTCTTTTCATTCCGGATCACCAGAATGACATTTTCAAATCTTGATACATCTTTGTGCTACCGGGATGGATAACAAAAGATCCACTATGTGCCTCATCAAGTATGGCTTTCTTTAATTCACAATCATTGGGTACACATATCCTGTCCTTATAATACAAGGATCTATCTCCCTTTACTTCAAACTCGGTTTCCTTACCATCTCCAATTCGTTTTACTATGGCATAAATTTTCATCTTTCTTTTCAGGCCTCTAGCACTCGATTCAACAAATTGGGTCTCGCTATCAATTCTGCCACTACTGCATCACTCACCACCGATAATGAAAAATGGGCATTCAACGTCGCGCTTATAATCGCCTTCTACTCAAAGCACTGGCCACTACATTGGCCTTTCCGCAGGATAATCAATCACGCACTCATAATCTTTTATCAATTCCATCCATCTACGTTGTCTCGTTGCTTCTTGTGAGGGAAAATACTTAAGACTCTTATGATCAGTGTAGATGAAACACTTTTCTCCATACAAATAATGTCTCCAATTTTCAACGCAAATACAATTGCGGCTAATTTCAAATCATGCGTGGGGTAGTTCTTTCATGTGGGCTTCAATTGGTCTTCAAGCATAGCTACCACTTTACCCTTTTCGCATTAGGTCATGACTAAGTCCATTTAGTGAAGCATCACTAAAGATCACATATTCTTACTGTGCCTACTGAAAGAAGACTGAGCCCCTAAGAATGCTTTTAGCTTTTCAAAACTTCTTTTACATTTTTCACTCCATTCAAATTTTACATTTTTCTGGAGCAATCTCGTCATCGGGGTTGCAATCATAGAAAACCCCTTAACAAATCTTCTGTAGTAACCTACTAGTCCTAGGAAACTACGAATTTCTGTAACATTTCTTGGTGGCTTCCATTCGACAACCACTTCTATTTTCTTTGGATCCACTCGGATTCCTTCTTTCGATACAACGTGCCCAAGAAATGACACTTCATTTAACCAAAACTCACACTTGCTCAGTTTCGCATACAACTGCTCTTTTCTCAAAGTCTCTAACACTACCCGAAGGTGTGTTTCATGACTTTCTCGATCTTTCGATTACACAAGAATGTAGTCTATGAACACTACGACAAATTGATCCACATATGGTCGGAAAAAACGATTCATTAGGTCCATGAAAGCCGCCGGTGCATTTGTCAAACCAAACG
The DNA here is from genome assembly GCA_016808115.1 of Tetrastigma voinierianum. Taxonomy (NCBI): domain Eukaryota; kingdom Viridiplantae; phylum Streptophyta; class Magnoliopsida; order Vitales; family Vitaceae; genus Tetrastigma; species Tetrastigma voinierianum. The sequence continues at coordinate 1,054,757 of JAEQBH010003196.1, forward strand.
GCATCACAAGGAACTCATAATGTCCGTATCGCGTTCTGAACGCTGTCTTATGCACATCCACATCTTTAATTCTCAACTGATGATACTCAGATTGCAAGTCAATCTTTGAAAAGATACTTGCACCTTTCAGTTGGTCAAACAAATCATCAATTCTGGGTAACAGATACTTATTCTTTTACTTACAACTTGTTCACTTGTTCATAATCAATACATAGCTAAGTGTACCATCTTCTTCTTAACAAAAAGCATGGGAGCTCCTGGTGATACACTTGGTCGAACAACTTTTTCTAGCAGTCTGCAACTGCACTCTAATTCTTTTAGCCATGGAGCCATTCTATACTGTAATGGATACGGCCAGTACCGCACAACGTCAATAGCAAACTTAATCTCCTCCTCGTGCGGAGGCAATCCTTAAACTCTTCCTAAACACGTCCGAAAAGTCACTAACTAGTAGGATATCTGACACACTAGGGCCTTGGCTTCATCAGACAATCACATAAGCCAAATAGGTTTACATCCTTTCCGCACCATTTTTCTCAAGAAGCACAAGTGATATCACATTGTAGAGGTGGTTTGACCTCTCCTATCATGAAAATTACTTTATCCTCATTCGTGTCCTTAAGGTCACTTTTCATTCTACAATCGACTATCGGTCTCTAAGATTCGAATAACCTACTCCATCCCCAATATCACATCAAATTCTCAAGGATAACTCATCAAGTCTCCCGTAAATTCACATTCTCTTATTCCGATAGACAATCTCTATATACTCTTTATCTACAATAACACTATGTCCGCTGGTTTGTCATCAAGATGTCATACCTTGCTTCACTTCGATAAATTACCTAAGTTGGGTATGTCAAGACACATATGAATGGGCTGACCGGGTTCTATCAATGCATGCACAATAGTATCAAAGATAGTTGAAATTACCGACTATCACATCCGGTGCCTGCATCTTCCACTCCGCTTATCGCATATGCTCGGGTCAAGTACGACCATCTTGTCTAGCCAAAGTCTGTGTCCCTGTCCTAACACTCCTAAGTGATGCAACACTTTCGCCGCCTCAACTGATGAAACATTGCCCCCAGCCAAGGTCAGGAAGGATCGTGGTTCAGTGCACTGCATTTTGTGCTCTATGGATCCACAACCCAAGCAAGCACCACTAATCTCCAACACCCTCAGGCTTTCTTCCACAATGGGAACAACGAGGAACATCTTATGTCCCCAGAGGCACTCCTTGTGCACTTGCAATCGATACACGGCAGACATTTCCCCACCTATGGGGCCTGAGTCAGAGGTCGCCTGAACCCCCGTGGGTCCCCTGAATTTCTTACTTACTATTGATTTAACACTGACCGACCGAGATTTTTCTTTCCTCGTCTTCATCTTTTCTTTCATTCTTCTTTACCTGCTCCACATTTAGAGCACATGTCGTGATTTCGAGAAATCATCATGGCAAAATCCCGTGACATGGGCCCGAATGTGTCACTTAGGTCGCCTTCAACTTACTAAGACTTCTCTTCGCTACTAGCATCCTGAGCATACTTGCTCAACCGTAAATTCTCCTTCAGATATCGCTATACTCTGACATGCCTTTGTTTCAAATTATGAAATCCTCAACAGATATTGTTTAAATAGATGCGACTCCACATAATGCTTCTGAACTCATCCACAAGAACTTCCATGTAATTCTCCGTAGTGCGGTCCCGGCTCACTTTAAACCCACTCCGATCGATAAGCCTCATCCTCAGAGTAATGAGGTCGCACATTCCAACTTCTTTCTTCACGTAATGCATTTGCACAAGCATTCGCTCTGCTCTCTGAAATAATTTTCCGCCATAAGGCCCATCCTCTTCTTTCTTCCTGCAAATTCACCGATTCCACACTCTACTTTCAACGGGCCACCGCAGAGTAATCGGTATTGTCACATTTCGCTTCAAGGCCTCGAGCTAATCCGCCGTGAGGATACCCATGGTACATCCTACCACTTGTTCCGGTCCATTCGTTGGTGGAGCATGAGATGCTTGTCTACCTACCACACTATCGTGACTATCGTGATCGATTTCCATCACCTTCATCCTGCGGGTACCTAAACCATCCATGCCTACCTATTAAGATCGACAGATCCCATCGAGCCTCATCATCCCTTTAGATGCAAACAATGTATGTCAAATAATTATTTTCAAAACTTTTCAAAATCGTCAGGCCTTTTCCAACGCCAACCTAGTGCTCTGATACTACTGAATGGGAGATCTCTGAGCCCGCCTCGCTAATTCGACAGGAGTCCGAATCAAACCCTGGACGCCAGTTTGGTTTCTTTTATTTTTCGTGGTTATTAATTTTCTTTCTAAAATGTCGCTAATTCGAATCCTAATAACCCGAACGGCGCTGATCCGAATCCTGAGCCCAAGTATTCTGACGTTTTCAATTATGTTATCAAAACATTTTCTTTATGTTATTTCTCTTTGGGTTTTCGATTTGCGCGGAAGCATTTTCAAATGGTATGCCCACAAACATTTACATTTCACAAAATGCAATTACAATGAAGGCATTCTATGCCTTTTCAAACGTTATACAAAACAAAACATTAATTCGAAGTTCAACTATTTTATTCACAAAATATCCCATGTTCAAAAAAGGAAATGATATAAAAATGGCTGGTATGTACTTATACACCGCAACTCGCTTTATGACTCTGCGCTTCGCGATCTTGTCTTCCTTCCCAAATTTACTAAACCCGCATAGATAAAACTATACGCTCAAGCATTTTCATACTTAGTGAATTTATACAGCTCTATTTCAATATTCAATTTAACTCGCATGCATTTAACATTAAACCATGCCCATTATATCAACATATACTCATGCTATTCACTATGATGCTTTCATTTTATAATTCATTTCCATTATATCAACATGCATTTTCTAATGCAACAATTCAATTTATGATTTAAGCATATACATAAAAATCCTATTTACACTCATCGGCCGGGTTATTTCACTTTGACTATTCAATTCACATTTCTCGACGATTCGCTTGATGAATCCCGCCTTATTATCATTCTAATGTGCTTACACATTTAACAATTCGTCGCCCATCACGACGGATGCCATTTGCGCACCTTATTACGTGGTATCACTTAAATGCCATACGCCATCACGACGGATGCTAATTGGTGCATCCCGCCAAGTGGGACATTTCTTCAATGCCATATGCCATCATGACGGATTCCGATTGGTGCATCCCGCAAAGTGACATCGATACTTTGAGGTTCTTCGTGGATCCCGATGCAGATTGGTGCATCCCCAGTCAGCTGCCTATCTGATATATCATTCAATTCAAGATGTCATGAATTGACCGATTCATTTACAATTCGATTTATCATTCACATTCATTCGGTTTTCAAATATCATAATTCAATTCCATATTCACTTTCGTATTATTTTTTCAAAGATATACTCAATCTATGCAATTTACTTTATACTCATCTTCACGTACTCATTTCATATACTCATTCACGTACTCATTTCATATACTCATTCATGTACTCATTTCATATACTCATTCATGTACTCATTTCATAGTTACTTGGTAAACTACCAAAATACTTGAAATAAGAATAGAGTTAGAGAACAAACCGGAGCTGTTGGATCTAGCTTCCTTCTCTTCGATCTCAATCCTAGGTTAGGCGATCATCACCCTCGTCCCTAGCCTGAATAATAATCACGCCACTCTTAGTGGATAATTAATTGTTAAACAATTTTAGTGAATTACAAGTTTATTTTCGTTATCAGTCTGGGGTTAAGACACTAAGTTTACGAGGTACCTGTGACGCTTTTCACTTAGTTCTATCCTTATTCGAATCCCCCATTATTCATTTCAGTGGTCCCTAAACATTCTGTGTGGTACGACACGGATTCTAATCTGCAAAAATATGTCAAAACAAGGCTGCTGGAAGTAGTGGTACCGGTACCAACCATCCATCGCAAGGGCACGCAGATACAGTGGTACCTGACCACTTGCCCACCGCATCAATCATGGTACCCTGCACCACTCTTCGTACCTGTACCACCTACGGGTTTTTGCCCAAAAATGCTTGATTTTTGGCATTTTCACACATTTTCTTCCACCAACCTTCTCCAATTCGTCCCATATCAAAAATCCACCATGGAATCCACCCAAAACAACTCCAAAAGTGGTTTAGAATCAATGAAAACCTTCTTTCTCTTAAGTTGTGTGGCTTCCCTCCCCAACCCAAAATAAAAATCATAAAAGAGGAAGTAGTGGTTTGATTTTTCTTACCTTATCTCTTCAACAAATCAATATACTTTGTAGGTTGTTTGATCTTTTAGAAGCAAAGAGGAAAGAATCACCAAAGTTTGATCACTTGGAAACCCTAGCCTTCTCCCTTTTTCTCCTTCTTTCTCCAAAATGGGATGGCTAAAAAAACGAGCCCCCAAAGACCACTTTTGGTCTTTAAAAATCCCACTTAAGTGTAAGGCCATGTTTTGCCTTCCACCCTATTCTCAATTCTCATTTTCCCCCTTTTTGGTCTTCAATCACTTGTTCCTCATAAGGCCTTGTTTGGCCACCCAATAAATCCAATTTTCCATTTTAGTCTCCTATTAAGACTTACATTCATTTATCATAAATTCACTTAGACATTTATTCTTTATAACAATTGACCCTTACGTCCTCATTTTATAATTTTTCCACATTTGCCCTTTTTCACTTGGGTTTATTTCCGTGTTCACTCAATTTCTCATTTTTAGCATATAATATTAAATCATATGCTCACACTTTCAATTTTTACTTTACAATTTATTCAATTTATCAATTTTCCCTGAAAAACCTAAGTTTCAGTCTTTAATCATACCCGAAATATATAATAAAATTATTATAAAATTTTAGGTATTTTCGGGGGCGTTACAAGAAGCATATAACAAGAATGACATACGATAGCAGATATCAGAATTTTTCATGAATTCATATAACAAACTTATACACATACTTGTACTTATAGCAGACTTATACTTATTCAGATCTCCCATAGGAGTTACCGAGTTTATACTTGTACGGAGGTACCCGTAGGTACTATAAAGCTTATACTTATACAGAGGTACCCAAAGGTACATTCAGAGTAGAACGATGTACATTACTTTCCTCTTCTTCGTTATTTAGAACCTTATCAAATAACTGTTTGACTTCCTAGACCAGTAATAAGAAATGAGTAGGACACAACACACCAAGTACCCGAAGGTACAGTACAGTACTAAGGTGTCGTAACACAAAGAAGGAGTGTCGAAGCACTGACAGAGAGTGTCATCGCACTAATCAAAGAGTACCGAAGTACTAAATGTGCTGAAGCACTAATCAGAGAGTACCGAAGTACTATATGGGCCTACCCACGTAACAGAGGTGCCGTGTCATTCAATATCCGGTCTTAAGCAGTCCTACAATTATATGTGTTCAGGAACTCACTATCTTATCATAGAGGCATTAAGTTGCCAACTTTCGCTTCGACGAGGCGGCGAGGTAGAGTCTAATTTTTCCTTTACCTTACAAACATGAATGAACCCTTTCATACACTTTTAGGGTCCTCATTAGTCCAAAAGACAAGTCCTCGGAGCAATGGAATAGCAAAACAAAACAAAACACAAAAATCTACATCGCGACAGACTAATTCACAAAGATAGCATTGCTAAGACCGGTCGCAGACACCTTAGTGCTACGCCTCGCTGGCGCACCCGAGGCTTGACCAAGCCCCTTAGGGGGCCACGCTTACGTCGTGACATGCCACGCCTCGTGTGGACCTACTCATCACATAGATCTCACGCCAAGCAAATAAGTAGATCCCCGAAATTGCCCAGATTTTGCTGATTTCATCCATTTGTCCAAAAATTCAACTAAAAACCTAAAATAATCCAAAAGCATCACCAAAAACAACTCCCAAGTGTGTTCTAACCCAACCGAAACCATACATAGAGTTTAATTAGAGTTTTTCCAAACCCAAACTCAAACACTTGTAAGTTAGGTTAACTTCCTAACACCCAAATAGGTATCCATACCTCATAAACCTAGAATCCATACTCAAAGGGAGGATTCCATACTCATCTCATACAAACTAGGGTTTTACCAACCCAACTTTCAACAAATCTAGGGTTAGGATGAAATCCTAACTAATCCCCTAGAAAATGGAACCAACTAACATCCTTACATCTAGGTTCCATACAAGTAGTTCATACAAAATCGTAGTTTCCATACATCTCCATACAAATCCCTAGTTTCCATACACACATAGTTTCCATACCTTTCTTGGCTTCTTCTTTTTCTCTTCCTTTCTCTCTTCCTTTCTCTTCTTCTCTCTTTCACGTTTTGCTCTCCCAATGCCCAAATGAGAGACCCCAAATGGGTCTTATTTGGTCTAATTCCTCTTTTATTGCACTTTGGTCCTCAAATTCCCTTCTATTTGCACCACAACTTCCCATTATTCCACTTTGGCATATAATCTTATTATCTTATGACTTTTATATCCTGTTTTAACAAATTCCACTTTTACCCTCAGATATTGGGGTTTATCGATTTCACGCTTTGCATTTAAAAATTAAGAAAATTCACCAGAGTACTACAAAATGCCCTAAACATGCCGGAACGATCAGGTATATTTCAAAAGTTATAAATTACACCTATATAAGCATATATTAACATGGATTTTTACACAACCAACATGTTATTCATTTTTTAGCAATAACACATAAAACAGACACACACCCAATAACAAACTGAATTCAAATTCCTGACCAATCTTTAAAATAGTCCTAAATTCCAATGTTCGGGCCCCAAAATTCAATCAACCCGCACTACCACCACGTGCCCAAAGAACCCCATGCCCCTAAATGGCTCTTAGACCAATAATAACCAAAGTAGAAGAGAAACCCCTACCTCCTTGAGCTCTGGGCAAAACCCCGCATTCTTGTACCTATCGAAGCTCTCGTCACAGAGATGAACTTTTCCCCTCCACTCGACGAAACCAATGCACTCGATTCCATAGTTCTTAGTGAGAAGGTAGAGATTCTCACTCACTTTCCTTCTTTCTTTCTTTCTTTTATTTCTTTTTCTTTCCCTCCTTTTTCCCTTCTCTCCCACCGAATTGATCCAACTCTCTATTCCAAGTGGGAATTTCCTCCCACCTTCCTCCTCATCCCCTTCCTATCTTTTTTTCTTTCTTTATTTTCTTTATTTTGGTTTCTTTTATCTCACCTTATCCAAATACTTGATTTTTCTAGGGGTGGACACATGGCCTATGGTCACCCTTAGACTTTCCTTTTGTTTTGACTTATCTCCACATAACAAATATCTTAATGTGAGCCATGGATCTTTTCCTTTTACTATTCATGTGTCATGTGTCACGGACATGCATTAAGTGGCAATTGCCACCACAGGCTTCCTATGCCATGTGCACCCTCACACGCCATGTGGTGTTTTACATGGTCATTCTATGTTGCACCACCTCAGGTCACCCGACACCCGATACAATTTCGAAAAACATAAAATTTAATTATCTCTGGGACCAACTGAATTCTGATTAGGTAACTAGATTTCGTGAGACGATTCCAACGGTGAAGTCCATTTCATCATCTGAGATCTAGAAAAATTCCATGTTTTCAACCTATACTATTACAGAAATTATCCTCTTGCCCTTTTTCAGAAAAATTGAATTTTTTCCGGGTTTTACATTCTTCCCCCCTTACAAGAATTTGGTCCCGAAATTCCACACGCATACACACCGAATCACATGCATATGCAGTTTTCATTCTATTTCCAATTCATTTAAACAACGTACCTTCATCCTTAAATAGGAGAGGATAAGTGGCACGCATCATGTCCTCGCGTTCTCATGTTGCCTCCTCTACTCCTCGGTGTTGCCACAACACCTTCACTAGCTTCTACTCGCCTCAAAGGTCGCGAAAACTCCGATCTCGGCTATCCATGATATTACCACTGATCCTCCTCGAAGGTCCCATATGTATCAACAACAATCCCTCTCCAATCCACTACATGAGCTGGATCTGGATATACTTCCGGATCATGGAGGCGTGGAACACCTCATGAACACCTGATAAACTCGATGGTAATGCCAACCGATATGCATCTATGCCCACCCTCTCGAGTATCTCGAAGGGCTCGATATACCTCGGCGCTAGCTTCCCTCGCTTGCCGAACCTGACCATTCCTCTCTTAGGCATCACTTTAAAGAAGACGTGGTCACCCACCTTAAATTCTAGAGGTCGACGCCGTCTACCGGGCATATTCTTCGTCGGGCTTTAGCTTCCAAGAAGACGCTCACAGATGATACCCACCTTCTCGGAAAATCGAATCAAATCCGCACTGCTGATACCTCTCCCACCTCTGTCCAACAAATCGGAGATCGACATGGCCTCCCATACAAAGCCTCATAAGGTGCCATCTGTATAATCACCTAATAACTTTTGTTGTAGGCGAATTCCACTAAGGATAAGTGCTCCTCCAAGCTACCCTTAAGATCCAGGACACATGCTCGTAGCATGTCCTCTAAAACCTGTATGGTCCTCTCTGACTAACTGTCCGTCTGAGGATGAAAAGTTGTGCTCATCATCAACCGTGTCCCCATGGCTATTTAGAAACTCTTCCAAAAGTGAGCCTTAAACCTAGGATCCTGGCTCGACACGACAGTAGACCGGCACCCATAACCTGACAATCTCTCTAATGTACAACCCGTGAGAATTCCTCCAAAGGTGGAGGTCATCCGCACCGCTAAAAATGTGCCGACTTAGCTGAGCCTAGCCCACCATCACCCATACCGCATCATGCCTCCGCTGTCCAAAAGGGTCACAAAGTCTCATCTGTGGATGTGCTCCACTTCCACTCGCTACTTAAGGCCAGAGGCCCTCGCTTCGTGCTCACCCTTTACTTATCGGGCACTGAGACATCTTCGAACATAATCTCAACATGTCAGCTTCATCCCGCTCTAGTAATATCGGGCGATTTAAGATCACGCATACATCTTCGTGCCACTGATGCATAGAAATCTGAGAGTCATGGAAACTCCCCGAGACCCCATCTCAAATATGTCAATTAGGGAACCACAACCCGTCCCCTATATCGAAGACTACCATCTGTGTGGATGGCCCAACCTTCATCACCCGTACCTAATCCTTGATGGCCACTATCTTTGTATCCTGCTCCTGAGACTCAATCACCCTGCTCAGTAGGGATGGTGTAGCCACCAAACTCCCCAAAACACCTTGAGCTTGATCAAATGTAATCGCAGTCCGGTTTTCATCCCACAATCTCGACATCCGCCACTCGAAGCCACTCCATCCAAGACTTCTCGTGATCATAGTGCATCACCACTACATTTGCCTTTACCAGGATGGTAATGCAAAGGAGGTCATAATCCCCAGAAACCATCCACCGCTGCGGCCTCATGTCGAGGTTCCTGTGTGAAAATATACTCGACTGGTCCTAAAATACTTCAAACTGCTCACCATACAAATAGTGGCGCCATATCTTGAAGGCAAAGACAAAGGCTGCCAACTCTATGTCATGTGTGGGTACTTCCACTCAAGATTCTTTAACTACCGAGAACCATGTTACTACCTTCGATCGTGATCAAACGCGCATCCTAAATTGGCCCTTCGAGGCATCACAATACACTGCGGTAAATTTAATCCCCTTTCTGACTATCGAATAGGAGTCAAGTAAGACTCTTTCAATTTGAATGCCCTCTCACATGTGCTCTTCATTCCACTAACTCGACCAGCCCGAGTCAATCTCATACGGTCATGCAATGAGAGAAATCCCCAATGAACCTCTCAGAAGGCTCCCGCCTAACCCAAGAAACTATGTATCTCGAAGATCGACCCCCGCCCTCCTAACTCATAACATCTCGACCTTCCCGAGTCCATCGATACACCCGTGAGTCATACACCAGTGTGCCCTAGGAATCTCACCCCAGCAGCTTCGCACCGCACTTACCGAACTCGGGCGTATAACCCGATGCCCTCTGTAGCCTACACAACCTGCTGTTCCTCATGCTCCTCCTCAGAATAGGAGTAGACCAAGATGTTGTCCATAAAGACCACGACGAACTGATCTAAGTAGGGTTAGAACACCCTATGCATGAGATTTATGAACACCTTAGTACGTAACCCTGTTCAATTATCGATAGTCAATGCATAGTCGAAGGGTCTTGTCCTTCTTCTTTTCAAAGAGAACCGAAGCGCCCCATGGTGGAGTGCTCGGTCTAATGAAACCCTTGTCCAATAATTCATGTATCTGGACCTTGAGTTCTTACAACTCAACCGGTGCCATCCTATGCGGAGTCATAGAAATGGGCAATGTACTAGGGTGTAACTCAATACAGAAGTTTACATCCCTCTGCGAAGGTAATCCCTGTAACTCATCCGGAAAAACATCCTCATACTCGCAAACTACTTGAGGTAGATCCAAGTCCTATCTCACCTCATCCTCTAGGGTAAGGCTTGCTAGCCAACCCATTAATTGCCTGTGCCATCTGGAGTCATACACAATATGGGGTAGAACATCGTGCTTGTCCCCTTGAAACGTAACACGGATACCATCTTATGTGTAGGCTGTGGAATCCTCCACGTCGCGCAATCAATTTACCTAATTCTAAGTGTGTAACACCCCAAATTATAACCTCGACACTTTATAAATACGCTTATGATAATAAAAGTAAATGTATATTTTTATGCGATAAAATAATGCTAAAAATAAATTAAGCAAAAATATGGAATTATTACAAAAGTTAAGGGTAAATTGGTAAATTTCCAATTAAGGACCCAAAAGACATAAGAGGAAAAGATGATTTGTTAAAAGGAAATATGAATAAGTTGGTTTGCAAATAGAAGGGAATTGAGAGACCAAATAGAAAAATTGGAAACCTTGACCTAAAAAGGGGTATTAGACAAATAAGCCTCAAGAAATATCTCATTTTGCTGTTTGTCTTGCCAGGTAAACCTAAGAGAAGAAAGGAAAGGAGAAGAGAAGAGAAAAGAAAGAGAAGAAGAAGAAGGAAGAAAGGAAAAACAAGAAGGAGATTAAGGTATGGAATTTTAGTATGGAATTGTGTATGGAATGTTTGGAACTTTTGTATGGAATACTTAGTTGGAATTGTTTAGAACATGTATGGAATTCATGTTTGGGTTATGAATTTTTCCAACCAAATTCTTTGTCTATATGTAGGTTAAGAAAAACCCTAACTTATAAATGTGTTATATGGTTGTTTGGTTTGGTTGGGGTCCTCAATGGAGGAAAAATTTGTATAGAGAAAATGTTGGGTTTTAGAGGAGATAAGGCCTTTTTTAAAACCCATGTTTTTAGAGCCACACTCTGCCATCACTCATCCAAATTGAGTGATTCAAATTTCTGGGTAATCTAGACTTCTAGGAGAACAAATATCAATAAAATAAGTGTATCAAAATTTGGACCCCATTGGACCCAAAAATTCGTCAAAGTGAGGCTCGCTAGCCACTCCGTTCAATTCGATACGCTTTAGGTTACGAAATGCTTTCATTTACGCCATAAGTTGAGTTACACTCATCCAAATTGCATGATTCAAATTTCTGCATAAACTAGACTTCTAAGAAAACAAATCTCCTTGAAATAAGTGTATTCACCAACTCATCGACTTTAAAATTCACAAAGTAAGGAAACAATTTCGTCCCCTCAATCCGTCTCAAAACAATCCCTTGAACTGGAGTACTTCTGGTTGTTTAAATCATAACTTGAGTTATACTGCTCCAAATGAGGTGAATCAAATTTTGTACAAACTAGACATCCAGGAGAACAACTTTCATGAAGAAATTATGGTCAAATTATGTTTCTAACATTCCCAAAAAATTTTCAAATATAGGACACAATTCTATATTCTGTTCCTGAAAATTGTCCAGGAGCAGTTTGGAATGTTTAAATCATATCTCCCAAATTAAAAGTCCAAATGACATGATTTTTGAACCATAAGAAACTTAAGACATGGGGGTATATTGAGTTAGAAGATCACTTTCTCTAACCCGCGCATGTGGTCAAAATTGTAGCTCTAAAATGGACTTGGGAACCATTTCAACTATTCCCAAAATTGGTTATGGAAATTTAAATATATAAAGGTTTATATAATTTAGGCTAAGAGTATGAAATAATACCATGTGGCATTTATGACGCGATAACATGTGTTATGAAAGCTAAAGAGAATACACGATAATTTTTTGTATACTTAAAAGTACAGCTTAATGCTTATAAGAGATTATTTCGATAAATGACATCTCATAAGATATACGAGACAAGAGTTATTCATGTATATGAGATATCTTTTCTCGATATCAAAGATTGCTGGAGAAACATAATAAAACCGATCACTCGCTTTATGACCGGTCAGTTGGATAGGTAGGCATGTCATTTGCCGCACAACATATAGTTTACAAATACGAGGCCCCCGTTTACTCATGACATAGATCCAGTTAGACATTATATGCCCAAGCCAGGTCATACATAGAAATCACTGGTCCGTATAGTACAAGAGACTCTGTATATACGTTTCTTTCCCCAGATCCACTTCAAGGTATATGCGACAAATATGAAAGCAAATGACAAGAATATGCAAATTATTTGAATATGATAAATGACATTATATGACATGATATGAGAAGCATAGCACGACTATGTGATGACAAGGATATTGTGACAAGAACAAGAAAGGAAATGTATATGAACAATGATAAGTAAATATGAAGTATGTATATGCATGTGTTTAAAGTGTGTGATGATCCTGTCAGGGTCAGCCCACGAGTATTTATCTCCCACTCAAGCTATGTTTAGTGCAATGGTGTTTCATCCGTGTAGGTCTAGAAGAAGGAGCTAGAAGCTCTGACAATCCGTATCAAAGAACAGCAGTCATCATACTACTAGGTGCCAACCGAAACCCTATGGTATATTTTCAGATATGTATTTGCCTTGTAAACAATGTGTGTTTTTATACGTCAATACTTATTTGTTAGCTAATATATTTTGTAATCCACTGCTACAGAATATATTTCAAGTTAAATGTTTAACAAGATAGGAATGAACAAAGTTTTATAAGAAATGTTAATAAAGAGCACCTCATCCCAATGGGTGTCGAGTCTAGCATCAGCCAATTTAGTGGTATTAGAGCCTAAAGCCATGCTTCCGAAAAGCCATGCTTAGTGGCTCCTATAGAGTACATAAGAAAATTATGTTTTTAGTAATGTGTTGACCTGATGTGGATGTCCTTGTGTTTTTATAGATGTGATCAGCCCTCCGACCAACTCCACAGCAACCCAGAGAGGCAACTCCAGAGGATTATGGGTCGCTTGATCTTTCTCAATTCATTGTATGGAGAGAGTCATGCCTCAATGAGCTAAATGAAGCTCTCATGAGGATATCTCAGACATGGTCAGCATAAGTGATTGATAACTCAGCTCCTGATGACACATAAGAAGACATAATTATAGAATCTATGGGTCAAACATGGAAGAGTCCGACAAAGCCTAATTTCGTCGAAAAGTTGCAAAGAATTGTGGAGGAGGTAAGATGCCCTCCCGATCAAAGAGTGACATGTGCAGTTTCTCTATTGCAAACATGGGTCAAACATGGAAGAGTCTGATAAAGCTGAATTCTGGTTGGAAAAGCTGCAAAGAATTGTGGAGGAGGTAAGATGCCCTCCCGATCAAAGAGTGACATGCGGCAGCTTCTATCGCAAGGCGTTGGGCTTTTGGCGGATCGTGGAAGCCAGGTTTGAGAGTCCGAGGCTTCCATCCCATAATTACGGGAGTTTTCATTCAAAAGTTTAGGGCCAAATATGTCTCTGATATCTACAAGGAGACCAAGTGGAAGCAATTCTTGAATTTGAAGCAAAGGAACTTATCAGTGGCAGAATATGAGAAAACATTCAACCATCTTAGCAAGTACGCACCCAAATCAGTCCTCACTGAGGCATTTCGGTGTAGGCAGTTTGAGGATGGACTAAATGAGTCCATAAAAAGATATCCAGCTCTTGTGACAGTATTCTAGCAAGTAAATTTCTATAAGTTGGTTAAAGCGGCAATGAAAGCAGAGAAATCTGAGGCAAGCAGTGGAGAAAGATTGCAGAAGAGGAAGCTTTCTAGAGGAGGTTCTTCCTCCTCAGGTAAAAGAGCCAGAGAGTCCCAAACTGAGTCAGTACATAATTCCACCACAAGGGGAAGAAGACAAGGAAATACAGTAGTACCTAGTACTGGTAGAGGTGCTTCAGCGGGACCAGGAGAAACTCCAGAGTGCCCTCATAGCCATCGATGACATTTGAGAGTTTGCAGATTGTTGACAGGAGGGTGGTTTAAATGTGGAAGCACTGAACATTTTATGGCAAATTGTCCCAAAGAGTCAAGGGACAATAGGAATCCTTAGAGAAACAGCAGAGGGAGGTCTGTGGCACCACCGTCAACTCGAGATAGAGGTAGAGGGGCCCGAGCCATTATAGAAGAGACGAGCCTTGCGGTCTTAGCCGAGAGGCGGTAGATCGTCCTATGCGCTAGCTAGCATGAGCATATGCTATGAAGGCTCGTGGGGACCAGGATGCACCAGAAGTAATTGCTGGTATAATTTCTCTTTATGGTATTTAAATGCATGCATTGATAGACCCTGGATCTACTCATTCATATGTATGCATTGAGCATGTGTTAGATAAGATGTGACCGGTGGAAGCTATCCTTATGATATGCATGTAACCGGAGTCTTTTTAGGGTCTGATGTCGTGTGAATATGCAGGGAGTGTATAAGAGATTTCTATGGTGTTCATGATAGGGAATTTTTTGCTAATTTGATTGCTCTACCATTTTGTGAATTTGATTTGATTTTGGGAATGGATTGGTTGTCTAAACACCGGGCTATAATTAATTGTGATAAAAAGACAGTAGTGCTTAAATGTTTTGATTAGTCCGAAGTGATAGTACATGGTGTTCGGTCTGGCCTAATGTCCAATGTGATTTTAGCTATGCAAGCCCAACGATTGCTGAGAAAAGGATGTGAGGCCTTTTTGGCTTTGGTGCTTGACTTTAAAAGAGGTCAAATAGAATTGGAAAATATTCTGGTTGTGAAAGATTTTTCGGATGTGTTCCCCGAAGAGTTACTTGGTATTCCACCTAAAAGAGAAGTGGATTTATTTATTGAGATTTCACCGGGAACAAATCCTACTTCTAAGGCACCATATAGGATGGCTCCAATTGAGTTGAAAGAGTTAAAGATTCAACTACAAGAGCTTCTGGATAAAGGGTTTATTCGACCCAGTGTTTCTCCCTGGGGTGCACCTATTTTGTTCGTGAACAAGAAAGATGACACTCTACTGATGTGCATTGATTATCAGCAAATCAATAAGGTGACAGTGAAAAACAAATACCTATTGCCGAGAATTGAAGATCTCTTTGATCAGTTAAAAGGAGCGGGTGTCTTCTCAAAGATAGACCTGAGATCAAGGTATTATCAGCTAAGAGTGAAAGATGTTGATGTGCCGAAGACAACATTCAAAACTCGATATGGCCATTATGAGTTCTTAGTAATGCCATTTGGGTTGACTAATACACTGGCAGCATTCATGGATTTGATGAATAGGGTGTTTTGACCCTATTTAGATCAATTTCTCGTGGTCTTTATTGATGATATATTGGTATATTCCAGAGATGAGTAGGAGCATGAAGCTGACATTTTGAAAATGGTTCTGGTTTGAGAGAGAAAAAGTTGTATGCTAAGCTTAGCAAATGTGATTTTTGGTTAAAGAGTTTCATTCTAGGCCATGTGTGTATGTTGAGGGTATAGAATTTGACCTGCTAGATTGAAGTTTGTGGTGGTGGAAACCGCCCAAGTGAGAGTTTCTTGGGTGCAGCGAGGATATTATAGAAGATTTGTAGAGGGATTCTACTGTCATAGCTTAGCCAACTCACTAAATTACTCAAGAAAGGAGTAAAGTTTGAGTGGACGGATAAATGTCTAGATAGTTTTGAGCAATTAAAGGAAATGTTGGTTGAAACACTGATGTGGCCTTGTTCACCGGGTAAAGTATACTTTGTATAGTGATGCTTCAAGAATTGGTCTGGGTTGTGTGTTAATGCAAGATGGTAAAGTTGTGGCATATGCATCCAGACAAATGAAGCCACATGAACAGAATTATCCTACACATGATTTGGAATTGGTTGCGGTAGTATTTTCTTTGAAGATATGGCGACACTACTTATATGGTGAAAAATGTAGAATTTATACAGATCATAAAAGTCTCAAATATTTGTTAACGTAGAAGGAGCTTAATTTGAGACAACGGAGGTGGTTAGAGTTGTTCAAAGATTATGACTGTATAATAGACTACCACTTCGGAAAAGCTAATGTGGTAGCAGATGCCTTAAGTAGAAAGGCAATGACAGCTTTGTTAATACAGCGCAGTGAATGGAGAATAGTATATGATGGAGCTATATTAGCTTAATTAAAAGTGCAGCCTGTGTTAAAGAAAATGATTATAGATGCTCAGAAAAATGATGAAGAGATGCAGAAAAAGGTACAAATGGGCAGAGATGGTGATAAGACTGGGTTTTCAATAAAAGAAGAAAGAAGTTTGTATTTCGGAGACTGATATGCCCGGATGATAAAGAAATTTGAAAATTTGTCTTGAAATATAATACGGTATTACCATGCATCCTGGAGGTAATAAGATGTATCGAGTTTGAAATAAGCGATGCGGTGGAAAGGAATGAAAAGAGATGTGACAGAGTACGTGTCTAAATGTTTGATGTGTCAGCAAGTTAAAGCTGAACACCAAGTTCTTACAGGTTTGTTGAATCCCCTTCCAATTCCTCAATTTAAGTGGGATAACATTAGTATGGTTTTTGTGTCAAGTTTTCCCCTCACGCAACAAAAACATGACTCTGTCTGGGTGATTTTTGATAGGCTCACAAAGTCGGCCCATTTTATACCATTCAGGATTGACTATTCTATGGATCAATAGCTAAGTTATATGTGGATGAGATTGTGTGATTGCATGGTGTGCCGTCGTTTATTGTATCGGATAGAGATCCGCGATTTACATCTAGATTCTGGAAGGAATTACAGTTAGCCTTGGGAACTCGGCTTAATTTTAGTCTGACATTCCACGCAAACAGATAAGACGGTCGAGAGGTTGATTAGTGCTCGAAGATATGCTTCGGGGGATGTGTAATGGAGATTCACTAGAAGTTGGGATCAGTGTCTGGCAGATTCTCGATCCGACTAGATTAGCGAATCGAGGCCGGTTTGAGTGCGAGAAATATATGTGGGACTTCTTACTGTTTTTTTATCGAAACATATTTTCATAATATGATCATTTGTACTAATGAACTACCACCGGAGTGGTATCCATTAAAGTTGCCCACATATACTAAGTCCATTTACTTATACAAATTCATATCTAAAATAAACATCGAGAGATCGTGAGCAGTCTTTGTGACACCTATCTTTAAGAGATGGCGCATTCTTCGGTGTGAATATGCTGTCCTCTATCTCTTGGTACCTACACGGATTGAACACGTGCTAAGCTGCAGCTTAGTGGGAACATATAAACGATAACGACCAATAACAATAATCGCCATCACTATCTTTTACTTTTATATGCATATATCGAAAATCATTCTTGAGCTTCTAACTCATCTCATTTATACATGTAGATTTTGCCTTTTGATTCTATATCATTATCTTGTCGTATTACTTCCATGTATCATGTCTTTTACAAGTTTTCAATTCATATCTTCATGTATGTCATATTAGATCATATTCAAAACAAACTTATACTTATCTGATGGTAAAATCAGTATATCAAGTCATATTAAATACACATATGGAATTCAATCCAGTTAATACAATTCATATTAGACTCTTATCATTATCACGGCCGAAGCCATTAATCAACTCCCTTTAGAAATTACATTTCGTGATCTGGGATGCCCGTTAAATCCTTTTAGTTTTCGTTTTATTAATTTTCATTTCAAAGTGTCGCGACGAATCCCTACTTGGCCCGGTTGGCGGATCATTGGAGCCCGGTTTACTCAGTTTTCAATCATTGTTTATTCGTCTTATTAAATTTTTCTTTTCAAAAGTGTCGCGACCCGAATCCCGACTTGACCCGGTTGGCGGATCCAAGCTGGAGCCCGGTTTACTCCGACATTTTCAATTATCTTTCCAAAACATTTGTTTATGTTATTCCATTTTAGACTTTTTAATTACGCGAAAGCACTTCTTTTCGAGCAATCCCATAAACACTTATAATTCAAAAGACCCTTAACATTTACATTCATAAATGTTACAAAATGATGCCTTTTTACTATGTCGTGTAATGTAAGATACTTAAAAGCAATCTGATTTTTTATGTCATTTTAAACATCGGTTTGTGATTTCACATATAGCTATGAAATTCGACATTCACGACAGTTCATAGGGGAATCCTCACCATACGTTTGTCATTCGTTAGCAATGTGATTTCACACTCCAATTAATACCGTCTCACATATGGCTATAAAATTAGACATTCACGGCTTGATTTACTTGGGAATCACCCTTTTTGTTGTCATTATTAGCAATGTGATTTCGCATTTCAATTATTATTCGTCTCACATATGGCTATAAGTCGGCATTCACGACGAATTCACTTAGAGATCACCTTTGTTTATCATCTAACAGTAGCAATGTGATTTATTTAATTATTACCGTCTCACATATGGCTATAGAAGTCGGCATTAGCGTAGATTCACTTAGGGAATCCACATACTGTTTGTCATTGATGGCAATATTGATTTCGCATTCAATTATTATCGTCTCACGCGCTAGTAGAAATTAGGCATTCACGACAAGATTCACTTGAAATCACGCCTGTTTGTCATTCATTAGCAATGTGATTTCGCATTAGACAAATACGATTTACCTTCATGGCCAATTTGGTAGTGAATCCGTCCTGTCGGTCATTCAATGATACATTTCAAATCAATTTACTTTTATGCAGTAATTTGGCATATCGTTTCAAATACATGCACACATGCATACGTGTGACGAGACATTTCGAATAACAGAAATCATTCAAATCAATATATATATATATATATATATATATATATATATATATATATATATATATATATATATATATATATATATATATATATATATATATATATATATTTACAATTAGCATTCATAATCGATCACAATCGCATTTTGTCTTCATATCATTTATGTATGACAAACATTTCAAATAATAATCATTCAAATCAATATATATATGCTTATATATATATTTCACAATTAGCATTCATAACCGATCATAATCACATTTCAATTCCCGATATCACTTTATTATCTTTTTCAAAACATTTACTCAATCTATGTACACATTTCATATACTCATTTACGTATACTCGTTTATATACTCATTCACGTATACTCATTTATGTATACTCATTCATGTATTCACTCACGTATACTCATTCTTATACTCATTCATATGCTCATTTACGTATACTCGTTTCATTTGTTATCATTTTACGGTTGTAATGTGATAATAATAATATATCCTTAACCACATTGTAATGTTCATGACATATTGCCTCGCATGTTTCAATTCGTTTTCATTTTGTTTTGCCAATCATTTTCATGTTTCATGAACACATCTTCATTTTATTTTCTAATTTCCTTGTTTCATACCTATTCATATATGGCACTTCATATTCTGTGAAGTATGATGTATGTGGAATCACACCTCATTCATATATTGCCAATCCTCTATGTATCTACTTTACTTAGGAAATTGGAATCAATCCCGATCGGATCATCAGGCTAAAGTTATGGCATTTCATGCGAACTAGTCGATTTACGGATTACACTAGAAGCGGTTCGTATTACTAATTTTTCCGGGATCCTAACTTCATGTTTGACTCTAGGTCATTGTATTCTTTTAAAAGATAAGGTGCTAAGGGTTCTGTCCAACCGGAATCACCCAATTCGAGCAGAAACTCAAGTTACGTCAGAAACAACCGATTTACTCACATGTTGAAAATTTCAGGAACGGTGGCTTGCACATGGCCCCACTTTGAGTGAATTTTAGGCCACTTATGATCATAATTTGGCGATGCCTATTTTAAGTTTTGTTCTCCTTGAAGTCTATTTTACGTAGCCGCCAGATCCTCGAATCAGGATAGAAATGAGCAAGTTATGGCGAAATCTGGCTGGTCGAGCGGGAAGCGGATCGGGGTGTACCGGTACATGTCTAACATGTACCGGTACATGTTAATAAAACGACCCACACAAGATGTACGGTACATGTTCAGGGTGTGCCGGTACATGTCACGAAAAATGTCCGAGGAATGTGTATTTTTTCTCCCATTTTTTCCATATTTTTTGATACCCGATTCAATTCTATACTTCATATACACCTTAAAACCATTTCAAATTCGTACCATAATCTCTTTTCTACTCAAATCAGCATCATTCAATACATATCACCATCAAAACACCATGATTTTCTCCAAAATAACTCTAGTCGTTACTTATTGCCTGACCAAATACAGATTTATTAGGGTTGTTCTAACCCGACTCCTTTAGCACACCCTCTTAATCCATAAATCCAACCTCAAAGGGAGGATTCCATGTTTTCTTGTACATTTGGGGTTTACCATATTTAGTTTGGGTAAATCCTATCAAATACGAATCAAATATAATGAGACTCATATTTGGATTGACTTCTGAACCAGGCTGATCACAAACCACTAATCATACATTGGCATAACAAAGTCTACTAAGAGTCCAAAGTTCCATTCAAAAATCAAAGTTCCGCCTTTTGCTTGATCTTGGCTTCTCCTTCTTGTTCCTCTTCCTCTTCTCTTCTCCTCCTCCTTCACGATTTTTTTTTCTCATCAGCCAAATGAGACCCGACTTTGGTCTTTTTAAAACCCATGTTTGCTAAGGCCATGTTTGGCCCTCAAATAAAACCCATTTTGGGTTAACTTTCTTTATTTGCTAAGCCTGCTCCTTCTATTTTTAATTAAATTTTCCTTTATTTCAATTTGGCCTCAAATCTTCTTAATCCATGTCTTTTTGGCCCCCTTTTTGGACAAATTACAATTTTGTCCTTAAGTTTTGTAACTTTCCGGGTCTCGTTTCGTGGTTCGCATTTAACTCACGAAACAATCAAATTATACTTCTGAAAATACCCAAAACAAGTCGAAAACTCTTAGGGTATATTTGAAGTTATATGTCAATTATATTCATTGATGAGAATTTCCTATGTGATTATCAATCAAGCATTGTCATGGCACCACCATAGACTGTATGGTCGGTCTTAGGAACTCTGTGTGTTGGACATAATTAAATGAGTATAAAGTGATTGGTCCAGACATAGTAAAAGATACAAAAGCAAAAGTTCAGGTTATTTGGCAAAGGTTAAAGGCTGCTAGTGATCGATAAAAGTCATATGCCGATTTGAAAAGGAAGGACATTGAATATAAAGTGGGTGATAAAGTGTTCTTAAAAGTATCACCGTTGAGGAAAATTTTACGGTTTGGTAAGAAGGGCAAGTTGAGTCCGAGGTTCATAGGGCCATATGAGATTTTGGAACAAATTGGCCTTGTGGCATATCGTTTGGCACTCCCTCCGGAGTTGTCCAAATTGCATAATGTGTTAAATGTGTTGATGCTTCGGAGATTCCGCTTTGATGAGTCACACATACTACCAGTGTAAGAGATACAAGTACAGGAGGATTTGTCATATGATGAAGAGTCAAAGGCTATTTTGACTCGAGAGGTGAAGCAGTTGCGGAACAAACAAGTACCGTTAGTGAAAGTGCTCTGGCAACACCATGGCAGAGAAGAAGCTACTTGGGAGCCAGAAATAACTATGAGAGCACAGTATCTGCAACTCTTCGAATCAGGTATCAATTTCGAGGATGAAATTCTTTTAAAGGGGGGGGAGAGTTATAACACCCAAAATTATACCCTGATAGTTGTATGACAGGTTTAGGGTATAATAAAAGTAAATGTATATTTTTCTAGAATAAAATAATGCTAAAAATAAATTAACCAAAAATTCGGAATTAATACAAGAGTTAAGGATAAATTGGTAAATTTCCAATTAAGGACCCAAAAGACATAAGAGGAAAAGATGATTTGTTAAAAGGAAATATGAATAAGTTAGTTTGCAAATAGAGAGAGGTGAGGACAAATAGCAAATGGAAACATTGACCCAAAGGGGTATTGAACCATGAGCCTCGAGAAATATCTCATTTTGCTTTTTGGCTTTGTCTTGGCTAGGGCAAACTGGAAGAGAAGAGAGGAGAGGAGAAGAGAAGAGAAAAGAAAGAGAAGAAGAAGAAGGAAGAAAGGAAGAAGAAGAAGGAGATTAATGTATGGAATTTTAGTATGGAATTGTGTATGGAATATTTGGAACTTTTGTATGGAATACTTGGTTGGAATTGTTTAGAACATGTATGGAATTCATGTTTGGGTTAGGAATTTTTCCAACCAAATTCTTTGTCTCTATGTAGGTTAGGAAAAACCCTAACTTATAAATGTGTTATATGGTTGTTTGGTTTGGTTGGGGTCCTCAATGGAGGAAAATTTTGTATAGAGAAAATGTTGGATTTTAAGGGAGATGTTGTCCGTTTTTTTTGAACCCATGTTTTTGTTTTGGCCATAACTTGGCCATAACTCTTCCAAATTGAGTGATTCAAATACATGGGTAAACTAGACTTCTAGGAGAACAAATATCACTGAAATAAATATATTCAAATTTGGATTTGTGAACCCAAAGTCGTTAAAGTGAGGCTCCCATTTTGGTCAATTACGGTTTCAATTAGATACAGTTTGGGTTCCAGACAGTTTGGTATTTAGGCAATAAGTTGAGTTTCACTCATCCAAATTGCATGATTCAAATTTTTAGGTAAACTAGACTTCTAGGAAAACAAATCGAGCAATTCTATTTACACCACTTTCATTTCTCTCTACACCCCATTAGAGACACACCCCCATGTTTATGTTTACTCTCTAATGGGGTGTAGAGAGAAATGAAAGGGGTGCAAATAGAATTTCTCAAACAAATCTCCCTGAAATAAGTATATCCAAAATTGGACCCCATTGGACCCAGAAAATTCGTCAAAGTAAGGAAACAATTATGTCCTTGAAATCTGTCTCAAAACAGTCCCTTGAACTTGAGTAATTCTGGTTGTTTAAATCATAACGTGAGTTATACTGGTCCAAATGAGGTGAATCAAATTTCTGTACAAACTAGACATCCGGGAGAACAACTTTCGTGAAGAAATTATGGTTAAATTATGTCTCTAACATTCCCAGAAAATTTTCAAATATAGGACACAATTCCATACTTTGTTCCTGGAAATTGTCCAGGAGCAGTTTGGAATGTTTAGACCATATCTCCCAAATTAAAAGTCAAAATGACATGATGTTTGAACCATAAGAAACTTAAGACATAGGGATATATTAAGGTAGAAGATCACTTTCTCTAATAATCCCGTTTATAGGGTCAAAATTGTAGTAAAAAATGGACTTGGGAATTACCTCGAACTGTTCAGGCAAAATTGGTTATGGAAATTGAAATTATATAAAGGTTATATAATTGTATTGTTATATGAAATAATGCATCATAGTAATATGATCATGATAACATGTGTTATGAAAGTTAAAGAGAATACACGTATAATTTTGTTATATGAAAAGTCTGGAGTTAAATGCTTATAAGAGATTATTTGATAATGAATATCTCATAAGTATACATGATATCAGTAGTTATTCATGTATATGAGATATCTTTTTCTAATACTTGAAAGATTGTTGAGAAAACATAATAAAACTGATTGCTTGCTTATGACCGGGTCGTTAGATATGTAGACATGCCTATAGGGGTATAGTTGCTGCAGCATACAGTTTATAGATATTGAGGCCCAGTTTAGGTCGATGACATAGATCCGTTTGGATCATTATAGCGGCCCCGTTTGGGTCATATAGATAGAAATCACTGTCTGTATAGTGATAGTACATTCGGGTACATACAGTTCTTTCCTGTATCCACTTCTAAGGTATATGCAGGCATGAAACATAAAAGCAAATGACAAGAATATGTAAATTATTTGAATATGATAAATGACATTATATGACATGATATGAGAAGCATAGCACTGCTATGTGATGACAAGGATACTATGACAAGAACAAGAAAGGAAATGTATATGAACAATGATAAGTAAATATGAAGTATGTATATGCATGTGTTTAAAGTGTGATGATCCTTATTAGGGGATGTTCACGAGTATTTATTCCCACTAAGCTATAAGTTTAGCATGGGTGTTTCATCCGTGTAGGTACAAAAGAAGAACTAGAAGCCCGGACAATCTGCATCAGCAACAAAGGTCAACACAATACTAGGTGCCCACTGAAAACCTCTATGGTATATTTTATATATGTATTTGTTTTTGTAAACAATGTAAAGTTTTTATATGTTGAACACTTCCATTTATGGGTTTGAATATTTTGTAATCCATTTCTTCTGAGAATATATTTCCAAGTTAAATGTTTAACGGTATAGAATGAACGAGTTTATAGTAAACAAGAATAAAGAAAAAAAAAGACTTTGGCGACAGGGTGCTAGGAGTTGGGCGTCTGCAGGTGTTCCGTCAACTAGTCCATCCTAAGGATGACATCAAACTCATACATGTCCATGACCCTCAGGTCCATAGTGAGTAGAATCCCGGAGATCTCTAACTCTCAACCCCGACATATCAGATCCACACTCACCTTAGTTCCTAGAGAAGAGCTTATATACAACGGATTTTTCAAGGTCTCAACCTCTAAGCCCAATTCTTCACACATGATGCAACAATAAATGAATGGGATGCACCAGAATCAAACAATATCCTCGCACATAGGCGAGATAGCAAAAACATAACCTGTATAACTGACTAATCCGCTGGCTCAGTCGGTGGTACAACTGCATAGATACGCCCCTGGGTCCCTAAAGTCCCGGCCTGTGAGCCATGTTCCCGACCTCGACCCATACTCTGGCCTCTCTGACTTGCCTCTGACATGATAGGTGCTTGTGCCGCACTCTGAGGCTGACATTAGTTCCTCTGGACCATGCTGATTAGTGCTTAAAAAGTGCTATTTTGAGTCCTGTTTATTGTAGGTTTTGAGCACTTTTTGTGTACTAATCAGCGTAATTAACCCAATTGGCACATTAAGGTCCCGGCTATACTCACGATTGCATTTGTGGCCTTTTTGTAGTTTTACCAAGATAATCATCTTAGAATTATCGGTCGATTAACCGCGAAGAGCCGATTTGAACTCATCATTGCAGATAAGATCCCAAAAGGTAAGAAGAGCAAAAAGTGAAAAAAATGGAGCACTGTAGGAATTTTTCAGGGTTGCGAACTACAGAATTTTGCAGGTTGCGAAAGCTTTTCCTACTGCCATTGTTCACCTCCTGCACTGTTCACATTTCCTGCTTTTTGACATTTTGACCTTTTTGTTACATTTTTTTGTTTCTTCCCAATTTGTCCCTTGTAATAGCTTTTGCTTTTGGTTTTTTTTTGTTGGTATTTTGTAAAGGGGGTTTGGCTATAAAGGGGGTTTGTAAAGGGTCTCACTTTCTCTCCTTTTCTCTCATTTTCTGGGTAGCCAAACACCCTCCGAGGATGACAACTCTGAGGATGAGTGGCTAAAACTCTTTCTTCCTTGAAGAGGAAGGTTATCGGGCAAGGGATCTGGGTGTAACAAGGAGTTCTCATGTTCTCAACGCAGGTATTCACTGTTGTTTTTGTGCCTCTTTTTAACCCTAGGTTTAAATCCCTTGGATGCATCTTGAATAACCAGTATTTGACAACCTTTTAGGGTTCAATGGATGCTTATTGCTAGATCCACTGAGATTCATTAATTGCCATTTATGAGTTATGATAAGTTGGGTCAAGGAGATATGTCTTTAATGTTTGAGGCCATTAATGTTCAGTAAATGCTATTTTCAAAAGGAAAATGATCAGAGGTCCAGTTTTTATAGCTAAATGAAGATCCGGTTCAGGATATGACTATAGTTCATCCTCCCCAACGCGAGGAAAAAGGTCGAGGACCCCTCAGTTACCTCTAGAGCCCAATGACCAGTAACCTAACACTTCAAGGAGCCTTCTTTTATATTTTATTTCATTTCATTTTCAGTTTCCAAACATCAAAACCCACTGTTTTCATCGAACCTTAAAATCCAAATTAAATTCACCCATTATAACTTTACTGTAAATCATTTGTGCGAAGAAAACCCATCCTTGAGTTCGACCCTAGAGCCGCTATACTACAGTAGCTAAGCTACAACAGTAGGAGGTATAGGTTTACAAATTTTGGGTTCGGAGCTGCCTAACTACACGTTTACGTGTGAATCAAATGGCGTCGTTGCCGGGGATGGTGCCTAAGTGCAAATGATGACCTGATGAACAGTTATGATCCTCATCACAAGATCTGGTGAATTTCTTTTATCATTTTTCTTCCTGTATATATTTTCTTTGTTAGTGTAGTTTGAGTTCACGGTTTATTTTTTTAGGTAGCTTTAACCCTTTATAGGTAGGGCCCCATTTCTTGGTCGTTGGGTGTTGCACTGTGTATTTTCTTCTGAGGAATCTATGTTCCAGTGGGTAAGGAATTCTGAGGGCAGGTTGATCAAAGTCAGTGTTCTACAAGACTCCAATGCTGAATTGAATATTATTTTGAACCTAATGGAACACCTAGAGGAAGGGCGAGTCGACACAGTGGAGGAAATCCAAGCACATATAGGTCCATGAGGACTATGAGACCCTCCTGAGATGAGTGCCTTCATGCAGGGTGCCTCCAACAACTGCACCATATGGAAATGCTTACAACCCAAGTTGGAGGGACTACCTAAATCCTTCAGGGGGATCAGAACCTTTGCAATATGCACCTTCTGCACATTCACAGTATACTTCTTCACCTCAGCCTCAACCACCACAGCCAACCTCTCCAGTTGAGCGAGCCATTCTAAACCTTACCAAGCTGGTGGGTGACTTTATGGAAGAGCAGAAGACATTCAACGCCCAATTAAGTCAAAGAATTCATACTGTGGAGAACTCTCTGAACTAAAAATTAGATGGGCTTCAAGTGAAATGGATCGGAGATTTGACCTTTGTGGTACTCCGTTTCAAGGCTCACCAATCAACGACATGTTCACTTAGAAAGTGAATCGGAAGAGTGCTGTTGACACCACAATGGAGGAGCAATGTAAATAAGCGACAAAATGAAGCATTCTCCATTGCGGCGGAAGAGGCAGTGGAAAGGAAGCGGGGAAGAGCCCCAGCATGTGTGATCCCCATAAATTTGGATCCTAGTGCCTTGTCAACCCAAAAAGCGACCCACTTGCCAGTCCACATCACGCCTACAAGCTGCCACATGCAGCACTTGGAAACACTACTAAGGCCATCCCATCTCCTTTATCTTTTGCAAAACTTTAGGATGTTAGTGGCCTCTGTTCAAACCTTTGCTACTACATCAAAGACATTGGCAGCTGCTCATGTTGCATGTACGATGGATGGTTCGGTCTTGGTTGATTTGGAGCACGAACCTCGGCGTTTCTACAAGCTCCACCGGTTTAATGACCTTCAAAGGCTTGAAGCGGTTTTGAGCTCGGTTTACTTTTGTTCACAATTTTTACGCTTTATTTTATTTTGGTTTATTTAGTTTTTATCTTTAGATTTCCTCAAATTTTAATTTAATCTTTATTTCTAGCTTATTTTTTATTTTTTTGCATATTTTCTAATTTTTCCTGTGTTTATTTTTGCAGTTTGGGTCAAATTTTGAAGTAGGAGAGATGCAGGAGTAAAAGAGCAAAACCTAGCAATTTTTGCAAGGGTTGCAAAATTTCACAATCCCTATGAAAATGGAAATTTCACAACTGTGTGCGAACAGTTGCGAAATTTCGCAAAAGTACTGTAGCAGTGCGTATGGAGGAACTAGCAGAAGAAGACAAAAACAGTAACAGTGTTTAAAAAAAAAATTATTATTATTATTATTTAATCTTATATATTTATTAAAAAAAAATTTGCACGGTTGAGCAATTTCGCGGGTTAATTTTCATAACCTCCGGTTCATTAGCTGATTTTGTTTGGACCATAACTTTTTCATCCGAACTCCGTTTTAGGTAATCTTAGTACCTTTGGAAATCTTAGAGAGTGTAAAATCTAAATCTATCCAGAAAGAACACTTTTGAAATTTTTATAAAGGCAAAATTTTCAAAATGCTCCAACTGGTCACTTTTTTTCTCTCTTTTCTTCTTCTAACTTGTTCATTTGAAGCCCGAATGGAGTGAATAAGGTCTCGGTGGAAAGCTTGCGAAGTCTCCTATCCAAAAACGGGTACATCTCATCAAGGAGGTAACACTTCCTTCCTAAATTTCCAATCCAAGCCCCATTGCGGACAATGAGACATTTGGTTGGGGGGAGAGTTAGCGAAGGAAGTGACATTTATTTTGTGTTTGTTTCCATTTTGAGCAAGCTTATTTTGTTAAGTTTAATGACTTGCTATTTAGTTTCCTTTGGTATAGTTGTTTGTTTTATTTGTGAAGCTATTAGTTTGTTTTTGAAAAGCTGAAAATTTAGTCACATTTATTTTTATACATACTATACAGCTCACTTTTTCAACTCTAAAATTGCACCCATTTTTTTTTTTGTGTTTTTAACTGAGTTTGAAAAATTGGAAACTTTGTCTAATTCTTTTGATGTTAGATTAGTTCCATGCATAGAGTGGTGGATGATCGGTTGAATTTTGGTCACTTTCAACCTTGCCACCCTCTAGCTAACCACCTACTTGTGCACATTAGGTTTGACGATGGTGAAGAAGCGCCTAACCTCCTGAAATTTGCAAAACCTACCCTAGTTTGACTACTTTTAATAGGTTAAGGACCCCGTGAAAAGAAGGTCGATATGTCTTCCAAAAGCTAAAAGAAGTGGAAAGAAAAGAAAAAAAGAAAAAGAAAGAAAATTGGCGCTTTGCATTGAAACCCGAGCACGGTTCGAGGGTATATGGCGAGAATCTTTAAAACTGGTGCCTTAAACGGCCAGTTTAGGGTCACGACTTTGTGCTCGCTACATGGGTGGATGGGTGAGGTTTAACAAATTGTAGGTGCTAGAGTCTTGAAATCATTCAAAGTCCGGGGTGAAACCTGAAGAGTTAGTGGTCGAAAGATCCTTATGACTTGGTGCCCTAAGCCTTAATTGGTTGGGAGTCATCGATAGATCCCCGTTACATGGACTTTGGTGAGGTTGATTCCTCAACATTGCACCCCTACAACACAAAAAGAGTTGTGGAATAATAGTGGGTCCTGATCTATTTAGGTTGGTTAGTGTCCTAGGTGGAGGCGTGTAAGCTGGTTGGGAGAGTGCGGTTTAGCGGTTTATTGTTGAAGCTGATCAAACAAACACTTAGGTTTTGGTGAAGTCTAGTTGATTCACCCGAGGGAGGCTTTTTTGATACTCGATTAGTATGGCATTTATTCTCTCGAGATAGTCATTGGGCCCAGGGGTTTCGTGATTCTCATTGAGGGTTAGGCATTACTCGTTCACGCCCTTGTAAATACCATTTTGTAAACATAATTTTGATATTGTTTGTTTGTCTTTCTTTCTTTCTTTCATTCTTCAGGGACTAGCGATGTGTAGGTTCTAGGGGTGTGATTAGTGCTCCGAGTGCTATTTTGAATATTTATTCTGGGATTTCGAGCACTTTTTATTATGTAATAAGCATAATTAACCCGATTGGCACATTAAGGTCTAAGTATACTATTGATAAGCATTTGTAGCTATTTTGTAATTTTCTTGAGATAATTAGGCGAAATTATAGAGTCAATTCAAACACGAAGAACTTGAGGTGAACTCATACGTTCGCAGATCGGATCGAGGAAAGAATGAAAAAAATTGAAAAAGTGAACATACGAATTTTGCGAGGTTTTACATTCGCAGCTTTGTAGAGATTTAGCGAGTTCGCATTCGCATCCTATGGCTCCCTGCTTTGCCATTGTTCACCTCCTGCACTGTTCACATTTCCTGCTTTTTAACGTTTTGACCTTTTTGTTACATTTTTTTGTTTCTTCCCAATTTGTCCCTTGTAATAGCTTTTGCTTTTGTTTTTGGTATTTGTAAAGTTTAGGTATAAAGCCCCGAGCAAGCAACGTAATCAATCCTCCTTCATTAATAAAATTTCTTTTTGGCGGGAAGCTTTCAGCTCTCTCGCCTCTTTTCTTTTTCTCTCACTTGCTCTCATTTTCTCTCATTTTCTGGGTAACTTGAACACCCTCCAGGATGTATTTCGGATAAGTGGTAACCACCTCTTCCTTGAAGAGGAAGGTTATCGAGCAAGGGATGCAGGTGTAACGAGGGGAGTTCTCATGTTTTAAACCACGAATTATTCACTATTGTTTTGTGCCTCTTTTTAACCCTGAGTTTAAATCCAGCGGGCGCATCTTGAATGACCCGATGTTGTGATCACCCAGGGTTCGATGGATGCTTATTGCTCGATCCATGGGATTATTCAGTACCATTTATGAGTTATTGTAAGTTGGGTGAGAGATATATCTTATCATTTTGAGGCCATTAATGTTCGGTAAATGCTATTTTCAAGGAAATGATTAGAGTCCGAGTTTTATAGTTAAATGAAGATCGATTCGAGATGATATAGATTGTCCTCTGACGTGAAAAGACGAGGACCCCTCGGTACACTCTAGAGCCCAAAGACCAGTAACCTAACACTTCAAGGAGCCTTCTTTTATATTTTATTTCATTTCATTTTCCGTTTCCAAACATCAAAACCCACTGTTTTCATCAAACCTTAAAATCCAAATTAAATTCACCAATTAGAACTTCACTGTAAATCATTTGTGCGAAGAAAACCCATCCCTGAGTTCGACCCTAGAGCCGCTATACTGCAGTAGCTAGGCTACAGTAGTAGGAGGTATAGGTTTACAAATTTTGTTGGTTGGCGCCTAGCTACGTTCACGTCGAGAATCACATCTTCAGGGTA
The DNA here is from genome assembly GCA_016808115.1 of Tetrastigma voinierianum. NCBI lineage: Eukaryota > Viridiplantae > Streptophyta > Magnoliopsida > Vitales > Vitaceae > Tetrastigma > Tetrastigma voinierianum. Next base: position 1,085,882 of record JAEQBH010003196.1, read on the forward strand.
AAGGAACATCTTTAACGTCGTACCGTCCCGCATTGATGGGATTGGGTGTCCGTAGCCTTGGGATCCCTACCTCTTCGGGCAATCTCGTCTCATATGCCCAGGCTTGGCAATGGAAACATGTCATCAGTCCTGATTGGCTAGGAGCCTTGATATGACCTTGGCCTTGATAGTCGCAGCCCTGTCCTTGAAACCCTCGTGAACTAGAAGCCTTCAGCTTCTTTCCCGAACTAGAAGAAGGTTGACCCTCCTTCCTTTTGTCACTGACACCCTTGTCTTGGATGGTCTATGCATCGTCTATCTCTCTCTCTGTGGCCATAGTTGTCCTGACCATAGAGTCCATATCTTGTAGGAGGAATCCTATAATCTTGCCTCGGATGGACAACTTCAGACCATCCTCAAACTTCCTCACCTTAGCCATGTCTGTGGCCACATAATCGTCAGCAAAACGGGTTAACTCTATGAACTTAGCCACGTATTCCATCACTGTCATTGTTCCTTACTTTAGCTCTAGGAACTCCCATGCCTTTGCATGTCTAGCAGTTGCTGGAAAATATTTGCTCATGAAGAGCTCATGGGACTCTGCCAAAGTCATTGCTTCTAAGTCCCTTGAGGTCTTGACCCAATCCCACCATACTTGGGATTAACCCTCTAGCTGGCTGCTAGTCTAATCTTTATCGCATCGGAGGTGATTTCCATAGCCTCGAATATCTTCTCAATCTGTCTGAACTAATGGTCAGCCACCATCAGATCCCCTCATCCCGTGAATGTTGGAGGATGATGTGCCTTAAACTTCTAGAGGTTATTTGACCATCCACGATGACTACTAACTTTGTGCAATACTAGTAAGCGGGGCCTGGCCTCATAAAGGCCTGTTTGGTTAAAAGCGGTGATGGTTGGATATCGCCCCGTGGACGACCTCTACGTCCTCATCCTCGACTTACCATCTACACATGTCAAATGACAATGGGGTTATCAAATTTCTATTTCAGTCTAACTAGTAGTGCACATGCCAACCAATAATAGACTTTATCATCTTGAACTACACAGTTCAGCCCTTTTTTATTAGTGGTACAAAATGCCAAACACTAATACAATTTAATTAAATTCCTGAACTATCATGCTCAGTTTGTTTTTCCGAACCCCTAAGGTTATGTTTTCTAACCCTAGTGTTCCATATAAAATCTACCATGTATAATGTTCACACAAGTCATCACACATGTCACACATCATGTTAAGTACAAAACACGCAACACACCACAATGCATGATCTAGACCCATGCCCTTTAATCCCTAGGCAATCACATGCCTATGTTCTGAAGTACAAACTACGACACCAGAACTCAGTGAATCTAACAACCTAGACCCATATCCATCAGCCCTAGGTATTTGTATACCTACGCTCTGATACCAAGTTGTGACGCCCTAAATCCCGGGGGTCTTTTTTTTTTTTTTCGTCACTACCCAAGTCTGTCGTGACATAATTCCTTTATCGAGCGCACGTCTCACACACGCCTGTGCCTCGGCTTCGTGGCGCACGCCTGCAGCCGCTATCGCCGCGTGCCTGTGCCTTGTCTGCGGAGCGCCTAGAGCTGCTGCTGACTCGCGCCTAGGCCCCGTCGCGCCAACCTCAGTTACGGCCAGGCCATGTCGCGACACAACCTCCATGTCAAGACCCAAACTCAGTTGCGACCTAGAATATCAAGTCACGACATAGGAACCTCCTCCCATGACCAAGCTCTGTCGTGACATGAAATTATTTGTTGCGACAATGAGCCTTTCTACAACGACCAACCCTTGTCGCAACATAAAACTCAGATACATGTACATAACTCTTCGCCTTGATGATCTTCTCTCGCTCTGACAAGGAAAATCCCGCCGCGACCTAAGAACCCTCGCTAAGACCCAATCCCGCCGCTACAGAAACCACCGCCGCGACACTATCATAACAGAGAACCCGAAATCCTGTCGCAACAAGGAAAGCCATGTTGCGACATTTCCATAGCTTATCATCTGAGACGATGTGGGTGCCAGCCTTGGCTCGCTTAGCTCTATCGTGGGTGATAGAGCGCTGGCTGTGGGCGATGTGAGCGCCTATCGCGCGGGCTGCCCCGCAATGGTATAACAAAGCCCTTTTGTATTATTCCTCGTGGATAGAACCTTATGTCAAGTGACATAGAAAGCTCCTACATCTAACACCTTCTATCGCAACATAGAAAAATTCTATTACGACACAAGTTCTGCATTAATAGTTATTCTCCGTTGTAACACAAAAATCTCTGTTGCGACAATAAACCCTTCTAGCAGTAGTGAACTATGTCGCGACATCCTTTTTTCTCTGTCGTGACATAAACTTCCCTTATCAAGACCAAACCCCTATCACGACATGAAAACGATGTCATGACTTCCAGAAACTTCGCCTCGACGATTTTCTCCTCCGCCGCGACAAGGAAAGTTCGTCGCGACCTAGAAATCCCCAACCAAGACCAAACCTACCGCAACATGACCTCGCCGCGGATCGTCTCGACGCAACACGTAAAACCTCTCACTGCACATTGTCACGACAGAGAACCTGGGTGAGTCTCTGTGTCGCAACAAAGAAACGCCATGTTACGACGTTTTCTATAGCTTAAAATCGAGAACCATGTCGCGACATAAGGAAACCCATGTCACGACATAGAGCCAGGAGGCTCTATTGCGACCCAAACCTGTAGAAAAGAACTCTGTCATGACTAAGAATCCCCTATCGTGACCTAAAACCAGTAGTAGCCTGTTCTTCGCATTTCCTGCACTCTGTCGCGACCCAAACATGCAGTAGCCTGTTTTAAGCATGTTTTGCATTTCCAACCCTTTTTCAAAACACCATAAGTTCCAATTCCAGTAGCATTTTCATTACAAAACTACCAAAAACTTGGGAAAAAAATTGCTAGACTACATAAATCATACAAAAATGAGTTTTATTACAACTCTTTCTCATTACATATACAGAAACTAGGTTTTCTACCCAAAATTTAACAGAAACTGGATAAATGTCCAGAATTTTACTAAATACATGAATAAGCCATAATCTAACCCTTTTTCACAACTAAGATCTTGGATGTGTTTCATCCCCCGGTGTACCTCCAGTACCTGAAAATATTTTCCAACGAGGGAGTGAGCAATGCCCAGTAGAGGAATTCTCCTACAAGGGCTACTCCCCACCTAAGTGCATATGAGATGGCAAACACACACACATTCAAGTAAAAATATGCGCATTCCTACTCAAATGTCTACATGCCATGCCCCGTGTCTCGAGTCCTCACCGACTCCCTCACACATGCATTTTTCATGTATGAAAAAACTGTTTTCAAAACAAAAGATTTTTGTTTTTGAAAACTCATTGGACAATTCCGATATGGTATTAGACTGACTCGATATGTTATTGGACATCCTCCAATAAGATTTGTTCAAAAATCATGCCATGCACTCACACCCGTTTCACGCGATGTCCCCGTGCATATGAAATGCGGAATGCCATTTCATGGCAATTCATGTTACATGCAAGATGAGTACTACATGCAACGACTCAACCAAATCATGGATATATAATTTCTACATATAATTCCTGTCAAGTACCATCTCAACGTCAATATATCATATAAGCATATATTAACACTGATTTTCTGCATTAACATATTATTCATTTTTTCACTTGCGTAACACATAAAAGCAGCTGCTTGATTAATGCCAGTTTGAAATTCGATCCGGTGCCAGCTTGATCCCTAAGAAGATTCCAATGTTCAGTCCCAAAATTTTGAAATTGAACTGCACGGCCACTCACGGCCCCAAAGAACCCTATGTCATTAAATGACTCTTAGACCAAGAATAACCAAAGTAGAAGAAAAACCCCTACCTCTTGGAGTTTGGCGAAAACCCCAGATTCTTGTACCTACGCGAAGCTCTCATCGCGTAGATGAACTTTGCCTCTTACTCGGCGAACCAACGGCGTCTAAGTAAATTTTAGAGAGAAGGTAGAGCTTCTCACTCCACTTTCCTTCTTCTTTCTTTTCTTTTCTTTCTTTTTCTTTTCCTCCTTTTCCCTTCTCTCTCACCGAATCTGATCCAACTTGATTCAAGTGGGAAATTTCCTCCCACCTTCCTCTTTGCCACATGTCCCTTCCTCATTTTTTTCTTTATTTATTTTCTTTTTTTTTGCTTTTCCTTTCTCTCACCTTATCCAAAGACTCAGATTTCCTTTCTCTAGGGATGTGATACATGGCCTCCATGGGTCACCCCTTAGACTTTCCTTTTTTGTTTTGACTTAACTCTCCACATATTACATGTCTTAACGTGAGCCATGGATATTTTCCTTTTTACTATTCATGTGACATGTGTCACATGGACACATGCATTAAGTGGCAATTGCCTGTCCATATGGCTCTCATGCCATGTGCACCCCTCACAAGCTACCATGTGGCAGCTACATGGTCATACTATGTGGCACCACTCCTTGTGTCATTTGACACCCGATACCTCGAAAAACGTGAAATTCCGATTGTTTCGGAATTCGAAGAAATTTGACTGGATAAATAGATTTCGTGAGACGATTCCAATTGTGAAGTCTAGTTCATCATCCGAGATTTAGAAAAATTCCAGGTTTTCAACCTGTACTAGTACATAAATTATCGTCTTGCCATTTTTCAAAAAAATTGAATTTTTCCCAGGTTTTACAAGTTTCTTTTTCTATTACTTGTTTTTCTTCTTTTATTTTTCTTTTTCCTTCTAATTCCAAATATTGTTCTAACAAATTTTCATCTAAACTTCATTTTTCTATATTTTCCTTTTTTATTATTCTTTCTGGATATTTTCTAAATATTATTTGTTCTACTATTTTTCCCGGAGTTTCTTTAACGTATTTTGGGTCTTTTCATATACTTATAAGAGTATTTTGTTGTATTTTTATATTTACCATCCTGTGATCTATCTTATTTAATTTTTCTTTAATTTTTTCTAATTTATTATCCGTTCTTTTTACTGCTTTTAATATCTCTTCTATTAATGTTTCTATTTTTCTAGATTTCCTTTTATATGATTTTTCTAAAGCTTGAACTTTTTCGATCTAGTATATTGATTTCTTTATTGGTTTGATTCTTTCAACTATAAAATTTGACCATTCTTTGTTTAATCCATAATTTTTTAATTGCATTTTTTCTTTTGGATTCAAAGTTTTTATTTCCCTTTTTATTAGAATTTTAATGATTTTTTTGATGGTTCTCCATTTCTATTAAGTTTTATCTTTTCTATTATTTTTCGTATCTTTTTAGCATCTACATCAACCTTTATTGGTAGCATTTTGTTATAATTACTTACTATATCAGGGATTAAGTTCTATATATCTTTCTTTGTTAGATAAAGGTAAACAAATTTCTAAACATTCTATTACCATATCATATAAATGATGTTTTATTCTATCTAACTTTCTTTCATTAAAATCCTTATATAAATGTTGTCTTTTCTTTATATATTTATCTATTGTTTCTTTTACAAAAGTTTTAATTGTTATTTTACTCATTATGCAAAATTTCAAATTCTCCATTATTTTCATAATCTATGTATTCTCTATTGTCTTCATTTGGATTTTCTATTTTATTCAAATTATAATAGAATATTTCACTAAGATCTTCTTCTTGATTATAAGTTTCTTCATCATTACTTTCTATTATATTTAAATCTAGATTTATTATCATTAAATATATTTTTATTCTTAGATTTCCTATCTTAGTTTTTTCTAATATTTCTTCATTCATATACTATGAGAGATCTAGTTGTATAATTGTTATTGATTTTTGTAAAAGTATTTAAGGCTTAAAAATATATAATTTTCTTAATATCTAATAATTTATTAAGAATTCTAACTTATAATAAGTTAGAAATTCTATCATCACAATGTCATTCGGATCATACTCTTCATACTCTTCTATTATTATCATAACTTTACCAATTTATAAATCTCAATATGTAACTTTTCTACAAATTTATTACACCACCTAAAAACTACTATTTCCAACATGTAACTTTTCTTATCAATTTGAATTTATTACCGATACTATTCTAAAATTACTATGACAAAGACTTTCTATTTATTATCATGACATTTAATATTCAATGCATTTATTGTTATCATAACTTATCTTTGGATACAAATTTATCCTCATTATTTCTCTAACAATAAAAATTTATTATCAATTTTATTTATCTCTTTTCAAATCTTACTTCTCTACAATAGAATTTTTAAACCAACATGATATCATTAGTTTTCATGTTAACATGGCTCTGATACTATTAGTTGCTAGCTCTAATCTCATAAAGGGTAAACATCGAATTAAAACAAAGAGATGAATTTTATCAGATAAAAGAAAACTTATATGCAAATAAAAGATGACCAGTAAAAGTTAGAGCAGTCTTATCAGTTACCTGTTATATGTAGTAAAAGTTGTTAGTAAGGTACGAAGTAACTTCAATAAATTTCAAGTGTCTTGCAATCAAGATCTTCGAAAGTTGCTTGTTCTTGTTTTCTTGCTTTTTGTAATCTCTCTATAGTGAAAAAGATTCTAAGTGGTTCTACCTAGACTATATAGCTTTAAGAGATATTGTTTTATCAAAAAACAACTACTTTTGTGGGAGTTCATGCATAATAACATTATGATGATTCAAAGTGAAACGAATCTGGGTGAGAGACCTCAAATTAAGCATTCTTTGAATTGTTTTTGTGTTTGTAAATTTGTTTCTTGGTAATATTTTTTTTATAATTTTTTTGTCTTTATTTTAGTGATATCTCAACACCGGCATTCTTTTTGGTTTCATGTTGGTAATGAGTTCACATATCAATCTAATAGGTCCTATATTTAGGGAAATTTTTGTAATAAAATTCAATTGTATTTATTTCATATTTGTTGAAATATAACATCCCCTACTTTCTCTCTATTTTAATTCTTACCCATGTTCTGCTTTCAAACGTTGAACTCCTATCCTGAACATTAAATGTTCTAACTAACCGAGCTATGTGAACTTCATTTTTTTTTTCTTTTTCAAAAATACCTTTGGCCAAATCACATAATGCAAGTTACAAATGGATTGTCAAATTTCTATTTTAAAACTAATTATTTATTTTATTTTTAAAATTTATAAATAACTACTTATTTATAACAATTTATTAATAAGGTTAAAATCTATTTTATCACCTTATTAATACTAATTAACAATATAAAATGTGTCTATTTGTAAATTGTGAAAACTTTTCAAATCTATATCTCTCTATTTACTTTTTAATTTAACAATATCCTTTAATAATTTATTTTTATAAAAAAAAAATTCTATAATTTTCCTTTTTTTTTTCTCAAAAATACATTTCATCAACCAAATCCATATGTATAGGGTAAGTGTTTATCAAAATTTTTATTTTAAAATATTTTTAAATTTACTTTTTAAATTTATATTTTTGTTAAAAAAATTACTTTTTAATTTTCCTAATTGTCAATTTTTTATTTAAAAAAATATTTTTTAATTTAAAAATAATAATTTATTTATTATAATTTATTAATATTTAAGTTAAAATTATTTTATAACCATATTAGCACCATTAAAAAAATACATTTTTTAACAAACCATTAAAAAATACTTATATTTGGAAGTACAAAGTGTTACTGATTTTTTTTATTGTCTCAAATCAATGTAAGGAATATTTTTTTATTTTTTCAAATCAATAAAATGTGTAACGGATGCTGGAATCTTTTTTTATTCTTTCTGATCAATCAAATGTATTATAGATACTTTTGAAAACAAACGTGTAACGAATCTTTAATTTCGATTCAAAATTGCCCCCTTTTTTTTTTTTTCCCCAAATCTATTTTATCAGCCAAATTCCATAATATAACATACTAAGCGTTCCATTAAAAAAAACATACAAAGTGTTTGTTAGATTTTTAATTTTAAAAATATTTTTTAATTTAATTTTTAATTGAAAAATATTTATTTATTTATTACAATTTATTAATATTTAACATTAAAATTTTCTTTTATTTCAAAAAAAAAAAAACATTAGAATTTATTTTATTATAATATTAATACCACAAGAACCATTAACATTAAAACTACTTATATTTCAAAGTTTTGAGAGTAAAAATATCATTCAATTATTATTATCTGCAATTTATTAATATTTAATGTTATGAAAATTATTTTATTATCAAATTAATATATGTTTACTCTCTTTAAAATAATCCCATTAATATTAATTAGCTTTATGAAATATTTAAACCTACTATTTATTACTATTTGATCTTTTAAATTTGTATATGTAAATTATTATTATTGTTTTCCTTACTAAAAAGAATTCCAAATTGTTATAATAATAATTTCATTTTTCATTTTTTTTAATTCATAATTTATGAGATGTTATATTTAGAAATTTATTTTTGTGAAACCCGAAAAAAAAATTACAATTTTTCTAAAAAATGGTAAGACGATAATTTCTTTACTTGTAAAGGTTGAAAACCTAGAATTTTTCTAGATCTCCAAAACGGACTTCATCATTAAATTCGCTGTGAAATCTGAAGCACTACCGAATTTCGTCTAATTGGCGAAACAAACATAATTTCACGCCGGCGCATCAAGTGCCTGCAACACATGGAGTGGTGTCAGCACGACCATGCGATGCCACATGGCATGATAGTCATGTGGCGCAGCAAGTGACACATGACACTTGGTTGAATGACTCATGTAGAGTCATGTGTCAAGTTGTGAGGAGAATGAAGAAAGGAGAGATGAAGCTTCCTCTCACTTGGGATAAGACAAAAAAAAAAAATGAGAGGGAGCAAACAACAATTCGGTGGGATCAAAACCAATAAAAAAAAAGGAAAAAGGGACAAGTGGCATGTGAAAAGAAAAAAAATGAGGAATGTGGGAGGAAATTTCCTACTTTGATCAAGTCAGGAGAGAGGTAAAAAGGAGAAGAAAAACATGGGAGAAAGGAAAAAAGGGAAGACGGGAAAGAGAATATTTCTCGAGTCACCTACCGAAGCTCAACCTGGTCCGAGAATTAAAGTCAACCACCAACGGAGCTACACGCAAGCATTCAAAATCAAAACGCTTCGCCAAACTCCAAGAGGTAGGGTTTTCTTCACTTATTATTCCTGCTTAAGGGTCATTCAATGGCTATTTGGTACAAATTTAAGCCGTGGTATCGCTCCACGACAGCCAAAGGAACTATGGGTGATTTAAGACCGATGACGTACCAGATCGCTTTCCTGAGCTGCTTTGGGAACGGGTAAGAATCAGGAGGTCTGGGCTGTGTATAGCCGGAAAATGAAATTAATTGATGGTTCGAACCAGAACGGTTCATGGATGTGAGGGACGAAGTTGTACCCTATTTCTAGATCCGAGATTTAGGATCATTATGTGTGTGTTATTACTTCATTTGAATGACAAATGAAATTGTGTTGTGAATGATGTTAATATATGCTTATTTGATGTGTTAACATGGATTACATGATGGATGTAAATTATATGTAGAGAAAATGATTATCCATGATTTATTGATGTTGCATGTAGCTCTCATCATGCATGTAACATGAATTGGCATGAGATGGCATTCTGTATTTCATATGCACGGAGACACCGCATAGTATTGGGTGTGTGTGCAGGGTTGTGGTCATTCACCATTCTTAGTGAAAGGGTGGTAAGCTCGGTAATGGGACAACGTCCAAGAAAATGAGTTTCACGGTTGCATAACATGAAAAGGAAAAATATGTGTGTTGAGCGGAGCAAGTTGGGGTAGATACCCCCCAAGGGTGAAAGACTCAAGGTTATTGAGGTTAGACATGATCATTGGCGGTGAAAGCCCGTCAAAAATGTCGGAAAGGCGTGCGACGTCTTGCTGTGAAAACCCGAAAATCCGTGGCCCACAAATGTATAAACATACGAGAATTTATTAAATCAAATGAACATTGGAGGTTTGTCCAATGGTTATGAAGCCTAAAACAAAAGGTTTATTAAGAAAAGGATCATTAAGTGAAACACCAATGACAGGTTTTCACACTTGGAATTTGCATGTGTGAGAGAGTCGGTAAGGGCTCGGGACATGGGATAGGGTGAGTCACATTCTTATCCCTGGCATGTAGACATTTAAGTAGGAATGTGCATATTTTTAATTAACAGGCGCAGGCAAGCCACATTGCATGTGCACTGTAGGAGTAGCCCTCAGAGGGAGAATTCACTAGGCATTGTTCATCCTGTCGTGGGAAAATATTTTCAGGTGTTGGAGGTACACCAAGAGGTGGACACATTTGAGGTCTTAGTTGGGAAGAAGGCCAGATTTTAGCTTTGTTATGTAATTCATAAAATTCCCCGGATGTTTCATCTCAGCTCTATTTATGTAAAAAGAAAAGAGTTGTAATTAAACTCATTTTGCACGATTAATACAGTTTGGCAAGGTTTTTCCAGGTTTCATGTTTCCTTTGTAATAAAAAGACTATTGTATATCGAATTTAGGGTATTTAGAAAGAAAAAAAAAGGGTTGGAGATGCAGGAAAGGCCTAAAAAGAGGCTACTGCATGTTTGAGAGTCATGACAGTGGAATTCCCGGTCGCGACAGCAGTTCTCGGTCCTGGTTCTGTGTCACGATAGAAATTCCTGTGTCGCGACATGGCTCTCAGATTTTAAGCAATAGAACCTATTGCAACATGGCTTTCTTTGTTGCGACATAGGTTCTAATTCTCTGTCGTGACGATGTCGCGACAGAGGTTTTCTTGTCACGACCAAGACATCCAAGACAAGAGGTTAGGTGTCGCAACAGAGTTTAGCCTTGGGTAAGGAATTTCATGTCGCAACAAAGTATTTTATGTCGCGACTGAGTTTGGTTAAGACCAAGGGTTGCTCTTGTCACGACAGGGTATTTTTATGTCGTTATGTCGCGACATAATATTTTTATGTCACGACAAAGTTCCGCCAAGAATGCATGGTTTCTCGTCGTGATAAGATATTTCCAGTCGCTACGTAGTCATAAGACAAAAGGCTCTGCGTCGCGACAAAGTATTTTGTGTCACGATAGGGTGTGGCTAAGACCAAGTGTGATGCTCCGACCCGGGGGTCCCGTTGACAACCCGTCAACCCGCGGAATACATGTAGTCATTGAGTGCCTCAATGTCACAAAATGAGTGTCTCTCTAACCGAGACTCAAACATGAGTAAAAGAAGCCCCATCGGGCCCATACATCCATACTCATCAAAACATAACCAACTATATTACAATAGTTTCAAGAGTTAGTTACACTCTTATACAAACATGCATCAATCAAAATGTTTAATACATGTTCTACAAAAATGAAAAATCAAAGCCACTTGTCACACCCCCGATTCCTTATCCGACCTCGACGCGGATCCTCGAACCGGTTCGGGGCGTGAGTATCATATACCGGGACTTTACCTTTTTTATTTTTATTTTTTATAACAAAATCAAAATATCATATACATATCAAAAGAACTACCACCGGAGTGGTGTCCATCAAAATCTATACACATATACCGAAATCCCATTTACAACATACAAACTCGTGACTCTTGGTATTTACAAATCAAAGCTCTAACCTACATGTACGTTGAACCCCTACTAGTGTGCTGGCCCAGCAGTATGCGGAAGTTTTCTGACGTCTTCTCCTGTACCTACACGGATTAAAAACCCGTCCTAAGCTTTACGCTTAGTGGGAAACATGGTCTTATAACTTATACCGATACATGGCATTATATCGAATCATAATAAACATATAAATGTAAATGTATATCAAAATTTCAAGTGAATTCATATAACACATTTACATACATAATTATCCTTGTAAATAAACTTATGCTTATTCATTCTCTTGTATCCCAGATCGAACTTATACATATATTTCAGACTTTAGGAGGTACTTATCCACATACTCATATTACTATCTCTCTTATACTATCTCCCTTGTGAGGAGCATGCAGCTTATGTTGCTGCAGGTACCTTAGGTACTACAAGGTTTATACTTATACCATAGGGCTTATACTTATACTACGGAGATTACACTTGTTTGGAGGTACCCGTAGGTACTACAGAGATATTACGAAATGTATACTAGTATTGCGGAACTTATCCTTATACGGAAGTACCCGTAAGTACTACAAAACTTATACCGGGTATCAGATCTTATAATTTGCATTTCACGAAGCATATCCCGGTCTTACGAACTTATACTTGTATTACTCGAACTTATTCTTGTATTTCCTCGTGATCCTATACTTGTATTACGTAACTTATACATGTATTTCAGATCTTATAATTTGTCTTACAGTATATACTGCCTTATGGATCTTATACTTGTGTGTTACGTAGCTTATCTCAGATTTAAGGATCTTATTCTTGTATTTCCGATTCTATACTTGTATTACTAACATGTACTTGTCTTAGCTTGATCTTAAACTTTGCAAGCATGTAACTTATTCTATTTCGATCTTATACTTGTGTTATGTAACTTATTCTTTTGTCTTACTCGATCTTATACTTCAGGTTACATAACTGATTCTCGTATTTCTCGGATCTTACTTCGTGCTTAAGGCACCCGTGAGGGGTACGATAAGCCCACTGCATCGTAATCATATCACACAAGGTCGATCGTATTTCCTTATGCGCATACGACATTAGTCCCGTAGGTGTACCGATCACATCAAATACATATACAAGGTTCACACAGATTCAGAATATATCCTTAAACAAAATGTAGTCATTCTGCTTATAATGTGAATCATTTTTAGACTTATACAATTTCTTATGCTTATAATGCACGTGATGCTTATTCGGATTTTCCGTAGACTCAGACTTCTGTACTTATAGCAACTTTATGCTTGTCTCGCATCTCCGTAGGGAGTTACAGGCTTATCTGTAATTGATCTTATACTTGTATTGTTTAAACTCATACTAGTATTTCTGAAACTTATTCTTATACCTGGGCACCAAGTACTCATTTGTTCAACTTCCGAAGACACATACTTGTGCTTGTATCAAACTTATATTTATTTAATAGTACCCGTAGGTACTACTAACTTATACTCATGCGGAGGTACCTGTAGGTACTACGGAGATTCATTATGCGGAGGTACCCGTAGGTACTACTGGACTTTTACTTATATTACAGAACTTCTACTTATTTTACCGATAAGGAAGTACTCGTAGGTACTACAGAAATTTTACTTGTACAAAAGTACCCATAGGTACTACAGAACAGATACAGAGGTACCCGTAGGTACATTCAGATCTTTACCATATTCATTCTTTACTCTTATTCTTTATTCAGAGTCTTATCATATAACTATTTGACTACCAGACCAAACATAAGAAATGAGTAGGAAGTAGCACAATAAGTACCCGAATGTACAATACAGTACTGAGGTGCCGTAACATGAAGCAAGAGTGCCGAAGCACTGAACAGGAGTGCCGTAGCACTAATCAGGAGTACCAAAGTATTGAGCAGAGTGCCAGAAGACTAATATAAGGAGTAACTGGGCATCAAGCAGGAGGCCGTAGCACTAATCGTGAGTACCAAGTATCAAAATGTGAGTGCCGTGACACTAATCGTGAGTACCCAAAGTACTAAACGTAACGTGTCCGCCCATGTACCAGGAGGCCGTAGCACTAACAGCGAGTGCCGAAGACCGACCGTAACGGTCCACTCATTCATTTTTCTACCCTAGGTACTACCATCATATGTCTTCGAACTCATAACCTATCTTATCACGTCGTTCATGCCATATCGCTTTTATGTTCATGTTCATGTCGCCGTTTTCATATTTCATATTTCATGAACACATCTAAACATATTGCATTTCCTATATTTTTCCTTGCTACTATTACATATGGCATTTCATATACTGTATTATGATGCCGGCATTCACATCATTCATGTATTCTTATCCTCTATGAATCTATTTTACTTAGAAATTGGAATCATTCCAATTGGATCATCCAAACTAAAATTATGGCATTTTCATGCCAAACTAGTCAATTTACCGATATTACACTAGGGACAGTTTGTAATACTCATTTTCCCGGGGTCTCAACTCCATACCCGACTCGTTCTTGTATTCATTTAGTTAAGGTGCTAAGGGTTCTTCTCCAACTGGAATCACCCAATCGAGCACCGAAACTCGAGTTATGTCCTCTAAACAACCCGGCTATTCTATGATCAAAACTCGAAGCAGATTGCCAGACATGTACTCCCTTTGAGTTAATTTCACACATGTAATCAGGAATTCGAGGGTACCTATTTCGTGATTTTGGTTCTCCTTGAAGTCTGGGCTTAACCATCAACTTGAATCACTCAAATCGATGTTAAAATGAGCAAGTTATGGCCAAAATACTAACACTGTCCAAAATAGAGCAATGGGTACCGATACCGGCTGATTAAATTAGTTGCACGCACTGTTTCTGCACCGGTACCACCCTTCGAAATTGTCTCGGGAAGGTATTTTCCCATTTTCCATATGTTGCTACCCAAATCAACTCAATACTCTATATACACATCAAAACCACTCCATATTCATCTCGTAATCTCTTTTCTACTCAAATTATCTTTCAATACTTGTCTTTCTTCAAAAACCTTTCATGAATTACTCCCAAAACCACTCTAATATGGGTCATAACCCATACATGGTCCAAACTTAAAGATTAGTTAGGGTTTGTTCTAAACCCTAGCTCAATTACTTGTAATTAACCATGAATCCAACCTCAAAGGGAGGATTTCATACTCATCTTGTACCATTTGTGTGGTTTTACCAACCCTACTCAAGAAATCTTTAGTTAGATGAAATCCAACAAACCCTAGGTTTCAAAGCTACTAACCATCCAATTGCATGGAAATTCATACAAAACTTTGGAATTCCATACAAAAATGCATAGTTCCATACCTTTTTGTTCTTCCCTTCCTCTTCTCTTCTCTTCTTCTTCTCTTCCTCTTCCTCTTCTTCTTCTTCTCCCCTTCTCTTCTCTCTCTACGGTTTTTGGTCCCTCAAAAATTGAGACCAAATTTGCTCTTATCCAGATTTTTGACTTAAGGCCATGTTTGGCCTCCCAAAAACCCATTTTTTTAGGTTAAGTCTCTCTAATTGCCTTTTAGTCCTCCCTCTTTCTATTAATTGCACTATCCTTTATGTTATTTCCACTTTGGCTTCTCATCTTATCAACTTATGACTTTTAAGATCTTTTTTGACAAATTACAATTTTGTCCTTATGTCTTGTACAATTTCCGGGTTTCTCGTTTTATTTCCTGAAAATTCATATTTAACTTTTATTAAACCCTAAACATGTCCGAAACTGTTAGGGTATATTTTGGGGTGTTACACCACATGTCGACTTTCTTCTCAAAAGCATCCTTTAGTGAGCGTCGTCTTCCTGAATACTCCTTGTACCTGAAAGGGGGATCCCACGGCCAGGGTGAAGCGTGCCCGATGGATTGACTTTTCTACAGTGGATTCACTAAAGCTTTAAGTCTTTCATGCAGCCCATGAAACCATACATTCAAGTGAATTCATGATTTCTACTCGAATGTCTACATGATATGGACGAGAATGTGACTCACCCTTTCCCACTTCTCGAGCCTCACTTGCGACTCCCCTCACACATGCTGGCAGTGAAACGCGTTTTTCAAGCGGGTTTTGTTCTGAAAATGTACCGATTTTAGATAAAATTCTATTGGACAACCTCTAAGGTGAATTCTTTGGATAACTCTCGAAACGATCATGGGTGAACTCGAGATGAAAGGCTGTTGAGACAACTCTCGAGGAGCCAATTCTTGAGGAAAAAATGCTTCCCATGAGAATTCATTTGACAACCCGTATTTTTCATATCATGCACTCATACCCCTCTTTGTTCTGGGGATTTACTTTGATCTGCATATAATCGATATGCCATTTCACAATAATTCAGAATTAATATATCAAGCATGCATATATATATATATATATATATATATAATGAAATTCACACTACATGTTATTCATACAAGCAATAACACACAGCAGTCCACAATCTTGGTTCCCTCTAGCAGGGGGTACCTCACAGCCTTCACAAACATAGACCATTTTGGTTCTAATCATCCACCTGACATGAACAACGAAAACTACAAAGAAACTTTTAGTTTGGATTTAAACCCCAGCCACCACGGTCTTGAATTTGTGTGAGACCCGATCATAGAAACCCTCTATCCTTCAATCCCAAGTTTTGGACCTAAACCATATATGGCCTCTCATGGCCTCCCCATAGACAACCATACACCATGCCAAATAAGTAACCTAAAACATGCCATGCAATGGTCATGTCATATCCTGACTATTCACCTCGATACAACCATGCACCCTGCACACTTGGTGTAAAAACATAGATTTTAGCAAGGTTATGGTCACCCACTGTCCTCCACAGGGACATGGCTGAAATCTTGACTCAATGGGCTTTCCATAGGTCAAAACGCTAGAAACAGAGTTCGGACAAAGAGATTCTGGCCTTAGAAGTTGGAGGTCACGGGGTGAACCAGTAGGGTTGGCTGACTTGCCGGCGAGCTGGCCTAGACGAGCTGACCTGACCTGTCCGAGCTCACCTAATGTCCTCCACAGGAATATTAATGGAATCTTGACTCAATGGGCTTTCCATAGAGTCCAAGAACACCCGAAACGGAGTTTGGACGAAGAAGTTATGACCTTCCGAAGTTTGATGTCACACGTAGTCAAACCCAGCCTAGCTGACCTGACTTGGCCGAGATGACCTAACCTAGCCGAGCTCATCTGACCTCACTGAGCTCACCTACTGTCCTCCACAGGCATATTAATGGAATCTTGACTCAATGGTCTTTCCATAGAGTCCAAGAACACCCGAAACGGAGTTCGGATGAAGAAGTTATGACCTTGAGTTGGAGGTCACCGTGATCAAACCCGACCGAGCTAACGACTCCAGCCGACTGGCTGACTAACCAGCTGAACTGACCTGGAAAAGCTCACCTACTGTCCTCCACAGGCATATTAATGGAATCTTGACTCAATGGGCTTTCCATAGAGTCCAAGAACACCCGAAACAGAGTTCGGAAGAAGAAGTTATGACCTTCCGAAGTTGGAGGTCACTCGTAGTCAAACCCAACCGAGCTGACCTGACCTAGACGAGCTGACCTGACCTGGCCGAGCTCACATACTGTCCTCCATAGGCATATGAATGGAATCTTGACTCAATGGGCTTTCCATAGAGTCTAAGAACACTTGAAACGGAGTTCGGACGAAGAAGTTATGGTAGCCAGATTTGGAGAGTCACACATAGTCAAACCCGACCAGAGCTAACTGACCTAACAGCCAAGCTCACCTACTATCGCTAAGGGCATAAGAATGGAATCTTATTTCCCGATGGGCTTTCCATAGAGTCCAAGAACACAGCGGAGTTCGGACGAAGTTATAACCTTGAGTTAGAGGTCACCACGTAGTCAAACCCAGTAGTGACCCGACTTGTGGTGACATGACGTGACTTACGACTGGCCCAGACACGATACAAGCGAGCGCCACGCAACTGCTTGAGCTGACCTCCTGGTCGGCTGACCTCGCTGGCCGACCTCTAGCTGGCAAACCTCTGGCTTGTGGAGCCTACAGGCTGGCCAGGCCTCCATTTAGGCCCATTCAAAGTAAACGAGACCATAACTTGGAGCTCTGAAGTCCAAAGCAAAGAGATTCAAAGCCCTAACATCAATTTCACTGATCTGTATACAATTTATCAGAAGAACTCACTGCCAAATTTCCTTTATTTCCCACCCAAGTAGTTATAGTCCGGATTAATGTATTACCTGATTTTGCAGCTTCCACAGCAGTTCAAAATACAGAGCAATTACATAGGGTAAGGCATTGACACCATTATTCATTTTAACTCTAACACATAAAAATGGTACATAAGGACAATTTCTTAGTCAATGTCGATTACGAACTGTCAGAAAAAAGTCTTGGAATCTCATTTGTGACCCGAAATTCTTGGAACGAGTTCCACCGCGACCCTCCTTTGCCTCACACAGCCATTATATTTGAATGGCCCTTAGATAAGGATTAAACCAAGTAGGAGAAAAACCCTTACCTCTCGGAGTTTGTCGAAACTCCCCAACTCCGGTCTCTATGCGAAGCCCTTATCGTGAGGATGAACTCTTCCTCTTGCACAGTATCGCAGTGAGTCCGTCCTTAGAACTTAGAGAGAGGTAGAGCTATCTCTCACGACTCTTCTCTCAAATTTGGTTTTCCTTTCTCTCTCTCCTTTCCCCTCTCTCCCAATCGGTTGGGAGAAGATAGAAGTCAAGTGAGATGTCCTCTCACTTGCCATTTGTCCAATTCTAAGTGGCTCTTTGGATTACCCTTATCACCTTATACATCTACCTTGGATTTCCCTCCAATTATGTGTTGCCACATGTCTCTTACCCAGGTCCCACTTGAAATTTATTTGTTTTGACTAGTTCTCCACTTGACATGTGTCTCATCTTGAGCTACTCAAATGCGCTAAGTGTCCCTTACTCGATTTCAGCGTGAAATTAATTGTCTCGAATTGTGGTCGATGTGGTAGTTAGATTTTGTGAGACGATTGCAACGGTGAAGTCCGTTTTGTCATCCGAGATCTATAAAAATTTCGGATTTTTATCGAATTACCATTTTACATTTTCTAGAAAATTCGAATTTCCAGGGTTTCACACCAAGGGGCCTTGTGTTGCAACAGAGCAATTTGTGTAGTGACAGAGTTTGGCTGAAGCTAAGGAATTTTATGTCCCGATAGAAATATTTTATGTCACGACAGGATTTCATAGAGTGGTGTTGCGACAGAGTGTTTTATGTCGCGAACTAGTCGGCCGAGGAAATGAGACTTCTTATTGCGACAGAGTTTGACCAGGTTAGGAGTGTTCTTATTGCGACATAATGTTTTTTATGTCGTGACAGAGTTGGCCAAGGTAGGGAGAATTTATGTCGTGATAGGGGATTTTATGTCGCGTGAGCTGGCCCGCGACGGCTACGCCTCACGCGGCAGGCTGGAAGGCGTCGCAAAGGCTACTCGCCTGCGATAGTATGGCACCGTGTTAGTCCGCGATAGAGGAGGCCCGGTAGCACGGTAGAGGCACATGCCTTGATAGAAGTGTTGTGACGGACTTGGGCGATGACCAGAAAAAAAAAAAAGACCTTAAGGTTTAGGGCGTCCTTTGCTTAGTATCGAGCTGTGTTTATATAAATACATAGAGTTGGATATTTTATACTAGCAATATAGCTTAGTATCAGGAAAGTAGTAGATAGATGATTACTTAGGGCTTGATGGGCTCGGGTTTAGTTCATGCATCAATTGTGCATTTTGATGAATTAATATGTGCTGTGTACTACATGATATTGTGTTATATGCTTGGTAAATAGTATATGGGAAATGAGCATGTTAGTATATTAGTGGTAGCATATGCACTACTAATTGAAAAAGGAGAAAGAGATCTCAATTTTCTATTTGACATATGTGGATGGCAAGTCAAGGAAGGGGATGGAGGAATTACTTCTGGCGATAGGCCATCCTGTTTTTTTACCACAGACCTTTGTGAGGAGCCATCGGTCTTCGCAGTGTACTATTGAGCAGAGGCTAATGCAGTTGGGGGTCAAGGGGGGCTAAGTAACCTCTAAAGGTTTATGGCACATCATCATCGACATTCGCGGGGGGATCAGGTGTTAGCGACTATTGGTTCGATAGGTTGGAAAGGGTTTTGGAGGCTATGGAGATCACTCAGATACCCACGAGAGTCGGAGTTAAAATGCGACGTTGAGGGCGGTCTGGTATCGTGAGTCGGATCGATCTCAATCGTTGGGGCGATGGCGCCGGGAGAGTTGAAATCTTGTAATCAGTTTTCCGGTATTCGCAAGCGTATAAAACCAGAGTTCGCCAGTTCGGCGAAATGTCGTGATGCTCAGTCGCGTAATGATTCCACGGGATCTTGTTGGGGCTGGTCATATTGAACATTAATGTAGGTGTTGGATCGATCGTTATCATTTTATCATTTTCCATGAATCGTTGATATGCTTTGTATCTTATATGTTTATCTAATAAGTCCATCGCGTTTAATATAATTTTGATGTTCTTGTCGTTATGTTAACTGAAGGTAAGGATTAAATGAACAGTTTGTTGTTTGGGTGTTATTAGACCAGCATTAAAAATACTGAAAAAATATATCTAATAAATAGTGGCATGAAAAATATATATAATAAATAAATTAGTGTATGATTTTATTTTTTGGAGACTGATATTCAAAATTAAGTAGAAACAGTTATATTATAAGTTAATATAAAATCAAATTTGAAAAAATTTATGCATGATATATAAATAGAATTACATTTTCCAATTTACGGTTCAGTTTAATAATGCTTCTTAAAAGCGTTTCTAGGTATAAACCACTTTTAAGTGTTTATAGGACAAAAAAAGGCGTTTAATAATATTTTCATAAGCGTTTTTTATAGTTGAGAAAAACACTTGGAGTGTTTTTTTAGAAGCACTTGGAATGTGTTTTTTAAAAAAACACTTTAAAAAGTTTTTGGATTTCCTAAAATACCTATTTGTTTATCCTTAAATATATATTTATTTTTCCTTAAAATATTTATTTATTTTATTTAAAAATCCATATAATATGATATACTTTTAAATTTTTAAATAATTTAAATCTTTTTGTAAATATTTAAAAAAATTTAATTATACAAATATTATTTTATAAAAATAATTATGCGTTTTATTAATACAAATTTTTCATACATTTATTAATTAATATAAATATTTTTTATAATCATATGGATGATTATTTTAAGTTTTTATTAATACAAATGTTTATGTATGTTTGTGACGCCCCTATCATAGGGGTCCTGTTGACAACCCGTCAACCCACGGAAACCTGTGGATATTGGGTACCCTGATATCACGCTCACATGTCTCATATATTGAGACCTATTCTTGTATAATTTTCTTACAAATAACCCATTTCTTATAAAAATTCACAAGAGTTCGATGTACAACTCTTATGCACTTTTATGTAAAATATGTTAAACTATATTATTCCTATTGTATTTTACAAAGAGTAAGCTCTCAAGGCCACAACCCAGCTTTCTTCATACTCACGGCCTCGAAGGAGCGTCGTCTTCTTGTGCACAGAAGGTTGATCCCTAGCGGGATGAAGCCCAGCCCAGTAGTGATAATCTCCTGTAAAGGGTTACTCCCCTGCCTAAGTGCTCATGCGTGATCGAACCCGAGCCCGTACATCGAGTGAGGTGTCTACATGAATGTCGTATGTCATTGCATGAGGATGTCATCATGCCCATATCGAGTCACTCACTGAAACTCCCTCATATGCCTATGCCAAGTGTGACAACCCAATCATTAGTAGTACCCGATGACACATATCTTAGAACCCTTCTTGGCTCACGGGCTTGGCTGCGAGTCTCGATGGGTAACTAATCTTTCGAGTGATCGACTCCTATCCTGTTTCGAAGTCTATGTGTGTCGTGTGTCTTATTTTGGGCGAAATAAAAACTTAGGATTACACCACGGGTCTCTAACTTATCTGAGCTTTAGGATAACATCGGGTCTCTCACGTACATAACTTTTAGGATATCTGCGGAGTCTCATATACCCAATTCAAGCTTTTCACACGAGGATCTTTGACCCTTTCTTGATCCATGACACACTTTAGAATTTTATTTTCATTTGTTTGTTCTTTTTATACCTTTAGTGAGTCCCGATTGGGTGTGGTTTTGAGCTCACACACATTCACAGAATGGTGGGTGCTTGGATTTCTATGCGCACCCATTCGGCCAGCGATGATGCGTGCATATGCAATGCTGTATCCGCAGCGATTTCTCATCATTGCATGTATGATACACGCACCATGAATCATTCTCATCGATTATACTTAATGTCGATTATTAGATACGATTGAGTGATAATTATAACGGAATCTAACACATTTTAAATCATAAATGTACTCACATTTGGCATGAGCAGATTGCTTCTAATCTCTTCTGTGTTTTTAGATTTGTGCAGGTCTTTCAGGTTTAAAATGTAAGTGCACAAGGATGTAAGCTCGGGAAGCCAATATGAAGCAATGTGGATGTGGGTGAGAAATTGTGAGTTTGGGAACCCAATGAAGCAGGAAAGCACCAAAGGACAAGTCCCTCTGGGTAGAGACTTCAGAGTCCTCTGGGGTAGAACTCAGAATCTAGGTAGAGACTTCTTTGGAGATTTGGCGGTGGATAGTGATCCTGCAAAGGTGAGAACTTCAAGACCCTCTTAGGTAGAACTTCTATTTTGGAAAACCGCGAGTAAACAAGGAATCTACCAGGTAGAACAAGAATCTACCGGTGAGAACACATGGAACTTCTTGAGATTGTCAAATTCGTCTACAGGACATGGGGCTTTCGTAAACGAACCAAATGGAAAATCACTTTGGAGGGGCTATAAAGGAGGAGGACACAAGTGTTAGAGGATTCTTTTAGATCTTTTAGTTTTCTCATGAGTTTTGAGTTCTTCACTTCTAGAGGTTTAGGTTTTTTAGAGTTTTCTCCATTTTTTTGGTATTTTTGTAGATCCAGTTTGATTTCCATTCTTTTAGAAGTTTGATTGAGTTTGTAATCTTTACGGCTATCAATATTTATTACGCACAAATCTGCATTCCGTATTTTCTATTCGATTTAAGTCAGTGCGATTTACGCAAGATCTTGTTTTTATGTTTAATCGTTCTTCATCTTTAATTGTTCATACAAGTTCAATGGGTTCTACAAACCCCTACTTCTTTGGGATCTGGAAACTCTACCCCGATCCAAGAGTAAATCCATCAATTCTCTCCTTGATTTTCAATGGATTGTGTAATATTGATCACTTGTGTAGAAAGGTTTTAAATCTTTAGTTGGGCAAATTCTTGACAACGTGTTAACGAGATATTTCGGATGCACGTTGTGCTTGATCATAATGCAGGGTTCGTTTTAGTGAGAACAAGTGTTTGAAGTTATTGCCCAATCATCTTTATTTTCAAAACATTTAAAGATAAATCCTCCGCCGAAGACCATTTATCAATGGTTCTAGATGAGTTTATAAAATAGAGTGGGACTTACCTGATGAGAAGTGAGTGGAACCCTAAAAATCCCGACAATTGTCTTCTATTTAAAACATTGACGATAAACCGACCGATCAAACAACTGTATTCTGATTTTCTTTAAATCATACTTTAGTAGGAGAAATAAGCTCTGTATTGATCGCGAATGAGACCACTTCCTGTGGAGATGACACATGGATTCCTGATAGTACAATGCTAGGCATTATAATTCCTCGGCTTGGGAATAGAATTAGGCATCTTGTCGGGGCCGAAGCATTTTTTTGGCGCCGTTCTTGGGGTGAGTGTGACATAAGTTGATCGAAGTACGAGGTAATTTGCAATTGCATTTTACCGTCCGTCTGATTCTCCATTTTCTTTTTATTTTGTTTTTGTTTTTGTTGAAATCTCGGTAAGTGTTTCTTGGGCGAGTGAGTGTAGTGCATGTCAATCTCTGGGCTGCAATGGCTTATAGATTAATCCGAGTTGTATCCCACAAAACCTTGAGAAATCCATTTATAAGCGAGTGTCTCGAATGACATTTTACCTCCGATGGATAATCACGAGTCAGCAAGGACTACATGAGCCTCCACAACATGGGGAGCCATGCTCATCTGATAAACCCGGTGATAGGAGGAGGAAATGGTAACCTTGTGCAGTCAATATAGAGTTCCTCCTGTAACCAGCTGCTTGATAATAGAAAGAACCCTTAAAGAGTGCAGCCTCGAGGAGGACCACCACAAATTCTTGTATTCGCCTTCCTGATGAGGCCAACCAATTCCTGATGAAGTCGGAAATGATCCAAGGTCATACACTGTATACCGAGGGTTTCGAATCGAGAATCCTTACTCATTCATGAAGTTTTGAGATATGCGCGGTGCATTCCTCTCCACTAGGTTCCCTCTCCACATTATCTGTTTGGTCTTATTTCTCTTTTCTTTAAGGAGAAAGCCAAGAATCCTGTTCCACTCCGCACACTGAGAATCTTTTCATTGGGAAAACATGCGGAATAGAATTCCTCAATAAGTTTTCCTCACGTACTAATGCCCTGTAAAACAATTCGAACTTTTAAAGCGGGTGAACCCTTTGCGTTGGTATGGGAAGAGTATAAGGATCTCCTCCATCTTATCCCTCATCATGGGTTGGATGTTGGATAGAATTTGTGCATACTTTCATCAGGATTATCTCTAGGTAATAAGCAGTACGCCAAATGATGTGTGCGGGAGAATTTTATGAAAGAGGTGCCGGGAGGCAATTCGACTTTTTGACACTATAGCGGAGGCAGCTCAGGCTTGGAGTGACGATCTTGCTAAGTGCATAGCACACTGGCGGTGGTGGAATCCACCACAAGAGAGAATGATGAGTTGCGAGGCCAAGATTGCCAATTTGACAAGGAAATTAGGAGCCGCAGAGATCGAAGAGAGTGACGAGGTAGCTAGTGTACCTCAGGCCACCCTCTCGATACCGGACCTAGAGTGGAGGAACCTTGTATATCAGATGACCACACACACTCGACCATTAAGCGCGAATCTTCCTCAAGTTGAGGAGCCATTCAAATTAGACAAGCCAACGCCCTTAACTGCAAAACCTTTCAGCTCCCCGTACTCTGAAACATACAATCACGGTTGGGGTAAGCATCTAATTTTAAATTTGGAGGAGAAATGAGGAGGACCACCTAACACCTTAATTAGCCAAGGCCCTCACTATCAAGGCTAAGGTTTTCCAAATTCCATTCTCCATTTGAGAATCAAGGCCCCAAAGTTTCAGGAAATTCCAATCTAGGTCATCATCCCACCAGAGACAAGGGAATCGAAACTCACGACCTTGACCTCCACGCAAGAAGTCTGGAAGACATAGTCACACGGTTCGTCTGAGCCACGACAAACTACAAACCACGGAATTAGAAGCTGCTCTGAATGATGTGAGATCCCGAATAACCAAGTTAACCTCATCTATAAGGTAACACTTCAACAAGAGAAAAGGAAACTTCCATCACAACCCATCCCAAAACCTGGTCGAGTGTGGGAAGTTTAGGTTCGATGAGGTATCTTTGAGCATTGTAAGGCGGTCACTACCCTTGAATTGGTAAGATGATAAGACGAGCTATTCCAACCAAGGAACCATCACAAGAGAGTCTCATAGTGAATTGGCTAGAGAGGATAAATCAGACACACCTCATGTCCTAATACAAATGATAAAGATGACCAACCGAGAGGGGAAGACGAGTCTAACCATATCCCTCAGGCTCCATTACCCTCATGGGCTAAGAGCACCAAGAGAGTGAATAACCATGCTGGGAATTTACGGGTTGTTGGCCGGGTGGCCCAGACATTCCTTGTTAGATGCCATTAAGCAAATCCATCATATGCTAAATTTACTGGAAGGATTTGTGCAGTAAAAAAGAAGCTAGGTGTCAAACAAAGGAGGCATTCATGGTGAACAATCACGTCCTTAATTGAACAACTTGCCCCCTAAATACAAAGACCCGGGAAGCCCCACTATTTCTATAGTAGTTGGAATTCAAAGTTGGGCGTAACAATTGGACTTAGGGGCAAGTGTTAATTTGTTGCCTTATTCGATTATCGATGGACTTAGGGTTAGGAGAATTAGAGCGGCCGATATCACCCTCAATTGGTGACCGTAGTGTCAAAATTCCTAGGGAATAGTGAAGGATGTCTTGGTCAAGTGGACAAATTTTACTTCCTGTCGATTTTGTGGTGCTTGACACTCGGCTGTGGCCAACCCGAGAACTCGGTTCAGTAATTCTTGATCGACCATTCTTGGCAAGCTGCTTAATGCCATTATACATTGTAAAGGGAGGCCTAATGACACTTTCATTTGGGAACATATTTGTGCTGAATATTTCCAATGTAATCAAAGGAATGGGGGATGAAGAAAGATATGTGTGAAATTAATATGATCGACTCAGTAGTGCAAATGCTTGGATAATGTTTCACATGATGATCCTCTTAAGTCATGTCTGGTCAGCCCGAATTGGGATGAGGAAGTGACCACTTTGGAGTTAGAGTTTCTCCACTCTATAATTGAGCATAAAGATGTATTTGAAGTTAACAGGTGGGCACCTAAATTTGAACCTTTGCCACCAAATGAGGATAAGACATTGCCTTCGGAGAAGCCACTAGCTTAGGCTAAAACCACCTGACACATCTCGAATATGCATTCTTAGGGGAGGAGGACACTTTTCCGGTAATCATATACTACCTCCTTAGACATTACTCAAGAAATTCAACTTTTGGAAATATTGAAAACCCGGGGTTGCTAGGTTGGGCCGATTGCAGATATTAAGGGAATTTAGCCCTTGATGCGCACGCATAGAAATTCACTTAGAAGAGGATGTCAAACCTTACGAAACGCGACCACGAGCGATTAGTTTGATAATGAAAGTGGTGAAAAGGAAGTTTTTTAAAACTCTTGGATGTAGGGGTTATCTGCCTATTATGGATAGCAAGTGGGTTAGTCAACACAAGTAGTTCTAAGAAGTGCGGAGTCCTGATGGTTACTTGATAGAAATAATGAGCTCATTCTTCATTAATCGCCTCGAGGATGGAGGGTGTGCATAGATTATAGGAAACTTAATGCGGGTACTAGGAAGAGACCATTTCCTCTTCCGTTTGATCAAATGCTAGAGGATTGCGGGGCATGAATTTATTGTTTTCTTGATGGGTACTTTCGAGGGTCTGACGAATTGAGATAGCATTAGAA
This sequence comes from Tetrastigma voinierianum, assembly GCA_016808115.1. Taxonomy (NCBI): domain Eukaryota; kingdom Viridiplantae; phylum Streptophyta; class Magnoliopsida; order Vitales; family Vitaceae; genus Tetrastigma; species Tetrastigma voinierianum. The sequence goes on from JAEQBH010003196.1 coordinate 1,112,751, forward strand.
GATCGAGAAAAACTACATTCACTGCCCTTTTTGGTACCTTCGCCTTTAGGAAAATGCCCTTTGGGTATGCAATGCAGGAACTTTCCAACGATGCATGATGGGAATCTTCAGATGACATGATAGAAATCATATTGGAAATCTTCATGGATGATTTCTCAGTTTTTGGTGACTCGTTCGAGAGCTGTTTAGAGAACTTACGTAAAGTTTTGGAGAGGTGTCAAGAGAAAAATCTTGTGTTAAATTGGGAAAATGTCATTTCATGGTAACACGAGGAATTGTCTTAGGCCACATTGTATCAAAAGATGGAATCGAAAGTTGATAAGGCCAAAGTTGTTGATTTCCGACCTCCCTGTTCCTAAGTGTGTTAGAGACATAAGGTCATTCTTAGGCCCATCTTTGGTTTTTATAGAAGGTTTATAAAAGATTTTGGTGCTATGCTTGAGCCATATGTACTTTGCTTACTAAGATGTCCCTTTCACATGGTCATGAAGCTTGTGACTGCGCTTTGCTAAGCTGAAAACATCTTTAGTGTCACCACCCGATAATGCGGCCTCCTAATTGGGACCTCCCATTTGAGATCATGTGCGATGCTAGTGATTATGCCATAGGAATTTGTGTTGGGACGGAGGGAGGACAAAAGGCTTTTGTCATTTACTATGCAGTAAGACACTGGGCTACGCCGAGACGACTGACCACCAGAGAAAAAGAGTTTCTAGCGAGTTGTCTTTGCTTTCACAGAAAAATTCGAGTCATATATTGTTGGCTCCCACAGCTGACCATTTGGATCACGCGACTTTGATGCCTTGCTCTCACAGCGAGGATCTGAAACCAAGGTTAACTAGGTGGATTTTACTCTGTCAAAATTCAACTTGACCATTAAAGATAAAGGGTCGAATGTGGTTCTTGACCACTTATCTCGAATTAGTCGAATCCAACTCCCATGGCATACCCATAGGTGATAAACTTTCTGATGAACAACTCTTTGCTCTTTCCTCATTACCCGTGGTATCTTGACCTTAGTGAATTACCTAGTCAGCGATTCCAGCTCAATGGACTTCTCGGCGGAAAAGAAATTCTTGACGGATATTAAAATCTTATTTTGATGATCCATATCTATTTAAATCTTGTCGGATCAAATAATGAGGAGATGTACCCGATGATGGCGGTCGGATTTTGGCTTTTGCCGTGCGAGCACCAACGGAGGACATTTCTGCTTGAAAAAGCAGTGAGACAAGATTTTGCGAAATTTGGGTTTGTTAGCCTCTATTTAAAGATTGTTTTGATTTACGCAAAACATGTGCTCAATCACCCGACAACTAGGAGGGTCACAAAGCGAAACATGATGCCCTCTTTACCCCGATTCTAATCATTGGAATTTTGATTGTTGGGGTATTTGACTCATGGGGCCTTTTACATATTGTGGCTATCTACACATTTATTATCTGTTGACTACGTGTCTAAGTGGGTTGAGGCAATTCCAACGAGAACCAATGACCATAAGGTTGTTTTGAAATTTATAAAGGAACATATTTTTCTCGGTTTGGAACGCCTCGGGCAATTATTAGTGATGGTGGACTCCACTTTTGCAATCGATCTTTTGAAAATGCGGCAAAGAAATATGGAGTCTACATGAGTATCCTGACACCACCACGGACCAATGGTCGGTGAGCTAGCTAATAGGAATGAAACACATTTTAGAAGAGCCAGGTTGCCAGAGATCGAAAGATTGGTCACTCGTCTTCTTAGATGCTCTTTGAACTCACAAATGCGCCTTTAAAGCTGTTCTTGGTATGTCTCACATAGGCTAGTTTATGCGTAAAAGCTTGCCATTTGCCGAGTAGAGATGGAACAAGACTTCTTGGGCTATTCGAACTTTTAATTACGATCTAACTCGGCTTAGTGGCGTTTATTGCAGTTAAATGAACTTGAAGAGCTGCGGAGGAATCGTATGAAAGCTCCAGAATTTACAAGGAATGGCTCAAGTTATTCCATGACAAATTACATTACGGAAAACTTTTCCGAACCGATCGAAGAAATGCTGGCACCGTATAGTTCCCGATTGCATCTATTCCACAGAGCTCGCTCGTTGGGTAGCCCTTTCATCGTCAAGGTGGTTTATCCATGCGGAGCGAAGTGGAAATTGAAAATCCTGACAATGGGAACTCTTTCAAGATGAATAATAGCATGCAAACCATTCCTTGAGCATTTCTCCCCTCACGGAAACTGCTTTGTGGATTTGGTAGACCCGCTCTGCCAAAACTCTCCTTAAATAACCTCGGAGTCTCAAATTGTTGTAAATAGTTTTGTTTTTATTTTGTTCTTGCTTTCTATTTTATTGTTTTACTTCAATTGCGTTATTTCATTTGCTTTTCAATAACATAGAAAATACAAATCGTGGGGCTGTTGTTTTTGTGATCCCTAAAATTCTGTTGTGGGGGTACCTTAGTTCAATGCATTGGGGACAATGCTTGTTTCTGTTGTGGGGGTAGGTGTACGGGTTGGATATGGCCCATCTTTCGTTATATGTTCGGTGGGTCAAATTTTTTCAAAATTTGCGTCTTTGAGTATTATGTTTTACATCTGCCTTTTATACTAGTTTGATCTCATATACTCTCCACATCATCTTATCGCATATTGCATCTTAACAAGACTTATATTCTTACGTGAGCTATTTACCCTTGCATTCTACCTACTTTGCTTCTCACCCAGACCACAGGACTTATGGCGAATTTCCCAGATCTTGTGATTGTTTCCAATTGTGCATCATTTTAATTTGGTCATGTTAATTTCATGCATCATAGTCTTCTGAACACCTTGCATAAGTGGAAAATGATTAGAGGCCATCATTTACGTGCATGCAGTGGTTGTAGTGTCTCAACCATGCGCCCATTTTGAGAACTTCCGAGTTGTCAGTTTATTCAAACCTTAGGAATCGGATTCATGGAGCAATGATGAGTCTCATTGAGAGTTTGAAGATATCGAATGGATACAGTGCTAAGTCACAAATACGATCGGTTATGGAGTGCAGAGCAGAGAAAATAAACATGCGAGAAAAACTGGATGAAAGAGCGGTTGAGCAGGTCGAAGATGTATAGCGGCACCACCACCCAAAGTAAGAAATATATATATATATATATATATATTCATTATATATATATTCAAAAAAAAAAGAAGAAAAATCGGTTTTGAGGTAAGTCCTACCGGTAGAACTTAACAAAAAGTGGGCGTCATTAGATCTAAGTAGAACTTAAAGTCCCTCTTGCAGGTAGGATCGAGGCGGAAATTGGGAAGAAAGGGTTTTTTAGCCCGAAAATCTTGCCTTATCTTCATATTCCTTTTGCTTTTTGACACTCGACAAGAGAGCCACTGTGTATGTTCCTCTAGAGTCCTCCCAAGCTCGGTCGCTCTGCCCGGGAGTTTTGATTCGAGTTCAGTTAGTTGCCTGATCGGTGTTCGCACGTGGTAAGCTTTACAACTCCCCATTAGCATTGTTGATCTCTTTTCGGCTATATATGGACCTTTGTGGTTGGATTTTTTAACACTGTGTGTGATTGTTGGATGGGAGGCTATGCTCCATATGGGGCGAGAGACTACTATTAGATGTCTGAAGAGGGCCCATTGATTGGTGAGACGAGTGCGGGATATGATGATTTATTTCTGAGGCCCATGCAGGCGTAGATTATTGCTATCATTGCCATCTCCATGGCACGTTCGAAGAATACAGGAAAGGGGATCGCGGATATTTACCTTCGGTAGTTCGGGAGTTCTACTCCAATTTGAAGGAAAATCAGCGGGTTGACTCGGTATTGGAAACTTCAGTGATGGGAAAGCAGCTTCGTGTCACTCCTGACTCGATAGCACATGCCTTGCACTATATTCGCCCTGACGTGTCGGACCGGCCATATCCACTCAAGGCCATTACTGATTTCGATGCCCAGCTATTCCGAGGCTATATGCGATCTGTACCCGTGAATGGATTTATGAGACGAATTTGTTCTGAAGTTAAGCGGAATATTTGCATGCGATGAACAAGATCATCCCGCAATCGTGTTTAGTAGAATGGTTGTGAAAAGTCTCCCGGTCGAAGCAGTTCGGTTGTTATACGAGTTATGGCCCGGAAAACTTATTGATTATGCACTAATAGTCATATGGTGCGCGATGAGAGGATTTCTCTGATATTAGCGTTCCAAGCCGGAGTATTAGTTCCCTCACTTGTGACTAGTAGTAGAAGAGCGGGGATGGGGGAACGGTTAAAGAAAAGGGTGATACCTCGGCGGAGCGAGATCCGACTAAGACTTTAGCGAAGGCGAAGCGGCCTCAGCTAGACCACAGTCCTCAGTTACCTTGACCCTACTGCAGAGACCATTTCTTCCTGAGTTCCGGCCACACATGACACATCGCCTTTGAAGAGGATGGAGCGGCGGATCGAGGATGGTTGATTGCATCCTTGGGAAGCGAAGCGGCTAGGCCAGGCGTCTCTCGGACTTGAGGAAGCCCGCGTCTTCGGGGAGAGCCAGCGATGGCGGATGCTACCTCCAGGATTTAGAGGGGAGAATCGGATGGATTGGACGATTGTGTGGACGAGGACGCATTCTCTTCTGATGAGGATGAGGGCGACACTGCGTAGTTGTGTTAGACTGTTCTAGAGTGGTGTTGGCAATCGGGTAGTAGACCTTAGCCATGTTATGCAAACACCCGTTTTGATTTTCCCTTTTCTTTCATTACACCCATGGTCATTACAAGCGTTAAGACCTTTTTGATTCGACTTATGTTTTGTTCCTTTTGACTTTATGCATGATGGTTGCATGTTCTATATTTATATGATTGCTTACCTTATTTTGATCATTACAGGTTCACTATAAGCATGACTACCTTACAACTGCCAAGCCAGTAATCCTTCTTTGAATAACCAAATTTGTGTTAACGATGTTATATTCATTGTGTAAGAATGTGGTTGAAGCTGATTGAGTCATCTTTGGTGCATACTAACGTGGGTGAAATGCTTTCTACTCCATAAGTGCTATTTTGTGAGATTTTTGCAAACTTGATTGTAGGCGCGTTTTCATACCCTATGGTAGGTGGATTAAGTCTAAATCTTGCTAGGGACTAGCAAGATGCGGAATTAAGTGTGATGAATACACAATTAGTGAGAGTAATTATAACGGAATCTAACACATTTAAATCATAATGTACTCACATTTGGCATAAGAGCAGTACTTCTAATCTCTTCTTGTGTTTTAGATTTGTGCGGAGTCTTTCGGGTTTAAAGCGTAAAGTGCACGAGATGCTTCGGAAGCGATATGAAGCAATGTGGATGTGGGTGAGAAATTGCGAAGTTTCGGGAACCCAAGCGAAATGAGGAAAACACCGGAAGGAGACAAGTCCCTCTGGGGTAGAACCCAAGTCTGGGTAGAACTTCTTCTGGAAATTTAGCGTGGACAAGTCCTCTTAGGTAGAACTTGAGTCCTACAGGTAGAACTTCTTTGAAGATTAGCGGTAAGCAAGTCCCTAAGGTAGAACTTAAAGTCCCTGCAGGTAGAACTATGGAACTTCTTGGAATTGTCAAGGAATTCAATCAGGACGTGAGGGTACTTTCGTAAGCGAGACAAAATGGGAAAATCACTTTGGAGGGGCTATAAAGGAGGAGGACACAAGTATTAGAGGATTCTTTTTGAGTCTTTTAGTTTTTCTCTTGAGTTTTGGAGTTCTTCACTTCTAGGGTTTGGGGTTTTAAGAGTTTTTCTCCATTTTTTGAGTGGTACTTTGTAGATCGATTCGATTTCCATTCTTTTAGAAGTTTTGATTCAAAGTTTGTAATCTTCGGTATCAATATTTATTAACTTTAAATCTTAGCATTCCCGTATTTTCTATTCTCCAGTTTTACAAGTCAATTACCGATTTACGCAAAATCTTGTTTTTATGTTTTAATCGTTCTTCATCTTTAATTGTTCATACAAGTTTTATGGAGTTCTAAACCCTAACTGCTTTGGGATCATAGGAAACTCACCGTCGAGTGGGAATCCCTCGATTCCTCTCTTGATTTTTCAATGGATTGTGTAATATTGATCACTTGTGTGAAGGTTTTAAATCTTTAGTTAGGCAAATTCTTGACAAGCGTGTTGAGATATTTCGGCTGCGTTGTATGATCTAATGCCAACTAAGGGTTCGTTTAGTGAGAACAAGTGTTTAGTATTGCTTTCGATCATCTTTATTTTCCAAAGAGCATTTAGATAAATCCTCCATGAAGACCATTTATCAATGGTTCCTAGATGAGTTTATAAAATAAGAGGTGGGACTTACGATCGAAGTGAGTGGAACCCTAAAAATCCGGCAATTGTCTTTCTATTTAAAACATTCAAACTGATCAACCATTGATCAAACGACCATGACACTACGATTTTCTTTAAATCATACTTTTAGTGGAGAATAGCTCTTATTGATCAACCGAATCAGACCACTTCCTGTGGAGATGACCTATGGATTCCCACAGTATTACAATGCTAGACGACTATAATTCCTACGCTTGGGAATAGAATTAGGCATACTAATCAGGACGAAGCATCAATTTCCATGCAAACGTATATTACAAGCATATAAATTCCATATACTTCATGCCAATATGTATACATAAATATCGTAAATATTAGCATTCATCAATCCATGACTAAACAATAATGTCATACAGCCTTCCATAGGCTAACTCATGGTAATTCCTACCAATTTCAGCAAATTTCTGACATGCCATCTGATAGTGCGTGACAAAACCTGGCTATTCACTTCGACACAACCAAGCAACCTGCACACTTTGTGAAAAACATAGATTTCGAGCAAGGTTATGATTACCTACTGCCCTCCACAGGCACATGGCAGGAATCTTGACTCAATTAGCTTTCTATTGAGTCCAAGAACACCCGAAACGGAGTTTGGACGAAGAAGTTATGATCATCCGAAATTGGAGGTCTCACACTGACTGGCAATCTGGCAAATCCAGCCTAGCAGGCCAGCCCTAGTAGTAGATTGCCTAATGTCCTCCACAGGAACATGGCTGAAATCTTGACTCAATGGGATTTCCATTGAGTCTAAGAACACCCAAAACGGAGTTTGGACGAAGAAGTTATGACTGTCCGAAGTTGGAGGTCTCACATGACTAGCAATTCCTAGCCGGCCAGCCTTAACCAGTCAACCCTAGCCGGCCAGATCGCCCACTGTCCTCCATAGAATATGGCTGAAATCTTGACTCAATGGGCTTTCCATTGAATCCAAGAACACCTGAAACAGAGTTCGAACGAAGAAGTTATGACCGTCCGAAGTTGGAGGTCTCACATGACTAGCCAATCCTAGCCGACCAGCCCTAGCCAGCCAATAGCCCTAGAAAAACATATATTTCAGCATGGTTATGTTCACCCACTATCCTCCACAGGTATATGGATGGAATCTTGACTCAATGCGCTTTCCATAGAGTCCAAGAACACCCAAACGGATTTCGGACGAAGGAGTTATGGTCATCTGAAGTTGGAGGCCTCACCCAACCGACCCTAGCTAGCCGGTCACTGACCGACTGACTCTTAGATGGCCAGCTCCCTGACCGGCTAACTCTTAGTCGGCCAACTCCATAACCGGCTGACTCTTAGCCGGTCAGCTCCCAAATGGTTGACTCTCAACTGGCCAACCCAGCCAGCCTTTCCACTTAGACAGTTCAGGGTAAACTGACCATAACTTGGGCTATAGAGGTCCGATTTGGGTAATTCAAAAGCCTAACATCAAGTTCACTGATGTGGCTACAATTTACCGAGGCACTCACTGCCAAATTCCTTTTATTTTCCACTCAAAAATCAGTCCTAAAGTTCGGCTAATGCATATGATCAAAGTAGGGTAACTTCCCATCATGGTTCAAAATGCAACCAAACGTTCCCCTTAGGGCAAAACACCACCACACGACCCTTAGGGTAGAAAATAATCAAAGTAAGAGAAGATCTACCTCTTGGAGTTTGTTGAAACTATGACGCCCCAAATTAAGGTGTCGGGTGATCATAGATCAACACACGGAATACACAGTGTCTCATATTATGAGACCATTACATAGTAAAAATGACCACTTTGGCCCATTACATCAATACTGCAAAAATCTAACCAACTATATTACAATAGTTCAGAGTTGATTACATCACTCTTAATACAACATATATATTAAAATTTAGAATTCTAAAACATGTTTTTACAAAATAAATACCAAAACCACATATCGGCTTTCTTCTGGAGAGGCCTCCCAATGAGCCTTAGTCTTCTGGCTACTCCTTGTACCTGAAATAATGTTCCCTTGACAAGGTAAGCAATGCCTAGTAGTTGAATTATCCTACATGGGTTACTCCCCACCTAAGTGCACATGCAATGATTCAACATAAACACATTCAAGCAAATACATGATCCTACTTGAATGTCTACGTGATATGGATGAGAATGCGACTCACCCTTTCCCATTTCTCGAGCCCTCACTGACTCCCTCACACATGCCTAAGCCAAATGTGAGAAAAATACAGTTTTCAAAACAAAAGGTTTTTATTCTCGAAAACTTACTACCGAGTTTCGATAAATATATTGGACACTACCCTCCAGGCGGAATTCTTTGGATCATTTTATAGAAAGCAGGTCATGGAATTCGACCTAGAGATGAACTATTGGACCACTCTCTAAGGCAATTTTCGGAAAATCTTCCCTTGAAATTCCTTTCACAACCATTTTCCTTTTTAATTTCTTGCATGTCATGCACTCACACCTACCATTCTAGGATGCCCCGGTGCATATGGAATGCATTATGCCATTTTCAAACAATTCATGCTAATATTTCTTACATGCATATATTAACAAAATTTAACTCACAACATCATGTTATTCAATTCTTAGCAATAACATCAAAATTAGCTCACATGGGCTAATAACAATTCAATTCCAATGGCTCACACACAATTATATTTTTATATAATTCAACATGTTAACACATTTAATTTTATGCCCTAACAATTTATTTCCACCTATATCTTGAGCCATTCATTTTTAAGCAATAGTTTGCAAAAACATATGGACATTTTCGGTCCAATCAAACAGAAAACGGGACTGTTTTAGTGATCCACTGGCGGCAGTGGGGCTGTCAGGTGGGCAGCCCGCTCTCTGTTTGTCGGTTCCCAGCTTTGTGGAGCAGAAATCCATGGCCATTTAGGCCTCCTACACTGATACAGATTTGCATGTTATTTAACATCAAGCAAAACACACAAGCAAAACACACAAACACAACACAAGCCACCCAAACAGTCCGTGGACTGTCCAAGACGGGTTCCAAAAATTCCAACAATTCAGTCCTAAGTTTTGGGACCGATCAAACGACCACTCACGACCTCGATCTTGAACCATTTACAAGGCTCTTAAAGCAGAAAATAGCCCGAGTAGGAAGACTCCTACCTCTTGGAGTTATTCAGTCCATAATCGTGTCACGCGTGGCCCTTGTGGCGTAGATCAACTTTGCTTCTTGTACGACACGAGCAGAAGCCCGGTCGAAAGCGGGAAATCTAGAATAAGTTGCACTTCTGCAAAAACCCTCCATTTTCAAAATCTTGCTCTCCCCTCTCCCTACAGCGGATTCGGTAAAAATGGAAAACCTTCTTTGTCCCCCCTCATTGCCACATGTCAATTGTCATTGGTTGATAAGATTCATATCCACTTTATCCTTTACTTTGGATTTCTATCCGATTAAGACATTCCACATGTCACCCATAGGGCTACCGCGAGTTCCAAGTTGACTCATTACACTTTAACAGCATTGGCGCGTTGTGGCTGCTCAAAATGCCAAAGTGTCGTCTTGCGCTCGTTGCCTCGAAAGCGTGTAAATTTTGGTATCTCGGAATTAGGCGAAATTCGACGTGGTAGCTAGACCCCCCATGAGGAGCGATTCCAACGGTGAAGTCATTTTTTGTCATCAGGGGATCTAGAAAAATTCAGTTTGACCGAAATTACCATTTTACCATTTTGGAAAATTAGATTTTAAGTTGCATAAACTCACTCGTTTCGAGTCTACTCTTGGAAACTCTTTGCGTGGGGAGCGCTTCTTCTTGATCCTCCCGGGGACTATAGGTTTGTCGTCGGAAAACTAGAGAAGGTGGAGCTTCTCTCTGCAGCTTTCTCCCTTTTCTCTTTCCTCATTTTCCCCTCTTCCTGCAGTATTGTTAGGTGCAAGTCGAGTTTGGAAGTACTTTTTTATGTGTCAATACCCATTGGCTCGTGGATTACCCTTATCCTTATCCATCTCTGTGGATTTTCTCTATCATGTGTCAACATGTCATATGGAGTCCACTTGAGAACTCTTTCTTTGGCGATTCTACCTTCGGACCGCATTAGCCTTGTGAGCCACTCAACATGTCTTAAAGTGTCATGGCCCTCTCGATCTTATCGAAAAATGTGAAATTATTTGTTTGAAATTTGTGAGGTCGACGTGTGGTTAGATTTCGTGAGACGATTCCAATGCTGAAGTTCATTTCGTCATCCGAGATCTAGAAAAATTATGGATTTTGACCGAAATTTACCATTCTACAATTTCTTAGAAATCTGGATCTTCCAGGGTTTCACAATGTTTATTCATTAGTTCAAATCATTTTATAATAGTAACAATGATTTTTTTTTATTAATTCACTTATTTCACTTACTTCTATTAATATTTTTACATTTTTTATAATCATAAAAATAATTGATTTAGGTTTTATTAATATAAATTTTTATATGTATTTATTTACTTTTGTAATAAAATTTTTTATTTATTATGATATCATAATTTTGTAATTAAATATTAAATGTTTTTTTTTTGTAATTTTAATGATATAAAAGCCATATTTTCATATTTCTATAAAACGTTTATGATAGAAAGCGTTGTCAATGAAATCATTTTGGCTAAAGCGTTGTTACAAGAAGCAGTATCAAATTGGCCCTAAATTTTATGATAATAAAATTATTTTTTAATAATTTTTTTAAAATATAAATATAAATATAACCTTAATCCTTATAACATTTGCAAAATTTTGATTTAAATATGTTGTTTATTTCTTTTATACCAAATTTTTGATTTTTTAATTAATTATTTCATGTGTAGTTTAAATATATTTTTCTTTTAATAATTCCACTATTTGTAATTTATTATTATTTACTTTGTTATTGTTTTACAGATTTTTTCTATTCATTGTTATATATAATACTCGATGTGTCATTTTGAATTAAAACACAGGGAAATCTATAGTACTATTATTGTGAACTCATGAAATATTTATATTTGATAGTAGATGCTCCAAATTAATAAAAATATATTTATTTTTTCATTTTTCATTTTTATTTTCTTTAATTTTAATCATTTACTTTGGCCAAAACACGAAGTCGAGTGACTAACCACATTAACTGCGAGATTTTTACCTTGAGTCATTGCACCTAAGTCTTTGATGCGGGCGTACTAATTGCTCGTGGGCATCGAGGTTACTAAACTATCTCGTCGTCCACTTGCTGTGACCCATTAATTCATATTTAAAGTAAAAATATGAAAGTAATGCACTTAAATCTGATCCGTGAAGTCCGATCCGACCCTCTTACCATTATTACATACCCAGAGCTATATTGGCAATAGTCGAAAGAATTTATTCACAATTCTTTTATACAAAAATATGTGCTAGAACTAGTTTGTCTGACACTTTTACAAAAGATTTATTAAGGCCACATGTTGGCCTTCCTAACTTCCTAATCTGACCTCATCTAAGTGCTATCACTTTGAGTGGTAACCTGTGCACGAAAGGGTTGTTCCATAAAGGGTGAGCCACGCCTAGTAGAGAATACCTCCTACAAGGGCTACTTCCCACCTAAGTGCACATGCAATGTTCACTTAACACTTCACATTCACGTTCCAACAAGAATATGTCAATTCTATATGGAATCCTACATGACATGCCATGAAATGAGATGCGACTCTTCATGTACCATCGCTAGAGTCCTCATAGGCTCCTGCTGACGCCTAAGCCCATGTGTGAAAAACTATCATTCTGGATGACATCCAATGATCATTTTCAAAACAAATTTCATTTGTTCATAAACCAAAATCTTTTTGGATGATACATCACAATGATAATTTTATATTCAAAATCCATGCACCTTTTTATGGGTAGCGGATTTTTGGTGTCGCACCACAGGATCCGCAAACCTAGATACTTTTACGGTCTTGCTCCGTTGGGGGCTATGTCTGACCATAATTAGCGGGTCTTTCACTCGAGGGGGATCTATCCCTTCTTACTGATACCCGACACATATTTTCTTTACCATTTTATTCATGAATTGCAACTCGTTGGACGTTGTCCCATTCTTAGAGCCCGCGATCAAACACCAAATGCGGGTTTCGGTTACCAACCATACACTCACACCCATTTAATGGGATGTCCCCATGCATATGCAATGCAAAATGCCACTGTATGAATGCTATATGAGATATTTACATACCATATTTTATACTTAGTATCATGGATAATTATATCCTCCGCGTATAATTTACATCCATCCATATCAATATATCTAAACACACATATATCAACATAAATCAGCACACAGTCCAGCATGTTAGCACAAAAAACAGTCCATACACAGGCTATAAAAATAGGCTACAACAGGGCCACAAACTTAGCCATAACCCAACCTCAGAACTTCCCAGAAAATGTCCACAAACAAGCCACACACATAGACCATGAACTGGCCACAAAATAGTCATAAACTATCTAATACAACTCTTTGAAAAGAGTATGAAACGCCCAAATATGTGGGAACCAAATGTCATTCACTAGCATATGGTTAGATTCTAGACTCAAATAGCTTTCCATAGAGTCTAAGAACGCACGAATCGGAGTTCAGATGAGAAAGTTATGGCCATCGAGAAGTTACGGCTGCGATTTAAGCATGGGTGTGCGAGGTGACCAACGATCCTTGTATAAATGAGTGCTACATGGAACAATTTTTAATCATGCTTCATGCCAAGTATCATGGATAATTATATCTTTACACATATAATCCCACATTCATCTAAAACTCATGTCAATATATCACCAATACGCTACAAATCAACATGATTGAAGCCATGATCAGCCATGTCACTCAAACCAACAACAACACACAAATAGGTCTTCTAAGTTCGAGACTAATTTATGAACTCTGACTGTTCAGGAACTACAATTCGGAGGCATAACCAACACGCCGTCGGTCGGTAATTTGTTTGAAGACTATCTAAAACTAGGTGATAGCAGGCAAGCTACTCGAGACTCGGCTCGGGCTAGGGCTACTACTTTCGAGAAAAAGCTCGGCTCGAAGACTCATTTCGTTAGCTAAGCAGGCAGAAGCTTAGACCTTAATTTGGAAACTTGATAAATTTCGAGCCAGAGCCAGAGCCCATCAGGAACTGGGGTATAGATTAATTTAAGCAGAGGAGATGCGATATAATGAAATTATAACTTATATGTATTTTTAATAGTTTTATCGGATGGATGATGAAAGTGGGGAAGAAGAAGAAGAAGAAGAAGAAGTGACCTCTGCGAATTACGATTGTGATCCTGTGAGAGAGAAGGAGAAGGCGCCACCGCCATGGGTAGTTGCGCTTGAAGCGGAGGAGTGGAAGAAGGAGTGGTAGATTCTGTTTGTCGAAGAAGAATCGGAGCTGAATCGGGAGTAATCAAGAGGCGGGTTGCCTTTCGGGAAGCTTGACAAGGTCGGTGATCTCTCACGCCCGATTGTGCTCACAAATCAGGCTTTTCAAGTGCGATCGTTGATTTTTATTTTTTCTTTGTTATTAGTTAAGTTAGTTTTAGATGTAATTGAGTTACGCGATTTGAGTGATTGATAATTCAGGGTAGTGAATTTTCTGGTGGGCAACTCTTGCATTGTTAACATGGGATTTGTATGAGAGATTTTTAGTTTAGTTTTCTACCATAAGCGGTGTTTTACTAGCTTTTTAGGTTTATTTATTGGTATTATTTGTTAGCACATTTCAGTTCATTATGGTTCTATTTTGGGGTTTTTAGTTTAATGTAGTGTGGTCTTTTCTAGTTTAATTCATTTTGTTGGCTGAAGTTTTGCTGTATGTTTAATAATTTGATATGGATTGGTGTGAGCGGGATGTGCGGAGGTGTGGATTCGATCCGAGTCATGGTTTTGAGTCTGACATGGATGATGATTTTCAAAGCATTCGGGAGGTAAGTTATGCAGTGTATTTGCAATCAATTGAAAATGGAGCTTAATTTTATGTGCCCGATGATAGAGTTCTTGGCTTGCATCATACGCAGTTTGTATTATGGCGGATATCTTCTCTCCAACTAGTTACGCTCGGGCATCTATTTCAAGTGTTCATCCCAGATCTTGTGCAAAAAACTATAATGCCTTAGTTCCTGCATCTCCTCTTGAGTTCTAACCCGACCAATTGAAAACAAGGAACTATTAGTTGAAAGTTTGAAGGTATGTTGTTGGAGAGGTTTCTCAGAATGTTTTTATTTTGGCATCAAAGAAGAGTTCACACATTTAAAATGCGTGATCCTCGGATTGAGGTGAAAGAAGCCGATCTTTGTGGGTAATCTCCATGATACGTAATGGATAGAAGTGGCAAGGAAATGAAACGGGGTGTTAGGTGATTGTGGTCTTCTTCCAGTACCTATTTGCCTTGTCTTGCGTCGACTGTCTCTCGGTTGACAAGCTGAAGACCAGCTGAGTCCAATGATCAGCAACAAGGAGAAAACCGACCTTTGAAGCTTTCCTTTAAATGGAGAGAAGGTCATTACTGCTCCCCTTTATGTAGGTCCCACCAACTGTTTCATCATGACACCTAGTTCTATATTTTCTTTCCATTACTTATGCCTAATATAGTTTCTATTACTTTTGACATGACTTTTATTTATCTTTGAGCTGTCTGAACACATAAAATTAGCAAATCATTGCAATTCTCAGAACCTTATTTGCTATCCCTTTTATAAGTAAAACCCATTGAGCATGCTTGACATTGGAAACTCTTTGCTAATCACCCTTACACCACTTTGTTTATTGACCCTACAGTGACGAATGAAAATAAAAAGAGTAAAATCGTAAATCATGATAAATGTAATCGTTAGACATGAGAGAACCTTTTCCCCTTCTTCGGTTTAACCTTTATTTTAACTTGAAGTAGTTTGATTAACATCCGACATTGTTAGTATTTAGCAAATCATTAATGCAGTTTTATACGTGTTATCCTTTAATTCTTTATTATTTTATTTATGAGATAAATCTTTTTTTAATTATCATCAAATTTTTTATCTTCTAACCTTAATACATATTTACTTGATGATATGGATGTTATTTTTTAAAACATTCATATCATTATCTTCTTTTGGTCTTATTTGGAAACACAGGATTGGGCTTGAGCTGGGGTTAAGCTGGGGCTCGTTCATATGGAAAACTGGGGCGCAATGGCTGGCCGAGGCTTTTTAAATCAAGAGCCCCGGCTTGAGCGATTTCTTCGTTCAAAGCTGGCTCAGGCTGAGGCTCCTCATAGGCCAGCAAGCCTGGCTCGAAATGTTAGAGCTCGGCTCGAGTTCGGCTCGACTGTGAGTTACCAGCCACCGGCTCGACCCGAGGTTGGGACCCAGGCCTCTTAGCCATTGATGGCCTTTAAGCGAAAGGCCCAGTGTAGGAAAGCCTAAATAACTTGGGCGTGAGCGAACTCACTCCTTGGTCACATTTGAACTTTTACCTTTAGAACCAGAGACCCGGCCCAGACTATTTGGATCTTCCTTTGTCTTCTTCATTCTTTCCCTTTCTTTGTTTCCCATCTAACTGATTTTGGGTTTAGGTGGTGTGACTCTCATTCCATCAACTTGACACATGGCATATGTTATGTATGTCTCTCTCTCACACCGCCCTCTCAGTACGTGTTTATACTATGACACTTGGCCTTGTTGTGCCAGTGTCCTCATGCTGTCTTACTTTGTACGATATTCTCATCTTACGTGTCCCCATGGGTTAATGCATTAAGCCTCGAAATCGTGGAGTCAAGGCTATCTCTCGAATTAAATGAGAATTCATCTAGGTAACTAGATTTCGCGAGACGAATTCAACGGTGAGGTTCGTTTCACCATCCGAGATCTAGAGAGATTTTCAAGTTTGCAACCTACATCGTAACGGTAATTAATCATTTTGCGAAAGATTTCAAATTTTACCTAGGTTTTCACATTCGCCTCAAACTCACCTCTTGTTGAGAATATTTTTTCTAAACAAAAATAAATATTTTTTTAAGAATTAAAAAAAAAAAAAAAAGACAATTAGGCACTCTTTTACAATGTAGAAAACTGTCCTTCTTGGGACTTGAACCTAAGACACGTTGATGTAAAGTCATGACTTCTAAGACTGTAGTTAAAGTTCCAAAAAGGCAAGTTTTGAGAGCAGAAGGAAAGAAGATCAAGAATGTACTCAATATACTGCTTTCAGGTTCTAGAATAAATCTAGACGTGTATTTGGGATGTAATGACTTGCATTTTGAGTGTTACTTTCCTTTTAGTTTATTTATTTATTATATTTTTCCTTAGTTTATTTTTATTTAGATTTATTTCATTTTTTTTTATTTTAGGTGTGATTTAAGTTAAAAATTGTAGTAGATATTTTGTTTATATTTCCTTTCCAGTTTGTACCCTATATAAATGCATGTTTATAACGTAATTATTCATAAGAATATGAATTAAAAATTGTGAGTCTTATTTTCTTTGGTTCTCCAAAGAACTTTTGAACTTATCATATTTTTCGTGACGTTCATCCTATCTACTTATCAATCAACCTTTTTATGGTTTATTGTGGCGTCTTCATTCCATCGACTTATCAATCAATCTTTCCTGATTGGTGTAGAGCCTCTTTCATTCTATAGACTTATGATCGGTTCTTATAGTTGATTTGTATCCGCCCCTACCCGCTGGTGAAGATAGAAATTAAACAGCAAAGGCAGGACTCCTTTACTGACTTTACGACATTTGGTGACCTATTTCCAATAAAACAAATCCATATATCATAATACAACTTGTAAAACTACCACCATAGTGGTGTTTAAAATGTCATGTACATATCGTGCACAGGTCGATTAACGTACTTACACAAACTCCACTATTACAAAATTTTACATTTACATTTACAAACATAATCAAAGCCACCATCGGTGGGATCTATTGTTGTAGTAGGCTGGGGATCTGCAGGGGAATGCCTCGGGATGTCCTCTTGATACCTACGGATGAAACACCCATTACTAAGTATAGCTTAGTGGGAAAGCAGAATATGAATGACCACTTAGAGTGGTCCACAATTACAAGATACATATAACATAAATCATATGTCAAAGTTTACGTATACAAAATTCTATAACAGAGTTTTCATATAACATAATTCTTATAACGTAATTTCATATCTCCTGTAGGAGTTCAAAACAGAGATCTTATATATAGTACCGTAGAATTTTGGCTTCTAATAATGATTTCTTAATACTTTCTTATTATTCATTATTCGGATTCTTATCGTATAATTGTTTACATATGTAATATTATTCGGATAGACAACATATAGGCGACATTTACTGCATAGGTAGAGTAACAATGAATGATAGGACCTAACCTGATAGGTACAGGAAAGTGCGATGCAATCTTGAGCAGAGGCGTGCACGCCGTATAGCGAAGTGTATTAGTACTAGTAAATCTTTGGAAAGCAGCGATCGAGAGACGTCTTGCCCATGTAGCGAGTGTAAGTAGCCTGGCGGGAGTGTGAAACCTTTGAACGAGTGCCTATTCATTCACTATTCGGTCTTAAGTAGGCATACAATTATATGTCTTTCTAAATTTGTTATATTGTTCTTAAACACATTAGCAACTGAGGGTAAGAAACAATGTTTGCCCAACTACCAGATCATAGAGGCGACGAAGTACATAACATTTTTCATATAATTTTTATACTTGTATGAACCCTTTCATTCACTTATTAGGATCCTCAGTAATCAGTGGATGATTATTGGTGTAAAGGAAGGAGCAAAAGCGGGACTTACGGGTATGCCTGGCGAAGCAATGCTACACCTAGGCGGAGAGGGTTCTCTAAGTGAAACCTTTGCTCGTGCAGGCGGACAGTACGAAACTCTAGGCTCGGGTTCGCCTAGGTGTAGTGACCTCCGCCTAGGCGGAGCTCCACGCCTAGGCGTGAGCTCCACGCCTAGGCGTAGGGATGTCGAGCAGAAACAGAAATGGACCAGTTTTGGTCCTTTTCACCGAAAATTTCCTTCAAAATCAAAACCAACTCAATCAAAACTCAAAATAAACCATAAAACTCATCTTATACAACCCGAGCAACACTTTAATAGGTTTCCTCTGCAGACAAAGAGAGATTTCCATACAAAAGTTCCAAACATGAGTTCCAAACATCACATAAGAAATTTCCAAATCTGGATTTTCTTTTTCTTCTTCTTCTCTTCTTTTCCTTCTCCTTGCTTGAACAATTGGGGGCAAATGGCTATGGCACAACTGTAGTGAACCTGAGTCTCGAAATGATAGAGCCTCTCTTCTCATAAGACCATGTTTGGTTTTATCCTATTTTTGCTCAAAGTTCCTCATTTTTCCATTAAGTCCTTCTTCTTCATTCAATTTGAAAATTAACTTGTCATATTTCCAACTTATCATATAATCTTCTTGTGTTGTGACCTTTGAGTCCTAAATCTCAAATTACCAATTTTACCCTTAGTACTCGAATTTCCGAAAAATGCAATTTTTTTACTTATATTATACCCTAAACATGTAATAACTACTATGGTATAATTTAGGGTGTTACAGATTGTGGCGTCTTCATCCCATCGACTTATCAATCAACCATTCCATAGTTGATTGTGGCGTCTTCATCCTATCGACTTATCAATCAAGCATTCCTTAATTGATTGTAGCGTTTTTTACTTTCCCATTTGAACCTGATCGTAAAATGATCCGAGAGAGTATCTGTTGCAGGTCGAGTCAGTCAGTGGCGACCTTGCATCACCCCTCACTTTTCTGGATGTTTTGCTTTTTTAAACATTAAACGCTCTACGCATATGGACTAAAAATATTTTTAATCTCCCAAATATATTATTTAATAATCATTTAACATTTATTTAGAATAAAATGTAATTATGAATTTAAAACAAGATTTTGAGAAGACAATATAAGAAGAGGTTTTATAATTTTAAAGCACTTAAAAATAAATAAAATAAAATAGTATTTGGATTCATGCTATCTTTTGGTTTACTTTGTTACCAATCATTCAAAATAAATAAAAATCACAAATCACAAATCAACCAAGTTAAAGATTATAGTTTTCTTTGTTAATAATCATTCAAAATAAAAATCATAAATCAAATTATATGATTTTTAGGTAAAATAAATGTGAAATATAAAAATTATGAAATTAATTGTGTTAGGGTAAATGTATCCTTTAAAGATTATTTTAAAACCATATTTAGTAGATATAAATATATTTTATAGTATATGTAAATTGATAAAGTTAAAGAAATGCATTTTCTTCTACCCTCCTAGCTAGTTGCTAATCAAATGCACAAAAAAACACAAAGTTTCTACGTCTTAGTTTTATCTTAAATTATTCCAATCTATTACATTCAATTGAAAAAACGATTGAGACCCTCATTTTTTATAGGAGAATAAAATAGTTACAAAGAAAAAGTATAGGAATTACCATTTGTCTACGTATTAAAACCATAGTAAAATGTTTAATGGAATAAAATTAAGTATGAGTGAAAAAACATGTATTTGCAATGTCGGTGATTATAAGTAGTATAGATATAGGTTACTAAGGATATTTTTAAGATAAAAATTTAATTAAGTGATTTGGATTTGAAAAGTTTTCAAAATTTCCAAATATAAGTATTTTATAAGGTTAATTAGTATTAATAAGATAATGTAAGGTATTAAAATATAATAAACTAAAATTTAACCTTAAATACTAATAAATAAATAATTAGTTTTAAATTTTAAAAAGTAAATTAAAGGATATTTTTAAATAAAAAAATTTGACAACCTCCCCATACTATGGGATTTGATTTTTTAAAGGTTATATGGAGAAAAAAAAAATATAATTTTGGAAATAATATGATAATAAAAAATACTACAACATTAAATATTGATATATTTTAATTAATAAATTCTTAAAATATATTTTTAATTAAAAAGTATATATGAGAGATTCAGATTTGATAATGATCAGAATTTCCAAATACAAGCATTTTATAATATTAATCTGTATTATTTTAATAATACTCAGATTTGAAAAGTTTTCAAAATTTCTAAATATAAGTATTTTATAATGTTAATAGGATGATGTTTATGGTATTAATGTTGTGACAAAATTAGCAGTGTCAAAAATAGTAGTAAAATAAATTTAAGGTAAAATATTAATAAATTATAATAATTAATTAATTAAATAATTTTTAAATTAAATATATATTAAATGGTAATTTTTAAATACAAAATTGACAGTTTGAATTATAATTAAAATAAATATTATAACATTTAATATTAATATATTATAATTAATAAATTATTAAAATATATTTTTAAATTAAAAATTAAATTAAGAGATTCTGATTTGAAAAGTTTTTAGAATATTTGGATAGAAGTATTTTATAAAGTTAATTAATATTATTAAGTAATTCGAATTTAAAAAATTTATGGTTGTGATATAATATGATAATAAAATAAATTTTAACCCTTAACAACCCTAGATGCAAGTGACATAACTTTCTTAAAAACAAAAACAAATGACATAAGTCGGAGAGAAGCCTTGACAACTTGAAATATCTTGAAAAATGATGGAGATATTATTTTATAATGTATTTGATAATAAACAATAGCATAGTTTTGAAAAAGAGACATGTCACTCAAATAAAATTTAAGAACTAATAAAATTTACGTTTATTTCTTTTTATCTTTCATTCCAGATTCCTGGAAGCCAAATAGAGGATACACTACAACAAAGTAATCAGATCTTTGAAAAAAAAAAAAAGTAATCAAAAATAAAACTCCATACTCGATAAAATTTTATTATTCTAAGTCAAAATATAAAGGCAAAACAAGCTCTCAAAATGTCCAAAGCTTTGTGGCTTTCGCTTAGGCGAGTTGAAATTAGATGGAGGATCAAACCCCAATTTTCAATCTATTCTTTGATACTGGAATCTTGTTCTTCATAGCCTCGGCTAACTTCTTTTCAACCTCACCCAAATCTTCTATAATTTCTGTCATAATTTCCATTGTATTCGTGGTTTGAGTGAGATAAGTCCTAGAACACGTGCCTTGCAGTCAATGTTTATTGGGAACCAAGCCCAAACCTGAGTAGGCATGGATGTTCCGGACCTGACCCATTTATAAGTAAAGGAGCCCGAGCCGAGTAAGATAGAAGGGTGGATGGCAAGTCAAAGCGAATCACCTCGGGCATGACGATGAAGTCAACAAAGTATACATACAGCCCTCCTGGACAAGAGTTATGATATAATTAATGCGTGCTAATTAATGAGCAAATGAATGTGTAATGTAAGGAAGTAAAGGGCCAATCATAAATGCCCCAATTATGAGCATCAAATATGTAACCCCCGTCCAGTGAGTATAAAAGGAAAGGGGACGAAAAATACCAGGGGGATTTACTTTGTGGAAAGCCAAGACCTTTCCATTGGTGCCGTCTGTGGGAACAACGCATCTCACGCTTCTCCTGAGAACAACGTAAAGGTGGTCAGTGCACTCCACGACATGATCAATGGGAGATGGTTAAAGTTCAGCATAGACAGCGACTATTGGTGCTGGGACGAATGCTAAGAGATCGGCGGGAGTCCTGCTTGACGTTTCAAGAGGAAAATGCAACCACTGCATTAACCACGACCTTCTCGCATTGTAGCAATGACGGCCACATCGACCTACTAAGCAGAGTCCCCAGGCAAATTTTCCACCGCCCCACATTGCTAGAAGCATGCAATGGGTATCTTCACAACAATGGAGTCCATTCCAGCAGGACGTGATCCCCAGACCCCACATTGCATGCCTTAGATGACATGTCCTCATCTGTGTTTGTCCCAACAATCTTAAGTCATGACGCCCCACCTCACTTCACCCTACTAGAGTTCCAAATGTACGATGATCTAAAAGATCCTTTCGATCATCATATGCGTTACCGACAATGTAGCGCCCATTTCGAAGTGGGTGACAACCGTCGGCAGGAATATTCGTGGATGTCGGGCTCATGAAAATCGGCGATCTCATTTGTATGCGGGGAAGGCTCTGCAAGGTACCTTTGTCGATCACGCGGCAACATGTCTGATATTTTACAAAGACCACGGGTCCACATATGGATAAAAATAAGTAAAATGGCCACTTGGGCCCATGCATTAATACTCACAAAATACATCAACCAACTATGTCACAATAGCTAAAGAGTTATTACATTACTCTTAATACAAACACATATTAAAATTAAGAATTCTAATACATGTTATACAACATCAAAGCCACAACTTGGCTTTCTTCTAAAAATCGAAGCCTCTAAAGAAGCCTTTAGTCTTCTCAACAGTCCCTATACACGAAATAATGATCTCTCGACAGGTGAGCAATGCCCCCGATGGTAATCCCTACATGGGTTACTCCGCTAAGTGCACGTGCAATGATCAATGTAAGACAGAAATTCCAATTTAAGAATAAGAACAAGCAAGTAATTTCGATTACAAAATTGTAATTTGGTTAAAAATCTAGGAAATTTATTCTCTAGATCTCGAGATGGCCAGCAGTTTCATAGTTGGGAATATTCTCGCAATCTGGCTAGCCTTGCGTAGAATTTAAGTGAATTAAAGACGGTCGGAATTAAACACGTTTTTGAGCGTATGATTGGGGTGTCGTATAGCGATTTTCGTTGCGACGAAAGTCTTCTATAACACGTACTCATGTACCATAAAGTGGTATGAGTAGATAAATGATGAAAATGGGCGGCGAAGATGGCAGATTTAAATGAAATGAAGGACAAAATTGTCATTTTGAAATTTATTAAGTGAGAATAAGACAAACACTAAATAGTGTTGTCTTCTTGAAGCAAAGGAAACGTGAAGAAAAGAAAAACCAGAGAGTCACAGTGAGCTGCGTTTTGAGAGGATTTTAGAGAGAGAGAGAACTTCTCTCTATAAATACGCGCAATCCGACCGTCGGCAGTCTTCGGGACAAGGAGGAAAGCTGCTCTACGCGGAGAGGGCTTCGCGTGGGTAACGGATTTAGGGAGTTTCCTCAAACTCCGAGAGGTAGGGGTTTCTCCCTACTTGAGTTTTATTCCCATTTTAAGTGCTTTATGAATGTTTGAGTTGAATGAGGCGTGAGGCTGGTCGATCAGTCAAACTTGGGGATCGAATTGATATAATTTTGGAACCAAATGGAGCAACCATTGACTGCTCCGGCTGTTTAGGTTGATTTAAGTATTTGCATTCATGTAATCATGTATTGATTGGATTGAGACCGGAAATGGCCGTGAAACCCGGGTTCACTAAGTGAGCCTTAGATGATTCCATGTTTTTAAAGAATAGTAACGAGGTTTCACTATTCCCGAAACGGTGTTCTAAAATATATTTTTTTTTGTGAAAATATGTGTTTGGTGAGTGATTTAAATTAAAATTGCTCATGTTTGATCCATTAGCCCATATGAGGCTAATTTTGATGTGATAAAATGAGAATTTACATGACATGATGAGTGTGAGTTGAATATTATCACGAAGTATATGCATGTTTATATATTTGTATGTGATTATTGTGTGGGCGCATACATGCATTCCATATGCACTAGAACATCCTAGGACTATAGGAGTGAGTGCATGAGATGAGTCTAGAGAAAAAGGTTTGGAGGGTTGTCTAAAAATATTAATTATCGGAGGGTAGTCCAAATTAAAAATATCAATCGTCGGAGCGGCCCAATTGATATTCATTGGAGGGTAGTCCACAAAAAAATAATATATCAATCGTCGGAGCGGCCCAATTGATATATATACACATCGGAGGGTTGTCCACAAACTAACAAAACAATAATTTTCATACGAGGCTTAGGCAAGTGTGATGGAGTCGGTAAGGACTCGGGATCTGAGTTGGTCATGTAGACATTCAAGTAGGATCATGCATTTGCTTGAATGTGTGTTTTCATTGGAGACAGTACCCTTTGCGCCGTTGAGTGAGTAGCCCACTTGAGGCGATTCCACTACTAAGCATTAGATCACTTGTCGGGGATATTATTTTACGGTACGGGGCGTGGGAGAGAGGACGGCTCGTCCTAGAGACTAAGGATTAGAAGAAAGCCGGGTTGTGGCTTTGGTTCTAGTTACACATGTATTAGAACTACATAAGTTTGATATATGTTGTATAAAGAGTAAAAACATATATTAACTCTTGTAACTATTGGGTATATAGTTGGATTCATAGTTGGTATGTATATTGAGTATTGTTCATGGGCCCAAGTGGCCGTAGTACTCATGTGATTGGATACATTGGATTATATTGCCTTTGTTGGGACGAATATCGCGAGTGTGTATTTGGTAGAAGCTCCGTCTGAAGAGACTCTGCCAGATTTTACGTGAAAAATGTCGGTCACGGCAGTCTGAAGTGTTTCGTCAGGTTGACGGGTAGTCGCGGACCCCGAAGTTGGGGCATCACGGCTTGGCGGTATCGGTGGGTAAACAATTACGCCCAGGAGCTCGGTGGAGTGTAAAGTTAGGTATATGATATACCACAGGACTGATGGGCTGGAATTAGATCATACATCGTGGTGCATTTTGGTGAATTAAATGTGATGTGTGATTGAATTGTGTGTTGTATGTGTTGGGTGCTTTGTATGCTTGGTGAGTAGCATAGAAAAAGTGTTGAACACTAGGGTAGAGAAAATCTAACCTTAGGTGTTCGAGAAAATTTTGAACATAATAATGCAGAAGCGAAAAAAAAATTTACGGGCCATTGGCTCCGGGTTTTGAACATGAGCAGTTGGGTTTGTGGAGTGCGGAAGATTATTCTAGTTTTAGCACAAGGAAAGGTTGTAATTAAGCTCACAAAAATTTTGGAGTGGGTAAAGAGCGGTGTTCAAGCTCTTTGCATCTTTGGGAAGTGTGAGAGGCTATTTGGAGGTTTGAAAAAAAATGTAGTTTTTGGACAGTTTCAGGTTTTGAATACCGACAAATTGTGTGTGTTGCGGAGTGCGGAGGTTGTTCCGGGTTTTCGCCTGGAAAAAGAGTTGTGATTCAGCTCTTAGGTGTGAATTTTATGTATAGCCGGGTGGGTTAAAAATTCACTTGCATCCCGAGAGTAGCGGGGAAGAAGGGAACACTTTGGACAATTTTGAAAAAAAAAAAGAAAAAGAAAAGGTCTTGGGAGAAACCGGACAGATTTACCTCGAGTAGTGTCTTGATTGTGTGGATGTTTTCCGGATGAGCTACGGACTACCTCCCTGGTATTAGACCCGGTATCAAGTTACCACAGTACTTCACTGTCTCTATGACTCATAGGATGGCAAGTTGAGTTGCGGGAACTTAGAAGTCCGACTAGACTGCGAGACAAGGGGTTCATTAGGCAGAGAGCACTTCACCGTAGGCGCTGGGTTACGGCTGCGAAAAAGAAGGACAAGACCCTTCGATTGTGTGCATTGACTAAACAGTTGAGCGGGTTATGATCAGAATCGGTACCCATTCACCAGGATTGGCGATTTGTTGATCCAGGTTGAGGAGAGGCTGAGTCATCTCGAAGATAGACCTTACGCCTTTAGTTGCCATCGGTTTGAGAGTTAGGGACAGATATCCCTAAGACAACGTTTAGGGCGCGTTATGGGCACTCTGAGTTTACGATTGATGCCCTTTGGTTAACCGAATACGCCCGATTCATGGATCTCATGCGTAGGATATTCAATTAATTTAGATCGATTTGTCGTAGTCTTAGTGGATGACGTCTTGATCTCTCCCGATCCCAGTAGGAGCATGAGTATCGGCCGGGGATCGTTTTATAGTTGTTAAGAGACCATCGGTTGTGCGCCAAGAGTTTAGTAAGTCTGCGAGTTAAGCTTCTTGAGGTGAGATTTTGGGACACGTGGTGTGTCGGAGTGTCGGTCTGCCAAGAGAAGGTCGGGCGTGTGAGTTAGGAGAGGCGAAGTCGGTCTTGAGATCACGTAGTTTCTTGGGATTGGTGCGTATTACGGGAGATTCATTGAGGATTTCTCCGGGATAAGCGGCACCTATGAGCTGAGTTGACCGGAAGGGAGTCGAGTTTGAGTGGGATGGCGGTCTGAGGAGGCATTCCGGGTTGAAGGAGACTTGCGGCTCCCATCTTGATAGTTCGGACGGGGGACGAGTACCACGGTGTATTGTGATGCCTCGAGGGGCGGATTAAGGATGTGTTTTGATGGTCGGGAGGGTAGTAGCTTATGGTTCGTCATTTGAAGAATCACGAGGCGAATTACCGGCGCACGACATGCGGTTGGCGACCATGAGTCTTTAAATAACGCCCGCGAGATTTGGGTAGCCGCTACTTATACGGCAGTACTCGGACCATAAGAAATCACAGTATATTTTCATGAAGGACCTCAATATGAGAGCAATGCAAATGGATGGAGTTCTGAAAGATTATGACTTCCTTTGCATTACCATCACATTAAGGCAAATGTGGTGGTGATACATCGATCTGAATCCACGAGAACATTAGCTAATATGCTTCAAGAATTAATTAGATGCTCGAGGCCCATCAAGGACAATTTGGGCTGATGTGAGAAGCGGAACTGAGAGTACCTTAGGGAGTTTAGTGGCTACTGCTGTCTCTACATTGAAGCCGAATGATTGAGTCCCGGTGGCGGGCCTTGAAGATAGTGTCCATCGGGGGCCCGAGTCGGTCGATTACGGAGTGACGGTGGACCGTTCATGTAGATGGTAGTCTTTGATGAGGGCGGGTAGTGGTTCCCCGATTGATCGATTTGAGAGAAATTCTCGGGAGTTTCCTTGCTCGATTTGCCATCCATCCGGTGTACGAGATGTACGGGATCTTAATCGCCCGATTACTATTGGAGTGGGATGAAGATACGTGGGGACTTTTGTTCTCTGATGTCTCACGTGTCAACTAGTTAAAGGTGAGCACCGAGAAGCCAGCGGGCTACTTGGCCATTGGGTGGGCGGTGGAAGTGGGAGCACATCACGATGGACTTTGTGACCCACTTGCCACGGACGCAGCAGAAGCATGACGCGGTATGGGTGATAGTGGACCGGCTCACGAAGTCGGCACATTTTCTAGCCGTGCGGATGACCTTCTCATTGGAGAGATTCTGCCGGTTGTACGTTCGAGATAGTGCAGTTGTGGGTCTGGGGTATCCATGGTGTCGATAGGGACCCGGGTTTATGTGACTTTTGGAAGTGTTTCCAAAATTTATGGAGCGCCATTTCTTGCGACCATGAGTACAGCGTTACACCCTCGGGACGGATAGTGGTCTGGGAGGACTATACAGGTGTTAGAGGGACATCTTTTGCGAGCGTGCGTCTGGATCATAAGACGGTTGGGAGGGCATTTTGCCTTTAGTGATTCGCCTGCAACACGATTGACCCGGTATCGGATGTACCGTCTGGCGAGGAGCACTTTGTATGGGAGACCATGTAGATCAGTTATGTTGGGTAGGGGTGGGAGAGAGCTCCACATCCGCCCAGTCTGATCGATTAAGAGACACCTCTCCGAGAAGGTGAACCTTGTCTGACAACGTCTTCTCACGGCTCAGGCCGTGAAGAGCTATGCGTGTGCGACGTCGACCCTTAGAGTTCGAGGGTTGGAGATCATGTCTTCTTGAAGGTTATGCACAGAAGGGAGTGGTCGAGGTTAGAGCAGCGCGGGAAGCTATCGCCGAGTTTATTGGACCCTTGAGATACTCGAAGGTGAGCCTTTATTAACGTCTGAGTTGTGCATTCTGTGACATGATAGGTGTCCACGAGGGTATTTCCGCGTCTCCGTGCTGCGGAGTATGCTCAGTCCGACTCATGTGGTGGATTGGGGGCGAGATTGAGAGTTGACCGCGGATGGGACCTTGAGGGGACCGTGTGCATTGTTGATAGCCGTGATCGGGTTTTGCGACGCGGATCGTGAGGGCTAATTGAGAGTCTTGGCGGTATGGGGTGGAGGGTCGCGTGGGAGCGAGGACACGATCACGGGCCACCTATCCGCTTCTTGTTGAGGGGATGAAGGTCGTGGTTTAGTCATTTAAGATTTAAATGGTACATTTTACATGCATGGTAAAGTGCACATTGCATATGCATGTGCGATTATGATCGTTAATTTGGAATGAAATTCCTTTAAGAGAGGGAGAATGTAAGACCCCGAGTTGATTTACGGAATAAGAACCAAAGCAGTAATTTCGATTACAAAATTGTAATTTAGATTTAAAAATCCAGTATTCTCTAGATCTCGAGATGATGAAATGGATTTTACCGTTGGAATCATCACCATGAGAATCTAGCTAGCACGTAAAATTTCGTGAATTAGGGACGGTCGGTCGGCCGTTTTCCCCGAGCATCGCGGTTAGTGTCGTATAGCGATTTTCGTTCTGGCAAGTTATATATAACATGTACTCATGTACCATAAGTGGTATGAGTAGATAAATGATGAAAATGGACGGCCGAGATAGAGCCAGGATATGCAGGTATTGTATTTGGGTAGAGCTCCCCGTACAAAGGAGACTCTGCCCGATTTTCGTTAAAAATGTCGGGTCACCCGCCATTCACGAGTGTTTCCGCGGGTTGACGGGTAGTCAACAGACCCTCGGGATTTGGAGCGTCACATCCAACATACACACACACTCAAGCAAATACATGATCCTACTTGAATGTCACCTTGTACGATCAGGTGTCTCGAGTCTCAGGCTCACGGCCAGCGTACAAGCCCGATCTGAAAAACCTCCTTTTCATTTCTTTCATGCCGGCCTCACTAATTTTCTAGGTTGCCCCGAAGTTATATGAAATGCGATATACCATTCAAACCACATGCCAATATATCAATTACATATATTAACAAAATTTACATACATGCCCATTATTTAATTCACATCAATAACATCGAAATTGGCTAAAGCGGAGCTAATTTTACAATTCATTCAATGACACACCTGATTATATTTTTACATAATTCCACATCATTGCTTTGTTTAATTACATGCACATTCACATATTATTTCTCACACAATTCCAAGTCATTCAATTAGGCTGTCTTTCTCTCACAACACACATAGACAATTTCGTGACAGAGCAAGCGGAATGTTTTATGGTCCCTAAATGGCACTATGAAGCGGCCCGCTCTGGCTTAAGTTCCACTTTGTGGGATCAAAATATATCATTTCAAATGACCCAAAAAACCCAAACCATGAATTTATTGCATAAATTATCCACACATCCATGTGACCCACTAAGCCTTCGAAAACGGGTTCCATATATTCCAACAATTCGGTCAGGGTTTTGGGGCGATCAAGCAGCCACTCACGACCTCAAATCAAGCAAACCAGTAACACGGCTCTTAAGAGCCGAAAATAGCAGGGTAGGAGAGGCCCTACCTCTTGGGTTGTGAAACTCCCCAATTGTAGTGTCCATGGCGTAGCCTATACGTCATTAACTTTGCTTCTTGACTTGAGCGAGCCAGACGGTCCGACGGCAAGAAATCTAGAGAAGTAGCTCTCTCTCTCTAAGCCCAGAAAACCAAACTCGCACATTGCATCCTCTCTTTGCGTTTCTTCTTCAAATTGGAAGAAGAAAATTCATCTTTTATCTTATTTTCGTTTAACTTTCAAAATTCCATCACATCCCTTTTTGTCTTGGATTTTGACCTTGGCCTTAATCTAAGTCATTCATCTCATCCTCTCTCTAATCATGTAACTTATGTGTCCACATGAGTACATGTAGTAAGTGAGCTTTTTTCACATCATGTCTTTCTGAGGCCCTTTTACGGCACGGGCACACAGGTGCACCGAAGTATGAAATTTCGAGTGTCTCGGAGTTAATGAGTCGACGTGGTAGCTAGATTTCACGAGACGATTCCAACGGTGAAGTCCGTTTGTCATCCAAGATCTAGAAAAATTTTGGATTTTGACCGAAATTACTATGTTGCCCTTTTTAAGAAAATTGGATTTTCTCGAGGTTTTACAGACAAGTCATGATGTTGTAGGCAAGCAATGACACATTACTTTTAAAGGAGTCTTCCATTACCCGACAGCGAGGCCCCTCCTTGTCACAGTTCCATTACTTTGTATAAGTTTAATCCATGTTCGTTGACTTTTCGAGAAGTTTGTCTCACAGTATATGGGTTCTGTTAGGAGGAGGCGGAGAGTGACCAGCTTGTTCCATGTTCGGATGGGGGAATTCAAAATGATCTGTGACTTCATGGGAAATAGTTTGGTCGTAGCTTCTCGACTTTCAGGCGGTGAGTCCGACACGGCGTTGCAAGCGAGTCAAATAAGTTATTCGCAGAGATCTCGGTTTTTATGCCTTGTCCTTACAGCCCCACGCCTTGGTTGATGAAGGTTGTTTCAAAGAATGTAATCGCTATCATAGAGGATGATGCTATTGCGGCGACCAAGCGACGATGTGACACGAAATTGCAATACTCGGGGGGCGATCCAAATGGTGCCCTGATAATGTAAGTTCTTGAGCCCTAGTTAGTAACATGTCAAAGAATTAAACTTTAAGTATCGAGCAATATGAAACTAATCAACATTAATTTACTTGTGCCGAGATCCATGAGACAAACTCTTTGAGATGATTATATCTCCATGAGATGAACTCCTTGAGATGATTATTGTGCCAAGCTCCATGAGACGAACTCCTTGAAATGATAATATCTCCATGAGACAAACTCCTTGAGATGATTATTGTGCCAAGCTCCATGAGACGAACTCCTTAAGGTGACTATATCTCCATGAGACAAACTCCTTGAGATGATTATATCTCCATAAGAAGTATTCATGGAGATGATCCTATGAGATGAGTTCCCTAGAAGAAAATTCTTAAGATATCCTTCCCGGGATAAAACCCTTGAGATATGCTCGTCTAGATTGAGATGGGCTCCTTGAGACAACATTTAAGCTGGGGCATACACTATGTGGGTCAGAACATGACCCCTAAGAGTTCAAAAAAGGACCTAGCACATTCCAAGATTGAAAACAAATCATTTTATAAATTGATGTAAATCACGAGACAGACCCTAGGCTGGTCGAGTTCGCATTCTCCGTCTAACGGGGAATGGGGGCTGAAGCAATAGGGTAGCTCCTCGGGAGATAACATACTTGGGCTCAATGTTGGTCATTTCGGCCTCTTTGAGGACCCTTCACTGTGGGAAAGCCATGACCATGCTTCTTCCATCAAAGTAGAGACCATGGGTGCACCTTATAGGATAGGATTCGGGGCAGAGTGCAAGGCATGATCGTCACTCTGGCTGTGACACTCGGCTCCTAACGTGAAGCTAGCCCTATGGTCAAGATTTGCCTTGTTCATCATAGAGTCTTGTACCTTGGCACAATATTCCTCACTACTTGATTGGACGAACACATCGATCCTTACTGCTCCCAATTAAGGGACTCTTGACTATGCCTGGACCTTCATGTATAGATCTCGGTCCCCGTGCGAAAGAAAAGAACACCCGAACTTGGGGAGTTGTCAACAAGCTTGGGCCGAGTGAGAACTTCGTGTCGGGCTAGGGAGGACCCCTCGAGCCCTTATGCCTCGAACGACCAAGACTCGAAACAATAGTAGACCTCGGGCCATTGAAGCTATACTTAACCCTAGTAGTTTAGCACAGAGAGCAACTCATTAAGTTACGATAAAGGGAAAACACAGAGTCCCTACATGGCCATGAGGCAATCTCGGACGTCCACTTCTCAGTAAATCTACTATTAAACCGTCATGTCTTTACTCTACTCGACTATATAGCACATTAGACTATCTCTGTAATGCCCCGAAATATACCCTAATCGTTTTATAACAAGTTTAGGGTATAAAATATGTTAAATTTGAAATTTTTTGGAATTTATACTATTAAGTGTGAAAATGATAACAACCCGAGAATTAAATTCAAGAATCAAGAGTAAAAAGGTAAATTGTAAAATAAGGACTCAAAGGGCATAAAACAAGAAGTTTATATGTCAAAATATAATAATGAGATAATTTGAAGTGCAAATGAAGAGAGATGAAGGGCTTTTGAGCAAAAATAGGAAAACTAGCTAAAAATGTAGGTCAAACAAGGCCTTAGACCAAAATGGTCTATTGAATGAGCATTTGCTCATGTGGAGAAAAGAGAGAGTGAGAGAGACACTGTTGTTGAAAGGAGAATCCATCTTTGGCTTTTGTTTGTTCAAGCAAAGAGAAGGAAGAAAGGAGAGGAGGAAAAGCAATTTTGAAGGAAAGATTAAGGTTAGGAACTCATCCTAACTTCTTTAAGCATTTTGTTTTGGGTTTTCATCAAACCACGGCTTGTATAAAGTGTGATTTTAATTGTTTTAGTTCAGTTTGTGGTTGTTTTGAAGTTGTTTGAGTTGGTTGTGGTCCTTAATTGAGGAATATTTGTATAAAGGAAATGTTGTGATTTTAGGGGAAATGCTGTCAAATTTTTTCTAAAACCCACGTTTTTGTCTTGGTCATAACTTGTCCATCACTCATCCAAATTGAGTGATTCAAATTTCAGGATAAATAGACTTCTTGGAGAACAAATCTCATTAAATAAGTGTATTAAAATTTAGACCCCATTGGACCCAAAAAATTCATCAAAGTGAAATCCTGTTTTTGGGCAATTTCTGATACAGTTTTGGTGTTTTGGTACAGTTTTGGGAGATAGGCCATAAGTTGAGTTTCACTCATCCAAATTGAGTGATTCAAATTTCTAGGTAAACTAGACTTCTAGCAAAACAAATCTCATTGAAATAAATTATATTTCAAATTGGACCCATTGGATGCAGAAAATTTATTAAAGTGAAGCATTGTGTGAAATATTTCGGTGTAAAGTATTTAGTAAATAAATAAAGAAGGGTAGATATATGAAATATGAACACATGAGTGATAATACAAACATGTAAATGAGTATGATATCTCTTCGGATAAAAACCTAAGCCGGCGATTTCACGCATATATTTCAGAGTAGATGAATGATAGGCATTGCCTATGAGGGATTACAAGTTATAAGTTAGCCCCGTTTTGGTCATTAAAACGGCCTCGTTTAGGTCATTACAAGGGCCCCGTTTGGGTCACATAATACAGGCATAGGTCACCCCATTTGGGTCCACATGTCTGGCCTCAGTCCAGCATCTGCCGTCTGATATGATGATACCTTGGTATATAAGGCTTTACGTTTGGTCATCTGATGCAGGCACTGGAACCTTTGTTCGTACAATGATGATACCTTCGGATATATACAGTAATCTCTCGTATCCACGTCTTTGGAATATACAAGCATAAAAAAAATATGATATAAGATGATATAAGATAATATGAAACATGACACATGACACATGAAAAAGGCATGAAATATACAAATGATACGAAAGATGCATATGATATGTAAAAAAAGTATATATTTATAAGCTATTATATATGTATACTAAGGTGGGATCCTTTACCAAGTGGTCATATATGTTATATGTTTGCTTTAAGCTATAAACAGCACGAGTGTTTCATCTGTGTGAAAATCTTTGAAGGACATTCGCGTGACTCATCCGGTAGGGCCAACATAGCAATAGAAGCCCACCCTAAGTAGGTTTTGGATTTGTTTTTTGTACATGTAAATGTAGAGTTTTGTAATATTGAAATTGTATAAGAACAAGTAAATGGGACTCAGATATATGTACAGAATATTATTAACACCACTACGGTGGATTTGTTTGTATATATGTATATAGCCTATAAGTTTTATTTCTTTATGAAAATATATAAATTTGGCCTGTGTGAGAAAAAGGTTAAGAGTCTCGATCCCGTGCGCGTCCCCATCTTTGCCCCTGAGCCAGAGTAGGGGCGCGACAACTATGGTATTAGAGCTGAGTTTAGGCGGCTCGGCATAAGTATAGGATACACAGCATGTGTCTAATGCTCCTGTTGGCCTAATGTGGATGTCCTAGTGTGCTTGTGGTACACTATGGATGGATCATCCTTGAGTCGAGTTGAAGAAGCGGCGAAAGGTGTTAACCACTAGAATCCAGGATATCGGCAGGCCCTGCGAAAGTAATGCAGGGCCAGAATGAGCCTTGTTGGATATCTCTCGGGCAGCTCGGGTATTAGAAGATTGACGACT
This sequence comes from Tetrastigma voinierianum, assembly GCA_016808115.1. Taxonomy (NCBI): domain Eukaryota; kingdom Viridiplantae; phylum Streptophyta; class Magnoliopsida; order Vitales; family Vitaceae; genus Tetrastigma; species Tetrastigma voinierianum. The sequence goes on from JAEQBH010003196.1 coordinate 1,147,112, forward strand.
CCAAAATCCCCGATAGACATAGTAGAAGGCATGGGGCTGAAATTCCATGGGACAGTATGGAAGAGGGAGATCTGATAATGAATTACAGTTTAGAAAAGCTACAAAGAAAATATTGGGAGAGAATTAAGGTACCCTCTGATCCAAGGGTGTCATATCTTTGCTCCTTTCTTGCGAGTGAGGCATATGATTGAGTGGAAGCTAGTGTTGAGGTTCAAGTTCCCAATCCTATGCCATGGGAATTCTTTGCTCCAAGAGTTCAAGGCTAAATATGTTTTACATTATCTCTTAGGGAGACTAAGTGGGAAGCTTGAGTTCCTAAATCTGAAGCAAAGGAACTTATCAGTGGTTGAATATGAGAAAGAATTTAGCCATCTCAGTAAGTATGCACCATAGTCAGTTCTCATCGAGGCATTTCGGTGTAGACAATTTGAAGATGGACTACATGAGTCCATAAAAGATATCAGGCGCTGTCTGATATTTATTGAGTAAATTTCCACCGGTTAGTGTAGGCGGCAAATAAGAAAATTAGAAAGTCTAAAGCAAGTAGTAAAGAAAGGTTTCAAAAGAAGAAGTTTTCTAGAGGAGCTTCTTCCTCCTCGGGTAAAAGAGCTAGAGAGTCCCAAGCCGATTTAGTATAGGGTTCGGCTACAAGAGGTAGAAGACAGGAAGAATAGAGGTACCTAGTTCTGGTAGAGGTGCTTCAACTGAACAAGGAGAAGTCCCAGAGTGCCCTCATTTCCATAGAAGGCATTTGGGCGTGTGTAGATTATTGACAGGAGGATGTTCAGATGTGGAAGCAATGAACACTTGATAGCGAATTGTCCCTGAGAGTCAGGGGATAATAGGAGTTTGCAAAGTAGTGGCAGAGGGAGATCTATTGCACCACCTTCGACTAGGGATCGAGGTAAGGGTCGAGGTGGCCTGATTTAACATAGGGGATGTGGAGGTACAATGTCAGAGCAGTGGATGATCATGCCTCTGACTGACCTGAGCTTATGCTATAAAGGCTCGCGAGGATGAGGATTCTTACGAAGTGATTCTTGGTATTTTCTCTCTTTATGATATTGAGATGCATGCTGACAGACCACATTCTACTCATTCGTATATACGTACCCAGAACAAGTGTTTGATAGAGATACACATTAGTAGAGCAATTACCTGTAGACATAGCATTTACTGAATATATGGGATGTTAAAGGATGCATCTTTGATCTGCCTGTTCTCATTGTATATGCATGCAAGACATGTGTTTTGATAGAATGCCATTAGTAAGAGCAATTACCATATGATATGTAGTACTAGTCCCTAGGCGCAGTCTGAAGTCAACCAAATTATAGGCGTCACCTAATGACTCATGATAGAGAGTTTTATGTTGATCTACTTACTTTTCCGTTTCATGAGTTTGATTTAATTTTGGGAATGGATTGGTTATCAAAACATCTGGTTATAGTTGATTGTGATAAGAAAAGCGATGAGCTTAAATGTTCTAAGTTCAATACAGAGGTAACAATATACCACGGTGTATCAATCGGAGCCGTGTCAAATGTTCGATTATGCAAGCTTGATGATTGCGAGGAAGGTTGTAGAACCTTTTGGATTTGGTGTGACTCTAAAAGGGTCAGTAGATGTGGAAAAGATTCAATAGTAAGGGATTTCGTGTGTTCCAAGGAATTACCGGAATACCACCTAAAAGAGAAGTAGATATGTCTATTGAAGTTGTATGCAGGCGACTCGATTTCCCAGAGACTTCCCTCTTAGCATGAAATAGCGAACTAAAAGGGTTTGGGGACCGACTCAGGTATTGAATGAGGTTTCATTGACCTAAGGTGTTTCGCCTTCAGGGTGTGTCGTTGTCAAATGAAAGATGACAGCATGGGAACCCTTACAGCCCACTCCGGCAGGGGTGGTCCACTCTGAGCTATCCCCTAGCTCACGGGGTTTCTTTCGCACTCAGGTGGAGGGCTCGGACACAGGACCATGAGCAGAATACCCATTCGAGTAGTTCCCTTTCTGGCTGGGCTACAGGCTATCCCCTAGCTCACGGGGTTTCTCGCCTCAGGTGGGCTCGGGCACAGGACCATGAGCTTAGATACCCGTCGGTGGTTCCACTACCAAGCTGGGCTAGTAGCCCGGGTTGGTGATGGGAGCCACCTCGAGTGGTATATCTGGTCCCGAGTTGGCCGCCAGGCAGCCTGGCTGGGGGCTAACTATGTGGTGGACCACCCTCGTCGGAGTGGGCCAGGGTGGGGCCCCTTCTGAGGTGGTCCAGCTCGGTATCCCAGGCTGCGAGGGTTTTAACTTTCGCTCAGTGAGAGGCGAGCGCGGGATATGAGCTTAGGTACCCATTCGAGGTAGTTCCCACTACCAACTGGGCTACTAGCTCAGTTGGTAGTGAGAGTGCTCCCCATTTCAATATGTCCCTTTGGTGGCAGGTTCGGCTCGGAGCGAAGAAGACGGGACGTGCCTATAGCTGTGGTGGGATGGCCCCTCGTCGAAATGGCCGAGTGAGTCACACACAAAGGCTCTTTTGTGAGGCCCCACCCCCGGCCCACTCAGACGAAGTGGTCCGCTCCTGAGACCTTATCCCACAGCTCTGGGGGTTTCTTTGTTCTAGTGGACACCCGAGCATGGGATGTGAGGCAGATGCGAATTCGGTGGTTCCCACCTGGCCCGGGCTACTAGGCTTGGTTGGTAGTGGGAGCCTCGGATGCGTCATCTAGCTCATGGTCGGGGCCAGCACGAAATGGCAGCTACAACAGGGGAACTTCTTTTGTGGTGGGACCGTACTGTCGAAGTGAAGCCCGAAGTGAGACCACTACAGAAGGCTACTCTCGGATGTGCCTTGATTATTGGCAAATAAACAAAGTGACAATGAAGAATAAATATCTGTTGCCGAGAATATAAGATCTTTTTTATCAGTTGAAAGGAGCAAGCGTCTTTTCAAAGATAGACTTGCGACTGGGATATTATCAACTTCGGGTGAAAGATGTTGATGTTCCGAAAATAGCCTTTACTGGGCAAAGTATAAGTGCTGGGGTTTTTAGTAATATAATTTAGTTCAGCTAATGCACGAGTTGCATTCATGGACTTGACGAATAGGGTATTCCAACCTTATAAGACCGGTTGCTAATAGTTCGTGATGACATCTGGTGTATGCTAAAGATGCGGGAACATGACCAGCATTTAGGGATAATTATTTTAGATTACGAGAGAAACAATTATTTGCAAGTTGACCAAATAGTTGCTAGCAAGGAAGTGCCATTCCTAAAGACTATATTGTATCTGGAAAGATCGTCTATTATTACACCAAAGACGGAAACAATTATGAGTTGAAGCGCCTCGAAATGTAATGACGCCAGTGAGGAGTTTCTTGGGTTTAGCAGGATACTATCGACAGTTTGTAAAGGGATTTTCCGTCATAGCATCTTCGCTTACAAAGTTACTCAGGAAAGGGGTAAAGTTCGAGTGGGATGACAAGTGTCAGTCAAGTTTTGAACAATTAAAGAAAATCTTAGTTCAGAAACACTGCGGTGTTGACTTCGACCACCCCAGTTAGAGAATATGCCATGTATATTGATGCTTAAAAATTGGACGAGATCATGTATTGATGCTGAGATGGAAAGTGGTGGTATATGCCTCAGTGAGTTCTTGAAATACATGAGCAAAATTATCCCACACATGATTTGGAGTTGGCAGCGGTAGTGTTCGCTTTGAAAATATGGTGACACTACTTATATGGTGAAAATGCTACAGAATCTTACAGATCTTGGGAGTCTTCAGCGTATCCACTAACTCATAAAGAATTGAACTTGAGGCAACGTCGAAGGTGCTAGAGTTGTTTAAGGACTATGATTGCATAATTAGTTATACCTAAGAAAAGCTAATGAAAATTGGCTAGTAAGCTTTAAGTAGAAAAATGATTTCCTTCGTCCACAGATCATTGTGATTGAAGATTTCAATACGAATGAGCTTTGTTGAACTTTCCCGACAGGACCTCACGATTTGTGATGATACATGTCAAACTATAAGAAGTGAGTATAGTTAGTCGTAAATGGCATGACTCGACTATTTTATAGATGAAAATGGAGGTTTGCTTTACAAGAGCAGATTATGTGTATCGAATGACATGGAGTTGAAAAAGAAGTTGATGTATGAAAGCCATAATAACGTATTTATCATGCATCCTAGAGGTAACAAGATGTACCAGATTTCAAACGCATTCATTGCGGCGAGGGATGAAAAAGTGATGTGACAGAAAGGTGTCTAAATGTCTTACTTGTCGCTGAAGTAAAGGTTGAAAATCGGGCACCGTCCAGCTTTGTTAAATCCTCTTCCACCCCCAATGGAAGTGGGGACAAAGACATATGCACCTTGTATATTGTTTCTCACCTAAGTAAACATGATTCTCGTTGCATCAGGATGTATCGACAAAGTCTAATATTCTTATTATCATCCGACTTGACTATTCCATGGATCGGTTAGCGGAACTGTATGTGAGTGAAATTTTCAGGTTACATGGTATTTTGATATCTATAGTGTCTCGACCCATCCACTTGCTTACGCCAAGGTTTTGGAAGGGACTGCTACCACTGGGTACTAGGCTGAATTTTAGTACAGCTTTCCATCCACAAACAAATGGACAGACGGAGAGAGTGATTCAAGTGTTAGAAGATATGCTTTGTGTCAGGCATTAGATTTTTCCTAAGTTTGATAAGTATTATTCCTCTTATGGAATTTTCTTATAACAACAGTTATCACCAATATTTATATGGGCCCTTATGAAGCTTTGTATGGCAGGAGATGTAGAACTCCTGTATGTTGGATATAATTGAACGAGCATAAGGTTATTGGTCCTGATATAGTGAAAGAAACAAAAGAGAAAGTTCTGGTTATTCAGCAAAGGTTAAAGGCTACTAGTGATATACAAAAATCATATGCCGATTTGAAGAGGTAAGATATTGAATATGAAGTCGGAGATAAAGTATTTTTGAAAGTATCACCGTGGATGAAGATTCTACAGTTTGGTAAGAAAGGAAAGTTGAGTCCAAGATTCATCGGGCTCATGAAATCCTAGAAAGAATTAAATTGCTGAGCGCCCGCCATGACTCTGAATACAACTCGATATGATGTTTTTCACGCGGTCCATGTCGAGAAATACGACGGCGACCGATATCCCCTCATCAGAGGGTGTAAGTGCAACAGATTATGAAGAGCTAAAAGCTATATTAGCTCGAGAAGTGAAACAGTTGCGGAATAAGCAAGTATCGTTAGTGAAAGTACTCTGACAACACCATGGTAGGGAGGAAGCTACGTGGGAGCTAGAAGCAACTATGAGGGCATAGCATCCGCAACTATTCAGTTCAGGTAATAATTTAGAGAACGAAATTCTTTTAAGGGGGGGAGAATTGTAATATGGAATGAGACCAATCGCTTTTTATAACAAATTTAGGTATAGAAGATATGTTAAATTTGAAATTTTCCTAATTTATACTGCTATGTGAAAATGATAACAACCCAAAATTAAACAAGAATCAAGGGTAAAAGGTAAATTGTAAAAATAAAGGACCCAAAGGGCATAAGACAAGAAGCTGATATGTCAAAATAGAATAATGAGATAATTTGAAGTGGCAAATGAAGAGATGAAGGGCTTTTGAGCAAAATGGGGAAAACTAACTAAAAGGTATGGGCCAAACAAGGCCTTAGACTGTAATAGATAAGACCAAATGGTCTATTGAATGAGCATATTTGCTCAAGTGATAGAAAGAAGATAGAGAGTGAGAGAGATAGAGAGGATGTGCAAGAGCTGAAAGAGGGTTATTTTTGTGGTTTTTTATTTGTTCAAGCAGTTATATGAAAAGGAAGGAGAGGAGGAAAAGTTACAAGTTTGAAGAAAAGATTGCCAGTGAACTCATCCAATTCCTTTGGAGATTGCTTGGGCTTATCAAACCTCAATCAGATAAGTGCGATTTTTAATTGTTTTAGTTCGCTTTCAGGTTGTTTTCCGCTGTTTGAGTTGGTCAGGGTCCCTCAATCGGCGAATGCTCAGAGCAAAAGGAAACGTCGGCGGCGAGATGTCGTCAAATCTTTTCCAAACTCCCACGTTTGTCTTGGTCATAATATACGATCACTCATCCAAATTGAGTGATCTCAAATTTGCAACTAGACGTCTAGAGAACAAATCTCTTTGAAATAAGCGTTCAAATTCGGACCTCATTGTACTCCATAAAATTCGTCAAAGTGAAAACCGCTTTTTACGCTTCGATACTTTGGTGTTTTGGTACAATTTCGGGTATTTAGCCATAAGTTGAGTTTCACCTATCCAAATTGAGTGATTCAAATTTTCTGGCAACTAGACTTCTGTATAACATATATATCCTCGAAATGTAAGTGTATTCAAATTGACCCCATCGATCCAAAAAATCTATAAAGTGAAGCTACTGTTTGTAAGAAATATTTCTATGTAAAGTATTGAAGTAAATAAATAAAAGAAGGTTGATATATGAAATATGAACACATGAATGCAATATAAACATGTAAATGACTAGTATGATATCTTTAACTCGAATAAAGTTCCAATAAGCCCGATTTCCGCGATATTCGTAAAGTGGGATGGACAAGTAGCACGCCATGAGGACATAAGTTATGGTCATCTGCTTGGGTCATTAAAGCAGCCTCGTTTTCGTCATTACAATGCGGGCCTCGTTAGTCACATAATACAAAGCATAAGCCATCGCCTCGCATACGACGATACTGGTATATATGGCCCCTCGCTTAGTCATATATACTGTGCATGTGTCATCGTTTCGCACAAAGAATGATGGCCTTCTCGAGTATATACAATTATCTCCCGTATCCACGTCTTTGGAATATACATGCATAAAAAATAAAAATATATATGATACAAGATTATATAAGATAATATGAAACATGACACATGAAAAAGGCATGAAATATGCAAATGATACAAAAGATGCATATGATATGTAAAAAAAGTATATGTTTACAAGCTATTGTATATGTATACTGAAATTAAGTGACTACTGTGGTGACATATGAGTATTCATAAGCTTAGCACTGTGGTTTCTCTTATCCATGTAGGTACCGCGACATTCATGACATTCCACATCCCAGTGGCTAACATTACGTGAATAGAAGCTCACCCTAAGTAGGTTTTGCATTTGTTTTTTGTATATCTAAATGTAGAGTTTTGTAATAGCGGAATCAGAATAAAAACAAGTAACGGGACTCCGATATATGCAATAAAATATTATGAACACCACTACGGTGGTTGTTTTATATGTATATGTTATAAGTTTTATTTTGCTGAAAACTCTTCGCTAGGTGTGGGTAGGCACGACAGTTTCACTCGACAAAGCCACATTACCACCAAATTACACATTCTCCACATCTGGGTGAGTCTGATCTGACACGCTCTTCGGCTGTAAGTCAATTATTTCATCCGAAGCCAGCTCAAGTCACCGACCGCGGGAACCAAATTTACATCGCTCGAGAGCCACCCGAGCCCTCGAAGTTTAATCATGTGACCTTCGGGAGTATGAACACCACCGAATTATCGAATACCTCTCGAGTGCAACAATGGCTTTTTACGGATCACGGCGACCAAAGAGTTTAGATTCATTCCAACCCCAATGGCTTGAAATGACATTAGGGAGTTAGTGGAGTGGGATAAGTCCTAGAACATGTGCCTCAGGAATGGGCCAAGATTAGAACCAGCCCAACCCCAAGTATGCATGGATGTTTCAACTCAATCTGCTTACGCAAGAGCTCGATCGAGTAAGATAGAAGGAGGACGACAGTCAAAGTGAATCACCTGGACAACCACCTCTGCATGAGACGATGAAGTCAAGCAGGCACACGTATTAAACTCCCTCCAGACAGTAATGACTCGAACACCCTGTCGCTTTCAAAGATAGTTTAGGGTATTTTGTAGGTATAATTTTAATTTTTCGTAATTTAAATTCAAAATGTGAAAATTTATAAACTCGAAATTTGTACAAGATACAAGGGTAAAAGTGGAATTTGTCAAAACAGAATATAAAAGTCATAAGTTAATAAGATTGTATGCCAAAGTAGGATTTTGATAAGTTAAATAGAGAATAATAGCAAGATGAAGGACCTAAATGCAAAAATGGGAAAAATCCAAAAATGAGTTAAGCCAAACATTTAGCCTTTAACTCCAAAATGAGGATAAGACCAAATTGGCCTCTTCATTGGGAGAGAAGGTCTTACGTGAAGAAGAGAAGAAGAGAGAAAGGAAGAGAAGAAGAAGAAGAAGAAGAAGAAGAGAAAGGTATGGAAACTAGGATTTTGTATGGAAACTACTTTTGTATAAAACTTGTTAACTTTTGTATGGATCTCTATGGATTCTTGGGTCTTGATCTAGTTCCTTGAGCTAGGGTTTGAGGTGTTAAAGAGTACAATATTTGTTGGGGAGAGGAATCTCTCCTCTTGAGATGGATTCTTGTTTTTGGATGTGGATACATACGGGTGAAGAAGTTAACCTAACTTACAAGTAGTTGAGTTTGGGTTTGAAAAAAAACCTAATTAAACTCTATGTTTGGTTTTGGTGAGGTTAGAATCCATTTAGGAGTTTTTTTCAGTGATGCTTTTGGATTAATTGAAGGTTTTTGGTTAGACTTTTGGAAAATGGACGATCTCAAGAAATTTAGAAATTCTGGGGTCCTACGCCGCTGTAGAATCCCACGCGAAGAACAGAAAGCCCACGCTAAGCAGAGCACGTCCACGCCAAGTAGCTGTGGTTATGAGGAGGATTTTGGCTAAGCCGTGACGCTTTAAACGAAGGAACTATGCCGCTAGAAGGACTATGTCGCGAAGATAGTAGTACTACGTCGCGGCGTAGCTACTCTTCACACATGGAGATATTTGTGTTTTCGTTTGTTATTCCGCTGTTCCTGTGAGTTGTCTATCGACTAATGAGGACCTTATAAGTGCGTAGCGAAAGGGTCCTTCCAGTGTTGAAAGCAGTGTTTTGCGACCGACCGCATTTCGCCACAAGAGCTTGGCGGGCAAATGAAATGCCTTGCGATAAGATAGTAAGTTCCTCGAACATATAATTGTAGGATCGCCAAGACTAGATATCAATGACGCTAAGACTTCGCTAATGCAGGCATCGTCGATCAGTGCTTCGCGACTCGCTAGTGCTACAACACTTTCTTGAAGTGGGCGCACACGCTTCAATCGCTTCTTCTACACTCCCGCTAGTGTTACTAATACTTGCTACGCAGAAAGACGTTTCTCGACGTACCAAGCCAAAAGATCTACTTTGTGCTACGGCACCTCAATGATATGCTTGTGCCCCGGTTACTTGGTGTGTTGTGTCCTACTCATTTAACATTGCGGTCTCGGTAGTCAAGCGGTTATATGATAAGAGTCACGAATAACGAAAATAAAGAAGAGTAAAGTAAGGGCCATATCGTTACACACTCACGAATGGCCTTGCAGTTACCTCACGTATAAGTATAAGTTACATGGTACCCACCAGGTACCTACTGTACAATGTAGGCTCACGTAGTACCTACGGTACCTCCCGGGATAAGTATAAACTCTGTAACTCCTACAGGGAGATCTAGCAAGTATGAGTGCGCTATGAGAATGCAGTAATATTGTATAAGTTTGTTATGTGAATTCATGATAAATTATGATATTTGCTACTGAAAATCTGTTACTGCTATATGATTACTATAAAAGAGTATTGATGCATGTGTATACGTATAAGTCATTTGTTTTCCACTAAGCATACAGCTTAGCACGGGTTTTAATCCGTGTAGATACAGAAGAGGACATCCACAGATCTTGCATATATTTGAACGACATCTTGGTGAGGTTCACCTGATGGGTTTTGCGGCTCGATTGTGCAAAATGTAATTATCTGATTTTGTCTATATGTATATGTAAGAAATGGGACTCATAAGCGTATGTATTGACCTTTGTAAGAAAAAAACACCACTATGGTGGTAGTTTTATTCTTGGTATCTTTGTTTATGATATTTTTGGTCGGTTATATAGAGACTTGGGCCCTGTGTTTGAAGAGCAAGTAAAAGAGTCCCAGGTCGGTCAGCGTGCTTACGCCGATCGCCTAGGCGGGGTTTGGGGCGTGACAACGGGAGATATGATCTAATTATGCGTGCCAATTAATGGGAAAAATGAATGTGTAGCGTAAGGAAGCAGGGCCGCTCATAAAATGCCTAATTATGAGCATCGAATATATGCTTGATCCAAATTGAGTATAAAAGGGGACGAAAATGTGGGGGATCTGCTGGGGAAAGCAAGACCTTTCCAATGGTCTTATCAACCTTATCTTCACACCTAATAACAACACTGTGTCAATAAATTTGAAAGAAATCAAAGTCTAGTTATTAGTGATTCAAATTCAATCATGAATAAAAAAAATTTACCAGGAAGATTGTCTTGCTGATGGATCGAATTTGATCTTGTAGTTTGGATTGTCTCCCTTTAGGCTTCATAGTCGCAGGGTTGACGTTAATGGCTTGGTATCTAGTATTGCACTTGGATGCGATGTTGAGATTGTATGATTCTTGATTTTCCAAGATGAGGTTTTGCTGCTTTATTTTAACAACATGATGTGGAGAGAAAAATAACAATGTGATTTGCAGAGTCAGTGATGTCATTGATTTACTAAATTGGTTTCAGACGTTTTAATGGAAAAAAATGATATTTTGTTAATATATTAATGGCATTTGAGGAATTCTTAAGAAATGATTAATTAAAATCAATTGAATGGAGATAAAAAGTTGTATTAGCAAGGGTAGTTTTGGAAGAAAATCTATATTAGCAAGGATAGTTTTGGTATAAAAAGTGTAAAATAGGTCGTACTTTTATAAGTAGTATAGATTTTGGACAACTATGAAAAGAAAAGATGATTGAAAAACCTAATAAGGCGAAAAAATCAAGTAATAAATATAATTTAATATTGTTTTACATATATGAAATTATACCTCAAACACGTTATAACCAGAACCATCGTATGTGAATCCCAATCACGGACAATCTGGTTAGCGAGCTGCTTTGATTCCGCGACTTGTGAGGCGGTGTGAGTGATGAGGGCTTTACCTAGGAGTGACAATTTAAGTCGACGGATTAGAATTGGCCAGTCGGCTTCGGGTAAGTTGGCGGGTATTGAATTTATCAACCTGAAAAAACAAGCTAAATTTGGTCAGACTCACCATTTTTTTTGCTTTATAAAGAGCCAATTTAGAAAACCGACCCACCCAGATGTTAATGGGTTGCTCTTTTATTGGCGAGCAATCGAGCCAAGTGACACACGGCCGTTCGACCGGCTAGTTCCTTTAATTCACTTCTAACTTTACCATATACAATAATGTCATTAGTAAAACTTTGGAATCAAATGGGAAAGTTTAAATTTTTATCCTAAATAAAGCTTATGAAAATATTTGATAGAGAATGTATGATAAAATGTATTTATATCTTATTCACATAATTTTTAATGAAATTATGTCATTAGTATAACAAAATTTTTAAATGATTAATTTTTTATATTTCAAACTTAGAACATGAAACAAAATCTCATTCACAAACTCATAATAAAATCACAATTATTTGATACAGACCCAACAAATTACTTTTTCTTTTTGTAATTTTATAATTATTGTTTATATATATAATACAAAAAAAATGTCATTTTACTAAAAAATTATATAATTTGAGATTTTTATTTCTTATTTTTTATTCTAAATGATTTGGTAACAAAGAAAATTAGAAGATAACATGTGAATCAAAATACTATTTTATTTTGAGTGCTTTTTTGCCTCAAAATAAAATAAAATTGGAAGAAAATTGGAAAACCTTTTTTGCCTTCTCTGTAAGACCCGAGAAATTCCAATTTCTGAAAAAATGGCAAAATCGTAATTTTGATTCTGAATTGGCAATTTCGGATTAAAGTCGAAATTTATCTCACGGATGCCGGATGACAAACGGTTACGCAGTTAAGGTCGTCTGTAGCTCCGTGCAGCGTCGGGTCGGAGAGAGAGTCGGATTACACATTTTTCGACTGTCGCGTTTCGGTCTTGAGTAAAAGCATTGGGTTTTCGATCTTGTGGGAAAGTCGCGTATAACATGTACTCATGTGCCGTAAGTGGTATAAGTAGAGAAATAACGAGACCCGTGAAATAGTCTTAGAATGTCAAAGCAGAAAAGGGGACTTAATAGGCATTTTGGGTTTGTTTAAGAGTCACTAGAAGACAAATAGGAATAGTGACTTGTCTTACTCCAAATGTTAAAGGCAACGTGGAGAGCGGGTTTTTGACAGTGGGTTGCCGTTTGGGAGGTTTTTAGAGAGAGAGAACACTTCTGCATGTCTGGGAAAGCGAGGAAATCAGGCAGGCCGGAGTCTTCGGAGCAGAAGGAAGGCTCAGCTGCGCGGAATTGAGCTGCAACGTGGACAAATTTGAGGGTTTTGACAAGGCACTCAGCCGGGGTGGGGTTTCTCCCTACTTGGGTTTGTCTGCTAAGTACTTTTCGATGTTTGAGTTGAATGAGGTAGTGAGGGAGCCGTTTGATGCGGTCCCAAGAAAACTGGGGCCAAAATTGTTGGAAATTTTTTTAGAAATTTTTTACAATCCGAGAGTGTCGGGGCTGTTATGGGGGTGCTAAATTCTAAATTATGAAATGAATTGTGTTGTGATATGCATAGGGAGTAGGAAATGGCGAGTGAAACAGGGTTCACTAAATTGAGCTTAGATGATTTGATTTTCGGGAATAGTAGCAGGGACTTTCACTATTCTAAAGCGGTGCTTTCTAAAAATATATTTTTGTGTGGCTTGTGTATGGTCGGTGATTCGTCGAATTGCTCGTGTTTGATCATTAGCCCAAGTGAAGCTAGTACGATGTATGAATTGATTGTATGACATGATTGTGTGATTGGATATTATGTGGATATGTGCATGTTTATATTTGCATGTGATTGGCTAATATTGAAATTGAGTATCGTACATTGTATGCTTCAGAACACCCAGGACTACTTTATAGGAGTGAGTGCATGAAGGATGAGTCCCAGAGAAAATGGTTCGGAGGGTTGTCCCAAAAATATTAGGTATCGAGGGTAGTCCCGAATTAAAAATATCAATCGTCGAGAGATGAAACCGGTGATATACATCGGAGGGTGGTCATAAATAATATCAATCGTCGGAACGACTTGGTGATATATATACATCGGAGGGTTGTCCCTTAACAAAGCAAATAATTCTCATACGAGGCTTGGCGAGTGTAAGAAGCGTGAGGCTTCGGGATGCGAGGTTGGTCGTGTAGGCGTTAGTAGGATCGTCGCATTCTTGAGATGTATGTTTATTTAGAACATTGCAGCGCACTTGGGTGGAGTAGCCCGCTTAGGCGATTCCTCTTGAGCATTAGCTCACCTGTCCGCGCCCCCAATCAGGCGGGCAGTTGAGCGGTTCAGAGGCACGGATTCGGGCGCGGCTTCTCTTATATATTGTGCGTCTATATCCTTTCTTTGTCTTGGGACTCTCGTTGACTGTTACATCTCAGTATTACGTACCTATTGGTGCACAAACAATTTCGGTAATAACAAAAATCACATTTGTACATATACAAAGAACTACCAGGAGTGGTGTCCATCTGAGATTTATACACATATCACGAGTCTATATTGCACGGCCGCTATTACAGATTTTACTATTTCAAGACTTGGAGATTGCGGAAGCGTATTGATGAGCACCTATCTGGTCGGCACGCTTTGTGATGTGGAATAATCTGTCCTCATCCTTGTCTTCGGTACCTACACGAGTTGAACACTCGTGCTAAACTTTACGCTTGGGTGGGAACATAAGCATGGACAACCACCGATGAGTCACGGCTTATACATATGAATTATATATATCTAAACATATTTCTATAACATAATTCCTTATCATCGATATTCCTATTTCATGTCCAATATTTTTCTATTTAAGTGTTCTATTTCTTTAGCATATCCTTTACTTATTTTTACGTATTTATTTAAAATACCTCGTATTCTATACTTGTCACGTGAACATTCCATCTCTCACGTTTGTTATATGTCTTTTCAATGTTCCTATTCTTTATTGAAGTTACATATAGCATGTCTACAGTCTATGTCTTTTCATCTTCCAGTTCTATGTCTTTTATTGCATTCTTTGTACTATTCGTATATCATATGTTCCTTATCTATCACATACATTTATACGTTCTTGATATCATATACTTTGTGCTTTCGTATTCTTTTGTGCTTTTCCTTGTGTTGGCAAAGCCCGATGCTTTCATATTATATCTCTATTTTCATATTAAAGGTTTCTATCTCATCGTTCATAAATCTCGGAATGGGAGTATAATACTTATTCTTTTACTATCATATCATATCTTATCGTCTTTTATGCTGCGTTGCTGCATGGCGTACATCGCACTACCGTCGCGTAAGCAGTCTTTATGCTTCTCTCATATCATGTCATATCATATACTTTGCATTTCGCGTTTTCCTTTCGACTATAAAAATTGACATTCGCGGCCAGTTGATGGGGAATCTCGTCATGTTTGTCATTCGGTAACAATAATGAGCATTAACTTTTCATATATTGTACTTTTCCATATGCTTTTAAGGTATACTATGCTTTCATATGGCTTTCCATTCTTCACTTTCATACTTGTACTTATTGTATACTTTACGTGGTTTGGAGGGTACGTAGGTCACTACGAAGTGTCAGAAGTACATTCGGCTCTTTACTTTTATTCTTTGTTGAGTCTTATCGTATATACGTTTATTTACAGACGAGTCATAAGAAGTAGGTAGGGCGATCTGATAAGTGCCCGGTCTGATACGATCTTGAGGTGCCATAGCGCAGACGGGATGCCGTGCGGGACGAGTGTTGTAGCACTAATCGAGAATCTGCAGTACTAATGAGTGCCAGAAGTACTGTCGGGACGTCCACTCATTCATTCTTTGGTCCTAGGTAGTCATATGATCATATATGCATCATAATTCATAATGTATATTAATCATTACGTGTTCATAACATATTCTTTTTCATGTTAATGTTCTTACATTTCGGTTCGTTTTCATATTTCATATCTTTTGCTATCATTTAATTTTGTCTGCAATATCATATATGTAAAATCCTATCATATATCATGAATGCATCTATGCACTCTTGTATTCATGTAATCATATATCTTTATCTATTCATATTAAGTTATATCGGTCATGCATCATAACATTTATACATTTCTATCATGATTTAACTATTCTTGTACTTTCTATATTCACATCATGTATGCTTTTACTCTCATTCATATATTCATACATGTACCTATCATTCATGCACATGTACTCATTTCTATGCTTTGTCATCTTTTGCTTATCTCTATTGTTCTTAGCATTTACACATTTCTATCATGTGTTCCTAGCATGTTCCATTTTATTCATTTCGGTATAACTATCATATATTCCTATCCTTTACGTATTACTGTCATGTCATTATCTATTCATATACTTTCTATATTTCTATCATGTTCCATCTATTCGTTTATGCATGACAATCATATGTTCACATCGTATACTCTTATATTTATATTTGTCTATCATTAGGGTATTGTGAGCTATCATATCTTATGACATATCCTATATTCATATCATATTCATGTTTTCTTGAACACATCCATACATATTGCATTTTCTTTATTTTCCTTGTTTCTGGCTATTACATATAGCACTTCCTTATTTTTATATAGTATGATGTGTATGAAATCACACCTCATTCATATATTCTTATTCCTCTATGAATCTAGTTTACTTAGGAATTGGAGATCGAATCCAATCGGATCATCAAAAATAAAGTTATGGCATTTTTACATGCCAACTAGTCACATTACTGGAGTACCTCAGGACTGTTTGTATCACTCATTTTCAGGGTCTTAACTTCATATTTTGACACTGGGTCCTTGTAATCATTTAAAGCTAAGGTGCTAGGGTTCTATTCCAACAAGAATCACCCAATTCGAACGGAGGAACTCGAGGATGCGTCAGAAGCAACTTTGGACTACTCCATGTTCAACTGGTGCAGAAATGGGCTTGCACATAGCCCTACTGAGTGAATTTTTGAGGCTATCTAGAGTCCAAATTTGGAGATACATCAATCAAATATGAGAGTTTGTTTTTCGTAGAGTCTGTTTTAAGTGATGGCCACTTGAATCCTCAAATCGGGATAAGAAATGAGCAAGTTATGGCCAAAATACAAGCGGTCCAAGCGGAAGCCGGAAACAGGGTTGTGGAGTCTGTGAAGAGCTGGTTGTCTTGGAGTCTGTTTTAACAAATGACGGAGACCGAAATTGTACCGGTACAAACTCAAAATTTGACACGGTACAATTCACCGAATGCCCGAATGGGTGTGCTCCCATTTTCATGCCATTTCATCCGTAGATCAGTCCCATGCTTGGCAGCCATCCTAAATCATTTCATTAGCCAATGCTGTGACGTCTCTTCCTAGCTGAATCCTAACCGGGTGCTTATCGTTTCTCTAAATCTTCCATGGATTTCCCCCCCAACACAACTCTAATATGGGTCTGGCCATACATAATTCAAACTCAAGGATTTTTAGGGTTTATTACAAACCACAGCTGATTACTTGTCATTTAAACTTGAATCAATGAGAGGAATTCTATAATCATCTTGTGCCATATGGGATTTTACCCACTTTAATTTCCATAAATTTTGGGTTGGGATGGAACCCTAGCAAAACCCCATGTTTGGGGACAAACTACTAACCCAGCAAACGCATGGCGATTCATACATAATCTCTTAGAATCCCGTGCTTGGTTGGTTTCCATACAAATCAAAGTTAAATACACCTTAGACTGGCTGATCTCCCTCCCGTGCTATTCTTCTTACTCTTGCTCTCTCTTTTCTCCTTCTCTTCTCTCCCTTCACGATTTGCTCCCCTCACAAATGAGACCAATTTGGTCTTTATAATCCAGATTTTCTTAGGCCTTGTTTGGCCCTCAAAACCCTTTTTTTGTTAACTTTGTTTATTTGCTTTTGGCCTTCCTGCTTGTACATATTTGTTCCTTTTATTGTATTTTGGCCTCCTCGTCTTCTACTCTTATGGCACTTAAAAGTCCTCAAGTAGTAAATTACATATTCTGCTTAGCTTTATTATTAGTCAGGGTATCTTTGTTTTATTTCAGAAAATTCTTTGTTAAAACTTAATATACTAGCAATGAAAACTTTTAGGATATATTTCGGGTGTTACACACCACAATCGAGATATTATTTTGAGTGCGAGGGAGCGTGCGAGGAGACGGCTAGATCCCAGGGATTGAGGATTAGAGAAGAAGGCAGGGTTGCGGCTTTTGGTGTGATATATCGTGTATTGAAATGTCTAATTTTTAATATGTATTGTATAAAGTGAAAAATATTGTACTTCTTGTGTATTTAGTATATAGTTGGATTCGCTAGTTAGTATGTATTATGAGTATCGTTTGTGGGCCCAGTAGTGGGTGTGCTAAGTGTGATTGGATATATTGGATATATTGGATATATTGCATTTGTTTGGGACGCGTGTATATGCGGGTTTGTATTTGGGCGGGAACTCGTCTGAGAACTCTCGCCGATTTTAAAATGAAATGTCGGTGCCCAGAAACCGTGCCACAGAGAGTGTTTCAGTGGGTTGACGGTGGTCGACCAGATTTTTGAGGTTGGAGCGTCATTCTGTCGGGTTTTTATTTCATAGATAAATTCATATTCTAAAAATTATCTTAAATTAATATTAATATTAATATGTTATGATTTGAAAATGGAATATTAAATAATATTTGAGAGATTAAAAATATTTTTTAAATTCTTAAAAAAAGTAGTTATCTTTTTACCTACTCATTATTTTATTTATTAATTTTAAGATATTAAATTGTAATAATACCACATAGCTTTTTTCATTAAGGAAAGTGCAAAATAAAATTTATTTTTATCAAAGCCGACATCAAATATAAAAATACTATGATCAATTAAATCATTTATCAAAATTTATAATTTTTTAGTATTTAATATTTTTTTTATATTGTTCATATTTTTTGTAGATGTGACTTGAAAATAAATTTAGTAACAATGAAGAAAAAAAAAAGTTATAAAACAATAATAAAATATTGTGATTTATTTATAAATTACTTATTAAAAATACAAAAAAAGTGACAGTACTTATAAATATTGTGATTATTAAAAGAAATATATATTTAAACTATCCATAAAAAATTAATTAAAAATAAGAAATTTAGTCAGAAAAAATTAAATAACATGATTCAAATTTTGAGAATATAAGTTTGAGAATATAAAAATTAAATAGTATTTATTTTTTAACTTTAGAAAATAATTTTATTATCATGAAAGTTTGATATGAAAAAAATGTTATTTGATTTATATTTTCATAATTATTTTTACTTAATTTTGAATAAAAGTTCTAAAAAATAAAATTAGCTTCTGAATTCCATCCGGATCCGGAATTCATATGGGCTTTGCCCATATATATATATATATATTAATGTATTTATTTTTTAACTTTAGAAAATAATTTTATTATCATGAAAGTTTGATATGAAAAATGTTATTTGATTGATATTTTCATAATATTTTTTTACTTAATTTTGAATAAAAGTTCTAAAAAATAAAATTATACAATCTCTCTCTCAATAAGCCAAAATGACCGATGTAAATTAGCTTCTGAATTCCATCCGGATCCGGAATTCATATGGGCAAAATCTGCCCATATACCATTTGACCGATGTTGGCTTTTTAATCCATATGCGTCTCCGGATTCACCCCTTTTCCAAATTGAATCAGGCCTTATTGTGAATTTCTGTTTGATTCGCAAGACATTGCGGAAAAACTCTGTTTGAAGATTTTTTCAAACAGGATCTTTTAAAAGAGGATCTTATTAAAACTTTTGGATAGGGGAAAAAAAATTCATAAATTTAGCAAAAGCCCAAAATCAGAAACAAATTAGGAAAAAAAAAACCACAAAATTAAAATTAAAAACGAAATGAAAAAAAAGAGACAAATTCTGTGAAAATGAAATTTTTCTTTAAATTATGTGACGACTCCCAGATGCTGATTCTTTCTTGGTTCCCCAGAACAATTAAATGGCAGATGACAAAATCAAATGGATAAATTAAATGGATAAATTTAATTTGAATTTTCTGTAGCACACCGCAATTTAGGGTAGTTAACTAAACTAAACTAAACCTAGAAAATGTCAAATTAGAACCAAACAAACACACTCAAGAAGAGATGCCACCCTGAAGAAGATCATCACAGGCCAATGATCCACCATTTCCTCATCACATCCACCCAAAACTCCAAAGTCTTGCCCCTCTTCATGATGCAGCACCCAATAGAGATTTGGCTGGTGGAAGGAGTGATACTCCACTTCGCTCAGGCTGGGAATACTTTCTGTACACCACCTTAAGCTTGTTCTCTGCACCAATGGAGTGGAATCTCACAAGGAGCTTGGCACAACCCCTGTTTGGATACAAGGAAAATAAAATAAGAAATAAATTTTTTGAATACAAATTCAAGCATAAACAAGAAAAGGGTTTCCCAGTTTACTAACTGCAAGTACGCCTCTGGGTAACCAGTGTGGAGTTCCAGTGTCTGATCCCAAACTGGGGTCTTGTTCAGGGTGCACCTAGCAGCATACACTGCTGATGCAGCAAGCATTGATGGGCAGTACATCATGGTGGCATAATTAGTCAGTCCAAGCTCGGCAAAGAAATACACCATGTGTTCCATCTATCCATGTTTAGAGAACAAGGAAGAAATAAGTAAAATTTTCTGGGAAAACTCAATAATCTGAATGAATAATGAAAAAATGACTAACCCCACCTGCAGATCAGGAATGGAGGCCTTAATGAAACGGACAAGGAAAACATAAGGTGTGGGGACTGTCAAGGTCCATTCCAGCTTGCCCAGAATTGCTTTCTCCATCTTCAGTATCTGTTCATGACTGTATGCTCTGTCTGAGATGCAAACAAAGTCATTCACATCTGGGGCCCAAATTTCTTCATACTTTGAGGCCATTAGCATAACACCCCTGATTCCCTGCTTTGCGGTTCCTTCTTGGTACAGTCTTGACTGAAAGGAAGCGATCGACAATGTTGATTGTGAGGTATAGAGTCTCTGGCATGAGCTCAAATTTGTGGTGAACTTCGATTAACCAGTCAACCAAGATAGCTCTCATTTTCTCATTGATCTCAGCTTGGGAATCCATATAGTGATGAACTTGGGTTTCGCTCTGCAATTCGCAAACATTAATCGCTTATATAAATCTATACAAAGAAAACGGAGAAAGGGATTAACAGAACAGAACAGACATACCTCAATGAGTTTAAAGAACAAGTACATGTCTTCCACATATTCCACTGCAGCCAGGTCATTACCAGCATCTGCTGCATCAATGTCAACAATCGTCTCCTTTGGTTTATTGGTCAAGCCACAAGCTACCTGCAAGGTGGATCCAATTAGAACCCCACAAAATGAAAAAGGGATACACAAAACTGAAAACCCAGAAAGGTAGCCGTTAATTAAAACCAATTTTGAACAAATATTAATGAAATTTACCTTGCTCGTTGCGGTCAGCTCAGAAGTCATAGTTATGACCTTCTTCTTTGAAGAACCTTCTCTGCCCTTTTTCTTGTTCACAGGCTTCTCTTGCTTAACCTCTTCCGTATCCGGGCTTATCACAATCACTTGTTCAGGTTTTGGCTTATTAATTGTGACCTTCTTCTGGGCAGCGGCCTTTGCCGCCGGAGGTGCTTTGCCTGCTGCTTCGCCGGCGGTGATGATGGGAGCTCCATCCACAGTAACACATACTACTTTCTGCAAATCAAATAATCCCAAAATGGCTAGCTTGGTTCAAATTCTGAGTTCAAGAAAAAAAAAAAAAAAGCGAGAAAAATAAGATTGTTTTTTATGGACAAGCCTTAGCATTCTCAGCTGCTACAGCTGCTTGTGCATTTGCAAGTAATTGGGCGCAGAAACTCCTGTAAATAACAGAAGGGGAAAAAAAATCAACAAAAGGAACAAAAACTGATACAGAAGCCTTCTTCCACATAACACTGAGACAGACAAACCTAGTTACAGGACGAGAGATCTGAGGCTGTGGCTTGCCTTCTACTCCTCTAACAGTTACCAGATTACCAATATCTCCTAGGGCTCGGCGGCTTCTCCCTTCAGCCGCCCCGGCTTTCCTCTGCTTACCATCCCCAGCTAATGCCTCACCTGAAGGATCCATTAGAGAAGTTAAAATCAAAATCGCTAAATCAAAAGAAGAGTTGAAGAAAAAAAAGAAACCCACTAAGTTTTTGGTGAATTTTTATCTCTGTTTTTGAGAACCACTAATAGTATCAGATGGGTTTGTTTTTGTTTTTGTTTTTTTTTTTTTTTCTTCCTCAAACATTCTTTTTATTTCTGACAAAAGATTATGCAAATCAACGTAAACCCCACAGAACAAGGGAGGTTTCATGGGGGAACCCACGAAAACAAAATATGACCGATTAAATAGAATGGCTTTCAATAAAATGAAGCAGAAAATATAAAATAAAATGTAAGCACCAAGAATCATCAGATCTGGGGTTCCGAAAAACAAATGGCTATTAAAAAGACCTTTAAAACCCTGCAAACCAAAAGGCTAAAGATACACATTGATCAAAACAATGATATGCGGTTTGGCTCATATTGAAAATATGAGCCAATACCAAATCAAATCAATATGGAAAAGAAAAGGACAAAACAAATCAAATTTTCAATACCAAAACCTTACCACACAGGGTGAGTTTTCCTGATAAGGAATCAGACCAACATTCAAAAAGCGATAGTGAAACTAAAAACTTTATCTTCTACTACTTCCTCACATTTTTGTCCCGGGCCAAACAAAGAAAACCCAGAAGAAAACGATTCAGAGGACACCTAGAAAAAAACTCATAAAGTAAATGAGAGAAAGAATACCTCTATGTTGATGGTTTTGCGGAACAATGGGTCTTGAAGCCATTTCAGACGGTTGATGACTGGTATTGATTTGCCCAAGAACGCCAACAAATTTCGACAACAACGATGACCAGAGCGAGTGTAGGCGGCCACTGGGCGATGCTCCTCCTCCTACCCCTACCCCTGCTCCCGCTCCTTCCTCTGCCGTCGCCACCCTCCAATCACAAGTTTCTCTTTCTAAGAACTCTCTTCCTTTCTCTCTCCAGATCTCTCTGAGCGTTTATTTGGGGTTGTGTCGAAGAGTAATGGAATGACAGAGCTGGAACCCCCCCTCCTTTTGAAGTTGATGGAACCGCTCTTGCAACGGTCTTATTTTTTCGAAATTTCGACCGTTGGATCTTTGTTAATCCAACGGCTCTAAATTATGTTCTAGTGGCAGAGGCGCATGAGGATCTTTTTTTTAGCCGTTAGGACTGTTCAAAAGTTACAATTTTGTAATTTTATTTTATGTCTTGAATCAGATGCCTCATGAAGATCAAGATGTTACCGATCTCATGGGATTTGTATCCAACACATCTCCAACTGCGACACGTGTAAATGCACAACCCTTCGATTTGGAAATAAATAATTAAGGCATGAGTCCTGGTATGATAATGATAGTCACATGTCTAGTATAGTATGGGTTGAGCATTACATGATGTGCTGACTAGCCGTTGAATGGCGTATTTTTATACGTTGAGCTTTTAACTTTTTTTTACAATTGTTAAGAAAAATATTTGATTCTACCACTTTTATCTTTTCAATTTTCTTGTTTATGTCTATTCACTTCCCATCATAACATAATATTTTGTTACTAAATAAATTTGTTTCATTTGAGACTTAAATCCTAGACCCTCTTTTCCTTTCTTTTGCCAATCAAAGCTTTTAACTACTTAACTACGGAGCTAGCTTTTATTGACTTTATCTTTTCAATTTTATTATTTGTATTTTCTTCTTTTTTATACAATTTTCATATCATTAATTTTGTTAATTAATATTATTAATTTTTTAAATTCCTATTAATAATGTCATTACCTTGTTAGCATTTATTAATTTCAAATGTTCTCATTATTATTATTATTATTATTATCATTGTTGTTGTTGTTGTTGTTGTTGTTGTTATTGTTGTCGTCACTAGCGGAAATTGAGTATAGGCACCGGGGGCCAATGCAGAAATTTCTTTTGAATTTTTTGATTACGCCAGAAGCAAGTAGCCTCAAAATGTACAAATGCTATGTCATTGGATTAAAGCTTTTTATTATTGGTTTTTGCAAAACTTTTTTACTTAGACTTTGTTTGAAACCCTAAGGCTTCGTTTGGAACTCGGAAAGTACTCGAGAAGGAGAAAAAAACTTAGGAAATTAATGATTTTCTCATATTTGATTTCACCGTGGAAAATATCAAATAAAACTAAATATAATAAAAATTCTTTAAAATTTTACAAAATTTTAAATTTCTTAATCCTTATTTAATAGAGAGAAATAAATAAATAAGTTTGAACAAACATATAAAATTAATTTATAAAGTTTAAACCTGATTTTTATTTTCTTTCAAATTTTATTTTCTTCCATTTTTCCTATTTTTCTCTTTATTTTATTTCCTTAATACTTTTTGAATTCCCAATAGAACTGAAAAGTACTAAGGAATGAAAAAAAAAATAAGAAAAATAATTTTATTATCTTTGGTTTTACCGTGTAAAATATAAAATCAAATCAAATCAAATCAAAATTCCTCAAATTTTCATATATGTTTAAATTTCTTAGTCCTTACATAATAGAGAAAAACAATTAAAATGAGTTTGAATAAACATAGAGAATCAATTTGTTAAATTTAAATCTATTTTTTATTTTCCAAGAAAAAAAATGTTAAGGAAACTGATTTTCTTTTCCTTGTACTTTCTGGGTTCCAAAAGTAGTATTGCTAAGGAAAGAAAATATATATGAAAACCCAATGGAAAAGTGGAAAGGGAAAGAAAAAAAATATTAAGGAAAATGATTTTCTATCGTGGAAAATATAAAACAAAATTAAATATAATCAAAATTTCTCAAAATTTTATATATTTTTAAATTTCTTAATCTTTATATAATGAGAAGCAATGAAATATGAGTTTGAATAAATATATAGAATTAATTTATTATGTTAAACCTATTTTTTATTTTATACAATTTTTCGCCATTTTTATCTGCTATCTCCTCGGTACTCTGAAACTAAAAAACACAACCGTATGGATTGCCCCCCTTGAACTTTAATCCTAGCTTCGCGTTGTTGTTGTTGTTGTTATTATAATTATTATTATTATTATTATTTTGATAGTTAAACAAATAAACTCTCTTAAATGAAATTCGAGTATGGAATTCTTCATTTACTATCTTCTTTCTTATTTGAAAATATTGAGCTACTCTATCCACATAAAACATACATGATGGACATATTCTCATTATTATTATTATTATCAACTTAATAATGTTATATGATAATAGTGAATGGATTTGGAGCATTTTATTCCTTTTATCAATTTTTAATTTTTATTTAACATTTATTTACTTGGAATTACAACGTTATAGCATTTTGTTCCTCATAAATTTGTTTCTATTGGGACGCAAACCTATATCTCTTCCTTCCATATGTCTGCATGAGCTATTAATAATTTGAGTTAGATCTTATTGGCATCAATTTTCAAATATTTAAAATCATTTATGTTGAAAATAATATAATTTATAAATAAATAAGATTTATAAATTTTTATAATATCGTTCCTCACAAATAATATGTTAAAATCATTATGTCCTTCATAAATTTGTTTTTATGAGGACTCGAACCTTGGATCCTTTCCTTTTCTATGTCTACTTGAGCTCTTAATCATTTGAGCTAGGTTTTATTAGGCATCAATCAAATATTTAAAATCATTTATGTTAAAATATATATATAATTTATAAATAAATAAGTATTATAAATTTTTATAATGAGTATCTTGAAAAAAAGAAGTATATTTTTCACATTTATGTAAAAATAATTATAAAATAAAAATCTTATCAACATAATTTAGATTTTATTCAGTCATTATTCAGATTTAGTATCTAAATGATCAAAGTTTAGTACTTCTATCATTGAAAGGTAGCATATGAATGATAAAAAACAGTACATCCGATTAAAAAAGCATGGAACGCTAACTATTTGAAATTTGTATGTACTATATATATATATAAAAAAACTATGGATAGTGGGGCATAAGGTCCTAAATTAGATATTATTATATAAGCATAAGTTGAACTATTGTGATAGTTCTAAGAGTCGGTACTTGGCTGCAGTTCTTTCCTTAATCGCAACATGGTTTCTATTTATGTTGGTATTTTGTAAACTTTGATTCAATTTTTTCTTAGCATATATTTCTCATTGTTTTCGACATTTTTTTTTTCTCATTTATATTTTCGACATATCTTTCTTTTTATCAGGTAGCGATGCATACCAATTTTTTTTTCTTATCATTTGCTTTCTCATTTTTCCTATGAGTTTGAGCCATATTTTTATAACACTTGCTCATAATATAACATAAAAATAAAATGGCCCGATAGGATTTGAAAAATGGGAACATGGAGCCTGGTCAAGCCACGAGAAGGGCGTGTCGTTGAAAACACTCGAGCACTTTGTGATCATTGAGAATGAAGGCTCAGATAGCTCGACTAAAGTGGGTTGTGGTGTCAAAAGCTCATATTGCGATCAAACTAAAATCACATCGATAGGAAATAGAATAATCACGATAACGTATTATCACTCTCAAATCGGCCATCTGTAAGCGAGGAAAATAAAATAATTCCACGATATAACATTTCGTCACTGCGGATGGCCAGGATCCCACGATGAGGAAGAAAGATAATGTTAAATGGCTTTAACTTTCTTTCAGCCATCCTGTCAATCAGAATCTTAGATAAAAAGCGAAGTAATCTCGTCCAGATGGAAAGAATCTGTCATTAAATCATTGGGAAAACATATATCTTATAAATGAAATGGCGTCGATTGATAGGTGCGCAAGCATTAGCCTTTAAGCGATGCATCTTGCCGAGAAAGAAAGCGACAGGCGTCGGAGGCGCCACGGGCGAAGCCTGCCAGGCCCACTTTCTTTGCGATGGCACTGCGAGGAGTGCCACACTTCCGGGAAGCGACGCCAGGCCACTGGCAGAGTAGCCCGGCGGCGATCCTATCTCGGGCGACGATCCGACTGAGACGGTCCCAAGCAGCCACGGTTCGAGGCCCAGCGACTGGCTGCGCTCGGCCCGGTCGGTTGAAAAAAGGCATCATCGGGAGTTGGCCCGTGCGACGTGGGAGCGGCGGGTCGCTTGACAAGCAAAGGCGGTCTCGGTTGCGTGGTATCAGCTTGGAACCTGGCGGGGAGCAACGCAATCCACGAGATGCGAGGACGCCAGGCGACACAGACGGCGAACCTCACAGCGTTGGCGATGCAAGCCAATAGGAACGGTGGAAGCGCTCATACCTCTGACCAGCGCGTGGGAGGTTAAACGACTCACCGAGACGAGATCTACTTGTAGGGCCACGACAAGCTCGGGAAGGTCGCAATTTTCCTCTCGTGAAGGAAACTGACTCTTGTAACACCAGAAATATCTTGGGTTTCAGGACTTTGTTTGAGATGTATTAAAAAGTTAAATAGGAATTTTCGGAATAAGCAAGATGCAGAAATTAATAATAAAGTCAAAGGGCCAAATATGTAATTTACCATGAGGGCTTTTAAGTGCTATAAGAGTAAAAGATAGG
Source organism: Tetrastigma voinierianum (assembly GCA_016808115.1). Lineage (NCBI taxonomy): Eukaryota > Viridiplantae > Streptophyta > Magnoliopsida > Vitales > Vitaceae > Tetrastigma > Tetrastigma voinierianum. The sequence goes on from JAEQBH010003196.1 coordinate 1,173,936, forward strand.
ATGCGAAAATAAAAATTTAATAAGTTATGGGAATAAAAGGCAAATAAGAGAAAGATGAAATAGAAATATAAGAGAATAAGGGCTTAAATGCAATTTATGAAAAGTTAAAGTCAAAAAATGAGTTTTGTTTTGGCCAAAAACATGGCCTTAACAAACATGGGTTTTAAGACCAAATTTAGTCTCCAAAGAGAGAAAAAAAACAGGAGAGAAAGAGAGAGAAAGAGAGAAGAGAAGAGGGAAGAGAAGAAGAAGAGGGAGAAGAAGAGAAATCAAGATCAAAGGTATGAAACCCACCTTGATTATGAATTCTATATTTGGCATGTATCTTTGGGTTTGTATGATGATTATTTTGCTCAAACCTAGAGAGTTTTGCTAGGGTTTCTCTTAACTTAAAAATGATAGCAATTAAGGTGGGCCAAAACCCCGTATAGCCTGAAAGCTCATGAAATCCTCTCTTTGAGGATGAATCCATGGTTGTGGAAGTAGTGAGTTAGGGTTTAGAATAAACCCTAACTAATCCTCATGTTTTGTTTGTGTGGGTTGCCCATATTAGAAGGGTTTTGGAAAAATCCATGATGGATTTTTTGAAAAATATATGAAGTGAAAGAAGAAATTGAGTAGAAAAGAGATTCGAGGGTGAATTTGGAATTGTTTTGATGTGTTTGAAGTATAGAAGTGATTGGGAGGATCAAAAGTATGGAAAATGTGAAAACACACATTACAGGCATTCTAGAGTGACTTGTACCGGTGTAACGAACTTAATACCGGTACAACTTAATCTGATCATTTTTGGCCAAGTTGTGCCGTCTGACTTGAGCTGGCTGCCGTGCAGAGGCTTGTTCTGTTTTCAGGTTTGGCCCGATTTTAGTATTTTGGCCATAACACTCATTTCTTATCCCGATTTGGGTGATTCAGAGTGGAAGATCAAATGGAGCTTCAAAGGAGAACAAAACTTAAAGAGAAGGAATCGCCAAATTCTGATCTAAGTGGCCCAAAAATACACTCGAAGTGGGACCATGTCTGAGCCAAATTCTGGTTTCAGTGTTGAACATAGAAGTCCGAGTTTCGGACATAACTTGAGTTAGATACTCCAGGTGGGTGATTCAGGTTGGAATAGAATCCTTAGCACCTTAACTTTTAAATGATTATAAGGACATAGGGTCAAATAAAGTTAAGACCCCGGAAAAATGAGTAATACAAACTGTCGCTAGAAAAATGTTAGAAATGTTGATTGCATGAAAATGCCATAACTTTGGTTGGATGATCAGATTGGGGCGATAGCGAGCCAAGCTGCTCGGGGCTTGGCTGGGCTCAGCTTTCAGCCGACTCGGCTCAGCTCGTGGCTAAGCGAGCGAATATGGTAGGCTTGATAAATCTCGGAACTCGGCTCGGGCTCATTGCAGCTTCGGCTCGGGCGTATGGGACCCATTCGTGGCTGGAACAAGGCTTCCACCTACGGTCTCAGGCTAGACCAAGATACGGTCTTCACCGGTGCGATCCGACTCAGGCGTCTTGGGAGTGAAATGCCCGGAGGTCATGTGTCTGGGACTCATCGATGTAATGGATCCTCAGCTCCCAAAATCCCGGTCGACATGGATGGCTAAATGCGTGAATCCTCACGAGCCGGATTGGAGGCGTGACGGCTGGCGGTAGGGCTGGCGAATCCACGTCGTCGGCGGGGAGTATTACCTAGATCTTTAGATCTTCGGTAGCGAATGTAATTTGCCACGGAGAAGTAGCGCGAAAGGTGTCGGCGACGGTGTGTTCGGTGTGGATAGCGTGAGAAGAAGGTCTCCGGCAAAGGGACGTCGGGAAAGGACATGGATGGTGGGTATGACCCATTGAGTACTGATCGGTCGATCTGGTGTACAATCGATTACAAATATGAGGGTATTGGGATATAGCGGAAACTATAGAGAGGCTTGTGGCCATGAGCTTAGGCAAAGATTTCTTCGTCTTGAAGGTAGCATTGAGAGCCAATGCACGGATGCCCGATGCAAATCAGTTAGGCTGATGAACTAGAATCCAATCTCAAATACGGGGTATTGGGGCACTTTGGATGCTGATGCTTGGACTTAACGGCTAGCATGCAGGCGTGGGTATGGGCTTAAGAGCATCAAGGGTGTTGATCGTAGGGTGGGGTTTCTGGAAACAGGCGCATGCGGGGCTGCCATAATAAGAAGGTGCTTGGCTGGGTGCCACCATCGAGAGTTCTTTGGGTATGAGGCCCCAGGCCAGGCCGGTTCGACATGGTGGGCGGGTCTGGATCTCAATCAGGAAGCCGAGTGAAATTGAGAAGCTATGGGTCTTGAAATTAATCATGCGCAGCTTGGTAGTGAAGAGTGGTGGCAACTTAACCATGTGCCGGTAGTATATTGCGAATAGTTTGTTGTACTAATGAGTTTGCGAATCTTTGTTGATATATTATTTCTTTATTTAGATAATTGATTAAAACCAATCATGTTTTTGCTTATTCAATGATTCCAGAGTATCTTATTTCTTCACTCTACAATTTCTACTTGTTTTAATTCTATTTCTGTTTTTAGGTTCTGTTGTTTCGTGATGGAATTACCTTATCGAGAGAAAGGAAACAAATGTTGAAGGAGGTGACTTTAACAACTTTAGCATCAATTGCTAAATCAAGCTAGGTAAAACAAATCCCATAGAAAATTATTTCCTTAATTGATGTATTTGTTATCGGATTGATTACAAAAGTTAAAAAGTATGGGCGAGCTTGAGGATTGATTCTGTCTGAAACTTGTATAGGCTCGAGATTGGGCTTGAGCTCGGTTAAGCGCTCGGGCTCGTTCACTATCAGACTTGAGCCCTGTGAGCTCAAGCGAGCTTTTTTTAAATCAAGCCAAGCTTGAGAGCCTGATTTAAGCTCCTTCAAAAGCTCGGCTGGGGCTCGAGCTCACTCATAAATTAACAAACTAGCTCGAAATGTTGAAAGCGCACAAGGCTCGACTCCAAATCTTTACCGACCCTAGATCAGATTGGATTGATTCGATTTCTAAATAAAGAAAGTAAAATCATAGAATAAAGAATACATAGGTTGCATAATGTACAAGTATAGAAGGTATGGGAATATGTCATAAGATATGATAGGTATAGTCATAAAAATATAATAAGATATGATAGAACATAATCATAAGATATGATAAGTTCTAAAGTACCGAATGATAGGCACATATATGCATATAGAGTAAATGATATGAATATAGCGTGTATGATAGGATTATATGATAGATATACTTAAAATGAATAGATAGAACATGCTAAGAACAAATGATATGAATATGTAAAGATATGAGTATAAAGGCAGACATAGAAAAGAATAAGATGGAACACGCTAGGAATATATGATAGACAAAAACTAAAATGATAGAAAAGATATGAATATATGTATTATATAGATATGAGAGCTAGAAATGTGAGAAGCTACAGTTATGATAACTAATACGAGTAAAGTAATGATAGTATATGTGCATAGCAATTATGATGAACAATAGTTATTCGTGCTTATGAATATAATACGAAAATGTAATAAAGTGATTGTGCGCAGAACACGGTAGAGGGATAAATAGGCATGCCTATATGGGGAGAATCGATTCTTTGCGACATATTCATAGGCAGTTGAGGCCCTAGTTTGGGTCGATGATATAGATCCCATTTGGATCGGGTGGCCGCAAGGTCTACGATAGATAGAAATCGCCTCGTACGGTGATAGTACCTTCGAGATGCCGATTAGCATATGACATGGGTCAGCGTGCCGATGCCGGTGATGATACCTTCCGGGTATTAGCAGGAGAGATGCGTGCCGTCGGTGATAGTACCTTCGAGTTTTCGGTTATTTCTGAATCACTTCTAAGGTATTTGAGACATGAAAGTAAAGAAAAAGGAAAAGTATACACAAAGGAAATGTATATGAAAGTATATAATAGGATATGATATGACGGCATAGCCTTGCTATGCGATAAGTCTGAGACGATTACAAGAATAAGTACGGTATAACGATATGAAAATGGGTATAAAAGCAAGAAAAGTAGGAATAGTACGGGATAACGGGATATGGCTTGATGCAGATGAACACATAATAAGGAAGTATACAATAGTGTCTGGTAATGAAGAGTGAAGAATGAAATAAATCATAAGTAGAAAGATTAAGAAAAGATATAGACTAGAGACATGCTATGTAGCAATGAGGCCAAGACATTGAAAAGACATATAACAGCGTGAAAGATGAACACGGAGACAGTATAGGAATAGCAAAGTACCGAATAGAGATCTGAGAAAAGTATAAATAAAGGAGATACTAAAGACATAGAACATGTAATAGAAAAGATTGACATGATAGAATATCAGAGATGATAAGGAATTACGTTATAAATATGTTTAGATATATATATAATGCATATGTATAGAAACTGTGGCAGATAAGCCGTGGTGGTTGTCCATGCTTATGTTCCAATAGCGTAAAGCTTAGCACGGTGTTCAATCGGTGTAGGTCAGAAAGAAGGAGGCTAGAGGACGGAGCCTTCCACATCGGCTTGTACGAGGTCAACACATCGATAAGGGGTCCATTGGAAAGGATTTTTGTATAATATGAGTCTTTTTGTTTTCTTTTGCAAGCAATGAAATGTTGAACTATTAAATATGGCATATATAAGTAATTGGCATGGTAATGGGACTCAGTATATGCGTATAAATGTGATGGACACCACTTCGGTGGTAGTTCTTTTTGGTGTATGTCACGAGCAGTTTTGTTATTGCTGGCTTGCGTTCGGTGCGCAATAGTACGGTACGGCTACGGCTGGGGTCAATGAGTCCAAATATATAGTGTAGATAGTATCGCACCGGGACTTGGTTCGGATCATGCTCCGGTCGGCGGGGATGGGGCGTGACAAGCTGGTCTCGACATTCCCAGGGTGCTAAAAGCGAAGCCGATGCGGCCGTAGGGGCGAGGGCCGCAATTAACCCTGGAGAGGGAGGAAAAGAAGAAAGCGACACTCGGAGGACATGTAGGGAGAAGAACTACGTCACCCTCGGCCCGGGAGGCCGGGAGAAATCATGGGAGGCTTGAGAGGTTCGGGGAAACCTCGAGGCGGGGAACTACGGCCGCATTAAAAGGGGGTGGTAGGGGACTGGCTCACGATATGGACACAACGGTGCGACGGCCCGATCACCAGTTCACGGCCAGGGTGCTCCGCTTCCCCGCTTTCCGACCCGAGTTCGAGGAATGCCACATGGGTGGAAGCGTTCGATGTGCCAGAGATCCAGTCGTCATCACCGACACTTGCAAGAATCAAATGGGCTGCATGGGTATCGAGACCACGTGCGATCGCAGCTTCGCTATCACATTAAAGGCCCGGCCAACGGCTTTGGTTTAACAGGCTTACGCCTTTATCAATCTCCTCATTCAGAGAGCTATCCATTGCGTTCGTCTCTCACTTCATTGGAGCCAGGATGTATAGAAAGCCAAGTTACCATCTATTGACCATCAAGCAGAGCTCGCAGGAGAGCCTGAGGTCCTATGTTCAAGGTTTGTGCGAGTCTCGAGGTAGATATACGGCGAAAAGTTTCACGATCAAACGCACATTCATTCTTTGGATTAGGAGTGCGATGAAACGGGCTTAATGTTTTCCATCTCTAAGAATCCTCGAAGCAAGCACCCATGGGTGGAGTTAACAAGTAAAGCGGAGAAGTACATCGATGGCGAAGAAGCTCTCATATCCAAAGGGAGCCCCTCGCCCATAAAGAAAAGCGGGACAGGGCTGGCCCGGCTGACAGCGGGACGGGAGCCACGAGACAAGCGGCCAGGGAGGGTCTCGAAGAAAGATGGAGCAGGTCCCAGAAAAGGCGCGGAAACCTCGAGAAGATGCGTCGGGCCACCTGGCTTCGAGAGGCGACAATGTTATTCACCTCGTCGGTTCACCCCCTTAACGACCTCGGTGTCTCGGGTCTGCGAAGTGCGGCTTGAAACGAGTTCTGGTGCTTGACTCAAATGAAGTCGGACCCAGCCATAGAGACAACACCGGGTATTGCGGGAGTTCCATAGGGACTATAAGGCCTGCCGCAGAATGATCACTATCAGGCTCAGAAATAGAGTACTGTACGGCGTGGGTATCTCCGGCCTTCGCATTTGAAAATCGGAGCTCGAGAATCGGGCTCGAGAACCGGGCTCAGGCTCGGCGGCCACCCACCGCCACCTCGACAAACACAGCTGGCTTCGGCCCTGCTTGTTGCTTGGGGAAATCATGTGATCTCGGGAGGATTTGCAAGGAGATCGGCTCGGCTTCGAAAGGATCGCGGTGGTGGAAATGGCGGTGTCAGCGTCTCGGCTCGACACATCCATGCGTTCTCGACTGAGTGCGGAAGGATGCGACGCCCCATGACGACCCCTTAGTAATTCGAGCAGTTGTGGCCAACAAAACGGTCCATCGAGTCCTAGTTGACAACGGGAGTTCAGCTGACATCATCTTCACCTCGGCCTTTGATAAGATGGGCATCGGAAGGGAAAATGGAGCAGGTCGACACACATTTGCAGGATTCTCCGTTGAAAAGAATATTACCCTTGAACTAATACAACTAGTGCTCACCTTGGGAGATCCCCGTACCGGAAATGATGGCAGCGAGATTCCTCATTGTAGACGCTCCATGCGCATAATATGTTTGTTAGGCGGACCCTCTCCAATCTGCGATAAAAGTCATTCCCTCAGCTTACCCTTGATGATCAAGTTTCCTATCGTAGCGGGTAGGAGATGGTTCGAGGAGACGATGAGTGGCCGAGGGAATGCTACTCGGCATCATGAAGCGAGAAGGCGGTTGATAACATATACTTGGGCGAAGCTCGACATGCCTGACGAGGTGCTTACCCGACTGAGGCCTCGAGGAAGGCTGGAGCACTGTGTCGTTGGATGGCGTTGCTGAACACCTCGCACATAGGTCTCGGCGGCGGGGAGGGACCTCGAAGCCCTCTCACCGGTTTTTCGAGGCAGGGAACAAAGATGTCTTCGCATGGAAGCAGGCGGACATGGGAGGATTGACTTGATAATCACATATAGGTTGAGCGTCGGCCATCCCGCCGAAGCAGTCAAACGCGAGAAGGGCGCGCGAAAGTAGCGATCGCGAGGAGGTCGGCAAACTCCTCGGCGGGAGCAATCGAGAGGGTGGAATATTACGAGATGGTTGGCTAGCGTCGTGCTTTTTGTCAAGCGGCGACAATTGGCGACTGCTTTGTCGACTTCAGCGGCGTCCCGGCGAGCATGCCCCGAAGGCGGTTTCCCTTTGCGGCGTATCGACCTCATCGTGGATGCCCTTTACTTGACCATGAACTTCTCGGGTTTATGGATTACGCTTCTCAGGATCTGACCGGTCGTATGGACCCGGGCGACGAAAGAACCTGGATTCGTCCGCGACTCGGGGAACCTATTGTTATCGTTATTGATGCCATTTGAGCTCCGAAAGAGAGCAGGAGCCACACATCGAGCTGGTGAGCGAGGATGTTCAGAAGCCGAGATAAGGCGACCATGGAGGTGTACATAGATGACATGTTGGTAAATCCCCTCTTTGCCCGAAACTCCACACCAGCTCATCTGTCAGGGTGTTCGGATCACGAGAGTACGACATGAAGGCGAGATCGACGAAGTCGCCGGTATCGAATGGGAAGAATTCCTAAGGTTTCATAATTCGACAGCGGGAATTGAGCAAATCCGGACTAAAACCAAAAGTGTGCTCGAACATACCATCGCCCTCGGGCATAAAGGAGGTCCAGGCGTCGACAAGAAGGATTGTTGCTTTAAGTAGGTCGTATCGGTAGTGATAAATGTCCGACCTTCTTTCCAAGTTTTAAAGAAGGCCTTTCAATGGGATACGAGTGCGAAGAAGCATTCTCGACGTGAAAACATAATTTATCCTCCTGATGCAGGTAGCCCCATTGAGGGGAGCTCCTAGCTCATGCCAGTTTGTTTCGGACTTCTCGACCGACCACGGCTCGTCGGGAGACCAGTAGAATGCGACATGTAATTTACTGTGCGGCCAGAGCTTTGAGAGGAGCGGAGGAGATATCGGGATGGAAAACTAATCTTGGCATTAACAATCGCGACTCGGAAGCTCAGCCCGCCACTTTCGGGCTCATAACACTTAGAAGTTCAACGGGAATATCAGATGAAGCAAGTGTTACATAGAAGCGAGACCTCGGGAAGGGTGATAGTGAACCTGAGTTAGCGAAGTTCGACATCGGGTATAAGCAGAAAGCGCAATAAAAGGCGGGTCTTGCCGAGACTTCGTCATGGAATTCATCTCGGCGAGCACGTCGAGGCAGCTGGCCAGGCTAACCTCCGTACGGAAGCTCGTAGATGGGACCCCCGCAAATGCACAAGGGCGGAGCCGGTCTAATCCGAGCCTCCCGGAAGGTATAGATGTTGAGTGCGCACTCGAGATTCAAATTCCGAGCCTCCCGGCGAGGGTAGAATATGAGAGCCGTCATGCGAGGCTTCAGGCACCGCCCGTTCGGAATTGACCATTTGGGGTCTCTGAGCAACTCAGTGGTAGTAAGATAATAGAAGATACCTACTAGACTGAAGTGAAAGAATGATCCTATACCTCAAAGTGCAGGGTTTAATGAAAAAGTTCGTCTTCGGACGAGGTCAGGACATATCCACAGGAAGCAGGAGAACTCAGGCGTGCCTTGGCAGAGCTAGCGGCTTGACCTCCGCAGGAAGACCTCGGCGGGTGACACACGTCGAATACCTTGCGAGAGCCCTTATGGGTCTGGGCGAGTGGAAGTTGCCCAATCGGGTCAGAGTTCGCGAGTTGGATGGACCCCATTGGGATTACATAATAAACCAGGACGTTTACCCCGGAAACGCGACCGAGCATCTAAGAAATTAGGACGAGGTCGACGGATTCACTAATCATAAGGGGAAGCCTTTACTGGCGGTTTCTTCACACCCGTCCTTAAGTGCATCGGCGGGAAAGACAATGACTATGTACTAAAGTACATGAAAGGTGTATCTTGAAATCATATCGAGACTCGGGCATTAGTAGGGAAGGTCTTAAGGCGGGGATACTGCGGCCCGCAATGCCCTAGAAACCACGGCCAGACCTAGTCGGGAGATCTGAATCTGCCCGAGCATGCAGATCTCTCTTACTCCGTCGACCCTTGACATCGATCCTGAGCCTTGCCTTTCAACCGGTGGGGTTTGGACATACTGGGACCTGCACTTGTGGGAAGGAATTTGTCTGAAATTCATCATCGTTGCGATGGAATTACTTCTAAGTGGTGGTAGAACCTTTGGCCACGATCCGCGAGCAAGGATCATAATTTTTGTGTGGCGACCATAATATCTGAGGTTTGGTATCCAAGAGCCACGGTATCGAGATAATGGAAAGCGATTTGGCCAGCCCCTTGAGGATTCGAGAGATTTTTTTGTGTGGAGCTCGAGATTAAGAATTGTGCTCTGGAGTCCCATTTTGTCAGCGATCCGATGGTCGAGGCCGAAGTCATCATCGAACCCTTAAGAGCGCGTTGAAGACAGAGTGGAAGATCTTAAGGAAAATGGGTGGAATGCCTCCCAGGGTGTTATGGGCTACGAGATTCTGTGTATGGTCAGCTTATTGAGAGCCCCATTCGCCCTAGCCTTTAGTGCGAAACGTGGCCACAATCGGGTCGGGTTAAAGTCCCGAGGATCGAGTTGGCAACGGTGGAACCTGATGAGCGGTTCTCAGCCCTAAATTTGGACCTCTTGGAGAGATGAAAAACGTGAAACAGGTCTAAGGCACACGGAAGCACGAAGGAAGACGGTATTATAACGAAGTCAAACCCATGAGCTACATGCCAGGTGACCTAGTCTTGAAGAAGCTCCTACCAGCAAGGAAGAATCCGGCGCATGGAAAACTAGGCCCAATTGGAAGGCCCATACATCATATCAGCGATCATCGGACCCCGGGGCAATTCTGAGCTCCAGAACGAGAGGAGGAAAAATTCTACATCATGCTTGGAATCTTGAACACCTTAACATTTTTATCAGTAAACCTTGGTTTGTAATCTTAAATAAAGCATTATCAATTTTCGGATGATGATTTGAGGCGTTTACTTGGTTATTTATTAGACGTTACTTGACTCAGGACATAGAATGATTAGAAAATTACATCTGACGAGAATGTGAAAGTTCATGATCAAAGGGAAGGTCTCTCTTTATTCCAATCAAGTACATTCGAGTTACAATCGTGTGGTGTCATCGGTACACTACGGAGGTATACGAAGTACAAGCGAGTTCCCTCAAAAAAAAAAAAAAAAAGCCCTTAAGAAGGAAGAGGAAAGAGCAGAGATGAAATAAAGAGAAGAGCAGGAAAAGAGGAGAATAAGAAGCAGAGAGGTGGAAAAAGGGAAGAAAAAGGGATGGAAAAGAGTTTGTGCGAAAGGAAAGGGGAGAAAGGGAGAATGAGATGTGTGGAAGAAAAGAAGAATGAAGGAAAGAGAGAATGAAGAGAAGAAGAAAGAGAAGAAAGGAGGGAAGAGAAAGAAAGAATAGAAAATAGAGAAAGCGGCCGCAAAGTAATGCAGCCCTATAGGACATTCCCTAGCAGAAATTAGGGAATAACATAACTCCCATAAGGGAGACTAGGGAAAAACACAACTCCCACAGCGGAGGTCGACAAAAGCGAACCCCGAGGAATCTTGAGCGGGATCCTGACGAAGGCGATCAAGCCTTGGCGCTTCATTTCTTGCGAATTTGAGTTACACACTTGGAAGGAGCGGGGAATCTCCAAAGTATGAGTTCCATAGCAGCGGAGGCTATGCATTTATAAGAAGGCCAAAAGCACTTTCGGAAATCTGTACTGTCGATTCCAATTCTCCATGAACGGCATTAAAGACACTCAGCATCTTTCAAAAAAGTCAGTCGAGCGGTGCACGTAATGGCTGGTTGTGAGCTGTACTACTACCGCACACCGGGTCATGCGACTAAGAGTCGAGATCAGCTCAGCTATTCGAGCGCGCCAAGGCCTCGGCGCCACTGAGCCCGGCCGGCTCGGTTGGTAAAGCTGACGCTATACGCACGGTATGCGGCGAAAGAGTCATATCGGCTCAAAACTGTGACCCGCGAGGGCCTCGGCGCCAGGAGCCCGGCCGGCTCGGTTTGATGGCTGCGACTACTCTGCACGGGCCATGCGGCGAAGTCGAGATCAGCTCGGCTATTCGATTGCCTGAGGCCTCGGCGCCGGGGAGCCCGACATCTCGGTTGGCGACTGTTTTCACGCACCGAGCCACGTGCGGATAAAAGTTGAACCATTTCAGGGTGACCGACCCGCAGGCCTCGGCTCACGAAACCCAGCGGCTCGGTTGACGAGCTCGACTACTCTACACAAGCCATGCAGCCAAATAATCATATCAACTCATGCTGGTGACCGCGAGGCCTCGGCGCTCGGGCGGCTGGTTTGGCGGGTTCGACTACTGCACCCCGCGAGGACGTGCGGCTGAGTCCGTCGGCTCGGTATCCGGCCCACTTGAGGCCTCGGCGAGCCCGGCGACTCGGTTTGGCGAGCTCGACTGCTGCGCACGGGCCGTAGAAGCCTAGAGTCGGATCAGCTCGGTATTCGGCCATGAGCCTCGGCGCCCGGCTATGACTTCGGTTTGGCGACTTCGACTACTGCGCCTGACGTGCGACTGGGGTCAAATCATTCGGGCTATTAGGCCTGAGCCTCGGCGCCAGGGCCCGGATGGCTGGTTTGGCCGACTCGGTACTGCCTGAAGCCATGCGACTGGGGTCGGATCGGCTCGGGCTTTTCGGCCGCGAGGCCTCGACTTGCCGGGCCGGCGGCTGGGTTTGAAGCGGGCTCGACTACTCTGGTCATGCGGCCAAGAGTTAGATCAGCTCATCTTTGTTCGGCCCTGAAGGTACCGGCGCCCGAGCCCGGCTATTTCGGTTGTGGCTTCGACTACCCACCACGAGCCATGCGACTAAAGTCAGTCTGACTCGGGCTTTCGACCCTGAAAGCCTCAGCGCCGGGAGCCCGGCTTCCGGTTTGATGAGCTTCGACTACTTTACCACGAAGCCATCGCGGCCTAGAGCGGTCGGCTCAAAGCTATTGACCCTGAGGCCTCGGCCGGAGCGTATTTCGGTTCGCGAGCTTCGACTACTGCATAGGCCATGCGGCCAAAGTCGGATCCAACTGGTATTCAGCCGGCGAGGCCATCGGCGCGAGCCAGCCCGGCTTCCGGTTTGACTGGTTATTTTACGCACGGGCCATGCGACTGAAGTTAGATCGGCTGGTGACCATTATGAGCCTGTGGCCCAGGAGCCCAGTGACTCAGTTTGACTAGTTCGACTACTGCGCGGGCCCGTGCGACTGGGTGAGATCGGCTCGAGCCGGCCTGTGAGGCCTGGCCGAGCCCGGCGGCTCGGTTGGGCGAGCTGACTACTGCCACGAGCCCGTCACGGCCCCAAGTCGGATCGGCTCGGTATTCAACCCCTGAGGCCTCGGTGCGGGAGCGGCGGCTTTCCGGTTGGCGGCCTCGACTATACACATAGGCCGTGGCTTTAGAGTTCGTCGGCTCGGGCTATTGACCCATGAAGCCTGGCGCCGGGCCAACATTTCAGTTTGACGAGTTCGACTACTCACGCACGGGGCATGCGGCCCTGTAAGACACGAAAATTCAATTTACGGAAAAATGGCAAAATAATTCGGTTACAAAATTGTAATTTCGGGTTAAATCAGGAATTTATTTTCTAGATCTCGGATGATGAAGCAGTTTCCATAGTTGGAATCGTCTCATGGCATCACGGCTATAGTAAAATTTCGTCGAATCAGAGGCGGTCGGAATTTACAGTTTACCGAACATCACGTTTCGGATGCTTAGTAGAGTGATATGAGTAGAGAGATGAAAATGAATGATGAGATAGTCTTGCAGATGTCAAAGCGGGAAATGGAGGGACATAATGGTCATTTTGGAAGTTTTTAAGTCACTAAATGACAAAATTGAATAGTGTTGGTCTCCTTCATTAATCAGAAATGGCAGTGAAGGAAAAACCCGAAAGTGGCTAGGTGAAGATTAAATGATGGCGTTTTTGGTGAGAGAAGATCGAACTTCTCTCTGGATTTTCCCTAGTTTCAAAATCCAGTAGTCGACGGTTTTCGAGCAAGAAGGAAGAAGTTGTTACTGCGGCGGAGCAGACTCTGGCGTGGACCGCCGGTTTTAGGAGTTTTCGACAAACTCCAAGAGGTAGGGGTTTTACCCACTGCGGAGTTTATTCGCTGGCACTAAGTACTTTACGAGATGTTTGGAGTCGAATAAAGTAGTGAGGAAATGGGTTTGATCGATCCCGAGCCACTGGGACCGAATTGATATGAATTTTTGAACACCCATTGGAGCAGCCGTGACTGCCACGGCTGATTGGGTTGTTAAATTTGGAAATATTGTAATAAATCATGTATTGGTTTGGATAAAGGGTCGGGAATGGCTAGTGAATTGCCGGGTTCAGCTAAGTGAAGCAGATGATTTGTGAATTTTCGAGAATAGTAGCAGGGGTTTCACTATTTAAGCGGTGTTCTCAAAATATATTTTTGTGTGAATGTGTTTGATCGGAGGTGATTCGAGTTGGTGCTCGTGTTTGATCGATAGCTCAAGTGAGGCTGAATTTTGATGTATGAAATGAGAATTTTATGACATGATTGTGAGTGGTGTTTTGTAAATATATGCATGTTTATATATTTATGTGAATTAAACTGTATTGGAATTGGCATACATGCATTCCATATGCACCAGCTGGAACACCATAAGGACTATAGGAGTGAGTGCGTGAGATAGTCTGAAAAATGGTTCGGGAGGGTTGTCCACAAAAATGTTATTATCGGAGGTAGTCAAACTAAAAAATATCAATCGTCGGAGCGGCTTGATTGATATACATCGAAGGGTAGTGCTGGAAATAATATCGATCGTGGGGCTTGGCCCAATTGATATATATACACATGGAGGGTTGTCCTGAGCAAAGCAAAATAACGGATTCTCATACGACAGGCGAGTGTGAGGGTCGATGAGGACTTCCGGAGTGCAGATGATGAGTTAGACATTCAAGTAGGATCATGCATTTGCTTGAATGTGTGTTTATTTTGGAGCTGCAACTGGCTTAGGTGGAGAAAATGGCCACACTTAGGGCTATTCCACTCTCTTGAAGCATTAGCTCACCACGTCGGGGATATTGACTTACAAGTACAGGGGGCATGCGAGGACGAGGCTTGTCCCCAGGCGAGGTTGAAGAAAATAGGGTTGTGGCTTTGATGATTTTATACATGTATTGAAATTCTCAATTTTTAATATATGTGTTTGGCCTGGAGTAAATTATTAACTCTTAGAGACTATTGGACTTAGTTGGTATGTTTTACATATATTGTTATGGAAGTCTTGTTTATGGGCTGAGTGGTAGTTTACTCATGTGATGCTATATTGGAATTTGTTTTGGGACAGGTTACTCTGAGGTATTGTATTTGGGTGAAACTCCTGTTCTGAAGGAGACTCACATTAGATTTTACGAAGTGGCGTCGGTGGCAGGCATCCACTTGCTGTCCCGCGAGGTTGACGAGAATTTAGTCAACGGACCCCGGAGTTTGGGCGTCACGGCTTGGTATCGAGCTTAGGTATCTGAGCTATTTTAGGGGGAACTCGGGTTGGGTATCCATCACCACTTAGATTGGTTTGATGTAGAGTATAGTATATGGAAACCTAGAGATTGAGGATTTGGGCTTGAGCCGTAGCCTTTGAGGGTGTAAGAACACATCACCACTAGGTGTGGTTCGATGTTGAGAGCTTAGGTATGAGATTTTCAGGAAATCACTTGAGGACAAAACAGGACACTACATGCATGTGTTTGGTGTTTTGTGTGATTTGATAAATTTGTTGTGTGAAAAGTATGCATAACATGAATGATGTGTGATCATGTGTTGTGTTTGGATTGTGTGCTTAGGTAAATAGCACCTAGGTGTGTTGGAAAACAAATTTGGGGTTTTCAGTGTGTAAACTGGAACAAAGGAAATAAAAGAAATAAATTTTACAAAATTTATTTGGTTTAAGGACAATGAAATAAAATTCTAAATAAATTTTAAAGTGAACTCATAAAATTATTGAGTGTAGAAATTGGTGTTAATATTTGCATGTATGGAGTAGCAAAGGAGATTTCTTGGAAGTAGAAAAAGTGAGAAC
Source organism: Tetrastigma voinierianum (assembly GCA_016808115.1). NCBI lineage: Eukaryota > Viridiplantae > Streptophyta > Magnoliopsida > Vitales > Vitaceae > Tetrastigma > Tetrastigma voinierianum. Next base: position 1,189,135 of record JAEQBH010003196.1, read on the forward strand.
TTTGATGGGCTCACGCCCACATTTGGTGCCCAGCTAGGCGGGACGGCGCGGCTGAGCGGCGCACGGCTGTGAGGTGTGGGGCTGGGCGCGCCGGGCGTGTGCGGGCCTGCGGGGCCGGCGGGAGCTTGATCCGGCCCGACATCTTTGGGCGCGCGGGGCTGACGACGACGGTACGGGGCGTAGGGCGCGCGGCTATTTGGGCGCGCGCCGGGGTGCGAGGCTTCGGCGGCTGTGCACACACAGGTGTCTTGGCTGGGTACGTGGGCTGTGCACTTAGTTGCACTCGACTGTTCTTGACCCGAGTGTTGACTCGTGCGTTCTGAGGTCGATTTTGGACCCAACTGTTCGTGAACCCAGGTTCATAAACCTTGTTCATCGTAAGAACCACCGAGAAAATTTTTTTTTAATTAAAATCAATCAAAATCCAAAATCAAATTAGACAAAATTTAGAAAAATAAAATTTTTCAAAAAATAGAAAATTTTTGTTGATAAAAATGTTTAAATGTATAATTGATTGCCTTGCATTACGTAAGAAATGCAAGGACAGTAATCGATACTGCAGTTATGTGTATGAATAGTGTCTCGGGGCTATGTTTATGCCTCAGAGATACTGTACTGAGAATTAACTTGCCATTGAATTGTGTAGATGGCTAGTAGAGGACGAGAACGTAGAGGGCGTCCACAGGGTGTGGTCGAGCACCACCGGTGTTGTCGCCGAGGCCTTGTTGAAGTAGCAGGTGATGAAGGTGGGCTGTATCGCCTGCGGTAGCGTGGTGGTCGGGAAAACCCAGTAACCTCTAGAGTTTTAGGGCGCATCATCCTCCCCAGGCATTCTACGAGGGGAGGAGATCGATGGTAGCAGGCCAGATTTGGTTTATCTGAATCGAGAAGGGTGTTAGAGCCGTGGAGATTACCTCGACCGCGACGGCCCAGACTGTGCGCTCGGATTTGCGTTCTATCTACGTTCCTAACTAGAAATTGTGAGACAGTGTGGTGGAAATGGGCGGGACTTCTAAAGACAGAGGAACCTTTGTATGTGAGTTCTCCCAAGGGATTAAGGGCGAATAGGGATGATATGTCAAGGTTCTTATTTGGAGATCTCGGGGACTCTGCTACCGGTGGTTTGAAGGATCATGGACATGTCGAGTTCGATGTCATCCGGGGATGGATTGTTTGACGGCTACGGGATTGTTATCGATTGTGGCGTGGGAGGGTTACAAGCTACGCGAGGGCGATTCGTGTGGTATTTCGGAGGGACGGCATGATATTTTGCCTGAGCGGTATCTGAGTCACAGTGTCGAGGAGCAGTTATTGGGTTGGCTAAGCGAGCCTTGCTTTGGGGCCGGAGACGGACTTAGATGCCTCGGTAGTGTGCGAAGTATGTGGATGTTTTCGGATGAAGCTACGGAGCGCCTCCATAGGGTGGTAGACTTCGATGTCGAGTTACCACACATTGCTTCACCCCATCTCTATGACTCCAGCATAGGATGGCACCGGTTGAGTTGTAGGAACTTCGAGTCAGTGCAAGAGCTGTTAGACAGGGGTTTATCAGGCCAGGAAGCACTTCCAGTGGGGCACTCACAGGTTCTATTTCTGAAGAAGAGGGCAAGACCCTTGACATTGCATTGACTCTGACGAGTTGAATAGGGTTACGATCGAATCGGTACCATTGCCAATGATAGGCGATTTCTTGTTTGATCGGTTAGAGAGGGCGTGAGTCTACTCCCAGGAATAGACAACCCGCCTTTGATTTTCCATCGGTGAGGGTTAGGAGATAGATATCCTAAGACGGCGTTTAGGAAGCGTGTTATGGGCACTTTGAGTTTCTGGTGATGCCCTTTGGATTGGCGAATGCGCGGCGTTCATGGATCTCATGCATGGGAATTATTCAAACCACTATCTAGTCGGTTGTCGTGAATGTAGTGGATGACATTTTGATATACTCTTAGTCAGAGTGGGAGCATGAGTATCATTTGAGGATCGTATTACAGTTGTTGAGAGACAATCAGCGTACGCAAGGATTCGATAAGTGTGAGTTTTTAGCTTGGGGTGAGATTTTGGGACACGATGGTGTCCCGACATCAGTGTCGGTCGGCCGAGATAAGGTTGAGGGCGGTGATGAGTTGAAAGGCCGAATGTCAATCTTCGAGATACGTGGTTTCTTGGGATGTGAGGCGGGTGTCCCTAAGGAGATCGAGAATGGGCTGAGAGGTTGTCCATTCGGGCGGGATCGTAAGGACTTCGCCCTCACGGGACATGGAATCCCCGTGGTTGGGACGTACGACCATAGAGAGGATCGGATGCTCGGAGCACTTCGGGGATCTTGGTGTTGGTAGCAAGAGGGAGGATCAGCCTTCTTCTAGCTCGGGGAAGAGGAAGAAGACTTCTGCTTCACACGAGTTTCAGGACTAGGGCTAGGATTGGGCATGTGGTGAGGATTGCCCGAGAGACGGGGATCAGGGGCTTTGGGACATGCAGTCGAGTTAGGCGTAGAGCAGGGAGGTATACGGTTCATTCCTCGGAACCACGAATGCTGGTCGAGAGCGAGCAATTGGGTTTCGGGGTGCTATCTGAAACGCCAGCGGCATAGATAAGGCGGAAGGGGCGGAGGTGTGGTGAGTCGGGGGCAATCGAGGAGTTACCGCAGTGAGCGTGGTGGACCTTAGGGTGGTAGACCTATTGGTTGTTGATGTCAGGTTTGACATGGATGAGTTGACAGCCATCGGGTTATTAGTAGTGGGACCTTAGCCAGGGTTGTCATACCGAGCACGACAGTTTAAGCTTGAGGTTAAGGCCTTTAAGTGCCGGGGAATAGAATATATGTTCTTCCCCCAGGATGTGGGGTGAGTTGACTTGATGGCGATTCGGGTGTGGTGAGGAGGTCTCTGGGTGCAGAAACGCTCTGTGATGGACCCAGAGGATAGGGTGTCCACGATATGGCATTGTGTTACGTGTGTTGCCCGCGTGACGCCGGCATTGGTACGGGTGTGGGTGATACGGTCATTTCGCGCTCGCGGTAGTGGAGTTGAGTTTATTTTAGGACTAAGTCGATGAAGACTCATGGTTAGATTCGATCGTGAAGAATAATTAAAGTGTGTTGAGCAAGTAGCAAAGGAATTAGTTGTCACAGGAACGAGAATCGCGGTTAAGATTGTAAGGGCTTGGTGAGATATCTGAATTTTAGTGGTGTAGAGACTTGAAGTGTGGCGAAGTTATGTTGTCGAGATAAACGCGATTACAGGTTGTCGCGTGAACTTAGAGTTGAGTGATAGGGTGGGAAGTGACTGAGATTTGGATACCACTGTTATGGTGTTGTTGAGGCGGCGGGAGCTGGGTAATATGGATAATCATTCATGACATGGACTGGGTTGACGGTCCATTGGATTGCCGGCGATTGTGACAGGAAGGTCGCGTTTACAAAGTAAGAGGTTGTGTAGGGTTACGTTCTCTAACCAGTTATACTCGGTGTTAGAGGGGCATCTTGCTGACATCGTCACGGGTGCGTAAGGGTAGAGGAGCGGTGCCCTTAGTGGTCGCCTACAACAACGGCTAACGATGAGTATCTGAATGGCACCGTATGGGAGGCAAGTATAGGTCTGGGTTATGTTGGGCCCGAGTGGGAGAGCTCCATCAACGGTCGATTTGATTAGAGACACCTCTAAGGAGAGGTGAGCTTATCTGACGGCGTCTTTCTCGCTAGTTTAGCCGTGAAGAGTTTATCTTGGAGTGTGCGGCGTCGACCCTTAGAGTTGAGTTGGGGATCACGTGTCTTCCAGAGGTGATGCTGAGATGAGTGAGTGGTCAGCCAGCCATGAGAGAAAAATTTATCGCTTAGGGTTTATTAGTCCTTTAGAATGCTCGAGATGATGAGCCTTGTTTAGATGGGTTGCGTTACCATCGGCAATGCCAGTGTCCACAGGTATTTCAAGTCTCCATGCTCAGTGTCTCCATGTCCGACTCATGTCTTGGATTGAGGACCAGTGAGGATTGACGCGATAGGACATTCGGGGAGGGACAAGTATGCATTTGGATAGTGGGTGATCGGGTTTGCGAAGCAAGGCAGGTGAGGGTGAATGAGGGTGCTATGGCGGCCTTATGGAGTTGAGGAGTCAATGTGGGAACGAGGACACGATGCGGGCCACCTATCTTCTTGTTTAGGGATGAGTGCATTGGTTTGAGTCGTTTAGGAGTTAAATGTTTGTTTACATGCGTGGTGAGTGCACGATTATATGCATGTGAGTTATTGCATAGTATCCGAATTTCGGGGCCAGGAAATTCCTTTTAAGGAGGGGAGAATGTAAAGACAGAAATTCAATTTAGGAAAAATGGCAAAATTATTAATTTAGTTTAAAATTGTAATTCGGTTAAAATCCGAATTTATTCTCTAAATCTCGGATGATCTAAACTGGACACCTCGGCTGGAATCGCCCTCGTGAAATCTGGTTGAAGCACGTGAAATTTGGCCGAATCTCGGTGATAGTCGAATTTACACGCCGGTGGCATCACGCTTCGAAAAGCCGTGAAAACGATTTTCGTCAGAACGAAAAGTCAAAGATATAACAAGACTCATGTTCCATAAGTGCATGAGTAGGCACGGATTAAAATCTGCACCTACGTATAATATTTAATGTCAAACTGGAACGAAGGGACATAATGGTCATTTTGAAAGTTTTTAATCACTAAATGACAAAATTGAATAGTATTGGTCTCCTTCATTAAATCAAAAGGCAAAACGTGAAGGGAAAAACCAGAAAGTGGCAGTGAGGTCTATTAATTATATGGCTTTTTAGTGAGAGAAGACGAACTTCTGGGCTTTTCTAAGAACTAACCACGACGCTTTGAAAGCAAGAAGGAAGTTGTTCGACGCTGAACAGCCACGCGCCATTGGACCTACTTTAAGAGTTTTCTGACAAACTCCAAGAGTGAGTGCTCCCCTACTTGGTTTTATTCTTCTTGGCACTTACGAATGTTTGAGTCAATGAGGCCTGAGGGTCGCTTGATCGTCCCAAACCCTGAGACCTAATTGATATGAATTTTTGAACACCATTGAGCAGCTGTGGACCATGTGAAGGCCGATTAAGGTGCCAAATTTGGAAATATTGTATTAAATCATGTAATGGTTTGACGAGGTCTGAACGTCGTGAATCGCGGTTCACTAAGTGAACCGATGATTTAGAATTTTCGTGAATAGTAACTCTGGTGGTTTCTACTATTTCCGAAATTGTTCTCAAAATATATTTTGTGTGAATGTGTTTGATCGAGTGATTCAAGTTGAATCGTTGAAAGCTTGGATCATTACCTCAAGAGCTAATTTTGATGTGTATGAAATGAATTTACATGACATGATTGTGTGAATTGATTGTTTTGTAAAATAATATATGCATGTTTATATATTTAAGCATGAATTGGGATCAGATTGAATTGCATAAGTATGTGTATTCCATATGCACTGAACACCCTAGGACTATAGGAGGAGTGCATGAGATGAGTCTGCAGGAAATGGTTCTGGAGGGTTGTCTAAAATGTTAATTATCTGAGGGTACCCAAACTAAAAATATCAATCGCCTGAGACTATCTAATTGACATACATCGAAGGGTAGTCTGCGGGGTCATCAATCGCCGAGACTACCAAATTTGATATATATACACATCTGGAGGGTTGTCCACAACAAACAAAATAATAATTTCTTATGCTACGAGGCTTAAAGTAGTGTGAGGGAGCTCGAGGACTGCACTAGGATGATGAAAGTTAGACATTCAAGTAAATCATGCATTTGCTTGGAATGTGTGTGTTTATTTTGGAACATTGCACTCCACTTAGGTGGAGAATAGCCCTCCCACTTAGGCTATCTCACTACCGAAAGCATTGCATCACCCCGTCGAGGCATAATATTTTATTGCATGTGGAAATGGTGACGCCGCCCTGTAGATCGAGGCCAGCCTATTGCGGGTTTGATGGATTTTATACATGTATTAGAATTCTCTAATTTTGATATATGTATTGTGGCTAAGAGTAAATTATTAACTCCCCAGTATCCGATTTGACATAGTCGGGTATGTTTTACATATATTGTTACGGAGTACTCATTTATGGGTCCAAGGGCCGTTTACGATGCGATGCTATATTGACTGTTTCGGGATTGTGTTTATATTGTGTATGGTATCGGGGCGTAGCCCCGCACAGCGAGACTCGTCTGATTTTCAAGTGGCGTCTGCAACCCGACATCCACTCTTGTATTCACGGCCGACGGTAGTCAACTGACCCGGCTCGTGGCTGGCCACACTTAAGATCGTGATCGCCAGTTATTCAAATTTATAAGGCCTCGCCGCTGTGGAGCAAGGTGCACCACCGAGAGATCAACCGCTTCGACCTCAAACCATACACCGTGAGCCGTCTCAACTCAAACGCCAAAATCGTGATATGCAACCAAGAAATTAGTTCAACATAATGAACAACGTGAAAATGCATAATCCAGAGACAAAGTTGTACCACTCCGTGAATTAGATAGTATGTTGTGAAAATAATAATGATAGAATTTGTATAAGTTACGAAAATAATAATGACAGAATTTGTATAGTATAAATTAAGGAAATAATAATGACATGAAAGAGGTATAAATTGAAATAAAATAGGTATAATGATATGAAAGAGGTATAATGACAAATCATAATAGGTATCAATTAATTTAATGACATGAAAGAGGTATAAATTGGAAATAAAATAGGTATAATGACATGAAAGAGGTATAATGACAAATCATAATAGATATCAATTAATTTAATGACACGAAAGAGGTATAATGACAAATCATATTAGGTAAAATTAATGAAAGAGGGGTAAAAGGTAACTTTTGACAGATACGCTGCAGATAAATCGTGAAAGTAGCAACAAAATCATTTTATTCTTCTTGAATTTCTTCTTCCGACGTAGAATTCCTAGAGCGACGGCTTGATCTGTGGCTCAGCTAATCAAATTTCAGGTAAGATCTTCCTCATTTTACTTTTCTAGGATTTTGATGTAGATTCTTTAATTTTATTTCGCTTTAGATCAACCCTCAAGAAGTCGATTAGATTACACTTCGTTTTTTAGAAATAAATAAAATAAGATTGTGGTGTCATATTGAATTACATTGAGTATGAGAATGAAAATATTTAAGGATAATTTTTGAAAGAAAATAATGATAAATCAAATAGGATAAATTTAAAAGGCCGACTTGTATAAATATATGTATTTGATGGGTATTTAAATATATATGTATTTTGGCAAGTAAATATTTTATTAAGGATTGAGATTTTATTAGATAAGTGAATATGATTAGAATAATTATTTAGCAATTATAGGAAATAAATACATATATTTGATAAGATCATAAAAATAAATAAATTATTAAATAAAAATCCGAAAAGGAATATGAGTTTTATAAAATTTGTAAAACTACCTAATTCAAATAGTTATCATTTGAACAGTTGTTAACAAAAATAATATAATTGTTAAGAATATCAAATTATGAAAGTTTTAAGAATAAATAAGTAATGATGACAGTCTCTTCCTTATTATTTTAGGAGAAATATTTCACTGAGATGAAATTTTTGATTAGTTCTTTCAAAGCCGTTGAGCAATTCTTCGAGGTAAGGGACTCTAATACAATTTTTCGAAAAAATTATTATTTTTATATATATGTACGTGTAAAGGATATTAATGCAGATCTTTAAAAAGAAAATTGTTTGTTTTTACTTCATTTGAGGATGAAAATTGTTTAAACTAATTATATATAAACTTGGTTTATGAAAAGTTTTACTTGTTTTATTTATTATCCATGATCAAGAAAGTAGTTTATGATTTGCATTTTGAGATTTGTTTGTTTAAGAAAGAAAATGTGGAGATATGATGTTTGTGAATTTGTTCTCAATTTAGCCATTTGACTCGTTACTACTGCCAACTGGGACACAATGACACTATTCGGCCCTCGTTGAACTGGATATAATAGTCGACATTAATTATTCGCCCTTTGGTCAACTGGATATATTAGTTGACCTTTTACATTTTTCAAAGGGAATGTAATTGATTCAACCCCAAATTTAGGGTTTGCTGAGGTTACTAGTACTAGTAGTGTTTGGTTCCGTCTAATCTTTGCAAAGGAACAATTTAAGGGCTAGCCACCCATTTGAAAGTCCTACATAACTCGGGCACCATTTGATATTTGATGACCGTATAGAAAAATATATTTGAAATGTATTTTTGATTTGAATTTGATATGAGTGTTTGAATCGAAATTTGATATGAAATTGTTTGGATCACATTTGATACATGAAACTGATTTGAAATGGATGAGAATGTTTTGAAGTATATTTTGTTAATGTTCCAACTTATTTTTGAATCAAAAGTTTCATGAAAAACATCTCCTATTTGTTGCATGATTGAAAACTTTTTGATCCATGAAATCAGATAGTATTTATCGAGCTTAAGCTCACTCCCATTCGACATATTTTCAGTACTTTTAGTTTACCAGGAGTGATGGCTAGGTTTGGGATTCGTCATTATTAGGATTTGATTTAGAACTTTATGTTGATCATGGAACTAATAAGTTCATATTCATGTAAAATATCGGGGTTTTGAAAGTTACTGAGAAAGTCACTTTGATGATAACATTCCATTTTTATATTAGTACAAAGTTGATTTGAGAGATCCCAACATTGTTATATTCTCGAACAACTTTATATGACATGCATAATTGGTGATTTGGATATTTAGAAATAGTTTTTGGTTCAAGATTAAATTTTGAATTTGGGGAATTGGATTAGACTTAGAAAGTTGCGCATTTACTCCAACATGTGCTCGTATTTGGACAAAATCCGCCAAGGAAGGTTAGTGTCGCTTCACACTTCAAACCCAAGGTCAAGGTCAGAGTGCTGAATCGGACACATGCCCCAAAGGAGTTTCGTATGCATGAGTGGTATCGTAGCTATAGGTTATGATCTTGATGGGAACTCGCTTAGCTTACTCGGGAATAGATGAGTGATGCATTAATGCAGTTTCAACTTCATCTAAATCCCGATTCCTTTAATTCCCTACACCTAACTCATTACTGGGCTTCTTAATGGCTAGATTAGTTATACCTTGCTTTATAGAACACCATGTCAGCCACAGACTCAGATCTTCCCAAAATAGTCGTGCCAATGATGATATACCTCCACCCGAGGCTTACTTCTATGAGTACCGGCGCTTTATAGATTCGTATTCTCACCGGACTGGCCGAGAGGCAGTGCCAGAGCTACTGGAAGTAATGGCTCAAGGACAATCCTCATCTAGCAGGGGTAGCCTGACTCACTTTACAAAGTCAGTCCCCTTATTTTTCCGTACCCCAACCAATGTATGGCAGGCTCGGATTATGTGATGATAGAAAATTTTTATCATTACCGACTGCTTGAGGAGCAAAACATCTTTATGCAAAGATTTGTGTTAGACAAAGAGGCGACTACTGGGTGGCCCATGACTAAAAGGATTTAGGAGGACAGGGCCCACAGGTTTTGGATAGTTTAAGGAGACGCTTTAAGAAGTACTTTCCCGATAGTGTCTTGACCCACAAAAGGTGGGAGAGTCTCGGTCCTGGTTTGGAACAAAGAGATTTTGGACATTGACCCAATATGAGGCCAAGTTTAATCGAACTATCACAAGCTACTTTACGCTTGATTGCTATAGAGGAGGGAAAAAGCATTAAAGTTTCAGGATGACTACAAAGCCTTATTTTGAACAATAAGATATCAATTCCGGGTCAGATTATCTGGGAGGCTGCAGAGCAGAGCGCCCTTATTTGCAGAGAAAGATAATGAAGAGCCTTACCAAGATAGGAACAACAAAGGAAGAGGAATAGAGTGATGGTGCCCATGGTAACCAAGTACAGAAAAAGTCGGCTCCAAGTGGAATCAGAGCCGACATTATCTTGTCCGGGAACTTGTTTGCTTCTGTGTATGGGGATAGTTGATAGCTCATATCCGCTTTGAGTATTCTTAGCATTCAGACAAAGGTATGTTAGATAAAATGATTTCTCGGGTGACTAGTTAAAGTTCACTACACCTTTTTTATCTTTGTTTTGTTTGTTGGTTTAGTGAATATACTTTTTATTAATATGAATTGGATGATTGAATTTGTCACTTTTCGGGGATATGTCATTATAATATATATATGGTTTGAAGTTATTTTATGACGATTGCAAGAAGGATATCGATTTGACTTAATAATTCTTAAACATTAAGGTTTTTATGTTTGATTTTGAGGATGAATTAAGGAGCTACTACCTTTTATTTGTTGATTGTTTTGGGAAAATATTGTGTCTTCCATATTCTTAGTTATCTTGGAGTTTAGCTTGAAGGAACTATGTGGATAAATTGTTATGTATAAACTAAGCCTTGCAAGGTAGTTATTTGCTTAGAAATGTTGTTAAGTCTTTTAAGTCAATGATGAGGATGAAACAATTTGAAATTTGAAAGGATCTAGTCATTGTCATTAAAGTTTGAAGTTTTCTCGGGATTTCATTGAAAGACATAAATAAATTATTAAGAGATTCTAAGATTATCTTATATTTTCAAATGACATGTAAAGAAGTTAAGTTTGATTGTTCTTAAACTATGATGATAGCTTCACGTAGTTGAAGAGCAAATTAGTAGCAACTCTTATTTTGATTATTTCATTGGGTTCAAAAGATTAGTTTTGTATAATGATGTCTTTCATTGGGGATTTATGTCATGTTCTTATGCAAAAGATGGAAAATCGATATATACTTATAGACATTCAAATTTTAAGATAGAGAAACTACCTTGTTATGATTTTGAAGTTAGTAAAATGATTTTGCTCTTAAGATATGAAACATTTTTTTATTATGATCTACTATAGTTTATGAGAATTTGAAGTCTTTGTCTTCTTAAAATGATTTTTAAGCAAGAAATAGAAGATATTGATACTACTTAAGGATTATGAGGACATTATTAAGTACTAATAAAACAATGAGAATCTCAGGATTTATGCCTTAAATAGAAAAAAAAATTGATCCCTTGGAAATCATTTAAGGTCGCTACAAACGATTAGAAGGATTTGAGATGTTTACAAGTCTATGTTATACCTTCTGATTTTAGAGTTCTTATGTTGAGCATTATAGTGCACCAAATTTGTTTGGAGAATTAAGATCTTATATGAATTATTTAGAAACTAGTTGAACTTTTGGAACAATTGCTCTGTTTAATAAGATAACAAGATCTTGAAAATTGGGATTGTGACTTCTTAATCTTAAATAATGGAGAGACATAAGGAGACAACTTTTGAAGGAGGTTTACATTTTTAAGCTTACGAACATCTACCCTAAAAGGATGCAAAAGTTTAAATATTTAAGACATAATTTTGATGGTCATATATGAAGTAAGGTATTACTATTTGTGACTCTGGGTTTAGTGTGATCGTGATATGGAGGTTTACATCAAAGACCTAATAGTACTTTCAACTACTTTATATATTTCTAAATGAGTGTGGAAACTTATTACCATGGAATTTATGATAAGGTTACCAAGAACCTTAGTTGATGACAATGTTTCATTATGATGGTTTGTTTATGGATAAAGTCTAATAATTTTTCTATCAGACTACCTTCTCGATATTAAAGAGATTTTGATAATGTATGAAATATTTGATTCTATGGTATAATAAGAATTTATTTTATTTTTAGATTGTGACTTCATCAAAAAAAAAAAGAAAAAGAAAATAATCAAGTACTGTTAGTATTGATAGTAGCTTTATACTAGACTAATGACTAATTGAGGAAAGTAATCTAAGTTAAAAATATTTGTCGAGATATATCGCTTTAAGAGTTCTGGAAAAGTAATCGACGAGTTCTACTCAAGTTAAATTTTCTTGTAGAATAATTTAAGCTAGTAATGAGATTATATGTCTTCATAAAGGTTTATGGGTTGAAGTTTATGATCCCTATGTGTTGGTGATGATATTGGAGAAAAAATTTAGACATGAACTTGTGTAATTGATTATCGAAGGATAATCTCGGACAAGAGAATTTGAAGAAAATCAAGGTACAAGTGTTATGTTGATAATCTCAATATTTGGTATTTGAATTTGGTGATTTTGGTTATCTTAAAATTTGCTTATTGAGTTAAATCAAGAGATATTTGGAAGTTGAAAAATCTGTTGAGAAAAATGAAAAACTCAGTCCTCGATTCAGGGGCTTGTTTGAAATGATATTAGAGAGAGTGGTGTAACTTTATCATATAAAGTAGCCTCGCTTCCTCTATACCCGTCTAAGATTCATAATGTGTTTTAAGGTGTTTCAACCTTTGAGGAAATATGTTTTCGATGCCATGTTGTGGAGTCGAGCCCATTTTAGATTTTCGAGGACTCAATCTATGAAGAGGTGCCCGTCTAAATTATGGATGTGGATGAATAAGGTTCTACGACATTACTAAGTCGTAAACAATGAGCAATCATAGTATCCAAGAAAGAGCCACTTGGGAGTTAGAAGAAGAGACAGAGAAACATCCCCAATTATTTCAAGACTGCAAGTCAAGCTAGAGGACTAAACTTTTAAAAAGAAGCAGAATGTAACAATCTGTGAATTCAGATAGATGTTGGAGTGAAATAATAATGATAGAATTTTGTATAAGTTACTAAAATACATGAATTAGATGTATAAGTTAGGGGAAAATAATAATGATAGGAATTTGTATAAATTAAGGAAAAAAAAAAAAAAAAAAAATAATAACGACATGAAAGAGGTATAAATTGGAACAAAATAGGTATAATGACATGAAAGAGGTATAATGACAAATCATAATAGGTATCAATTAATTTAATGGACATGAAAGAGGTATGTCTGAAATAAAATAGGTATAATGACATGAAAGAGGTATACGACAACTGATAATAGATATCAATTAATTTAATGACACGAAAGAGGTATAATGACAAATCATAATAGGTAAAATTAATGAAAGAGGGGCAAAGGTAACTTCTTAATGTGATACGCTGCGTGATAAATCGGAAAGAATTAAAAATAAAATCATTTCTATTCTTCTTTGAATTTCTCCGACGCAGAATTCTAGAGAACGCATTTGCTTTCTGATCTAGTGGTTTGAAGAACAAATTTTTAGGTAAGATCTCTTCCTATTTTATTTTCTAGATTTCTGATGTAGACTCTTTAATTTTATTTCAGCTAGATCAACCCTCGAAGAAGTCGATTAGATTACACTTTCGCTTTTAGAAATAAAATAAAAATAAGGATCGGGTGGTGTCATATTGAATTTACATTGAGCATGAGAATGAAAATATTTACGATAATTTTGTTAAAATAAATTCATAAAACAACAGATAAATTTGAAAGGCTGAATTTTGTATAAATATATGTATTTGATAAGTATTTTAAATATATGTATTTTTGGCAAGTAAATATTTTATTAAGGATTGAGATTTTATTAGATAAGGAATATGATTAGAATAAATTATTTAGCAATTATAGGAAATAAATACATATATTTGATAAGATCATAAAATAAATAAATTATTAAAATAAAATCTAAAGGAAGTATGAGTTTGATAAAATTTGTGAAAACTACCTAATTCAAATACTATCATTTGAACAATGATCGATTATGTTTGAAGTGTAAATAAAAATAATATAATTGTTAAGAATAATAAATTATGAAAGTTTTAAGAATAAATAAGTAATGATGATAGTCTTTCCTTATTATTTAGGAGAAATATTTCATTGAGATGAAATTTGATTAAATTTCTTCAAAGCCGTTGAGTACCTTCGAGGTAAGGGATTCTCTAATACGCCTTTTCGAAAATTCATTATTTCTTTATATATATAATGTAAGGACATAATGCAGATCTTTAAAAAGAAAATTGTTTGTTTTTACTTCATTTGAGGATGAAATTGTTTAAACTTAATTATATATAAACTTGGTTTATGAAAAGTTTTTTACTTGTTTTATTTATTATCCATGGATCAAGAAAGTAGTTTGTATGATTGTGTACTTTTGAGATTTGTTTTGTCAAGAAAGAAATGGGAGATGATGTTTTGCAATTTGAAATTTGAATGTAAATATTCGACTTAGTTTGGCCCTCATAATCTGAATAATAGTCGACACTATCTCTACTACAACTAGGATATAATAGTTGACTTTTATATTTTCTTGTGGGGAATGTACTGATTTGAACCCAAATTTCTGTGGGGTTTGGTTAGAGTGTTACTAGTGATTAGCAGTGTTTGGTTCCGCTCCACCTTAAAAGGAACACTCATGGGCTAGCTGCCCATTCGAAGTCCCCACATGGTCCCGGCACCCATTTGATATTCATGACCAGAGAAAATATATTTGAAATGTATTTGATTAATTTGATATGGAAGTGTTTGAATCGGAATTTGATATGAAATTGTTTGGATCACAGTTGATATGAAACCGATTTGAAAATTTATGCGAATGCTTTGAAGTATATTTTTGTTAATGTTCCAACTTATTTTTAATCAAAAGTTTTTGGCGAAAACATCTCCTATTTGTTATATGATTTGAAAACTTTTCGATCCATGAAATCGTATTAGTATTTCTTATTGGAGCTTTTAGCTCACTCCTATCTGCTGACATATTTCTCGTGTACTTTTAGTTTTCTACTTCCAGGAGTGATGGCTAGGTCAGATCTGGCCATTATTAGGATTTGATGAACTCGTTGGATCAAGTGTTGAACTAATAAGTTCATATATATTCATGTAAAATACTGGGTTTTGAAAGTTAATTGAGAAAGTCACTTGATGATAACATTCATTTTTATATTAGTACAGTTGATTTGAGAGATCCCAAATATTGTTATATTCGAACAACTTTATATTTATTACTTGATAATTAAGATTTTGACATTTAAATGGCTTTTGGTTCGTGATTAAATTTTCAATTTGGGAATTGACGAATTTAGAAAAGTTGCGATTATCAACATGTGTTTGGTATTTGACAAAAATCCAGCTACATGGCGTTAGCGTCAAGCTTCACACTTCAAACCTTAAGGTCAAGGTCGAGGGTGCGAATTGACAACATGCTCCCTGGGGTGGGCTCTGTATGACAGAGTGGTATCAGAAGCTATAGGTTATGATCTCGATGGGAACTCGTTAGTTACCTTGGGAATGATGAGTGATGCATTAGCTTAAGTTTCAACTTCATCTAGTCCCATCTCTTTTAATTCCCCTACCACCCAACTTGCTTACTTATTCTTAATGGCTAGATTAGTTATACCTCTTTGGTTTTATAGAACACCATGCCGCCAAGGAGACCTGCATCTTCCCAAAATACGTGCTAATGATGATATACCTCCACCGAGGCTTTGCCTCTTATGAGTACCTAAGGGCTTTATAGGATACTGGGGACTTTGGCCAGATTGGTCGAGAGGCAAAGAGCTACCTGGAAGTAATGGTCAAGGACAATCCTCATCTAGTAGGTAGCCTTGATCTAATTTTTAAGAAGTTTGAGTCCCCTTATTTTCCGCATCTTCAAATCCAAATTGCAGGGAGAGGTCAGATTAAGGATGATAGAAAATTTCTTTATCACATTGGATTGTTTCAGGAGCAAAAAGCATCTTATAAAAGATTTATGTTAGACAAAGAGCGGATCATCGTGGCTCAAGTGACTAAAAGGATTTAGTGATTAAATTGTCGGAGATAGTTTAAGACGCTTTTTTAAGAAGTACTGACAAAGTGTCTCGACACAAAAGGTGGAGTTCTATCCGTTTGGAACAAAGAGATTTGACATCGACCTAACATGAGGCTGTTTAACGAATCATCAATGCTTGCCTACGCTTGATCGCTATAGAGGATGAAAAGCATTAAAGTTTCTCAGATGACTAAAGCCTTATTTGAACAATAAGATATCAATTTGAAGTCATGATTATTCAGAGGTGGTAGACAGATTCTTATTGCAGAAAGATAATGAAGAGCTTCACCAAGATAGGAAATCAAATAAAGGAAGGAGGAATAGGGAGCGATGGTGCCTTATGGTAACCAAGTATAGAAAAAGTCGGCTCCAAGTGGAATCAGAGCCAGATTTATTATCTTAACCCGGGAACTTGTTTTTAAGCTTGTGTATGGGATAGTTGATAGTCTATATCCGTTTGAGTATTCTTAGCATTCGCATGTTTTATGTTAGATAAATGATTTCGTGACTAGTTAAAGTTCACTACACTCTTTTATCTTTTGTTTTGTTTCATGGTTTAGTGAATATACTTTATTAATATGAATTATGATTTGAATTTGTCACTGGGACATGTCATTATGGTCACGAAAAAGTAGTAGTTTGGAAGTTATTTTTATGACGATTGGTAAGATGATATTGGATTGACTTAATACCCTTAAACATTAAGGTTTTTGTCTTTCCTTGATTTTTGAGGATGAATTAAGGAGCTTACTACCTTTTATTTGTTGATTGTTTTGGGAAAATATTGTCTTTCCATATTCTTAGTTATCTTGGAGTTTAGGTTGAAGGGAATCATGTGATAAATTGTTATGCATAAAACTAAGCCTTGCCAAGAGTTATTTGTTTAGAAATGTTGTTAAGTCTTTTAAGTCAATGTGATGAGTGACGAAACAATTTGAAATTCAGCGATCTAATATTGTTATTATTAAAGTTTGAGTTTTCGATTTATTGAGTACTACAAATAAATTATTAAGAGAGATTCCCTAAGATTATCTTTATATTTTCTCAAAGTTGACATAGTGGTTATTAAGTTTGATTGTTCTTATAACTATGATGATAGCTTCACAGAGTTGAAGAGCAAATTAGTAGCAACTCTTATTTTGATTATTTTACTGGTTCAAAAAGATTAGTTTTGTATAATGATGTCTTTCATTAGGATTTTATGTTGTGTTCTTATGCAAGATGGAAATTGATATATACTTATAGACATTTGAAATTTTAAGATAGAGAAACTACCTTGTTATTATGATTTTGAAGTTAGGTAAAATGGATTTTGCCCTTATGATATGAAAACATTTTTTTATTATGATCTACCATAGTTTATGAATTTGAAGTCTTTGTCTTCCTTAAATGATTTTTGGGCAAGAAATAGAAGATATTGATACAATTACTTAAGAAGGATTATGATGACATTATTAAGTACTAATAAAACAATGAGAATCTTGTGATTTATGCCTTAAATAGAAAAAAAAAAATTGATTCCTTGGAAATCATTTAAGGTCGTTACAAACGATTAGAATATGATTTGAGATGTTTACAAGTCTATGTTATACCTTTGGATTTTAGAGTTCTTATAATACATTATAGTAACTAAATTTGTTTGGAGAATTAAGATCTTATAAGAATTATTTGAAACTAGTTGAACTTTTTGGAACAATTGTTCATGGTTTAATAAGATACAATAAGATCTTGAAAATTGGGATTAGACTTAATGGGTCTTAAATAATGGAGACATAAGGAGACAACTTTGAAGGAGGTTTATTACTTTAAGC
Source organism: Tetrastigma voinierianum (assembly GCA_016808115.1). Lineage (NCBI taxonomy): Eukaryota > Viridiplantae > Streptophyta > Magnoliopsida > Vitales > Vitaceae > Tetrastigma > Tetrastigma voinierianum. The sequence goes on from JAEQBH010003196.1 coordinate 1,206,636, forward strand.
TTACGATTCACCCTAAAAAGGATGCAAAGTTTAAATATTTAAGACATAATTTTGATGGTCATATATGAAGTAAGGTATTGGCATTATTTTGTGACTTTGGGTTTAGTGTGATCGTATATGGAGGCTTTCATATCAAAGACTCATAGTAATTTTTTGTAACTACTTTATATTTCTAAATGAGTGTGGAAACTTATTACCATGGATTTTGTGATAAGGTTACCAAGAACCTTAGTTGATGACAATGTGTTTCATTATGATGGTTTCTGTTTATGACAAAGTCTAATAATTTTTCTATCGACTACCTTCTCGATATTAAGGAGATTTCTGATATAATGTATGAAATATTTGATTCTATGGTATGTATTAAGAATTTTATTTTATTTTTAGATTGTGACTTCATCAAAAAAAAAAAGAAAAAAGAAAATAATCAAGTACTAAGTTAGTATTGATAGTAGCTTTCTTATACTTAGACTAATGACTAATTGAGGAAAAGTAATCGCAAGTTGGAAATATTTGTCGAGAGATATATTGTTTTAGACTTGGAAAGTAATCAGAATGAGTTCTACTCTTTGGTTAAATTTTCTTGTAGAATAATTTTAAGCTAGTAATGAGATTATGTCTCTCATAAAGGTTTATGGTTGAAGTTTAGTGATCCCTATGTTATGATGGATATCGAGAAAAAAAAAAAAAAATTTAGACATGAACTTGTGTAATTGATTATTGAAAGGATAATCTCTGATTGAAGAGACTTGGAAGAAAACCAAGGTACACAAGTGTTAGTGTTGATAATCCCAAGCACATTTGGTATTTGAATTTGGTGATTTTGTTATCTTAAAATTTTGCTTATTGAGTTAAATCGAGATATTCGAAGTTGGAAAATCAGTTGAGAAAATGAAACTCAAATTGATTTGTGGGTTTGTTTGAAATATTAGAGAGAGTAGGTACCTTATCATATAAAGTAGCCTGGGTTCTCATAATTCTGCCTTAAGATTCAATGTGTTTTATGTTTCAACCTTGAGGAAATATGTTTTCGATGCTTCTCATGTTGTGGAGTTGGAGCCTATTTAGATTTTTGAGGACTTGACCTATGAAGAGGTGCCCGTTCAAATTATGGATGTGATGAATAAGGTTCTACGATGTGCTGTTGTCAAGTTGGTAAAAGTTCAACGGAGCACCATAAAAGATTCAAGCAGGGCCACTTGGGAGTTAGAAGAAGAGATGAGAGAAAACATCCCTCAATTATTTCAAGACTCGTAAGTCAAGCTTAGAGGACTAAACTTTTTAAAAAGAAGGGGAGAATGTAAATTAATCTGTGAATTTGTATAGGTATAAGTTAGGGAAAATAATAATGATAGAATTTTGTATAAGTTACTTAAAAATAATAAGAATTTGTATAGGTATAAGTTAGGGGAAAATAATAATGATAGGAATTTGTGAAATTAAGGAAAATAATAATGACATGAAAGAGGTATAAATTGGAAATAAATAGTATAATGACATGAAAGAGGTATAATGACAAATCATATTAGGTATCAATTAATTTAATGACATGAAAGAGGTATAAATTCTTTGAAATAAAATAGTATAATGACATGAAAGAGGTATAATGACAAATCATAATAGATATCACTAATTTAATGGACACGAAAGAGGTATAATGGACAAATCATATTAGGTAAAAATTAATGAAAGAGGGGTAAAAGGTAACTTCTAATAGATACGCTGCATAAATCGAGTGCAAAATAAAATCATTTTTATTCTTCTTTGAATTTCTTCTTCTCGATCGTAGAATTCTAGAGAACGACGCTTTGATTCAGGGGTTTGAAGAACAAATTTCTATAGCACTTCCTATTTTACTTTTCTGGGATTTCTTGATGTAGATTCTTTAATTTTATTTCAAGCTTAGATCAACTCCCAAGAAGTTCATTTAGATTAGCACTGCTTTTTAGAAATAAAATAAAATAAGGCGATTGGTGGTGTCATATTGAATTACATTGAGTATGAGAATGCTGAAAATATTTAAGGATAATTTGAAAGAAAATAATGATAAAAACAAATAGATAAATTTAAAAAGGCCGACTTTTGTATAAATATATGTATTTGATAAGTATTTAAATATAGTGTATTTGGGCAAGTAAATATTTTATTATGATTGAGATTTTATTAGATAAGGAATATGATTGTGAATAATTATTTAGCAATTATAGGAAATAAATACATATATTTGATAAGATCATAAAAATAAATAAATTATTAAAATAAACTGAAATAATACGAGTTTATAAAATTTGTAAAACTACCTAATTCAAATAGTTAACACGGAATGAATGTCAATATGTTTGAAGAACAAAATAATATAATTGTTAAGAATATCAAATTATGAAAGTTTTAAGAATAAATAAGTAATGATGATAGTCTCTTCCTTATTATTTTAGGGAGAAATATTTCCATTGAGATGAAATTTTTGATTAGTTCTTCAAAGCCGTTGGAGTAATTTTTCGAGGCAAGGGATTCTAATACACTTTCAAAAATTCATTATTTCTATATATATGTACGTGTAAAGGATACACGTGCTCTTTTAAAAAGAAAATTGTTTGTTTTTACTTCATTTGAGGATGAAAATTGTTTAAACTTAATTATATATAAACTTGGTTTATGAAAAGTTTTACTTGTTTTATTTATTATCCATGGATCAAGAAAGTAGTTTTGTATGATTGTACTTTTGAGATTTGTTTTGTTTAAGAAAGAAAATGTGGAGATATGATGTTTTGTAATTTGAAATTTTGAATGAAATATTTGACTGTTATTTGGCCCTGGTCAATCTTAATAATAACGATAATTATCCGCCCCTCAGTTGCCGATATAATAGTTGACACTATTCGGCCTCATTAACGAGATATATTAATAGTTGACCTTTACATTTTCTTATGGGAATGACTGGATTTGAACCCCACCCTCTAGGGGTTTGGTTAGAGTTACTACACTAGTAGTGTTTCGTCTCGTCCACCTTAAAAGGAACACCATGCTAGCCACCATTTGAAAGTCCCACATGCACCAGGCACCATTTGATATTTGATGACCGTGAGAAAAAATATATTTGAAATGTATTTGATTTTGAATTGATATGAAAGTGTTTGAATCGAAATTCTGATATGAAATCGCTTTGGATCACATTTGATATGAAACCATTTGAAATGGATGTGAGAATGTTTTGAAGTATATTTGTTAATGTTCCAACTTATTTTTTGAATCAAAAGTTTTGATGAAAATATTCCTATTTGTTATATGATTGAAAACTTTTGATCCATGAAACTCGTATTAGTATTTCTATTTGAAGCTTTTAGCTCACTCCCATTCGACATATTTTCGTGTACTTTTAGTTTTCTCACGAGGAGTGATGGGCTAGGCTTGGGATTCGCTATTATTAGGATTTCCATTTAGAACCTTATGTTGGATCATGTTGAACTAATAAGTTCATATTCATGTAAAATATCGGGTTTTGAAAGTTAATTGAGAAAGTCACTTTGATGATAACATTCCATTTTTATATTAGTACAAAGTTGGATTTGAGAGATCCCAAATATTGTTATATTCTGAACAACTTTATATGACATGCATAATTAAGATTTGGATATTTAGAAATAGTTTTTTTTGTCGGCATTAAATTTTGAATTTGGGGAATTGACGAATTTAGAAAGTTGCATTTACTCCGAACATGTGCTCGTATTTGACAAAAACTGAAGCAAGGAAGGTTAGTGTCGTTTCACACTTCAAACCTTAAGGCTGAAGGCTTGAGGGTGTGATCTGATGTCATGCCCCTAGGTGGGTTTCCCAGCATGACGCAGTGGTGATTTGAGCTATAGGTTATGATCTTGATGGGAACTCGTTTAGTTTAATTTTGGGAATATGAGGATGCATTAGCTTAAGTTTCAACTTCCATCTAGTCCGATTCTCAATTCTCACAATTCTAACTTGCTTACTTGGCTTCTTAATGGCTAGACAGTTATACCTTTTTGCTTTGATAGAACACCATGCCGCCAAGGAGACTTGCATCTTCCCAAAATAGTAAGGCTAATGATGATATACCTCCTCCACCTGAGGCTTTGCCCCCTATGAGTACTGAAGGGCTTTATAGATATTTGGGGACTTTGGCTGGATTGGTTGAGAGGCAGGCTAGAGCTACTGGAAGTAATGGTCAAGGACAATCCTCATCTAGTAGGGGTAGCTCCTTTGACGACTTTAAGAAGTTGAGTCCCCTTATTTTCTGCACTTCAACCAAACAAGAGGCTCGATTATGATGATAGAAAATTTCTTTATTGTCATTGATTGTTTTGAGGAGCAAAAAAGCATCTTATGCAGCATTTATGTTAGACAAAGAGGCGGATCATTGGTGGCTCATGACTAAAAGGATTTAGAGGATTAGGGGCCTATTGTTTGGAGATAGTTTAAGAGACGTTTTTTAAGAGCTACTTTCCTGAGTAGTGTTCGACGACAAAAGGTGGGAGAGTTCGTCCAGCTTTGGGAACAAAGATTTTGATGATTGACCCAATATGAGGCTAAGTTTACCGAACTATCACGCTTTTGCCTACGCTTGATTGCTATGGAGAGGAAAAAGCATTAAAGTTTGCGGATGGACTAAAGCCTACCTGAACAATGATATCAATTCTCAAGTTGCGATTATTCGTAGGTGGCAGGATGCAGCCCTGTTGCAGAGAAAGATAACAAGAGCCACCTCAGTATAGGGAACAACAGCGAAGAGGAATAGGAGTGATGGTGCCTGTGGTAACCATGAAAAGCTCCGCCTCCAAGCGGAATCGTGAGCCGCATTTATTATCTGAACGGGAACTTGTCGCTTAAAAAGGATAGTTGATAGTTCATATCCGTTTGAGTATTCTTAGCATTCTCAGATAAAGGTATGTTAGATAAATGATTTCTGGTGGACAGTTAAAGTTCACTACACTCTTTTATCTTTGTTTTGTTTCATATAGTTTAGTACTATACTTTATTAATATGAATTATGATTTGAATTTGTCACTTCTTGGGACATGTCATTATGGACAATATGGTGTTTGTTATTTTATGACGATTGGTAAGAAGGATATTGGATTGACTTAATACTCCTTAAACATTAAGGTTTTTGTTTGATTTTGAGGATGAATTAAGGAGCTTACTACCTTTATTTGTTGATTGTTTTGGGAAAATATTGTCTTTCCATATTCTTAGTTATCTTGAGTTTAGTTGAAGGGAATCATGTGGATAAATTGTTATGCATAAGATTAGCCTTGCAAGGTAGTTATTTGCTTAGAAATGTTGTTAAGTCTTTAAGTCAATGTGATGAGTGATGAAAACAAATTGAAATTTGAAAGGATCTAATATTGTTATTAAGGTTTGAAGTTTCTTAGAATTTATTGAGTATTACAAATAAATTATTATGTATATCTCTAAGATTATCTTATATTTTCAGGCTGACATAGAAAGAAGTTAAGTTTGATTGTTCTTATAACTATGATGATAGCTTCACAGAGTTGAAGAGCAAATTAGTAGCAACTCTTATTTTGATTATTTCATTGGGTTCAAAAAGATTAGTTTTGCATAATGATGTCTTTCATTAGGATTTATGTTGTGTTCTTATGCAACATGGAAAAATTGATATATACTTATAGACATTTGAAATTTTGTGTTAGAGAAAATCACTTTGTTATGATTTAGTTAGGTAAAATGATTTTTGCCCTTAAGATATGAAAACATTTTTTTTATTATGATCTACTCATAGTTTATGAGAATTTGAAGTCTTTGTCTTCTTAAAATGATTTTTAAGCAAGAAATAGAAGATATTGATACAATTACTTAAGGATTATGATGACATTATTAAGTACTAATAAAACAATGAGAATCTTGTGATTTATGCCTTAAATAGAAAAAAAAAAATTGATTCCTTGGAAATCATTTAAGGTCGTTACAAACGATTAGAATATGATTTGAGATGTTTACAAGTCTATGGGTGTTATACCTTGATTTAGAGTTCTTATGTTGAGTAATATAGTGCAACTAAATTTGTTTGGAATTAAGATCTTATAAGGAATTATTTGAAACTAGTTGAACTTTTGGAAACAATTGTTTGTGTTTAATAAGATAATAAGATCTTTGAAAATTTGGGATTAGACTTAATGTCTTAAATAATGGAGACATAAGGAGACAACTTTTGAAGGAGGTTTATTACTTTAAGCTTACGATCTACCCTAAAAGGATGCAAAAGTTTAAATATTTAAGACATAATTTTGATGGTCATATATGAAGTAAGGTATTACATTATTTGTGACTTTGGGTTTAGTGTGATCGTATATGGAGGTTTACATCAAAGACCTAATAGTACTTTTGTAACTACTTATATTTCTAAATGAGTGGAAACTTATTACCATGGATTTTGTGATAAGGTTACCAAGAACCTTAGTAGCTGATGACAATGTTTCATTATGATGGTTTGTTTATGACAAAGTTCAATAATTTTTTCTATCAGATTTGTCTTCTCTGGAGTATTATGAGATTTGATAATGCTTTTGAAATATTTAGATTCTATGGTATGTATTAAGAATTCTTGGCTTCATTTTTAGATTGTGACTTCATCAAAAAAAAAAAGAAAATAATCAAGTACTAAGTTAGTATTGATAGTAGTCACTAGACTAATGACTAATTGAGGAAAAAGTAATCGCAAGTTGGAAATATTTGTCGAGATATATTGTTTGTATCGGAAAGTAATCAATGAGTTCTACTTTGGTTAAATTTTCTTGTAGAATAATTTTAAGCTAGTAATGAGATTATGTCTTCATAAAGGTTTATGGTTGAAGTTTATGATCCCCTATGTGTTATGATGATATTGGAGAAAAAAAAAAAAAATTTAGACATGAACTTGTGTAATTGATTATTGAAAGGATAATCTCGATTGAAGAGAATTTGGAAGAAAATCAAGGTACACACAAGTGTTATGTTGATAATCCCAAGCAATATTTGGTATTTGAATTTGGTGATTTTGTTATCTTAAATTTGCTTATTGAGTTAAATTGAGATATTTGGAAGTTGAAAATCTGTTGAGAAAATGAAAATCCCGCTCCCTTGATTCAGGGGCTTGTTTGAAATATTAGAGAGAGTAGGTACTTATCATATAAAGTAGCCTTGCCCCCCATAATTGCCTAAGATTATAATGTGTTTTATGTTTCAACCTTGAGGAAATATGTTTTCGATGCTTCTCATGTTGTGGAGTTGGAGCCTATTTAGATTTTTGAGGACTTGACCTATGAAGAGGTGCCCGTTCAAATTATGGATGTGATGAATAAGGTTCTACGATGTGCTGTTGTCAAGTTGGTAAAAGTTCAATGGAGCAATCATAGTATCCAAGAGGCCACTTGGGAGTTAGAAGAAGAGATGAGAGAAAAACATCCTCAATTATTTCAAGACTCTGGTAAGTCAAGTTTAGAGGACTAAACTTTTAAAAAGAAGGGGAGAATGTAACACCCAGGAATTTGTATAGGTATAAGTTAGGAAAATAATAATGATAGGAATTTGTATAAGTTACGAAAAATAATAAGAATTTGTATAGGTATAAGTTAGGGAAAATAATAATGATAGGAATTTGTATAAATTAAGGAAAATAATAATGACATGAAAGAGGTATAAATTGGAAATAAAATAGGTATAAATTTATTATGAAAGAGGTATAATGACAAATCATAATAGGTATCAATTAATTTAATGACATGAAAGAGGTATAAATTGGAAATAAATAGGTATAATGACATGAAAGAGGTATAATGACAATCATAATAGATATCAATTAATTTAATGACAATTTAAAGAGTGTATAATGACAAATCATAATAGGTAAAATTAATGAAAGAAAGGTAACTTAATAGATACGCCAGTATAAATTGGAGTAAGAAAATAAAATCATTTCTATTCTTCTTTGAATTTCTTCGAATGGTAGAATTCTAGAGAACGTATCGCTGGATCTGTGGTTTGAAGAACAAATTTCTTTAGGTGATCTTCCTCATTTTACTTTCTAGATTTCTTTGATGTAGATTCTTAATTTTATTTCGCTTTAGATCAACCTCGAAGAAGCCGATTAGATTACACTCCTGCTTTTTAGAAATAAAATAAAATAAGGATTGGTGGTGTCATATTGAATTACATTGAGTAAGTGAGAATGAAAATATTTAAGGATAATTTTTGAAAGAAAATAATGATAAACAAATAGGATAAATTTAAAAAGGCTGAATTTTGTATAAATATATGTATTTGATAAGTATTTAAATATATATGTATTTTGGCAAGTAAATATTTTATTAAGGATTGAGATTTTATTAGATAAGGAATATGATTAGAATAATTATTTAGCAATTATAGGAAATAAATACATATATTTGATAAGATCATAAAAATAAATAAATTATTAAAATAAGATCCGAAAGGAATATGAGTTTTATAAATTTGTAAAACTACCTAATTCAAATAGTTATCATTCGTCAATACACATGCTTCAAGTTCGAACAAAAATAATATAATTGCTAAGAATATCAAATTATGAAAGTTTTAAGAATAAATAAGAATTACGATAACTCTTCCTTATTATTTAGTATAAATATTTCAATGGTGATGAAATTCTTTGATTAGCTTTTTCAAAGCCTGAGCAATTTTCGAGGTAAGGGATTCTAATATAAATTTTTCGAAAAATTATTATTATATATATGTACGTGTAAAGGATATTAATGCAGATCTTTAAAAAGAAAATTGTTTGTTTTTACTTCATTTGAGGATGAAAATTGTTTAAACTTAATTATATATAAACTTGGTTTATGAAAAGTTTTACTTGTTTTATTTATTATCCATGGATCAAGAAAGTAGCTTATAAGATCAGACTTCTTTTGAGATTTGTTTTGTTTAAGAAAGAAAATGTGGAGATATGATGTTTGTAATTTGAAATTTTGAATGAAATATTTGACTTGGTTAGTTTGGCCTCACAACTGGAATAATAATGACACTATTCTACTGTCAATCCGGATATAATAGTTGACACTATTCGGCCCTTGTCAACTTGATATAATAGCGACCTTTACATTTTCTGGGAATGTAATTGATTTGAACCCCAGCTCTAGGGGTTTGCTGTATGCTACTAAGACTAAGAGCTGCTTGGTTCCACCACCTTAAAAGGAACACCGGCGGCTAGCCACCCATTTGAAAGTCCCACATAATCCGGCACCATTTGATATTTGATGACCAGAGAAAATATATTTGAAATGTATTTGATTTGGAATTTGATATGAAAGTGTTTGAATCGAAATTGATATGAAATTGTTTGGATCAAGCATTTGATATGAAACCGATTTGAAATGGATGAGAATGTTTTGAAGTATATTTTGTTAATGTTCCAACTTATTTTTGAATCAAAAGTTTCTGATGAAAACATCTCCTATTTGTTATATGATTGAAAACTTTTGATCCATGAAACTCCAGATGGTATTTCTTATTGAGCTTTAGCCTACTCCCATTCGTTGACATATTTTCAGGTATTTTAGTTTCCACGAGGAGTGATGGCTAGGTTGGGGATTCGTCATTATTAGGATTTGATTAGAACTTTATGTTGGATCATGTTGAACTAATAAGTTCATATTCATGTAAAATATTGGGTTTTGAAAGTTAATTGAGAAAGTCACTTTGATGATAACATTCCATTTTTATATTAGTACAAAGTTGGATTTGAGAGATCCCAAATATTGTTATATTCTGAACAACTTTATATGACATGCATAATTAAGATTTGGATATTTAGAAATAGCTTTTTTTGTCTATGATTAAATTTTGAATTGGGGAATTGATGAATTTAGAAAGTTGCATTTACTCCGAACATGTGTTTGGTATTTGGACAAAATCCGCATGAAGGTTAAGGTCGCGCCACACTTCAAACCTTAAGGTCAAGGCTCGAGGGTGTGAATTGATGTCATGCCCTAGTGGTGGGTTTCGGGGCGTGACAAAAGTGGTGAAACATAACATTTATTAAGGAAAAGGCTACATACGTCCTGGGTCCCAGGCCCAGCAAAAAATAAATAATACAAAAACCGACGTCGATATGCGCCGGCGATCATGCATCAGAAGGAGGAGCAGAGGGTGAAGAAGGGGAGTGGGCCTCAAAGTGGGGAGTGTCCCAAGCCCGTAATAGTCGGGCAGAGAGGGATTCCTCAGCCTCCTCATCGCTAGGGATGTCAAAGTTGAAGTCCAGGCCTGGGTAGGCATTAGCAGCTTTCCTCTTAAAGGCAAGCCACCTAGAAGCCCATTGAGTACAGGCCTCATCCCTCAATCTTCCTATAACTTCATCCCGCTGAGCAACCAGAGTTATTTGTTGATGAAGGTCCCCACGCAGCCCACGACACTCCTCAGTCAGGCGTTCCGCCGAGTTTGCAGCCTCGGAGGCCTCACGACGAGCCCCATCCAATAGCGCCGTCTTATCGCGCAGTTCATCTTTGACAGCACGTAGCTCTTCATTAGGACTCCCCGCAGCCGCCCCGGGGATAAGAAGCTCATCCCTAACCATCCAAGCTCATATCAAGCAGATCGCGCACCGTCCCCCGGCCTCTAGCAAGTCATTTTTTGCAGCTCGCAGCTCATCCCGAACCTCCCGAAGCTCGCCTTTGGCCGCCTCGCCGCTGACCTCATCTTTCTACCCCTACCGAGCACGTGCGACGCGGTATTCTTCAAATCGTGATGGCTTCACCGCTTCCTCCTCGGGTCATACGCACCCGACCCGCAGCTCGGCCCGTCGTATGTGCGGAAGCCACCCCGCCTTTGTAACCCGGCAACTTTGGCATGGCCTTCGTTTAGTTTAGCCTTTTTGGCCAAACTCTTCAAATGAGTAGCCACCTGCCACATCCAACGTAAAATCAGTATCCAACACAAGATCAACACTCAACTCATAATGAAATCAGACACGACAAGATATGGGAACTTACAGAGGCGACCCCTTGGAGGGATAGAGCCAAAGCCTCATCAACGGGCAGCACGCTCGACCTCTTGAGGTCAGAATCCTTAAGAATGGACGAGACAAATACAAATTGCTAGTTCGGCATTAAGAAGAGTGAGCGCCATCTCTACCGCCGTGAGTCCTTCCTTCTTTCACTTCTTCCGCCGGAAGGTGGCCTAACACTTTCGCGCAGCTGATCCCGCACAATGATGGGCATGACCGCCAACGGCTGCTCAACGGCCCTACCCGAGGGACCTTTTGCCTTCGCAGCAGACCCAGAACGGGGCTGCGAACTCAAGACTTTAGGAACCTCAGCCGGAAGCGACAGCGCCTGCTCCGACTTTCGGACATGGGTAGATTCGAGAGGCGCTGAAGACGCTCTACTTCGAACCTTGACCAAAGCCGGCCGATCTTTCTCAACGGAGTCCAGGGTTTTTCGTTTCACGCTCCGGGGCTTCCGAGACGTTTCAACCAAGCCGTTTCCTAGTGGGTTTGGCAGCGGAGGGCCCGATGGGAGAGACTTTCATGGTGGAAGGAGGCGAAGGCCTCAAAGCAGCAGAGCGGGCTGACCTCGAGCTCGAAGGGCCAGGAATATCCGACTTGATCAGCTCCGCGTAGGGACGTGGAGGACACTCAGCCAACGCCAGCGTTATGACGTTATCTTTAGGGCTGAGATCTGGTCGAGCACCTGAGAGGCACGTAGACAATGCAGAATTAGAGATATCCAACAACCTCATACAAGTTATACCAAAAACAAAGCGACACTCACGCAGATTCTCGGGGGTGGTCCAAGCAACCGAACGCCAGGTGTCGCCCCTTGTCAAGAGTGGCTATATTCCACCATGCCCGCTAACAAAGAAGTAGCGGCCTTCCAAAGCCAGGAAGAGGGAAGACCTAAATCACGCAGGAGCGCCAAGACGCTGAAAAATAGAGGAAGCCCTCATGCTCTCCACACTAAAAAGATAAACGAGCAAAGCTATACTGGGAACACCGAGCCCCCTATCCCTGAAGAAAACCAATAGACCAACCAAAATACCCCAACCATTGGGCGAAAGTTGCATGACAACGCTGGAAGTGCTGCCGCAGCTCCCTTTTATGAAGGGATGCAGAGGGAAGCAAAGACCATTATCGAAGTTACTTCAAATAAAGATACCATCTTATGACGAAACCACATTGCGAGGTCAAACATCGCGGACCAGACTTGGACGCCAAAAGGAGGTCGGTAAAACCTAGCGAAAGTGGCCCCATACAAGGGACCAACCTTGCTAGGCCCCATAGCCAAAGCATGTCGAATCCGTGATCAGAGGTATTCCTCGACCCTGCAGGATACTTAATCTGGTCTACTCTCCCCTTACCCTTGTCAAAGGGAAAAGGGGGCACCCCTAGAGCATCTCAAAGATCGACCCTGGTCGAACGGTCGGAGGCACCTCCAGTTCGACCAGAACCGGCAACAGCCGAAGAGTTACCTCCAATACACAGGGAAGAAGAGCGACCCGGACCCATGGTGATAGCAGGTAATGAGAACAAAACTTGGCTGACCTAACCCTAACGCTCGATCGATCGCTCCGAAAAAGACACCAAAGAGGAGAAAGACAAATAATCCCAGAATAAAACGGAAAAAGCTTATCTCAGAAAGACGCTTAGAAAATGACTCTCGCATAAAAAGGTTCGATGGAAACTAAGGAAGAGGGAAGTCCGACCAGTTAAAAGTGAAGAAAAAAGCCAAGATCAGGCACACAAGATGCAGGGATGTCCGCGTAAGAAATGTATGAAACCGAAAAGAAGTGGAGATGAGCGCAAAACCAAAGAGTCATCATTATCGCAAGACGATGACTCGCCACCGCTTCCAATCCAACCCGTACTCGAAAGCGTGCACACGCGGAAATTACATCCGACACGAGAAACGCATGTACCCCGCCCACGCATACCGCATTAACAAGGGTCGGCGAACCCGGGCAGGGTTTAAAATGGGCTCGCAGCCCACTCAAACCCAAGAAGAGGCGTGCCCGCGAAACACTGTGCCTTCGAATGCCGTACCCCGCACGAAGGCCTACCGCCACCAAAAGGCTTCCGCTATGGATAATCGAGAGCTCCATATTCTCGCGACCAAACTAAATCCCATCGATAAGGGAAATAGAATAATCCCCAATAACGTATTATCCTGCAAATCCAACTAAATCTCACCAAGAAGGAAAATAAGATAATTCACGATATAACACCATCTCGCTGATCGCTTCTGATCCCACCAATGAGGAAGAAAGATAATGCTAAATAAACTGCTCTTTCAATATCCCTAATCAAATCCGATACCGATAAAAGCAAGAAATATCATGTCCAATGGGAAAGAATCCTAATCACCATCCAACTGGGAAAACATATACTATAAATACCAGGCCACCCCATTGGTGAAAGGTACGCAAAAACATTCGCCTCCTCTGCAGCCCATCTTTCTCTCATAAAGAACCGACTTAGGCACGGATGCCACCCACGGCCCCTCGCCACCTTCTTTCTTACTTGTCTTTGCAGAAGAATGCCACACTCAGAGCAAACGCCAAGTGCTCGCTGAACCAGCCCAAATGGGCAAATATATCTCCGCCCGATGATCCAAAGCCTCGCACCACCACACAATTTCGGTTCCGCCTCAACGACCCCAACACGCTCCAACCCAGTCCGATTGAAAAAATGCATCATCATGAACAAACTATGCTACCACAAATACATAATTTTTAAATAAAATAAATTATGACAGTAAAAACACAAAAACATCGCATACTACAGTCACAAAATCCATGTAATCAAAAAATACAACAATGAAATGAACTTTATAATGACAATTAAATACTTAACCAAATGAATAAAGATCAATGCAAAAGATTGAGCAACTACAAATCAAATATTTGATATGACCGAAAATATCCAATGCTTTGAAGCAATGAATAAGAGTAAATGATGACAATAAGGTCTCACAATAATAAAGAATAATTACTAATGTGTCATAGTAATAAAATAGATTACAAAAAATAAGCGTACTAAATCTTAAGAAGCACAAATTACTCATTATCAACTGAGTAAATAAAAAGAAATAGTAAATTAAAAAGAAAATGCCCATAGGCACACTAAAAAATTAATGCTAAACATATATAATTATAATTACAAACAATGAAATAATATGTCACAATAATAAAATAGATCGCTCGCACTGAATGTTAAGAATTACAAAATTGTCATTCTCAATTGAATAAATAAATAGCAATAGTAAATTAAAATGAAAATGGTCATAAACACATTTTAAAAAATTGATGTTAAGCATTTATAATTATAATTACAAATAATGAAAATGATCGAATAAAAAACGGATGTAGAAAAAAAAAATTCTAAGATGTTATTATGGCAACAGTACATAAACGTCATTAAATATGAGATAGTAAAATTAGAGCATAAAAATTGTTTTGATAATTTTTAATTCACTTGGCAAGTGGTCTCAAACCTAAGTGTTACTCTCTTCAGAGGTATGCAGATGCAGTGAGGGGAGTTATTATTTTTTGTTGGTCTCTCTCTCTCTCTCTCGTAAGCCATTTTCTTAATCTGCACCATCCAGGGGTCTCTCTACACTCTCTTTACATTGCTATCCTTCTTACATACACGTACATCAGTATCACTATTATAATGAATGACCTGCCAATTACAGCCTAATTCAAATATGGTTACAGATCAATCAATAATTACGCAACATCCATCCACAAGGTCCCCCACTACAATCACTTGATTAGTGATTCAATTCCTCATCCTTCTCTCTCAATGTCTCATTTAGTTTGTCTCAAACCTTGCGCTATTTCTCTTTTTTTTTTTTTTTTTTGTTTCCATCTTTGATTTTCTCCCATTTTTTCGTTCAGTCTTCAAAATTTGTTATCCAAAGTTTACACCTATGTAACAAGGTGGAGATCGTGTAGACTAGGAGTGTTTGGTCCCTCAGATTTGCATCCTCAGGGCAAGGTACGGATGAATCATGTATGTTCCCTTTAATGGGTGTCTGGGTCTGTGGTGTTCTTCGTTTTTCCTTTTCGTTTGGGTTTGTGGGTGTTCATGGATGTTTGTGGGGTTTTCTCTTTTGAATTTTTTGTGTGATTTCTTACCTCTATCAATAATCTTCCTATTTTCTTTGATATCCCGAAAAGAGAAAAATACACACAAGGGAACAAATTCTTTTGCCAACGGAAAGAAGATTCAGTCTAACCTATTGTTGGTTTGCGGAAGATGAACGATTGCAGAAGCTAAACAGTCAGAAAGCTTCTCCGTATGACACCCGCTAACACGTGTTCTTCTCACACATTTTGTAAAGGTGATTCACCAAATATTTTGATGGTGTGGCAATTCCGTAAATAAATGGATAAGATATGGGCCTAATGGGGCAAAAAACTTCAAAGAAAAAAATTTGCTTTTCCAATCCACCCACTCATATTTATATATCCATCAAACCCTTTTAAGGGCATTGAAATTTGTAAACATTTTTTGAGGGTTAAAACTTTATTTATAATATATTAAATTATCTTTATTATGATTGGAATTCGAAATTTTTTTTCTTTTTATATTATACTTTTTTTAAAATATTGAACATTCTATCATATAAATTAACATTATGGACTTTAAATTTGTATATTATGTATGTTTTTTTTTTATGTACAAGAGCACAATTTTTCCCAATTCTTTTTTCTTTTAAATTATTAAAATGAAAAACATGAAAAAGATAAAATTAAATTATTATTACTATTTAATTGTACATATTAAAAATAACTATTAATATTTAACTATACATATTTATAGCATTTACAATACTAAAAATCCCTATTTCTAATGATAATAATGATAAGTTGAAAATTCACATTTCTAATTTAATTGGTTAAAATATCAATATTAAAATAATTGAATATGGAAGGAAAGGACAGGACAGGGGTTCGAGTTTGAAACAGTTTAATATATTATATTAAAAAGTTATTAACTTTAATTAACGAATTTAATATTTGTATCATATTCATATCCCTTATTTTTTTTTTCTTTCCTACATTTTAATCTCTTTCCAACGTTCGTTAATCTCTCTCCTTCTTTTTTTAATATGAAAATATGGCAACGAGACCCATTCTGATAGGCGGCATAGGCCATCACATCCCAATTGTCCTTCATTTATTTCCATCACCCACCAAAAAGATACCAAAAAGAAAGTTCAAACTAGATGGAGTCACAATGATTTTTTTTTAGAGTTTTGTGTGAAAATAACTTTTAATTTAAAAAAAAAATTGATTTTAAACCACTCTTTAAATTTATGATCAATTTGACCTTCTTGATATCATATAGAATATCAAATAAAAGAGATATTTCTTTTTGAATAATAATTATAATTAGAAACTATGATTTCATATTTAAACCAAAATCACGGTTAAAAACTACGGTTTCATATTTAAATCAAAATCGTAATTTTTAACTACGATTTTCATATTTGAACCAAAGCCATAATTTTTAACTATGGCTTTATATTTGAACCAAAACTGTAATTTTTAATTATGATTTTATATTTCAACCAAAGCATCAATTTTTAAGTGTAGCTTTCATATTTGCTTATATGGCAAAGAGGGTCATTTTAAAAAATAGTTTAAAAGAATGATTCTTTAGTTTAATAGAAATTTAGAAAGGGTCGGTGTGGCCCGTAACTCTTTTGTTTTTTATATAACCTTCATACGTGACATGGAAGAGGTTAAACTGAACATAACTTTGAAGAATGGGTTAAAATAAAATAAAATAAAATTTATAAAACGAGTAAAAAAAAAAGTTACTTTGACACGTGACTGTGAAGACATCATATAGACATTACTACTTCATAATACCAAGGCCACGAGCTTCTTTCTTAAAACCTAATCTCGAGTTTTAGGTTAAAATGACTTTTTTTTTTTTTTTTTATCAAATTGCTTTAGTCCATTCTTTAACTTAAGTTCATTTTAGCTCCTCCTTATCACCTCTTATAAGACTTTACTTGTTTGCAATGAAAATAAATTATACTTACTTGTTGAAGTGTAGCATTCAGTGATGTCTTCTAATGTTTATGTCAAACATATTATCATGGCAATCTATATTCACACAGATTTATCACCTTGTCATGAATACTGATGATTCTCACGCTCAAGATTTTAATCTAAAAACCTTATATCTCTCCTTTTATAGTTCTCACATACACAAATGAACCACCTAGAAAATGAATCGTAGGTCCTCATTCTATAGCTCTAATCTCACGCCTTCAAGAGACATGCCGCCAAGGAGGCATCCAATGGGTCTGGTCAGTCAAACCCATATGGGAGACCCACACCCATAACTCCAACACCCCCAGACTCGCCTCGTGATTTAGCTTGCTTTTTATTTCACACATCATCCCAACAACTCAAGCAGTGATTATTCATACAGTGAATGCACCATATGACTAGCATCGATGGTGGGAGCCTAATAGGCCATATAGGGAGACATCAAACTTACAAGGGTAAGGCTTATTTACTCCTTAAGTATCTTTCATATCATACATGATCAAGTATGATTCAATCCCCTCAAGAATCCTCACTTTTCATATCTCTCTTACAATTATTTAGTATTCTGTTATTCCAAGTCACTGTTTAGAAATAATCCCTCACCAATGAATACAAGTAACGAGTGTATAAGCAAAGAATACTCTTTCTTTTGCCTTCATACCAATCAGAGTTGAGTTAACTCACTTTTGTAGCAATGCTCTGTTAAGCCGAATCTTTCCATAACTATGGGATACATCCTAAGATAGCCAACCTCATCACATCACGATATAGTCAAAAGTCACAAAGGGTAAGGGAAGATGAAATCCATATATATAGGATTAACTCACATACAGAAAGCGGTGATTCGCCTTCTCAGCTCCCAATTGGTCGCCGTACATGCAGATGAAATGCATGTTAGTGGTGGAGCTTTCTATAAAAGATTGAAAGAGTGTATGTCTTCTGGGCTTCCAAATCAGAAAAACAAATAACACCATATGAGTTCCTAGTCTCATCGGGCCCAAAGCCAACTCCGAAACTTTGAGTTTCATTCCATGATGTTAAACAACAAGTTCCACACTACCTTCCCCAAATAGACACACCAACGGTGGCATTCAAGTGTCGCATTCTCAAACAAAGAATCTCACCCTTGATTCTAATCAAGGTGACCTGGTAGTAAGGACATATGGGTACTTCCTCTCCTCATGACCAAAGTCCTCCCACGCACCCGGCCCTCTAAATTGCTGTCTCATCTCTATCAAGCCCCCACGCGATCAGAGACGATTACTTCATGTGGTAGGGAGTCAACTAAGTCTACTCTACATACATTATTTAAATCAGGCTAAGCGGTACTTGTCTTATTGTAAGAAGATCACATGCTTTGTTCCATTCCTAATCACATCCATAGAAAGCCTAGATCTTCACATGTCTCACAAACGCATCCTTAGCTGTCGTTAGTAAATAGGTCTCGCTACCATCCTCATCAGGAATACGTTTAACCTCACTCCATTTCAAGGGTCATATCTCTTCACAAATGAGAGAATTCCAGATATGTTTAGTCTTCCCTTGATATTTCAGGTCCTTAGCATAAGCCAATGCAGCCATGATGTCATAGTAAAGAGTCATGGGCTCAAAAGTTGTTTTAATAACCCCTATGCCTTATAAAAATCTTCTTAGCTAAATTGCTTCCTATATCACCAAGGAGTAAGCTACATATTCTCGTCCATCGCTGAGTGGCGCTATGATAAGATCAAGCTTGGTTACCCCATGATATCACAATCATTCAACTAACGCATATCCGGTATTACTGATCTGTATTGTCACTCTCCCCAATCAAGATCCTTATAACCAATCACCGCAAATCTCTCCTCGTAAGCACATCACATAATCTGCTGTCTTAGATATCTCAAAATTCTCTTCACTGCCATCCAATGTTTTATGCCTGAATTATATTGAAATCTGATTGCTAGCCCAACAAAGATAGCATATGTTGACTGGTAAGACGATACATATTAGATTTCCCCAATAGCACCGAGGTAAGGTACTTTTGACATTTGTTCTTTCTCTTCACACGACTTGGGACACATATTAAGACTAAGGCTCAAATTTCTCTCAATAGGGGTGTCCATAGGCTTGTAATCATGCATATGGTAACGTTGCAACATTTTCTTTATATATCGCCTCTCGAGATGTAATTCAGAGGCGTTGAGCCGATCCTTGTGATCTTCAACACTAGCGATAGGCTAACCTCCCCCATGCCTCATTTCGAAATTTGATGATAACCACTTCTTGGTCACATCTATCAATTTCTTATCATTTTCAACTATTAATGTCATCCACATATAAGGATAGAATTATGAAGTGGTTATTTGAACATTTAACATACACACAATGATCCTCTTCCATCATTGTAAAATCATCGCTTTCAACATGACTTGATGAAATTTGAGGTTCCATCAGCTCGAGCCTTACTTAAGACCATGAGACTTTAAGCTTGCAAACTCATGGGCCCCGCCCTTTGAGCCTCAAGCCCAAAGTGCTTGATCCACAGCAGATTTCTTCGACGAGTTTCCATTAAGGAAAGTAGTCTTAACATCCATTTGCATAATTCTAGATCCATTTCCTGCCATAATAGCTAGATGAGGCGACTGATGTGAACTCACCACAGCGAAGGTCTCTTCATAGTCAATTCCTCTGTTTGTGGTGTAACCTTTACCATTAATCAAAGCTCTTTATATATATGTCAATCGTCTCCATTCTGCTTTGTGTTTAATATTGAGAACCACTGTTCCCAATGGTCTTACAAATCCAGCAAGAATCAACCAAATCCCATCAATTTGATTCTATTGAATTCATTTCCTCTTTCATAGCTTCAAACCATTGTTTAGCTTTAGGACCAAAAGGAGTCTAGTTTAGCTTTAGGACCAAAAGGAGTCTATTGTATTGTTTTGAGCTCTTCTTCATCATGAGCAATCAAAGCTTCCCCCTTAATCTCAAAGCGACGACAGGGAATTCTCTCACGATTACTATGTTGAGGTTGAGATTGTTCATGATCTTTCTCCATGGAAACACAATCTAGCAACTGTCACTCCACGTCAAGTGGGGTTCAATTTCATGTCACTGGTCCCAAGTGTTGAATCCAATGATTTCACACCTCACCGACTCGGGACTTCCATTCTCATAGAAATGAGTATCCCTTATCCATCTCACCTCATCCTCGGTCCCTTCCAAGATAGGTCATAGACATCCGTGACTCAATTTATGTCATATCGACATTTATATCTGTAAACCTGGAAAATTTTAATTTTTATGAAAATGGTAAAAAGGTAAAACTAGTGGAAATGGTTCAGTAGTCTGTGGCCTTTTCTATATCTCATTGACAAACTAACTTCAATGCTGGATTTATGTCCTGTGTCCATTTACCAGGAAAATTTTTACCAAATTTTGGTGACATCAGAATTTTGGTAATTGGTTTATATGACCATAAAGGTCAGTGGACTCCCAGTGATTAGATTTTTATGAGAATCCTGGAGTTGTGAAAGCAGATCTCAGTTTTTAAGTTTATTTAAAATAACAACTTGATAACCGGTGATCAAAATAAATTATTTCGAGAGCAAACGAATCCCTGACTTAGTTGTGACACGTATGCAGATATGTCACATATGTCCAATTTAAGTGAGGTAGAATAAAAAGAGGGTACAAAATGGGGATGAGGAAAAGAAAGCCTACTTCCCAGTACACAAGTAGAGCGAGAGAGGTAAGAGAGAGTAGAGAGAGAAGCTTAAACTTCTCTCTACGATCTATAGAGCTCAATTGCTCAATTTCGTCGAGCTAAGAACTAAAGTCCATCTACATGACGATTCATATTTAAACAAAGGATTTCGTCAGCATTCATATGAAGAGTTCAGAGATCGTTGGTTTGAAGCCCTGATTTCTCCAAAGCTTCATTTTCGCTCCGTGTAGGGATTCTTCTTACTTAGTTTATTTTCCATTCTATTGGTCAAGTTAGTTGAGTTTTAATACCCTAAGGGGCTGTTTGGTCCTCTTCTGGCGTTGTTTTGGAAGTAATAATGGTTATGGAATAGTGCCTGTTTTACCTCTATATGATGTCCAAATTTGGGCTAATTTTCAATTAAGTATAGAGAATTTAGACTAGTATCCTTCATGAAATTGTAGCTCTATCCGAACTTGATGTTAGTGTTTGACTAATCTAAATCGACTTCATAACCCAAGTTATGGTCCATTTTCTGACCACCACGTGCTACTCTGCTGGTCAATCCCATCGTCTAGATTTTGGACTGATTTCACTGGGAGAAAGTGATAATTTGACTAGTATCCTTCAAACAAATTAGAAGCTTATTTTAGAACTTGATGTTATTGAATCCATCCAAATCAAACCCCATAACTCAAAAGCAGGTCCGTTTTTCAGTGACTACTGCGCCTAAGTCATGAATGGTTTGTGTCCATTGGGATCGTATAGGCAGTTTTCTGAACTGAGTTCAACTATCCTCATTCGCATGGCTTGTTAGGTGATTTGCGGGCATCTTTATGCCAGCAATTGGTCTTGGTGATGAGGTTGTTGGCCAGTTGAGTCTAATGACATGTCATGGTAAATAATCGGTAACGTTAATATATTTGTCCTAATGTATTGACAATGTATTAACAGGCAGACATAATGCCATTACATGGCATGTTGTAGGCCATTTTACGGACGTTATGTTATAATTTAGCCTTAGAGGATAAAGTGAAGTCATCGTCGATCATGCAATATCATCAGGATATCGATATATGAGCTATAGATATATTGACACTTAATGAAATTGTGGAGATTGCATGCATGTTTGATATAACTGTCCGCGACGCATGGTGATATGCATGAGTAGAATTGTCCATATAGCATTCATCATATATGTTACATGGCATAGGTACTGAAAATGGCACATCGCAGACGCATAGCTTGACGTAGACATCGATGAAATGGGTAAGAAAATGTTATAATCAACATCGCGGTTCTGTTTAATCGCGGGCTCTAGATGGTGACAAACATCCAATAGGGCCATGGTCAAAATGGAACTAAAAATGGTATTATGTCAGTATATTAGCAGATGGACACGCCTGGTGAAAGCCCCGTTAGTTTTGGTTATAATATATGTGTCCAACAAAAGGAAAGCCCGTGAGTGTAGGGAAGGCTTATAAAACCACAAGGAGACCTCTAAATTGCCACCCAATAAAAAGGACATGGTGATTTTGAATATAAATGATCATTGAGGTAACATCCAAAGCTGTTTGAAAACAATGAAATTTGTTTTGGTAAAATGGATCATTCTGATGTAATCCAAGAATATGATGATTTTATCATGCATGGATTTTGGCATTGTGTGATAGAGCTCATTGGGACTCTGTTTGATGGAGTCAAGTGAGGACTCCAGACATGATATGAGTTTACTTCACTATGGCATGAATCCCATTCTGAAGCTCTATAATTTTGATTTGAATTAAAAGCAAAAGGTGACATGACCATCAGATGTGCACTTAAGGAAGTAGCCTCATAGAGTTTACTCTATTCTCAATTTCAATGCCACCCCTTCGTGCACAGTGGAGTGTGGCTGTGTGAGATGCTCACCGAGTGTCACCATTGTGAAGAAGTTTCCTGTCATAGGCTTGGTTCTACTTTGAAATATATTAGAACAAACTGCTTACATAAGTTTTTGTAAAGAGTACTGTAATTAAACCTATGACTCATGGTATTACAGCTTTCAGGCATTATGCTCGAGCATGGGATAAACCCTATGATCTAGAGTCAGCAGATATAATCGTCTCATGGGCCATGCTATTATCCGGTTTACAGCATTGGGCAGAGCTCTCCCGGCAAAGCAAGACTTTGTCCCGATTTTGAGCAATTATGGGTCCTGGGTGGGACACAATAGTGTGGTATCAAAGTTGACCCACATCCACAAGTTTTTCTCGCTGTTAATCTTGCCATTAATCTTAATTTCTGTGTTTGTGGTGTCGCATATTTCCCAAGAAGATATAATCCTTGAAGGACTGAGGTAGACTTATGTGAAGAGATGAGATTTCTTCCCTAGTGACTGCTTCCCATTGTCATGAGAAACATTATAAACATAAGCCGCACACCCCTCATGGTAATATTAATAATGTTTCAACATTTCGCTTCTTTCCATAATTCTTATGGAGTGGAAGGAATAAGACTTAGACGGAACTCGTAGGACTTCAGATGACCCCCGAGTTCTACCACCCGGCCAGTCCAACCAAACCCCGAGGACGCCGCAGTTCTTTAACCATTCTAAAGTCATTAATCAAAACTTTAGTTATTTGTTATTTAATTTCAGTTTCTTCAAAGTGTTTGACCCGAATCCCCTGACTTACCTTGTCACATCCAAGCCAGAGTCTGCTTACATTCATATTTCCCAATTATCTTATCAAAACATCAGCTTATTTTGCTCATTTTTACTTGTACTTTTCATAAGCAATTCATTTTGGTGCCCAAGGCAAAAAAAATATCATACTTAACAAAAAGATTCAGCAACGTTTACATTTAACAAAAATGCCTTACAAAAATAATGATCCAGAGTTCAAACGCGACAAAATGCCAATGTTCGAAGAACAGACGGGCGGCAGATTTTATGTTACCCGTGAATTCCTTCCTTCATGACTCACTCTCAATCTTGGGTCTTGCTTTGATGTCTATCACTCCCACCTACGCATTGATAAAACAATACGCCAAGCATTTTCATGCTTAGTGGTTCTATACGCCTCTATATTCCATTTTCGCTCATATAAATCATGCATTTATCAAAATAATGCCTTTATACTAATATCGCAAATTGCAAAGATACTTATACAAATACACTTTCAATACCATCGTTCGTTGTTCGGCTTGTGATTCCACATATAGTAACTATAGAATTCGACATCCACGGCCAGATCTGGGCAGAATCCTCGCCTCGCTTGTCATTCAAGAGGTAATGTGGTTTCACATTCAATATTACCGGCCTCACATATGACCACATAGAATTCGGACATTCACGACAGATTCAGCTTGGTAATCCCGGTTCCGCTTTGTCATTCAGCAGAGAATTTCTGCATTTCGTGTTCAGAACATACCGCCTCACATATGACTATAGAAGTCGGCCATTCACGGTAGCGATTCGGGCTGGTGGAACCCGCCATGTCCTGCCATTCAAGAGTAATGCGTGATTTCTGATTAGACAAATACGGGTTACCTTCATGATTTAATTCAGTTGCGAATTCGCCATGTTGGTCATTCAATACGCTTCAAATCAATTTACTCTTTATAATGAATTTCAGCTCAAATACACACATACATGGTATATTTGTCGTAAACATTTTTAAATACTAATCATTCAAATCGAGATATGAGCATGCATATTTCAAATGGGGAGAGCAATATGAGAATAAAGAGTTTATAGAACAAACTAGAATAAAGAACAAGTATAGAACAAACCACCTATCGATTCGCTTTCTTTTCTCGATGTCAATCCTAGGTCGTTATCGTCAATCACATCTCCAGTCAAATACAATTTATCCACCTAATGATTACAAATAATCATACTAAAACGAATATTGTGAGGGCAAAGCTAAAACTTTGCGAGGGCGGCAGGTACTAAGATGCTTTTGACTTAGTCCATTCTTATTCTCTTAAGAGTCTACTTTACTCATAATGGAATCATTTCAAATCTGATTGTCCTAACGTCTAAAGCAGCAGCATTTTCAGCGCAACTCAATCATCATTAGTACCGGGGGATGCTTGTATTGCCTATTTTTCCGGGTCTTAACTTCATGTTTATTCTAGGTCATTGTACTCTTTGTTGAAGGAAAGCATACTTGATCAACTAATCATCCAATCTTTGACCACCGAACTCCAAGTTACGTCCAAAACAAATCCTGATTTACTCTATGTTCAAAAGTTTAACCAGAATTTGTCAAGACACGGCCCCACTTTGAGTGAATTTTTAGGCTACTTGGGATCTGTGAATAAGTGATGCCTATTTCAAGTTTGGTTTTCCTTGAAGCTCATTTTCATTTAGCTACTTAAATCAACAACCGATAAGAAATGAGCAAATATGGCCAAAATAATAAACCTGTCTGAACTGGAGCTGTAATTGTGGTGTGGCTGGAGATAATCCCAAAAGTGTAACAAGACACTTTGTTTTTTAGTGGTGTACCGGGCACACTACCGGTTCATACTCTGCAATAATCTTTCAAAATTTTTGCCCGCATTTGTTATTTTTCCTGCTTGATGTTAATTCAATCTATACAACTTCTATAATTCATAACACCTCAAGAACATCATGGAATTATCCAAACTGACTCCATTAATGATTGAATTGGTGTTTAAACCTTAAACACAAAACCTTAGATGAAAATCCAATAACATTACCCAAGGTCCACCAATTCCTTTATAAAAACTATATAATGTGATGATTCCATGGTTATTTCCACCAATTGGGTTTTACCTAATAACACCTCAACAAATCTAGATCTGGGTGATCTTCCACAAAACTCCACAAAAAGAGTGACAATTTCTCCAAACTAAAGCCTTAGGAAATCAAACACACTTTGATCCTAAGATAAAAACATACCTTAGCTTTGATCTTCCTCTCTTCCTTCTTCTTCCTCTCTTCCCCTTGTTTTCTCCCTTCTTTTCCTCTCACAAGTTTTTGCTAGGGCAAAATGAGACAATTAGTCAGGTTTGTCTCAACACTTCCTTTTTATATTTTCTTAATTTTCCATAATAATTAACTTTTACTCCTTTTAATTTTGCAAATCAACTTGTTTTATTTCTAATATGCCCATCTCTACTCCTTTATGATTTTATGTCCTTTATGGAAATTAATTAGTCCTTACTTGAAAGCTCGGCACCCTGCTCACACCTTAAGTTATTTCCATAATTTGTCAATTCATCAATTTTCCTAAAAACTCCAAGTTTTGTTCAATTCATACCTAATATATAATGTACCTATTATAAAATTCTAGGCATTTTTAGGCTGCAAAACTCTATTTAGAATGTAGGCTGCGCCACAACAAGTATCCCCCAAAAAAGTGATCGCAACTCTTGGCGAGCCATCATTGACCTTTCCAGAACTAAAAGGAACTTATTCATTCTCTCACCACACCATTTTGCAGCCATGCGTGTAAGGAATGGTCGGCTTGTTCAAATTTATAATTTTCATCACAATATTCTTTTAAATAGGCCTGATAGATACTCACGCCCCTCGAATGGTCCGTGAAGATTTGATTGTGTTTAACGATTCTCAAACCAATGTATTATATCTCAGTAATCCAATGCTTCCAAATCTATAAGATAAAATAAACATGACCGAATCGAAAGTGAAATCATCTTATAAAGTGATTTGAAGTATTGAGCTCCATGTCTTGCCTCACATTCCTCACATAAATGTCTGAGTGAATAAGTTTTTAAAGGAAAACATGCTCTTCGTTTACCAAAAGGCAATCTCATTGCCTTCCCACAAGCATCGTCACATACCCGAAAAATCTATCTTATTCATAGATCCCAAAAGACCGCCTTAGTTAATCTCTTTAGACGGTCTTGCCCTATGTGTCCCAACCTAGCATGCCATTTAACATCATTCACAGAAGAACTACTACTTGAATTTTCGCTGACAAACCATGTTTCAATGATGAATGTACCTAATACAAAAACCTGTTCGACAAAAAAATCCATACCCATAAACTATGTTGTCTAGTAATACCTACCATTAATCTTGTTCGGTCACTTGAACATGAACAAAACTACAACTAAACAAGTGATTCTGGCGAATGCGCACAAAGCACATCATGATGAGAGTGCGTACTTTCCGCATCAACAATTTGCAGGTGCCAATTCCAAGCACGTCCGCTAATGTGGCGCGAGCTTCATGTAAACGTTTTTACTTCCCTTGGAATTCGAAGAATCCATATGATACGGCACGCGTATCCTGGGCGTTATGGTCGGTGAGTCACGAAGCCTGATAATCCACAAGCGAACGCCTCAATCAATGATTAAGCAAATCACTAATAAAATGCATTATGGAAATGAATTTGGTCATATATTACCTTTGGCTCAGTGCAATCACAAGCAAAGTGACCAAGCTTCCCACAGTTGAAGCAATTCATGTTCCTGCTTCTTTCTTGTACGCTTGCTCTTATTTCCACTTAGATTGGTCTTATTTCCTCCCTTCTTAGGCTTGAAACCTTTTCCTTTCCATTTCTTCCGTCCTATGTCAAAAGATCCAACCTTGTTGGATTCAGTCATATAAGCATGTCCACTAGACTTATCAACGAGAAGACGATCCTCCTCTAACCTACATGTCGTGCAACATCATCAAGATGTTGTCATTATGGGTAAGGTTTATCCTAAGATGCTCGCAAGCATTTGGAAGAGAGCGAATTACAACTCGATCCCGCTTGTTCATCGCTAATCCTCAGGCAAGATTTTCAAATTTCACCATCATGTTTGACATGACAAAGCAGGTGTTGCTTTCACGGTATGATTCAACGCCTTTTGAGCCGCTGTAAATTTCGTAGAGTTACCTAACGCAACCTAGTGGTCGAGTACCACCAAATCAGATCTCGACAATCGCCCCAAACGGTCATGGCTGAGCGATTATTTTCAAAACCCAACATCATATCATTTCTCATGCTGCTTAGCATCAAAATACGAGCAACTCTATCCTTGCACTTATAGCCTGATCCGTCCATATTCCCTTGAGAGTCAGGCGGCATTCAGCCCATGCTTAGCTCAACCATCTACTTTCATGCAGATCGCTCAAAGATGTCTCGCTTCTAAGAGATATCACTTACATTTTGATGCCAAATATCATAGTTTTTATTCATTCGCTCACCCTTTGTTCAAATCAGCAACTATGCTTCTAGTAGCAGCCATTTCAACTAAACTGAAAAAACTGACTTAGCACAACTCACAACCTCGTGACCCATAACATGTCATAAAGTTCTAAATCAAATAATAAAAATTTAGTCTTATCGGAGAAACAAAAGGTTATCAAACTAAGACCAATCAATTTCTATTAACAAAACCTAATTGATATGGTTAAATTTAAACTTGCGCTAATGATTTAGGAGAGATTCATTCATTCTCATCATAATATCCCACACATAAAAACACATATGTTCTTATTCTCTAAAGATAAATAAATAAATAAAAGAAATATATCATTGCATGTGGAACGAATATTTGTGTTACATCATATAACAAGAAGTCATTAAGAAAGAAAAACTAAACATTCCTATATGTAATTTTTTTTATTCATTTCTCTAGTGGCCTTCATGTTCTCTTCTAAAAAATTCTCTTCCGATCAATGTCCCTAACATTTTCTTCATCCACAAGAATGCATTTATTAATTTACTGTATCATTTTAATACCACTTTGTATCCAGCATCACCCACTACTTATTCAAATTTTTTGGTTATATTATTCTGAGGAAGCCTAACCTCGTCTCACCCTTTCAATAAGGCCTTTTCTCATAATCCCATGAATCAGGCATTGAGTCAAGCACTATCCTCATTTGTAGTTCCATAGACAACTCATAGTGCTCATTGTTGAAGGTCACATGAAAGTTCTAGAGCTTGTCATACATGACACCAATGTTTGGGTCTTTCTTATATTCACATAATCGCTCCAAAGAGATCATCGTTTGTTCTCTCACTACATATAAAGAGTGGAGGAAAAATTCAGTATTTCTAGCTTTATTTGCTTCTCTCTACAACTACTGCTTCATACATATATTGAACAATTAGAAGAAATAAATCATTCAACATTTCATCTAAGCTATGCTTCAATCAACATGCACTAAGTCACACTAGTATACATGCATAATTTTATAAAATATCAAATGACCTCAAAAGGTTTTGAAAGGGTATCCATTCAATAGAGAATTTAAAAATGAATTTTTTAAAAAAAAATTCATCAAAAACGGAGTCCAATGTGGTCAAACAAACCAGTCAAAGTTATCAGTCAATAGTCAATTCATGTCAACTGCCACGTCATCTGGTCAACGTAGGTCAACAAAGGTGTCATATGGACCAATCATATCTTAACACTTGGCTCCCTCAAAGCCTGTCAAGTGGCATAATCAGATGTTGCCATGTGGTCATCCACATCACCGATCGATCAACCAGCACTAGCACCGGCGCCATCACTAGAAAATGTAGAGAAAATTCAAAAAAGCTTTAAAAAAATCACTATAATTCAACCTTAACTCCAAAAATTACAAAATAAAATAAAAAGCTTTGGAAAGCTCTCGACAAAATCTTTCCATCCATACCAAATTTGCATCAATAATCAGACACAAAAAAATGTCCGAAAAAAAAAATTTAAGTGCGTTTTCTCTCTGGTTTTTTCAAAAAAATGAAGCAAAAGAGCACTATACTGGCTCTTATACCAATGTAAGACTTCACTAGTTTGCAGCGGAAATAAATTATACTTACTTGTTGAAACGCAGCATTCGGTGATGTCTTCAATGCTTTAGGCTTAAAACATATCACTATGATGAAATTTGTATTCAGTTTTCACAGTACTAATACCTTGTTTGTGAATGCTTTGATAATTCTCGAATGTTAAAGATTTTACCTAGAAAAACTTTGTTAACTCTCCGTCTATAGTTATCACATAAAAAAACGAACCAAGCAAAGAAATGAATCAGAGTCCTATTCTCATAGGCTTTGATTCACATCTCTTCGAAAGAGACATGTCTTCTGTCAAGGGAGGCATCCAATGGGTCTTGGGTCAGGTCATGCCCACATGGGCGACCCATGCCCATAACCCAACACCTCGGAATAATACTACATGAGAGAGATGGTTAAAATATGGTATAAAAAATTTGTTGTTAAAATCATAATTGTCAACTCTAGTTTTAGTACAAATATAAAATCATAAATGAAAAATACAATCTTAGCATAAATATGAAACGGTAATTGAAACCGATGACTTTATTCTTTTGCTAAAATCGTAATTGTCAACTACGACTTCATATTTGTGCTTGAAGAAAGATTTGAGTCTTTGTATATTATGAAACTATATATTACATGTACAAGATGAGGCCTTATATAGGCTAGGCTATACAAACCTAAGAAAGGAAAATATACAATTGTCATATACAATAATAGAACTTGCCATATAGTAATCTAACATCCCCCCTCAAACTCATGGTGGTTTAAGAGAAACCATTCTGAGTTTGAAAGTTAAAGCTCGAAAAGTTCTTGGAGGAAGGGGTTTGGTGAAGATATCAGCTAATTGATCTTTAGAGGAAACAGACTGAAGTGTGAGTGTACCCTGAAGCAGATGATGACAAATGAAATGACAATCAATCTCAATATGTTTAGTACGTTCATGGAAGACATCATTATGAGCAATTTGAATAGCACTTCGATTATCACAATGAAGTTTAGTTGCAGTGGAACAGTCAACACCAAGATCATGTAGTAACTAACGTAACCAAATATGTCTAAATTTAAGTAGCAGTTTCATATTATGCTTTTCCGGCCGAACGAAAGCAACGATCGTTTGTTTCTTGCTTCTCCAAGAGATAAGAGAAATCACTCGAAGAAAACAATATCCTCGTAGTAGATTAACGACCATCGATCACCCGCCTAATCAGATCCTCGAATATGCCCCCAAGAGTTAATGAAGAATGGGAAGAAAATCGAAGACCATCAAATATGGTGCTCGATATCAAGAATCCCGAGAACAATGAAAGATAATGAGGAGATCTAGGGGCAGCCATAAACTAACTGACTACATAAACTACATAGGAAATATCAGGGCGAGTAATGAAGGGAATGATTAGACTCCCTAAATGTCGTTTGGAGAGATATCGATAGTGATTCGCCATCATGAGAATTGAGGCGATAATTATACTCAATAGGTGTGTCAACTATCTTGCTATCAGTGATACTGGTTCGAGAAATCAGATCGAAAGTATACTTGGCCTGTGTAAGATAATAACCATCTGCAAAAGAAGAAACTTCTAGACCAAGAAAGTAATTAAGAGGGCTAAGATCTTTCATTTCAAATTGACGACCAAGAAAGTGCTTTAAATCCTGAATACCCTACATACCATCACCTATAATAATCATATCATCGACATACAAGAAGAGAATAGTAATACCATGATCAGACCATCTCAGAAAAAGAGTTGTATCAAAAGAACTACCTAAAAAACCATGCTGAGAGATAGTAGAACTGAACTTTGCAAACCATGCTCGAGGAGCTTGTTTAAGACAATAAAGAGCCCGCCGTAGTCGACATACTCTGTGGGGGAACCCCGGAGGGTGAGAGTAACCATGAGGAAGCTTCATATAGACTTCCTCTATGAGTTCACCATTAAGAAAAGCATTTTTGACATCCATCTGAAAGAGTGGCCATTTGCAAGCCGTAGAAACGGCAATAAGAGTCCTGACAAAAGAAAGTTAAGCCACAGGAGAAAAAGTCTCCTCATAATCAATCCCATACTCCTGAGTAAAACCCCTGGAAACAAGGCGAGCCTTGTAGCACCAACAAGTCATCCGACGAAATTGATCTTATAAACCCATTTACAACCGGGAGAAGAAGCTAGATGTGAGATCAACTAGATCCCATGTTCCAATCTTATGCAGTGCATCCAACTCTTCTTTCATATATTACTGTCATAAAGGGTTAGAAGAAGCCTCACGAAAAGTCTGAGGTTCCTAGAGAGAGGCAAGAGCAGAAAAGCAATGGAAGTCACGAAGGTGAGAAAGAAGAATGGTTACCCCATGGGAACGACAAAGTGCATGGTAGCCAAGGATCGGCGTGATCCAGCAGTCGCAAGATTGGCACGTCGATGATCTGTGTGGGAAGCTCATCGGATGCATGAGAAGAAACATCAAAAATAAGAGGGGGAGACTCATAGACTAAAGGGGGGTGCTCAGACATAGAAGTGGGAGACTCCTCAGGAAAAAGGTCAAGGCGAGGATCGATAGAGGGAATAGGGGAAACAGGAACATGAGGTAGTTGGTAAAACATTCAGGTTCCCAAAGACCACATGTCGAGAAACACCTGAGACGCTTGCTAATGGGATCATAACACCTTATAACCTTTACTAATTCTATACCCAAGAAACACAAACGAACGAGACTCGAAGTTTCTTTTCTTTCACGCATCTGGGCAATAACAAACAAACACATCCCAAAGACTCTAAGTGAGTCATAGGAGGAAGAACCAAAACAACATATCATAAGGAGTTTGATTCTAAACAATGTAAGGACACTGGACGATGGTGTAAACGCAGAAGAGCAAATTTTCCAAAATTGGAGTAGGAGAAGCTTACCATAGTAGCTGTATGAACAACATCACAGAATATGACAAAGTTTGCGCCAAACCGCCATTTTGTTGAAGTCCCAAGACAAGAGGAAACGTATAACAAAGCACTAAATCGATGTGAATAAAGATAAAATCTCATGTTTCATATTCTGGGCATTACACGTATCCGAACTTGATAGTTTAGAAACTATGTTTCAATCATTTTGCAAAGTCATCAATATATTTAAGAAAGTCAAAACGATTTTTAAGAGATAATTCCAAGTGATATCCAAAATCATCCACAAAAAATAACAAAATAACGCGGACTCACCTCGAGGGTAATGGGAGAGGAACCCATACATCGAATGAATAAGATCAAAGGGGAGAGAGCATGAGAAACATCATATTAAATTGTAACCGCTTGTTTTGCCAAATTGGACAAGGCAGCATAATCAAAACTCTTATTCGAATCGAACCTAACAACCCCCAACTAGTTGTTTAACCCTAGAGTGCATGACCAAGGCGAGAATGCCATAAAGCAAGATAGGAGGTGCTCTGTCCTGAGACGGCAGAAGCAGAGAGACGAGAGGAAGGTAAACGAAGGAAGATGAGCTCAAACAACCTTCCGACCTAACAAGCGGTCCCAACAATCTGTCCCGTCTGAGAATCCTGCATAACCACACCAGTAGAAGAAAATAAGATAGAGAAAACTGTTCATGAGTTCAATCGGGAGAAGATTATAAGTCGGGGAATCCGTAAACATTGAAACGGTATGGTGCTGGGTGTAGACATTACGCAGATGAGACATGCATAGGAGAAACCATTTGTAGTATATATGGTGTGAGAGAAGGCAGAAGTGTACAGACAACATCGTGAGAAGAAGTCATATGATCACAAAGAATCAAGAAGTCGTGAGATGCTACTTGATATCGTGGAAAGAGAAAGGCTGATGTACTAGAATATGGAAGATGAACCCACTAACCATATCTTGCAGATCATATATAGAGATGAGGCAGACTTAATTTGGAACAGAGTCCAGTAGTTTTATAATTTTAGACTAGCCAAAGCAAGAAGTGTTCTGGACTAATACTGACGAATGTAATAGGTTTCCTTAATCTTAATGACCTTTGTTCTGGCTGTAAACTACAAATAAGAAGAGATTCTTATTGTTATGTTTGTTCTGATATTATTCTTTGCCTTTAGAAACATAAGTAGATGAACTCGGCAGCGGAAAACAGAGTAAAGCAAATCATGAACAACTACTGGAAAGAAGCAAAGAACCATATTTGATATAAATGGGATCACCAAGACGTGGTCTTATCATCAACTAACTTATGAATAGGTTGTGAGACTCAAGGTAAAGGATAATTTGGCCGTAGAATATGACTTCTAGCTTATTCAAACTCATCAATGAAGCCTCATTAAACTCAAACAAATTTATCCTGTTCATTTGGTGAGTATAAACCACTCTGGGTGTCAATGTGACCGAGAGAACTCCGGTTCGTACAATTACTATCCCAAACCCGATTTCAAATGGCGATGACATACGTGAATCCACTCACCGGGTTCCTAACAAACTGGAGCAGTTTGCGGTGAGCTCGTCATGAAAGCAATCACTCGTCCAAAGATACCGAAAATAAGTAAGTCCCAACTTCTTTGGCAATATCAATGTTGTCAAACTCATCAACAATGGATGGAATATAAGTATTACGAAACCAAGTGATGATCCTGATGATTCACACACCTCCATCCGTCCAACACATAATCGTCGTCTTCTTCGAATGTGGCGGTCACCGTGAGACATAAATACAAATATACTCGGGAGATAATCAGGCATGGCTTGTGACCACTGGGCAAAATTATCTCCATAAAAAATAACGTGAATCGAACAAGAAATCTCATCACCCGGCATATCTAAATTCCGAATCAAAAAACAGATAGCAAAAATGGAACCAAGACGCAAGAATAAGTTAAAATGCACCTGGTCAAATTTTCGGTCAACGAGCTGACGTGGCGCGGTCAACGGCTGACGTGGTGCAGTCAGCAAGTAGGGCTGGCAACGAGCCGAGCCGAGCCGAGCTTTGAACATTTCCTGAGCTAGGCTTGTTAATTTATGAGCTAGCCCCGAGCCCGAGCCGTTTCTTTGAACGAGCCTAAAATCAGCTCAAGCTCGCTTGATTTAAAAAAAGCTTGGCTCGAGCTCATTAGGGCCTGCTTTTCTCCATATGAACGAGCCCTCGAGCTTAACCTCGAGCTCAAGCCCACCCCGAGCCTATACAAGTTTGTATTGTAATCAATCAAGCCTGCCCATATACTTTTAAATTTTTGTAATCAATCCGATAACAAATACATCAATTAAGGAAATAATTTCTATGGGATTTGTTTTACCTTAGCTGATTTAGCAATTGATGCCAGTTGTTAAAGTCACCCTTCAACATTTGTTTCCTTTCTCTCGATTGCGTAATTCCACTCATCAAAATGTACCTTGCAACCGAAAAATTATGAAATAGAATTAAAAAACAAGTAGAAATTGCAGTGAAGAAATAAGATACCTAAATCATTGAATAAGAAACATGATTGGTTTTAATCAATTATCTAAATAAAGGTAAAATAATATATCAACAAGATCCGCTTACAAACTCATTAGTAACAATAAACTATTCGCACAATATATCGCACATGGTTGTTGGCCACCACCTCTTTGACTACCAAGCCGCGCATGACACTTCAAGACCCATAGCTTCACCACCGCCGATTGAGATCCGTAATCGCCCACCATGTCGAACCGGCTCGCCCAAATTTTCATATACCCAAAGAAATTGATGAGGTGGCACTCTGGGGCCAAGTACACCTTCTGTTCTGGCAGTCCCAGATGCCGACTCCTTGTTTCCTCTATGAAACCCCACCCCACGATCACCCTTGATGCCTTTGCCCATACCCACGCCTAGATGCGCTGGGTTAAGTCCAGTACCAGTATCCAAAGGGGCCCCAATACCCCCAGATTTGAGATTGGATTCTAGTTCATCAGGCTGAATTGATTGTACTGGTCCGTGCATTTGCCAATGCTACTCAAGATCGGCAAACCTTGTCTAAGCTCATGGCCACCAGCCTCTATAGTTTCCACAGGAGCCCCAATACCCTCATATTTGTAATCGGATTCTTGTACACCAGGATCGACCGATCGTACCAATGGGTCATACCCAACATCCATGTCCTTCCCGACGCCCTCTACGGCGACCTTCTTCACGCTATCCACACTGGAACATACCGTCGCGACACCTTCGCTATCGTGGGTACCACTGGCTACCGAAGATCTAAAGATCTAGGCAGCGCCCACCCGACGACGTGGGATTCGCCGAGCCCGGCCGCCTCGGCCGTTAGCGCCCCTTTTTTTTTTAACGGGCTTCGTGAGGATTCGCATTTGCCATCCATGTCGACCGGATCTAGAGCCGCAGGATCCATTACACGATATCCGGACACAACTGGTATTTCACTCCGCGCCCTCGAGCCTGATCGCACCTGAAGACCAGATCTGGCTCTGGCCAGACCGTAGGTGGAAGCCTCGTTCTAATGATTTATCGGCCGGGCGCTTCCGAGCCGAGCTTTTTGGGAATGAGCCCCTAGATTTATCGCTTCCAATTAAGGCTCAGCTCGCTCGCTTAGCTCACGCAGTTTAGCTCGGCCAGCTTTTCGAAAGCCGAGCCCGAGCCAAGCCCGAGTAGCTTGCCTACTACTCTAATGCCAGCGCGTGGCAACGAGTCGGACTGGGCCGATAGAGCCGACGTAAGCCCTACTGTCGATGCAGACGTAAAGTGCACGCGCGCGCATGAATCTTACGCTCTCTGGTGCTTACGGGGCGTGGGACAATGCGCATACTTCAGGCGGCGCATGACGACACATGAGAGCTTTTCCGGCGACCTGCTACACACCGGTGTGATCATCTCAACAAGATCTACCTCTAAATGGCTTGTAACTTCAGTTTTAGGCTGGCGAAGGTAGGAAATAAAGAGCAAACAGTGGTGTTCGTCGGAAAAATAAGTTATACGAAGGCTATAATGCCTAGATCGTGTTAGTAGAGAAAAAAATTCAGAGAACCTGGCTCTGATACCATAAAGAAAGACTTGAATCTTTGTATATTATAAAACTATATATTACATGTACAAGATGAGACCTTTTATAGGTTAGGCTATACAAATCTAAGAAAGGAAAATATACAATTGCCATATACAATAATAGAACTTGCCATATAATTAACTTGCCATATAGTAATCTAACAATGCTAAAACTATAATTGACAACTATGATTTTAAAAATAATTTTTTTATATGACATTATAACCCTCTCTTCTATGTGCCATGGACGGAATAAAATGAACATCATTTTTTGTAGAAAAAAAAAAGAGAGGTCATTTTGACCCAAAACTGAAAGCTCCCTTTTTCTCTGAGTTGAAATATCTCGGCATTGCAATCTATTTGGATGGGTAACCTGAACGGTACACGTACGATATGCTTTTAGTTTATGATGAGTAATTTATAATACTAATTCAGCATTCACTTAATTTTAGAGGCAATTAGGATGGATTGAGTGGTTTTTGATGAAATCTGAGATCCGAGGGAGTCCATGTTCGATCCAAAATTGTAGTCGATGGTTATGTTTTTTTTAAAAAATTTAAATGATTAAAATTGTATCCACTAATAAGTATATCAGGCATTGGTATATATATATATATATAACTCAATTGATAGAGTATTCAAAATTTTAAAATGCAAAACATTTAAAAGGAGAATGGATCCAGGTTTCAATACCAATAAAGATAATTTACTATATTATAACAAAGTGCTTAAATTATCAAAAAAAAAAAAGTAAAACGGGTTTACAACCATTTAAATAACTTGTCATGTTATATATACTCATATATGAGTTTGGGGTGAATCAAAAGGACCCTTTTATGAAAAAAAAAATATTGATTCTAAAAGTCACTTTTGAAATTGTGCCACATTGTTTGAGATGCTCATTTTTTACTACAACTTTATTTTTTAACTAATTAAACCACATTTAGTAATTGTCGTTGCACAATTATTTTTTATTTTAATTTTAAATTTTTATTGAATATATTAAATAATAAATTATTTATAAAATAAAAAATCCCAAATAATAATGGTTTATAAATTAAATGGTTGAAATCATGTATAAAAATGTATCCTTACTTCATTTATAAATTAAATATATCAAAAACAATATAATCATTCTTATCAAAGGAGATGCCTTATGTTAATCCTCATTCATTATAATATTTAACCATTTATTATTAAAATATTTAAACTTCCTATTTATTATAATTAAAATAAAATAATTAGATACTGGTTAGCTCACGTGATAGAGTGTTTAATGTTTCAAAAATGCAGGACATAAGATAGAAAAAGGTCTCAAATTCAAGTGTTTATAGGGATACTTTACTACATTGTAATTAAAGTGTTTAATTGTCAAAAAAATAAAATAATATAATCATTAACTTAGTGAAAGGGATCGCCTTACGCTAATCCTCATTCATTATGATATTAAACAATTTATTATTAAAATATTTCAACATCTTATTTATTATTATTAAAATAAAAT
Source organism: Tetrastigma voinierianum (assembly GCA_016808115.1). NCBI lineage: Eukaryota > Viridiplantae > Streptophyta > Magnoliopsida > Vitales > Vitaceae > Tetrastigma > Tetrastigma voinierianum. The sequence continues at coordinate 1,244,617 of JAEQBH010003196.1, forward strand.
AAAAAACATGACTAAAATTTAAATTAAAATAAAAACTAAAAATATAATTTGACTTTCTATTTACATCCATCACATTTTTATTATTATCTTTTGTTGAATTACTTTCATTTATATATTTATATTTATATAATATATGAGGAATTACAAAGAAAGGACTAGATCAATAAAACAATTTAAACACGTCTTCTATTTTATTTGTTCTAAAAAAAATTATTAAATCCACCAAGCATGCTTTTTCATTGTTTTTGAGAATAAAAACTACTGTGTAATTTTGTTCTTGACAACACAAAAAATTACTCTTAAAGACCATTCTTTAGGAGTGCAATCAAGAACAATTCCCAAAAACAATAATTAAACAAGCACTTAATTTCAACCACAATGTTTTCAATCCTTCATATTATTATTATATCTTGATTTATCTTATCAAAAAAATATTAAAATATGTGATGAAACATGCGAGTCATCAGAAATTAATGTAGAGTTTCATCTTCTCCCATTAAGCCTCTTGTTGGTTCGTGGGGCCCTCTGAAATCTTGGACCATTTGAGCCTCCAACTCCATTATGAATATTGTATCCCAACATGAAAGCTTGCATGCAACTAACTAATCCCACGAGTCCTGAAGTTAACGACCGGATAAAACCTCCAATGACTTTGAAAGGACTTGAACCGATGATCATTGGGTTAAACCCCAAAGCCTTAGACCAACAGAGCTACCCTTCAAGGTTAACTAAGACACCAATAGTTGTAATGAAAAAGATTAATGAATCAAGGGCAACAATGTAGGTCTTTAAATATTGGAATGGTAGGATGAGTTTTAAATGTCTATATGGTTGGTTAACTGGTTTTCCAAGTCAAAAGGATGCCCTAATTTTGAGAATTCAGTACAAGTTAGAGTTGTAATGAAGAATAAAATAGGGATATGAACCAGATTTGAGAACAAGAGGAATGCAATAATGGTATGCAAATCAGCCACAAAATGAACAAATTAATAGTGAGTGATATACTTGTTACAAGCAAATGATTAGGCAAATAAAAAATGATGCCTAAAAGGATGAAACCAGATTAGTGAAAACCCAATTACAATAAGAGGTAGATAAACACACAAAAATACTCACACTTGGAATTCTGATTATACTCGCATATTTGACAAAACTCAAATCAGTTAGGTTGGGGTTTAAGCGCGATCATCGGGGCCAGCAAGCATCACCTGTTAGTTAGAAGTTGTATAGTTGCAGATTTGTTTTAGGGTGAAGAAAGAAAACTAAAGATCAAATATCGAAGTAAAAAGGAGAGATCAATAGAGGATTACGTTGCAGTCTAGAGCGTATCTCCTGGCAAGCATAATGGCCGCATTCCGATCTCGCTCTGACTCAAATGCTAATACAAAGGAATGACCCTTCCTTGCTTGCCAAAACAAAGCCTTGGCTGCAGCATTACCAGCACCTCTAACTCCACATAACTAAGGTCAGAAATGAAAGAGTCAGAAAAGCCAGTTCATCCAAGTACTTCACACAGGTGGAACAGTGCAAAGAAAATTGCACATAGAGAAAGGTCAGGTGTATAAGAAGACAATGGCTTCATACATTTGGATTTAAAGACAGAGGCATCAATGGGTAAGGGAACATGAAAGGAACTTTTGTAAGAATAAAATTTTATGCATTATAGCAATATTTTTAAGCAATGGGCATAAATCTTGTCCACCAGTCAGTTCAAATCCTTTTTAATGATAGTTCAGTCATGCATACGAAAGTTCCATGAATGAATTGATTTTGTTTCCCACAACAATAAATGGCATAATAACTCCACCTCTTCAAAATGTAACCATCACCAATATGTTATATAAAAGAATGAAATGACATCATGTTAAGATACCTAATATGTTCCTCTGAAAGCAATGGACATGATCAATTTAAATGGGGTTATAAAACAATACATATATATATATATATATATATATATATATATATATATATATATATATATCACTTCAAATGTCATCTGCAACATAAAGAAAATATGAAATCCAAGTGAGCCCAAAATAATTTCCAATTTTTCCCTTCTATCACCTTCTTTTCAACACAAGATTTATAGCTCAAACATAAGTACCTGCATTGATGCTGTATACGATTCCCTAGCCTTTGTAATCCATCCTTTACAGAGTTTCATTCTCATCTTTCCCACATGAAGTACATGAACAGAATGTGATGGATGATCTTGTCCATTGATCTGGGAAATGACTACCTATAAAAGATAATATCAAACAAGTAAACAAGACTTGAAGACTCAATGGTACAAGAATTCAGTTCCATAAACCAGTAAATTACACTTCTATTTCACTTCTCTCTATCCACTTCTAAATTATATTAATTCGCATTTACGGTAAATTATAAGCTCTCTCAACAAGTTTTTGCAACAAAAATTTTAACAGATGTTTACCAGTGCTGAGATCATTTTTTTGCAATGTAAGTCTCAGTAAAGTTCCCACAAGTATTAATTACTACAGCATAATCGACAGAAAAAGTTGTCTAGTAGGATCCTGATACACGCCTAAGTAAGTTTCTTGAATCTATGATAAACCATAGCAAAGTTCCCAATTACTAGTATAGCCAAATAACAAAAGTTGTCTCGGGTGGATCTGGATATCATAAAGCTCCTTGGAACACATAACTTCTGTGAAGAGAGAAAAGGGAGAATCCCTAATTTTATTATATTCATCAAAAACTAACTACTACATTACATATTGGACTTATATATATATACATGCTCATGGGACCCACAATACAGTAAGAAAATAAAAGGAAAAGACTATACAATATCTAACACTCCCCCTCAAGCTGGAGCATATATGTCATATGCACCAAACTTGTTACAAATGTATTTAATTCTAGGACCTCTGAGAGATTTAGTAAAGATGTCGGCTAGTTGATCATTTGGATTGATAAAACCAATAGGCCCACATCCTGATGCAATCTTCTTTCTAATGAAGTGACAGTCAACTTCAATGTGTTTGGTCCTTTCATGGAAATGGATTGGGATGCAATATGCAGCGGCACAGTTATCACAGGATAGGCTTCAATACGATTCATCCTTTCAAATCTCAACTCACGGAGAAGGTGTCTCGACCATATGAGTTCACTGTTTCCAAAGCCATAACTCGATACTCGGCAGTAAATTTGGACAACTGCACGTGTTGTTTAACTTTACTCTTACAGGATATTAGGTTCATGATGAAGGCGATCTGTGAAGTAGAGCGATCTATACGTGGGTGAGCCGATGATCTGCGTCGTGTAGCCGACGGCGCGGGTATGGCGCCGATGCCGTACAAACACACGCTTGGCACGGTGTACTTTTGATATATCGTGGGATGCGGTGATGATCGATGGCTATCACATGGTATTTTGTAGGGAATTGACTAACAACACTCACGAGGATAAGAAATGTTTGAATGAGTAATGGTAATAGTTCGGTTACCTCTACGAGTTGTCGATATCTCCCGAGAGATCTCCTAAAGACTCCCCACGTACGTACTGAGTTTGGCGACAGGATCGTAGGAGTGTCTCTGGGTTTACAGTCTAACATCTACAATTTCTTCGAGATGTCTAAAGCATACTTCCACTTTTAGTTTGGGAAAGGACTACAGGCTAGTTGAGCTATCTCAATTCCCATAAAGGACTAGAGTTTCCCCAAGTCTTTAGTTTGAAAGTAGGTGAAAAGGTGTTGCTTTAGTTTCTGAATACCATCTTGATCACTGTCTGTAACGACATCACATAAACAACCAGATAAATATACTGCCCCGAAGAGTTATGATGATAAAAAACTGAATGGTCAGCTATACTATGAAGCATGCCAAATTCTTAAAAACAACGAGCCAACGGCGAGCCATGCTCGAGAAGATTATTTCAAACCATATAGAGAACGGCGTAACCTGCACATTAAACCAGACTCCCCCTGAGCAACAAAACCAGGTGATTGCTCCATATAAACTTCCTCGGCAAGATCACCATGAAGGAAGGCATTTTTAATATCCAACTAATAAAGTGGCCAAGAACACATAGCAGTCATGGAGAGAAGGAGACGGACAGAAGCAATCTTGGCAACCGAGGAGAATGTGTCACCATAATCAGAACCATAAAACACAGTACTATCCTTTACTTGCAAGCGGGCCTTAAAGCTGATCAACGACCATCGAGGACTAACCTTAGCTGGCATGTAAACTCAGAGCAACCAGCGGAAACTTACCAAATGGAAAAGCAACCAAGATCCTAAGTGCCGGTTGAGGTGCGGAGCTAACCATTTCATCTACCGTTGCATGTCGCCCGGCTGGATGGAAGAGCCTCATTGGTGTTCTTAGGAAGAGAAAGCGAGAGGATATAGCATAAACCCAGTAAAGTAAGGTGAAGAGAGATAATCGATGGTAACTCAAAAAATTGTAAATAGGATAGGGGATTGCTAGTAGATCGATTACCTTTCCGAGAAGGGAGAGCGATGGGTAAAGTTATCGTGAGCGAGGCAAGGTGGGAAGGCTGAAGGGATAGGAAGTGAGCCGACGGGGGCTCAGCGGAAGGAAGGAACAGACGGTGGCGAGATGATGACCCTAAAGTGGTCGAGAAGAGTGCATTCAAATGAGCTCTCGAGGCGGGAGATGATGGGAAGAGGGTAAGACTTCGGTAACAAGAGAGACTTGGAGGAGGAGAAAAGGTGAGTCCTCGAAAGAGGTGACATCGGTAGAGAGGTATCGATGAGGTGCGGGGGAATAACAACGATAATATACGAAGTCGGGAATTGGTCCAAGAAGATGCGTTTAAATTGGCTTTGGCGGAAAGCTTGTCATCTGGAGTGAGAATATGGAACAAAGCAAGTCTCTGTCCCAGTACAGGAGGAAGGAAATAAAGTGGTTGAGTGGGGAATAGAAGTGAATGAGGAATATGATCATGTAACACAAATGAGGGCATAAGATTAATCAAATAACAAAAATTTATGGGGAAACGTACTTTAACGAGCGTGATAATGGAGGGAGAGGAGGGAGGAGGGGAGGGAGGGCTCTGGGTTGTCTCGATAAGATGGCGATTAACTGCGATTCCATTCTGCATTTCTATTTGAGGGAGTATGAGCGCGAGAAGGCGATGAAAGAATCATTTTAGGTTATAAATAAATAAAGGTGCGAAAAAATATTCTTTGGCATTGTCATTCACGTAACCACCTTGAATAGAAATATTGAACTAAGTTAGAATTTCAACATAAAATTTATGGAAAATAGAATATAACTTTCGACTCCAATTTTTCATTAAAATAACCAAGTACATTGAGAATGATATTAATCAGTAGAAAATGACAAAGATATTGAAATCCTAAGGTAGGCCGGTCAAATAAAGACTTGAAACATTAGTGTGGACAAGTTCAAGGGAGACTTTGCGATTATTCAATCGCTTTGGGGCGAGACACGAGTATGTTCCCAGCTAACGGGACTCACCGCGTAGTGGCGACCGCCGATGGAAAAGCAGTGTGTCTTACGGAACCCAGAAGACCAGGGTGGCGGACAAGCGTGGATGGGGAGAGGCCACATGGGAGGCGAATCAGAGTTATGGAACTTAGAGATGGCATTTTGTGGAACTTGATATGAAAAGTGACCTAACAGTGGAGAAGGCGGCCGAGAGTGGAGTAAAGGTGTCAAAAAGGTGGATAAGGAGGGGCTTAGGGAGGATGTTGCGGAGGATGGATCCCGATAAAGCGATGCCGGGAGGCACGGAGATGGAATCTCGGCCGGCGTGGTTTCCTCCAACGTTTAGATAGGCCTCCTGCGCCTCAGAATCTAAGGTTTCCGGCCGGAGAAGAGCTGGCCAAAAAAAGTCATCAGTGACAAGGAGATCCAACGGTGGCGGTGGCGAGGAGATCCGACGGCAGCGGCAACGGTGAGGAGATCCGACGGCAGGGGAAGCGACGGAGGGTTTCGAAAGGAGAATAAAGTGACCAGAAGGAAACACGGTCATCAAAAGAGTGGGTTTTCTCTTAGACAAAGATACCACGTGAAGAGAAAAGGAGAATCCTAATTTTATTATATATTCACGAAAACCTTTACTACATTACATATTGGACTTATATATATATACATGCTCATGTAACCCACAATACAGTAAAAAAATAAAAGGAAAATACTGTACAATATCTAACAACTTCTTTGGACTTGCATGCTGAAAAAGGGGCAATGTCCACATGGCTAAGGAGACCACAGCATGATGGCAAGCTCAGAAAAGTTGGGGCAAATCTTTCATGATATTAAAGTTATCCCTTCAGTTTCACACCAGGATGAACATACATGGCAATAGATTAGCAGTAAAGAGGATTAGGATTAGGTAGCCAGCCCAGGATATTTAATACTCGGGATAGGAGTTGGATGATAATGATGGCTTATGTTATTACTAAAACCAAGTATTGCGCTTCTTAGGTCTGGCCATTTTCAAGGAATCTGACAGGTGTACCAGCCTATCTCTGACATTTCAAAAAGTCAATTTGCCACAGAACGGCAGCAAATAAAATAAAAACTACACCATTGGCTTCATCATCTCAAAGTGCATCAAGATTCAGTCGTCAGATTAATTATAACCTTAAATTTGAACTAAAATCAATAGAATAACATTGATAAAATTGAGAAATCGATTAACAATAACCTCTGATAGAACATAAAAGAGGTATTATGGATATAATTATTAAGTCAAAACCAAAATTTGGACTAAATATGAATAATTGAGAGTACAAATATGAAGCATGATTATCAAACAGTTGAAATTTGCATCATTAACTCCCTCCACCACCATAAACCCTCACCACACAGAAAATAGTTACATACAGATAATGCAATAAACAAGTCTTTTCTTTTCTTCTCCTTCCCTTTCCTTTTGGTCTACTTGGTCTTTTTATACAAACTGTGCACATGGGTTGTTTCCTTTTTGTCCTCTTTGTGTAAACTTTTAAACTTTTACTTGTACAAACCAAAATGAAAAAACTAATAAATGAACAAATAAACATATAAAGCTTAGCATCAGACAATGGTGTCAACCAGAAATCAGAGATCATTACGCATTCGCTCAATATCTGTCATACACTGCAGACCTAGAGGACTATGGAATGTAATAGAATCGTATGCCATCATAATCTAACCAGGATTATCATCAGTGAATCACAGTACCAATTATAACCTGCTAAAACAGAAAATAATGGTAAAGGAATAAGATAGCTTACATGGAACTCAGTGTTGGTCTTCCGCATAAGTGTATCCACATAGCTTCCTAATCCAGCAGCTGTTGGAAAAAATTCAGTCAGCCTTTCTTTTCCATTTCTTCAGGGTACCAATATAAGATGTATTATCATGTATTCTAAATTTTCCAACATGCTAAAGGGACAAGAGCAAAGATATATGGAAACAACTTGGTAAAGAATGAAAATAGGAAAAGATAATAGACAAATCAATATTAATATTTACAAAAATCACATAGAACATCCATAATAAAAACCAACCAGGCTCAATAGGACCAGTTGTCATTACTGTGGCTTTCTGGCCATTTGAAACAATGTCAGCTTGCAAGATTCGCCCAACATCTAAGGGTTCTGGAGCATAAATTGATTTGTTGGCACCTGATGGAGGAGAAAGTTGAATCTTAAGATAAAGAAAGGCACCGCAGAAATTTCAAAACATGAAATGATTTCTTGGCACCAAAGGAAATGAAAAAGCAAACTAATTAAGAAGATAAATCAAGTATGCCATGCATTTGATCAGAAAGTTAGCAGTAATATTGACTTTGCATCACTAAATAATGCTGACCATTACTCATATCAGGATATACGCTAGTGAATATCGCTTTTGCAACCATCTATGATAAAATGTCATATTTAACACATGTAACTCCTGATAACATGCAGTTATAAAATGTGAGACTAGGACATGCATGGCAACAGTTCAACCAAACATCAGTTCAAGGACATATCATTTGTCTATCTCTCCAAGCCAATCAAACCTGTTCAATCCATTCTTTGGTAGAATATAACTATATTCTAGTCCAAATTGATGGTTCTGCTTTATAACAACTAGAACGCACTGGACAGAGAACATCACCTTTTTTCCCCTAGTCTCTGCCCTATCTGGAAATCAAAACTGCATTATTCACAGGATCTAACTGAATGGACCTCTTATCTTGGATTTTATTCCAACCATTAATGTTCTTTTCTTTATTTTTTATGACTTAATTGCAGGTTCCCAATTTGAGATATACAAATTTTCAGATCCATTTTATCCAAGTTTTAGGTTGTGCATTTCTGTCAAAGAAGAATTGCCAGGTTTTCATGAAATGTTGAGATTTGGAATTAGGATTTTGGGTCTAAATAACCTCAGTGGGAATCAATAATTTTAAGTTAAGACTTCTAGTTATCAATAACCATGATTAATTGGATTCATTGCCATGATTTACTAATTGCTGCATGCATACCAATATGACTAGTTAGGGCGATCAAGCGGGAGCGCTAATGTTACCTTTGACTCTGCTGTCTCCACCTATGCTTGCTCTGATGCAGGCAAGAGGCAGTTTACCGAGATATCAGAAAGGGGCACCAACTCTTTTTATATGAAAAAAAAATCTTTGGAAACGCTGATAACGAGTAACATTTTTTTTGGCATTTATCTTTCTATTTCTATATAGGGTAGGAATGCTTCGGTCTAAGTAGAAGGAAAAGTAGGGGCCAGATGGATGGCAATGCGGATATGAATTACCGGTAGTCCATGTCTTCTAGCTGAGAAGACAGATATATTTCCTTTTTCAGATAGCAAGGAAGTTTTGGGGAAAGAAAGAGCAATAAGCCCCACAAAAATCACTTAGAAGTGTGTATATGTGTGTGTGTGTGTGCATGTGCGTGTATACATAGTAGCGTGTGTGTATGTGAAATCAATTGTATTTAAAATAATTATTATGTAAACAAGCAGGAGAAACCTCAATAGGCTGAACACATAATCTAAAGGGGTTTTCAAACACATGAATGCAATACTCACACTGTAGCAACAAATGGAGGGCTAAACAAATAAAAACTCAATTGATTCAATGAGCAAAGGCCCTCCACTGCAGCATCTTGTTCAACGAGAACCAAATACTGTGGGAGAACATAGATTATTCACACATGTACCAGGCCAATTTTGTGAATCTGAAGGGAGGATATTGTGTTAATGTGGACTTATGAGGGGAAATGGACAAAAATAGAAAATATCAAAATGAGAATAATAGTCACATAATGTTATCAAACACAATAACCATCACCCAGCAGTTAGCACTCCCAACAAACAAGACCATTTATCATATTGACTAGATCATGATATATGGATTCCTAGGATTAATTCCGGTTAAACTTCTTGGTGGCAGCAAGTTTAAAAAAGAAAAAGATGGTCTTTTTTCATGCCACATAAGGCAAACACTCAAAATTGTTATATTGTATAGACATTGTTAGGATTTTTTATCGTATCAACTTGATCTATAATATTGGCTCATTACTTAATAACTTAAATTTTTGGATCAAACTGATAGCTTAATATGGTACAAAAATCTTGAATTTTAGGGGACATCAATAGTTTAACCTTATCAATGATTGATGTTCCCCCATTTATCGAGTCTAAGTGCAAGCCAACAGAAGATTGCCTTTGAGCCCCTTAGGCCTTAGCCCAAGTAAGCTAGATATATGATTGATTCATTACTAACAGATTCTAATGATCTTTTCTGCAACCTCATGAATTACAAATTCACTAAAATACCTATGCCTTAGTTCATTGTCTTAAGCCAGTCTCTCACCTGAACATTCACAGCAAAGTCATTCACATGAATAAACTCATGTTGGATCATCTTTAAAGCGCATTGTTGTAGAATAAAAAACAATATACCTAAATCCTACTTGTTCTCCCCAATGGTTCGTGAAAGGCCAAGGTTTGTAAACACTGAAGCGCTTATCTTTTTTCTGTTTTGTCAACCTAAGCGTGATCAGTTGGTTTTTGTTAGGTGGCTTTTGTTGTGGTTTGAGGCTCTATCGGGGCTGAGGATCCACTTAAGCAAAAGTGAGTTGTTGCATGTGGGGAGGGTTGAAAATGTTGATGTGTTGGCGATTGAGTTGGGCTGCAAGGTTGGGACCTTCCCTTCTTCTTATCTAGGTCTCCCTTTGGGGGCTCCACATAATTCGGTGGGGGTTTGGGATACCATAGAAGAGAGATTCCGAAAGAGGTTGGCTTGGTGGAAGAATCAATACATTTCAAAGGGAGGTAGACTAACTCTAATCAGGAGTACCCTGTCACGTATGCCAATTTATTTTGTCTTTGTTCCACATGCCTAGACTGATGAGATTGAGGTTGGAAAAGATTCAGAGGGACATTCTCTGGGGCAGGGGAGCCCTAGAGAAAAAACTCCATTTGGTCAATTGGTTGACTATTTGCCCATATAAGAAGAATGGGGGTCTTGGGGTGAAGAGTTTGCATACCCTAAATAGAGCACTTCTATGCAAGGGGGTTTGGAAGTATGCTAATGAGAGGGATTCTCTCTGGAGAAATGTTATCCACTGGAACTATGGGGAATTTATAGGAGGATGGCATACTCGTGAGGTTAGATCTGGGTACGGGACGGCTTGTGGAAGGACATCAATAAGGAGTGAGTGTCTTTGATTCCTAATGCAGTGTTCTTTATCGGGAATTGCAGAACGATTCATTTTTGGTTGGATTCCTAGAATGGGGAGGCACCTTTGAGTTTGACCTTCCCCTCTTTGTATTCCATGGCTGCTCAAAAGGAGATGATGGTAGCAGATGTCTAGGAGGAGAGGGGGTGGTCCCCTAGCTTTACAAGGGAGTTTAATGATTGGGAGTTAGAGGAAGTAGAAAGGTTCTTCAATTTCCTTGGTGGTAAAAAAGTTCTCCCTGGGATGGATGATAGGCTTTCTATGATAGAGAGGCTAGGATGGAGAAGTCGCACTGTGAAGTTTATGTGACACAAGCTTCTGAAAGTCTCAGTGATGCTACTTTCCCTCTCAAATCCCATTTAGGTCTTTATTACATAAAGATTTGGTTTTGTGGGAGCTATTGGGAAAAGATTTTGACAGGATTAGCTCCAAAAGAAGGGAAGCGCAAGCTAATGGAGTGCTTCTATCACGAGGAAAATGAAGAGACGGTTGACCATCTTTTGGTTCATTGCCCAAAGACTAGGATGCTTTGGGATCTTTTGCTAGCCATTGTGGGTGTTAACTGGGCCTTCCCTTACTCAAATAAAGAGGCCCTTCTTTCTTGGCATGGTTTGTTTGTAGGCAAAAGACGAAAAAGAGGGTGGGTGGCTACCCCCCTTTGCTTATGTTGGACGGTCTAGTGTGTGAGAAATAAAATTGCGTTTGGTGATGAGGCCCCTTCATTGCCTAGGATTAAATCCTCTTTTCTTTGCAATCTATGGTCTTGGGCAAACGTGTACACGGAAAATAGGACAAATTCTTTGTTAGATTTCTTATCCTGGTTGGGTTATAAATGATACAAGGTTGTTTTTGCTTCCTCTGGAGGGTTTAGATGATTTTTAGGAGACTTTGTTTAGGTGGTTTTTTTTTGGTTGGGTAATGGGTTGTTCTCTTTGCCTTTCTCTTTTTGTTTTTTTGGCGTTGCCTTATGGTTCCTCTTTGTATACTCCCTGTGTACACTTAGGCTGCCTTGAGGCGCCTTTATGGTTCTAATATATCTCTCTTTTTACCCATTAAAAAAAAAAAATATATATATATATATATATATATATATATATATATATATATATATATATATATATATATATATATATATTTCCTGAGCGTATGTGTGTCATATACATAAGGAGGGTGGGATGTTTTTTTGGACATCCTGTTTGTCTTTTGTGCAGTCTTGAATTGTTCAGTGTGCTATTTTAGTGCCTCTTCATAATATACTATCATTTTCTTTATCAAGTACACACACACATATAAGGAGGTTGGGAAGTTTAAACACCAAACCACAATCCTGAACGACTTTCCTATTTGTTAATTTCAATACAAACATAGAGTGAAACATAAAAGGGACACCATGCATGATGCACCACATATTTAGTTGTGCAGACAATTAAAACCTCCTGCAACTGATAAAAAGACATTGTAAGGATAAACATGTCAAACAATGGAATATGAATAAGAATTTACTTTATGATATGTATTGAATATCCTCTGATTCTCAACATGTATAAACTGAATCAGCTTTATAAAATTTACTTTATGATATAAATAAACTGAATCGCTAAAATTTATCTAAATTAAGTACAGTAACAAAGTTATAGAAGATTAGCTGAGGCAAATACCTGAAATAGGCTCATTTTTGCTACTTTCAGATAATACACGATACCACTGAATTGAACATTTCAGAAGCTCTGGAGCCTTATCATAGCAAGGTTTGATTTGTAAATATGAACCTAAAGTCTCAGAACCATTTAGTTCGTATAGACGTGATGGATTCTCTTCAGCCCTCTTGCTAATTTCCAGCTGGAAAAGATGACCAAAATAAGACAGTGCAAGAAATTCCCAACTTGAAGAGTGTATCTAACAAGAATTCTTGAGCAGAATAGCATAAATGCTTGATCCACTCATTGTATCTCTTCATCATACCAACCCAAAGAACTATAAACCAAACTTCTATGTAGACATAGGAGGGTAAATTTAGATGCATGAAGATAAGGAATATAGAAATAACAAATTTAAGATTATAAAATATAATATCCAGCTATCTTAAGCATAATTTATTCACTCCAACTTAACTGTAACCAAAAGCAGAAGTTACACGACTGAGGAATCACCAAAAATTGCAAGATAAGAAAGTAAGATGGGTCATGCAAATTGAGAAAATAAGCCATTAAAGAATTGAAAAGAAAAAGTCGAGATAAATTTGCAATGTACCTCTTTCTGAAGCTTAACTGAAAATAAAGACTTCTCTCTAATTTGAATTCTTAGTGCTCGAAGTTCATGTTCCATGTCCATCACCTATAGATGCCATATTTTTTATGATTAGTGAAAAAATATTTCATTGGAACTAAGAACCTCTTTCTGATAAGAAGTATGGTGTAATAAAGCAATAACTAGGAGTGAATATTAAACAAGAAAGCGTTCAATAAAAGAAATTTAATTCAAGCAATAGAATGCCCAAGAGGCACTTAGTACCATGTATCATTATTAGCTATGTTAGGCATTGGAAAAATGAAAATTATGCCCAGATGATTATCAAAGATATGGAACAATAATATAGCATGAAAAATAAATGGAAAACCAAGAAGCACTAATCCAACAACTGTTCTCCTAATTGCAAAATCATTAGCAAAACTGCTTTATCCATAAACTTATAATTGTGATTCAAGTGGAAATTTCTTCCCAAGAAATAACCCCTTCCACTTCTTACTATGCAATAATAAAAAAATTGTTAAGTGAAAATTGCAACGCAAAGTAGGATGCATATCTGAAAATTATAAAAACCACAACTGTGGCCTAAGCTATTAAGAACTAGCCACTGACAGAAAGCTTTTTCCAAAAAGAAAGTAATCAAACTAGAATGTGTGTTTGGAAACAAAGGATGTAGACCCTTGACTATATATTGTATGAAAGTATTAGTTGTTTTGTGGCACAGGTGATACAGACAAAAGACACAATTAACCCAAGTGTCCAATTAACAGAATATGTAAACATGAAAATCACATAAAGTTGGCCCCAAAAAGAAATTTATGGACTTAATGTTAACACACCTTGCCAGGCTGATGCATCCTTCTGATTTTTCTAGCCTCTTGAACCTCGTCCGTTAGTCCCTCCACATCCTAATAATTTGGAACATCAAGTAAAACATGATAAGTACAGCCAATTTTGAAAAGTTAAGCTTTACCAAATAAAATGTAAGACCTCATATTTGTTGTGCATGACCATACTCCCTGTAACTGGTATAGACAAAATAATGAAATAACATGTAATCAAAACAATACACCAGTAAGATGCATTGCATGTATCGGACATGTACCATTAGAGAAATACTTAAATGTATTTCAAACACTTAAGAGTAGCATCGATAGTCTTTGGACACAGCAGCTAGGGCATTGGAATTCTAACTAGTCAATGGAGGTAGAGGTCTCAAGAAAGGTCATACGCCAAGGACACATTTTGAATTACAAAGTGAATGGATCACAGCAATCATCTTGTTTTAGATGTCTCCTTGTATTTTACTGATCACGGTGTTGCAGACATCTAAACTATCTTTTTTTTTAACGGTAAAAAGCAGTATAGTGATCAAAAAAAGAACCAAAGGCTGCCAAAAAGTATACTAGAAGTATACTTAAGAGGAGACAAATAGAGTACAAAGGGGAGAAAAGAAACAACAACGAAGAACCCATCAGCCCTTACATAAACCCAACTATCTCACCTATACCCCAACTAAACTATCTTAAGCCCCATTATCCATAAATCCATACTACTTAGTGGGCCATGTCCAAGCTATTCCCTTCCCACAATTACTACGCATGCCAAAATGCCACATAAATGCATGTAATATCTGTGTTTTAACATATGACTACTGCTTGATTCCATAAATAAATAAAAGGATCAAATAACTCAAACGAACAAACATGATGGATCAAACAACTGTTAAACCTGCTTTTCAGAAGATTGCGAGTTCTTTTCTTGTTCCTCAAGGGCCTCGCCAAATCTCTGCACAACTGCTCTAGCACTCTCAATTTCAGCACAAGCAAAAGATCTTTCTTGGTTAACCAACTTTTTGGCATCTTCTGAAGCCTGTAGATGATCAGGACAAATTTAAAATAATGAACTTTTTTTTTCTTTATTTGATAGGCCTATATATATATATATATATATATATATATATATATATATATATATATAGATAAGGTGTTATAGTATGTATTATATGTTAACATATTGGTTATAGTATGTATCATACATTAACATATTGGTTTGTATCTTATTAGGATACTTTACTTATAGGGTTGTAACCATTTTGGTAGAATAGATCATCTTACCTAATGTATAGCCTAACCTTCTAGTATATATATGTATGATGACTCAATGAAAAAAGATACAAGGAACAGAACATCAACTCTCCTTCTCTTAGTTTCTACCTTAGGTATCGAGCACAGGCTGCAGATTGGGAGAGTTTTACTGCTTCTTTTAGACGAGTTTTCGGAGTGCACAAGAGAGCTATGGGGTGTTTTTTTTAAACACCCATTTCGAAAGTAGGATCCTCCTTAGTCTTTGAGGCTTTTCTTGGTCGCGACAAACTGCCCGAGAAAAATCCAGCCCCCAGGCTCCACACGCCGTTCTTCGGGCGGACCATACGCGCCACCCCTTGTGGAATTTGTTCAGGCTGGCCTCCTCCTCACGGGTGCCATCCGGCGACAACAAAACCTCTAGTCTACTTGGTTTCTCTGTTTGGTACCCGGATTTGTTGTTTTTGGTGATTTTTGTGTCCGACAACCCACTGTGCCTATGGTTTCTATGATATTATTTTGAATCTCTGCCTTCTGAAGGTACTTTCTAGCCCTAATCTACTTTCCTTGGCTTCCTAACAAGTGAGTCAACAAATAAGAAGCCTGTTTCGACGCCTGAAGTGGTCCCGATCCAAGATTACGAAGGACAAACTAACTGGTCTCAATTACTTGGATCGGAGTAAAAGCAGTTCGCCTACTAGAGGAGTCTTGATGTGCTTGATCACGCAGGACCTCTGTTGATGATTCGAAGGACCAATGGTTGGAGGTGACGCTCGTCTCTTTCTCCAAATCCGTAATTCCATTGATGGTAATATACTTACTCTCATTAATCATTGTGAGTTTGTTAAGGAGCTAATGGATTATTTGGAGATTTAATGTATGCAGAAAAGTATTTCTCTCATCTTCGATGTGTGTTGAGCCTTTTATCGCTTTGAAACAAGATCGGTCGCTTATGAAATTTTTTATGGACTATAAAAAGACATATGAGGAACTGAATGTGCTCTTACCCTTTAGTCCATATGTTAAGGTCCAGCAAGATCAGCGGGAAAAGATGACAGTGATGGGTTTCCTAGCCGCCCTCCCTTCTGAGTATGATTCTGGTAAGACGCAGATTCTGTCCAGTCCTGAAGTTTCTTCTTTTCAAGAAACATTCAGTTGAATACTCCGCACATAAATATCCCCGCCTGCTCTACCATCTACTCAGATGAGCAGTGCTCTTGTTGGATGAAACGGTGGTGAGTCAGGAAAGCCACAATATAGACATAGTGGCCCAGGAGGTAACACTAGAGGGCCTAGTTCTAAAGGGGTTGTGTGTTATTACCGTCGTAAGCTTGGACATGTGATACAAGACTGTAAAAAATTGCAGAACCGGAATCAGAGATTTCCGTCTGCCCATATAGCCTCCTCTACTGAGGCATTTGATCAGTCAATCTAATTCTCCGCAGACGAACTCGCCAGGTTCCACCTGTACCAAAAATCATTGTAGTCTCCATCTACTCCGGTTACAACTATTGCTAAATCAAGTAACCCAAATACATGTCAAGTCTCTTCTTCGTCCTCCTAATAGGTCATTGATTCTGGAGCCACAAATCACATGACAGAAGTAATTCTAGTCTATTTTCTACCTTTCAATCACAATCTTCACCTTCCATTGTCACTTTGGCAGATAGGTCACAGTCCTGTGTTCTTGGTTCAGGCACCATTTTTCCCACTCCTTTTATTCCCCTATCATTTGTCTTGAGTTTACCTAATTTTTCTTTTAATTTAGTATCTGTGAGCAAACTAACTCGAGCTCTTCAATCTTGTGTCTCATTCTTTCTGAGATTATTGTCTCTTTGAGATCTTATGAGCAGTTATTGGTAGGGCGTAGTGCAGGGAGTCTCTACATTCTTGATCCTGCAGTACCGAGACCTATTGCCTATTTCGGGGTTACTACACCATTTGAGACTCATTGCAGATTTGGTTGCCCCTCTCTTCCACTATTAAAGAAATTTCCCCAGTTTTCGAGCTTGTCGTCCTTAGATTGTATGAATCACATCGATTTAAGAAACATCATGCGTCTTAGTTGCAAATAAAGTCGATAAAGCAGTGGCAAGTCTTGGCACGAGTTAGTCTATTCGGATGTGTGGGGTCCATGTCCATTTGTATCCCTAACTGGGTTTCATTATTTTGTTACGTTTGTTGATGATTATTCACGAACAACTTGGTTATATTTAATAAAAAACCGCTCGGAGTTATTTTCTCACTTTCATGCCTTTTGTGCTGAAATTAAGACTCGGTTTCATACTTCTATTCAAAATCTGAGAAGTGATAATGTCAAAGAATATCTATCTGAATAATTTCAGTCATTCATACTTCAGAATGGCATCTTTCATTAGACATCTAGTGTTGATACTCCTTCCCATAATAAAGTTGCTGAAAGAAAAAATAGACACCTTCTTGAAACCTCTCGGGCTCTATTATTTCAAATGCGCGTGCCCAAGCATTTCTGAGCCGATGATGTTACGACTACCTGTTTTTTAATTAATCGGATGTCTTCATCTGTCTTGGATTGGGCCACTCCATTTCAAACCATCTTTCCCCATAAATCTTTGTTTCCCATTGAGCCTCGAGTATTTGGGTGTAATTGTTTTGTTCAGGATGTTCGTCTGCATGTGTCTAAACTCGTGCTAAGTCGTTGAGTGTCAACTATCTTCGTAGTTCTCTTGAGTTCGGAAGGGAGTATAGGTGTCTAGTCTTCGGTACATGGTTTACGCTAATGTCACCTTTCTTGAGGAATACTCCTTTTCTCAGGCTACGATCCAGCCCACGGAAGGTGACGAGTTGTTGCTCGTTTATATCTTGCCTGTGACTCCACCTACGCCCTGTATTCCACCTCAGCCGAAGCCTCCCATCCACTCAGGTCTATGCCGGTGCCTTTCTACACCCCGGTCTCGAGCCTCTGCGAGCTACTTAGACGCCGGATCAATTCTTCGTGATGGCCTTCCTATTGCTCTTCGTAAAGGTAAACAGTGGTGTACTCATCCAATCTCATCCTTTTGATCCAGTTCTGCTAATGTCATCCCATTCTTGTTCATTAATTGCATCCTTGGACTCTATTTCATTGCTTACCAAGGTTTCTGAAGCCTTAGCTCATCCTAGTTGGCGTGGTGCTATAATCGAAGAACGGCGATAATGATACCCAGGACTTGGTGTTCACATACCAGGAAGAAGATGTCGTTAGTTGTTGATAAGGTGTTTCTGAGTGAAAGGTTAATCTCGATGGATCCATTGCTAGGCTAAAGGCCTGTTTTGTTGCTAAAGGGTTTGCCTAGACTTGTAGGTGGATTATTACGATACATTTCCCCGATTACCCAAGCTAACGCCTCTATTCAACTATTTATATCTACCTTTACTCTCATGGTTGGGACCTCGTGACTTGATATTAAGAATGTCTTTCTTCTATGGGGATCTGAGAAGGTTTATATGGGCCAACCTCCGGGGTTTGTTGTACTTTCGAGGGGATTAATGAGGATTTGGCGTCTAAAAATCATTATAAACAAAAACAAAGTCTGGGTGTGGTTTGGCAAGTTCGGTGAAGTGATTAAATTTGGCGTGAGAAGAGCAAATCGTCTACATATGTCTTTTATAGACTCTCAGCCAGTATCGTATGTTGGTTGTGTGTCTTGATGATATTAACATCATTCTTGGGGATGATATGGCGGGTATATCTTCTTTCGAGTCCTTTCTTAAGTATTCAATTTACTTGAGACTTAGGCATGCTAAAATACTTCTTAGGTGTTAAGGTTATGAGCAAGGAACAAAATTTCGGTTTTTCGGCCGAAATATTGGTTATCGGCGGGCCTCGAAACGATATTGCCAACCAATAGTCGGTTGGCCAAAAAATCGAAGAAATATCGAAAAAATTGCTGAATGATCGGAAATTCCCGATATTTCGACGAAATTTAGAGACTTTATCTCACGCGAGTATGTGCTGGATTTTTTGAAAAAATATCGGTAAAATATCAGTAAATATAGGAGATATATCGGTAAATATCGGTAAAATATCGGTAAATATCGGTTTTTTTACTTAAATCAAATCCAACGGTTATAATTAAATCACAATGGTTTTTGACAATCCAATGACTATTTTGACTCCAAAAAATTCTATAAATACCCTTAAAATCATACAATTTTAAACTCATCCATACACATCCAAGCTCTATAAATTTATTTTTTTCTTTGTGATTTATCTCAATATTTTGAAGATCTTTTTATGAATATTGTCTTCATCAAGATGGGATCCCTTCACCAAATAATGTAATGGAGTCACATCGGTCTTCATTTTGGTTTTAAATCACTATTGTAATGTAATTTCTCAACAAATTATAATGAATATTGTTTTCAATAAGTGTATATTTACTTATTTATGTCTTTTTATAGTTTAGCAAGTATTTCCATGAATTTGAAACTATTTTTGTTAATTTTCTTTCTGCAAATATTTTGTTAAAATATGGAGTATTTGCAATATTTCCGATATGTCAGTAAAATCTAAATACAGATATATCAGTAATTCTTAGATATTTTGTTCCTTGGTTATGAAGAGCAAGTAGAGATCTTCTTATCAGAAATATGTGTTGGATCTGATATGCGAAGCGGGAAAATTGGCGTAGTAAATGCCCGATCCTATGGCCCAAAGCACACATCTTACTAGAAAATGTGAACTTTTGAAGACCTTGAGAGATATAGAAGGCTGGTTGGGAAGCTGAACTACCTCATAGTAACACGCCCTGATATTGCATACTTTGTTAGTGTTGTAAGTCAATACATATCTTCTCTAACAGTTAATCATTGGGTAGTTGTACAACAGATTCTATGTTACTTGAAAGGAGCCCCGGGACGTGGTATTTTATATGTAATCATGGGCATGATAGACTTGAGTGTTTCACGGATGCAGATTAGCGGGGATCTGGGAAGGCAGAGAAGGTCACTTAGTTCTTGTGTGTTTGTTAAGAGAATCTAGTTTCATGGAAGAGTAAGAAACAGAGCGTTGTCTGTCGATTTAATGCAAAATTTGAAGGTATAAAAACAGTAGCGCCCGGTCACGCATACGAGATTATGTCGGCTCCATCAACTTTTGGTAGTCGATTATTAAAACCTTAGTTCCGGCCAAAACTCTAATTATGACAACCAAAATTTGCCCTTCATGTGCTTGCAAATCTTGTTTTCCATGAACAAACTAAACACATAGAGATAGATTGTCATTTCATCTATGAGAAAATACAACTCGATTTTATTTCTACAAGATACGTGAAGACTGGAGAACAATTAAGTGATATCTTCACAAAGAACCACAAGTGGAACGGGTTAGTTGCACATGTAACAGGTTGGCGTGATGCGTGATCTCCGACTTGAGGGAGTGTTATAGTATGTATTATAAAGTTTAACAAATTGGTTATAACTGTATCATACACATTAACATATTGATTTGTATCTTATTAGGATACTTTAGTTTATAGGAGTTTGTAACCATTTAGGTAGAATAGATCATCTTACTGTGTGTGCTTTAATATTCTTGTATCTTATATGTATGATGACTCAATGAAAAAATATACAAGGAATTCATTCCTCCAACTCTCCTTCTCTTAGTTTCTACAATAAGCAATAATATTTGATAGTCAAAAATAATATTTTTTATAATAATATAATATAGGTCAAAAAAAAAAAAAAACAAGGAAAGCTCCAAAGGGCATACAAGTGCGTCCATTAAAAAGGTTTTGGGTGAAGAAATTCAAGCATGAGTTTCTAGGCCTTATACAACAAGCTGGACGTTTAATAAACCTGAAGCCTGTAATATAGTTGTTCTTTGTATCAATAGCAGAAAACGTACATTTGTCAAAGCTTGAATAGTAAACATAAAACAGACTAAATTTTGAGATGTGTATTATTACTTCACAGCATGGAGCTGCCTTCATAGCCAAAGACCAAGCAGAACAATAATTATGTCATGCATATTCACAAACATCAAGAATATCACGGAACAGAAAATTCTTAACATCACAAGGTATCTCCACCACCACCATCATTCCCTGTGTAAGTATCTTAATCAAAGCTATTCATCCTCATTGTTGTTAATTTTAAGAGAATGATATAACCTTAGGCCCAAATCCTTGCAGAATTAGTTTTTAGTACAATTGTTACTTAACATGATGTCTTGAGTTTGAGTCCTTCCCTCATCAATTTTCCACATGAGACCCTCCAAACCATGCACAGCAACAAAAACCAGAGAATGAATTTCAATATTGATATCTTTGATATGATACTAACATAAGTAAAGGATAATTGGGAGGGATTAAAGGAACTATGGAGATGATCTTGGGGATATCAAAATTTGAGACTAATCTCTTTTAGACCTCTACAGCATTATTATGAATGTAAAGAACATGATTATTAAATAAAAGATTATTACCCAGAAAAATCAATTACTTTACCACTATGGTGAAACAGAGTTTTGAAATTAGTGAACCTATCTTGAAAGAACAACTAAATGAAAAAATAAAATAAAATAAAAACCAGCATTGGGGTATAAATCATGGCCCAAGCATGATGCACCCAAAAGAATCCAACTTGGCCACACTAAATATTCAAACCAGCCTGTTCTTATTTTTATTTTTTAAAATTTTAAAGAAACAAAAAGGAATTTCTGGTAAAATGCTTATCATATATCAGATTGATTTGGAGAAGATTTGGGTTCAATCATTGACAATGAAATCTATAATTAACTAATAAAAATAGTTCGATCATTGACTCTTTTTTTTTTTTTGAAACTGTTCGATCATTGACTCTGAATGATACGATTAGCTAATAACAATAAAAATATAAAAATAATTAATTGTCATACACTTAGTACTCTGCTGTCACCATTTATTTAATTAATTGTCCAAACCCATCAAACAAAAAGGATTCAATTTCCAAAATGGCACAGTGGAAATTGAATCTAGAGGAAGGGTGGTCTGGGCATCAGAAACCTTGATCTGTTAAATAGAGCTCTTCTGGGTAAGTGGGTTTGAAGATACACAATGGAGAAGGATTCAATTTGGAAGCATTGCATCAGCATTAAGTATTGCACAGACATCAAAGGCTGGTTCTCCCTTGATCCTAGAGGAAGCTATGGGGTTGGTCTCTGGAAAGCTATAGCGAAAGAAACTTCTCAGCTGAAGCAAGACTATGAGCTAGTTCTTGGGGATGGCAAGAGAATTAGATTCTGGGAGGACAATTGATGTGGGGGGCAACCTTTGTGTAAAGCCTTTTCAGGTCTTTATAGGTTTGCAAGATCTAGAGGGGCAATGGTTGTAGATCTGTGGGTGGATACAGGAGATTCTGATGCTTGGGACCCAAAGTTTGAGAGGTTATTCAATGACTGGGAGCTGGAGGCAGTACAAGCGTTTTTAGGCGTTTTAAATAACTGTGTTATTCGTCCTCAAACTAAGGATAAAATAGTCTGGAAGGGCAATGCCTCTAGGGTTTTTACAGTAAAAGATTATTTTAACTTACTGGAAGGTGCATATTCTGATCCAGTCAATATCATCTAGAATCCTCACATCCCTTCAAAATTTGGTTTTTTTGCTTGGGAGGCTTGGTGGGGAAAAGTCTTAACCACTACTCAATTGAGGAAAAGAGGCTTTCACTTAGCAAGCAAGTGCCCATTCTGTGGAATGAAGGAAGAAGAGCTGGAGCATATTCCAATCCATTGTCCCTCAATATGGGGGCAGTGGACTGACCTTCTTTCAGCCTTTGGGGCAAGTTGGGTTTGTCCCCTTTAGGTCAAAGATTTCCTTCTCGGTTGGATGCATTTCCCGATTAGGAAAAAAGCAAAAGTTCTGTGGAGGGCAGCCCCCTTAATCTTCTTTTGGGCCATTTGGAAAGAAAGAAACAGAGTTATTTTTGAAGACGCTACTTTCTCGACCCTCAGACTAAAGCTCACAATTATCCGCTCCCTATTTACTTGGGTTGGTTGCGTTCCAAATGCGGATATTTATTTTGTTAGGCTTCTTTTGTACAAGTTCTATGGCTATGCCTAGGAGATCCTTTTTTCTGTTTTTGGGGGCTGGTTTGTTGTTCTCTCCTCTCCCCCCCACCCCCTTCTTTGGCCTTCTGGGATTTTTGTATACTACCTGTATATGTTTACTCTAATGAAGGGTTTTCCTCTTTTGCCTATCAAAAAAAAAAAATTCCAAAATGGCACAGAGTTAGCCATTTCCCTTCTGCTGTGAAACCCTTTCCTTACTGCCTTACATGAGAGAGCTAATTTTCCTAAAAGAGCCTCCTTTGGGCAACACATGGCACACTAACATGGGGAAATAAACACATTAGTAAGGTTCACAAGGCTCTAATACCATGTAGGGCAACCAATTTTCCTAAAAGCTTAGACAATTAAGATTTAGACCCACAATGTATATCATCCTCTCCAATAACTCCAAACACTTTTTTATTTTTTGTCTCCATCTATGAGATAAAAAATGATAAATCAGAATACTGAGATTCTGAAGTTTGGGTTTATATCTTTCAAATTATCAAGATTCAACATTTCCTGTGGCCAAAAAAACCATTTAACTTCAGAAATATGGATAATTTTCTATTATAAACCAATTATTATATAAAGATATATTTTGAATAATTGTATAGAAGTTAAGATAGGTAAGTCAAAGTTATATATTTGTTAAGTATCATGCACAGTTATACAACGATAAATTTTCATACAAGCGCATGACTATGCCACATTAATGACCTACTCTTTCAAGATTTTATGTATCAACATATCAATGTTCTGTCCATGACGCAAAGCACAACAGGAGGAAGCAACCTTAAAAAATTAATTAATTAAATCAACCAGATAATCTACATGTAAATTGGAAATTTCATTGCATGACCTGCTTGAGAAAGTTCGCTAGCTTTTTCACTTCAAACTTCTCTTGAATCAACTCTCCTTCTCTTTGAGTTAATTTAACCGCCAAAGCTTCTACCTGCAAGGAGCAAGTATAACCGGAGAAAATTGTCAGAGGAAATAGATAGCATAGGCAAATTGATAAAGAAATTATTTATTTATTCTTCCAAATTACTAAAGATGAACATTTCTTGTTGAGAAAAATATATATGTTATGTAAGCAGTGCAAAATCTACAGATCAAAAGGGGAAACTCACAGGAATAAATTCCAAAACTATCTCAATCACTATATACTCAAATTAACACTTCCAATAGTGCATGTGTTTAATTTAGACTTCAACCCAAAGATCTATTGGCTTTGCTTTGATGGTAACTTGAAAAATATAATTACATGAAATGCTCAAACCTTATATTACTACTGGAAAGAGGCAGCCTTTACAATCAACTATTTTTTCTTCCTTTTCAAAAAGAAATGCATCAGAGTAAACAATGGGAATACAGAAGCTGACGAATAGCAAAGAAATATAAAAGAGAATCTTCACAATCAACTATGTTGCATGGAAACTTTAAAAATGAATGAAGACTGTGAACAGGTATCAAAAAGTGGCCACAGGTACAAATATGGTAAGTATATTAAGAAAGAAATAGGAGATTCTTTGATTGTGACGAACTGGATAATCAAAAACTGAAAATTTTATTCCTAAACAATTTCTCAATGTGGGTTAGGGTGTGTATACAGGCAGAGATACTACACATATAGTTGACTTCAATAGATTTTTAAGGGTCTAGTTGAGGGAGGGAGTTTTTTTTTTTGTCCTCTCTTCTCTTTTTTTTGCTTGCCTCTATTTGTATACGACCTGTATGCTCTTATATGTTGGTGTTTATTCTTATCAAAATAATAATAATAATAAGAAGAAGAAGAAGAAGAAACATCCATTGTCACGACAGACCTAACAATCATGTCCAGAAAAGGAAAAAGTGAGGTTATCCCTAGTTCCTTGGAATTTACAAACATACCTGTTTAACCTATTGCAGAACCTCCAATCCTGGTGAAGTACCCATGTTAGAGATCTTTCATTCAGATCAGGATACTTCAATTATATTCCAGAAACCAAGGATTTCGAATTAGAGTCACTCAGAGAACAGCCACACCCAACACAAACACCCAAGTCCATGTAATATGGGAAATCAAGTTAAATATCCTAGTGTCATCCCTACTTCTCAGACAAAATTGACAATATGACATGTTATAGAATCCATTCAAAAGGACTTCGTAGCAAGAAGAGTTATAATTGTGACGCAAGTACACAAAGTAGTGTGACAAATGAGACATTCCAAGATCCTATCGTTCTTTTTTCATGAACACATGTAAGGTAATGCCAGTGGCATATTACTAGAAAAAGCAGGTAGCATATGCAACATGAGAACTAGATAATAATCACAGAAATTTATAGCAATCAGTAAAGAAATATATTTTCTAGCAGATGAAACAAGCAACAGAACTCCACCCTGTAGATGATAGCGAATTAATATTTACCACATTTCCTACAGGACAGAAATTTTGAAGGAAAAGAGCCCATAGTCAAAAATGAGACTTCACGCAATGATTAAAAAATTACAACCTCACTGTTATGATACCTATGGTACAAGGTAGAGCAAAACAACTTCACTAATATAAATATAAGCAAAACCAACCATAGAGATAGCTTTCTCCACATCCTCCTTGTTTCTACCAGCCAAACGACCTCTAATAGATTCTAGTGCATCTCTAAGTTTCTTCAAAAGAACATGTCCCTCCAAAGAAGCCACCTCGCGGAGTCTTGCCTGAATACCAAGAAGATGATTATTATTCCTTTTGCTCATTTATTTTCAATAGCAGTTATTAACTTCTCATATGAGGGTAAATATAATTGGACTGAGAAAAGAATGTGACAACGTTGGATGGCCTGTGGCTTAAAGAGAAAAGGCCCAAGGGGAGAGCTAAATGGAAAACTAAATGCATATACAACCCAACTAGTGGGTTATAATGCATCGATGAATTGAGCTGAGATGAGCATTTCTTGAAGTATATATGAATATGTGGAGGATGAAGTAGAACTATATTCATCAAAGTCATACAATTAAAAGCAACTTCAAAATCCAGAACGAAAAATATGAAAGTTAGAAACCTCATCATTCAACTTAGCAGCAGCAGACAAGTTCTTATCAAATTTACTGGCAAGGTCACGAACAGAGAGTCGCTTTTGTTGCTCTACCAACAGGGAAGTTTCTCGTGCAACAACCTCCTTCAGGGATGGAGCCTTAGGGTCTACCTTTGGCTCTTCCAATATCTGATTATCAGGTCCTAGTTTGTATTTGGGAAAATGGTTAGAGGCAAAACTCACATCAGCTGAAACTGAAAGAACTATCTCCTCCTGCATCTTGTCTCCAACTTCAGGACTTACCTTCGTCATTACTTCAGATTACACTCTGTTCATCAGAAGAAGAAAAAGTAGAAACTGTTACAAAGCACACCTTGTATAACAAAATTTTCTCAGCAGTGGATCTCAAAACACGCACACAGAAGCAAAACAAAAGAAAAACAAAAACTAGAACCAAAACAAGACACAGTTTGATGGTTCTAACTCTAGTAGCTCTCAAGATCTCAAATACCTTCTTTTGTATAAATTGAAGAGTAAAGAATCAAATTCTGTCCCCTAAAGCACTAACCAGGAAACAAACAACATTCAACTAATCCCAGTACATTCAACTAATTCCAGTACAGCCAAGTAAACCATAAGCAGCACAGTCATCGATCTAGAAAAAAGCTTCATAAAAGCTCAACTACAAGAAAAAAAATGGTTCCAAATCCATCTGAAATTGAAGTTTAATAGCATAAATTTTAGATCCAAAAAGCACTCACAACAAAAATGAGCCAGTCTGCATAAGTACAACCATCTAAAAAAATAAAATAAAATGAAGTTTTTAGTTAATTAAAAGTATACAAATGAACCACTACCAGATTAAAAAAATGCAATGCGATTGTTTGGTTACTGAGAATAGTTGGAAAAAAATAAAAAGTAACTATGAACTCTAAATCTTACAACCTTCCTAATTATAACTAATTCTACAATTTGGAATTTCTGAGGCCAGTTTCCCATTTTTCTTAAACAAAACAAAACATGGAAAAGAGAGAGAGAGAGAGAGAGAGAGAGAGAGAGACCATAAAACAGAAAACATAGGATTCAAAGTTCAATTCCCTTTCCTTTTCCCTCATTTTTCTCAGCAAACAAACAGAACAAAGAGGTAGTCTATATGCGCAAAACATATGATCTTACTACCCAATGAAGTGCTCAAACACCAATTTCTCCAACCATATTCCAACAATTCCTACACACACTCCCAACCTCCTCCAGCCACAGGGCCCACACCAAAACGCCCGTCAACCACACACCCATTTCTGAAGCTTCGACATCATCGAAAACAAAGACCAAAACAGAACACTGACATGCACACACATACTCATTGCACTTAAAAGAAACCCTAACAACGAAAACCAAGAAAACAAAACCAAAGAAGAAAAAAAACAGAAGGTACTCACCAACAAGAGAAGAAGAAAAAGAAAAATGCAAGTGAGAACTGAAACGGCACTTACAGATCATTAAACAGTGAGGATGAGAATGGCAAGAGATTCTTGGAGGAACAAAAAGGAAGGGGAGAAGGGGAGCATAGAAGAACAGAGCAGAAGGAGAAGACTGTAAAGAGAGAGCAGCTGGTTATGCTTTTGTAAAGAAAAAGACTTTGGCTCCTCTGCCCCCCTGACTTGTATGTCTGGCCCCCTCCGTATGCTTGAATATTTTTTCCTTTTATTTTGTTGAACGCATCATTATAGCCTCTGTAAAAAGAGAGCCGTTTAATAGTTAAAAGGGCCCCCTTTTTCCTTCACGCTCTGTCCCCACCCCTTTGTTTGGGTCCCCATCAACCCTGTCCACTCCATCCTCAGCAATAATATTAGTAAACTTTAACATCTATAAACATTAGGTAATTAAAGCACATAATTAAGATTTTAATAGATATAAAATAAAATAAAATTGGTAAGGAAATAAAAATAAAATAAATTTTTTAAAAAGTAATAATGGAATATGAAATTTATCTCTGTCTTAATTATTTCTGGAAATCTTATGAAAAAATATAAAAATATTCAATTTTTCCTTATTTGGGTTAACTATGGAAAAATCAAGGAAAACTTGATTTTTAAAAAATATATATTATTAGTTGTATATTTAAAAAACATATATTATTAGTGTCAAATATTGTTTATAATATTTTATAGAGGCCCCAAATATAAGATTTTATGGTTAGTGATCTCTCTTGGTACAAATTTCATTTTACCCTAAAGACTTAACTAAAGTGATAAAAAGATGAGATGGATTTACAAAGAATTTGTTTCAAATTCAAGAATATAGTACTACAATCGTATAATGCAAAGTAATAAATTTCACTTCATTTTCATTCTTGTTTTCCTCCCTTTTTTGTGGAAAGTAAACCGAAAATAATGCATTATTTTCTTTTATATTCTGTTGTCTTATCTTTTATATTGTCCAAACTAGGAAAGTAATTTTTCATAAAATATTGTTTCATTTTCTTAATATTTATTGGATAATCAAATATAGCCTAAAATATTCTTTATGGTAAACTAGAATGTTAAAAGCCTCATACATGTTGTCCAACTTAACTTTTTTTTTTAAAGTATGTTTTTGAACAATAACAAACAAAAAAAAAACCTTCTAGAAACCCTAATCATCTTTCCCTATTTCACTATTTCAATCCCTTTTTTCTTAATAGGGAGAGTGATTTTTTAAATGTCTTAGCGCAGTAATCATTCGTCGTTCTTATAATATCTATGTTTTAACTAGAAATTAAGTAGTTTAGCATATCCGTACGGATTTTTCGTTGTTTTGATGTTTGTCGTTAACGCATTAGGCATATTTTTGTCTACAATTTGTTTGTGATGGGTAGTTGTATTATTAGTGGGTTTTTGCGTTATTAGTTTAAATGTGTCGAGGATTCGATCGGTAGTGCATTAAGTATCAAATCTTGTTCGTTAGTATCTTGTATATACGAAATCTTGGGTGATCTAGCGTTTTTTTGTTATCGATTATGCCAGTCTTTGAGTCGATCGTTTTTCTTTATTAACGTAGATGTTACGCGTGAAGTCTTTTAAAAATTTTAACACTTTTGATTATATGTTTATATTGATTATACTGTTAACTCGAATCAATAAATTTATCTTGTTTAAACAAAGAAAAAAATTTATGTTTATGAGATAACATTATCTAAATTAAAGCTTTTACTTGCACAATATAAACCCATTTTTAGTTTTTGGAAATTATAATTTTACTTATTTTTATAAAAAGCTATAGATTAAATTAAATGGCTTAAGATTGACTCCACCAAACATACTCCATGGTCATTAATTAAACATAATTAAAATTGTCTAGCAAGCTACGCTAACTCTACCCACTTTCAACTAAGATGGGCCTTTTTCCTTTTCAAAAGGATTTTAGCAATTTTACAACTAGATACAAGGTTGTTTACCGGTTAAGTGATACATGGAGCAAATCAATCTTTTTCTTTAATGGGACATTACGTAGAAAAGCTAGATATTTTTTATGGCCCACAGAACTACTAAGTATAAAGTGGGTCCTAATTAATAACATGCATCTCCAGCTGCATGTTGATTGGGGAGAGACGGAGAGCTAAGAGGTCATTGTCATGCTTCTATAAATTCAACCATTTTGATTATCCAAATGTGGGGGGGTGGCGTTTTGGGGGAAATTTTATAGTGTGTTTCATGCAAAAAAAAATAAGGTTATAAATCATCAACGAATTATGAATATAATCTTAGTGGATTGAGGAAAATGAAGTTGGATGAATGGTGTGATGTCATATTCTCAAACGGTTGCAAGCAAGACATGGGGTGTTGGTGGGTAATCTTTGTCCCTGGGCATTTGAAAGAAAAATCGGTTATGATATGTTGTTGAAAAAGAGTTGTCCATGATTATTTTTCGGTTTATTGACCCAATTCGGTTCTGAAAAAAATTATTTCATGTCACATTTTATTTGCTTTCAAGGAAAAAGAAAAGAAAACTCATGGTTGGTTCATGTTCTTGAAAACTATTATAAAAAACGGTTTTTAAAAACATGCAAAACATCACAAATGTGTTATCTGAAAACAGAGATTTTGGAAATACATAGAAAACAAAAAATTGAACAATTGCTTACCAAACAAGCTTTTAGTATTTTGGAAATAAGGAGATTACAAAAACTGTTCTTGAAAATAAAAATAGGTTTGCTTGATTTTTGTTTTTTAAAACTATTATTGAAAATATAAAAAATATTACTTTAGTATTATTTAAAAATGTTTTTATTATTTAAATTTAATGGTTTTTATATTTTTCCTATTTTTCAGAATAAAAAACAAATGAAAACCAAAAGTGATTTTTTCCTGCTTTTCTCCATTATTTTTGTTTTCCATAATAAATAAGCCCCGAGCCCAAAATTTCCCTAACAGTAAGTGTACATTGAAAAAGCAAATGGGTAGACTCTTCATTTTGAGCTCCGTGACATGAATATAAACCAAGCAGTTGAAAATAAAAGAAAGAAAAAAACACGGCCAATTCCAAATAAGAAATGGTCTTTCTACACCAGAATCATCATCATTTCCACCCACACAACAATGTAAAAATAAATAAACAAATAAATAAAAAAGTAGCAACATGGCGCTAGAAAACTCCAAAAGGTACAAATGCAAAATTAAACTCTACAGTCTTCTTTCATTTTCACAGTTAAAGCTTTTTGGCAGCAGGCTCCACCCCCACAGTAGAAATCAGTTGTTAGACCACCAAACCAAAGGCATATATCCATCCATCCATGCCTTCACAATCACTTGTTCAATGTTTTGATTAATCATCAAAGCAAGGAATAATTATGATTTGTAGTTGGACGGACATTCCACAGCCACCTTCTCCTCGATGCCTTTTACTCTTTCCATATTAGTATATACTATATACCCACCACCTAATCACTTTTTCCTTTTTTTATTTTTTTATTTTATTTTAAAAGGGCCGAATCCGAAACGCCGCGATTGAAGGGCGGTCCCGTGAGCTGAGATGAGAAAAATATGTTGGGTGGTGGGAGCGCGTGGATTGTTGTTATATTAGATGTAACGGCTAATTGACAAATTGACAATCAAGCTATCTGCTTTTACCATTTTTTTTAATCTTACGTGGGTAGGGGGGGAGTCTTCTGGTAGGTAGCATTTGGATAACTTATAGTCCCTGATCATTTAATTTATTGTGACCTCATCCCCATGATTAAAGCTAACCCCCCTTTCAAGATTGGCCTTTTAAAAAATATATATATTTACACAATATTTTCAAATATAGAAAACAAGTTAAGGAGAGTGATTGGGCATGTTTAGTTCATATTTTTTAAAATTATTATTAAGGATAATATTTGAAAATATAGAAAACATTTTTTATTGCTATCTAAAAAACATTTTTGTTATTCGAATTTAGTGTTTTTTATATTTTTAGAAAAAAAAAAAATCAAACATGTTTTTTTTTATTGTTCTTGTTTTTTAAAACAAAAAATAATTTTAAAAAATTGTATACAAACTGACCTAAAATGTTTTAGAAAACTTTTTGGATTAAAGTTTTTTCTATTACTTTCTATAATTTTACATATTACATAGTATTACCATTCCAACGTTCAACACTGGAAAGGGGGTTTGAGTGTTAAGGGAGAGGGGAATGTGGGGTTCAAACCATGGTTATGTGGAGGTGGTGAAGTTCTTTAGTTGGGTCTACTTTGTGTCTGGAAAGGCAATAATGGGAGTTGGAAGGTGAGTTGGGGGTGGTGGGAGAACATCTTTATTCATGGAGAAGGGCATATATGCTTTTTGAATTAGAGGGTAAAGTAATGACAAGTTTGAAATGGGGGTGGAGGAAGCACATGGGTAGGTCCGGTCCCAACCCTCCAAATTGCAGTTGCGTGTGTGTGTGTGTGTTAGTACTTAGTACTTATATATAGTCCCAACGTATGCAACACATGCACGGCCTTCGGCTTGGTTCATGCTGCCGGTCCCTCTAATTTTGTTATCCAAATCACAAACAGATACGAAATTTTTAACGTGGTTTGAGACACGGGCGGAGATAGGATTCATTATCAGTGGGACACTTTAAGGTATTTTGTAGAACTTAACAGTCGTGTGCTATAAGCCTATGGTTATTTAAGGCATATGCCCCCATATCCTATAACTGGAAATGCCTGGTTCGATATTAACATTCCATTCGCAATACTTAGCAATCCACTGATCAACTTGAACACTCTCGAAATGATTGGGTCAAGTTCCCTCCGCATCAAAATGTATTTCAAGCTTCACAGACCAACTTCGTCCACATTCAACTAACCTTCTCTACACGTTGATTTGATTAAAAGATTTTTCGAAAACCCAATTTTGAAAATTTAATTATTTCTTAGTTTTTGGCTTGATTTGAATAAAAATATCCTTATTTTTTTTATAAAAATAATCTCTTCTATTAATTGACAATATAAATACATGAGATGAAGATGGATATTTTATCCAAAATAGATTATTTTTCAAGAAAAAAACATAAAAAAAATTAAATTCATAAATTTAGAAATATTTAATGTCTTTTAACTAAATATTTATCCTAAAAAACTCACCTCCTCACTGTTCTTTTCCTTCTCTTTCACACCTCCCTGTACATCCCCAATTCAAGATCAAATGAACGACATAGTAAAATCATTGCAGCAGGGATAGTGGGATAACTTCTTTAATTGAAAACCGAAACTAAGACTGAATGATGACTCGTGGTTTGATGTTTGAATTGCATGAAATATAATTAATTTTTTAATAGAGGCAAATTTTAACAAGAATCCTAAGTTCCGAATCTATCTTGTCAAATTATTTATTGGAATCCAAGTACTATATAAGCAGTCTTCGATTTTGACAACAGCATGTCCCACACCTACAGGCAATTCCATTCTATAAAACATATACCGGTTTGATGAATTTTATAAATCCCCACATGCAACTCCACAAATTTCAAATTCAAAGAATAATTATCAAAAAAACAAATCCAAATCCATAGTCTTACTTATTCGATAAGGAGCATATTTTTCCTCATTTGACATGTTGGATTAATTTTCATGTATTTCCAAAAGACCTAATGTCGCCATTGAAACTTTATTAGGCTGACGAGCACTCAACTCAAATGGTGGCGTTGAATAAACCCACCTGCCCATGTGCATAGTTTCTCAACTCTCACATTCATTTAACCGGTCCCCTTTAAACCCTATTCTTAAATGGGTGTAATTAAAAACAAACATTAGCCTCTTTTTCTTTCAATTTTTTCTTTGCCAGCCTCTTTTCCTTAAATAAGGAAGGGTGATTCTTTTGCTATTTTTGACTTGAAATCATCAATCTATATATATTTCCATCATTTTCGTTCTCAATAAAATAATTATTCCACATAAATCTGAAAGTGCTTATTTATTTTTTTACGATTAATGCATCTTCGCATAAAACAGATAGTTGTCATCATCTTGGCACATATTACACGAGATCGCCTCGATACAACGCTGTTTTTCATCATCGCGATGCCGCTGCTCATTTCATAAGGAAATTCAGTTGGAAGAAAGTGATATTTGATCAAAGACAAAAATCAAATAAATTGGCCGTTAATACGTTATATAATCGGGAGTCATATTATTGTAATTACAATAAGAATACTGTTCCGCAGAGCTGAATGACCATTATTCTATTAACTTGGATGTTGTTTCATCCTATATGGTTTTTAGCGATTTTGATTATGTATTTCTACCGATGTATTACTAGTAGGAATGACAATTTCCTCCAAACTCGACAAAGAATTGATACCCGATCTAAATGAAGGAGGGTATGGAAGAACATTTTAGCGTCATAAATAAGCCAAAAGATGCTATATGAATAGCCAAATGAATTGGCCTTTGTGATTTCTCTCTATTATGTAGACTATACAAAGGGAATCTATGCATGGAAAAGACTACAAATCTGCTAAAATTATCCCTATATAATATGTCAAATATTAAGCTAATTACAATCAACATAAATCAAGGAAATGAATAAGGAAACAAATGAAAATGAATAACAACAAAGCTGTCCGGGAATAAATATGGACAACATGGCTTTTAAACCTTTTTCTTTTAACACTATTTTTTTATTACTACTATACGACAAATTATTTTTAATATTCATGATTTTCTAAAACAATTCATTTAACAAATTGGAATAGGATATTTGGATAAAGTATGGGTACCGATCCTCTCATGGATGTGGGGATGAGGAATCTAAAATCCTATCAAAATCTGACCTATTGTAATCCCTAATTGCTAGTTTTTTTTTTCAAAAAAAAAAGGGTGTAATTAAGCATCCATTTAAAGATTTTGATTTATTTATTGATTTATTTGACTTTTATTTATTTTACATTGCAACTTTATAGTATTTTGTTCTCATTAAAACTCGAATCTGGTTCTTTTCTTATGCTCCGCTTTACCATTTAACCATTAAGCCAAATCTCATTAGTCGTTTAAAGAATTTTATTTGAAACTATTTTTATTAAATATATATGTGGCAATATTGTTCCCGAAAAATGAAATCATTGGTCTTGAAATAGTTGTATATGCATTCATAGATGAAACAAAGACTATGTGGGGGTAGACTTTTTTTTTTTTTTAATATCTATTTATTTTACAATATATTATTATAGTACTCTGTTTTTATAGGGACTCGAGTTTGGAACCTCTCATACACTCATCCCCATCTTTACCACTTGAGTCCGATCTTAGTGGCATGCTAGGAAAAACCTTATTAGATATGTAAATACATATTATCTGAAAAGGCTAAATTTTTTAAAGCAAAACATTTGAGATTTTTTTGTGTTGGTTTTTTTTGGTATAGATGTAAGGTTTTATAAAGTTCTGAAATGGTGCAACTTTTGGTTTTAAAATTTGAAATTCTAAACTTTGAATTTCAAATTGGTAACAAGCCAGACATCGTTCCTGAAATATTATCATTCTTGACGGGAGAATTTATAAATAGAAGAGGGTCCTCTCTTACAACTCTCACTCGAAAAATCGTTTTCAGAATACCATCATATTGAGAGAGTAGGCAAGAGAAAAATTAGAAGGTTTTTTGTGCTCAAGAGTTTCAGAGTTTCAGGAATCATTGACTGATATAAAGTTCTGTATGATTCTTAGGTTAATGTATGATTCTTACATTTGGTATCAGAGTAGGGATGAACCTCTGCCTTGATATAAAGTTCTGAAATGGTGCAACATATTATCATATTGAGGGAGTAAGACAAGGGAAAAGTTAGAAGGTGCCCTTTTACAGTCACTCTTAGCAGTAATGGAGTGTGAAAAAACTACTTTTACAATAAGTTAATTTTTTTTTTGGGTAAGCTGACTTTATTAATTTTTAGGTATTTCTATAAAAATTAATTAAATTGTCCTTCGGATTTGGAAAACGTCTTTTTTTGTAATCCTTATATCAGGATGAGATGAATGTACATTTCATCAAGTTATGATGTTGATCACTCTCCTACTAATTTGGTTTTGGTACCTACCATAATGATAGGTATCGAATAAAGTATATGGATAGTTGATTATACATAATGAAATTAAGGTCATAAAATAGATATATAAATTATTTTAAAAAATAGATATATAAATGAATAAAATTAAGATAAAAAGTAAAAATAATCAATATGACTACTAAATAATTAATGAGATATAGAAAATACAAGTTGTTGTTGCCACATTTTTAGGTTTATTCACTTGATGAATGAATTAAAGATACATTCATGTATTGTCATTACCTCTCATTAAGAGTAAGTAAATGAAGTTCAATTGGGAGCTTATAAAAGGCAACCCTTTCTTTGTATTTCAACATCATGGAGTGAAAGAAATCCCCTCCTCTTTCTTTCTTCATATCTTCCTCTCTCACTTCTTATTTATCAAGATTCTCTCTCTACTCTCTCTATTTCTCTAGGAAGAGTAATACACTACTCTTCACTTCTGCATTTTATAATATTTTCATAACACATTATCAGCACAAGTTTGCTCTGAAGGTAATTTCTTAACCCTATTTTGAAGTTATTTTAATTTTACATATCTATAATTATATTTGGTTTTGATTATATGCCAAAATCTATATTATTATTTGTCAAAATCAATTCTAATAATATATCATATATCAAAGATTGTTGACAATGTCAATAACATAAAACTTGAGTTTATGACACTAGATATTACTAGAAAAAACTACTTATCTTGGATCCTTGATGCTGAAATACATCTTGACGCAATAAATCTTAGAGCTACTATTAAAGAAGGAAATCAAACATCCCTACAAGATTGCGCAAAAGCACTGATTTTCTTTCGACACCACCTCCATGAGGATTTAAAAAGTGAATACCTTACAGTAAATGACCCCCTCATTCTATGGAATGAGTTGAAGGGGATATATGACCACCAGAAAAATATAATTCTCCCAAAAGCTCGATATGTCTGAAATGCATCTGAGGTTGCAAGATTTTAAAACAATTAGTGAATATAGCTATGCATTATTTAAAATCAATTCCCAGTTAAAGTTGTGTGGAGAGAAAGTCACAGAAGAAGACATGCTAGAAAAAACGTTCACCACATTTCATGCCTCAAATGTGCTCCTACAACAGCAATATTGAGAGCATAAATTTAAAAAATACTTTGAATTGATATCATGTTTTCTTATTGTTGAGCAAAATAATGAACTCTTGATGAGAAATCACCAGTCATGTCCATCTAGATCCAAACCAATCCCTGAAGTGAATGCGATAACATCCCAAACATGTGGATGTAAACAAGGATGTGGTCGTGGAAGAAATTTTTGATACCATGGTACTCATGGTAGTAATAATTCAAAATCGCAGAAAAGGAAAGCCTCATGGAACCACCAAAAGTGGAATAATATCGAGGTGAAACAAGAAAATGGGAAGTATATACAAAATATGCCTTCCAAGGGCCACGAATAATCATATGGGTATGAAAAGACATCAAGCATACCGTTTGTACACCTGTATTCAATACTTCTACCAAACATCAATCAAAGAAAAAGGAAAAGAGATAGAAATGAACTTTACTGATATAAATGGACTAGACTTAACTAACTATGATACTGATTTCTTTGGAGGTCTTAGTAAAAAAAAAATGAATTATGTGATGAATGATGAAAACAGCACAACTAAATGATACTTCTTATATCAAAATTAAATAAAATATCAATTTGTTATTACATCTATTACATTGTTATTTATATTATCTATAGTTTTCATTAGTTTTATCTGAAATTCATGTGTGATTGATCTCAAGATGAATAAGGGTAATGTATGTCTTACTGACTATGCAACCACACACACAATTCTTTGAGATAAAAAATACTTTCTAGATTTGACATTAACAAATGTTAATGTAAGTACCTTATCTAGTACTGCAAACTTAATTAAATGCTCTGGAAGAGCAAACATAATGCTACCAATTGGAACTAAATTCCATATCAATGATGCATTATATTCTAGAAAATCTACAAGTAATTTGCTCAGCTTCAAAGATATTCGCATAAATGGATATCACATTGAAACCATGAATGAAGGTAGTAAAAAATGTTTTTATATTACCTCTATTGTTTTTGGCAAGAAACTTATAATAGAAAAACTCTCAACCTTTTCTTATGGGTTATATCATACAAATATAAAGCATATTAAGCATATGTAGTCTTGAACAAGAAGTTCAACGACCTAAAGACTTTTATTCTTTGACATGTCAAGTTGGGTCATCTTAGGTCCTCAATGATGCAGAGAATCATATAACCCTTACATGGGCATCCACTAAAGAATTAAAATATTCTTTTACCCAATATAAACCCATGTGCTGCTTGCTCACAAGGTAAAGTGATAGTAAGGTCATCCTTTAGCAAAGTCACATTTGAGTCAATAGTCTTCTTAGAAAGAATACATGGGACATATGTTGACCTATCAATCCACCATGTGGACCTTTCCGTTACTTTTTGGTCTTAATAAATGCCTCTATGAGGTGGTCACGTGTTTGTCTTCTTTCCATACGAAATGTTGCATTTGCTAAACTCCTTGCACAAATGATCAAATTATGAGCCCAGTTTCCTGATTATCCAATTAAGACTAGCAAACTTGATAACGTTAATGAGTTTACCTCTAAAACCTTTACTAACTATTGCATGTTATTTGGAATAAATGTTGAGCATCATGTTACTCATACTTACACCTAAAACGGTTTAGCAAAGTCCCTCATTAAACGTATTCAATTAATAGCTCAACCACTGCTAATGAAAAC
Organism: Tetrastigma voinierianum; assembly: GCA_016808115.1. Lineage (NCBI taxonomy): Eukaryota > Viridiplantae > Streptophyta > Magnoliopsida > Vitales > Vitaceae > Tetrastigma > Tetrastigma voinierianum. The sequence continues at coordinate 1,283,012 of JAEQBH010003196.1, forward strand.
CAAATTGCCGACTTTGCTCGGGGGATACATATGCATGCTGCAAGCTTGGTTCGTATTTGACCAACAACTTACCATAAATACTCCCATTCACAACTTGTACTAGGAAAACAACCAAATATTTCTTATTTACGAATCTTTGGTTATGCATTTTATGTACTAATTGCACCTACACAACGCACTAAAATGGGTCCCCAATGAAGACTTGGGATTTATGTAGGTTTTGATTTTCCTTCTATCATAAGATATCTTGAACCTTTAACAGGAGATGTTCTTATAGCCCGCTTTGTAGATTGTCATTTTAATGAGAGTGTATTCCCACTATTAGGGGGAGAAAAGTCGGTTCCAGAAGAACGACGAGAAATTACTTGGAATACATCTACAATGTCTCATTTTGATCCTCATACAAATCAATGTGAACTGAAAGTTCATAGGATCATTCATTTTCAAAATCATGGAAATCAATTACCAGATGCATTTATTGATACAAAGAAAGTGACAAAATCACATATCTGGCTGTAAATGCTCTAGCACGGATTGATGTCCTTGAAGGACAATTAGCAAATGAGTCTCAAATACACCTGAAGCGTGGGAGGCTTATTGGCTCAAAAAATATAATTCCCCAGAATAAGATAACACAAAGGAGAATTGATTCCTCTAAAGAGGTATATGATAAACAAAAGGCACCTATAGAGGTAGATGATAAACAAAAAGCCCCTGAAAAAGGTATATAGCGAACAAGAGGCCCGTGTAGGGGCATATATTGAACAAGAAATTTCTGAAGATGTTCGAGATAAATAAACATCTCCTAAAGAGGCCTAGGTACCTGAAAATTATGAGATCTCAATGAGTTATGTGCACAAGGGATATAAATGTGATCAAAATGATATCGTTATCAACAATATTTTTGTTTTCCAAGTGGTCTTAGACATCATAAGAAATGATGAGAATCCTAAACCACAAAAATGTGGAAGAATGTAACACCCCAAATTATATCCTAGTAGTTTATTACAGTTTAGGGTATAATATAAGTAAAATTTGCATTTTTCGGAAATTTAAGTACTAAGGGTAAATTGGTAATTTGCCAATTAAGGACCCAAGGAAAATAAGATAAAAAGATTATATGTTAAAGTAGAAATATGATAAGTTGATTTTCAAATAGAATGAAGTGGAAGGACTAATAAGTAAAAAGGAGAAATTTAAGCCAAAAATGGGATAAGATCAAACATGGTCTTTGTAATTGGGGAGAAATTTCCATTTTGGCTGGGAGTCTAGTACTATGTGCTCTGAGTGGAGAAGGAGCCTTTGAGGATTTCTCTTCATTTTCTTCGAGATCTAGTCTTGTTCAAGTAAGAAATTGAAGAAAATGAAGCTAGTTGAAGGTTTTAAGAAAAACAAGGTATGTAAACCATCACAAATCCCTCATTGTCTAGGTTTGTGTAGGAAAAATCCTAATAAATGTGTTTTTGGTTAGTTTAAGTCCAGTTTTGAAGGTTGATTTATTTTGGTTTTGGTTTGGAAGGAAGATTTCTAGTAAAAGAGGGAAAAATAATCTGTCTCATTTTTCGCCACCCTTCGCTCAGCGAAGGCCTGCTCGTTTAGGCGAAGGCTCTGGCTCGCCTAGGCGAACCCGGCTAGCCCCAAAATTCCGCCGCCTCGCCTGGGGTGAACCCAAACCCGCTTTGTTCCTCGTTTTTTGTAATTTCCGAAACCATCCATTTGATTAATGAAGATCCTAACAAGTGAATGAAAGGGTCCGTACAAGTATAGAAGTTACATGAAAAATGCTCTGAACCTCGCTGCCTCAGCGAACCTGTCGTTAGGCAGACATTGTTCTCACCCCTTATTTGCTAATGTGTTTAAGAACAATATAACAAGCTCAGTAATACATATAATTGTATGTCTGCTTAAGATCGAATAGTAAATGCATAGGCATCTTTGATTAGTGCGACGACACTCTTTGTTTAGTGTTTCGACACTCTTTGATTAGCGACGTATTACTCTCTCGTCAAGCTACGACACTCCCGCCTGGGGTTACGACACATCCGCTACGTATGTGCACGATTGCGTTTCGGGCACCTCTCTGCCTCGCATTGTACCGCACTGCACTTCGAGTACCCACAAGGCTGGCCCTCTTATTCAATAATTCCGGCTCATATAGGCAAACATTTATATGATAAGAAGAACAATGAAGCATAAGAAACCAGCAATCAACTCATGCCAAGATATAATTCAGTTCTCGTTTTCAGAGTGTACCACGTACCTTCTCGTTAAAAGATTTTGTTATAAAATTCTACGGAGATTGAGAATTAGCTCTAATATATGAATTATATATGTATACTATAATTAAGGACCATTACAAGTGGCCATATATGTTATATGTTTTCCCACTAAGTTATAAGTTTAGCATAGGTGTTTCATCCGTGTAGGTACTGAAGATGACATCCGAGGCATTCCGCATTTGCCAGGGACAACACAGTATTAGGAGTCCACTATATGTAGGTTGTTGATTATGTTTTGTAATGTAAATGTAATATTTTGGAGATAGTACAACTTATGTAAGTACAAGTAAATGGGACTCAATAATATATGTACAAGAACATTTCAACACCACTATGGTGGTAGTATTACAAGTTATATCTTTTGGAAGAATTCATGGATTTAAGTTATGTCAATATGTACAAGTTTGGATTTATATTTCGAAATGGGCCCACATATAACGCCCCAAAAATACCCTAGTATTTTTATGATATATTTTTATTATTATTATTATGTGTTTAGGGTATAAAATAAAGTAAATTGAATTTTTTTTGGAATTTAAATCCTAAAAAACGAAAAAAAAAATATACAACCCAGAATTTACCCAAATGTAAAGGGCAAATTTGGAATTTGTAAAATGAAGACTTAAGGGCCAAAAATACAATAAGCTTAAATGCTAAAGTGAGTTAAATGAAGTGAAATAGAATACTTAAATGTCAAAAAATGAGAAATGAGACTTATTTTGAAAGCCAAAGAATAGGAAGCCAAACAAGGTCTTACCCATTAAATGAGATTAAGACCAAATGTGGTCTAAGATAAGGCACATTTGTGCTTTTTCGTTCTTAGAGAGCAAAGGGAGAGAAAAGAGAGCTAGGATGATAGAAGACCAAGGTTTTGGTGGGAGATCTTCCCATTTACGGCTTCCTAAGCGATCAAGAAGAAGAAGGAAGGTCAGCGTTGAAGAATCAAGAGATTCAAATGTAAGAACTAAACCCTAACCCCTTTTCTCTTGTGTTTGCTGGGAAAAACCCCAAATGTGGATAAAGGTGGTTTGTATTGGCAAATGGGTTTTGCATTGGTTTGGATTATTTGGGAGGAGGTTTGTAAAAAGGGAAATGTTTGGAGTTTTCAAAGGAAATGGCTGTAATTACAAACCCATGTTCTTTTTTGACAGATTAGTTATAATCAACCAAATGAAGTGATTCCAATTGGTAAAGAACCATAAGAGATAGAGATACAGATGTATAGAAGGGACCAGGAGCAAATTGCAGCACTAAGGCTCTTGAAAATGGGCTTAAAGGTGAGTTTCTGTAGCTCACTGGTTGTGGTGTTTTGGCCATAAAATGAGTTTCACTCATCCAATTTGAGTGATTCAAAATTTTGGGTAAACTAGAATTCTAGGGGAATAATTTACTTAAAGGAAGTATATACAATTTGTAACCCCAAAGTGCCCTATAACCACAAAAGCCGAGCTATGTGCAGATCTGCTTTGCAAATTAGAGCAAATGAAGGTTAAAGCTGGGAAAACTCGTACCAATTGGTTTATAATCTGATTTTGGGTGCTTGGGGCTGGTTAGACCTTGATCTAGTTAATAAATCAATGTTTCAGTTAATTTTGGACAACATTTGGATTCGGTTTTGGTGACACGTTTTAAAGGTACCATTGCCTAAAAAATGGAATTAACATGTTTTGTTGTGTTTCGTGTTATGTGGTTAAGGGCCTTAGAGAAGGAATTTTAAATTGAAAATTTTTAGAGATGTCATTGGATATATAAAGGACTAAACTTGAGATTTTCATAATTTTTGAAGGTCGTTTGAATAATTTTTGGGTAATAAAGTCCAGAGAGTACAAAACTGGAAAATACCAGTCTTTGCATGTGGTGTTAGTGGTTGTTTGAGGTTTTTGACTTAATCTTCATTTGGGGATGATTTAGTTGATCAAGAATATTGTTGGAAAAGGATTATAAGGCAGGGCAAATATTTTATCATTTTGGTTATGTGATGGATTAAAGTTTAGGAAACTAACAACCATACCGGGCTTGTATCTTGCCCTTATTTGCTAATGAGATTAAGAATACGATATTAAGCTCCGAAAATCAACCCTAACCAAAATCACTAGCACACACGAATAATATTGTTCTTTAATTGTATTGGAATAGGGGTTGACAAGGAGGAAAACCCGAACTGAGATCGAGATTCCGAGGATTGGAATCAAAATGCAAAACTTTTTGGTTTATTCTCCACCTTTCTCTCATTATTTCGAATCTCTATCTCCAAAATGTTTGAATTGCATGTTGAATTGTTTTAAATTGATTTGATGCAAACAAATTGTGAAATGAATTGCAAGTTGATTTAAGTTAAGAAATTTGAGAAATTGATTGATTGCGAAATGAATGACATGAAAATTGCAAGAGTATTGTTTGTATAAAAATACATACTATATTGTATTTTCCTAAAAATGATTTGAATGTCCTTAATAGAATGTTAATTGTTAAATTCAAGTTAAGGATAAATTGATATACCAATAAGAGTCGAACAAATGTACTATTGTGACATATCGATCCGTAGCCCAATAGGACAGTATCAGTAGTGTACACCAACAGAGTACATATTTTTTTATATATATTTATCGGCCTGTAGCCCAGTGGGACCATGTCGGTGATTCGTTATCTTGTGCACATAAAGCATAGGTTAAATTCGATAAGGGCAAAATGATAATGAGATTGAAAAGTGCACGATTTGTGATTTGAATGATTTAGTGCATATGAAAATGCATAGCTTGAGATGACCAATGAATTGTAATTGATTTATTGAAAATATATATATTACGATGAATTGCATTGTCATTGACAATTATACAAAAGTATTGTTTTATAAATATTACATGTTTCGATTTAAAATGAAATTGTAAAACCCGATAAATTCCAATTTCTGGAAAAAGGGTAAAATCGTAATTTCGGTTACAAAATTGTAATTTCGGTTAAAAATCTAAAATTTATTCTCTAGATCTCGGATGACGAAACGGATTTCACCTTTGGAATCGTCTCTCAAACTAGCTAGCACGCCAAATTTCGTCGAATTCCGAGACAAATGAGTTGACACGCTTTTCGAGAGGCATTGCATTCAAGGTCAGAAACTATTTTCGACGACGTAAAGTCACATAACAGGTACGGCAGCTATAAGTGGCATGAGTAGAGAAAGTGACAGAAAATGGACGGCCGTAGATAAATAATAATGTCAAACCTGGGAAAGCATGACAAACGTCATTTTTGAAATTTTTTTAGAAAAAGACAAAACAGGTAAATAGTGTTTGTCTCCTTTACCTTAAGAAGAGAAGCAAAACGTGAATTTAACCGTAAAACGCCCGGGAAGTAGATTCAAATGGAGATTTATGGAGAGAGAGCATGACTTCTCTAGAATATCTAATCCACCGTCAGCCTTCTGACGAGAAGGAAAACTCCACTTCACGAGGAGAGCGCCTACGCTGGTACACGGATTTAAGGAGTTTAGACAAACCCTGAGGTAGGATTCTCCCTACTCTGCTCTTAATTTCTTAAGAGCCATGCTGATGTTTGAGCTGGATCATAGCCGTGAGTGGTCGCTTCTGACGTCCCAAAACTTAGGACCGAAATATGAGAATTTTTTTTGAGCCCTCTCTATGCAGTCCGTGGGGGTTAGGGGCTGTTTGGGCATCCTTGGTGATGTTCTATGCTATAAATGATGTTTTGATGTGTATAAGGCCGGAAATGGCCGTGAAATTCGGGTTCACAAAGTGAACTGACGATTGGTGATTTTTTCGGGAATAGTAACCGAGGGTTTCACTATTCCCGAGAATAGTGTCACAAAATAAATTTTGTGAAATAATGTGTTTAGTCGAGTAATTCAAGCACTGCTCATACTGACGACAAATCTGGGCGCGAGATAATTTTGATACTTAAATGCTAAATTACATAACATGATCAAAGGATGAATTTTATCCGAATATATGCATGTTTCTATATTTGTAATGCCATATAGACCAGAATGGAATTAGCATCATGTATTTCATATGCAATCAAACTTCAGATGATAGGAGTGAGTGCATGAGATGAGTCTAGTAGGAAGGGTTTCTTGGAGGATTGTCTAAAATGATAATTATCTGAGGGTAGTCCATACCAAAAATATCAATCTGTTTGAGATGTCTTCCAATTCGATATACATCATGATACCATAAATAATATCAATCGCTGGCACGCCCAATTGATATATATACATCGGAGGGTTGTCCACAAATAAACATAATAATTCTCTCATACGAGGCTTAGCGAGTGTGAGGAGTTTCATAGAGGACCCTGCACGGTATCCATCACTGGGACATTCAAGAGGATCATGCATCATTGAATGCGTGTTTATTTTGGAGCATCAGATATGCACTTGGGGTGGAGAGTAGCCTAATTTAGGGTGATTCCACTATCGAAGACAAACACCTCATTGGTACACATCATGCACAGCTGCTGTATATATCACCCAATCCTAGAGACTAGCTTAGAAGAAAGCCGGATTGTGGCTTCGGGTTAGTGATGTATGACATGTGTATTAGGAATTCTTAATTTTAATATATGTCAGGAGTAAGAGTAAAATTTGAATTCTGAAACTATCGATATAGTCGATATAGATATTGTGATAGAATATTGGGTCATGAGCCCAAGTGGCCTTTTTAATCATAGACTGTTATATTGGATTGTTTGGGATGTGCCTTATACGTATGTTGTATCTGGGTAGAGCCCCTGCATAAAGGAGATCGCCTGATGCCAGAAATGCTCAAGTTACCCGACATTCACGAGTATCTCGCGGGTTGACGAAAGTAGTCAACGGACTTCTAAGCCAAATTTCATGTAAATGAAGAGATAATTTCCATAGAACCACTAAGCATGAAAATACAAAGCGTATTATTTTTTCCAATGCCTGTGTATTTGAAAGATTAACGGTAGACCTAAGATCAAGGGAGCGCCAGAGTCATCAAGAAAGTCATGAGTAAAAAATATTATACTTCGTCATATGCATCCATCCTATTTTTGAACAATTGTTGTTTTGTGATCAAAAGAGTTAAACTTTGAAACAATTTTGTATATTATTTTGAATGGGCATGAAATGCCTTCATTGTAAATATATTTTGGTTAAATGTAAATTGTATGAGCCTACCAAAACGATTGAAAACGCTTCCGCGATTTTTGAAAAAAGAAAAAAAGAAAAGGGGCTTTAAATGTCTAAATGAAATATGTTTGATAAATGAATTCGGCTAGCGCCTTCGAATCCGGTTCGGACCCACCAATCGGGTCAGACCGGAAAGAGGTGAGTTTATATTTGCTGTGGTAATGAGCCTAGGTTTAGGGCGGTTCTACAAATGATTTTGAAATTTTTTGTGAAATGATTTTTGAAATTGTTTATCGTATGTATCAGATTTGCATATAAAGTTGATGACGTGACTCGACGCGGATCTTGTTGGTCTCCACAGTTCAACATGGATAGTTCAGATCCCATGTGTGGCCTGGGAGGTGTAACCTTCCTTCAAGAAGTACCCAAATAGTCCTGTTAGTGTGGAAGGTGGGCAAGCATCCCATGCTCCATCAATGAATGAACAAGGACAAGTCGTAGGAGGTGCTGTAGACATCCTCCAGAATAGTCAGCACTACAAAGAGCAAGTGCAACCAAACAGAGTTACTCTTCAGCGGTCAGCCATTGAAAGAATGGAAAGGTACCGATCGGTAGATTTTATGGGAAGGAAAGATGATGAGCCTTCTATGGCAGAGAATTAGCTCAAGAGGACTGAGCGAATGCTTGTGCAAATGCATTGCACAACATAAGAGAAATTGGAATGTGCGATCTCACTGCTTCAAGATGAAGCTTATCAGTGGTGGGTTTCCGTGACTAGGACTGCACCACAAGAGAGTATTACATGGAAATTTTTCTTGGATGAGTTCAAGAAACAGTATGTGGGTCGCATTTACTTGAACAACATGAGGAGAGAATTCCATAATTTAAGGCAAAGACAGATGAGTGTCACCGAATACTAGAGAGAATTCACTCGATTGAGCAAGTATGCTCCCAAGATACTAGTAACTGAAGAAGAAAAATGCCATAAGTTTGAAGATGGTCTTAGTGACGATATTCGAGCCCATGTCACAGGATTCTGCCATGATGATTTCTCAAAAATTAATACATGTGCTCAAAATGTTGAAAGAGTGAAGAAAGAGGAAAATGAAAGAAAAGAAAGAAGACATGGTAAGAAAAAAGCTCCTCGTCAGTCAAATTCGTGATCAGCAAGAAAGATAAGAGATTCAATGGACTACAAGTTCTATCTAAATTACAAACACGTGGATCAACCTCGCTACCAATAGTAAGACTATTCTACCAACACCGTCAGTTGCTAGTGCACTAGGAGGTTCTTCAAGGGGATCAATTTCTCCTTTTTGCACACATTGTGGGAGGAGACATAGAGGAGAGTGTTGGAGATTGACAGGTGCTTGTTTGAGTTGTGGAACTAATGAGCACAAGATAAAAGATTGTCCTAGAGCCTGCTCACATCACCTCCCTGACCGGGGTACAGTTCAGAGCAATGTAGAGGCAACAAGAGTGTTGCATCACCTAGTGTTCCGAGGCAAGTGACTCGAATGTGAGTAGATAGGATGCCTGTGTCTAGCTAGGAGCATATGCGAGACAAAGCAGAGAAGATACCGATGCCCCTGATGTGATAGTCAGTACCTTTACTATCTTTGATACTATTGCATGCATTAATAAACCCAAATGGTCAACCCATTCATATGTGTGTACCGACATACCCAACTTGCATTTATCGAGGAGTGCAAACCGAGCATGACACATCTTGGTGACGAACCCACTTCTGGATACAGCATGGTGAATAAGGTGTATAGAGATTGCCCCATCAAAATACGAAAGTATGAGTTTCCAGGAGACTTGATCGAGTTATCATTCAGAGAGTTTGATGTGATATTAGGGATGGATTAGTTGTCCCGACACCAAGTGGTAGTTGATTGTAGAATGAAGAGAGTGACCTTAAGGACACCGAGTGGCGAGGGAGTGACTTTTATTGGCGAGAGGTCGAACCACCTCTCTAATGTGATATCCGCCGCTACTGCTTGAACAATGGTTCGAAAAGGGGTGATTACACCGCCAATGTCAGAAAATCAGGTAAAGGAGTCTTAGTCTCGTGTGGCGTCTTATCATCCGCCAAGTAGTGATAGCCAAGCAAAGAATGCTGGACATGTAAAACGACAAATTTTGCAAAAAGAAAAGAAGCTACATGTACAAAATTAAACCTCATTAATGAAACAAGAATTTGAACATGCAAATTAAAACACCCAGCCACAAGGGCAAAGCCTGTCAGTATAAATAGGTTTTTGTACGAAAGCGCAATGAAAATAATGCGATCATAAGATATAAAGCGTGATTAGTAGCACAAGGTTTCTTACAGAGACTTGGAATTGACTATAAGGAAACATATTTTCTTGTCATGAACATAAACACTTTTCGCTTTTTAATAAGTTTGGCAGTCTCTGAAGGATTGGATACGTATCTCATGGATGTCATTATAGCTTATCTATATGGATCCATAGATAATGACATTCATATGAAAATCCCTAAAGGGTTTAAATTGCCTGCAGAAAATAGTACAAAGTCTCGTAGCATGTGCTCAATCAAATTACAACAATCTCTATATGGATTTAAGCAATTCGAACGCATGTGGTACAATCGCCTTAAAGAGTATTTATTGAAAGAAGGGTATGAAAACAACCCTATATGCCCATGCATCTTTATTAAGAAATCAAAAACCAGATTTGCAATTATTGTTGTGTATGTTGATAATTTAAATCTTGTTGGGACTCCTGAAGAGCTCACAAGAACAACAAAATATTTAAAAAATGAATTTTAGATGAAAGGTCTTAGGAAAACAAAATTTTATCTCGGCTTGCAGATCGAACATTTCCCTACTGGAGTTTTGGTTCACCAATCGACGTATACTAAGAAAATTTTAAAGCGATTTTATATGGATAAAACACACCATTTAAGTTCTCCAATGGTTGTCCATTCACTTGATGTGAAAAAATGACTATTTAGTCACTTAGAAGAATTATTGAAAAATTACAAAACTACTGAATTACTATATCTTGGGTATCATTGGATACATTTAGTATCTTGCTAACTATACTCGCCCATATATTTTTTTTCTGTCAATTTGTTAGTTAGGTACATTTCTGCTCCAACCATAAGATATGTTGCAATACCTCTAAGGAACAATTGATATAAGTCTATTTTACTCAAAGAAATCAAAGCAACAATTGTAGCTTGGATAGTGATCTGAACATGTAGCAGCCCAATACCACAGAATTTTTATAATAATTTTATTATATGTTTAGGGTATCATCGGGTAAATGGGGGATTTTTCGAGGTGATAAATGATTAAGGAAAATGTTAAATGATTATATGTTAAAATGAGTATATGATTGAATGATATATGCTAAGTGATTAAATAGTCAAACCCAGTGCTTTCAGTGAGAAAAGACAGGTGGGATTTGACAAGGACCTAAGAGTATAATGAAAATGGACTTAAATGCTAAAATAAGAAAATGATAAATGAAATAATGAGAAGCTTCAAACAAGAGAGCTTAAGAGGAAAAATGAGAACTTAAGGGTCATTTGAGACTAAGTTATATGTCCAAGTGTGATTATTGAGATTTGAAGTGCAAATAAAATGAAATGTGGGCTATATCGTAAGTTGGGAGAACTTAACCCAAAAATAGGTTTTGGTGAGCCAAAAAAGGCCTTGAGGAAATAAGGGGTTAAAGGCTAAATTTTGGTCTAGGAAGCTCATTAAAAGCAAAAACGTTTTTGGAAAGAAAGAGGAGAGAAAAAGGGGGAGAAGCTAGGGCAAAGAGAGAGATCAAGTTTTTGGTGGTAATCTTTCACATTTCTTGCTTCTAAGAGATCAAGCAACCTACAAGAAGATTTGAAGAATTCAGAAGGTGATGAGCGAGAGAAATCAGTGGCACATCTTTTGTGATTTTGATTTGCAGGAAAAGCCTAACTTAAGTAAAAGGGGTTTATAACGGTGCTCATCCACTTGGGTTGTTTTGGGTTGAGTTTTGAAGAGTATTGTTAGTTGAATTGTGGTTTTGTGTAATGTTTGTAAAGGGAAATGTTGGTTTCAGGAAATGTTGTCAAAAATTTGTCAAAACCCATGTTATTTTTTTGGCTATAGGTTAAGTTATAATCATCCAAATTAAATGATTCTAATTGGTAAATAACCATAAGAGATAGGGATACAAATGTATAGAAGGGGCCAGGAGCAAATTGTAGCTCTAAGGCTCCTGAATATGAGCTTAAAGGTGAGTTCGGGTAGCTCATGGGTATGCTCTGTTTTGGGTGTTGTTATGGTGTTTTGGCTATAAGTTGAGTTTCACTCATCCAAATTGAGTGATTCAAAATTTTGGGTAAAATAGACTTCTAGGGAAATAATTTACTTAAAGGAAGTAATATAGTAATTTTTAAGTGCCTAGAAATTTGTCAAAGTGGAATATGTGTAGAATTTTCTTGATTACGCTTTGCAAATTATAGTAGTCTGGATGTAAAATGCAATAACTTGAGTTTTGGTGATCCAAATTGGAGAAGAAACCTTAGAACCATAGCTTCAAATGAGTAGAAGGAACTATTACCAATTTATGGAGTTACGACCCTAGAAATAAAAAAAACAATGGGTGATCCAGTGAGCTAGGCAATCGACTAGTTTGACATTAAAATGCCGTAACTTGAGTAAATTGGATGATTCCAATTGGAGAAGAAACCTTAGAACCATAGCTTCAAATTAGTGAAGGAACCATTATCAATTTATGGTTGAATATAGAAATTAAAAAAACAATGGGTGATCGTTGGTGAGCATATCGACTAGTTTGGCATTAAAATGTCGTAACTTGAGTTTGGGTGATCCAAATTGGATGATTCCAATTTGAGAAGAAACATTAGAACCATAGCTTCAAATGAGTGAAGGCAACATTACCAATTTATGGAATTAAAACCCTAAAAATCGAAAAAAAACAGTGGGTGATCCAGTGAGCAGGGCATATCGACTAGTTTGGCATTGAAATGTCGTAACTTGAGTTTGGGTTATCCAAATGAGATGATTCCAATTCCTACTGACAATAGAACTCCTAGAATAACCGACTAATATGTGATTGTCATGGTATTTGAATAGGGGCTGACAAGGAGGAAAGCCCGCATTGAAGTTGAGATTCCGAAGATTGGAATCAAAGCGACGATTTTTGGTTTGTTCTCAAACTCTCTCTCTATTTCTAAAATATTTGAATAATTACGAAATGATTTGAATTTTGGAAATGATTGACAAGAAAGTGCATATTGATTTGTGTTTGAAATGATTTGTTTTAAAGTGATTTGAGACAATTGCTTATGAAATGAATTTGCATAAGAAATTTCATGAATAATGAAAATCGTATTCTATTGCATACAAATATTATATATATACTATTGTAAATTGTATTGAATGATTTTAATGCCTTTAAAGAATGTTAACCGTTAGAATTTGAGTTAAGGATAAATTGGTATACTAATAGAGTCTGGTTTCAGCGTACTATTATGTATCTTGATCCGGCCAGCCTAACGGGACAATATCGATAGTGTACCTGACCGAATATATATATATATATATATATATATATATATATATATATATATATATATATATATATATATACTACTATATATATCTTAGGCTGCCGGCTCGCGGCGGGACCGTGCCAGTGATTCGTTATCCTATGCACTGAAAGCATAGATTAAATTCGATAAAGGTAAAATGATAATGAGATTGAAAAGTGCATGATTTGTGATTTGAATGATTTGGTGCATATGAAATTGCATAACTTGAAATGACCAATGAATTTTAATTGAATGTAAATGAAATAAAATGAATATATATATATATATATATATATATATATATATATATATACTCTTTCATATATATATATATATACTATATATATATATATATATATATATATATTGTATTGCATTGGTCATTGAAAAATATACAAAAACATTGTTTTATAAACATTGCATGTTTTGATTAAAACTGAAATGAAGAGAGAATTGTATAGAACCACTAAACATGAAAATGCTTAGCGCGTTGTTTTTGTCATCGCACAGGTACCAAGTAGAAAGTAGCAAGACCAAAGATCGTTGGGTGCGGAGTCACTGTCAAACAAAGCGGAGTATAAGTAAATGCTTCATCCCATGCATATCATTCCATTCATGATATTTTGTAACTATTTTGCATTGAATTCAATAATGTAAAAGTCTTCATGAGAAGAATATAGTTTTGACTCATTTTGTTTTGAATATTTATGGAATGTGTTTTAAAGAGAGGTGAACTCTAAGAATATCATTTTGTAAATGTATTTGAAAAGACATAGAATGCCAATTTGTATAAATGTGTTATTCAAGAATAATTATGGGCCCTATTTGAATTAAGTAATGTATATTTATTCTTTTATGTCAAAGAATGTGTTTAGGTCATGATATCATATACCCATGAATAATTATGTTTTAAATGAATAGTAATTATTCATATTAGAAATGGGTATATGAAATGTGTTTAAATGAGAGCAGTCTTTAAAAGGTAAAGAAGCGTCTGAATGCCTTTAGCATTACATGTAAAAAGTGATCACACAAACATGTTATGTGTTTAATTGTAATAGAACTGCTATTTCAGGGAGATCTTTTAAGCAAACAATGGTGGCAACATCATCAAATCACTAAGAGATTATAGCAATTCATGAATCAAGTCACAAATGCATATGGCTAAGATCGATGATTCAACATATCCAAGAATCATGCGAACTCCACTCTATTAAAGGCAACCCGACAACATTATTTGAAGATAATGTCGCATGCATTGCACAAATCAAAGGCGAATATATCAAAGGAGATAAAACTAAACACATTTATCCAAAGTTCTCTTATACATATGAACTCCAAAAGAGTAGTAAAATTGATGTTCAAAAAATAAGCTGAAGTGATAATCTAGCAGACTTATTCACGAAGTCATTGCCAACTTCAACATTCAAAAAACAAATATATAAAATTGGAATGCGCCTATTTGGTTGTTTTTGTTTATATAAAAGTTGGGTTAAAAGCAACCTAATCCGCAAGTGCATATATCACAAATAATATAATGGCTTTCAAATTAAAAACCTGGTATGTCGAACCCACAAGGAAGAGATGGCTTAAGTGGAGATTCAATACCCCGGCTACTCGAGAATTTTACTATTTAAGCGAATTAAATTGGTTGTGATTGATTGTTAACTAAAAATTGAAATTAAGTTAAATTAAAATCTACTCTAAAAGATTAGCAAATAGTTGGATTAAGTTGTAAGAAAAACTTTAAGGAATAACACTAGGGCCGGTTGTTTCCATTGGTGCATTTATGGCTTATATTCATTAAGTGCTAATTAAGTGAATATACTCTTATGTTTACCCAAGGAACTCTGTATGAGGTTCTCTCCTTCGAGTCTCACCTCAATTTTTCTCACACCTAATCTCTATTCTCCTTTCGGTCCATCTAGGTCAAACAATGTGTTACTTGTTCTAAGGTAAATCAGTCCTTGAGAATTTCCATTGGCCACCTCTCGATCCATACAATGTCATACGCTCATGACATCACATAAGGTTAAATGATGTCCCTTCTAATAAAGTTCATCTAGTACTAGGCTTTCCTAATTTCCTAGAGTTCTTTAATTAAGCTAAGTTGATTTTATCAATTACAAAATATTAGGGGATGAAAATCGAATCCCAAGGGCATACTTCCAATTGTCACCTTGGAAACCCTTTGAGCTCTAGGTCTCAATTTCACTACCTAGTATATAACCATTGAATAAAACCTGAGAATTCATAAACCACATCATACAACCTCAACACAAGATCACATTCACAAAATCATTCAATATAATACATAAGCCAAACACCAACGTCAACAACTAGCCCTAGAGGAGGATCTAGCCACTTATAGTAACCTCAAAACCCAACAAAATCATGTTTATGGTAACACATAAAGCTAAAAGATTAAGAAAGAGAGAAGGGTTTAGTGACATAAAACAAATATGAAATGAAAGTCCTCCAAAATTTGGCTCCACCACTACAAGAAGTCCTCTAGCAGCTGGATCTTACAACTTAGCTCCAAAAACAAGCTAAAATATCTAAGAAAATTTACAAACACTAGAAATGAAAGCTTGGAGAGAAACCCTAGAAAATGGAATATGTGCAAGCCTCCAAGCTCTCTCCAACCTCTCTTTAGAAATGTTACAAGTGAGTATTTATAACATATGGAAAATGACCAAAAATGGGGCTAAGAATGAGGGCATTTTTGTCTCAACTGGACATCCTTTGCCTTGACAAAGTGTCCTTCATCTTAGAGAAGACATGTGTCAATAATCAAGATGATCTTCCTTCGCCTCGACGAAGGTCTTTTTCGCCTAGGCAAACTCGAGGCTCTTGATTTCTTTAGTCTTTAGCTACGCCTCGACGAAGTTGTTCCTTCGCCTTGGCGAAGCAGTGCCTCTGGTTAGTGTAATATCTACGCATAAGGGTGTGAATCTAGCATTTAGGTTACATAAACACATGAGAAACACAGTATAAATGCTAATATGATTCACCCTTATCAAACACCCCCAAACTTAACGTTTTGCTTGTCCTCAAGCAAAGACAAAAACGCATTTTCCATTTTTATTGGAAAGAAAACATGGGTCCGTAGAGATATGTACTTTGCAATATTTTGCCTCAGGAATTACACATTCCAATACATGAATAATGTTTCAAGACAATGTTCTTCAAAGCTAACAGGCTGGCCATAAGCTAGTTGCACCTAGGTCAAGGTTCTAGCGTGAGTGTGTGTGGTCTCACCCTCATTGATCGAAATGTAGTCTAAATGAAATTAGGAGAATGCATGAGGTGAAAGATCTCTCACTTATAAAGAGTTTCCAAAGATAAAGAGTGATCAAGACTTCATAAGCTTGCTTCGCATCCCATTCTCCACTAATGTAGGCATTACATGCTCTCAGGATCAAATAGGTCTTTTCTAGCTTATAATGTGTGGCTAGGGTGAGAGGGTAGTTAACTAGGTCATTTAGGTTCAATTTTACCCAAAACACTCAAGCACTTCCTTCTTCTATTCTTATGTCCATCCTCCAAAATTTGACTATGTCTTCAATTGAGTCATTCACTCAACCTGATCAGTATCAGTGTGCTTTTGATTCCATTTCACCCCTAAACTTGTTTGTTTCTATCTTTCTTCAAGATTACCAAGACTTTTGCTTTTTCTGAACATCAATGTATAAAGCAGTGCAATATTCAACCTCTTTAAGCTTTCTACCTACCCTATGTAGAGAGTTTTAGGTCAATAACTCCTGGATCAATTGGCCTTGGGGTATTAGGTGTTAAAACACCCCTACGGACTTACTAGCTCAAGGTAGGAAGGCTATGAGATTAAATTTGCTCCCCCTTGAGTTCTTTTCTTCTTTTCTCTTTTCAACCCCCTTCCTTGACATTTTGTACTTATCAAAACCGCTTCATCCCAACTTCCCACCAAACTATATGTCCTTCTCTTGATTTGCTCTTCGTCAACGACATGTTAAGGGTAAAATATGGGTTCTTGATCAACGGCTAAAACAACGGGATATGGGTGTTCGTTTTTTGTTTTCAAGATAGAACATGGTTATTATGACTTAAACTAGGTGACTATGGGTTAATACATAACCAGGTAGGCTAAAGGCTCAGCAAATTCCAGGATGACACCATCATTTCCCAGATGTCTTTGCCTAGGATTTCGCTTCAAATGATACTTGAGCAAGTTCTAAAGTCTCGTGAAATCATAGGCATCATGATTTCCCTTTAATTTTTCTCTAAACCAAGCATAATTGGGTAGCAAGGGTATATGAGACTTGTGCTTGATTTGGTGCAAACTTATAGCTAAGTGTACAACTATATGGTCATACTATTTGACTTTCAGTTCAATTGTCTCTCACATTGTTCATATGTAAAGAATAACAAAATTTGATATCATCATAGGCATTTCAGGTATTTCAACAACGAACCCACAAACAACAAAATAAACCATTTTGGATATTTACAAAAAATATTGTTTCAAATTTGCTATGTACTGTGGCTTTAGGATGATTTACTCAAAAAAATTGCATATTAGAGCAACTATGACTAAAAATGGATCAGATAACCGATCAAACATAACCAAAGTAGTATAATAACCATTCAAAATATCCAGAAATGGTATGCAAATAAAGCAGATAAAGTAAATGAGTAAATTGTTCTCGATGCATTAGGTGGCACCAATAAAACCTAGAGACAAAAATACTGCAAAATAAATAAATATGATGAAGAGTACTGCAAAACACCCCTAAACTTGAAAACAACATTGTCCACAGTGCAATAGAAAATGCAGGGGGAAATGGAAACTCCTCTCAAACTGCTAGGTGCTTGTCATCATCTATAAGGTAGTCAGTGGGGTCCATCAGCTACTTAGGTGCGATTGGGCGCCATGCTGGAAATTACAATGGAGATGGACGCTGCGGAGGTGCCATTGATGAGGATGTCGATTCGTGGTTGAACTACATCATGCTAATAATATAGGCCATGTTGCCCTCCGCGCGATCTACCTGCTGCCGCTGTCGATGGGCCAGCTCATCCTGACGAGTTGAGAGTCTAGAGAACTCTCGCTGCAGCGCTACGGGTATATCACCTACGTCTTCATTACCGTCAAAGTTTTCCTCAACTGGCTCTCTTGCTACTGTGGCTTCTCCCTCTTCAACTTCTTGTATGTCATCAGAGGCTCCATCTTTCGATTTAGAGAATTGTAGTGGAATTCTATGGGTGGCTTTTTCCATGCATTGGGACCTCAGCGAACCGGCATAATTGGGTAATCAAGGAGGGGTGTATAAGGGCTCTGGTACATCACCCCTGAGTGGACTCTATTATCCCCCTCTCAATAACATTGCCGACATCGAATTTGATGTCTTGCACAATCACATAAAGTAAGACCGTCTTGTCCTTGGTAACCGTAGATAGATGAAGGCTAGGCTTCAGGGTAGCACAAATGAAGTTGTACCAAACCTCCGGGACCTACTTTAGGGCTTTCATCTGAAATGTAGTAACCTCGGAAGTGGAGGGATGGTGTTTCCATACACCTCGTCCCCTTCTGAGGGACCTCATAATCATCTGATAATCAATGTCCTAAAATAATGCCTTGTAGGTGTCGCTATCATCATCCACTAGGTTGTACACCTAGTTAATCGCTACAGCACTAAAATCCACCCAATTGCCTTAGAAATATACTGTAGAGCCAACCCGAAACCTTAGGTTGGAGTGAAACTCCCTGACAACCAAGGCTATCCCAGGTTGGGGATGCGCACAAAACGTAGTCCAACCCTTTTCTTAGATCATGAAGGTGAAATAGACGTTTGAGTCTGAGATACCACGCTTTGCGACGAACGTTATGTTGTAGAGGGACTCATGGTACAGCTTCTCCGCCTCCCGTGTGATAAACTTCTTGGGATTGTCGGGAAGAGGCGGAAGTGCGGGGAAGCTTGAGCTTGTCCTTTTCCTCTTCTCTGGGACAGTTTTCTTTAGAGCCGTGGAGGAAGAAATATGGGAAAAACCTGACTTAGAAGGACCGAGTTCTTGGAAAGGGAAAGCCTGGAAACAAAGCAAAATGAAACAAAATGAAGTGTGTTTTGAATTTAAAGTGCCTTAACATCGGGCCTCTTCACCTCGACAAAGGAGCCTTCACCTTGGCGAAGGGGCTCGGATCTGAAAAGTTGAGAGGGGTTCGCCTTAGTGAAGGTTTGCTTCACCTCGGCGAACCCGAGGATATGCCAAAAGCCTAATGAGGGTTCGCCAAGGCGAAGAGGGGTATGCCAAAAGCCTAATGGGGGTTCGCCTCGACGAAGGCCTCTTAGCCTTGGTGAACCCGAGATTGTGCCAAATTAGGGACTCATGTTCGCCTCGGCGAAGGTTTGCTTCGCCTTGGCAAAGGTTTTCCTTCGCCTTGGCGAACCCGAATGCTTGCCAAAACTTACCAGGGGTTCACCTTGGCGAAGAAGTCTTCGCCTCGGCAAACTCGAGAGTGGGTTCACTCAAAATTGCATTGCCCACAAAATTTTTAAACTTGAATTTTGTCCCCAAAAATTACACTAAATTCATTGAACATCAAATTGAGTCCATGTCACCCTTTTTTTTTTCTTTTTTCTTTTTTTCTTTTTTTTTTTTTAAATATAATGTTTTTCACAAATTTTTGGTTCACTCCCAAAAACTTGGTTTCAAGCATATCAACCCCAACCTTACTTTCTTGAATGAACCTGAAACACTTGACACACAAATCAAACAAAACAAAACAAACCAAGAATCCCCAAAAACACAATCAAATTAAACTAAAAAGAAATGATATAAAGGGAAAAGTGGGGTTCTTACAAAACTTGGGTTGCCTCCTAAGAAGCGCTATATTTAGTGTCTGCAAAGATCTACAAGGAGAAGACAAAAAAATGGCATGACAAGCACTTGCTAAGGAAAGAGTTCAAGGTGGGTGACAAAGTCTTGATTTTCAACTCCAGACTAAAGCTATTCTTGAGTAAGTTGAGATCAAGATGGTCCGAGCCTGTCACAGTCACATCGGCAACCCCATATGGTGCAAAAGGGGTGCTAACAGAAAATGGACAAGAGTTCAAAGTCAATGGCAGCAAGAAGTTGAAACATTATTAGGGTGAGCAAATTGCTAAAGAAATTGTGAACTACATTTCTATATAATCTATATTTCTTCGAGCAACCAGCAATGAGACACAGCTTCGTTGAGCTGACGTCATTGCACATTTCCTCAAGTTCATTCAGTTGAAGGGGTTTTTTCTCACCAACTTTTTTGAGGTTGAAATTGAGGTTCCTTATCGCCCACATTGCACGGTGTTCTAACTCCAATGGAAAATGGCATGGTTTTCCAAAGATTAAGCGAAAGGGGGACTTGCTAATTGGAGTTTTGAAGGCGATCCTATATGCCACATAGGCATCGATCGACTTCTTCGACGATCCTTCCTAGATGAACTCACCATTTTTTCTAATATTGCTTTGATTTCCCTATTTGAAATTTCTACTTGCCCATTGGATTGTGGGTGATATGGGAGAATCTTTGCATGTCGCACATTACACTTCCCCAACAAAGAGGCAAAGACTCTATTGCAGAAATGGCTCCCTTCATCATTGAGGCCATCGGGGCACCAAGCTAGGGTGAGGATATTTGAGCAATTGCTGCTTGTTTTGGCATCATTTTTCTCTATGGCAATTGCCTCCACCCACTTCGACACATAGTCAACCGCAAGAAGGATATACAATTTCCCAAATGAAGGAGGAAACGACCCCATGAAATCAATGCCTCATACATCGAAAATTTCTACTTCTTGAATGTTGTTTAAGGGCATTTCACTTCTTTTGGAAATACTACCCACTATCTGACATCTATCATAGTTCTGAACGTGTTTATGAGAGTCCTTGAATAAACTAGGCCAGAAAAATCTAGACTAAAGCACTCTTTGAGCTATCTTTTGGCTTCTAAAGTGTCCTCCATATAGGGAAGAATGGCACTTGGATAGGATTTCAGTTGTTCCTCTTGAGGTACACATCTTCTCATTACTTGGTCTAGGCATCTTTTAAAAAGCAATGGGTCATCCCATTGATATAACTTGACATCATGTAGGAACTTCTTCTTCTATTGAGAACTAAGCCTAAGGGGTAACACATTGCATGCCAAGTAGTTTACAAAATCTGCATACCATGGCAAACGACTTTCCATCGTTAGCAATTGTTCATCCAAGAAAGATTCCTCAATCTCTGTGCGGTCTTCAATCCCCTTATCGGATTCCAAACTAGATAGGTGGTCTACTGCCACATTTTCACTGCTTCTCTTGTCTTTAATTTCCATATCGAATTCTTGAAGCCAAAACACCCAGCTAATTAATCTCGGTTTGACCTCCTTTCTCATCATTAGATATTGGATTTCCACATAGTCCTTATAGAGAGTCACCTTGGAGCCAAGTATGTAAGGTCTGAATTTTTCACAAGAATACACCACTGCTAGCATCTCTTTCTCAGTAGTCGTGTAATTCTCTTGACCTTGGTTCAATGTTTTACTCGCATAATATATGGGCTTGAAGATGTTCTCTCGCCTTTGTCCCAAAACAACCCCAACTGCATAATCATTGGCATTGCACATTATCTTAAAATGTTCACCTTAATTTGGTTCAATAATAATGGGTGTTTTGATCAGTTTATTCTTTATCTCCTCAAATGTTGTCATGTAGGCTTCATCAAAGCTGAATATCACATCTTTTTCCAATAATTTACATAGCAGTTTTGCAATTTTTGAGAAATCTTTGATGAATCTTCGATAGAAACCTGCATGTCCCAAGAAACTACGAACACCTCGCACTGTAGTGGGCGGGGTAAGGGTTTGGATTGTTTCTATCTTTGCTTTATCCACTTCCAACCCTTTGGAAGAGATGAGGTGTCCAAGCACAATAACTTCTTGCACCATGAAGTGGCATTTCTCCTTGTTCAAAACCAGATTTTTCTCTCTACATCTTTATAGAACCACTTCAAGATTGGTCAAGCAATTATCAAATGAGCACCCATACACTAAAAAATCATCCATGAAGACTTCCATAATGTTTTCTATCATATCTGAAAAAATGGTAGTCATGCATCTTTGAAAGGTGGCTTGAGCATTACAAAGCCCAAATGGCATTCTTTTGAAGGTGAATGTCCCATATGGACATGTGAAGGTTGTCTTATCTTGGTCTTCGGGGCTCACCGTAATCTGGTTGTATCCCAAATAGCCATCTAGGAAGCAGTGGTGAGAGTGTCTTGCAAGTCAGTCTAGCATCTGATCTAGGAAAGGGAGCAAATAATGATTCTTCCTAGTTTCCTTGTTGAGCTTCCTATAGTCAATGCATA
Source organism: Tetrastigma voinierianum (assembly GCA_016808115.1). Lineage (NCBI taxonomy): Eukaryota > Viridiplantae > Streptophyta > Magnoliopsida > Vitales > Vitaceae > Tetrastigma > Tetrastigma voinierianum. The sequence continues at coordinate 1,305,335 of JAEQBH010003196.1, forward strand.
TTCTCTAGCCTATAACTGTACAAGTGGATAGAAGCTCGTTTTCCTCATTCCGAATCACAGTTGTCCCTCATCTATTCGGCACACATTGAACGAGACTCACCCAAGGACTATTAGAAATAGCATATATGAACCCAGCCTAAAGCCATTTTAGAACTTCCTTTTTCACGACTTCCTTCATTGCAGGGTTTAACCACCTTTGATGCTCAATGGATGGAGCATGATCTTCTTCCATCAAAATTTTGTGCATGCATATGGAAGGACTAATTCCCTCGATGTCTTCTATGGACCACTCAAATGCCTCTAAATTCTTTTCAAGCACACCCAACAATTTAACTTCCATATCATTGTCCAGCTTTGAAGGTATAATTACCGACTTTGTATCATTGCATCCCAAAAATGCATATTTGAGGCCCTTTAGTAATTCCTTCAACACTAATCCATCCGGGGTCTTTCTCTTTTCTTCTAAAACTGATTATTCTTCATTTTCTTAAAGGGCAAGTATTGTTTCGATCAGTTATGGAGTAGATGATAGATCTTCACCACCTATGGCAGTTATGGTAAGCGATTTTGTCAAGCATTGCCCAAGTGGACTACTTTTTCCAAAATCATATAACACATCCTTTTGCGAAGGAATCAAGGCGTCAATCCTCATGCAACTTGCATTTTTAGTACTTGGGAATTCCATGCTTTTATACAGATTGAACTTCACTTGGTCTTCACCAACTCTCAGTGTTAATTCCCCATTCTTCACATTGATGAGTGCTTGCCCAGTGGCGAGAAATGGTCTTCCCAAGATTATCGTTGCCGCCCTATCTTCCTCCATATCTAAAACCACAAAATCCACAGGAAATATGAATTTATCAACCTTCACTAAAACATAATCGATAATGCCCTTCGGAAAGGTCAAAGATCTATCAACCATTTGAAGTGATAAAGTTGTAGGTTTAATTTCCCCCAAATTCAAGTTTTTAGCCACTAAAAATGCCATCAGATTTATGCTTGCCCCAAGATTACATAGTGCCTTACTGAATGTGTGCTCCCCAATGATGTAATGGATAGTAAAACTACTCGAATCTTTGAGTTTCTCTAGGAGCTTCCGCTAAATGATTGAGCTGCAATTTTCAGTCAAATTTATTGTCCCATATGCCTCTAACTTTTTCTTGTTGCTCATTATCTCCTTAATGAATTTTATATAGTTAGGCTTTTGAGCCAATGCATCAGGGAACGGAATATTGATCTCGAGTTTCTTAAACATGTTCAGAAACTGAGCATCCAGCTTGGTTTTTCAAAATCTATGGGGGAAAGGCAAGGGTGGAGTGTATAAGGGAGGATTATTAGGAAAATTCATTCTTCCTAGGACAACTTCATCATATTTTTGCTTCTCGTCATTGTTGTTCAGCTTAACTCCCACTTTGTTCTTCTCAGCTTCTATCTTTTCTTCAATTTCAGCTTCCCCTTTCTCTTTTTCAGCCTCAACCTTTCTCTTTTCAGGTTACTCTTCTTCATTCAAACTCTTCTTTGGTTCTTCAAGTTCTTTTCCACTTTTAATGTGGCTGACCATCGCAGATACTTGGTTTCTTTGTGTCACTTTCAGAGAAGGATTTTAGCGGATTCTCTCTCAAGATTAGACCCGTTGTCTGTGCGAGGTTTTCAAGTCCCTCAAAGATGCTCCCGGCCAGGCCCTAATTTGTCTCCATATTTTTCATGCATGTCCCCATGGTTGATTGAATACCTTTCATGCTCTTCATTACATTTCCCAACACAACTTAACCATTTTCCAGCTAGGTGATTCTAGTGTCGGTAGACTTCTTCATATCATTTATCACTAGCAAGAGTTCATTGAATCCCGACTGCCTTATATTTACTTGAAAATTGGAGCTCGAAACTCCTTGATTTTGAAAGCCTAGGGGTGCCATGGTATTGCTTAATTGATGAGGCTCATGGGGAACTATGGCTTGATTGTTATAAGAGAAGTTCTCATGATTCCCTTAACTTGGATGATAATGCGATGGTAAGTTGTTGTTGGGTCGGAATGTGTAACTTCTATTATTCATAGTTGCATCCTCTGAAGCTAGTTGGATTAGCCATGGGCGCCTGAATTAGCACATATATGCAATCTCCCCAATAGTCGGCCGCCACGCCCCTACCCCCGCTTAGGCGATGAGAGGGGGCACGGCACGGGACTGGGACTCCTTCACCTGCTTTTCGGACATTGGTGGGCCCATTTCAATAAACAAATCCATAAGGAAATAAAAATTCTAATACCACCACCATGGTGGTGTTTAAAATGACTTATACATATTCCTAAGTCCCATATACTTGTACATAACAAATCTACTATTACAAAAACTTTACACATATATTACAAAACAAAAACAAAACCTACATCAGGTGGACTTCTATTGTTATGTTGGCCCTGGCTGATGCGAAACGCCACGGATGTCCTCTTCGGTACCTACACGGATGAAATACATGTGCTAAGCTTATAGCTTAGTGGGAAACATATATGACCACTTGAAGTGGTCCACATTTACATAATACATATATCATGGCTGTATGTCGGGAATTTAAGTATCTGAGAATTCTATAACCGAGTTTTCATGTACATATTCTTATAACAAAACTTTCATATCTCATTATGAGTTAGGAACATATATCATATAGGAGTACCCAAGGAATTTGTCTGAGCAAGAATAAGTTGATTTCAATATGCTTACTACTTATTCATCATTCATATTCTTATCATTTAATTTCATGTATCTTATTATTCGGGTATACAACATATAAGTATTTGCTTGCATAGACCTCTAATACTGAATAAGAAGAACCTGTGCCTAATAGGAAATCTTAGGAAGGTATGGTACGATCTTGAAACGGCATTAATGCGCCCGCATAACATAAGTGTCGTGGCACTAGCGAAGTGCCAAGCAAGTTAGAGCGTCTACCCACGCAACAAAAGTGTGGTAGCACTAGCGAAGTGTCAAGCAACGATAAGGGCATGCCTTGCGTGAACGAGTCTTGCGGCATTATCGGGAGTCTTGAAGCACTAATTAGAGCGTGCACCTTGCGTAGCAGAAGTGTCGTAGCATTAGCAGGAGTGTCAAAGCACTGATTAGAGATGCCTATTCATTCACTCTTCGGTCTTAAGTAGGCATACAATTCTATGTATTTCAGAACTCATTTTATCACTCTTAATCCCATTAGCAAAAGAACTAAGAGACATAATGTTTTACCCGATGGCCCGGATCAGCCAGAAATGAAGTGAAGCTTCAGGCGTCTAGAGAATCTTGAATACTTTTCATATAACTTTTATGCTTATGCGAACCTTTCATTCACTTATTAGGATCCTCATTAATCAATGGATAATTGTTAGAATTAACGAGAAGAGGAACGAAAACATAGCTTCTGGTATGCACAGGCTTTGAGGTTCCTTTAGGTGGAGCAATGCCTTTGGGCGGAGCATGCTACGCTAGTACGGGACGAAAAAGTGCAAAAAACTACGGCTCAGTCCTTTGGCGTAGGGTGTCGAAAGGAATAGAAATTGCCAGTTTTGGCCATTTTCAACGGAATTCTTTTACCCAAATCTAACCATTTCAAAACAAAACTACAAAACTTAGACCAACCCAAAATACACATGTATTGAAGATTTAGGGTTTTCCTACCTCAACTTAAACAAGTATTTTCCAACAAAATTTCCAAAAAAGCATCCTTACCAAAGTTTCCATACCAAGCAATATCAATTTCCATACAAGTTCCATACCTTGGCTTTCCTTCTCTTCTCTTCTTCCTTCTTCCTTCTTCTTCTTCTCTTCTTCTTTTCTCTCTTCCCCTCTCCTCAAACGGTTTTGCCCCAACATTTAAGACCAAAAATGAGATTTTTGGTCTTATCCACCTTTTTAAGTTAAGGCCTTGTTTGGCTAACCCATTTTTGCTTTCTTTTCCCATTTTTGTTATTTAGTCCTTCATCTCTCTATTATTTACACTTCAATTTATCCATATTTCTATATTAACATATAATCTTTCATCTTATGCCACTTGGGTCCTTAATTGTCAGATTACTAATTTACCCTTGACCCTTGTATAAATTTCGGATATTGCTTATTTTATTTTTAGCATTATTTTATTCCGAAAAAATATACATTTACTTTTATTATACCTAAAACATGTTATAAAACTGTCAAGGTATAATTTGGGGTGTTATATCGACTCTTTTAGATCTTGTTGATTTAATCTCGTCATCAAGGCTTCAAACTTTGCCTCCAAATACGATATTCTGTCTACCTCATGCATTCTCCCTTGTTTTCTTCCATCACCTCTCTCAGAAGGAAGTTGATAATTGATCTTTGCCAATTCTTCAAACATCAAGTTAGCCTCTCTTGCAGTTTTCATGGTGATTGAGCCAGCGTCCACTAGTGCCCTGGTCAAATAGTAAGAACATTATAGAATATTTGCACTTGAGCACTTAGCTCATATCCATGTTGTGGACATTTCCTTAACAATTCTTTAAATCTATCCCATGCATCATAAAGTGTCTCTTGGTCTCCTTGTTGAAATTGTGTGATTGCCGCTCTAAACTGAGAAATCAATTGAGGTGGAAAAAATTTTCTTCAAGAATACCTCCACTAGAGCTCCCCAAGTATCTATTGATCTCGACATTCGATTATGGAACCAATTTCTTGCTTTATCCCTTAGTGAAAAAGAAAAAAGCTTCAACTTAATCACATTGTGGTCCACTCCATTCATCTTTATAGTGGCACACAATTAAGAAGTTTGACAAGTGCCCATTGGGATCTTCAGAAAAGCCGCCCCCAAATTGTTGTTTCTTGACCATAGATGTAACACCTCAAATTATACCCTAGTAGTTTATTACAGTTTAGGGTATAATGTAAGTTAAAATTTGCATTTTTCGAAAATTAAGTGTTAAGTAAGAAAAAGGTTAAAATGGTAAAATGACAAATTAAGGACTTAAGAGACATAAGTTAAGAAGATTATATGTTCAAGTAAGAATAACGATAAGTTGAATTACAAATAGAAGAAATGGAAGGACTAATAAGTAAAAAGGAGAAATTTAAGTCCAAAATGAGGATAAGACCAAACATGGTCTTCTAAAATAAGGGAATTCCTCATTTTTAGCTTAAGGAAGCTAGGGCTACGATTGAAAGAATGAACCAATTTTGGTTTGATTCCCTCCTTTGTCTTGGGTTCTCTTTGTTCAAGTGGGAAGGAAGGAAGAAGAGAAGGAAAAAGAAAGCTAGTTTTGAAGGTTTCAAGAAAAGCAAGGTATGGAACCTATATGTATGGAATAATTGTATGGAAATCCCTCTTTGTCTATGTTTGGGTTAGGAAAACCCTAACTCATAATAAAGGTGTTTTTGGTTGGTTTAAGTTCAGTTTTGAAGGTTGATTTGTTTTAGCTTTAGTTTGGAAGGAAGATGTCCAGTAAAGGGAAATGCCACAAATTTATGTTTTTGCTAGACACCCTTCGCTGAGCAAGGAGTGCTTACTGAGTGAAGGTGCGGACCACTGGAGCAAACTCGAGGCCTAAGTTTATGAACTTTCTAATCCACCTAGGCGTAGCAGTGCCTAACCTAGGCGAACATCTCCGCTTAGGCATACCTGCAAATCCTGTTTTGTTTTCTCTTTTCCATTAATTCTAGCAATCATCCATTGGATTAATGGAGGATCCTAATAAGTGAAGGAAAGGGTCTGTACATGTATACAAGTGATATGAAAAATGCTCTGACCTCGCCGCCGAAGCGACGCTTCGCCTCAGCGATCCTATCGTTGGGCAAACATTGTTTCTTGCCCTTATTTGCTAATGTGATTAAGAACAATATAACAAGCTCAGTAATAAATATAATTGTATACCTACTTAAAACCGAATAGCGAATGAATAGACACCTCTTATCAATACTACGACACTCTTGCTAGTGCTACGACACTTACGTGCGACAGAGACACATCTCTATTTATTAACCGGCACCTCTATTGATATTATTACCGTACCTTAATTTGTGTACTATGTCCCTCTCATTCATTATTTCCAGTCTATACAGGCAAACATTTATATGATAAGAATCTGAATAATGTGATATATGGAAATAATTATACGAAATCATAAGTAATCGGTTATGTTCTGTAGTGTACCTACGGGTACCCTCATCTGAATTTACGTCACACTCCTACGAGAGATATAAAAATTTACGATATATGGCTTGTTGAATGCGTATCTTGAAATTGAGGACCCACTTGCTATGGTCATATGTTAGCTGATTTCCCAACTAAGCCATAAAACTGTACCAGATTGTTTCATACGTAGATCTTGAAGAGGACATCCAAGGCATTCCGCATTCGTCAGGGCCAACACAGCAATAGGAGTCCACCATATGTAGGTTTTTTACTCTGTTTTGTAATGTAAATGTAATATTTTTGTAATAGTGGAATTAGTGTAAGTAGAAGTAAATGAGACTCAGGAATATATGTGCATGACATTTTAAACACCACTACGATGGTAGTTTTACAAGTTATATTTTGAAATATTAATTTATATTTCGAAATGGGCCCACCAATGTCAAAAATCAGGTAAAGGAATCCCAGTCCCGTGTGGCGCCCCCATCGTCCGCCTAGGCGGGGGATAGGGCGTTACAATAGAGATCAATGTAGGTTTCAAATTGTTAGAATCTATGGGTTGATGTCGAATCCCTAAATATTCTTCATTCATCACGGGCCTCCAACAGTCACCAAGTGTTGGTTCCCTAATTCCATGCATTTCATTTTGATCCGAATGACCCTCACTGAAACTATCAATGTTTGGATTGTCCATCTCAACTTTATCGGCTTTGACCTTCTTTTGTTTGAACAATGTTCTTTCGATTTCTAGATCAAACGACAATAAATTAAAGTTAGACCTTCTATGCATAAAATTTGGTACCTGAAATCGTAAAATAGCACTAGATAATAGAGTAAACAAACTAAATATAGAATAAAAGCAAAAATAAAAAGAAAAAGGAAAATAAAGGAAATAAAATAAAATTCCTGCACCAAAATATTTTTGTTCAAATTAGCAAATGTCCCTTTTGCTGGAATATCAATCTATTCCGCTTAAACATCAAGTCCTTCTCAAAGATGCCAAAAATTTGTTTGATTGTTTTTGTTTATATAAAAGTTTGGTGAAAAGCAACATAATCCGCAAGTACACAAATCACAAGTAATATAGTGGCTTTCAAATTAAAAACCTGGCATGTCGAACCCACAGGGAAGAGATGACTTAAGAGGAGATTAAATACCCCGGCTACTCGAGAATTTTACTATTTAAGCGAATTAAACTAGTTGTGATTTATTGTTAACTAAAAATTGAAATTAAGTTAAACTAAAAATCTACTCTAAAAGATTAGCAAATAGTTGGATTAAGTTGTAAGAAAAACTTTAAGGAATAACACTAGGGCTGGTTGTTTCCATCGGTGCATTTAAAGTGCTAATTAAGTGAATATACTCTTATGTTTACCCAAAGAACTCTATATGAGGTTCTCTCCTTCTAGTCTCACCTCAATTTCTTACACCTAATCTCTATTCTCATTTCGGTCCATCTAGGTCAAACAATGTGTTACTTGTTCTAAGGTAAATCAGTCCTTGGGAATTTCCATTGGTCACCTCTCGATCCATACAATGTCATACGCTCATGACATCACATAAGGTTAGATGATGTCCCTCCTAATAAAGTCCATATAGTACTAGGTTTTCCTAATTTCCTAGAGTTTTTTTTATTAAGTTAAGTTGATTTTATCAATTACGCAATATTAGGGGACGAAAATCGAATCCCAAAGGCATACTTCCAATTGTCACATTGGAAACCCTTTGAGCTCTAGGTCTCAATTTCACTACCTAGTATGTAACAATTGAATAAAACCTGAGAATTCATAAAACCACATCTTAAAACCTCAACACAAGATCACATTCACAAAATCATTCAATATAATACATAAGTCAAACACCAATGTCAACAACCAACCTTAGAGGAGGATCTAGCCATTCATAGTAACCTCAAAACCCAACAAAATCATGTTTATGCCTTTTATAAAGAAAATTTGAAAGATTAAGAGAAAGGGTTTAATGACAAAACAAATATGAATGAAAGTCTTCCAACCTGGCTCGCCACTCTGAAGTTACGTAGCGGTGGATCTACAACAGCTCCAAAAACAAGCTAAAATATCTAAAAAAAAATTACAAACCCTAGAAATGAGAGCTTAGAGAGAAACCCTAGAAGATGGAATATGTGCAAGCCTCCAAGCTCTCTCCAACCTCTCTTTAGAAATGTTACAAGTGAGTATTTATAGCATATGGAAAATGACCAAAAATGGGGCTAAGAATGAGGGCATTTTTGTCTCAATTGGACATCCTTTGCCTTGGCGAAGTGTCCTTCGCCTTAGCGAAGATATGTGTCAATAATCAAGATGATCTTCCTTCACCTCAGAGAAGGTATGCTTCGTCTCAACAAAGGTCTGTTTCACCAAGGTGAACCCAAAGCTCTTGGTTTGTAGGATGTTCCCCCTTCGCCTTAGCGGGCCTTCACCTTGACGAAGGTCTTCTTGCCTAGGCAAACCCAAGGCTCTTGATTTCTTTAGTGTTTAGCTTTGCTTCCGTGAAGCTCTCTCTTGGCCTTAGCGAACTGCTTTGCCTCGGCGAAGCTGTTACTTCACCTTAGCGAAACAATGCCTCTAGTGCAGGTTCTGCTTTCTTACTCTTTTTGCCATTTTCTTTGTTTGCTTTACTTTCAATACCTGCAAAATTCACACATATGAGGATTTAGTGTAATATTTGCGCATAAGGGTGTGAATCTAGCATTTAGGTTACATAAACACCTGAGAAACACACTATAAATGCTAATAGGATTCACCCTTATCAACGCCAACTGAAGGCTATCGACATAAGGAGAAGTATGCTTATGATATGATATTACTGTAGTGTACTATATTTCATTTCGTCCAGGTTTTGTCCGACTAGGTTTTACTGGTAAGGTTTTTAATGAGACAGTCTTAACAAACTAAGAAGAATGTACAACATCATAAAAACATTGTATTCTTTTCCCTTCGCTAGGTTTTTGTCTCACTAGGTTTTATTAGCAAGGTTTTAATGTGACATATTCTTGATGGTAATCATTCAAGGGAAAATGTTGTAAATGAGGGTTGTAAATGATGGGTCATTATGTATAATGAATGACCACATTATTAGGTTCATTCGTTTGATAAATTAGTTAAAGATACATTCATATACTTTCATTACTCACATTAAGAGCGAGTAAATGAAGCTCAATTAGGAGCCCATAAAAGGTAACCGCTTCTCTATATTTCGACATCCTAGAGTGAAAGAAATTCCCTCCTCCTCTTTCTCTCCATATCTTCCTCTCTCACTTTTTATTTATCTATATTCTCTCTCTACTCTCTCTCTCTCTCTCTCTCTCTCTCTCTAGGAAGAGTAATACAATTACTCTTCACTTTTGCATTTTATAATATTTTCATAATAGTTGTATTATTTTTTAAATATCATTCTTTTTCAAAATATAATAGAAGGAACACGTCAGTGAGATCTGACTCAGTGGTTAAAAGGTTGAACGGGACATAAAAGAAAAATGATATTCGAGTCTTTATGAAAAGAAAACAGTATAACATTATAATTTCAAGTAAATAGATATAAAATAAATAAATAAATAAATAAGGAGTAACCAGGGAACAAAAATTTCGATATTTCGGCCGAAATATCGGCGAACTTTTGGTTATCGGTGGAGATCGATAAGATATCTCCACCGAAATTTCGTTACCGATATTTCCCAAAATTTCCTGATTTTCTTTGTTTTTGCTCCAAAAATCTGAAAAATGTTTTTGAGGGTTTGAAGGCATTTCAAAATCTTGCCGAGAATTGGCGCCCTCGATATAAACCATTGATTGCACTTATTATATATAGTCTTGAGCTTTTCTGTATTATCTTATTATTTATTTGTTCGTAATCACCCCTATAATCATTATGATTATAATATTTTATTTTATTTTTACATATTATAACTTATAATATTTTAAAATCAAATATTAATTTGAAAAGGAAAAGAAGTAAAAATAATATCATTTAAAATTTAAAATTATAATATATAATATTTTGAATTCCTCATTATCTACATAATATTTATAATAATAACAAAAATAAATAAATAATATCTCTTTAACATAATAATATTTAGAATAATATATTAAATATAACATATTTAATTTATAATTACTAATATATTTGATTTTAATCTACCTTAATTAAAATATGAATCGTTATAAATAAATATATAATTAAAATATGAAAAATTTTAAATGAAATAGATATTACACAATAAAAATATTAGTCGATATTTTAATAAATATTTTCGTAAAAATCCGATTAGATATGTCTAGTGTTTATCGATATTTTGATCGCGGAGTGTCTGAAATAGGCATACCATACTATTTTGGTTTTCTCGTGATGGTTTACGTTTGAAAATTCGGTGCGGAGTACCACGTGTTTGGAGTGGGCTGATAGTTGCAATGAAGCAGGGATGTGTGGGCTTGGGCCCACAAGTGGGTGACTAATGGGCCTAACTGTCTAGTCTCAACTACAACTGTCGGCCTAGTGGTTGCAAGTTGGAACCACGAGTTCGTATACATTGTACAATTTGTACTTGATCTTTAGCTAATGGGCTGTAACCTGTATTGCCACTAGCATTCCAATCGTCAGGAACCATTTCATGAAATATCCTAAGATTTTTTATGCCAAATCCAATGAGTTATGTGTCAAAAAAGTAACATGATTTTGGAAAAACAAAATTTATTGATTTTAGCCTATTTTTCAAACTTATTTTCAATCTTACCTCCCCATAATATCATGCAGGAAAGCCACGTACCAAGAGAAACTTCTATTTTAATATAAAAAAAGATTCTGTTAAAACCGAAATGGATAATTACGACTTTGATTTAAAAACTGAAGTGGTAATTACAAATTATGATTTTAACGGTTGTCAAAAAATAAAACTACAGTTTTAACAATTTTTTTTTTTTTTTAAATGGAGTTCTCCTTTTTATATGTTATTCCTATATGGCATGGGTAGACTAAATAGTAAATTCAACTTAAGCTTAAAGGATGGCTAAAATTAATAAAAACAAATTTCAAAAAACAAGTTACTTTCACATATAACTCAAATCTAATAACCAACTTATCAAAAATATTTTTTATACAAGACTTGAAAGAAAATAAGATATAATTAAGTTAAGCAAAGTTTATATATTTTTATTTCTTATTTCTTATCATTTTTATTTCCCATTTTTTCTTTTTATTTTCTCTGATCCAACAAAGCATAAAGGCCAGTGCGTGCAAAGAGTTCTCATCAATTATATGGTTTTTTCACCTTTCTATAAGTATTTAACATATGAGTGTAAGAGGAAACCGAATATAAGAAAATATGCTTTTTAATTTAATTATTTTCGAATTTTTTTAATTATTTATTTAGAGGAAAAAGGAGATATATTTTCCTTCTTATATTTTTCTCCCACTTTTTCTTGATCCATACAAAACCAAATATCCTAAGAAAAAATTCAAGAAGGAATGAAATAAATGAGTAAAGTGTTAAGGTGTCCACTGGACACGTGTTTGGGCTAGTAAACATTGAATTAAAAAGAAAAAAATAAAAAAGGTTAAGGTTTTCTTCGAGTTTTTTTGGGTGGATTAGTCATGAATTTTTGTATAGTATGTTATTAGCAATGGTGTATTTATTGTAGAGCTGGTAATATGGGTTGAGTCCAATAAGTCAACTCATTTTATTTTGATTTTTTTAAGGGTTGTGATGTAAAATTTAAGGTTCGAATAAAACTATGTCAAATTGGCCCGACCTTTTTTGGCATGTGGCTCATGTGGGTTTTGTTCGAGTTGAACCGATTAACCTGATTGGCTCGAAATCTTTATTTAATTTTTTTTCAAGTAACCAGTTTAATAATTGAAATTTTCAATGATTTATCCATAATATTCGATATTTTGGGTTTTTAATATGGAGTTAAATCCCTACTTTTATAGCATAAGGGTTTTAAAATAATAATAATTATTATTATTATTATAATACATTATTAACTATTTTATTTTCAAATTTTAAATGTAACTTTTTAATATTATTTATATGATAATTTAATATTTAAAAAATCTTGTATGAAAAATTACATAATGCATTTGAATTAAATAAATTACAATTTTAATATCGAATATATTTTTATTTATCTCATTAATCCTATTTTAAATATTTATAATTTCATTTTTTTTTGTATTTATCCTTTAAATTTTATTTGATCATATATGTTTTTTTTATAAAACGAAGTTGTAGTAGCTTATAAATTAAATTAAATTCAATAACTAAAATAACAAAAATTATATACTTATTTCTTTCTAATATGATTATATCTTCAAGTAAGGTGAGTTTTCAAAACAAACAGGGTATTTCATTATTATATTATTGAGATGCATTTTTTGAAAAAATATATATTTTTATTCCAAATATAAGTAAAATTTATATTGTTAATATTCTAAAAAATTAATTAATAAATGATCACGACTCAACCAACATCAAATGATGATGTACAACTTTCTAATGTAGAGTCAGTTACATGTTATTATTTGATATAATGAAAATACGGATTAATATCATAAGTATATGAGATTTCATTTGATACTTTAAATTTTTTTTTTTCACATATGTTATTAAGTTGTTACTTTATTTGTTTGATACTATAGTTGGGTACTTTTGATATAATAGTGGTCCATCATTATTTATTTATTTAAGTTTGTTTAATATTATTATATTATTTAGACTCAATTATTTTATATACTAATTATTATTTTATTTATATATTATTTATTTTTAGTTGAATAATAATAGAATTTGTAAAATAAATTTTTTTAATATTTTTAAGGTTTTAACCTGTTTTAACCCATTACCCGATGGACTCGTTTACGAGCTCTAATTTCTTGGTTGTCATCACACATACTTGTTGAGACCAAATAGGGGCGGAGCTATATAGGGCTTAGAAGAAGGGCAAATGTCTTCCTAAAAATTGGAAAAATTTTTGTTTACAAAAGGGTTTGAACCATTAACTTTTTGTTTGAAAGGTATAATATTTAACTATCACACCATCATGCCCCCTTTTAAAATATTTATGCCCCACTTACTATATTTTATGGCTCCACCACTAATATCAAAGGTTTTCCAAATTGATGTACTTTATTAAAATTCAACTTTTGGCAAGTGTTGTTAATTGTTAATCTGAAAAAAAAAAAAAAAGGGTATGTCCATTAATTTATTTGTAGTGACTGTATTGATTTTAGTTTATGGTACTAATTATTTTTCCATACATTTATTTTTGTACATTGATTGATTTGCATAACTATTTGGTCGCATAAAAGCAAGGGGCCGTTTTGTTTGTTTAATCAATATTGAATAAAACTTTTATTAAATTGAACATTGAATAAGGCTTAATAATATTAAGTGTAAAGTTATTAGTTTTTTTAATATTATATTTCTATTAAATATTATTTTTTGTTTTTAATATGCTTAAAATTAATATTTTTATTTTAATACCTTAAAATTAACATCTTAATTATATCAAGAAAACAATTTGTTTAACTTTATTATTATGATAAAATAACAAAATATTTGTATAATATATGTATAACATTTCAACATATTAATAACAAATTAAAATGATAAAAATATTATGATAAATAGTTTATTATTATCACTATCACAAAAAATAATTATCATATTTATCTATTTTAAATAATTAGATTTTACATGTATATTGTTTCATTTTTTGGACGCATAGAAAATTAAAAAAAAAAAAAAGAAAAAAGAAAAAAAAGGTGACCACCAACTCTCTAATCATCATTTCCGATTGTTTCATCAAACTGTCCTCAAGCAAAAAGAGCATTTCATTTTATTTTCTTTAGTTAATACATCCTCAAAACTCCTACAGGGTTTCCAATAATTTGGTTCATTGTAAAATCATACATAGTTACATTATGTATGGATATGAATGATATGTCCATTAAAGACTGTATCTCTCCCGGGGTAGAGAGAGAGGAAGGAGATGACAGAAAACCATATATATTCTTTTATATTATGTTAGATTTCTATAATCAAACAAATCACAAAATTCTAATAACCTAAAAAATCACAAAGTATTAGCAAAAAAATAATAATTTATACATCTTAAAGAGAAAACATATAAACGAATAAGAAATTTGCTCTTCAAAAGTCTAAATAGAAAGAAAATGGAGAAAAAATTACTTGGAGAAACTTGATCATTCAAAATGGCTGTGGAGTCCATCATAGCAGAGGGATGAGCAAAATCCATGGTTAGGAGAGCAAGGGATTGACAGTGGGTTGAGTTTCACAGTCTAATTGTTCTTCAAAATATTTTGGGAAGATTTTAAATTATAGCTTTTTTTTTTTAATTTACAATGGCTTTTCCTAATTAGAAAAATCCAGAATAAAATTTTAAAAATTCTAAAATAAGTTATGCCAAAATTAAAAAAAAACAAATGGTCTAAAATTGCTTTCAGAAAAATGTCAAACAAACAAACGCCCCCTAAAAATAACTTTTAGCATACTTTTTCCAATACTAAGGTGATGTTTGGTTTTTTTTTACTTAATACTGAATATAATTTTTGTTCTGAATGATGTTTAATAGGATTAAATATTTAGTTGTTAGTTTTTTTTTAAATTATTTTTTTATTTTTATCTAAAATCTGAGACAATAAATTTAAAAATAAATATGATTGTAATGCCCTAAAAATACCCTAATAGTTTCAGAACATGTTTAGGGTATAAAATAAAGTAAATGAAATTTTTTCGAATTTAAATCCTAAGAACAAAAAAATATCTGACCGAAAAATTTATAAAAAACGAAATAAATTTGGTAAAAATATCAAATGGGGACTGGGGTCATAAATGAAGATTGTATTGCCAAAAATGTAGTAAAGTGAAATGATATGAAAATAAAAAGTGAAATGATGTGTTAAAATAGCTGAAAATAAGAAAAGTGGATTTGTGAGAAGGCCAAACAAAGACCTTATGGAGATTTAATGACTTAAGTCACATTTGGTCTTAGAATGCCTATTTGGGAGAAACCGTATTTGAAAAAAGGGAGAGAGTTAGGGCTTTTGAATGGGAAGATTTGTGAATTGCTCCATGAAAATCAAAGGCTAAAGTGATAAAAACAATAAGAAACTTTGGTATTGAAGTTTGAAAGAAATTTGAGGTAAGACTCAAACCCTAAACCCCTTTTATTTGTATTTGAGTTGGGGAAAACCCCAAATGTGGATAAAAAGAGTTTTGTTTTGGTTGTAAATGAGTTTTAAGGTTATGTTGGGTTGAGTTTTGAAGAGTATTGTTGGTTTGATTGATTTTGTGTAATGTTTGTAAAAGGGAAATGTTGGGTTTTCAAAGGAAATACTGTCAAAATTTTGTCAAAACCTCTGTTCTTGTTTTGCTATAGATTAAGTTATAATCATCCAAATGAAGTGATTCTAATTGGTAAAGAACCATAAGAGATAGGGCTACAAATGTATAGAAGGGACCATGAGCAAATTGTAGCTTTAAGGCTCCCTAATATGGGCTTAAAGGTGAGTTCGGGTAGCTCACGGGTTTGCTCTATTTTGGGTGTTGTTATGGTGTTTTGGCCATAAGTTGAGTTTCACTCATCCAAATTGAGTGATTCAAAATTCTGGATAAAATAGACTTCTAGAGGAATAATTTACTTGAAGGAAGTGTATGCAAATTGTTAACCCAAAGTACCCAGAAATCTGTCAAAGTGGAGCTATGTGTAAGAACGGTCTGATTCTGCCTTGCAAATTGAGTAGTATGGATGTAAAATGCAATAACTTGGGTTTTCGTGATCCAAATTGGATGATTCCAATTAGAGAAGAAACCTTAAAACCATATCTTCAAATGAGTAGAATGAACCATTACCAATTTATGAAGTTAAGACCCATGAAATTGAGAAGAACAGTAGGTAGCCGAGTGAGCTGGGCATGCCGACCAGTTTGTCATTAAAATGACGTAACTTGAGTTTGGGTGATCCAAATGAGATGATTCAAATTCCTACTAAAAATAGACTCATAGAGCTATAATTTTCTTAAAGAAAGCATGTGAGGCAAAAATATGGCTCATGTGTCCTCAGAAAAATTTTTCAGGTGAAGGTATTGGGTGAACATCAACCTAACCAAAAAATTCCTAAGAATAATAGGCCTTCAATAATGTGAGATTGTCATTGTATTTGAGATAGAGTGATGAGGAGGCAAGAAAGCCCGCTTGAAGTCGAATTCGAATATTATAATCAAGTGAAGCCGATTTTTGGTTTGTTCTCCAAACTCTCTACATATTTCTAAAATATTTGAATAATTACGAGGAAATAGTTTGAATTTTGAAAATGATTGACAAAGAAAGTGCATATTGATTTGTGTTTGAAATGATTTGTTTTAAGTGATTTAAGACAATTGTACAATGAAACAATGTATAAGAAAATTGCATGAATGTAAAAATGATCTATTTGCATACAATGTGTGTGTATATATATATATATATATATATATATATATATATATATATATATATATACTATTGTAAATTGTATTGAATGATTTTAATGCCTTTAAAAGAATGTTGACCGTTAGAATTCGAGTTAAGAATAAATTGATATATCAATAAGAGTCGAACAAACGTACTATTGTGGCATACCGATAAGTAGCCCAGCGGGACAGTATCACTAGTGTACACCAACCGAGTACATATTTTTATAAAACCGTATTTACACCGGCCGGCAGCCCAGCGGGACCGTACCGGTGATTCGTTATCCTGTGCATCGAAAGCATAGGTTAAATTCGATAAGGGCTAAAATGCAAAATGAAAAGTGCATGATTTATTATCTGAATGATTTGTTGCAATGAAATTATAGTTTGGAGATGACCACGAATCGGTAATTGATTAAAATGAAAAAAAATATATATATATATATATATATATATATATATATATATATATATATATATATATATATATATATATATATATATATATATATATATATATTGTACTGCATTGGTCATTGAAAAATGTACAAAAGCATCGCTTTTTATAAACACGCACGATTTGATTTAACCGAATGAATGTAGATCAGATAGAACCGCACAAGATGAAAATGCTTAGTGTGTTGTTTTTATCAACACGCAGGTACCAAGTAGAAAGTAGCAGGACCGAAGATCGCCGAAGGCGGAGTCACCGTCAAACAACGCGGAGTATAAGTAAATGCTCCGTCCTATGCATATAATTCAATTCATGATATTTTGTAACTAATTTGTATTGAATTCAATGATGTAAAAGTCTTCTTGAGAATAATATATTTTTGACTCATTTTGTTTTGGATATTTATGAAATGTGTTTTAGTAGACGCGAACTCTAAGAATATCATTTTCAGAAATTATTGAAAAGCACGAATGCCAATTTGTATAAATGCGTTATTGAAGAACAGTTATGGGCCCTATTTGAATTAAGAAATGTATATATATTCTTTTATGTCAAAGAATGTGATTAGGTCTTGATATCATATACCCATAAATAATTATGTTTTAAATTAATATTAATTATTCGTATTAGAAATTGGTATATGAAATGTGTTTAAATGAACATGTCTTTAAAAGGTAAAAGAGAGGGCTACAATGATTTTATTTAATTAGTTTGAAACATATCATGAGAGTTTCAATTATATAATAAATCATATGATTTTCTCATATTTGAATATTTATTTATTTTCTTAATAACAAAGACATTAAGAAAAAAGAAGGTAATAAATTGTCCCCACAAGAACTCGAACCTCGAACCTCGAACCCCCTCCCTCCTCCCATCTCTATGCCATATGCCTATTTGAAACGATGAGCGTTCTATCACTTGATTTATCGCATTTCCAAAAGAGTTATATTTTTTACTCTATCTCTATATATAGAGATTTTGGAGCAAAAAATCATACTCCAAAAGTTATCTATTTTGATATCTAAAATAGAGACATGAATACTGCATCTTCATATTTGAATATTCACTATTCACATATCTAAATTTAGAGATAATGAGGCCCACATCTTAATAAACACTATTCTCCTATTATTTTATTATTAAATATACTATTATTTCATTATTTTATTATCATAATAATAAAATAATTATTTTAATTATATTTTTATAACATATTTTTATTTTTGATATACTTATATTTATTATTTATTATTTTATTAATATTGAATTATTTCTTTTCATATATAATATTGTAAAATGATTTACTATTGATTTTGTAGTATTAGTTTATTTTTTAATAATTTAAATTTTTCTTAACAAAAGCAATTTAAAATAATTTAATTTTATTAAAATTATTTTTGACAATATATAAATGTATATTTTTTATTATTTTCATTTATATTGAAAATAAAGATTGTTGTTGGAGTTGGATACAAAACACATAAGATTTTAATTAATTAATACAATAATTTCTTAGAAAAATACAAATTCATATTGAAAAAAAAAAAAGAACATAGAAATTATATCATATGATGTTCTGCACATCATTTACTTAAGCTAATACATTAACTACAATAAACATTGTTACTATATATTTCCCATAAATGCTCAATTAATGCATTTCAAAGTGCATAATGAAGATGCTACAAGTTGAAAATGAACGCAAAAAATATGAGTTGGAAGGTGAAAGACAAGAAAAATAATTATGGAGAAAAATCTTGACTTAATTTCCGACCCATTTGATCGTGAGTATTTCAAGGTGAAAAAATGGAGATTATTGAAAAACGACTTGCAAATCTCAACAAAGTGGATCAAGTGGTCCTGGTGATGGTAATTTTAGTAATTGTAATGTGGAATATGACGCGGGAAATTATGGGACGTGATTTACCACCTATTAGTTTTATATTATATCTTTATCATTTGGTTAATGTATTTATTATGTAGCTTTTATTTTCTAATGTACATGATGCTCTATAATATAATATTTATTATTAAATGCATTTAGGTTTTTAATATATTTTTTTATTTATTAAGTAATTCTTTTATTTATTTAATATAATTTTATATTTATATTTAAATATAAATAAAATAATTTCATATATCATATTCTTAAAATATTCTAATTTAAAAAATTTAACGTCAATAATTACGTACTCAAGCCGAAAATGTAGACAAGTTGAGTCGGGGTCTCTAATGTGAGCTTCATCATCTTTCAATTGAAGTGAAAAATAAAGATTTTTTTTCGATGCTCTTAGATATGATGGGCATAAAAAACCAAATATTTAAATATGAGAAAATCATATACTTTATGATCCAATTGTAAGTTTGTAACTAAATATTTTGGTTTTTTCTATTTGCTTTCAGCATTTAATCTATTTGTTTTTTGAAATTTTTAGCTGAATAGAAAAAGTCAAAATATTTGATTCTTTGGTTTTTTTTTTCTTAATTATTTTTTTAAATGGTATATATATATACACACACTCTTTAGTTTTAAGATAGTAAATTGTCCCTACTATGACTCAAACCTAGGACCTCCCCTCCCTTTGTCCTATGCTTATTTGAAACGGTGAACATTTTACTATTTGAATGAAACATGATGGACATAAAAAACTAAATATTCAAATATGAGAAAATCATATATTATATAATCTAATTGAACAAGCTAATTAAATAAAATCATAAATATTTTAAAATTTTTATTTAAAATTTAATAGCCTAAAAATTTAGATAAAAAAAAGAAAGTTGATTTGAAAAAAAAAAACTAATAACTAAATATTTAATACTATTAAACATTATTTAGAATAAAAGTTGTATTTGATGAAGTAAAAAAAACAAATACAACCTAAGGCCCTCACAGTGAATTACTCTAAAATTTTCAACTCTATCCAAATCGTAATATGAAATTTTCAACGATATAATCTTAAGCCATTTTTAGAAAATACGTCAGACTTGAATTTGATTGAAAATACAAGAATAAGAAAATCCATTTTTGTGAAACCCATTTTCTCGAAACGAAGCTATAAAACGTCAAAATAAAATCCTTGTTTTCGATTTAATTCGAACACAAAACAAAGAAAGAAGCTCGATTCATATATAAAACGCCAAAATAAATAATTCATTTTGCTTTCTAAATTTTGTTGGTTTCAATTCTCGTGAATTCAAACGCGCTTTTCCTTTGTTCGAAAAGCCAATGTAAAACAAAATTTTCTACCTATTAAACGCTCAAAAGCACATCGCCGACACGCCGACAAATTAAAACGAGGCCCATTATCTTATAAAGCACGGCTAGGTTGGGCCAAAATGGCATAGACTGTCAGGATTAAGGTGGGCTGGGTTGTCGACATCTTAGGCCCCGCTTGAACTTGCCCATCTTTTGGGCTACAAGTCTCTTTATTTGTCCATATTACAAGCCCACAACCATAAACATTACAATTCATAACCATTCCAAGCAAGAAAAAGGTCTCTTACAATCATAAACTCTTAAAACTTACCAATTAATAAATAAACAAAAATCAGAAAAAACCCCCATTAATTATTTGTTTAGAATTTTAAAATTGTTTTTTGTTTTAAAAACAAGGAAAACAAGAATAAAACACATTTGATTCTCTTTTTTTTTTTTTTGGTTATGAAAAATAAGAATAACATAGGAAACATTAAAATAAAAAAAATGAGAACAATTTTCATAAACACTGTTTTTTGTGTTTTGAAAAGTTATTCTCAAAAATATTTAGAAAAAAAAAAAACAGGAATCAAACAGACGTATTGGTTTATCAGTTAACAATGAGGTACTTACAAGAACTGTTGTGTAATAGGGTTGGTTGGGACAGCCAGAGAGCCAGACATTGGATCCTCTGCCCCAAAATTGAACCCAAATTTCAGTTGCGAGGGGTTTGGAGACAAATAACAAAGCCATAATTTCAGATCAAATAAATAATTTGTCCCAAATCATTGTACTCGTCAAACTTCGATCTTTCCCCTACAGGCTTTAATGTCAGGTGTGACTCATATAGAGCCAGAATCTCAAACTTGTAGCCAAGTATCGCGCCATATCTCAATAACCGTTAAAATGACACCTCAAAGATAAAAATCGCGCCCAACCCGACTACAAACGTCATCCGCATGCACAGATATTCAGAATCTCGGTAGAATTTATATTACAAATAATGACGGTATTACTGCTCCTCTCAACGCCTATATTTTATCCCATATTTCGATAAAGCTTTAATTATATTTTTTAATAAAAAACATCAATTATTAAACGACACCCCATTTTCAAGACCAACTAATAACAAAAATATCGCTTTACGCTGCCAAACACTGCTCGCGTCAGAAACTAAGATTTAACACCCCATTTTCAAGAATCCTCATCGGAAATGCCTACCCATTTAAGTACATTGTCCCCAAAAATAAATCATTTGACCCAAGTTTATGGGTGAATAGAAAATGATATATAATAAACCTCTGCCATTTTTCATTTTTGGGACATCCAAACAAGTCCCTAGATTTCTTGCACCATTTCTTTTTTTAAATCTGAAAAATGGTAAAGACAGGTAACCTAACCAACCTGTATGAATTATGAAAGATGGTTAAACTCTCAAACCTAAAGCAAGCAGCAATGGAGTAACCATGGTTTGTGGGGTTAGAATCTAACCATGGTTAAGAAGAATGGGTTGAGGCTGGCAGACAGCAGTCACGTGTCCAGACTCCACACTATTAAGACTTAAGTCTTATCTCATAATGTGAGAGAGCTGCTGCAGCTGCATTTGGTTGGACCAATTTTATCCATCCCACAAAATTAATATCTATCCCACGTGCCATGGCCCATGGTGCACGTGGTAGTAGTTCTACCAATGACGTCGAGAGGGCGGGGCCCTTTGGTTGGAGTTTCGGTTCAAAATAACATTTCATAAAACAAAATATTCAATTTAAGCGACTTTTTAAACTTTTGTTGAAAATTGTCATCTTATAAGTTATACCACGTTGCTAGGAGAAATGCTTAAATGCTTAAAAAATTTTATTTTTTAAATTTAATTTAAAAGCTATAGTTATAAATTGTTTTTTCATTTTTTGAACTAAAATCATAATAACAAACTGAGGTTTTAATTCAAAAAGTAAAATCCTAATTTCTAATTATGATTTTAGTGTAAAAATAAAACCGAATTTTTAATTATAACTTGAATTCAAAAATGAAGTTGTAATTCTTTTAACTTGTATAAAAAAAAAAAAAATAGAACATCTTTGATATAAAAAAGTTATATTGAACAATTTAAGCTTAAACGCTAACACAATGCTAATAAAAAGTCGTTTGGACCCCTAACTCTAGAGGATAGATGCTGCGAACACTCGAGTTCCACTCTGCTGTTCTGAATTAAATATCTCAACTGATTCAGACAATTACGATAATGCCCTGTCATTCAATTTACACTTTTACCCTTATTTTCTGAGGTAGCATATACAGTGTATATGGACCGAAATCACAAATATGCCCATCCTGATATAATAATGTATAAACTAATCATTTGTTTAGTTTCTGTCGGTTAATTAATCCATCAACGGTGGGTCCCACCGCCCACTATTATTATGATTAAAACCTCAATCCCACTCAACTGAAATTAAAAAATAATATCACTTAACGAACATTATTGTTTCAAATATTCCCAATATATATATATATATATATATATATATATATATATATATATATATATAGCAGATATATATATATATATATATATATATATACACACTAGTAATCCATGTGAAAAAATAATAAATAAATAAGTATATAATTTTATTTTTTCATAACTTTTATTCAAAATTAAGTAAAAATGGTTATATGAATTAATATAAAATCTAATTAAAAATGATTTGGTTGATATATACAATTGTCAACTTTTGATTTAAAATGTTATTTATTTCTTTTGTACTAAATTTGTGATTTTTAATTAATTAATTTATGTATAGTTTAAATACATTTTTCTTTTAACTACCATAATATTTATAATTTATTGTCATTTTCTTTGTATTTTCAATATTATTGTTTTAACTTTTTTCTCTTCATTATTACTAATGTTAAAAGTCATTTTCAAGTTGTCATTAATAATATATGAACGCTACAAAAAATATATATGAATACTAAAAAATTACAAATTATAATAATTTTGCATTTATAAAATATTTGATATGTGATTTTGTATTAAAACTTAATAAATGAGTCATGATTTAATTGATGAAAATCTATGGTACTATTCAATTATGAACAGTATTTTCTTTTCAAAAAATATGTTTTACTGCAAAAAAGGTATGTGGTATTGTAATTTAATACCTTAAATTAATAAATAAAATAATGAGTAGAAAAAAAAGATAAATATTTTTTAAAGATAATTTTTAGAAAAAGGTAAATAAATATTTTTTTAACCTCCCACGGATTCCTAAATATATTATTTAATATTCTATTTTCAAATCATATAACATATTTTTAATAATCTAGATTTTTATGCCTTTATTAGTGTTTTCTAAAACTGTTTGCAAAAATACATTTAAAATATTTTAGAGATAAAAGGGGTTTTTCAAACTTCAGGAAAACATTGTTTTCCTTAAAACACTCGAATGTGATTTTTAAAAAATAAAAAAATTCAAGTATTTCTAAAATACTATAAATTTTAAAATATTTATTAAATATATCACATATTCATTTAAGAAGTATTGAAATATGCTGTAAAAAAATTACTGAAATGTGATTACAAACATTTTAAAATCTTTATAATAATATTTTTGTTGAAAGATAAAGAAGAGAGAAAATAGATAATAGAGATAATTTAAGAAGAAAACTATATTTTCATTCTTTTAGAAACCCATATATATAGTGTTACAGTCATTAATACCGTAATAATAATTCACCGATAAATGTGTGATCATTCACAGTTATTAGTGAATTATTTATAATACCCCCTCAACGACCATCACTAGACAGCCAAGACGCCTCATTAAAAACATTGCCGCAGAAACCTGACAAAACTCCGACATGAAAAGCAGTGATAAGATTCAACATCTTTATTCATACTCTCCCAGAGTGATATGACTATATTGTCTTCAACTTTCACCTGGCAAGATCTTTGGGTCCCGCTAGTAAATAAATTTGTTGTGATTATCATTTGGATCTTATTTGTTGCACATCAATTTCACCATCTCGGGTTCATGAGTGTAGAAGAAATTTTTGGCGAAATGCGTGCAACATCGCTCTTTAATATATCCTCATTTGATTTGCGCAATACATTCAGGATTGTCTTCATATAATACCGTGGATTATTCTTTAATAGAAGATAATTCACATGATTCTCTAACGTTGCCAGACATCGATCTCAACCAAACACATTCTCTACTAGCTTCATGCATCACAAGTATTTCTGAATGATTAGAGGAGGTGGCCACCATCGTTTGTTTAACTGATATCTAGGATATTGCAATATTTCCATAAGTAAATATATATCCTGCAGATCGAGCCTTTATGAGGGTCCGAAGATATCCCGCATCTCGCATAGCCAAGTAATTGTGGTTACATCGCTTAATAAAATAATCCCACGTCACTGGTCCCACCTGAGATATCTCAATATATGCTCGATGCCACTCGCCTTTAGTCGAGCCGAAAGGCATCTTGCCAATAAATTAATCGAGAAAGCACGTCCTACTGGAAAGATAATTAAGTAGCATACATTAGTGCACCAATTGCACTAAGATATGGTACTTCTCAGACCAAGTACTCTTCATTTTTCTTCATTAGGGCCGGGATCGGATCTTTAAGCATTTCCAAGTGACCTAACAACCACGTGTAGAACTATGCAAGTATGATGATCCATATAAAAGCGCTTTTAGGACTTTTTTTCTCAGATATGATGATTGATGAATCAATACACCATTCAAACAATACCGATCCGTAGGCCAGACAATATCTTGTTTCCAAGATCTTTCATCTCAAATTCTTCTTAAATAGTTGGTTGTTTTGATGAGCTCTTTCAGAGTCCCAATCAAATTCTAAATCATCAACATATCGCTATTATTGCAAATCCATTTTCTGCTTTTCTGATGAAAACACATGGACAAATTGAATTATTCACATATCCTTCTTGAGCAAATATTTGGTTTTAAATCGATTATACCACATTCAACCAGACCGTTTTAATCCATATAAAGATATTTGCAACTTGATCGAATACACGCCCGTGGCTAACTATCAAGCTCGGCAGAATGCGAATCCTTCGCGATTTTAATATATGACATTAGCATCTAGAGATTCATATAAAGCGTCGCGATCACATCCACGACGCATATCCAGCTCCTTTTAAGACCGAAGTAAACTTATCAAACATCGAATGTGATTGTGTCCATTACTAGGGAGAATATGTCTCCCTCATAGTCAATTCCTGTGTCTTAGCGAAAAACCTTAGGCCAATAAGGCAATATATTTCATCTATTTCTCATTATTCTCATTTTGTTGCATAATTATCTAACGATATCCAATGTGTTGTATATTTGTAGGTGTCAACTACTGGTCCAAATACCCTCACAGCCAATGATCTTTATTCTCGTTTTTGATTGCTTCTTTCCATTTTAACCAATCGCTTTCGATGTCAACATTCATTCACATTTCATGCTTCGACTCCTACTACTTATGATGTCCATACCACTTGGAAAGAAAGCATTATTTATATGGGTTGTATTTCGATCCCATATTCTTCCCTCATGTATATAATTAATAGAGATCTCTTCATTGTTATATACCGGTACATCATTAAGAGATAACTCTTTGACTGGTGCCTCTGTAGGGGCTACTTGTTCATCGACTGGGGCTTAACGGTTATATGCTCTTCAGGAGTCATAGATATAACACTTTTCCTTTTCTAGGAATTGTGTCTTTGGAGCCAATAGGTCTTCCACGTTTTAATCGTGGTTTAGGTTCATTTGTCATGTTGCTTTGTAATTTTCCTATTGGGATTTCAATCATCGCTGGGATATTTGCAGCGGGGATATGTGATTTTGTAACTTTTGTTGAATCAATGTTAATCAAGCAATTGATTCAAGACCTTGTAAATGAATTATTTCGAACTTCTGTTCGATTGCTTTGTAATGGGGATCAAGGTGAGATAAAGATGACTCATTCCATAATTTCTCGCCATTCTCTCGAAATTGGCTTATCTCCCTACGAAGGAAAGATTTTCATCAAAGTGACAATTTGCAAATCGAGCAGTAAAAAATTCCCCCGTAAGAGGCTCGATATAATTTATAATAGATGCAGATTGAAAGCTAACATAAATACCAAGACGGCGTTGAGGACCTAACTTAGGTCGATGTGTGGGGGCAATTGGAACATAAACAACGCAACCAAAAACACGAAAATGCGAAATATTAGGTTGGATAACTCAGCAAGTGTTGTAATGGTGATAAATCGTGATTGGCTGTGGGACGTGGTCTGGAAAAATTTACGGCATGTATAATAGCATGTCCGAAATGCGGAATGTTAAGAAGCCTTGATTTGGTTTTCTAAAAAGTAATAGTCTAGCAATGTTGCGGACATTTGATAAAGATTCAGGCCCGCCCATTACACGAGAATAACATAGACAATAGGATGTTGAATTCACATACAATAATCAATAGACCTGAACCTTTACAATAATCAAAAAGGAATGTTTGAGATGAGAATTCACGACGTATCAGAAACGAGATTGTGTCTTGATAGGGGTGTTGATAAGGAGGAATTGACTAACACGGAGTCGGGTGTTTAATTTAATAATCTAGCAAGAACTGACATTTCTCTATATACTTAGAATTAAATATGAGGCCTTGTCAGTGAATGTATCCCGATTAAAAGCAAAACAAAATAGCTTGCGAAAGGTCACTAGGGTGGGTGTGAATAGGCCCGCAAATATCCCCTTGAATGGATTACAGAAGCGGGGGATTGAATCTTGTGACACTTTGTAAAAGATGGTCTAATAATTGTAATTTGCCCTTTGGAACAAGCAGCTCAAGTATAACTATTAGTTACTAAAATTTGTCTACTTGTTAATGGATGCCCATTGAATTTTAGACTATATCGTGTCATGGAAATTCGGAGGATGCCCCAGTCGTTCATGTCGAGTAAAAATGTGTTAGTCATTGAACCCACGGTTCGCTGACAACACTCTGCAAAGATTCAATAGTTTGGATTGTCTGATATAACCCACAAGAGATAAGAGACAAATTGTTCCAGATGCATTTTGCCTGAAATAGCCAATAAGTAATGAGTAAATACTCTGTTTGCATCCATGATTCATAGTTTGATATGATGTATCCACCGTAATCGGCGGAGAATGTCTTTGGCCTGATGAGATTTCTGCTAGATGTATTAGAATAGGGGCATCTTCCAATTTTACGATTTGGTGCCTTTCGGTGATAGAATAATGGTGGCTTTGCGCGGAGCCTTTAATCATAGTACTTGGGACACGAGATGAGTATGAACGCATTATATTGAGGAGTATGTGAAGTTTGAAAATATTTCTTATCCACGCAAGATCGTGTAGGTTGTGACACAATCGATAAGACATGCATCACCAGCGACGGATGACATATAATTGATCAGGTCGAGGGAGGGATCCATATATCTTCAAATAAAAAAAAGAAATTTAAACTCTGAAATCAAAGAGTTACGCATTATAGATATAAACATAATACCTGGAAAAACAGGTATGGAAGAAATAACAAAAAAAAAAAAAAAAAAAAGTAACATGATATTAATCATATGTCTCAGTATCATACTTTTGCATTTACTTGGCTCCCAATCAAATGGTAATTTTTCCATATGGATATTCAAAAATCATAAACATCAAATGTTTCAAGAGTCTTTGCACCATCATCATCTTAAAGGATCATCAGGATCCATGAGTATGTCTTTTACATCAATAAAATTTGTTTCTGAAGTTGCTTGTCTTTTTCCTTTCATGAGGCGGTAAGGGTGACAAATGCTCTTGGCCGATACGACGGTATGGACCGGTGACCACTAATTCCCACCATTTGCGGCTGTAACCGCGTTCTTTGAGCTAGAGTCGGATTGTGGATCCTTGGCGCTAGTTGAGATGATTCACTTTTCGAGGCCTTCGTCAATATGATGGCGGCGAAGAATATTAAGGCCTTAGCAGCGATCCTGCAAAGGTGATATTTCCTCATTTGGGATTGTGTTTCCACCAAGATTCATAGCATCTAAGTGGATTTCAACATCGAGATCGAGATAAATAATTCTTGCCCTTGCAGAAATATCCAAGGCGACAAATTTGAATTTTGTGACATTGGACATTTTATGCGAAATAATTAACACTATATTAATAAAGTAAAATATATATATA
This sequence comes from Tetrastigma voinierianum, assembly GCA_016808115.1. NCBI lineage: Eukaryota > Viridiplantae > Streptophyta > Magnoliopsida > Vitales > Vitaceae > Tetrastigma > Tetrastigma voinierianum. Next base: position 1,333,823 of record JAEQBH010003196.1, read on the forward strand.
TATATATGAAGAAATTATAATTTGTGTGGTGTGTTAATAATAATATATAATTAAAGTGTGAGAGAGTAGTGATGAGTGTAAAATTAAAACCGGAACACATCTCAGGGGTTCAAATCGGTTTAGAAAGGTACACATTTTATTTTATTTTTGTTTAGAAATAAACACCGCCCTCCCCACCCCTCGATTTGTCATTCCACCGTGTTTTTCTATGTCACGGCGGCTCGCACATACGGTCAGAGTATGATCATATGTTGCATTTAACCGAGGCAATGATCCTTAACCGCAGGAACTTCAATCGACTCTGTGTAAGTATTCCGGCTAGCACTGAAAGGTCCCACCTTAGCTTAGTTCCTGCACCCAAGAGGGTCTCTAAACTCATTCGAATTATGGAGCGCGTGCGTCACTCGATGTTGTGCTTTACTACGTTCGACGAAGGGAAACATCCTTTCGCTCAATCCGTGTATATCTTAAGCGGGACCAGCGAGTCCATCAAGGACTTCACCCGAAGATTCGGGGATAAGTTGTTATGAGGTGCTGATGCCTATATAGTATGGATGCGATCTTGAGAACCACCGAAGGAGCTTTGGGTCGGCTTCTTTCCCTTTCTTTGATCACGCCACTCGACCCACTTGCCGCCTTGGAAGAAGCGTATCGGCGAGCGACTCATCTCCACTTTGGAGAGAGGATAATAATCGAGTTGCCTACCATAGCGGTAATGATACTGTGAAGCGGCAAACCATGTAATGGTCCCCCACCGCGGGGCTGCACCGCGGTGGTGCATAAATCACCCCGAGGTCCTTAGATGGTTCTCCTCACTCCTGGGATATCCCCCCTTGCTCACAAAGTTCTTTCGCCTCGCAAGGATTCGAACGTCTGAGAGCTTGGTCCTTAGGGAGGCTTGCATCCTTTGCTACCGAAGCTATTGGCTGGGTTGGTAGCAAGGGCTGCACAGAACCTTATCTTGTTGGCTGAGGTGCCCGCTGGGAGGCCCAATGTGAGGCTGAGAGATGTGAGGAAGGCATCTGAGACCCGGGGAGGAGCTAACGTGAGCTCCACAGGAGTACGGGCGGAGGTGAAGACCCTCAGCGCCTTTTATTGTGAGGTCGCCGGGGGCTACCGCGGAGGTGGGCCATGTCACCGGGTCTTAGATGGTTCTCCTGCTCACTTGGATATCCCCACACTCACGGGGTTCCTTTCGCCTCCTTGATTCCAGACCGTCACACGGGAAAGCAGGTCCTTAGGGGCATCCACACACGCTGCCAGCGGCTGGTGGCTCGGTTGGTGCGAGAATCATGAGGCGAAAGGAACCCCGTGAGCAGGGGGATATCTAAGGAGTGAGGAGAACCATCTATGACCCCGGGGGTGACGACGGGCTCCACTCATGTAGGATGTCCCGGTGGGACCCTACAAACCAACTACAAAGAGTCAGCCCGAGCAGAAAGGAAGCCAGTGCAAGAGCCAAAAGCGTCCCCAAGAGCAATCCGAAAAGAAAAGAGATCCTCCCCAATTCACCCCCTTAACATCTCCTACGACCGATTGCTTCCCCTTATCCGGGATCACCCCGAGTTTAAGTGGCCTCCACCTATGCGGGTGAACCCTAATTAAAGTACTGTGTCACCGAGGTGACTACCACTGGGGACCACGACCATGAAACGAATCAATGCCAAGGTCAGTTCATGATTGAGAGATTAATTGAAAGCAGCAGACCTTAGAAGGTTCATTCGGGAGCCAACCCGCACAGCCGAAATCGCTCGCCTAATGAGTCATGGTCGCCGCCGAGCATTCATCGTAAAGCCCAGACTATCATCAACTTTATACTGAGCCCCACATGACTAATACTACCCAAGAGGCAGAGACAAAAAATGCTCCGCGCAACCTCAATCAGAGCCAGAATGAACACCATCAATACCTTAGAGAGTAGCACAGCGCTTCAGTCGATCGATGGCCTTGTATCCTTTCCTCCATGTATCCGACCCGATCATCACTCCCTTATGATGTACCTGTATCACCTTATGTATTAACAATTTCATGTGTACAGAGGTCCTTGTCGATCCGTAGCGAACCGAATTATTGCACCTCCCGGGCCTTTACGCCAGATGGTAGAAAGTCCCGGGCTACCATCTCGCCGCCAGAAAGTTTCATTCGGATTCACAGTCCACCACGCTAATAAATGGTGATATCGCTCTCTCCTCAAGGCATGACCGCGAACTCAAAGAAGTGTCGCTTATGGTCGAAGACTCGGGGCCCCATAATGCTATCGTGGGCCGAACCTAGCTGCATGCCATGAAAGCAATTCCTCAATCTACCACCAAACGGTCAACAACTATCTAACTCCGCATCCCGCAGTCGGGTCAGCCACTAGCCAGAATTTGTCAAGCAGAGCATCACCGCTCGGCTCACTGCGCGAAAGATACAGTTAACCCGACAACCGTCCGTCGAAGCTCACCCATCTTCATAGCACTACACCTCGTCCGGGCCGTCGCACAAGGGAACACCACATGCACCCCGCAGCCCCATGGGCCACGGCCGGGGCCAAGGGACGGACATGTGTACCTATGCCAGCCCTCCCTACCGGTTAGCGCAGAAGGCCCGCTTGCAACAGAGCCGATGGAAAATGCCAATGTATCTGCCTGAACCATGCATGATAGGGGTAAACCCCGTGAACTCCCACAAGCTGAACGCCCTCCCATCCGCCGACCCATTTCAGATACGGCTTCACCCGCCGCACCGCCACCATCATCCAAATAAGTACACCTTAAAGGTCAATGTAGAAGCAAAATAATCTCGAATGGCTTAAGTTACCGTGGTAGCAGTTCCCAAAAGGAGGCAAGTGGCGTGTGTGTGGACTACACCTGATCTTTAACGCATGTCCCATGATACTCTCCACCCGCATCGATCAAATCACTGACGCGATCACCGCAATCGACATGTCGTCATTCTGGGGATGTGATTCTTCGCTATCACCGTATCCCCATATAAATCTCACCGACACGAGCGAAAACATCTTTCATCACCCCTCACGCTCTTCGCTATTAACGTAATGCCCTCTTCGTTAAAGAATGCCTGAGCCACCCATCGACAGGCCAAGATGTTTCACCCACCTTCACAGAAAACTATGTTTACATATAGATGATATGTTGATAAAGTCTAAGGAATGCCTGGATCACGCTAACCATTTGTAACAGGCATTTGACCTCCTCAGAACCTATGGTATGAAGCTAAACCCTGCAAAGTGCAGATTCTAAGTTAGCGAGGATCTGCTTCTGCTTCATGATGACAATGAGGATATAGAGCCAACCCTTTCCCATTTAAAGCCATTCTACGCCCCCAGCCCCCGAGCTCTGTAGCAAGTACAACAACCCACGGCCGACACCGCTCGGACGATTTATTTCAGGTTCACAGACTCACAAAGCCCCTTTTCGCCACCCAAGAGGAGCTAATCGGGTCGGATGAATGAAGAGTGCACCCGCCTTTACTCATCAAGCAAAGACTTAGCCGAACCCCGATCCGCAGTCCCGACACCGGGAAGCAAACCCGCCCGTCCCACCAGCCTTATTACGTGAAAACACTGCCCAGCAGAGAACAGACTGGGAAGCAAAGAGACTCGTGTCTTCTGCAGTCCAGCCATGCGTAAACTAGGTATAGCCATCTGAGCAGCGTCGCCTTTAGTCTCCTGACAGAGGCCAAAACTTCGCCTACTTCCAGCACCCCCATTGTTGTGGCACCACCCCTTGAGCACTATACACAACCCACTACCTGAAGAATGGCTCAAGTCTAGAATCCAAGAGTACTGTATCCAATACAAGTCAAGGCTTTCAAAAAAGAGGCAGGTGCTGGCTTGATTCTGATAAATAACTCCCACTGAACATGCCCACACCTGATTACAGATCTCATTGTCGATTCGGCGTCTGTAATAATCCCAAGGGCATTGGTTTGCAGTTAAGAACTCCGTCCGGGGACAAGATCAAAGTGTAATCCGCCTGCCCATGCCTTTAATAACAAGCTCTGGTGTGCCATCCACCAGCGCTCGAACTCGGCAAGGCCCCCGTCCGCCGATGCACTCTGATTCTGAAAGTGACCCCACCGGTGGCCTGACAAGCAACGAAGAATTCGAGTCCCAAGAACCCCGAATGGCAAAATACGTCTCTCTAGTAAAACAATGCTTGAACAACTTTCCGGTTTGGAAATTGGAGCACGTCCCCAAGGACTCTAATGAAAAGGTGTGATGGCCTCCAGGGCCGCTTCTCTACCACCACTGGGTCATATTTCTCTATTTACTATCACGTGTTCATCAATTAACCCCCGCAGTAAACCAAGCACAGTGACCCCCGCTCAGACCCCACCGTGACGCCCAAATCCCGGGGTCCGCCGACTACCCGCCAACCCGTGAGAAAACACTCGTGAATGCTAGCGAACCCACATCTCTCACGCCTAAAATCGCAGCCTCCTTTGTACGGAGCTCTACCCTAGCAGAACTCCGTCCCAACATCCAATGACCACATAGGGTCCAAATGAGAGTAAATAATGACCACTTGGGCCCCTGCATCATCACTCAACCAATATATCCCAACCAAATACATATCTCATGGTTCAAGAGTTGATAATTCACTCTTATACAACATATATTAAAATTCTAAAATTCTAATACATGTATACATCACAAAACCAAAGCCACAATCTCACCTTCTAAAGGCCTTCAAGATTGTCGTCCTGTGCTCCTGACTAAAATATGTTCCCCGATTGCGGTGAGAGCTAATGTTCAAGAGAGTGGAATCACCCCAGCTACTCTCCACCTAAGGCGTACGCCAAGTAATACCCAGCAAACACACATCCAAGCAAATGCATGATCCTACTTGAATGCTCCACCGAACAACTCATACCCCGAGTCCTCACCGACTCCCTCACACTCGCTAAGCCACGTATGAGAAACATTACTTTACCAAGATATTTGTTATTACTCAGGACTACCCTCCTCCGATATAAGTAGTAATCGTCCCAGCAGTATTTACGGATCACCTCCATGATAGATCATCAAATGACTCCGGCGATTGATATTTTATATATGGACTACCCTCCGATATGGTAATGGACACACTGATAATTCTATTTATTAGTCAACCCTCCGAAATCTTCCTCTCAAGAACCCCTCATGCACTCATTCATCGCTCTAGATGCCCTAGTGCATACGGAATGCATGATGCCAATTCCATTACAATTTATAACAAATGCAAATATATAATCATGCATATATTCACATACGGCTAAAACCACACAAACATGTCATGTAATTTCACAATCCAATTACATCAAAATTAGCCACGTGGACTAATTATCAACACGAGCACCAACTCAATTACTTCCGACCGAACACGTTTCATTAATAAAAATTTATTTTCGTGATCTATACGAAGAATGCAAACCCTGGGTTACTGCTCACATTTTATTATCATCCAATCACTTGCCTTCGGGAACCCGAATTTCATACTATTTCCAGCCCAATATTACAATAAAGCATCATTTATAAAGATAGATTGCAATTCAAGATCATGAATAAATCGTGACAAATAATGACCGTCCACATGGGTTTCTAAAATTTCCCACCTTGGTTCCAAGATTTGAAACCGATCAAATGGCCACTCACGGCCTCAATCAACTCAAGCATCATAAATACACTTAAACAAAGTGTAAAACCCAAGTAGGATGAAACCCCTACCTCACGGAGTTTGTCGAAACTCCTCAAAATCGGAGTCCACGCGTAGGCCTCGCCGCGTAGAGTAACCTTCCTTCACTCGAAGAATTGAATTTTTCTGATCGCCAGATAATTCCAGAGATAGGCTCTCTCTCTCTAGAATTAAAAATTTGGACCTCACTGCATCCCCTCTCCTTTTCCCTTCACGTTTTTCCCTTTTCTAATTGGAGAAGACAAGCACTATTCGCTATTTTGGCTTTATTATCATTTAACTATTCAAAAAAATGACATTTACGTCCATTTTTTCCCCAGTTTTGACACTTGACACTATCCGTCCATTTTCATCATTTCTCTATTCGTGCCACTTATGGCACATGAGTATGTGTTATACGTGACTTTGTCAAGACAGATATCGCTTTACTTCCGCATCCAAACGCGATGCCTTCGAAAACGCAAATTCGACGCCCTTCGAATTCCGACGGTAAATTTGACTTGCTAGCTAGATTTCATGAGACGACCTAATAATAAATCCGCTTTCTTCATCCGAGATCCGCAGAATAAATTTTGAATTTTTGACGAAATTACGATTTGCCATTTTCGAGAAAATCGATTTTCTCTGTCTTACAATCTCCTCCTTAAAAGGAATTCCCTCGCTCTCGAAATTCTTGACAATCACATCACTCATGCACATGCACAAAGTGCACTACCATGTATGTAAACTAGTCATTTAATTATTAAACGACTAATTACGCATCATCCTAAACAAGAAGGACATGTCTCGCATCGTGTCTTCGCGCCTCCCACGGACTCCTCCACCCACAGTCGCCATACACTTCACTAGCCTCACGCTCAAGGCGCAAACCTCGATCACGGCTATCTAAAATACACACCGGTCCCTCCTCAAAGGTCCCATTAGTAACACTTGAATCCGTCCTCAATCCACTACATGAAGCAACATCCGAGGAGGCTTCCCAAGCACAGACGTGAAACACCTCATGGACACCCGACATGCTCGGGCGGCAAAGCCAATCGGTATGCAACAAAGGCTCATCCCCAGTATCTCGAAAGGCCCAATAAACCCTGGGCGATACTTCCCACGCCGCAAACTCGCCACTCACTCCTTTAGCACTACCCTCTCACAAATGTGATCCCAACCTCAACTCTAAGGGTCGACGCCGCATCCGCATAGCTCTATGGCGCTCTCGAAATGCGTGAGAAGACGCTGTCGTATCTTCTCCACCTTCCGAGGTGTCTCTAATTAGATCGTGACTAGCGATAAACTCCTTCCACCCTGTCCAACATACAAGTGGATCTACGGCTCCGTACAATGCCTCATATGGTGCCATCTATATACCTGCATGATAACTATTGTTGTAGGCGGAATCCACTAAGGGCAATTGCTCCTCTACCCTTATAGCCCAGGAAGTATGCTCGTAGCGTGTCCTCTAACACCTGTATATAATCTACACAATGTAAACTACAACTCTACTCAGTAAACGCCGACTTCCTGTCACAACGCGGACAATCCAATGGACCGTCAACCTAGTCCATGTCATGAATGACATCCATACCGAGCCCTTGCCGGCTCAACGACACCCAATGCAATTTCCAAAGGGGTATCCAAATCTCGAGTCACTCCCGACTCTTATCACTCAACTCTAAGTCTACGTGATAACCTGACCGTGTTCTACCCGACATGTCTCTCTTACACTTCGAGCCTCTACATTCACACACACACAGAAATTAGGATAGCTCGGCCCTTACACCTTACTCCAGATTCCTCACCTTAGGGGATTAACGACTCTTTTGTCACTTCCAACACACTCCACTACTCTTCATTTACCTAATCGAACTATGAGTCTCATACTGGACGTACCCAAAGACAAACCAACCCACACTCACCAAGAGTGGTGAATGCCCGCACTGCACCCACACCCGACTGACGCAATGTTATCGTGCATGCACAATGCACGAATGCCATACCGTGACACCCAATCCCGAGTCCACCTGAGCAGTAATCCTAGATCTCTCACTCATAACTCACCTATCGCATCAACTCTCACCCTACATCCTAGGAAGAACATCTATACCCGCTTCTCTAAAGGCCTTAACCTCTAAGCCAATCCATAATGTATTTCGTATGACAACCTACAAGGCTGTCCCACTACTCGACAAACACACTTAAACCTGCCCATGTCAAGCCCGAAGACAATAAACCAGTTCACCACCCTAAGGTCCACCACGTCACTGCGCAACTCCGATCTATCCCCCGACTTTGACCTGGCCCCGCCCCTCCGGCCTATCTCGTGCCGCCGAGTGCTTCAGATAGCACCCCCGAAATCGAAATCGTTCCTCCGGCTCCATACTAGGCGTGGAGGAAGAAACCGTATAATTTCGCTTTTACAACCAATCCAACTGCCGTCTGAAGTCCCAGATCCCCGTCTCTCGCAGAATCCCACTCACGCCTAATCCCACCTCACTTGACAAATTGGCCCATTTAAAACTCGTTAGGAATTGAAGATAAAAAATCTATACTCCACCCCGCACTACCCGCAAAGCAATGGCCTGGCAAAGGCCTCCAACAAAACCCTGTTAACGGCCTTGAAAAAACGATTGGATTCAACTAAGGGCAAATGGGTGGATGGACTCCCCGGGGTACTCTGGGCTTACAGAACCACTGCCCACAAACCCATTGGCATATCTCCGTTCACAATCACGTATGGAATGGAAGCTATCATCCCCATCTGAACGTATGCCTACCATCCTGACAACACCCCCGAAAGCAGGGAGTACATGCACCACGATCAAGGAGCTTGGACATTACCGATGAATTATGAGAGTCAACAACCATTCGCATAGCATCCTACCAGCACAGATTGGAAAGATCTTACAATAAACGGGTCAAGTCTTGAGCATTCCAACCCGGGGACTTGATGCTAAGAAGAGTATTTGAGAATACGACTGACCCAACTGCAGGAAAGTTCCAACCCAACTGGGAGGGACCATATCTTATCACATGAGCTGGGGAATCCGAGGCTTACGCCTTAGACAAACTTGATGGGACCCCTGTACCTAGAATGTGGAATGCAACACATCTTAAGAGGTATTATCAATAAAGAATGATTCAATATCAACGCATAGATGTTCATTTTTTCCTCTTACGATCAACACTTAAAAGTCCTGGACGGCGCAAAGAAGATGACCTGGTCTCGGTCTCTGAAGATACTTATAGCCGGTCAACTTAAAGTCCGCAGCAATTGACCTCGTCCGGCCCGATGAAGATAACTTCTATTTGTGAATAAAAGTCCGATGATAAAGAAATGACCCGTCCGCCTGAAGATAACTTATAGCCGCCAACTGTCTGCATGGAACAAGAAAATGACATGTCCTACTTCTGAAGATAATCCTAAACCGGTCAAACTTAAAAGTTCGGGATGGCAGTGAAGATGCCTTATCCTACCCATGAAGATAACTTCTAAATGTTAACTTAAAAAGCCTGGATTTGGCAAAGAAATGATTTTGTCCGGGGTCTTAAGATAGATGAACTTCTAAACTAGAAACTCAAGTTCATATGACACAATAAAATGACCTATCCGGCCCGGTATGGATAAATCATAACCGGTCAACACCCAGAGTCCGGATGGCAATACGTAAAAATCTATCCTACCAAGCATAAATAATATTTTCAATCAACCCTAAGGCGCGTAGCGCCCCTTTCGGGCCACTTAGAAATCTATCATCTAATTCGCACAAGGTCCCGAAAAAGATATATATAAACTCCTAACTCCTAGCCTAACGTCCCAACTTGGGACTGCGAAATAAAGAAAGATATCCCGTCCGACTACATTAGGCAATTATAGCTCTATAAATCTTGCTAAGGTTTAGAAGAAGCACTTTATCCAAAACAAGAAATAAAATGTCTAAATACAAAAGCAGAGAAGAGATTGTCATGCAAAATACATTTGATGATTCTTTTGCCCTAACCCGCAGCCTCATTCACAAATGTGGGGCTCTCCTGGGTGAGTATGTCAACCTCGTCCCTCTAAGATTCGGGAGGCCTTGTCTCGCCAAAGCTCTTCAGCCTCAGCTGTGCTCGACAAAGGGATTACAAATGAAGAGCCCGGCATCGAGGATTCAAGAAAAACCCGGGTCGAGGAGTAAATGCATCCCAGATCCAGAGGGATTTAGAATGTTCGCCATATCGCGCACAAAGGCATAGCAGCCGTAACCGTAGTTAAAAATCACGTCATTGCCAGATCAAACCACGCTCCAAAGGCCGACCTCCTCGAAACCTTCTCCCAAAAGCCGCGGTCATTCGTGGCTCCTACTCCACGAGAGAGGCTGCATCCGTTAGTGACCTTTCTTCCTCTACCCTTCCGCAGCCTCCTGGTACCACCAAGGCCTGCTTGAACAGCCAAGTTCGCACTCCTCCGACTTCAAATCAATCGCCCCGAGGTGGCCTCGGGGAGCACTTTGGACCCGGACGCCCACCAACCTCGCGCCCGGTGGCCACACCTCAATCTCCAATCGAGCCATCGCCACCTCGTGCCAGGCGACATCCCTCTCGCTTCGCCCCTCCGAGCCGCCTCATCACGGCCTAGCCTCTCACCAAACGCCGGATGTCAAACGCCTCTTTCAAAGAGGTGCGCCACACCCTTCAGCCGCTTAACATCCCTTGAATGAGTTAAGAATCTACCTAAGGTGGAGGGACATGTTGCTAACGACCGATGTGGCACTAGCGAAAAACTGTTTTAATCAAGCGACATAATAGCAATTCGGAATTTATATATATATACCATACTATATATATATATATATATATATATATATATATATATATATATATATATATATATATATATATATATATACTGCTATATATATATATATATAAGTTTACTACTTTGCATTTCTACTTGATCTAGAGCGAAGTTAGGTTGCTAATTTGCATCCGAGTCTTTGACTATTTGATAAATATCCTCCTTCTGATGTCGGCCAAGGAACAACGGCCAGAATCTCTACTTCTATCCTTCCCCACAGGGCTCTCACCGCGAGCTGTTTGTAAGAATCTCGGGTACAAATCGTCTAGACAATCGGCTGCAGACTCACCCCGATTGAAAGGCTTCCAGCGGTGGAGGATGGACTTGATATCGTCAGGTAGGGGTATTGCCGCCATCCATCGGCGGGCCGGGCGTGAAGGCGGATCATGGATTAGGCGTGCTCCGGTCGGTGGCGACGGCTTCTTGCTGGCAGCCACTGTTAGCCGCGAGCTTAGCGACACCGGCGGCTTTGGTCGGTCGGGAGATGGACCACTTGTAGTGCGGGAGGTGGGCTTCCTCCCTTGGCTCTTCAGGTGATGTCCTCGAACCCAGGTTGATCGTTCAGACCATTTCGGAGGCCGGGATCACGATTGTTTGTATCTTTGAACCCCGTCCATAGGGGCGGGCCAGGCACCCTTCGGCCTCCATCTCTCGACTTCCTCACCGTTTTTCGCTTTGGCGGCATATAGCCCGTCCCCAGCAATCCCGTCCTCTCTTCCTCCTCTTCTTCCTCCTCCGAGAGAGAGGGCCGGCTGGGCTTAGAATGAACCTAAGGTATAAAATCTTCCACCTAGGCCCCGTGAGCACTCTTCCCTTGGGTGGTCCTCTTCTTTTTTATCGTTAATACTCGAGGGGCAGGATCAATCCTCTTTCTTGGCAAGGGAAGCCCCACCGTACAAATACTTCCTACCTTTGGACCAAGTACGGGTAGGGTAGAACTGGAACCCCCGCTAGTGGACGTCGAGGAGATAGACGAGGCCTGTAACGCTTGTTCCCGGCTCAATGCTTCGGCCTCTAGATCCCCGGGTGATGGCGCACGGCTGCAAGAAGCAAATCTAAGCGGTCGGTGGTAGCAAGAGTGTTCTTGGCCCGAAATCTCGATGCGGCGGAGAGGAATAATCGGGGCCCCGTGCAAGGGAGCGGGGCTCGATCTCCGTCGACAAGGATTCTTGAAAGTGGGAAGAACCTGTGATAAACCGCTCTGTTCGAAACCTCGAGCAATCTCACGAATCTTCTCAGAGGCCTGCCTTACCACTACCCACTACACCCGACCCGCCTCTCCATTTTCCCTGCATGATAATCCACAATCGATCGCAGCGTAAAAGTCATATGTATATGAATCTAAATTTGGCCAGTGCACCAGTTCACACACAGGAAGCGGCTGCGTCGGTTAATATAAACGGTAGGTCGAGAGTAGGGGTCTGGAATCCGGGGGCCCACATACTAGGATAACCCCTTTGCCTCCGTTTTAGGAGAATCGGGGAGCCCGTTCCGCATTTGCGGCGAGGAGTCTAGTATCGAGGACAAGCGGCCCTGCTCCCTTAATATCGGATGGCGAAATGAATCTCAGCTTGATGAAGGTCGGCGGTATAAAAGTTCGAACAAGCAAACCTTTGCCAAACAACGCAATATCCATTTGTTCCCACGACTTGGAAGAAGAGAAAGAGGAAGATGAGGAAGTTTACGGTTTGATTCACAATTTTTACGCGAGAAGTGGAAGAGATCTTTGCCGCGAAAGCGGCGGTAATGCCACTTTCCCAGCGAGAAATGGTTGGAGGCTACCGAACCCGACTTCGCTCGGATGAAGGATTGGGCGTAGGCCATTGTCATCATTTCGCTGAGATGGAGTTGTGAAATATCGGCGGTAGCTTTGGAGAGCGTCACCTTAGTGGAGTCGAGAAGCTTCCCGGTTGCTGCCGTATCGAAGTGGTCCGACCCACACGGCGAGGCCGTTGGTCGACCGAGATGGGGCGAGTACACACCTGCGAACGGAGCGGGAGGCGTTGCTTCACGACCACATGTTCTTTGAATTAAATCTCCCTTCTCCACGAGCTCCCCCATGGAGAGTATCGGTTCCCGAGTGAAGGGTGCTTAAGAGATTATTGATCAATAGAGCCCTTAATGAGGGGTGAATCTTTAGGCGACCATTTGCCGCGATATTATCGGTGATATTCCACGGGATGCTTGCTTGACCGGGCAGGGGCAAGCGAAGAGTATACCATCACAGTCCTTGTTGGGACTAGTAAAGAAGATCTATAGCAGATGATTGAAGATGGGATGCGGGTTGTAACTTGCCATTCTTGTGATCAACGGAAGCTAGTAAGCTTGGGAGCAACGTATCTTGTTCCAATATTGCTGTAAATTGTTATCGCATATTATCAATATGTTTTCTTCCACGGCGGTTGATGCTATTGAACATGGCTTTCGGCATCGAAAATTTCAAACTGGCGAGGGACGCAAAGAGGCACAGCTCTACGCCCGGTCAGCTTTAGACAGGCCTTGAGTGCTTCCTTAATGGAGAGAGCGAGTCAGGAAATCAGGCATTTGGGTCGGGGCTAAGAAAGGCGTGTATAGGGGCGGTTCATCTTTGGCGGAGAGAGATGTCGCTCGTCACGAAGTGGCGGTGGCTCGATTGGAGATCGGGCGGCCCGGCGACACGGAGAACAAATGGAATTTGGGGATTAGCTGGGTCCGGGCGCCTTAGCCTGCGGGAGGACACCGGCGGAAAATGGCCCAGGTTGGGCGTGGCCCGCGAGGGGCTTTGCGGTTTGCCTCTCGAGGGGCTTGTCCGGACGGTGGAGGAATCCGGTGCTGACAGAGATGGCGAAGGTTTCCTTTCTTGAAGAGCTTAGAAATTTGCAAAGATGAGGTTAATGCGCTTCATACGAGGAATTATTTAAAAGAGAAGAAGGCCTTAGAGGCGGATATGATGCTGGCTTTGAAGTCATCTTCAATTACGGGTACGACTGTTGTGCCTTTGTGCACAATATTTGTGGAAGTAAGCCTAAGATTCCAAACGAGATGCCTGGCACGTCAGAGCCATTAACTCTAGAGTTTTTCATTAACCCTCGATGCCCCAGGTTCTAACATTCCTGTTGGGGCTTTTGTTTATCGAGGCAGGGCTGAGTAGCGAAGAGGTCGAGCATTCTTACTTGGCTAGGTGAGTAGGTGACAACCCTAATTCTTTGTCCAGGGTAGCCGGTGAGAGGAAGGAGCCTGGTATCTAACATTTTGATATAGTGTAACCAGGCTTCTTAATGAAGCGTGTATTTATATTAAGCTTTCTTAGATCTCGCACTGAATCCAGTGGTTTATTTTTGTTTTAATTCGGACGAAGAAACCAATGGAGTGTGTAATGAGTAAGGTGTAGTCCGGGTTTGAGTATAAGAAGCCCCGGGTCGTTAAACTTTCTTTTCTAGTCAGGAACTACTTGATACCATCCAGGTATCATATAAATTGAGCCTAGTAGGATATCTATCTTACTTGGACTTTAGATTAAACCAACGAGATCTCAACTATACTCGGCCGGATAAGGCATTAATCTTGACATCATGTCAGGACTTTGGGCGGGTGGTACGGGCATCAATAACCAAATTATTGGCCGGATAGGGCAATGGCGCCATCGAGAATTTATCTTGAGCGGTGACTAATAACCATGTACCCCGGGTCGGACGGCATTCGCCCCCATTCGGACTTTATATTGAGCAATTGGGCATTAACCATGTTGAGTTTATGGACGAGAATGTCTTTCCCACCGGACTTTGTCACAGGCAATTTGGGCATTAGCCATCTTTGGTAGGACGAGGCCGATAGCACCACCCGAACTTTATTATGAGCGATTTGGGCATTACTAAGCCATCTTTTGAATGGTTAAAGCAAATAAGCTTGGTGGACTTTGTCCCCAAGCGGTACAGGCATTATATCTTTGTGAGACAGGGGCTATGTACGGTTCGAATTAGATTTTGAGATGAAGGTTCAGTTAGAAAATAAATCATCTTTTTATTGATAGTACCTTTTGAGGTGCATAACATTCCACATTCGGGGTACAGGTGTTCCATCTAGCTTATCTAAAGCATATGAACTGGATTTACTGACTTATGTTACAATATATGGTCCTTCCCAGTTGGCCTGAAACTTTCCTACCACTGGATCGGTTATTTTTTCGAAGACTTTCCTTAAGACCAGGTTTCCTGGCTGGAATACTCGGGGTTTTACTTGCTTGTTGTATAGATTGGCCAGCTAGGCGGTGGTGAATGCTATCAGCGCACTACTCTTATTTGGCGTAAGTTTCATTTCACAGTGTCCCAATTCCTTGATTATGAACTATGTATTATTTGTTAGGAGCATATCGGATTAGGAGCGTGAGCATCTGGAGTTCGTAGGGATTATGGCTTCCATCCATAAAGTGAAAATCTGAAGGAATATACCGGTTGGTGCAGGCTATCGTTGCAGCCCGGACCCGGGAAGTTAGATGCACCCATTTTCCTTTAGAGTACAGTCTAATCGTTTCTTTAAGGTCAAATTGCGAGGTTTGTTAGAAGCCTTTACTTGGCATTTCTTTAAGATCTTAGGAAATTTGGGTATAAGTTCTTTATTTTTAGTTCTTGACAGAAGTTTCTGTAGACCCTACTATCAAATTGGGGCCCATTGTCTGATATGATTGTGGGGAATAGCGAACCAGCAAACGGTATTTTTCCATATGAAGTGAGTGACCTCTTTATCTTTGATTGATGCGAGAAGCCTCGACCCTCTATCCATTTCACTTGGAAATGTGGTAGCTACTAACAGCGAGTTTTTAATGGGCGATGAGAGTGGTCTACTTATGTCAATCCCGAATTAAGCAAAGAACCCGTAGGCTTGGGAATGAGCATTAGATCTTGGTAGGTGATCTTAAGATGGGATGCATCGTTGCCGGTCACATTCGCGTCACGTGTCGGCGGCGTTAGACTTCATGGTTGGCTAATAATACCCTTGTTATGGGCCGTGTGCGCGGGATGCGCGCGCTGGATGTTTGCCACATATCCATAAAGTGTGGTCGGCCCGACACATCGCGGCCACTGATCGGTAGTTAAATATTTCGGATATGGCCCATTCGAGGATCGTTTGAATAGGCGCCGGTCGATTAAAGGAAAATATGGCGATTGAACTTGGACATGCGAGCCTTGTCCTTCGGTAGAGTTCTCCACGTCTTTGATATCTTGTCTTTATGGGGTTAAATCCGGGGAAAAGGAGGTTTCGCCCGCTTTGGCTTGCCGAATAATAATAGCTATCGAGGAATCCGGCTGGTAATATATAGGTAGAAATATTGTTTTTGTTATAGGTAGAGATGTGGCTACAGTGGCTAAGGCATCTGCTTTTTCATTAGAGTCCTTGGGAACATGTTCGAGTTTCCATGTTGAAAAACCAGCCAGGCATTGCTTAACTAGAGTCACATACTTCGCCATTCGGGGATCCCTGGATTCATATTCTGTGTTTACTTGCCCCACCACTAACTGGGAATCTGCCAGGAATTATAAGCTTGTCGGCCAGATAATGGCGCTAATTCAATACCCGGCCCGAGGATGGCAATACGATTCATTGTTTGGTATTTGAAACTGTGGGATAGCTTGCTTGATCTTGTCCCCACCCGGGGACTTTAGTTGTAGGCTAATGTCGGCCTCTGTTTGCGAGATGCCTCGTCTACATTGAGAATCCATCAATTTGAACTGGTAGAGCTTGTTTCAAGCTAGGGGATTTCTACTAGGAAGTTAGCCAAGACCTACCCCTTCTTATCTAACCTTGGCTTATACAAGATACCATATTCGCTTAATTCGATTGCCCATTGGGTCATTCTCCCGGATAAGTCAGGCTTGTGTATAGTGCTTCGAAGGGGAAGGTTGGTTAGCACCATAATGGGGTGTGCTTGAAAGTATGGGCGAAGCTTCTTGATTTGCTATCCGGTGAGCTAAGCGGCACATTCAAAGATGTGATTTATCTGGTTTTAACGTCGGCTAAGGACTTGTTGACGAAGAATAGCGGTCTGCGACTTATGTCCTCGTCTTTTGAGCGGGGACAACGCACTACGACATCGAAACCGCTAAATATATGAAAAGTGTCTCGCCGGGGCTAGCGAGGACTTGGGGTTCCGCCAAATAATGCTTGATTGCTACCAAGGCCTGATCACACTCTTCATTCCATCCGGCCCGGTTGACCCCCCTAAGGGTGGCGAAGAATGGCTTTAGGCGGTCGGTGAACTGAGAAATGAACCGCCACCCCAGAGGCGACCTCTTAAACCAGGTCAAGCTGATGTGCCCCTTTTCTCGGGCGGGGCCGGTGGGTATAGGATATCCTTAAATTTGTCACCGAGGGTTTGCTTATATCCACTGCTTTGTGTCGCCATGAGCCTAAGAGACATTCGACCTTGCGACCCGAAGAATACACTTTAAGGGGGTTGAGTTTCATGTTAATATGCCACGGGGAGATCGAAGCTTCTTTGCGGTGGGTAGTGTGGTCGAGCATTCTTTCAGGCTTTACAATCCATATATGTCCGATGTACACTCCATGGTTTTTTACAGCAATAAGATACAAACATCTTGGTTACCGAGTCTACGATAAATCACCTAGGCATTCTTTAACCCAAGCGACATTACATTTATAACATGGGTCGGTGTGGGGTGATAAGATTGTCTTTTACGCATCGAGCGAATTTGTGGGAATATGATGGTAACCTGAGAAGGTGTCTAGGAATGACGACATGTACTATGCCGGATGGCCTTCGAATCAGTCTATGCGCGGGGAGATGCGGGAAGGCGTCTTTTAGGGCAGGCGTCATTGAGATCAGTATAGTCTACGCATACCCTCCACTTGCCACCTTTCTTTGGTACCACCACCACATTAGCTAGCCATTTCGGGTATTTGACTTCTCTGATGAACCCTGCGTCCAAAAGGTTATCTACCTCAACATGAATAATCTGATGGCGATTCGGGTGGAAACACCATACTCTTTGTCTGACTGGTCTCATAGACTGGATGACATTCAGCTTATGAGAAGCATCGTGGGGTATGCGGTCATGTCAGTAGGTCCGGCGAGGCATATTGATATTGCAAGCAAAACCTCGCAATTGTTCTCACTTTACTCTTCGGATGTGAGGGGCGGTATAAAGTGCTATGATGATTATCGGCCCGCCCGAGAGTGGTAGTTTCGGGGATCCATAGCTAGTGTTCCCTGTCTTTCTTTCACACTTGCACAGGCGACGAAGCATGATTGCTAATGCAGGGATTTGTGACTGGTGGCTAGATTGTTGGAGCTTTCACCTTTCTCACGCTTTTGTACCGACAACTGATAGCATTGGCGTGCTGCTAACTGGCTGCTCAGGAGGTCAATCTGTCCATCACTGGTTAGGTAAGTGATCGTTTGATGGTAGGTTAAAGGGCAGCGCATTCATGGCGATTCCGGTGGGCCGATAGCGATAACGTGCCGCTCCCGACCAACGATAGCATTGTACGGCCCCAAGTCTTCAACCACCAGAAGAAATCTCGCTGAAGTAACCTACTTCACGACAGGAGAGCAATATCACCCACGATTAGCGTAGCGCCCATTAAATCTGGCTGTACCGCCAACCGAATCGAAGGCTTATCGGGAGCGACATCAGATTCATATGGGCCGGTCGCAACAGCCAACACGCATTGTGGTCAATGAAAGCACTTCCGTGTATCAAAATTGTTAATGCATAAAGTAAGTGACAAGTGCATCTTTGGTGTGAGCATGACCTCGGACGGTTAATGGGAGGAAGATATAGTCACAACCGGTCAGATGGCTGGTCGTTATTCAGTGGTACCGATAAGAATTCCACCTGCTCGAATCAGGTCGCCAGAGTGCCTTTTTCTCCGACGATCGGATCGATACCGCCTGCCACTGGCCTCCTAATATGTAATCATGTAGCCTTGGCCTTGGCTGAGTCAACGGGCTCGCTTATCTTTCACCATCGCGGCGCTTCATCGGACGAGGCGAATCCCGGATATATCCTCTGGGCGCGCACCGGGCCACTAGTTTTCCACTAGGAACTTCAGCCCAAAGACTGCTAGTTTCATGCCGTGGTCCCCGTGGTATCGCGAGACTGAGAGGACCATCATACAACGATCTCGACCCCGACCGGGTGGAGGCCAGACAGTTGGGTGGTGGTTCGACAAGTGGGAGGAGTCTGCTGTAGGATGTTCAAAGGGTAAACCGGGAGTGTTCCTTCTTTCTAATTGTTCAAAGGGAGCGCTGTCCTGGGCCTGTCTTCTTTTGCCCGACCGGCTTCCTTCTTCTTAGCCGGCCTGATATTCTCGGGCTAAGAATCATCACCGTCCGGGCCCGCCAATACACCTTCTCACAGAGTATCCGTCCGCCCGTCTCGTACGCCCATCGTTAGAGGTGCCGCTGATGGTAACTGAAGAAAGGGGTGGGCCGGCTCAAAGCTTCTTCGAAGTCTTCAAGGACCGCTACCCATGTCGTATGTCAATTTGTTGGATAGACTATCCAAATCTCCTGGTGAAGTCTCGGATAGACTCATCCTCCCGCTTAAAGATGGCTCAGAGTGAGCCGACGCCCCTTCGCCGACTACACAAGTATCGGGAAACGGCGCGCCCCACAACCTGGCCGAACGTGCCGGCGGATCCTCTCGGAACTTATGAACCAGCAGAGCGTCCTTTCAAAGCTCGACGACATCAGAGCACTCCTTTCCCGCCTCGACCCTTTGGGAGGTCCGAACCGAAACCGGTTGCCTAATGTCACCAATCACCTTATCAAAATCATTTATCAAAACACGCCGTAGTGTTACACTTCATTGGCATAAAATCTTTTCAAATACGCGAAGCCGCTTTTTAAAGGGTGTTCCATTTACTTCATGCATGCAAAAGTACACTACTATAGCGCATATCAAGCCTTTCAAATTATTTACAAAAAAAGCTTTCAGGATATTCAGAGTTGAAATCTGTTTTTAAAAATATCAATGTTCAAAAGAGATATGGGGTGAATGCATACGCTCTGAGTTTTCTTACGACTCGAGCTCTCGACCTCGTCCGTTTCAATCACTAATAATCACTGCAGACTGCGCATTGATAAAACACGCTAAGCATTTTCATGCTTAGTGGTTCTATACAATTCCATTCTTTGTTTCGCTTAAGTCAATCATGCGATTTACTAATCAATACTTTCAAATCTTTCGATGATCACCGTCAATACAATACATATACATTTTCTCATATACAATCATTTATGGTTCATCGATCATCCCAAATATACACTTTCATATGCACAAATCATTTATAACCAACCATGCATTTTACAATGCTATTTTCATTCAATTTGCAATCATGCATTTCAATTCCAATATGTTAACAATCTCAAATCAATCTACTTCGCCTTAACGAATTTAACCTATGTTTCTGGGGATTCAGATATCTAATCATCTAAGACGGCCCCGCCTCGGGTCAGCAGGATAGTATAAAAACGCATTTTATAACACACACGATCCCCGCCGGGTCACTGACCGGTTATAAAAAATCAATTAGTGAACACTACCGATACGGAACCCACTGGTCGACGGAGGACATCAATACAATCGTTCACAAAGATCGCTTATTTGACCTCATTGTATACTCAATCTATCCTTCATAATTTAACTAAACGGTTAACAATCAATTATATGCTTCAAATCTTTTATAAGAACATACAAGATAATACTTATTATTTGTATAAACGGTTCATTTCTACCACTATGCAATTTTCATTTGTAAATATTTTACAATCACTCTTCAAATCAATTAAAACAATTCAATATGTCTTTCTTATTTAGAACAAATAGTTCAAATCTTGAAACGAGAATAGGAGAAGATAGAACAAACCAAAATCGTCGCTTTGATTCCGATCTTCGGAATCTCGACTTCAATGCGAGCTTTCCTCCTCGTCAGCCCCTATTCAAATACAATGACAATCACATATTAGTAGGTTATTCTAGGAGTTTTTGGTCAGGGTTTATGTTTACCCGATACCCCTTCACTTGAAAATTTTTTTGGGGACACATGAGCCATAATTTGCTCATGCTTCCTTAAAGAAAATTTTATCTCTATGAGTCTATTTTTTGTTGGAATTTGAATCATCTCATTTGGATCACCTAAACTCAAGTTACGCCATTTTAATGCCAACCGGTCAAGATGCCCAAATTTCACTTGTTACCTGCCAGCTATTCCCAATTTCAGGGGTCTTAACTCCATAAATTGATAATGTTTTCTTCTACTCATTTGAAGCTATGATTATAAGGTTTCTTATCCAACTAGAATCATCCAATTTGGATCACCAAAACACAAGTTATTACATTTTATATCCAGACTACTCCAATTTGCAAAGCAGAATCAGACTGTTCTTACACATAGCTTCACTTTGAAAAATTTTTGGGCACTTTGGGGTTACAATTGTCATACACTTCCTTCAAGTAAATTATTCCCCTATAAGTCTATTTTACCCAGAATTTTGAATCACTCAATTTGGATGATTGAAACTCAACTTATGGCCAAAACACTATAACAATACCCAAAACAGAGCATAACCCGTGAGCTACCCGAGCTCACATTTAAGCCTTTATTTGGGAGCCTTAGAGCTATAATTTTTGTCACACCCCGATTCCTGGTCAGACCCGATTGGCGAATCCGAACCGAGTTCGGGGTGCGAGACTCAGGACTGGGACTCTTTACCTGATTTTTTTAAACCGAACTGTACCTGTGGGTTATGGCCCACATCTTATAACATAATCAAAATCTCATATACATATCAAAAGAACTACCACCGGAGTGGTGTCCATCAAAATTTATACACATATAACTGAGTCCCATTTACTTATACATATACAAAAATGACTTTACATTCCAATTACATATTCAGAGCGCAGGACCTACATGTAGTGAACCCTTACAAGTGTGTTGGCCCAGCTGTATGCGGATGTTTGCTGACATCTTCTCCCCGCACCTACCCGATTAAACCCGTGCTGCTTTACGCCAGTGGGAAACATTTCATACGTAAAACATAAGTACATAACTGCTCGCTGACCAAAAGACATATACAAAATTTATGACACGATTACCAAAGTTGAGACTATTGTCTAATCCCCAAAGAATAATGCCATGAAAGTTTGTTCGCTTATATTTCTTTACAATTATATTGATTAAAAATGGTTTCTTTTTAAAAAGTGATCAAATTTTTCTTGGTTTTGATCCATGGTCTGCAGTGCGCAGTCAGGCAATGCCAAGTGGTTTTAATCCGGATATCAATCCACGAGAGATCTCGAAATTTTCAATCAACTACCACAACGCACAAATAATACTATTTGGACTACGATGGTAAGACAATTTGAATAAACTTTGAAAGCCTTAAAATAATGAAAATTAAAAAGATTGAATTAACAATTGAACGAATAAGAGCATATCTCATTGAATTGAACAGTTATCGCAGATTCATAATAAATAATGACATGAAATTCACAAGGGCACCTTTTCTTTCATGTTAATTTAAAAACTAATCAAAGATATGTAGAAAGTCTGGGTTTGGATCTCTCCAAACTCCACTCTATTATTATCTAACATCACGTGAAGGTACCTGCTTTAGAAAGACGGTGGTTCAGATATACAACTGCTCTGGGTTGCCTTTGTTAGAATGTTTTCCTTTTGTGCCCAGTACCCACGACTGGAACATCAAACCTGAGCTCCCAACCTTTAGTCATTGCCGCGGTTACACTATCATGGTTTTCTCGTCCTCAAAAATTAAACGAGCTCATTCTCATGAGTTAGATCCTTTAACACGAGTTCGATTCACCATTCGAATCAAGGCAGTTTCTCTTGTGTTTAAATTGATAAATCGTTCAACTCTTCTCGTCTCCAAGAAAGAGGTTGTCGATTTAATACATAAAACACATTAAATCACCTAATACGCCAGTTCGCCTCACGAGTCAGAGCTACTCATTCTCATATGAATCTTTGTTACCTGTGTCACTCAGAGGGCCTCACGGAAATGGGAAAAACCCCGAGGCAATCCGTTTATGGGTAGCGACAACGATATTGGGATCGATTCCACAAAATAAACAAAACCAGCAAGTAGATTTACAAGCCAAAGTTCATCATTGATGAATAAAATTACCGCAGGAAAAGATAATTTACGACGATAGAGTCATTTCAATAGGCGGGTTTATAAACTCTTTGATTCTGTCTGAACAGAAACTGGCGATCAAAGAAACCACTTGTAATTAGGAAGCACATTAGTTAATCAAATTTATGCAGGAATTGAATAACGAGACGGTGGTGAAGAAATATAATCGCATTGGCTAAAACTGCTGACTAATGTTCATATCCAAATTTAAAACAAAAATACGAACTAATCTAAAAAAAAAAAAAAAAAAAGAAAATTAAAATACGGAGCCTTGACGTAGGATCTCTTTAAGTCGCGAAGTGCGTTCCTTGTTAGCGGCTACATATTTATAGGGTTAAGTTGGGCCACCAATTCGATGTACCTCTTTTTTTGGACTTTAGTTAAGCGGCGGTGGGTTTGTTGATGTCGACATCGTTCATTGCCGCCGACTTATTGTCTCGGTCTTTGCTTGCGAAGTACCCGTTGATCGCGACATGTCTTTAATTAGAAAGCTGATATCGCGGCAACACTCTGTCGACCTCACCTTTGGATCCAGTGTGTGACGACTGCGGCAGTGACCTCTCTTTGTTGATTCCGCGACGGCAGAATATTCATGTGACCTTCTTTTCTTACAGCTGTCGCGACCCGGCGGTGATGTCGCGACCTCCCTTCTGTGTAGTTGATGTCGCGGCGACGATGTGTCGCGACCTCCTTTTGAATTGTTTGATATTGCGTTGCCCGATCGGTGATGTCGCGGCGCATCCAAATGTCGCGACTTAAATGACCGATCAATTGAACATCTTACGTAGCAACGCCCCAGTGTCGCGACCTCGTTGCATCCTGCTCGGGGTTAATTTACGTGCAGCCTCCCGAATGATCCATGTTGGCGTTATATCTTCTTCTTAATCAATTCTGATTTGCTTGACTTTGAGTTTCTTTCACGCCGGCTCGTTTTATCTTCAATTCACGCTGTTTGCAGGAACCGCGGTTGCAAACCTCGTATATGGCCCGATTCTTGTAAGGTTTCACGACATCAGATCCTTTAATCCTTTTTTCGCCTCTCCTGCTGCCCGATTTTCTTGACGGTTACGCCAGTGCCTTTCGGCCACGATGCACTCCTTTGCGCAATTTACCTTTCTTTTGAATTCCACGCTGCCTGACGGTTGGTGAAATATTCCATATTCACGCACATAAATCAACCTTTTTTAGAATAATAAAATCGAGAAAAATGGGCCCGAAAAATAGATGACTTTTAAGCTCATCAAACTCCCCCGAACTTAAAATTTTGCTTGTCCTCGAAAGCAAAGAAAAAGAAAAGACTGTTTGTCCTTAAACAAAAAGGACATTTTTACATTTTTATTTATGCGGTTTTTCTCATTCCACTCTTACGTTACAGAATTGAAATGTCTATGAGATTTTGAAATTTCGAACATGCAAGAGCAATTATAGTATACTTCTATCACAATTCTTATTAAACTAATATGTTTAGCAGTTTATTTAACAAGTCTTGTTATTATTATTGTGTGCTGGTCTTCAATCGCTATGACTTCATATTTGATTTAGTTAATCTTCGAGTTTGTTGAATTGTTTATCAAATCCCTTATGCTTGTTTTTTTCTCATTGATCTCACTAATGTGAGTAAAATTCTTCCAGAGTCATTGAGGTCTTAGGGCTTGTAATGTTAGAGCTTAGGTAATGAGTAGGATAGATGGAATTTTAAGTTAAGTTGCTGACTCTTCACTTTTCTTATGCTTCTTTGCCTTCCTTTTCCTTGTAACTTCTTTAGTTAGTTTCCCCCAAACTTCATCTTTGGGGTATTTCCTTTGAATTCTTGTGTTTAAAATTGTTTGTTCCAATTTCTCATTTGTATTTCTCATTGTTGGAACTCTTTCTCTGCCACTTTTCGAGGAAAAAGTCTATTGTTAATCTTTTTTGACTCTAACACTCTTAACGTTTTTGGTTTGTAACTCCATACCAATTGACATTAAGGTGCTGTTGACAGCACTAGATAAATTAACCAGAGAGTTGTTTGGACCAAACTTCTTTGCCAAGCAACACGTTGTTTCTCATAACAGATATGTTCTTCTTTGCTTTACTGTATTTCTTTCCTTGGTTATCTGAAATACCTTCTGACTTTATTTAACAACACTTCTTGAGGTTTTTTGCAGAGGTAATGAAGAGGATCTTCGTGGTTGTTGTTATGGATAACTGGGATTCAATTGCGACTTTTGAAGTGAGTTATTTGACTCAAGTTAGAATGAGATA
This sequence comes from Tetrastigma voinierianum, assembly GCA_016808115.1. Taxonomy (NCBI): domain Eukaryota; kingdom Viridiplantae; phylum Streptophyta; class Magnoliopsida; order Vitales; family Vitaceae; genus Tetrastigma; species Tetrastigma voinierianum. The sequence continues at coordinate 1,358,733 of JAEQBH010003196.1, forward strand.
TGGCAAACATATAAATCATGGTGGCTGAAGAACCAGCTTTTCAGGTTTGTATTTAGCTGTTCATATTGGTTGTTTACTAGTTCTTCGATCGTAGTCCGGCCCCGATTAGTTTGTGAACTCTGATCCCGATTCACGGAAAGTGATTCTGATTCATATCAAAGTTCACTCAGTTTTGTGATGACCGTTCGTGTTTCTTGGACCGATGCTTTATCTGTATTGTTGTTTTAATATTGTTTTGTTCTATGACGGACTCGTTTTTCAGTTCTTTAATAAACGAACTGACAGATCGATATTTTCACCGATTCGGTTTCTTTTGTTCACTTTTGTTTGCGTAAACCACGACAACGAGAAGAGTTATAAACTCTTGATTCTCAACGCAAAAAATAAAATAACGACATTGGATCTAATGACGATGTTGGCTGGAATCGGCGAAAGAATTGATCAGATCAGTGTTTGAATAACTTTGTTACCTTTCTTACGATAAACGCTATTAGTTAAGAAAACGTTTGTTTCTTGATTCTAATTCTATCTTTATATTGCGCGAGTTGATACCGCTTCATTATTACGGACATAAATCATCCGTGGGCGATCGGCGATTAACTGGATTCGAACCAATGGTTAGTTCCTTTCTTTGGAATTTCGGTTGAATGGATTCAAATATTATTTCGGTTAACCATCGACCGCTCTGCTGTTTATATGGTTTTATGGACATAATCGACCGGTACAAAGTTTGTTGAGCTCCGTGTTCATAAACTCTGCGCGTTATAACCGCCAAATAATATTCTCGTCTTATCGTTCTTTGAACGTGCTATGTATTCCGTCTTGCGAGTTTGCTTCGGAAGAAGCAGGGTTAACTTCCATTCTTCTTTTGTTTTTAATACCAACCATGCCCGTGGACTCTCAGGGCTTTCTTGTTTATCTTGATGTTTAATGGAAATTTTGAAGTAGTGATATGAAAAGTTTCAAATCTCTCAGTTATCATAAATGATAATTACCATTATTAGTTCATTCGATGTCGAATTTTGTTGCGCGTTAATTATTATCATTCTGTTGGAATAAATATTTTATAACGAAGGTTGAATAATTTTTTGATCTTCATTTAGGTAAATTAAAGTTGCCGTTAATGTTTCTATGATCTGACATGATTATTAATGGAAGGCGAGTCAAATCTGTGCGGTAATCAGCGTCTCATAATATTATTATGTTGTGATATCTGTTGCCGACGTACGCTGATGGCGAACCGCAGTTCTCTTATATTCGTGATCAAAGTGGATCACGTGTCAACGTGTTTGACATCGTTTTACATCTGCGACCTTCAGTTGCATTGGCGACCTCAATCTGCGTTTACCTCGATTATTGACATCAAACTTATATTATGATGTTGAGTTCGACCTTCCGTTAAATCATTCGCGCCCATCCAGTTCAAACGCGTTCTCTTCAGTTTCGGCAAATTTGTTAAAACATGCCGCCATTTAAATTGATTATTAAACCGATTCTTGATTTATCGCTGGAAGATTGGTTCGTCGCCGCTGACCGTTTACTTTCAGCGCCATAAAATTCGAAAGTTTGATCAACGAAATTAACTATCATTCTTCGATCGTAAAAAACCAAGTTCGCGCGTTGTTTAAAAATCGTGTAGTATTGTTTGATCTCTGCGGGTTACTCCGTGGTGCTGGGTTTTGATTAATAACGAACGCTGTTAGTTCTATCCTCTCTCTGCCAATGACGGTTGAACTCTTCTTTCTTATCACGGCACGATAATGCGGTCTTTGTATGACTTTGATTCTTACGGCATCGGTCTTGGTTATTCGCGCCAATGTGGTGGCAGCACTCACATGTATTAATCCACTCATTTGGATTTCTTCTCACTGAAAATAACTTCAATGCAGGAGTTTAAAAAAGAAAGAACATTCTCTGATGCGAACTCTTTTCTGAATCCTCCCGATCATGCCATTTCTTTGTTTTGTCCTTGTATATTCTATAGCATTGTAAATGAACCATTTCTGGGTTCTTCAGTTCCATTCAATTGGGCAGTCTCTCTTCCTTCTTGAGTTTAAAATCAAGTTCAGCTTCTTGATGGCCCACCCTTTGTATTCAGATTAAATTAAATGACATGGTTTGCCAGGAACAACTCTGTATGGGGACATTCCAATGGGAGTTTTGAATGGTCTGTGGCAGTGCATCATCAAGTTTGGAAGACTAATCCTTCGTGCTTGAACTTACAGTCTTTTCCATGATTCTTTTAATCTCCCTGTTGGAAATCTCTGCTGTCAGTTGAGTGGGATGATAAGCTAATTTCCTGCCTTATGTGATCCATGCAACTCATGAGTTTGCAAATATTTTGTTTGCAAATAGCTTCCCAATAAATAATGATAGTTTTGGGTGTTCCCAATCTGCCTGAAATATTCTTTTGTAAGAAACTCCACACAGTATGTAACTGTGGTCCTTGGGCCAAACCAACACTTCCACCATTTGGAAACATAATCCACTGCAATCAATACATACAGGTTTCCAAATGATAGCAGAATGGTCCCGTAAATCTATTCCCCATACATCGAAAATTTACAACCATTATACCTTTTAGGGGCATTTCATTTACGCTCTTTGATATTTCCAATCTTTTGGCATCTATCACACAATTTGACCATTCAACGTGCTAAGATGAACAGGTGTCTCAGTCGGATTGGAGTATCTTGTGGTATTCTTCTCCCGGAAAAATCTCTTACCGTATGGTGATGCGTGACATTCGATCAATTTTACATTGTTCACTCTGGCACCACGTCTTCGATAATCATGTGGCACCTCTTTTAAATAATGATGGAATTCGTCGGATGTAATTTTCTTCTTCGATCCTGAAACTCCTTTGTTGGTATTTTGAATTGAAACACTCCCTGAAGCCGGGTAATTCACAATATCTGACATACCATGAGTTGAAATGACACCTTAAGCCAATTCATTTAGGAAGTTCTCTGTTAATTACGCCTCCTCTTTTGTTTCATTCCTTTCTACTGGAATGAGTGATGATTTCATCACATTGTCACATCCTTTATCTTTAATTTCGAGATCAAATTCTCGCAGTAGCAACACCCATCTTATCAGTCTTGGCCGCTAGCACGACGCCGAGATATTTGGTGTTTGCGTAATTCTGTGTGAAGCCCATAACATAGGGATCCCAAAATGTATGGCACGAATTTTCTCACGAAGCAAAAAACAACATGGCTAGCATCTCGCTTTTCGGTTATTGGAATAGTTTTCTTGTGCTTCATTGAAAGGTTTTGCTAGCATAGTCTCTGGCTCTGAATATTTTCTCTTTTTGTTTGCTGATCTTCATTTATTACTTGAAATCAACGGCATCACACATTATTTGAATCCCACGATCCATGCGGTGTAGCCATAATAGGTGCTTTAACCAATCGATCTTGATTTCTTCAAAAATGATCTTGCGGGAATCATCAAATTAAACCTTGTGTCCTTCTGCAGTGTCATAGTGGTTTATTGTCGTCTTTGATGAATCACCTTAAAATCCAGTATGCGAAGAAACTCCTTATCCCCTTCTTGTTGTGGGGGTTTTAAGGGTTTGTCAATAATTTGGATTGATCCTTCCTTCTTGTGAAAATTTTATGACCCGAAACAATACTTTACTGTTACCATGAAATGGCATTTTCCCAATTTAGTGCTAGTTGTTTGTCCTTGCACCTTTGAAATCTTGTTTCAGGTTGTTCGGACATTGTTGTTCAAAACTAGACCCATACTGCTTGTGAAGTCATCCGTAAATTTCCATGACTTCTCGACCAAATAAAGGTATTCTGACATCTTACCATTTGGAAGTAGCGGGGAGCATTGCCGCGACCCCGAATGGCATCCTTCGAAGGCAAGGTACCATAGGGGCATGTGAATGTGTCTTTCTTGGTCCTCAGGTGCAATTGCAATCTGGTTGTAGCTTGAATACTGATCGAGAAACAAAAGAAAATGAGGAGTGTCACGCTAATACGTCGACCTTATCCCGATCAATGAAGGGCAAGGAAATGAAATCTTTCCACGGTTCTTGTATTGACTTCTGTCGTCCAGTACCATACTCACCCATCTTGTCCACTTCATTCTTGTTGGAATTAATTCATTTCTTTCATTGCAGATCACGGTAATCCACTGCGGAATACGTGGGTGGGCTAACCCGGTTGCATGCGATGCGTAGATAAAGCGGCGTTATCATTGACGCTGCTACGACTGCCTTCTTTCATTCACGGATTCGGTCTCCTTTGATGTTCGCGTTGTCGTACACGTTTTCTTCAGTGACGGTATTTTGTACATGCATATTGATGGTGATACCTTTAACTCTTAAATGATTATTATGACTCACGATGATTCCTTAAAATTTCCGGCCAACCTCGTTCTTGACATCAGCGGTGCGAAATTAATGTTGGTTTACTCTTTGGCAGCTCCGGGTAAACGCTTTAAATGGCTTGGCAACTCCTTTAAAAGCTAGCCCTTCTTCGTGGTTTCTTGATGGAAATTCATTTTTCTTCATTTTGTCTCCTTTTTTGACCCATTTGTACCAGACTCTCTTTTGATAGAATGTAAGTGACATCTGACAATCACGAATCAAAACCTTCAAGATCTTGGAAATTCAATATCTTTCTTTATTTCAGATTGAAAGTTGGGAATTACAATCATAGTAACAATCAGAATTGGTGACATATACATCTTCTATTGACTTGATATCTTCCACTTTCTATGTACATTATAACCGATTAAATTGAAATTAGTGCCTCTTCTCCAACTACGAGTGAAATTCCCTTATGCATGTCGATTAGAGCTGCTCCGGTCAAGAATGGCCTTCCCGGCGTGAGAGGGACTTGTGGAATCTTCTTCACTTATCGATTATGATGAAGTCATTGGAAAAAATAGCTTTCCCACCTTTGCGGCACATAACTTCTATGATTCCGTGGGTTCGCCCGAGGGGTTATCCGCCGTTTGGAGGGTACTTGATGGTGGGAGTAAGCTCCCCGAGCTTAACTTCTTGGCAACGAATAGGGCATTAAATTGTCGCGGCTTTGAGTCGCGAAGAGCTTTACGGAAACTCAAACTCTCGATGGTGCGGGGAATGGTGAAACTCTGGATCATTATCTTTTACGAGTAGAGCCCTCTCTTGATCACGTACACTGTGAGTTCAGATCAGTTCTGATTCCTTCTTAGTGATCTTCCTCTTTTTTGCTCGGTATGTCTTTCAAAAATTTTAAAAGTGGCATCGTCACCGCCACAACGAAAGGCATCTTTGATCCTTGACTTACGAAGGTTTCCATACTTTGGCTGATTACTCTATCTTGATTTTGACCTCACGAAATGGGACTATGGCGGATTGATTACAGGTTTTCTTCTTGTATTCCTTCCTAAAGCGTTTGTTCCTTATCTTTCCTTCTCAGTTGTTTGACATTATGCAGGCGCTATCTTGTGTTCTTTGTCTTTTGCTGTCTTTCTGAGTCTTTGCCTTGTTGCACGTGTGGTCTTTGATTCTTCTTAGTGTCTTGGGAGAAAGGCATGCTCATCTGGTTTTCTGGAGTTTTGAACAGATTACTTTGTTGTGTATCGGACTGAGAGGCATTAGTTGTCTTGAAAAAATTTGAGGTAGTGTGGGCTGATTAACCAAACTTCTGTTCGCAAATTTAACGACTTCTTGTTGTGTGGATTCGACATTTGATCTTGAATGGACCTGAGCCTCTCTGACTAAATGCTCATTACATTTTTCACCTCGCTATACTTTGTCTTGCGGGAACATGGTGGTTCTTTGATATCCTGATGAGGATTCGAAAATCCATTACCTTGGGCGCCATTTGCCCATGCGAGAAAAATTTTTCATATTAGTTCCTCGATCTTTGGATGATAGTCATCTTCATGATTGGGGTGGGTTTAAATGATAGCTTCTTGGCTCCCAATGCCTCTCAGCATCATAAAAGCAGTTCTTCGGTGGGTACATCGACACTTCCTCTCGATAGTTTCCCTCATTGCTCTGTTCATGAGCAGTGTGCACTTTCCTCTCTTGCTTGTCCATTCTATGCATGATGGCATCGACTTTGCCTCCATGGTGTCATTTTCTTTCGGCTCCATGACTCCTCTTTACTCACCTTAATTACTCTTGAAAACTCTGATGGAGCTTTCATATTGCATTCGCCAATCCTGTTGAGATCTCTTATCTTGAGCGCTCCCTTGGTTTGATACTCTGTGAAGCATCGATAGCCTGCCCTTAGATGTCATTAAGGCGTGATACACGTATTCCATCTGGGTCTTGAGTCTATTGCTATACATCGGGCATCTTTTCGTGACCTTTTGGACTCTCCCGTCATACGTAAAGGCTCTCATCTTCCTCTGTTTGGAACTTCAAATTTAACATCTCTCCTTATTTAGGGAGTGATGGAAGAATCTACCCGATGGGCTTCTGAGCTCCTCCCAGTATCGCTGAGACCCTTGGTAAAGATTCATACCATGTAGCTCTTGTATCTCTTAAGCGAAATGGGAATAAATGCGATTTTATGACCTCTACAGTTCTCACCCATTCAACTTCCTTGTGTTTGCCATCCCGAAAACTTCCAGTGCTCATTTAGGTCTTACATTAGGATGACCGATGGCTATTATTCTTGAACCATTATGTCGATCTTGACTTAGTTCAAAGTTATTTGCATCAATTGTAGAATTTGTCACGATTGCGAGTATTCATCTGAATAATAGGTCTCAAAAGTCCTCCATTGTATCGGTGATTGGGGGCCTTGGTGTATTCTTTGTTCTTCATTCACAGTCTGCCTTTCATCTACCATGTTGAGTTTTATACCCTTTACGTTTATAAAACGAATTGTTCTCATACAATTCGTGCTCTTCTTTGGAATCGGTCGATTACATTTCCTATGCATTAAAGTTTTCCACTGAAATAAAACATACTCATTAATAGGATTAGTCGGCCAAACAAATATTTTCAATATGGCTTGTTAAAGATTAATTAATTTAAAAATAACCCTTTGCTTGAAAAACTATTTTTGTTCTTTTTATTTTTTAAATACCAAATTCAAGTATTTCACTTCTTTAAATACGAATAATTGATCCATACTAAATTCTTTAGATCCTGACAGCGACATCAAACATTAGATGGACCAAAGATATATAGGAAATTATGTTGATTATAGATATTATCTGTCCCAACAATAGTATGCGACTGTTAGCTGCATTCTGTGATAAATACTCTTAAATGGATATTTATTCTTGTTTGTTCGTTGAGTCGTGAAAGTCAATAAGTGGTTTGATCAGGTCTCCGTCGAGATCTCATTTCAATGTTTACCGTATTTCTTTCCGACCTCCTTACTGCTGAGACCTGACGATATTCGATAACGTTCAAAACCTCATCGATAATCGTAATAACAAATGAATTGAATACTGCAAATAATGGAATAATTTAGATTGGCAGTTCATGCATGAGGCTGAAAATCATTATTGTGAAACATCATGAACCACAGATTGCATTGTAATTTTGTTCATGAACCAGTTAAAACTAGTCCAAGGAATATGAGTGCGGCGGATCTCTCGAACTCCACTATTCATTATCTAGCCTTAATTGTTTCTTTGAAAGGCATGGTGGTTCAGATAACACCTTTAATCTTGGTCGCCTTGATGCGGGTATTTTTTCTTTTGATACTTATTTTCCCTGGCTGGTGTAAACTGGAAGCTCTTAACAGCTCAAAAGTCATTGCATGAGTTTACATATCTTGGTTTCTCGTCCTCAAAATTAGACGGCTCATTCTTTCCTTGATTAGATCCTTGTAACACGGATTGAATTCACCATTCGAATCGAGGCGAACTCTGCATGTTTAGTGATAAATGGACAATCATTCTCGTCTCCAAGTGAAGAGGTTTATCATTAATCCACATGGCTGCCATTAATCCTAATAACAGGTTGCTTCCCCAATCACGAATTACTTTCGTTACTCTGGGGTGCCTTTACTATGTCTTTCAGAGGGCCTCACGGAAATCGAGCTTGAAACAGTCGTTTATCATGATTGAAGACCAGCTGATCATTGGATCATTCCACAAAATAAAACAAAACCTGACAGTAGATTTACAAGGCGAAGTTCATCATTGATGAATAAAATTCTGTAGGAAAGATAATTTAAACGATAGAGTCATTCGATGGGCTGGGTTTATAAACTCACCGGATTACCATACGGTAACTGGCGATCAAGCCCTTTGCCAATTAGGAAGCTGGTAGTTAGTCATTGTGAGATTCGTAGCAGGCGATGGTGAAAAATATAAATGACTAAAAAAAACTTTGCTTGACTAATGTTCGGATCCGAATTTAAAACAATACGAACTAATCTAAAAAAAAAAAGAAAAGAAAATTAAAATCTGAGGAGCCTTGACTACTTCGAGATCTCTCTTTCAAATTAGCGAAATTTGTTCCTTCATTAAGCGGCTACATATTTATAGGGTTACGAGTTGGGGCCCTAATTTCGATGTACCTCTTTTGGACTTTAGTTAAGCGGCGATTGGTTGTTGATGTCGCGACATCGATTCATTCTCATGACACATTTACTCTCGATCTTTATCGCGAAGCCCTTGTTTGGTCGCGACATGTCTTTGGTGAAACTGATGTCGCGACAGCTTACTCTTGTCGCGACCTCTTTTCTTTGGATCTGATGTCGCGACAGCTTACTGACGTCGCGACCTCACCTCTTTGCAATTGATGTCGCGACAACCAGGTGTTGTCGCGACCTTCTTTTCTTACAAGCGTTGTATCATGGCCGTGAGTGATGTCGCGACCTCCTCCGCTAGTTGATGTCGCGACAGCAGTCTTATCGCGACCTCCTTTTGGTGTGCAAGCGATGTCGGGGCCCGCCCCGATTCGGTGTTGATGCTCGCGGCTAAATCGGTCTTCGCGACAAATATTCGATCAATTGTTTATCTTCTACCTTAGCAACTTCTTTTTAATTATCCGCGACCTCATTGTCCCTTTGTCGCTGGGTTTAGTGCATCGCGACCTGCGAATGATGTCAGCGACATTATCATCTTCTTTTCATCAATTCTGGTTGCTTGACTTTGAGTTTCTTTCACGCCCAGCTCGTTTTATCTTCAATTACGCTTCATTTGCGGCCCGGAGCTTTATGGTGCAACCTTAATATGTATTTCGATTCTTTGTAAAGGTTTCACGACATCAAATCCGCCCCAATCCTTTTTAGCCTCTTCTTTGCAATTTTCTTCAGCCGATTACATCGATCTTTTCGGCCACGTTACGCTCAGCACTGCTGCGATTTGCTTTCTTTTGAATTCCTGGCGCCTGGCGAGTTTTGGTGATATTCCATATTCACATGAATCCCAACCTTTTTGAGAATAAAATAAATCAGAAAAATGGACTGAAAATAGATGACTTTTAAGCTCATCAATAACAGTAACAGGTATCAGAATATTCAGGAGGCATTCATAATGAACCTCTGATTGCCAGGCTTATCTGCAGGACTTATCTTATTAGTTATACTTATCACGTGATCTTATGCCTCGGGAATTACACTTATGGCGGACTTATCCTTATTTGGATCTTATACTCATAGCACTCATTCTTATCAGGTCATATACTTATAGCAAGCCGGATCTTATACTTATAGCAGACTTATTCTTATTCAGATCTTATACTTATTCAAATCTCCCAAAGGACATATACTTGAACTTCTGTCAGATTGATACTTATCTCTCGTAGGATACATATTTATACTTATTCAGATTCCTTATAAACGGTACTGAACTTATACATATACTTAGACGGGTGTATCGTATCATACTTCTATCATATCTTATCTTTGGTTCGAGGATCTCAGTAGGAGTCACATAGCTTATGCTATACAGATACTTATGCGCGTCTTGGTATTTATATCTATTTGTGGATCTCTACCATTGGAGTCCTCTGGAACTTATGCTTATCAAGTACCTTAGGTACTACAAAGCTCATACTTATACTATGGAGTTACACACTTATTGGGGTACCCGTAGGTGCCCTCTTCGAGATATTCAGGCGCCTATCTTTTGAGTATTGCGGAACATCCTTGCGGAATTGCCGAGTAAGTACTAAACTTATGCGGTGCCGTTATCTTATACTTGTACTACGAAGTATATCCTGGTCTTACAGATCTTATACTTGTATTACAGAACTTATACATGTATTTCAAATCTTACATGTATATTACTGAACTTATACTTGTCTTCTGAACTTATCTTTGAATTCTTCGGAACTTATCTTGGTATTTGGATCTTACTCATTATATTCTGAGAACTTATACATGTATTGAGCATATACTTATCTTACGGATTATCTTGGTATTCTGAACTTAGACATGTATTTAGATCTTATACATGTCTTACAGGCATATACTTATCTTACGGATCTTATACTGGTATTATAGAACTTAGACATGTATTTCAGATCTTATACATGTCTTCTGAGCGTATACCCATCTTATGGATCATTTTCTTGGTATTACTAGGAACTTGTGTGTCTTCGCGGATCTTATTCCTGGTGCGAAGGTACGTAAGGTACGATGAAGTCGGAACATATCAGGACTTATGCGAGGATACATTTCGGATATGGACATTAGTCCGCCGCGGATATGGATCACAACGGATACATATCTGCAGTTCATCTGATTCAGAACATATCCAATAAGAAAGAGATTATTGGTTTAAATCCTTAACCATATTCGAGGGTTACTTGCTTTCGGGAGGTACGGTAGGTCTTCTTGGACTTATACTTATATTACAGACTTCCTTACTTCTGGAATGCGAGGTATCGTGGGTACTCTGATTTTACTTGTACAAAATTGCCGCAGGTACTCTGAACAAATACGAGAGGTACGTGGGTACTGAAACAAATCTGAGATGCCGTGGTCTTGCATGGCACATATCTCGGTGCGAGTAGATCTTCGCAGGAATTCTCTGAGGAATTTTAGTGGGGTACATTCGGATCTTTTCTATATTCATTTCTTTACATTACATTGGTATTCGAGGAGTCTTATCCATATAGCGTTGGATTAAGCTTTAGACGATGTCTGGAGCTGAGCGGGACAAACTTTAATAAATTTACCTAGATACTGTCACGATCTTGAGATGTCGAGTGCAAGCGAGTGCCAAACTGGCAGCAGTGCCATCGCACTAATCGAGAGGAAATAAATCACAATGAAATCTTGAAGTACTAATGTGTCGAAGCATGATCGAGAAAGTCTTAGTCGCACTAATCGGAAAATCTTAGAGTACTATAATTACTGCCCATAATCAACGAGTGCCATAATCATTCAATAGTGGTCTTAGGCGATTTTACAATTATAATTGATAACACTATTTTATAATAGGGGCATTCTTAGCCACGTTATGTTTTTATGACATATTATATTTCATGTTCATGTTATATGTTCATATTTCAATTTGTTTTCATGTTCACATCAATTCATGTTTTATGAACATATTTATACATGTGCATTTAATATCCTGTCGGGTTTCATGCCTGTTCCATATGGAATTTGGATAACATACGGGAATACGGATGTATTCACACATGATCCTTATATTCTTGTCCCTCAATGCATCACTAGTAGAAATTGGAATCATTCAATTGAATCATCAAACTCAAGTTATGGCATTTTCATGCCAACTAGTCGATTCTGGAGTTTTAGGAACAGTTTGCAATATTCATTTTCCAGTGCCTTGTCTCCATATTTGACACTGGTTCTTTGTACGCCTTTAAAGATAAGGTGCTAAGGGTTCATCTCCAATTGGAATCACCCAAATCGGAGCACCGGAACTCAAGTTACGTTCAAAACAATTCGGACAACTCTATGTTCAAACTGATGCAGGAATTGGATTACACATAGCCCTACTTTGAGTGAATTTTTGGGCCACTTAGAGTCAGAATTTGACAATGTATATTTCTTTATGTTTGGTTCTTCTTGAAGTCTAGTTTAATTAGCCACTTAAATCACTCAAATCGGATAAGAAATGAAAGTTATAAGCTAAATGAAAACCAAATTAAAACAAGGAAAACGAAGAACATGGTATAGACACCACTAACAATATGATACATTAATAAAAATAGTAGAACCAAATGCACAATCAGTTAAAATTGTGCATTTTATCTCTTAATACTTAAGAATATATGTTTCTTATTTCTATTTGTTATAAATCCTCACTTCATTTGCATTAAAGCAGATTAAATTATATGATATTGTAAATCTGTGATTTTATTGTCTTCTTTCATTTCATAATTTCTCCCAATATCATTCTAATATGGGTTATGACCCATACACAAATAAGCACCAAGATTTGTTGGGATTTGTTCTAAACCTAACTTTCGATTTCTTTCTCCATTCACCGTGAATCCAACAATGAAAGGGAGATTGTCTTACCTCTTGTTTCCTTATTAGGTTTTACCAACCTTAATTTCAAGAAATCTAAGGTTATGATGCATTCTATCGAAACCCTGAATTTAGGCAGATAACAGCATCTCGCCTTAAATTCCATGTGATGTCTAATCCATACTCAATGGTTTTATACAAAATTCAGTTCGTACACTTTTGGCTTGGCTCTCTCTTCTCTTCTCTTCCTCTTCTTCTCTCCTTCTCCCATCCGGTTCTCCCTCTTTTTGGAAACCAATTTGGTCTTAAATCATGGATTTGTTAAGGCCATGTTTGGCCTTCCAAAAACCCATTTTTGGGTTAAGTTTCATTATTTGCTTTTTGGTCCTCCAAATCTGACCAATTTATATTATTTCAAGTTTCCTTTATTTCATTTGACTCAAATCTTCTAGGAATTACACCACAATTCTATTATTTATACTTTGACCTCAATTCTTGTTCCCAACTTATGACTTTTAAGTCCTTTTTGGACAATTTACATATGTGCCATGTCTTTCAAATTCCGGGTCTCTACGTTTCCATATTTCTTGTTTAACTCACGAAACATTCAACTTACGCTTACAAAATACCCTAAACATGTCGAAAACTACTATGGTACATTTTGGGGTGTTACAATTTTTTCCTAGTCCCTTCTATAAATTTGTAGCCCTATCTCTTATGGTTCTTTAACAATTAGAATCACTTCATTTGGATGATTACTCAAGCTTTAATCTATGTGAAAGCAAAAACAAGGGTTTGTAAAAAGAATTTGTGACATTTCTTTGAAAACTGACATTTCCTTTTGACATTACACAAAACCTAATCAACCAACCATACTCTTCAAAACTCAGCCCAACACAACCTGAAACTCATTTAAAACCCAAACAAAATAACATCCCGTTTGGGGACATACAACATAATCCACAAAATGAAGTGGGTTTGTTCATACCTTAGCCTCTTTAAATCTCAACTTCTAAGTTTGCTTGATCACAAGGAGCAAGTAGGAAGAAACCCCACCTATAACCCAGTCTTTCCCAAGCCCTAGCCTCTTCTCCTTTCTCATCTCCTTCTCTCAAAAGCAGGATTCTTTCGGGAATGAAGGCTCCCAATTCACATTTTGGTGCTTTATCCTCCATTTAAGTGTAAGGCCATGTTTGGCCTTCCACACCTATTCTACGTTTTACCGTTTTTGGTCTTGGTAGTGCTTATTTTTCATAGACCTTGTTGGCACTGCTAAAAATCCATTTGGGTTTAAGTTCTCTAATTGCTAAGCTTGCCCACTATTTGTCTCTATTTGCATTTAAATTCTCATTAATCACACACTTAGACATTTCTTCTTTCTAACTTATGACCCTTAGGTCACAATTTCCAATTTTTTTGCCATTTTTCACTTGGGTTTATTTCTCGGGTTCAATTAATTTCATTTTAGCATTTAATATTTGCATTCGCTTGTAGCCATATAATAATTCTTAATCAACATTCATTTAACACTCCCTAAAATACCCAAGTCGCTCAATTTATACTCGGAATATATAATAAAATTATATAAAAAAAATTCTTGGGTATTTTTGGGGCGTTACAAATACCTTGCACAGAATACGATCATTCCTCGCGCTGAGAATCATCGCCTGGTTGAAGTGCATCATGTGGCCGTATGGGTCAGAGGAACCATCATACATGGCAAACAGTGGTATGGAAAAGCCATGGGTGGCCTATAACTCAGATATGTCGCCTCAATGGGATGGAAAACATGTCCCCGTGTCCCTGACGGGTAGTAATGTGCAGATAAACGGACGGGTGCCTCCAAAGGCCTGACACCAATCCAAGTGGTGTGCCTCTCTCCGGAGCCACGCGGGTATGTTTTCATGGGCGCGCTGACTGCCGCCTTTCTTTGCTGAATTCTCTCCTCACCCGACGAGGCATGCCGCTAACGGACCGACTAGAAAGTCGTGGGGGCCTCTTTCTCGACTTGGCCTCCACATTATTCTTGGGGGTGCATGATCCTAAGCGGGAGCTGGCGAAAGTACAACTAGTCATCTGTAACGTCGCCTTCCGACCTGATACAGTTCCTCGCTCTTTTTATTTTATTTGATCAGGTGCCGGTGGCCACTCTCTCGTACATTTTCGGCCTGTTCACCCTCTAAGTGAGTCCACAAGCAGTCTTTTTCCTGCTGCAGATGGTCAACACGGCTTTATAGTTCGGCCATCTATCTAGCATGTTTTTCCTGCTTCGCCTCCATATCCTGGCGCCAACGAAGGAACTGATCTTCGAGGGACTCAACTTACTGTTACCACATGATGATAGAATCCGACGGTCCGTGGGTTGATCGAACCACTTAAAGCTTCAGGGATAGGCGATCACTTGAAAGTCGATGCAACCAAGCCCTTGTGGAATCGCAGCAGATGAGCTTGCTTAGTCAGTTCTGGGCAGATGGCGCCTAATCAGAACTCGAATTTTCTAAGCCATCGATCATTTCGAAAGCATCAACTTAACAAAGATGTACCCGCAAACACACAAGAAAGCGGCGGTGGTGTTCTCGTCGCCTTTCCGATGCCAAAGTAAGATTTTGAAATCTAGAGAGAGAAATCAATTTTTCAGTCAAGAGTGTCTTTTCTTCTACGGTGTCACCCCCTCTTCTCTTATAGAGGAGGGTCGTTGTCCGCTTTACATGGGAAGTAGGCGATTCCCTTAGGAAATGGAAGGGGAAGGTGGCTTTGTTCGTGCTGCACCCAGCTCTTCCCTTTATATAGCAACCGCCTTGGGATAGCCAACCGCCTATCTTCCAAGCCACCGCCTAATGTGAAGGTTACGTGGTGTGACTCATGGTGGTTATTTGTTTACTAAGAGAGGTCACTTGCTTACCTCCTAGAGATGAACACCAAGAAAGATTGCACCCAAGCATTATATCTCCCGCCCTAATAAGGGAAGTATGCTCAGTCTTAATTTGAAAAGGAAGATGATTGATCCGCAGATTCGTCTCCTCAGAGGTTTAATTTCTTTGGGGCCTCAGACCGACCGCCTATCAATTCGTGGATGGAGCCCATCGAGGCATGTTGGCTGGAGGATCTAGGGCTTGTTGGCCGAGGGCCTGGGCCAAAGCCCATGGTACCCACACAAAGCAAGTCGATTGTGATTGACAAGTTGGTTTTCTAAAGTCTCTATCAAAACTTTTTCTTGATGAGAAAGACAAGTTTTAGATCGAAATAGTGTTTTTGGGGAAAAAAATGATGAATTTAGTTTTCCAGTCAAACTAATGACCAAACTAGTGCGTTTGGGCCATGTAGGATTTATGCTGGCAAATGTCGTTGTTCTTGACAACGTTTTTTCCTTCAAAATTTCAAATGCCGCAATCACAAACTGCGGACTTTAATTTGATTCAAAGGTCGTATTCAGGAACAGCAACATTTGATTTTTTAATTTCTTCAATTTCCACTGTCTTGGACAACGACATTTTAGTCTTTTATTTTTGCCCTCGTCTTCTTCCTCCTCATTCCCCCTCCCTATTTCACGCGATCTGTTGTTCATCCTCAACATCGACCGACTAGAGCGTGATTTCATCCAGATTTTTGCTCAATTCTTTCTTCTTATGGTACTCTATTCGACACCGCAGCAGATAAGTCTCCAACATAGGACCGTTTCACCCGTTCTGTTCTTCATCCTCAGCATCGACCGACTAGGGCTTGATTTGATCCAGATTTTTACTCAATTCTTTCTTCTCATGGTACTCTATTCAACACCGTAACAGGTAAATATCCGACATAAGGCTGTATTTTTTTTCAAAATTTCTTAGATTGGTGCTTTGGTTGGTTTGTTTTGTTGATAATTTGGTGAAAAATCCTTAGGTGATAATTTTGTTGGTGTGGTGTGTTTTTTGAACAAAAATGGGCCTGTACTTTAACAAACAATCCTTGGCTTTAGCGTGTTTCTTCGAAAGTTATCTTAGCTACGAATTGTCGCTGTGAAGTGGAACCTTATTTTCATAGCTTAGGGCGCGTTGGGACTCACTAAAAACAATTTTCTTAATTTGGTATGAATTCTGTCAAACCGGTATTGTTTATAATTGGCCTTGTCTGCTAAATAAATGTGATTTCACTAAGCTGATTATTTGTTTCAGCGTTTTTTGTTAGAAATAGAAAATATGATAACTTAAAATTTGTTTGAGAAGTATGTATGGGAACTCGTTTCTGAAAATTTCTCTTAGTTTGGTATCAAGTATTTCGTTTGAAAAAATGATAAATATTTAGTTTTAATAGAAAGTAATGACCAAAGAAGTCCTCGTCAGGTCGTGGAGGATTACAACAAGGCAATCAGCTCCAAATAGCCTCTGGGCCATGGACAAATGGCATTAATTGCTTTTAACAAAAAAATTTATTTGCATAAATATTTTTTTTAAATTCCAATGCACGTTAATGCATTAGAATTAACAAAATTTGGAAAATCGTTGACAAGAATTGCTTTTAATAATGAACTATTTGGAAAATAGTTCTGTGTGCAAGATGCAGAGTTTTTAACTTAGGCTACAAAACTCACAAATTATTGGTTCATCCTTCTATTATACTTATTCTTACTTAATATATTATACTGTTGTTTATCATCAAAAGTCTCTAGATTTATTAGTCCTGACAATTTCTCATTATTCCTTTTAATTTTCCCATTTATAAGGACAACAAGATAGAGAGTTGATTTTATATATAAATAACATGGAGAAGGGCATACCTTATCCATACCTTAACCTGGTAAAAATATAATAGATATATGAGCTCTAAGGCATCACCTTATGAGTAAAGAATATAGACTTAAGTTCATTTAGGTTCTCACGTGCCAAATATGGTTTTACTTAATTATTACCCCATGTGAACTTTCATATAGCCAAAATTTGTTTTAGGGTTATTCATTGGCTAAACGAGGTGATTAAATGTAGCATCCATGAATGTAGTTTAAATGGTAAGGGATAGACCCTCTTATATTATTTAATTCATTTTGACCATTTTGTACATGTCACTATGTCTGTTTACTTATTCCCGTGATATGTTACAAATTAAAATATATTGAGGACTGAAATAGATGTCAAATATGTGGGGAATAGTCAAGTATCAGGCCTTTGGATGCACCTCGTTGAATGCACGCTTGAACAATTGAGTGATAAGGATATACTCAAGGACAACCATTGACAAACAAATGTCAAATTAGTCCTCAATTGTAAATATCCCCTAAAAGTGAAAGAGGTCTAAACTTTTCTTAATATGGGATGACAATAGTGTGTGTACCTAATGTTGAACATGGTTAACAATACAACTAGCATTGAGGAAATTGAATCAGATATTGAAGTCGCTCGAAATAAGCCACAAGTGAATCAACTGCGGGTGGCCAGTATAGATTTATTAGTTTGGGTAACAATTATAATGTTGTAGAATTCCACCATGGTTGTGGGCCTATAGCGGTCCAAAGACTATACC
Organism: Tetrastigma voinierianum; assembly: GCA_016808115.1. Classification (NCBI taxonomy): domain Eukaryota; kingdom Viridiplantae; phylum Streptophyta; class Magnoliopsida; order Vitales; family Vitaceae; genus Tetrastigma; species Tetrastigma voinierianum. The sequence continues at coordinate 1,376,597 of JAEQBH010003196.1, forward strand.
GAGACATATGGAGATGATGAAGACTGCGCTTATGATGAATTTGATGAAGATGTTGATGATGAATCTAATGGAGATGCTGATGTTCAAGCCGATGGACATGTATCATTCCGCATTTTCAAACCAAGTTTTGGGAGAATGAGTGTGGATATATGTCTCGCCCAGCAAAGATCTATGATGTAATTCGAAAAACCTTAGATGTTGAGGGAACCATGAGCCATCCCCTATTCATTATCACTTACCACCAACACCTCAATTTGGAACATGTTGAAACTAGGTAATGTTATTTCAAGTGGTCGACTTCCATCGGTGCAACATACCACCGGTTATTCGAGGAGAATTTGTAGTTGACCAAGTTTTTAATTCTAACCACTTGTAAGAAGTCGCAAAGATTTACTCAATTAAAGCACAACAAGAGCTCACATTGTTGTAACCTCAAAAAATTGCTCGCTTTAAAATGTAAGAAGACCGAAGAATGTCAATGTCTATGGAAGCTTCAGTACATGTTGTAAAGATAATTACTGAATATCATCAACAAATATAATGTGATATTTAGTCAACTTGCTTGAACCGAGACCATCATCAATTGGATTCAAACTTTGTTGTTGCCCATATAAAGGCAATAATTAAGCATTAATAAATTCACATCACTACGATCATATTCAAGAAAGTGTGATGGAGAAATGGGGATAGAAATATCATACAAAAAAGCGTTGGATGGAAAGCATAAAGCACTTAGACACTTATTTGGTGACTTTTCTTAGTCATATACAGAGCTGCCACGTTTGTTCTTAGCCTTAGAGCAAGCAAATCCTGGATGTATTGTAATTTGGAAAACATTTGACATTAATATGCCAAACACTGAGATATTCCAACGCGTGTTCTGGTCATTCAATCCATCTATTGAAGGGTTTGAATATTGTTATCCCGTATTGAGAATTGATGGTACACATTTGTATGGAAAGTATAAAGACATGTTATTGATTGCTATGGGGTGTGAAGGAAATAATCAATTGTTTCCATTGCCATTTGCTATTACAAAAGGCGTGAATATTGATATTTGGGGATGGTTCTTGGCATGTATCGGGAACAGTAGTAACCCAAACGGACGGGATTTGTGTTATATCCGATGCATATCCAGTATTATGACAAAGAATAGATAATCCTCATCTTGGTTGAGTTGCACCATCTGCCTATCACAGGATTTGCATGAGTTATCTTGCAAGCAGTTTTATGACTTGTTTCAAATATAAACTCTTGAAGAATTTGGTATGTAGAGCAACTTTAGCGAGTACACAACGCAAATTCAATAAGCATATGGCTACAATTGAGAGAATTAATTATGAAGCACAATAATGGTTAGAGGCAATCCCTTTTCAGTTATGAGCACTTTCACATGATGGAGGTCGAAGATATGAGATAATGACAACCAAAATGTCGAAGGTATTTAACAGTGTTCTTAAAGGAGCTCGTAGCTTACCATTCACTGCATTAGTACAGTTGACATTTTTCCGCCTTAATAGTTACTTTGTTGAAAGAAAGGAACAAGGTGATAATAGATTGGCATCTGATGAGCAATTCACTCCATATATTGATGCTCAGATTCAAGGTCGGATCGATGGAAATTGTTCTTTACGATCACATACAGGGCTGATTTCACGTCAAGTCAAGGAGTGGTCAAATTCCTTAACTTACATGACCAAAAATGCACATGTGGAAAGACATTGATATATGGATTTCCATGTAGCCATATCATAGTAGCATGTCAACATCGATGTGTTGATTTTCGGTTATTTGTTCAAGGCTACTACACTACACAGTTGTACTATGATACATGATCAAGCTTGTTCCATCTAATATTTAATGAAGATGAGTGGCCTCTTTATGATAGTCCTACGATTGTACCTCTTGAGTCAATGAAACGCATAAGTAGTTGACATCCTAAATCAACCTAGTTGCATAATGAAATGGACGTTAGGAGGAACATCACTTTGACCACGCGTGGGTTGCAGTAAAACAACCAGGTCAACTCAGCCTTATAAGAATAGAAATCAAGTTCAAAAGAATAGGCGTGAAGTAACAAATTTTTTTTGTGAGGCAATTGCCTCAGTGGAACTGTGAAAGGTTTGCATAACACTCCTCCTATGTAACAATGTTTTTGGATTATGAAAGACTTGTGTACCTTATTTAAGTAAATGAGACATCATTCATGTATGTGTGTATTTTAATTCATTGCCGTTGTAATTAGTACTTGCATTAATTATGTTGACACTATTTTTTCCAATGTGTTTTGTTAATAATTATACTGGCTTCGTGTTATCTGTTATAGATATTGCGTTTAGAGGGCTTCATGATGTAGATCATTTGGATCCATTTGTCTTGGTATTGCAAGACAGACACTGGTCGCACTTAGTAGATACATAGCAGGTATGTATTTTATTAATTATCAATTAATATTACCAGTTGTAACATGTAATTTATATATAATCAATTATAAATTTGGTTTCTTCGTTACTAGAGTTCTTCACGAAGTGGTTTCCACTCGATAACAAGGAAAGCCTTCATGCGTATGTGGAGGATGGATATACGCATTTGTCCATATGTGATTCGCGCAGGATTTTATGGTATATATCGCATGGGCCACATTATGATTGATTGGCCTCTTCTCACTTGTCTCATCAAGAGATGGCGACCTAAGACACACACGTTTCATGTGCCTGTCGGAGAGATAACGATCACGTTATAGGATGTTGCTATCATCCTTGGCCTCCGTATCGATGGACCAGCAGTCACTGGGACATGTGTGTTCGATGTGGCGGAGTTGTACGGGGAGCTGCTCGGTGTCACCCCACCTGTTGATGCTCTCAGAGGATCAGCTATCTCCATTTTGTGGTTATGTGACCGCCATCCACCCAAAGACCGATGTAGACGAGGTCACTTGTAGAGTGAGTGCGCGATGGTTTCATCTGGGCCACTGATGGGATCCTTCTTGTTTGCGGACAAGAAGGGAGTGCATGTTCATCTGTGCTTTCTCCCACTACTACGAGATTTGACACATACTGCGACTTATAGTTAGGGTGGTGCAGTACTAGCACATACATATCGCGAGTTATGCCGAGCCACTGATTATGGGAGGGCAAGATAATCTGCCAGACATAATCGATATGTATGTAAATATTTTTATTTTATTACATACACATTCATATACACAACACATCATTAAGTTGCTTACTTTTTGTTTATTTTATATTTAGCTATGGTCTTAGGAGAGACTTCATGTGGGGCGACACGGTTTTGGGCGACCAGCAGCATATCCAGCATCACCAATCGCTCATGCCATACATGATGACGATGCCGATGTCGTCGATGGAGACCTAGTTGAGGTTGTCGATGATGGGATTACCAGTTGAGCTTGCAATTGAGCCAGAGCTAGAGCCAGCTCTTCCATTGGGGTGTAGGTGGAAAGTGCCTTTGACACGGGTGCATAACCCATCTACTTCTCCTATATCTAAATCATCAGACAGACAAAACTTCGAACAGTAATGATATATGTAAAAGTATATGGTTCTATAGAAATTTCATTCATATTCACATAAAATTTTTTGACGTCAAGTGTAAATGCGTAGGTCTTATGGCAGCCATACGTCGAATAGTTGGTTGATTAGCTTCCAGATATCTGCTTAGCTGATTAGAAGATCCGCTGACGTACGCCACCGCTTATACGTTTCAAGACCGCTGAGCGGCATCGCTCAAAGCGAGCCCATGCGCTCGACTACACTCAGAGATACCGTGACACCCCAAAAACCTCGGGGTCCCGTTGACCAATCACAACTCATGGAAACCCGTTTGTCTCATATCATGAGACTCATATTATAAAATGACCCAATAGGGCCCATCATCCATACTGGTCCATACTAAGCAAGACCACATTTCTATAGATCCAAGCAGCTTATTACATCACTCCTAATACAAAACATATATTAAAACTAGTTCACTGGTAATATATACACAAAAAAAGAATCAAGGCGATAGTCCGCCCGCCCATAATCCCGCCCCAAGGAGTGTCGCCTCGCTCAGATCCGTCTCACCGAAAGGGGGTCCCACGACCGGTGAGCGCTAATCTTCCAATAGAGATAAATCCTACAAGGGCTACTCCACACCTAGGTGTGCATGTAAATGATCATTTCACAAGCCAAACCAACAACCAATCCGCAATACATGTCGTCCTATCATGGAAAAAACTACATGCATTTATGAGATGACACTCATATGCCCCCAAGTATTGCGGTCAACCTCGTGACCACCACCCAATGAAAGTGCTAATGGGAAATAAATACCGAGTCAGTCCCGACTCCCATCTCACAACCCGTAGTCTATGTGATATTTATTTAATTGTTTCGTGTATTTTTGGGCAACATAACTTTTCTAGGTCTCACCGCGGGTCTCTTACACCCTCCGACATTTTTTGGGCTTTCACCGGTGGATACGCCGTTCCAACCGTGTTTTCGTGCTTTCACCCGAGGGGGTATCTATCCCCACTTGCTACGCCCGACACATTTCATTTTCCATTTCATTTAACACCGTGGAACTTAATTGACTACCCCATTTCCAAGCCCACACGATTCTCGCACCAAACGTTAGCCGCAAACAAGTACCATGTACACACACCCATGTACGCAAAGAAAGCACAAGACACCAATGCAATGCAATTTATGCCACTGCACTCAAACCCATGACTAATGGCGAAGACCCCACATGGACATTCTACACCATACACTATGTGTGCTATGAACACGCGTCTAATGCACACAACATTCCATATATTCGCTTCAACGTCGCATACATGCACTACAGCACATTCCATACATTCAACCAATACATCACATAAGCATGCACTACATCTTTCTATCATTCGCGACCATGTCAACACATCATTCAAACACGATACTGATAATTCCAACCATTACTTAGGCAAGTAATGCTATAATTCATATTCCCGTGTCGACATAAGGTGTCAATCATACGTACCCCAATGCATATAATTATTTCCATTTTCATCACACATATGTCATTAATTTCATATTCAGTATGTCATTGAATTTATGGCAATAACACACATTAGCCATTCCCGGCCATGCTTGGCCTAAGAAATAATATGGACTTAGTCTAGAAAGTCCAGTTTTTGTAAATACCACACACAAAACATCCAACACGCACTCCGCCGTGCCATATAGCCCCAAGCATTTTGCCATAAACCTATTTCCAAACAGGTTCCCGGAACTGTAATAGACTATTCACTGGGCTCGTGACCCAAAATTCCCAATGTTCAGCCTACATTTTGACTCCACTTTATCTTATTAAATTCCTGGGATCAACGAGCCCAGAGTCCAAGAACCCGCGAATCGGAGTTAAGACGAAAAAGTTATGGTCGTCCAAAGTTGACGTGGCAGATTCACAAGGGTGTGCGGAAATTTGGGCACACCCCCGTTTGCCATTCAGCTCGGATTGCCATCCTGCAACATAGTGTTCGACCTACAGTCCCGAAACCCCGTAAAACTGGTCTTCGACCATCACACAATCACAAACAAACCACACACATACAAATCATTCTCGAAAAATCCGACGAAACCCGTAGGTCATTACACGGCCCCTGGGGCGTAAATAACTGTAATAGAAGGAAACCTACCTCAGAAAGGCCAGTGTTTGCCATCCGGTCCCGGCCACCGTGCAACACTCCTTCCTTTTCTTCTTTCTTTTTCCTCTCTTCCTCCTTCTTCTTCTTTTCTTCTTTCCTTTCTTTTCTTTTCCTCCCTTTCTCCTTTCCTTTCCTCCCCTCTTCTCCTCCTTTCCTCCCTTCCTCTTTCCTTCCTCTTTCCCTTCCTCCTCCTTCCCCTCCTCGTCGCCCCTGCTTGTACGAATAAGCCACCGCAACCCCCTATATAGGCCTTTAAAGGAGCCATGCATAAATGATGATGACAAGCCACGTAGTCACACATGCATGCTCAAGCATGCATCAGGACACATGGCTTGCCATGTGTAATCCACATGGTTTGCCATGTGTCATCCACATGGCTCGCCATGTGTCGCTCGACACCCGTTGCCTCGAAATACGTGAAATTTCGACTATCTCGGAATTCAACGAAATTCGACTAGGTAGCTAGATTTCGTGAGACGATTCCAATTGTGCAATCCGTTTCACCATCCGAGATCTAGAAAAATCCCAAACTTTTCTTTAGATCATTCCAAAGAAACTACGCTTTTGCCTCTTTTATTTGAAAAATTCAAATTTAAAATTTTCACGAGTTTTACAATCTCTATCTGCTCTTATGAGCAACAACTACATAGAGTGGATGCACGTGGACGACACCAGAGAAATTGGGCGACATATCATGCTCCATACATTGCCTTATGGGATACCCGAGTGGGCAGGATCATCACTACATCCCCTATGGTGGGTATTATGGACTTCCATGATCCATATATGCAGTGGTATCGGGCCGTGACATAATAACGTTTATGACACCACCACTCCATAGGGATGATATGAGGTTCCATACTATAGCCGGTACTACTAAGGTTTTGGTAAGTTAGAGTCCTGTGTTTCTAAAGTGTTTTCCAAATTTGAATCAATATATTATGTATTTATAATTCTCTGGTTGGTTCATTTAGATCTCTGTCATGGTTGACATAGCTAGTCGCTCTCGTGGTGCTACCATCGGTTTGGTCTATGACTTACATCATATTGCTAGATCAGTGTTACACCAGATCAGAGAAGAGCATCGCATTGCCGGCTATGATCAGGAGGCATCTACATCACATAGACCATCCATTGGGACTCCGGCACATCCACTCCAAGACGTGATGCATCCTATTCGAGGTATGGCAGGAGAGTTGATCGGCCGAGGTCGTGGCCGAGATGCTAAGGGTGAGGTCATCGTCGAGATAGCGAGGGAGGTCATGGTACAATCTAGCCGATATCGGGCTTACTTCGACAATTTCATACTTACCCATCATTCGAGATTTTTATACCCCCATAGACTTACACATTACCTTCCATACCCCAGACACTTACACATTTTTACCATATCCGGTGTCGCCAAAGCTAGCCTCCATAACAGTAGATATCACCTCATCATCCCACCCTTTATCATCCCCTACATTGCCTCCCATCGGTGACACCATCGTTGACCTTGTATCAAAGTTGGGTGCACTTCCAACTAGGCGACCTCGTGCTCCATGTATAATGCCGAAGATTTCATCTATCGCTCCCTAGCCTCCACGATCCGCTTCAGACGCACGACCCTATAGATCAACTAATGTATATTTTAAAAGGGCTGCTTTGTAAGATAAATATAAAGACGCTCATCTCAGGAATTGATATATGTTGATATTTTTATATATTAATATTTGTATACAATTTTTTTATATATTTATATGATTTGGTTTATGCATGGAGGTCATAATCGAGCTTCATGCAAAATTTCATTGAATATTCCATGATTCAGTATTTTGAAATGGTAATATACATAATTAGATATAACTTGTAAAATAAATAAAAAATGCTCCAAATATTTTAAAATAAAACTTGCAGGTTTATTTGGAATTTTAGGCTATCTTGGATGTGCTTGTTGTGAAAATTTTAAAATATATTTCAATTATTTTCAAATAAATAACTTTTGTGTTAATTTATGAATAATTTACTATGATAATATAACAAATATATTCGAATCCATTAGTTCATGTAATTTATCAAATAGTAAATATTTTAAATAAGTTTAAATGTTAAAAACAATAATAATAAGGGAGGCTTGTAAAAATATTAAATACCGTTGTCATGGACAACGACAATTGGAATTTTTAAAATTACAATTGATGTCATTCATGACTGTGATATTTGACAATTTAATAATTCCAATTATCACTGTTCATGACAGTGATATTTATTACCTTGTAATCTTTCATGATCTATCATTCATGATCTAAACACACTAATTTAAACATTATTTTGATTGAAAAATTAAATTCGTAATTTTTTTTTTCCAAAAATATTATTTGGGTTTAAAACTCGAGAAAGACAGACCCACCAGTTGACCTACCCACAATTAAAAAGAACAATTTAATTATAACCCGAGTCTTGGGAATCAAGGTTGGAAATATTCCGCTTCGATGGATATACTCCATATTTGCATTTTACGATTACATCTAGATATACTCCGACATATATCTATGATATTTTTTATGAATATCGATATATCGAAAATTAACAAAATATTTTTGAAATTCATAAAAATACTTTTTAAATGTGTAAAAATGATATTAATAATCAAATATATACATTGCAATGAGTTTTTAAAATCAAAACGTAAGACGATGTGACTCAATTGCAACATTTGATGGATAGATCAAATTTCTAAGAAAGATGAATACTCATACCAAGACATGCAGGTTCGATAATATTGATTATAAAGATCAACACGCCGCGAATAAACGCCTCGACTAGATCTACAACTTCTCTATGGATAGGAAACGGTTCATCCACATACTGCTTTCAAATATTAACTAATAAAATTAATTTATTAATATATTATTACTAAATTAAACTAATTTAAAATATGAAAACTTCATATAATATCATAAATTTATAATATGCATACGATATTAACTAATATATAACTTGATTTTAAAAATTAACGAACATGAAAATGTTAATTTATTAATATATTACTAAATTAACTAATTTAAAATATTAAACTAATATATAGTTATTTAAGAGATATCACAAAGAAATTTTTTTGAGTGAAATGAAGATTGGATATTGGTAGAGAGAATTTGTGATCAAATTGAATGATTTTAGAGGTATTTATAGATTTTTTTTTTGGGTCAAAATAACCATTGGACGGTCAAAAATATACTAGAATTTAATTATACTCATTGATTTAATTTTGGTGCAATACGTCATTTTCGATATTTCCGATATATATCCCGATATATCTCCGATATTTTACCGATATTTCCGATATATCTCCGAGATGACCGAGATTTCGATATTCGCATATTCAAGAAATCAGCCACGCTGTTTCTACTTCCTACCGAAATTTCACGAAATTTCGGGTCCGAGATCGATATATTTCCAGCGAAATATCGCCGAGAGTTTCCCGATTTTCACGATTTTTCCTCGTAAACGATTTTCAGACAAAATCGCTTTCGAATGCGGCCTGATCCATATATCACGCATCTACGATATATCCGAAATTTCAATCTCGCTTAATATACGGTCAGTACCTGAGGCTCACTGGCCCTACTCATAGACCTTCGATTCTGAAAGAATCTAAAATCAGATTTGACTGAAGAGGAGAAAAGGACCCTTCGAACCATTAGACCCAAAAACTTAAAAAATTATAGACATCGGGTTCGTGAACAAAACCCGTCCGACAAAACAAGCCAAAATTTCATCCACTCAATGGCCCAGATATATTCAGCCCATTGTGATATATTAGGTCCAACGCATTTCCAAATCAAAACACACAAAATCAATAAAAAGAAGGGAAATTTGGTTTAAGTTCCAGAGCAAGGTCTTAAGATCCAATTCCAAAATTTCCAAACCAAAAGAAGATTTTGCTTTACCAAACAAGTGCAAATAGCAGTAATAGACAATAATTTAAGCAAGGATCTTACCCGGAGCAAGGCCTAGCAATTTTGAAATCAAGCAATTATCTTATAGAGGACCGAGCATCCACCCGACCAGGTGGCTGGAAAGAGCAAGCCTCTCCAGGCCCCTCCCTTTGCCGTTCCTTCTCCAGAAATACAAACTTGACTATCTCTTTGCAACTTGCAAATAGGTGGCAAAAAATGAGAGATCGACATTGTAAACATTGGGATATATAAGAGTCAGATTAAAGGAGGCAAGGAAATCTCCAACTAAGAAACCAAATAACCAGCAAACGGGAAACCAATAAAATAAAGAGTAAAAGAAACGGGAATAGGAAAAGAAAACCCCATTTTTTGTAGATGTTTATGTTAGGTATGATTTAGGTTAGCTTTTATTGGTATAAAAAATAGCGTATTTCATGATTTTGATGCTAATTAAGCACCTTTCTTACTCATTTTTATGTCTAACCTCTTATATTTGTGTATTTTGTAGAAACGAAGAAAATGAGATGAAAAGCAAGCAATTTGAGCAAGAAATGAAGAAGTTATGCAATGAAGAAGTTTTGGTTGAGACCATAGCCGTTTATGGTCTATGGTCGCAACCACAAATAAAAAATGAAGAAGATTGCAAAACAGAGATGCAGTGTGGTCGCGACCACAAAAGACTATTTTCAACCAACCTTTGGTATGGTCGTGACCATAGGGCTCTCCTACAGCAAACCGTGAACAACACTCTCGGTGTGGTCTTGACCACACCGTGTTTTCCTGTATAGACTGTTTTACACTTTGCAATGTGGTTGCGACCACAAGGCATTTATGGTGGCGACCACGCGATGATTTGGCCCAAAAAATTTCCATTTTTAAGCTCGTTTTGGCCCATTTTTCAAGGTGTATTTTAGGCTAACTTTCACTCATTTTTAGGATTCGAACTTTGAGAGAGGGAGGCTCTCTTCTAGGATTTTCTCTCTTGAAGCTTTGTTCCATCTTTTAGGTTAGGTTTTCTTTATATTTCTTACATTTAGGTTTGTTTTGTGAATACTTTGGTTTGTCATTGATTATTGCTGAGAAACACAACCTTATGGAGTGTGGATTTAAGCTTGGAGCTTGGGATTGAAGATATTTGTAGCTTAACCTTTGTTTTGTATTTCTATCTCTACTCATTTTTCAATTTTTGCAGTTTTATGTTTGTTGTTAACATGAATTTGTGGGTTTTGATGGCTGAAATGTTAGGCTAGGCATTATATAAGTTTGGTTATCATATTTGATGTTAGATTTTCTAATCTTTAGTTTGGTTGGATGTTTTAAGCTTGATTTGTTGTGTTTTGTGTTAATACTTGGAATACTAATGTTTTGGTTAATTGATACAAGCTGAGAATCGGATCTTTGATCCTTTTACTAGGGTATCCTTGGTGACGCTTGGATTACGCCTTAAAATCTGGTTTTGATTCTCTTAAGGTGTGAATCAATTAATCGAGATTCGAATTAACTTAGTCAAAGAGGCTTAGGAACTTAGAAAGAAAGGTTTAGTACTAAGTTGATTTCACTAGGAGGGGACATCAAATGTATTAAGTGAGGATTACAAGGACGTAACTGTGACCAATCTGAACTTAATTTGGGTAGTTCTATTGCAAGGACATAATTGTGACCAATAGAGCTCCCAAGGAAAAATGAATTTGAAAAGTATCGCCCTATCGACCTAGATGAACATAACTATGAATAAGTGGATAATGCAAGAAAATACTAGGGGGAACACAAAATTGGGATCCTTGTACCGTATCCTCATACCAATTCAAGTTATAATTCACTCAACCTGAGCCTTATCTAGATGAATCATTAGGCAACATTGACGTAAACCAACCCTAGTTCCTCTCTAAGTTGTTTTCTCCCAGTTTTATTCAATTACTCCAGTTTTCATAACTCATATCTTTTTATTTAGTTTAGTTTTTATTATTTTTATAATTTCATCTCAAACAATTAAGACGTTCAGATAGTGAACTAATCTAGTAGCCAGGGTACTTAATCCTCACTAAAATCACACCTTCCCTTTGGGATCGATATTCGGACTTTTGAGTCCACTGTATTACTTGTACGACCCGAGCACTTGCGGTTCGCAACAAGTTTTTGGCGTCGTTGTTGCAGACTAACAAAAGTCTTCGGTGATGTTACCAAAAACCTAACAAGTTGTTGGCGCCGTTGCCGAGGAACGTACGGGTTGGTGTTTGGATTGATATTTTGGCAAAAGAGAAGTTTGCTAATTTGAGCAAAAATTTTCTTTTCTTATTTGTATTTAGTATACTTCATATATATTTTTCTTTTATTTTGTATTTTTCTTATTGGTTCTTAGCATAAATGAGCAATGAACCGATAGATGAGCGCCTATCCGCACTTGAGAAAAAGATTGACACTCTCTCAAACCTTATTAACCAACAAACTCATAGAGCACCTCATTATCTCAACTACAATGGAGGTCATTACTTTCAACCCCACAACATTATACCGAGCTACTATCATTCAAGTTGGAGGACATATGAGGATTTCTCTTATAGAAGTCAAAATTTTCAAAGTCAAGGAGGCTCAAGTTACAATTATCAAGAACAAATCCAACAACTTTATGATGAAGAGCGATTTTATGCCTTATTGAATGAGATGGAGAAGGACCATGATGCATGGGAAGCTAAAATGAAAGATAAAGTCAGTAATGAAGAAGCTCTGATGACAAATTTAGAGAATCCAATTGGGCAACTAGCCCATGCATTAGAGGAGCAATATTCAAGGCCACTCCCAAGCGACATAAAGGATGAGGACATAAGAGAATGTAACTTTGTGATTTTAAGTTTTTAAGAGGAAATCCAAGATTCGGCATTGGTTGAGGAGAAAAAGAATAAACTTTCTAATGAGGAAGAGCTATTAGTGGAAAAGAGGCAAGTTGAAGAGCAACATCCACGGAAAACAATTCAAAATGTTTTGGTTGGGATTAACAGGTTTAATTTCCCCATTGACTTTGTGACTTTGGTAATGGAAGAGAAGCAACAAGTCTCATCTATAGAAAGACCTTCCAATGCCACAAGTCAAGCATGGATTGATGTAGAACATGGGGAGATGACCCTGCTTGTTGGTGAGGAAATTTTGAAGTTCAACCTTCACCAAAACATACAACTGAATGATGAAGAAAAGAAATGTTCCATGCGGATAGGTCACTTCTACCTTTTGATGAGCTTGCACCTACAATCCTTCAAGAGGAAACTCTTAAAGGATATAAATTAAAGACTAACTCTTTCCCCACCAAAGAGTTGGATTTTGAGCTTACACCGCACAGTACAAAGGTGGAGGAGTTCATCCTCACAAGATGAAGGGTTAAAGCAAAGCTCTCAGACTTCCCCAATGAGTCTAGCTGGACTCTAAAAATGGAGCAGCTTCTTGGGAGGCAACCCAAGAAAAAATAAGGATTTTTATCCATTTAGTTCTTTAGGTTTTTTTTTTAAAGTTATTTTTAATAAGTGTTGCATGTTGATATTTTTTTGAGTGTTTATTTGGTTTTTAATTTTCAAGACATTGAAGCAAATTTATTGAGGGAATTTCATCAAGACCTACCTCAACCTGAGCCCATTGATCAGAATTGATCATTTAGGGGAGTCCTTTGTTCTTAACTTTCATATCTTATACATTGAGGACAATGCATATTTTAAGTTTGGGGGTATTAGGGAGTGTCCCTTTGTTTTTAAATTTTCTAGCTTCAATTATCCTATTTTTAGTGTTTTCTTTTTGTTGCTTATGTTAAATGTTTCAGTTTTTAGGTTTTTTTTTTTTTCATTTTTAGGTTGGTTTGCCATTGAGCTTATTTTGGGTTTGATGCAGATTTCAAGATGAATAATGATCATGCTCTCTGGGTCATTGGCGAAGAAAATGAGAGATATTTGAACGTAAAGTTACAATGGTTTAAATCCACATAGTTGTAGACTCCAACCATTTGCTCTTAGTATCTTTAGCACAAGTCATTTACTCCTTTTAATAAGTTTGCTTCGCTTAGGAGAAGAATTAGGGTGATCATTTGCATTTTGATCTCTGAGAATTTGTGAACTTGTTCAATTATCGCTCAAGGTGAAATCCTAGGCAACACGAAAATTAGGAAATGATTTAGGCCATCCTTGGACCGGTTGAGACTTTCTAGTTAACCTGTGACGCCCTAAAACCCGGGGGTCCCGTTGACCAACCGTCAACTCACGGAAATACTACTTTAGGTAATCGTATACCTAAGCTTTGATACCAAACTAGTATCAAATACCCGTGGATACCAAGTAACTCGATACCACATCGTTATGTCCCATTTACCGGGATCCATTTATCTATATTTAAGTTTAAAATATGTGAAATTACATTTAAAACAGTCTGTAAGAGTTCGATCACGAATCTCTTACCATTATCACATATCATAACTAGATTGTTCCAAAGTTTTTACAAAAAGATTTATCAAAGCCACATGTTAGCCTTCTTCACAATTGTGGCCTCGAATGAGTGTCGTCCACCGGCGTACACCCTGTACCTAAAATGTTTTCCCATAAAAGGTGAGTCAAGCCCGGTAGAGAATATTTCCTACCGAGGCTACCCCCCACCTAAGTGCACATGCAATAGTCATGTTCCACACATTCACATTCACATTCCAAGTAAAAACATGCAATTTCTACTATGGAATCCTACATATCATGCCATGAAATGAGATGAGACTCAATCATGTACCATGCCCTGAGTACTTACCGACTCCTATCACACCCGAGTCCTTAGCAACTCTTATCACACAATGCCAAATCCCATGCGTGATAAAATCCATCATTTATGAATTACATCCAATGATCATTTTACAAAACAAATTCATTTGTTTTCAAACCAAAAGCTTTTTAGATATTACACCTCAATGATCATTTATATACAAAGCTCATGTGTCTTTTTGTGGGTAGCGAATTTTTAGTGTTGCATTGCAGGGTTCACACACCTAGACACTTTCACGGGCTTTCACCGTTGGAATTATGTTTAACCACAACTATCGGGTCTTTTACCCGAAGGGGTATCTATCCCTGCTTGTTATTACTCGACACAAGTTTTCTTTACCACTTTATTCAACCATACGACTCTATTGAACTTCGTCCCACTTGACCGAGTCCACCCAATCAAACATCAAACGCAGTGTTGATTTTCAACCATGCACTCACACCAATTTAATGCGATGTCCCCGTGCATATGCAATGCAATGCGCCATTGCATGTTATATCATGCCACATGTATAATGAATGCTACATGGACAACACAATTCACACCACTCACCGGGTGTCATGGACAAATCACATCACTTGTATATGACTTTCATACTACATTTCATTCATGTTAATATATTATGCACGCCATATATCAACATCAACATACAACATGTCATTCTATGTTTAAGCAATGACACATACACAATCAAGCCATGTAATGACCATTAGCACATATAAGCTCATCACATGCCAATATATTAGAACACACATATTGACGTCAAAACATTTCACTCTTAGTCAAGCAATGACACTCTCAAACAAGTCATACAATTGCCCCAAAGCAAGCCACAAACAATCACATACCTAGCCATGAAACCAACCCTAAACATGCCATGAACACAGGCCTCTACACAGTCACAGGCTCGCCTAGGCGAAGTGGTTTGCCTAGGTGAGCAAAGCCTCGCCTAGGCGGACCAGAAACTTCCTATTTTTTGTCCTCGGGCTCGCCTAAGCATACATACCCTCGCCTCGGCGAAACCCTTTGCCTAAGCGAACACTCCCTTCGCCTAGGAAAAGACACCCTTCTTCCTGGGGATGCCCCTTGTCCTGGCCTAGGTGAAGCACAGTTCGCCTAGGCGAAGGACACCCGACAGGAACTCGAACATCCGACAATTTCCAGCCTAAAAATGGAAAATAAACCCTAATAGGAAGAATTCCCTACCTCTTGGAGCGTAGAAAAAACCCTAGGAAGCCTCGTGAACACTTCCTAAACCCGAAATCTTTGATTTCTTGAACTACTTGTGTGGATCCTCTGAAAAATCTCGCTTTTTCTATACCCACGCGTAGCCCTCGTCAATGTGATGAACTTTCGTTCTTGGTCCAACGAACTTCGACCAACAAAACTCTGTAGATCTTGGAAGGAAGATTTTGGCTCTCTTCTTTCCCACTTCTCTCACTACTGAACCAAATAGAAAATGAAGTATTTTCGCCTAAGTCCCTTTTGTCTTACATCCTAAGTCGGCCTACGCTGCCATGTCTACACCTGCTTGGGTCCGATTTTGGCCCGAAGCTACTTATTTCGTATTAGTTCAAGTTCAAATCATATTCCATGAACTTAACTCTAGTTATTTCCTAACTTTCGAGATTTTCGTAAAAAACTCGTACCTGGTAATCACTGGACACTCGTCACCTCGAAAAACGTGAAAATCCGATTGTCTCAGAATTCAATGAAATTTGTCTGGGTAACTATTTTTCGCGAGACGAATTCAACGATGAGGTCCGTTTCATCATCCAAGATCTATAAAATTTCTAGGTTTTCAACCTATAGTATAGTGACAAATTACCGTTTTGCAATTTTTAAGAAAAATTCAATTTTTCTCGGGTTTTACATAACCTTTTTTTTGCATGTATCCATAGTCACCAAATTTGAGCCATATTAGCCATTTTCTTTCAAGAAAATCCAAGAATGAGCCCTTAACCTTTGTTTAATACCTTCAATCTGAAGCCCTTGTTTACCCTAACATGTTTTTATTTCAATGCCAATATCTTGTGAATACATGTAGTGTGAATCGAAAGTTTGGTTGAAGTAGATGTGCTTTAAATGAAAAAAAAAGGACGTTTGGGGTAGAAAAATGAAGAAAAAAAGTAGAAAAAGAAAGAAAAAGAAAGTAAAAAAGAAAGAATGAAACAATGAGGAGTAAGTTTGGCCTCGTAGTCTTCCTACCTTGAGTAATTAAGTTCGAATGGGTGTTTAAACACCTAGTACCCTAAGGCCAACTATTGTAATCTATGAAAAATAAAGCTCTTGGTGTTCTTGTGAAGATGGTGAAAATCATGCAAGTTTAGGGGAATACCATGTGATAAAAAGATGCAATGAGTTAAGTTTGGGGGGAAAGCCTAAGGAGATCTATTGTGAAGAATGCAATATGCTAAAGGATGAACAACAAGTGAAGAAAAAGGAGAATATGTATGTGTTGGGTAAACTTGAGCCTAAATGACCTATTCAACCACCTTTACCTAAACCATACATTAAAAGCAATATAAAAACCTAGTTGATCCTAAGAATAACACCCCAAATTATACCCTAATAGTTTTATTACATGTTTAGGGTATAATATAAGTAAAATTAGCATTTTTGGAAATTAAGTTTGAAGAAGGATATAACCAAGATTTTTGAAGAAGTAAAGGTTAAATTGGTAATTTGTAAAATGAGGACCTAGAGGTCATAAAACAAGAAGATGATATGTTATTGTAGGAATTTAGATAACTGACTTTCTCAAATAGATTGCTGAAGGACTAAATGCAAGAGCTAAGAAATTAAGTCAAAAGAGGTATGACCCAAACAAGGCCTTATAACAAATGGGGGATAAGATCAAATTTGTTCCTAACGGCATGCTCTCATTTGGCTTTGAGCCAGGGTCACGCATTTGGAGAAGAAGCCTACTTTTGGGTTTCAATTGTCTGCAAAGAGAAGGAAAAGAAGAAGAGAAGAAATCCAAGTTTGGAACTCTAATATTTGTTAGTATGGACTATGAATACTTGTATGGAACCTTTATGTATGGAATTCTTGTAAGGAAAGTATGGATATTTTGGTTAGGAAACCCTCCTAACTCTCTCTTTGCCTATGTTTGGGTTTGAAGAATCCTATCTCTGTATAAAAGTGATTTTTGTTGGAGTTAGTTTAGTTTTGTGGTTGGTTTTGGGTTTTGGTTGGAAATTTTGGAAGAAAAGAGGCAAACCCGTTGTAAATCACATGAAAATTTCCAGACTAAAGTTGAGTACCGTACTCAAAGCCGCTTTTGGTCCAGAGGGATATTGAGCAATCGCTACTCCAAATGGTTTAAGGTCCGTGAGGACGAGTATAGGTACTTAAAAAGTTGAGTAACTGCATCGATACTGAGTACCAAGATCGAAGTTGAGTATCGCATCGAAGTGAGTACCGCATTAAAAGTTGAGTACCAATATTGAAAGTTGAGTACAAGTACTCAAAGTTGTTTAAGGTTCGAGTACCTATCCTACAATCTTGTTTTTTTTTCTGTTCTTCCATTAATTCTAGCAATCATCCATTGGATTAATGAGGATCCTAATAAGTGAATGAAAAGTTCGTACATGTATACAAGTGTATGTAAATTGCTCTGAATTTCGCTGCCTTGGCGAAGCTTCGCTTCGTCTCGGCGATCTTGTCGTTGGGAAGATTTTGTTTCTTGCCCTTATTTGCTAAAGTGATAAAGAATAAAATAACAAGCTCGAAAACACATATAATTGTATGCCTGTTTGTAACACTCTAAATATACCCTTAATGCTCATGTTTAGGTATTTTGTAAGATAATTTGACTGCTTTGTGAGTTAAAATGCGGTCACTTTTAAACGAGACCCCGAAGTTACAAAACTTAAGGACAAATATGTAAATAGTCCAAAAAGGGGCTTAAAAGTCCTAATGTGAAAAGATTTGAGGCCAAAATGAAATAAAGGAAAGTGTATTCATAAATAAAAGGAGTTATAAGAAGCAATAAAGCAACTTAACCCAAAATGGGTTTTATTTTTAAGTGCCAAACAAGGCCTAAGAAAATCCGGATTTAAAGACGGTCTCCAAAAGAGAGAGAACCGGGATGGGAGAAGGAGAGAAGAAGAGAAGAGGAAGAGAAGAAGCAAGAGAAGAGTAAGAGGAGAGCCAAGCCAAAAGGTATGGAAACTACTTGAGTATGGATTTTGTATGGATCACATGGAATTTAAGGCTTGGCTATGGTTAATATCTTGGTTCTAAATCTAGGGTTTTGGATAGAATTGCATCATAACCTTAGATTTCTTGAAATTCAAGGTTGGTATAACCCACAAGGAACAAAGATAATTAGGGAATTCTTCCTTGTTGTTGGATTCATGGTTAAATGAAAGGAAAATTGAGTTAGGTTTAGAACAACCTCAACAAATCTTGGTAATTGGTTTGTATATGGTAACCCATATTAGAATGATATTGGGAGAGATTCATGGAAAGGTTTTTGAAAGAATGATAAGAAATGAAAGATGAATCTAGTAGAAAAGAGATTCCAAAGGAATTAGAAATTGGTTTTGATGTGTGTTTGAATGTGAGGAGTTGATTGATATCAAAACATGGAAAAATAGGTGAAAAACACACACTCGGGTACTGCAGGATCTGTACCGTACAAGTTGAGCTTGTACCGGTACAATTTCGGGTTCCGCTCATTTTTGCCATCCTTGTACCGGCAGACAAGTTAGACTTGTAAATTTGACAACCCGTTCTCGGGTTCTCTGCTCGACCAATTTTTGTATTTTGGCCATAACTTCCTTAGTTCTTATCCGATTTGAGTGATTCAAGTGGCCACTTAAAATAGACTTCAAGGAGAACAAACAATATTTAATAAGTATCTCCAAATTCTGACTCTAGATAACCCAAAATCTACCTCAAAGTGGGCTATGCAAGCCCATCTTCTGCATCGCCTGGATCATAGAGGATTCCCGATTGATTCGAACGTAGTTGAGTTCCGCGGTTCGATTTGGGTGGATTCCAATTGGAATGAACCCTTAGCACCTTAGATTTAAAGGAGCACAAAAGAACTAGTGTCAAATATAGAAACAAGGCACTTGGAAAATTCACACCAACCTATCCGGTAAAATCGGTGAAACCTGACTAGCTGGCATGAAAATGTCATAACTTGAGTTTTGATGATCCAACATTTGATTCCAATTCAAGAAAATAGATTCATAGAGGAACTAGGAATATATGAATGATGTGCGGATAGGCACTATATCTATATTAAAGTATGAAAATGCCGTATGGAATAGGCATGAACTATGAATATGAGATGAAATATGAAATATGAACCTGAAATGACAACATGTCATAAACATATAATGTGGCTAAGAAGGTCCCTATTATAAGATAGTGTTATTAAACCTATATAATTGAAAAAATTGCTCAAGACCAGCTATTGGAATGACATGGCACCTATGTTACGCGGGCGTGCACGTATAGTACTTTGCATTTTCCGATTAGCGCGACGGCACTCTCTCGATCGTGCTCAGCATTAGTACCCTGAGATTTCGATTAGGGTGCGACGGCACTCTGGATTCAGATTGCAAATTCTTCAAAATTTATTGTGTTGTGTCCTACCCATTCAGACATCAAGGAAGTAATCTAACAATTATATGATAAGACTCGAATAATGAATAAGAAAATGAATATAGTAAAGATCTGAAAGTACCTACCAGCACTCCTCAGATATGTTCCGAATCGACTCCACTGCACATCCAGATGTTCCTGTAGTACCTACTGCACCTCCGTATTTGCTCCTCAGAGCACCTACTGCACCGTATCCCGAATAAGTCTCCGTAGTACCCCACGGTACCCTGTCTCTCGATTGCTCTGCAGTACCCACGGGTACCCTGCAGATCTGAAAAACGTTCCGTAGCTGCCTACTGCACTTTTCAGATTTAATTAAGTGTTGTTCCGTCTTCCATTAACTCCTATCTCTCGATTAAGCCTCGTAGTACCTACGTACTCCCGTATTCAAAATGTTCCGTAGTACCTACGTACTCCCCCGCACTGATTAAGTCTCCAGAAAATCTAAGGGAAAATTTTGTCTCAAGAATATAAGTATAAGTTCCAGATACCCACCGTACCTCGTGATCGCAAAGCAAGTACAAGTTCTGTAAAATAAGTATAAGTCCAGTAGTACCTACGAGTACTCCCGTATCGATAAAACGAGTATAAGTCCAGTAGTACCTAAGGGTACTCTCGTATCCGTAAAATAAGTATAAGTTCCGTAGTACCACGTACTCCTCGTAATCTGTGAAAATACATATGTATCCGTTATGATTCAGACCTGCATGACCAATGTCCATACCGATATGTATCCGCATACGCCCGATCTGACTCAGATGTGATACGAAGGATGATTAGTTCCGACTATTGTACCCACGGATACCTTCGCACAAGGATAAGATCCGCAGATAAGTATATGCCCGTAAGATCACAAGATAGGGTCTTAAGATAAGTATATGTCTGGGTGAAGATCGCATAACTTCCGTAAGATATATATGCTCCGTAAGACATGTATAAGATCCAAATACATCCAAGTTCCGTAAGACCAAGATAAGTCCAGAAGATAAGCATAAGTCTCCACACCAGATAAGACGGAAATACCAAGATAAGTCTGTAAGACCGTATAAGCTCGAAGTACTTTACGAGTACCCGTATAAGATTAAGTCTCCAAATCCAAGATACGCTCAGAATCGTACACCTACGGCACCTCCGGTCATGTAAACTTCAGAGATGACTGATGAGTCTGAACTCACCCGAGATCCGAGATAGATCTAAATATCAATACGTGCTTGGCACCTGATATAAGCATAGGTTCCTGTAACTCCTATGGAGATCGAACAAGTTTATGTCCCCACAAACATAAGTATAAATATGTATCCTACGGAGATAGGTATCGCCCGACAGAAGCTCAAGTATATGTCCTTTCTGGGAGATCTCGAATAAGTATAAGATCTCGAATAAGAATAAGTCTCGCTATATAAGATCCGATTATGCAAGTGATAAGTCTTGGATAGGAATGAGCGCGCAAGGAGTATAAGATCCAAATAAGGATAAGTCCGCTATATAAAATTCCCCAGGCATAAGATCTGTAATGTGAGGCATTAGTCTGGAGGCTTCCAAGTAATTGTATAAGTTCATTATGTGAATGCCCGAATATCTCTATAATTCAAGTATCAAGATTCAGATTTGTGTTTCAGATAAGAAATGTTTCCCACTCAAGCTGCAGTTAGCACGTTTTTAACCGTGTAGGTACTGTGGAGAAGACGCGCAAAGAACATCCGCATACTACCGGGCCAATACACTTTGTAAGGGTCTACCATATGTAGGTTCCGTGCTTTGATTTGTAAATATAAAAGTATATTTGTGTATTTGTAAATGGACTCAAAGAGTAGATGTTTAGATTTTTGACATGGACACCTAATTCCTGGTAGTCTTTGATATGTACATGATATTTTGATTCTGCTATGTGCTGTGGGCCATACCGACAAAGGCTTGGCTTTAAAAAAAAAAATCGTGTCAAGAGTCCCAAGATTTGGTCCGTCCCTGACCCTGGCTCGATCTCGCACCTGCCTCCACCGGATTAGGCGGATCGTCGGAGACCGGATAGTGAATGAATAGGCACGTCTGTTCATTGTGACAGCACTCCTGCATTGTGCTACGACACCTTTGTTATGTGGGTAGGCACGTCTCTATTCAGACTTCGAAGACTGCCAAGGTTACGATACTTTGTTTCGTATGTGCACGCTCTAAATTTAAAGCTACGACACTCCTGCTAGTGCTACGACACTTTTGTTTCGTGGGCAGGCACGTCTCTAATCAATGCTACGACACTCCTGCTAGTGCTACGACACTTTTGTTACGTGGGAAGGCACTATTATGCTTCGGCACCTCTGTTTAGCACAATATCTTCGGGTACCTATTGTGCTGCGTCTTTCTCATTCATTGTTACTGGTCTATACATGCAAACTTTTATATGATAAGAATATGAATAATGAACAATAAGAAAGCATAAGTAATCAGTTATGCTCTGTTATGTATTGTACCTACGGGTACTCTCTGTACAAGATATCTGTTCTGAACTCCTATGGGAGATATGCAAATCTTGCTATAAGAATTATGTTATATGTATCCAATAATTGTGGACCACTTCAAGTGGTCATATATGTTATATCTTTTCCACTAAGCTATAAGCTTAGCACGAGTGTCTCATCCGTGTAGGTGCTGAAGAGGACATCCAGGGTATTCCGCATTCACCAGGGCTAACACAGTAATAGGAGTCCACCTGATGTAGGTTTTGCTTTTTGGTTTCGGAATGTAAATGTAAAAGTTTTTGTAATAGTGGGGTTTGTGTAAGTACAAGTAAATGAGATTTAGACATGTATATACTGGACATTTAAACACTACTTGGTAGTAATACTAGAAGTTTTATTTCTTAATGGATTTATATATGAAATGGGCCCACCAAGGTCAAGAAAGCAGGTTAAAGAGTCCCAGCCCCGTGTCGCGCCTCCTCTCTTCGCCTAAGCGGGTGTAGGGGGGTGACACTAAGTGTTGTGCATTGCCTACATTAGTGGAAAGTGATATGTCAAACAAGCCTATGGAGCATTACACACTCACCATGTGAGTGAGAGATCCTATTTCACTCATGCTCATCTAATTCCATCCGAACTGCAATTGGCTAGAAGGGGAAGACTACACACACAAACTTGAGAACTTTGGTTTAGGTAGATTCAACTTATGGTCAATCTATTATTTTTGAAAAAGGTTATCTCGAAGTTTTTTTTTCTGTTGTATAAAGGGTAGATCCTTGAGGCAAATTATCATTCATTATACCAAGTTGTTGCTAAACATATTTGTTAGTTGTGAATAAGGAAAGTATGTTATTGTTGTGCTTAAGGACAAGCAAAATACTAAGTTTGGGGGTATTTGTTAGGTGTGCTTTAGCTAAGCACCCTTCTTACTCATTTTCATGTATGACCCCCTATATTTGTGTATTTTGTATAAACGAAGAAAACAAGACGAAAAGCAAGCAATTTAGGCAAGAAATGAAGAAGTTATGCAGTGAAGAAGCCGTGGTCGCTACCACAGATAAAAAATGAAGAAGATTGTGTAGCAGAGATGCAGTATGGTTGCGACTACAGAAGATTGTTTTCAGCCAACCTTCGGTATGGTCGCGACCACAAAGCTCTCCTACAACAAACTATGAATAACACTCTCAATGGGTCGCGACCACAACCCGTTTTCCTACATAGACTGTTTTACACTTTGCAGTATGGTTACGACCACGCGACAATTTGGCCCAGAATATTTCCATTTTTGGGTCCGTTTTGGCCCATTTTTCAAGGTGTATTTAAGGCTAATTTTCACTCATTTTTAGGGTTCGAACTTTGAGAAAGGGAGCTCTCTTGTAGGGTTTTCTCTCTTGAAGCTTTGTTTCATCTTTTAGGTTTGGTTTTTTTTAGATTTCTTAGATTTATGTTTGTTTTGTGAATACTTTGATTTGTAATTGATTATTATTGAGAAGCATGACCTTATGGAGTGTGGATTTCAGCTTGAAGCTTGGGATTGGAGATATTTGCAGCTTAACCTTGGTTTTGTATTTCTATCTCTACTCCTTCTTCAATTTTTGCAGTTTTGTGTTTGTTGTTAACATGAATTTGTAGGTTTTGATGGCTGAAATATTAGACTAGGCATTCTATAGGGTTGGTTATCAAATTTGATGTTAGATTTGTCTAATCTTTAGTTTGGTTGGATGTTTTATTCTTGATTTGTTGTGTTTGGTGTTAATATTGGGAGCACTAAGGTTTTGGTTAATTGATACATGTTGAGAATCGGATATTCGATCCTTTTACTAGGGTATCCTTGGTTACACTTTGATTATGCCCTAAAATCTGGTTTTGATTATCTTAAGGTATGAATCGCTTAATCGGGATTCGAATTAACTTAGTCAAAGAGGCTTAGGGAATTAGAAAGGTCTAATACTAAGAGGATTTCACTAGGAGAGGACACCAAATGAATTAAGGGAGGATTGCAAGGACGTAATTGTGACCAATCCGAACTTAGTTCGGGTAGTTCTATTGCAAGGATGTAATTGTGACCAATAGAACTCCCGAGAAAAAATGTCTTTGAAAAGTATCGCCTTATTAACCTTGATGGACATAATTGTGAATATGTGGATAGTGCAAGAAAATACAAGGGGGAACACGAAAGTGAAATCCTTGTACCGTATCCTCAAACCAATTCAAGTTATAATTCACTCAACCCGGGCCTTATCTAGATGAATCATTAAGGCATCATTGAGGATAACCAATCCTAGTTCCTCTCTATGTTGTTTTCTCCCTGTTTTATTCAATTACTCAAGTTTTCACAAATAACTATGTTTTTGTTTTGTTTTGTTTTTATTATTTTTATAATTTAATCTCAAACAATTGAAATACTCAGATAGTGAACTAATACAGTAGCCGGGGTACTTAATCCTCACTAAAACCATACATTCCCTATGAGATTGATATATGGACTTTTGAGTCCACTGTATTACTTGTATGACCCGTGTATTTACGGTTCACAAGTTTTTGATACTGTTTATGGGGGATCTAACAAGTCTTTGGCGATACGCTGACAACTTAATAGTTTCCGTTTCAATAGAGAACCCCTTTCCATTAACTCGAGTCCTAGAAATCTCGAGATGCCCATCGTAACGCTCCATTAAGAAGCAGAGGCATCCATTAAAAACCTTTGAAAGTTGCGTTTCATTTTCTTCTAAAGCTTGGTCGTGGAAGGATCTTGAAGCTTTCTTCCACATTCAGCCAAAAGAAAAACCCTTGATCACATTTCCTCCATTGCTAGGTCCCTTTTGCTATTACGAAATTTTTAGGTTTTACGATAAAACATCTTTAAACGTTTCCTTTAGTGTAGCAATTTGAAATATTAATAAAAATGAAAAATGAAGGGTGAATAGTAAAAGAACTTGTTTAAAATTAGTAGTTAATGAATTAGTGACTACCTAATAAAAGGGAAGAGGTGAATATATATATATATATATATATATATATATATATATATATATATATATATATATATATAGTTAGGAGGTCAAACTAGTTAATCGCTAAGTATCATATCTTACAAATTAGAGGTCAAAAGTTCAAATCATTTTGTAAATAATTTTTTCCCAATTTTCAGGGGAGGCATTTGCCCCATAAGCTTATAGCTTCAAATTTCAATATATATATATATATATATATATATATATATTAGAAAACAAATATCATATATAATATCTTTATAAATATATGTTTGATTTTTAAATATCTTTTTAATTGTTCTTTTAAATTTTCTAACTTTTTTCATTACGAAAATAAAATTTAAACCACTTACGCAAAATTTATCAATTTTTTTTTAAAATTGAAAATAAAGTTAATTTATGCTTTCTCACAACATATCGATACTTAAAACTTAAATAGTAAACTAAACAATTGCTTACAAAGAATAGAAAAAAAAAAAAAAACTCTAGCCATTTCTTTCTTTCTTTTATCTTGTTCTTTTTAACTTATTTTCTTTAAAGAACGAAGAGTGATTTTTTGGCTACTCTTGACATGTAATCACCATTCCACATCTCTTTAGACTATTTTTATTTTTCAACAAAGTGATTATTCTATAAAAATCTGGATTTTTAATTTGTTTTTCGTGTTTTTTTTACAAACTCCCCGAATATCGGGAAACAAAAAATGAAGAAGGGGACGAAAATTACAAAGGAACGAAAAATAAAAATTACAAAAAGGATAGTCTTTGTCAGATCAAGTCTTGTCTTTGTCAGATCGAAGACACCGAGTTTCATGAGGAGTCATAATCTCCTCAAAACATATTCGTCGTCTCCCTAGTGCTTGGAGAAAACAATGTCGACGTCTATCTCCTAAGATAAAACGACGTACAAGCAGCACCACAACACCTGCATCTTGATGCTACTTTGGTGAACTGGAAGAATGGTTGCTCTATCCCTAACGAGAGGAACAATGAGGTAGATAGAGGAATACAACTCACTTCAGTGAGTGAATTTTTTGAGGAGACTTTGACTGATATATGGAGCATAGGGGATGAACAGAAGAACAAATAAACTCCAATCGTTTCAGGTTCAACGACAGAGGGTAATTAAAACCCATAAATGTTATTAAACCATTATACATTTATGTAACACCCCTTCCCCCAACCACGTCAAGTGAGGGGACGCCACACAGGACAACGACTTCTTAACCCGATTTTCTGACATTAGTGGACCCATTTCAATCATAAATTCATAATGATATAAAACTTGTACATAAATTCCTGATTTCCATTTACTTGACTTACAAAATTCCACTATTACAAAATTTTACATTTACATTTCAAAAACAAGATCAAAAACCTACGTATGGTAGACTCGTAATGTTGTGTTGGCCTTGTCGAATGTGGGATGTTTCTGGTGTCTTCTTCAATACCTACACTGATAAAACACCCGTGCTAAGCTTATAGCTCAGTGGGAAAACAGATAACATATATGACCAGATGCAGTGGTTCTCAATTATAATATACATATAAAATAATTCGCATACCAGAATATTCATATCTCCTGTAGGAGTACATAACAGAAATCTTGTAACATAAAGTACTCGTTCCTTTTCATGTTATTGTTGTTCATTACTCATCACACACACACACACACACACACACACACACACACACACACACACACACACACACACACACACACACACACACACACACACACACACACACACACACACACACACACACACACATATATATATTTTAACCGAAGCCTTATGCCTGCATTTTCCAATAGAAATTGATAACGGGAAACAGAACAATAAGTACCCGTAGGTACATCACTATACAGGACAATGATAACAGAGTAGAGTATGACCCAAACGGGCCTAAGTAATGACCTAAACAAGGCCTAGGTAATGACCCAAACGGGGCCTATAGAACGGTAAGGCGCAGCATCAGATATCCCTATAGCCATGCCTATCTATCCACCCAGACATAAGCAGACATTCAGTTATTTATGTTTCCAGATTAGTCATACAAGTTTCCTTAACATATGTTCTTTCACATATTTATTATGATCATTTTAATGGACTTGCACTAATTCATGTAACATTAATACCTTAATTCACATCAGGCATCATCTAAGAAGGTTAGGTAAATGCCTACATTATAAACCAATTCCACCTGAACGGTATAAGGTAAATCCTAAGTCCATTTTCAACTACAATTTCGACTCGGGAAATGAGATTTTTAAACAAAGTGATATTCTTAAAAAATGTTCACCTATGTCTTAAGTTTCCAAAGGCTCATGAATCAGGTCATTTGCACCTTTAAATTAGGAGGTATGGCCTAAACATTCCAAACTGCTCTTGGACAGTTTCCAGGAACAAAATATGGAATTATGTCCTACATTTGAAAATTTTATAGGAATGATAAGGACATAATTTGACCATACTTTCTTCATAAAGGTTGTTCTTCTAGATGTCTAGTTTGTACAGAAATTTGAATCACTTCATTTGGATCAGTATAACTCAAGTTATGATTTAAGAAATAGGAATTACTCCAATTCAGGGGACTGTTCTCAGACAGGTTTTAGGGACATAATTGTTCCCTTACTTTGACGAATTTATAGTAACAATGAGGACTAAATTTGGCTATAATTTCTTCATAAAAGGTGTTTTCCCGGATGTTTAGTTTGTACAGAAATTTGAATCACTTCATTTGGATCAGTATAACTCGAGATATGGTGCAAACAATAGGAACTACTCCCATAGAGGGGACAAAATCCGTATTTTGCTGTAAAAATCTTTTTCAGGATTCCTAGAGTAGGATTTACATCTTGGTCAATTCTAGACATTTGTAGTTCTGGTTCTTAGGTTGTTTCTCCAACTAGAATCATCTAAATTGAAGATCCGTAGGTCAAGTTATGGCCAACACAAAAACGCAGGTTTTAGGGAAATTTGGACATCACTTCCCCTAAAATACCTACATGTCTCTTTACACAAATTTTGTCCTTATCAAAGGACAATTCCAACCCAAACCAAAACAAGATCAAAGCCAACTTTAAACCCAACTCCAACCAACAAAAACAAAGAGGAAGAAAATTAGGATAGTTTTCTAACTTTGATTTTCTTACACTCAACTGCTTTCATTTTCCTCCCTTTCTTTCTTTAATGATGTATACCTTAGAACTCTAAGAGATTAAGAGAAACAAACGAAAAGTTGGCTCTTCTTCTCTTCTTCAAACCCGTAGCCCTAACTCCCCTTTAGCCAAAAATGAGAAATCCCCAATTCTAAGACAAGGTTGTTGTCTTAAAGGATTTTGGTTCAATTTTCCCTTTTTTGCATTTTAGTCCTCCATGTTTATTTCATTTGCAAATCACTTATCATTATTCGACCATAACATATAATCTTCTATCTTAATTTCCTTTGAGTCCTTAATTTTACAATTTACAATTATCTTTTAGACTTCTTTAAAAATCCCGGTTATGTTCTTTTTCACATTTAGCACTTAAATTTCCAAAAAATACGAATTTAACTTTTATTATACCCTAAACATGTCATAAAACTAATTAGCAGATAATTGCATACATACTTTATACCACTGCTAAGGAAAACTAAAACCCCAAACGTATGTTAATTTCATTCAAACGAAATGGGAAATATGTTAATTTCATTTAAACAAAATAGGAAATTCCAACAATTCCCCAAATGAATGAAATTAATAGCCAGAGACAAGACACACGATCCCTTATGAGTGATATAGTACAATAGTTGAAACCTGCATAGGAGAGGTAAGCGTTACCCTTTAAACATTCTCTTGTATTCTGTATGTTTACTCTACTAACTACACAGTGGACATGATGTCCTTAAACCATTCTATCATTTGTGTAGATGATGACATACCACACACAAGAATCTTCCTAACATTTTCCAGTTCTCACTTTTATGTTTGTTTTGGCCATGAACATGCATCTGGTTCTGCATGACTTTAGTAGGAATTGTGCCCTATTAAATTCCCATTGAAGTGACCCCACTTCACCCTTCCATAGGTGATCTCCTAAATTAGGAGTAGCTCATGTTACTCTTTTCCAAGGCATAGATATCATTGAAAACATAGCTTAACCTTTTTCTTATGAGCATCACTATTGCATAATAGGAATTGACAACGGGTAGATCCCCACATTGATCAAATCAAAGTCTTTACAATTTAGCTGTCCCTTTTGAACCTAAATCTTGGGAGCTCCTATCAGCTAGGTTGGGTATCCATTGTATTAACTTATTCCTTTATGAGCTTTAGTCCCATTCCCCTAGATGATTTCTCAACTAACTTTCTGTTTAACCCTTTGGTTAGTGGATTCGTGATGTTATCCTTAGATTTTACAGAATCTAGAGAAATAACCCCAGTTGAGTGTAGTTGTCTAATGGTTTTGTTTCTATGATGAATATGTCTAGATTTACCATTATACATATTGTTTTATGCTCTACCAATAAAAGATTGATTATCACAATGTATGCATATTGGAGGCACAGGTTTTGGTCATCTTGGAATATCTTCTAGGAAGTGGCGTAGCCATTCAGTCTCTTCCCCACATTTTTCTAGTGTTATAAACTCCTATTATATTGTGGATCTGGCAAAAAACTTTTGTTTTGAGGATTTCCATGAGACTTTTGTTTCTCTCAATGTAAACACATAACCACTTTGGGATTTTGACTCTTTAACCTTAGATATCCAATTAGCATCATTATATCCTTCAAGTACAACAAGATATCTTGTATAATATAACCCATAATCACGAGTAAATCATAAGTATTTTAATTCTCTCATAATTCCTTGCCAATGTTTGGCTCCTAGATTACTCGTGTATCTTCTCAGTTTGTTAATTGCATAGGCTATATCTAGTCTTATACAACTCATTAAGTACATTAGATTGCCTATTACTCTACAATATTCTACTTGAGAAACACTCTCTACTTTATTCTTGGAGTAATGTAGAGTTACATCTACTGGTGTTCTGGATACACTAGAATTATCTTTGTCAAACATTCCAAGAATATTGTCAACATAGTGTGACTAACTTAGAATGAGTCCATCTGATGTTCTTTTGATTTTTATCCCCAATATAACATCAATGAGTCCTAAGTCTTTTATGTCAAACCTTGAATTTAACATGTTTTTAGTAGATGTAATCATCTTATCATCACTATTGACAATAAGCATGTCATCTACATACAAACATACAATGACATATCCATGTTCTGTTTTCTTGACATTCACACACTTGTCATATTCATTAATTTTGAAGTCATGTGACATCATGACATAGTCAAATTTCTCATGTCATTGTTTTGATGCTTGTTTTAGCACATACAATGATTTCATCAATTTACATACCTTCATTTCTTGTCCAGGAGAAGAGAACCCCTAAGGTTGTTCCATATAGATTTCTTCATCTAAATCCCTTCCATTTGATGTACTTCAACGTTCCTTAAGGCAACAATTGCAAGCACCATTCTTATGGAATTTATTCTCGTCATAGAAGAATATGTGTCAAAATAATCAAGGTCTTCAGTTTGTTTATAGCCTTTGATCACAAGTCTTGCTTTGTACTTGTCAATTGATCCATCTACTTCCCGTTTCCTCTTGAAAACCCTTTTAGAACTTAAAGATTAACAACATGGTGGTAGATCTACTAGTTCCTAAGTATGGTTATACAGTATGAGATCAATTTCACTCTTAATGACCTCTTTCCACATGAGGCTCTCTGTAGAGTTCATTGCCTCTTTGAAAGTCTAAGGTTCCTCTTCAAGCACATATGTTAGAAAATCTAGACCAAAAGATTTTTTTTGTCCTTACTCTTTTACTGCATCTAAGTTCTACCTCACCGTCTTTATCTTGATCCTGACTATTTTCATTAATAGTCTCACATACTCGTTTTGACAATCTTGTCTCTTCTCTGGATCAACATGGAAATACATCTTCAAAGAAAGATGCATTCCTTGATTCCATTATCGTGTTCTTGTGAATATCTAGGATATTTGTCTCATGGACAAGAAATCGATAAGCAGTACTATTATGTATATAACCAATGAAAATGCAATCAATAGTTTTAGATTGAATTTTCACCTTTTTAGGTGGAGGAACTACCACTTTGGCCAAACATCCCCACACTCGCAAGTATTTATAGGATGACTGTCATCATCTTCATAACTTGTATGGAGTCTTCTCTGCTTTCTTTTTAGGTACCTTATTCAAAAGGTAATTAGCAAACAAAATGGCTTCTCCCCATATGTTTTGTTGTATCAACATTACATTCATTATTTCCTTTAGAGTGTGATTATTTCGCTCAGACACTCCATTGGATTAAGGTGAGTAAGGTGATGTGGTTTCATGTGTAATCCCATGTTAAGCACAAACATCAACAAATGGTGATTATACTCACCACCTTGATCACTTCTTAGCACTTTAATTTTCTTGTTGAGTTGATTCTCAACCTCATTTTTTTAGAGAACAAGTTTCTCTATCGCCTCATCCTTACTTTTGAGCAAGTGCACATAACAGGACTTAGTGCTATCATCAACAAAGGTAATAAAATATTTATTACCACCTCTTGTTTGTACAAATTTCAAATCACATATATCGCTATGGATTAAGTCAAGAGGTTCAATGCGTCTTTCAACACTTCAAAAAGATAATTTGATCAATTTTGTCGTAACACAAGTTTCACAATTATGCTTTGCATTAATTTCGAAAGTTAGTATATGATTTAAGTTAATTAATCTATGTAATGTATCATAATTAACATGTCTTAATCTACCATGCCATAGATTAGAAGACCCAAGAATATAAGCAGAAGGACTAGCTTTATTCATAACTGACTTAATGATAGTCATTACATTAAGCTTCAACATGCCATCACTCATATACCCTTTTCCAAAATACATTCTACTCTTTGAAAAAACAAATTTATTAGACTCAAACACCAACCGAAATCCATGACTATTCAATAATGAACTAGACACCAAGTTCTTGTGGATCTTAGGTACATATAAAACATTGGTCAAAGTCAATTCCTTCCCGTATGTTATCTTCAAGACCACTTTTCCTTATCCTTTGATTTCTAAAGTGGCAGAATTACCCATGAACATCTTTTCCCCGATCTCAATTGGTTCAAAGGTGGAGAACATCTTCTTGTTAGAGCACACATAGCAGGTAGCACCAGTATCAATCCACTATTCCTTAAGGTTAGATCCCACCAAGTTCACATCAAAGATTACTGTTGTGATGTCAATGTCAGACACATCCTTGTTGATGTCATCAACCACATTAGCTTCTTTGGGTTTATTCCTCTTTTGCATTCTACAATATGTGGATTTGTAACCTTGCTTCCCATAGTTGAAGCATTTTCCTTGAAACTTCAGCTTCATGGAGACTCCCCCTTTAGGTCCTAACTTAGTGCCCTTTCCTTTGTTGTTGGCTTTCTTGAACTTGGAACCTTTACTATGTTCAACAAAGTTATCCTTAGCCTTGCAAGGATCGTGTGCCCCTTTCTTCTCAGATCCTCTATTGTCTTCTTCGATGCGAAGTCTAATAATTAGATTTTTGGTGCTCATTTCCTTTCTCTTATGCTTGATGTGATTCTTGAAGTCTTTTGAAGCCGAAGGCAGCTTCTCAATTATAGCTACAACTTGAAAAGTTTAGCTCAACATCATTTCCTCAACATTTATCTCATTGAGGATTACCTGAAGTTCTTGGACTTGACTAACCACAGTCTTGGAATCTACCATTTTGTAATCAAGGAAACGACCCACGATAAACTTCTTGGCCTCAACATTCTCGGTTTTATATTTATGGTCTAGTGATTCCCATAGCTCCTTAGCTATTTTCTTATCTAAATACACAATGTTTAAAGAATCAATCAAAGCATTCATGACGTAGCATGCTTCCAAGCATCCATAACACTGATGACTTGGATATTGCGCTCATCCTCTTTGAGCTTAGGAGTATCTTCAATCAAGAATCTCACAAGATTCAAGGTGATCAGGTAGAATAACATCTTTTGTTACTACCTTTTAAAATTAAGTCCATTGAACTTCTTTAGTTTTTCTCCAAGTGAGACAAAGATAGGTACAACAGTAGGCATCACCGGCGCTTGGGCCATTATAGGAGTTGCCACTTTGGCAGATGCAGCAGGAACAACATTGTTGGAATCAAAGTCCATTTCTCTACAAGATTGTAGAAAATGTGTCAATTTTCTATTTCCAAAACCAATTCTCATAATAATTTAAAATTGTAAAACCCGAGAAAATTAAATTTTTTGAGAAAGGGTAAAACTGTAATTTCAGTAAAAGATCCGAAAATTTTTTAGATCTCGGATGATGAAACGGACTTCACCGTTGGAATCGTCTCACGAAATCTAGCTACCACGTCGACTCACGACCATGCAGATAATCGAAATTTCACTCTTTCAGCGCACCGAGAGTCACGAGGATACTGCACGCGTTACGCCGTGGCTACATCAGCCACGTGTCAAGTAGAGAACAATTCAAACACAAGCCTAAGTGGGGCCATGTGGGACATGTATCACAAAATGATTGGAGGGAAATCCAAAGTTGTGGATAAGGGGTAATCCAAGAGAGCCAATAAGAGGTTGACAAGTGGCAAGAGAGGACACTTTCACTTAACCCATCTTGGATAAAACCAATGGGATGGGAGAGGAAGAAAAACAAAGAGAAAGAAGGCAGAATAAGAAGTAGAGAGAGAAGCTCTACCTTCTCTATAGATTTCCCGGCGATCGGACCGGCGGTTTCCGTCGGAGCAAGAGGGGAAGTGCTTCCTCCCGACAAGAGCTTCGAGTAGAGAACGGAAACTAGGAGTTTCAGCAAACTCCAAGAGGTATGGGTTTTTCTCCTACTTGGTTTAATTCTCGTTTAAAAGCCATATAAATGGTTTTAGTGTTTCAGTTTAAATAACATAGCGCTCCAAATTTCCAATGGTTTGGGACTGAATGCTAGATTTTTGACCACTGGATACCCATAGGCCGGATTGGCCGTTTTGATACCAAAATCGAAATTCCAATACTGTTGACAATCTGAGTCGAATCTGTGAAATCAATTTCCGGACTATCCATGCATACAGTTTTGTGTGTATTGCGAAAATGAATAACATGATTGTGGTGTGAAGAATGATGATGTTAATGCATGCTCAATTGATGTGTTAACATGGATTGCTTGAATGATATGACATTATATTGTAGAAAAATATGATTGTTCATGAATCATGAAAGTTGTATATATGAATTGGCATAATCGCATTCATATGCACTAAGAACATCAAGGCCGGGTCTGGGTGTGGGTGGTGGTTAATTCACCATTCTTGGTGAATGTGGTGAGCTCGAAAATGACAACGCTCCAAGATCGAAGAAATCACGCTTGAATAAAATAGAAAATTACACTGATCACGTGTGTCGGGTGTGGCAAGCGTGTAGATCCTCCTCCCCATGGTGAAAGACCCAAATTTACATGCGATTAAACATGATCACTGGCGGTGAAAGTCCGTAAAAATGTCTGAAGGCGTACGACGATCCTGCGGTGAGACCCCAAAAAATGACGTAGCCCATAAATGAACACACAGAATTTGAAAATATTCAAATGGATATCGGAGGTCGGTCCAATGAGTCAAGTCATTGGGTAAAACACCAATGATTGGTTTTCACACTTGGCGTTGCATGTGTGAGGGAGTCGGTCGGGACCTGGGTTGTGGGCATGAGGAGTCTCATCTGATGCATGATATATGTGACGCCCTAAATCCCGGGGTGTCTCTTTGACAACCCGTCAACCTACGGAATACCTGTGTCTCATATTATGAGACCTATACAAGAGTAAAAATGGCCACTTGGGCCCATACATCAATACTCACCAAAAATCTAACCAACTATATTACAATAGTTCAAGAGTTATTACATTACTCTTAATCAAAACATATATCAAAATTTAGAGTTCTAATACATGTTTTACAAAGAAAATGTCAAAGCCAAAATCCGGCTTTCTTCTAAAAAGCGGCCTCTAGTGAGCGTCGTCCTCCCGTACACTCCCCGTGACCAAATAATGATCCCCGACAGTGGTACAATGCCTAAAGAAGGATAATCTCCTACATGGGTTACTCCCCACCTAAGTGCACATGTAATGGCAACCAAACACATTCAAGTAAATTCATGATCCTACTAGAATGTCTACATGCCCAATCCCATGTCTGGAGTCATCACCGGCTCCCTCACACATGCCTAAGCCAAATGTGAGAAAAATACAATTTTCAAAACAAAAGGTTTTTGTTCTCGAAAACATACTACTGAGTTTCGGTAAAATCTATTGGACAACCCTCCGAGGCGACCGGGCCGGGTAATCCTCCGAAACACTCATGGGTCCGCCTCCGAGATGAACTGTTGAACAACTCTCCAAAGCAATTTTTCGAAAAATCTTCCTTGAAATTCCTTTCACAACCATTTTCATTTTTCTTTCATTTTCTTTCATGTCATGCACTCACACCTCCCATTCTAGGATGCCCCGGTGCATATGGAATGCATTATGCCATTTCCAAAATATTCATGCTAATATATTTTACATGCATATATTAACAAAAATTAACTCACATAAATCATGTTATTCAATCCATGGCAATAACATCAAAATTAGCTCATATGGGCTAATAACAATTCAAGCAATTCATTGTGAATCACCCAAACAACACAAAAATCACACACAAATCACGTGAACAAAGAGGAACCCTAGGCTCCTGCACTATTCACTACACAATAGGGATTTTCTTCTTCACTTGGTCTCGGGAGATTGAGACGAAACACGGCTATCTAGCCAATAAACTCCCCATCCATTAAAATGGCTCTTAGCCAAAGAATAAACAAAGTAGGAGAAGACCCCTACCTCTTGGAGTTGTCGGAACTCCACAAAATCGGAGTCTACGCGTAGCCCTTGTAGCGTAGATCAACTTCGCTTTCTGGGCCGATAAAGAACCGACTTCCAGCCCGAAAAGTTTTAAATCTAGAGAGGTTTCGTTTTTTTTCTCTCTAAAACTGGTTCCTCTCCCCTACTACACGTTTTTTGCCAAAATGTGGAGAAGAATATGACTTTTTCTTTTTCTTTTCAATTAATTCCCATTTTGTCCTTTAGTTTTGACTTTAGGGACGACTTGCCACATGGCTCAATCTAAGCCATTCATCTCCTATCCTTTCACTAATCATACAACATGTGTCACATGGGTACATGTAGTAGGTGACTTTTGTCACATCACATGTCTCTCACAAGCCTTCATAATTGCGACCCGACACGTGGGCTCGAAAACGTGAAATTCTCGCCACTCCGGCTCCCTAATTCGACGAAATTCAACGTGGTAACTATATTTCACGAGAGGATTCCAACCGCGAAGTCCGTTTCATCATCCGAGATCTAGAAAAATTTTGGATTTTGACCGAAATTACCATTTTACCATTTTTCAGAAAATTAGAATTTTCCTAAGCCTTACATTCTCCTCTTCTAAAAGAATTTCGTCCCGAAATTTGCATACCACAACAAATAACATGACATGCAATGTGGCACTATGCCATGATAAACTAGTCATTTAAGTATTAAACGACTAAACCACGTACCTCCATCCCTAAACAAGAAAGGATAGGTGGCCCGCATCGTGTCCTCGCGCTCCCACGTTGACTTCTCCACTCCACGGTGCTGCCATAGCACCCTCACTAGCCTCACGGTCTTGTGTCGCAAAACCTGATCTCGGCTATCCATAATGCACACTAGTCCCTCCTCGAAGGTTCCATCTGTGTCAACCTCAATCTCTCCCCGATCCACTACATGAGCTAGATCTGGAGTGTACCTCCGGAGCATGGAGACGTGGAATACCTCATGGACACCTGACATGTTGGGCGGTAAAGCTAATTAGCGCTACAATGCCTACCCTCTCGAGTATCTCGAAGGGCCCAATGAACCTCGGCGATAGCTTCCCTCGCTTGCCGAACCTGACCACTCCTCTTAGGCATCACCTTCAAGAAGACGTGATCTCCAACCTCGAACTCTAAGGGTCGACGTCGTACATCAACATAGCTCTTCTATCGCCTCGGTCATGAGAAGACGCCGTCGCATCAAGCTCACCTTCTCATAGGTGTCTCTAATCGATCAGACAAGCGATGAGCCTCTCCCACCCTACCCAACATGACTTGATCCGCATGGCCTCCCTGCTACAATGCCTCATATAGTGTCAATCAGATAATTACCGATAATCGGTTAAGGTTGGCGAATTCCACTAAGGGCAAGTGCTCTTCCGCAATTTACCCTTATGATCCAAGACGCATGCTCGCAAAGATGTCCTCTAACACCGTATGGTCCTCTCCGAATCTAATTATCCAGGACAGGTGGAAAAGTTGTACTCATGGTTAGCCATGTGTCCATAGCCTTTTGGAAACTCTTCCAAAAGTGAGCCGTAAACCTCGAGTCCCTATCGGACACTATGGATACTGGTATTCCATGTAGCCGGACGATCTCTCAATATACAACCGCGCACCCTCCAATGTGAAGGTCATCCGCATGGCTAGAAAATGTGTCGACTCGAGCCGGTTCACCATCACCCATACCGCATCGTGTCCTTGCTGTGTCCTTGGCAAGTGGGTCACAAAATCCATCGACGCATAGCTCCCACTTCCACCGTACCATCTCCAATGGTCAAGTAGTCCCGCTTCGGGCTTCAAGCCACTCTTTAACTGATGACATCGTGAGACATCAAGCGGAACAAAGTCCCCTATGTGTCTCTTCATCCCGCTCTAGTAGTACTGACGACGAAGATCCTGGTACATCTTCGTGCCACCTAGATGCACGGAAAATCGAGAGCAGTGAAACTCCTTGAGGATCTCCTCTCTATACCGAAGACTACCACCGCGTGGACAAACCCAAACTCACACTGCAGACCGACTCATACCCGATCCCGATGGACACTCATCTCCGAGTCCCGCCCCGACTCAATCACCGCTCACAGAGACTCGCAGCCAATTAAACTCCCTAACGTACTCGAGCCCGCCACCGCACTATGCCCCAAACCGGCCCCACAACTCGAGCATCCGCCACTCCCGAGAAGCCATACTTCAACTAATCCTCCCGTGACTTTCGAATTAGGTGTATCAACTATCACATTTTCCTTGCATCAGGTGGTAATGCAAAGTGAAGTCTCATAATCCTCTAGGAACTCCATCCATTTGCGTTGCCTCATGTTGAGGTCCCGCTGTGTGAAGATATACTCTTAATTTTTGGCGGTCCGAGTACACTTAGAACCGCTATATAAGCAAGGGCGCCTAAATCTCTGGGCTAAGGCGAAGACTACGACCGCCAACTTCATGTCATGTGTGGGGTAATTCCGCTCATGATTCTTCAATTGACCGGAACCATAAGCCACTACCCTCCCGGACTGCATCAAAACACATCCCAGTTCGGCCCTCGAGGCATCACAATACACCGGTAAATTTCTATCCCCGTCCGGACTATCAAGATAGGAGATGAGGTGTTCTCTTCAACTCTCGACGTCTTCATCGCCATCCTAGTCAAACTTGACCTCCTCCGGTCAATCTCACATAGGAAGCCGCTTAATCGAGAAATCCTCAATGAATTCCTCAGAAGACTCCAACAATCCCAAGAAACTACGATCTCGGCGACCGACTCGCCTCCTAACTCATCACGGCTCCTCACTTTTAAGGTCTACTGACACTCCCGGTTGACACCTACGTGTCCTAAAATCTCACCTCGTTAAGCTAAACTCGCGACTTAATCGAACTTCCAAGGTGATACCGATGGTCTCTCAAAGAATCAGAAACAACTTTCAAGTGATCCTCATGCTCCCTCTCTGACTGGGAGTAGATCAAAAGGTCATCCACAAAGACTACGACAAACTGATCTAGATAGGGTTGGAATACCCTATGAATGAGGTCCATGAATGTTACTGGTGCATTCGTTAATCCAAAGGGCATCACGGTAAACTCAAAGTGCCTTACACCGCCCCGAGCGCCGTCTTAGTGGATATCCGTCTCCAACCCTCAAATTGATGGTAACCAAGGCGGTTCATCTCTGGAGAGACTCGCGCCTCCTTCAACTCGATCAAACAGTCATCAATCCTCTGCAATGGGTAATCGATTCTGATCGTAGCCTTGTCTAACCGTCAGAGTCAAATGCACACAAATGAAGGGTCATGTCTTTCTTCTTCGCAAATAAAACTTGAGCGCCCACGCGGCGTCGGCCTTATCAAACCCTTGTCCAAAAGAGCTCTTGTAGCCGACTCAAGTTCCCGTGAACTCAACTGGTGCCATCCTATGCTGAGTCATAGAGATGGGCGAAGTACCAGGGTGTAACTCGATACCAAAGTCTACAACCCTCTGTGGAGGCAATCCTGGTAGCTCATCCGGAAAAACGCCTTCATACTCACAAACTACTCGAGGTAGATCTATGTCCGGTCTCACCTCGTCCTCCAAGGTGAGGCTTGCTAGCCAACCCGCCAACTGTCCCTGACACCTGGACTCGTACACCGTCTTGAGCAAAATATCATGCTTGTCCCCCTGAAATATAACACGAGTACCGTCCTATGTGTAAGAGATAACCCTCCTACGCTCACAATCGATGACGACTCTGTAAGCTGCCAACAATCCATCCCTGCAGATGAGACGTCGAACTCGGGAGCATGTCCATGACCCAGTCCACTCAGAGTAGAATCCCCCGAGATCCTAACTCGCAACCACGATACATACCATCCCTATCTCGCCCTAATCCCTGCGTGAGAACTCACATACAAGGGCCTCCAAGGCCTCAACCTCTAAGCCCAATCCTCTATCACAACCGATGCAAAGAATGAACGACGCGACGCACTGTAATAAAAATAACACTCTTGCCCAGGCGATAGTGGCAACGCACTCGATAACTAGCCGACGAGTTGGCTCAACCGTGCAACGCGTAGACATGCCCTCAGATCTCCGATAAATCCTCGGCATGTGGGCCTCGTCCTCCCTCGCCCATAGTCCGGCCCCTTGTCTGCTCGTAACGGAGGCCCGCAAGTGTACCCGAGACTGATACCAGCTCCTCTAACTCCATACTAGGGTGTGGAGGAATATATCAGATCCTCTCCCGGGTCCCACCGTCGGGCTGGGATCACGGCCGTCCCGAAACCCCGGGATCCCCGTCTCTGTGGGCAATCCCTCCCTCATATGTCAGTGGTCACTGCAATGATAGCACACCCCTCTACCCAAACTGACCGGGCAACCCCGGACCGGGCCCTTGGCCACATCACATTTAAACTCACGTGAACTAGAAGCCTTTTGCTTCTTTCCAGGACTAGAAGAAGACTAACTCTCCTTCCTCTTGCTA
This sequence comes from Tetrastigma voinierianum, assembly GCA_016808115.1. NCBI lineage: Eukaryota > Viridiplantae > Streptophyta > Magnoliopsida > Vitales > Vitaceae > Tetrastigma > Tetrastigma voinierianum. The sequence continues at coordinate 1,417,502 of JAEQBH010003196.1, forward strand.
TTAACACCCGCATCCCGAGTGCTCCGAGCATCCTTGATCTCTCTCTCTATGGTCATGACAGTCCCAACCATAGAGTCCATGTCCTGTAGGCGAAGTCCTACAATCCTGCCCCGAATTGACAATCTCAACCCATTCTCAAACCTCCTGACCTTGAGCTGTGTCCGTAATACATAATCATCAAAGAAAGCGAGCTAACTCCGTGAACCCGTCACATACTCAATCATATCAGTAGTCCCCTCGTCTACCTCTGTGAACTCCCCGGAGCCTTCGCACGCCGAAGAAACAGTCCTGAAAAATACTTGCCCATGAACAGCCTTAACTTTGCCCAGCGTCATTGCCTCTAGATCCCTAGAGGTCGCTCGCCACCCCACCATACTCGGGCCCCGCCTGGGGCCGGAATGCAACTACCGATCCCGGTCGCATCGTGAGGTAATCTCCATCGCCTCCAATATCTTCTCAACCTGCATTAACCAATGGTTTGCTACCATCAGATCTCCTCCCCTTGTGAATATCGGAGGATGATGTGCCTGAACCTCCGGGAGGCTACTTCTGACCTCCCGGGGCTACTCACGTATTCCCACTACAGAATGGGCAAGAAATTCGCACCTCTACAGCCCCGCAAAGGCTTCTGTCGGTCAACAGGTGCCTGACCAGCACCTCGTGGACGACCTCTACGTCCTCTCCCGCGACTAGCCATCTACACATGTCAAATGACAAGTTAAGTTTTTATGCAGTATCTCTAAGGTGTAAACACAGCCCCGAGACACCATTTGCATATCGAAAAATTTCTATACGCAATGTCAATGCATTCATAGGTAATGCGAGACAATAATTTCATATATTAAATCACACGCAACAAAATTTTTTATTTTATTTCATCTTATTTTATTTTATTATATATATATATATATATATAGTATATATATATATATATATATATATATATATATATATATATATATATATATATATATATATATATATATATATATATATATATTTATTTTATTTATTTTGAAAACCTCGTGGAATGTTGTCTATGAATAAGGATTCAAACAAAGGATCAGAAATGTTGCACCAGTCAAAACGAGCCGAGTGCACAAAGTGCACACACCCATGGCCTGTGCTACGGTAAGATCATACCAAAGACGCGCACTGGCCATGTCATTAAACAAGGCGACATGTCGCACAGAGTCATACAAGACACGCCCGCCGTGGTCGTCGCTCCAAAGAAGATGGCAAATCCAGATTCGATCCAAAACCCGTCACTGATAACATCACACGCCGACAGATCGGCAGCTCTTCTTGCGTCAGACGCAGGCGGCCAGGCCGTGATCGTGACACAAGGTCGCCTCCTCCACGATACAAAATTTGTGGACGACCACCCCCAAATGATCAAAGCATGACGTCATAATGCCACTCACCCCGCGCAAGCAGCCGCTATGTCGCAGGCCTCCGCCAGACGCGGGCCGTGGTCGTGGACTCACGTCATCGTGGTCGCGGATGCGTTGTCGGGCCAAGTGTCGCGGCTCCTTGTTGAAGGCCCAGCCTTAGCTGTGTCACGACACAATCCGTTATATCGTGACTTAGCACAAAATGAAAATGGGCAGTAGCCCATTCCAGTTTCCTGGACAATTTTTTTTTTTTTCTCTCATTTTTTTTCCTTTGTTCCAGCTACTGGAAGACCACAAAAAAAAAAAATGTTTTTTTTCATTTTCCAGTAGAACCAAATAAATTCATTATAATTTATTTCATTTATTTTTTTTTTCCTGTTTTACACACTGTAAAACTAACATAAAAAATTTCCCTCAACACATTTTTTTTTCCTATATGCTATTGATGAGTGCCTAAAACACTCATATTATACTCGCGTCGGTCTTTCATTTTCACGTTTATTTTATAGTAATTTTATAGTTTTTGAGTGGCTAGACTCTTGATTTGGGTGTGTCCGGTTTAGATGCAAATGTACATTTGAGCTAAGAGTGTACTGGGAGCATTTTTGGAGCAATGGGGACCAAGGTGCAGGGTTGTCACGCCGCGACGCCCCAACGCCGCGACGCCCCCACGCCGCAAGCCCCAACGCCACGACGTCGGTCAACAATGCAAGTCAACAAGTGGAAACGCCGCAACGCCTCAACGCCGCGACGTCGCACGATCCGCCCTCATCATTAAAAGAAAATAGGCCTTAAATCAGGACTGGCGCGACGAACGGCGTACCAATTCCGCAGCGTGAGTGACACGTACTCGGTGAAGTGCCCTGATTTGTACCGCTTTCTTATTTTCGGATATTAGAATTATGTTTTTAATACTAAACATTTTGATCTTTCACTAAGTATGTTCTAGATTTATTTCAGTATTATGTTGAACTCACGTGTTGATGGATTAAAGTTTGGATCTTTATTTTATCTGGCTTATTTATCAATTTGTTCGTATCCGCTCTATATCCGTATTTAATTATATGCATACGCCCGTCAACATTGCATAATCACACCGAGAGCCGAGATCTGAGAGATGAGGTTATCTCAGTGATCCGGGTAGAGCAAATTTCAATTAATCGTAACAGAGATATTCCGATCCTCAAAGGTGGCATTCGGGGTTAGAATTGCCATCTCGAATACCGAGTTGAGAGATGCAGAGATATACTCAACTCTATTCACGAGGATACAAAGCGAATATACCTCGAGAGAGGATATCTCGTAAGTAAGATCACCTCGCCATTGACAAATTGTAAATACATTGAATAATAATATTTTTAAGAAATAATCCATTAAAAGTGACAGGGGGAGATATAACCCTAGCCTACAATACCAATAATTCAATAGAATCTAAACTCAGTCGACTTTCATACATTCACCTTCTTTCCTAAAATCATCTCTTCAGATATTATCTAAAAAGCCGAACCTTTGTAGTCAATAATAATCTGTCCCCGTGGATCAACATCCGTGACTAATGAGTACACTATATTACTTTGGGGCGACGCATGCACTGCGCACATAAAGGGCATATTGGCATTTATACACACCACGCTTTCTACTGCTGAAGTTTTTGGCGCTCAGCATCACGTCGCGACGTTAACTCTAGACGTCGCGACGTTGTTAAAGCCAAGACCAGTTCATTTTGGATCTTCACCTCGCCCACTCCATTGCCTGAAACCCTAGCCATCTTGCTTACCTACACTCACTAGCCCTACCTGAGTCACGCCGGCCGGAGGTTTGTATATCGCCTTCCGACCGCCGCTGTGCATCCCAGAGCTCTCCTCACACATTGGCTCCGGGTCCTTGTGGCATTTCCACCACATTGTGCTCGGGTCTAGCCTTAGGGCATTCTCAGTTGGTCTAGGGGTCTCTTAGATTCTATTTTAGGGTTTTGTTAAGTCTATTCTGTGGTCTGAGTCATAGTTAGTTTTTTTTTTTTTTTTTTAGCACACTTGTAGTTTTGGTTCGCTGCTTAGTTGCACTCTAGGTGCTTTTGCTTTGTCTAAGTCAGTAGTGCCCACTTTCTTGGTGCCAACGCACAAGGTCGTCTAGGTCAATATGTTCCAAGAGGTAGAAATTGCTCAGTTGCTGAGTCGACCTAAATAGAGGACCCGACTCCCACTTACGATATGTCACGCGATTCAGGAATTCAGTGTCACCACCGGGCCAGCGAAGCATTCCAGAAACCGATCCTTCATCAAGGAGAAGGGGTTTCACCACCCCGATGACTTCTTCCGCAAGACAATTACGGCTAAGGGATGGCGTGCCTTGTGCCACCCACCTCATCCAGCAGCGATGAGTGTGGTGCACGAGTTCTACGCCAATCTCGCATCCCATGTCTTTAAGAAAGTCAGGGTGCGGGGCGTATTGGTCGACTTCAGTAAGGAGTCGATCAATAGTTATTATACTAGAGTATGTCCCTTCGTGAGTCGCAGACTGGCCTCCACATGAGCACCCTGTACTCACCCCAAGATTATATGCGCGTATCACCAAATTTGGCTCAGTGAGTGGAAAATCACTAAAGTATGGCCATAAATTTCAAGGCCAAGCATTTGGCCTCTCATTCCTACAGGTCTGGCACCACTTCCATCACGTCGTCCCACCCGACGACGAACGTGTGTGAAGTGATCGCTCAATGGGTCAAGTGGCTCAACTATGCCATCTTACGGTATAATTCTTCGATGTCAGCAGTTATCGAGGATGCCATCCTCCATAACTCCGGATGCAAAGATGAACCTGACACTTCTTCCGATCTGGCTTGTGCAAACAAGCCGGGGTGCCCCTAGACGACAATGAGGCCTGGCTTCATCCCATCAAGGCATGACTGGCTGGGCGGACACACCTCGTGTCCCGCGAATCTGAGGGAGTGTATGATTCGGTCACGAGCCTCTGACGAGGATCTAGCTTCTATGAGTATCTGCTCAAGTAGGATCCCTGGCGATCCCAAGGAGACATTGACCGTCCTCGTCCCACCCACCTCCATCACCATCCCAAAGAGCCTACGCAGCTGGGCAGCCTCCCTCCAGCCCTTCCCGCACCTGAGGACCCAAGGCCTCCCTCACCGAGCGCTCGACGCATTCCTGATTTGAGACCTGTGGAGCACCCGGTCCCGTCACAGACTTGAGGCCCTCCGTGGCGATATGCGGTACGGTACCGGCCAACCAGCCACCATCTTTGCAAAGAAAGAAGCAGACTCCATGCACCCAGATCAAGGCAAATCTCCTCGGCCTTCCACCATCCACCTCCACCACCACCGTGGATCACCGTGGAGTACCCTTCACCTCTTTGTTTATTTTCCTTACATGTCTGCGGGGACACTGGCTATTTTGTTTGGGTGTGGTGATCGTGTTTTTGTTTGTTTAGTTTTGTTTTGTTTAAAGTGTTTTTATAGTGGCTTTTTGTTTTTATAAAGTTTTATTTTGTGCAAATATAGTTTGTGTTTCTATTTAGTTCATGTTTAGTTCAGCTTAACAAGTCATGCGTAGTCTGCTTGCGTTTGTGTTAGGTCAATCTTATATGTAATAATTATGTGTTTGTGTGCCATGTTAAAAATCGAGGATCACTTTGGACTCGAATTCAATGACACATGACAAGTTCCTAAATGCATACAATGTTTGATGCTCTGTGAATTAGGTCAATAGATGGAAAGGGCTAGTGAACCAACTCGAGTAGTCAAGACACCGCTCAAGAACTCCTATCACATTCACACACTAATGACCTTCGTAGCATGGTATAGGTGCCAGACCAACTAATGTAGTTCGACTAACCTCGAGACTCGAACCATTTAAGTGACGGGACACCCAATAAAAAGAGGATTGCCATCGAGCCCCAAACAAAAGAGAAAAATATAAAACAATAGAAAAGGTGAAATGTAAAGGAAAACAAAAAAAAATAGATATCTCAGATAAGAATAAGCTGATTCATCCAATCGTAATCCCTGCATACCCGAGGGGCCTTTCAAAGCCTAATGCCCTAAGCCAACTGGCGGGAGTCATTGACTTCACTGCCCGCTACATGGGACAAAAGATGGATTTTTCCACAACCTAGGGCCTTTGAGTTTGGTTGAGTGTTCGGGGTGAAGTTTGAAGGGAACTTAATGCCTGGTGCCCTTTAACCAACTCGTGGGGAGTCACCAATGGATCCCCACACAGGAAATCAATTTCTATTAAAAACTCGCACTAGGTTTTCCATTTATCAGAGGTATATATGGAAATTTGTAGTATTTGGTCACTAATAAATGGGTGCTCTATCCTTTCTAGTTACTTCTTCCAAATAAAAGCTGAGTTGGTTCTCAAGTTTGGGGTGTCGGAACCTAGGTATATAATTGGAGGTCATTCATTATAAGCACATAGGGCTTTGGGAAAGGCTATCAATATCACGGATTTGATATGACTAGTCACTTCTACCTATTTCAACCGAATTTTCCAAGTCAAATATCTCAGATGCATTTTGTGAACTTTGTTAAACACACAGCAAGGGAGTCAATCCAAATTGATCCCCTATTTTTCAAGACAGGCAACACCTGTCTTAGTGCCAAGTGGCATTATGTCGGTGTGTCCTGTTTAGAGTTAGTTCTAAGCCGAGGACAAGCAAGAAACTAAGTTTGGGGTGGATGGAGTGCCTTAAAACACTCATATTATACTCGCATTCCATTCTTTCATTTTCTACAATATTTTATAGTAATTTTATAGTTGGTGTGGCTAGACTTCGACGGTGTCCCGTTTAGACGCAGTACATCGAGCTGAAAAGAGCGTACTTCAAGAGAGCATTTGGAGCAATGTACCGGCGGCAAGAGAGTGGCTGTCACGCCGCGACGTTTCCAACGCCGCTGACGCCCCTACCGCCAGCGACGCCCCCAACGATACCACGCTTCCGGGTCAACAATGCGTAAGTCAAGTGAACGCTCGCACGTTTCAACGCCGCGATCGCCTCAACGCCGCGACGCCAACACGATCTCGCCTCATCATTAAAAGCAAAATAGGGCTCAAAATCGTGGATTGGAAGGCGTAATAACTAAGGCACGAAATTCCGTAGCAGAGTGACAATGCATTTCGAGGAAGTGCCCGATTTGTACGCTTCTTATTTTTGGATATTAGAATTATGTTTTTAATACTAAACATTTTGATCTTTTCACTAAGTATGTTCTAGATTTATTTCTAGGGTTATGTTGAACCCCGTCACGTGTTGATGGATTAAAGTTTGGATCTTTATTTTATTCAGTTATTTATCAATTTGTTCATATCTGCTCTATATCTGTGGTTTAATTATATGGTGATGTCTGGCCAACATTGGCATAATCACACTGGAGAGCCGAGATTCGAGAGATGAGGTTATTCGGTGGATTCAGTAGAGTGTTTGAATCGGTAAATAGAGATATTCCGATCCTGAAGGTGGCATTTGGGGTTAGAACGTTTAAGCATCTCGGAATACTAAGTTGAGATAGAGATATACTGGCTACATTCACGAGATAAGTGAATATACCTCGAGAGGATATCTACGTAAGTAAAGATCACCTCGCCGTTGACAAATTGTAAGTATTGAATAATAATATTTTAGAAATAATCCATTTAAAAGTGACCAGGGAGATATAATACAACTACAATGCCAATTCAATAGAATCTAAACTGGTCGACTTTCATACACATTCACCTTAACTCTAAAAATCATCTCTTGAGATATTATCTAAAAAGCCCAGAACCTTTGTAGTCCGATACTGCACTTATTGCTGTGGATCGATGCTCCGTCTGTGATCTATTTATATTCTTGGGCGGCAGCGTCTGACTGCGCACATAGGTGTACACATTTTATACACCTGCAGCTTTCGGCTGTCATTGCCTTCACCAAACATCTGATTTCACACAACATAACCATGACTTATTCATCAAGATGCACCATTCATCGAAATGTCTGATGGATGCATGTGATGCAACTCGTGCCCGTCGAGTCTAGGTATATCTTAACTATTGATACTAAGCTATACTTTAGTATCAGACATTAAACTCACAGGTATTTATAAACCTATGCTCGATCTGAAATTTGTGACACCGTCCGGGGTCGTTAACTGACTGTCGGCGCAACGAATACGTGTCTCATATTATGAGACTATCTGAAGCAAAATGGTCGCCCAGGCGTACATGTCTCACCAAAAATCTAACCAACTATATTACAATAGTTCCAAGGATTATTACATTACTCTTAATAAACGTATATCAAAATTTAGAGTTTAATACATGTTTCTGAAAGAAAATGTCGAGCCATGTCAGGCATTCTTACAGCGACTACAGTGGCGCGAGTCCTCCGTACACTCCTGTACCCTCCATTTTACTCTGTACTGAAATAATGATCCATTGTGGTGAAGCGATACTAATAGTGATAATCTCTACATGAGTTATACACTAAGTGTAATGGCAACCCGAAACACGTCGACGGGTGTGATCTACTTGAATGTCTACATGCCCGATCAAGTATCTCGAGTCCCTCATGGCTCCCTCGGGACCCTCGCACATGCTAAGCGAATGTGAAGAAAATACGAGTTTTCAAAACAAAAAGTTTTGTTCTCGAAAACATACTCTGGGGATTTCGGTAAAATCTGTGGACAAATCTCGAGGCGGGTGGGTAATCCTCAGAAACAATCATGGAGTCCGCCCTCAGAGATGTTTGTTGAATGACTCTCAAAGTAATTCTTCGAAAAATCTTCATGAAATTCCTTTCATAACATTTTCATTTTCTTTCATTTTTCTTTCATGTCATGCCTCCACAGCTTCCATTCTAGGGTGCCGATGCATGTAATGCATTATGCCATTCAAACAATTCATCTTCAATATATTTTACATGCATATATTAACAAGAATTAACTTCATAAATCATGTTATTCAATCCATGGCAATAACATCAAAGAATTATTTCCCACATGGGCTAATAACAATTCAAAGTAATTCATTTTGAATCACCCCAGTGACACAAAATCGCTTTACGAATCACGTGAGTGATGGCGCTGAAATTTAGGCATTGTTCGCGTGCGATGGGATTTTCTTCACTTTGTTCGGATATTTTGAGGCGAAGCTCTGGCCGTCAGGCCTGACAAGTCCATCCATTAAAATGATAATAGTAGAAAGAATAAACCCAGTAGGAAGACCTCTCTTGGATTTGTCGGATTTCATGAATCCCGGTGTCCACTGCGTGGCGGATTGTAGCGTGGTCTGACTTTGCTTCTTGGCAGAGCAAGAGCGAAGCGGTCCCAGCGGGAAATCTAGGAAAGTTGCACTCTTTCTCTCTACAAATTGGTTCCTCTCTCTCTCCCCTCTTGCCGCGTTTTTGCCAAAATGTGGAGAAGATGACTTATTCTTTTTCTTTTCAATTAATTCCCATTTGTCCTTTAGTTTTGACTTTAGAGACCGCTTCTTGCGTAGGCTGTCCAAGTCGATTCATCTGCGTATCCTCTCGGCCCAATCATGCGACATGTCACATGGAGTGCGTGTAGTAGGTGGATTTTTAATCCGCATCGCATGTCTCTCCTGGCCCGAGTCATCACATTTTGGGCACCGGTGCTAGAAAAACATAATTTCGTCTCGGAATTAAATGAGAATTTAATGTGGTGGTTAGATTTAAGCGAGATGATTCCAGTGTCGGATTTAAGTCATCAGAGATCTAGAAAGTTTTAGTTTTGATCGAAATTACCATTTTACGTTTTGAAATTCGTGAATTTTCGGGTTTTTCTGATATAAAATCATTCCCATGTATAAATTTCATTTGTATGGAATGAATGGATCTTGTGTTCCATTATGCATTTAGATGGGAAGTAACCCTTATGGAAAATTCAACCTCTTGGGAATTGCTTGCAAATGCATTAGGAAATAATTTAGTCTTGAAGGTAGGGGATGGAACACATCCGAGACCCTAGTGGAGAAGAAAAGGCCATATATGGCCTTGTTTTTGTATTGTGTAAATTATGGGTAGAAAACCTAATTTATGTATTGTATAAGGAACACAGAGTTGTAATTAAACTCGTTTTGTATGATTCATATATTTTGGCAAGTATTCCGAGCTTCCGATTGTCTTTGTAATAAAAAGACTAAGATATGTTGAATTTAGGGTGCTTTGGAAAGGAAAAGAAAAAGAAAAGAAAAAGGGGAACTGGAAGTGGAGGAGGCCAGAATGGGCTACTGTCAATTTTGAGTCCTTTCTCGCGATAGAGGAAGTTTGTCGCGACAAGGTCCCTTTGTACAGTAATGCGTGTGAGGGCTTCCATGTCGTGATAGGGCTTGGCGACCCGGGCCACGTAGGCCGACCGGGGCACGTGACGGGCTGCGGCGTGCGGCTGAGACTGGTAACCGATAGCTCGGCGTCGTGCGCCCAGCGAGAGACTCCGGTCTGGGTGTGTGACGGAACTTTCGTGTCGCGGCGAGGTTTGAAATTTAGGATGGAGTGACTTGGAGTCGCGGCCGGAGGTTTCTCACATCACGATAGAGTCTTTGGTACGTATTAAGATAGGATGTGGTCAAAGCAAGAAGGCCTTGTGTCCCTTGACTCTGTTGGTGGCGCAACGGTGTGCACCGGTGTCTTGTATAAACTCTTAAAGTTTTATCTTGTGATAGGGTGTTGACCTCGTGTGGCGATAGGGCTGAGGAGGGGGGCGTAGGCGCCGTGCGAAGTGCCTTGGACGTGAAAAGTGCTCGGCTAGCGTGCGACTGCGCATAGAGTCGTGGCCGGCTTCCACCTAGCGATAGCGAGCGGTATGCGCCCGACGAGACTCGACATAGTGCTTGTGTTGTGCCTTTGTTGAGTTGTGTTCATGAGCGCTGTTCACTAACTGCTTGTTAAAAAAAAGGCCACCGAAAATTGGGCGTCCACCAAAAATAACGTGTAACAGAGTATTTCTAGGAAAGATTGGTGAGGTATAAAAACCTAGACTAGAACAATCTCATTAAACAGAATATTCAGTTCCCAGGAAAGATTGAAGGGATCACAAACGATCCCACTTAAGATTCAAACTCTTTAAACATAACTTCTTTGTATCATAATTTCCAATTTCCTAAGACCAAAAATGAATTTGTACAAACCCATAAATCGAGTGTAGAGTTTAGCCTAGTAAGTTTATCTCTTTATAATATATTCCTTGTAAGGCAAAACATAACTAAACATGTAACTTAGTGGTAGAGCATTCACCACTTGAATGTTAAGTCATAGGTTCAATACTCTTCCTTATACTTTTGTAACAAGGATTTTATGCAACAAACCACCTTCTTTTATTTTATTTTTTGTTTTTTCTAACAAAAAGAACTTTTACAAAAGGCCTTTTTAAAAAAAAATATATTTTTCAACCAAAAGGACTTTTTCCTTTATTTTATTTATTTAATTTTTTTTTTGACAAAGTATCAACAAACCTTATCCTTGACTTAAGATTAACAAATCTTACTTTTTATTTTTTTTGTTAAACAAAATTTTTTTCCCCTTTCTCAAAGAGAAAATTAACCCAGATAAAAAAAAATTATCCTTTTAAGAAAAAAAATTCCCTTTTGTTACCATAGGAAAAAAGGTAAGTTTTCTTCTTCTTTTTTAATTATTTTTCTTTTGATTTCAAAAACCAAACCAAACAAAAATTTGGAGATAAAATTTTAAAAGAAAAACAAACCTCCCTTAAAAAACTCTTTTACTCCTGTTTGATTTCCACAACAACAACAACAACAACAAAAAAAAAAATCAATTGTTAAACAAAATCTTTCCCAGCTTATAATTGTTTAAAAAAGCATTATTTTATATATATATATATATATATATATATATATATATATATATATATATATATACATATATATATATATATATATATATATATATATATATATTTTTTTTTTTTTTTGTTTCTTAAAAATGTATGTTTTTTGTTTGTTTAAAAAGGAAAGGAAAGGAAAGTTTTTCTTTTTTTTTTGTTTGGCTAACCAACTCTACTAGATCTTTCTTCTTGTTTTTCCATTTGACTCCGTTTTAAGACTTTTACAAACTACGCAAATACTTGGAAACAAAAAATGAAGAGGGAGATGAAATTTACAAAGGAACGAAAAAGAAAAAAAATACATAAAAGACAAAAATTAGTCTTGTCTTTGTGCATTATCGAAGGCATGAATCTAGTGAGAAGTCGCCAATATAAACTAAGCAGTTTGTCGTCTGCACTGGTGCTTGGAGAACCGCATCGGCGTACATCTCTAAGATAAAACAACATATAAGCAGCACCACATCACCTACACTTTGGTGCCTCGAGGCGAAAAAGAATGTTTTCTATCATAATGAGAGACCGGGACATAGATGAAGTCTGACCGCCCGGGAGTGAATTTTTAGGAGACTACAGCTATTATATAGAGCGCAGGGATGAGCGGAAAAGCAAAATAAACTTGATGGTTTCGGGTTCCAGCGACATGGGGAATTAAAGCACATAAACGGTATTAAACTATTATATGTTTGTCTGTCATTCTGAACAAGCCCCCGAATGTATGTTAATTTCGTTCAGCCAAATGTATTCGATAGTTTTGTGGTTGTCTTGTGCGTATTTTACTTAGTCATCTTATGCGGCGTATTTTATGAAGTGTCCTTGTGGTATTGGTTGTGTTGTCCTAAGCCTGAATTTGGTTTCCCCATTTCTTCTTTTCTTGTGTGTGGATGATTTGAATGACAAAGCATGTTGATCCAGTAATCATCGAATCGAATAAATGGTTGTCAATATATTCTTATGACTAAGTGTATATTATAGTCATCATATAGGTATCAAATGTCTAGTCTTTAAGTCTATTAATTTGTCTTTATTAACTTTGGATGATGCATCATCGTAAGTTTTCTTGAATTGATTATGTGTTTTTATTAAATATATTGTTAGTTTTAATCAATAAAATTATAAAATAATAAACTAATCAATGCTAGAAAACAATTTGTTCATAATAACATTTTTGTAAGAATTATTATTTTTAAAATATTTTCACTTGGCAAATGAAATTGAAACTAAACGATAGGTTGGATTAATCAATTTAAATAAATATCCCATTATTATTATAATTATTATTATTATTATTTATTATTTATTATTTGATAGGGTTTGAAAAATGAACCGCGAGGCAGCTCAGCTCAGCTCCCAGAAGGAGAAGCGTGCCATTGGAAGCATTAAATGCTCTGCAAGCCCGGGATGAAGGCCCAATCAGCTAGGTATGCCGTTGACGTTGAGGCTTTTGGTGGGCCAGAATGAAGGCTGTGACAAGCCCAGTCGATTAACGGGAAGTCTCAGCCAGATCACGAAATAGAATAATCCCCGATAATATGTTATCATTATAAATCATTAAATCTACTTGATAAAGAAATAAGATAATTCACGATATAACGACTCATCTACGGATCAAGCGAGGATCCATCGCGGGGAAAAGAAGGATAATTCTAAATGGCTTTGCTCTTTGTCTCGGATGATATTCGATATGTAATATCGTCCCAATGAAAGAATCTAATCTCATCAGCCCAGGAAAGCGTCGCATAAATCACCGTCGCGCACCGATGAAGATGCGCCAAGCATCGCAGCATTACGCCTTAGCGATTTCTTTTTATACCGAGAGAAAGCGGCAGGCATGGGTGGCGCGGCGACGCCATGGCCATGCTTTATTGTTTTGCGATGTGCCACGCTCGGGCACGCAGGCGGCCTTTGTAGCGATCCTACTTCGGCCCAGGCGATCGGGGAGCTTGCGAGACCAGCCGCCCGGCGGTCAGTCGGCCCAACGACCTCGATAACTAACTCCGGCCCAGGTCAGATTGAAAAGCATCATCATTATTTTTATTTACTTTGTATTATATCATCGTAGTACTCTTATTATTGAATTCACACCTGGGATAAGTGATAGGCTTCAAGGGCAACATCCAATTAATATTAAAATTTTCAAAATTGGTTATAGAATGATTTTATTGTTCATCTTATATATAAAATCATTCTTTTCTATTTTTATTTTTATCAAGCATATTAAATCCAAATTAGCCCCAGACTAACTTGATTCATAACGATTATTATTTTTTTTTATAAATTTTGTCCTTTATCAGAAAAATAACTTCAAATTAGACAATGATTTGAATTGAATTCATCAATGAGTTTAACATTTCTTTAAAATTTTTTAATATATATATATATATATATATATATATGAGTCTTCGCTTTTCAATTGAATCAATAATAATTTCTCAACAAAGTTACCTCGAAAAAGAAAAGATTCACTTTCCTTCAACGGAAAGAAGTCAAATCCAATTTCAGACTTATATTCTTCTTCTACAAGCTACGTTATCTATTTCATATCCTTCACTTCGATATTGATCTTCCGTGTTTTTGCGGGGCAGTATATCTCGATTCATTTTCAAGCGATAAGATTTGGAACACCCTTTTCTAATTAGCTCATGGATCAGAACCAAGCGGCTGAGCCTTCTTTTCACTCCTCACTCAATTAAGAAACTACTGTTTCTCGAATACATAAAATTACATTTTTGAAATTGAATAAACAAATTATAAATCAAGTTTGACATGATTGAAAATTTAAATTATTCAATGAATATTTTAACTTCTCAGAGATGAAAATTTTATAACCATCAATTTCTCAATTATCTCTTTCAAGCCCCACTTCTTTAAACATGAGAGATGATTTTTTTTTTTTTTTTTAAATTCTTGGTATGAAATCACTAATTCCATCGTTTCGTCCTTAGATTTCGGGTTTTCTTTTTTAATAAAATGGTTTCTTCCACTCCGATATAGGTTTGTCTATATTTTTCCTTTATCTTTTCAGATTTTGTCGCCATGTGTAGTGGCAGGTGGTTGTGTCATCGACGATTAACTTTTTTTATATTGGTATTTCAAATGATAAAGTTCGATTTGACAGAGTAATTAAATTAAATCCCGTGTTACAGATCTGAAATCTTAGGTATTCTACACATTTTTTGTTTATTAGATATATAGGTCTTAAATCGATCATTTTTTGCTATTAATTTGAATGTTGCGCAATCTTTTAAAATTATTAGCATTTTTGATAATGTGTTTATATCTAAAACATTGTTAGCCTAAATCAATAAATTTATTTAAAAAAAAAAAAACTTATCATAGTAATTTTGAATTAAAATATTGATATAATTAATTGTATATTAAATCAAAACATTTTAAAACATAATGTATGTAATTTAATAGGGTTCAACAATAAAAAACTCATTCTTATCTCATATCAAAACGAGTTTTACATCATTAGATGATGATTTTATCTTTTGAGATCCGCGTTTTCTCAAACAAAATTTTAATCTACATATCTAAAGAGATAAAATTATCATTAAATTGTGTAAAAGCTCGTTCTCATATGAGAACAAGCTTTTTATAGCTAAACTCAATTTAATATTAGAGGTCCATATGAACCGAAAGAGTTGCTTCATTTACTTGATAAAAAAAGGTTGAACTCCATTTTATTATTCATTTAAATGAAACATTATAAAAAAAATATTAAAAATGAAATATTATTAAAAATTATTATCTATAATACTTCTTATAAAAAGATTTATGATAATAATATTAGTTGTGCTTTATTAAAAACTAAACATTTTTTAAATTTACTTTTAACTGAAAAACTATTTTATTTTTAATAACACATGAATTTAATTTAATTTATTTCAAAAAATTGAAGTTGCAACGTTTTTACTGAATCAAAACCATCAAATTAGTTTTTAAAAACAATTTATGTACAAAAATTTTCATTTTTATTTTTGGAAGCAACTCGTCCAAAATTTATTTTTACAAAAATATTAAAAAAAATTATTGTTTTTATTTTAAAATACTTTTGAGAAACAAGTTTAATAATACAAGAGAAAACAGGCCTTTAGAGGTTGTTTGGTTATAATTTTTTGAAAATTATTTTTTGTTTGACAAACAATAACACGTGGTTCTCAATTTTTTTTTTTTTTTTTTTCAGAAAACATGAAAAACATATTAAAAAAAACTAAATTAAAAGAAAAATGAGTAGTTTTAGAGAACATGTTTTTTGAAAACTGCTGTAAAAAATAATAATAAAAAAAAAAACAGAACGAAAGAAGCCCTCAATTAATGACAAGGGAGCAATTGCCAATTAGGCAGTAGTAACCTTCTAAGGTGGAAACTGGAAAGGGCCGACTTTCCTGTTAGAATATGTATGAGTGGGCCAATTTTGGAGTGCTCTCTATAATTTAAAATATTTTCAAACATTTTATAATTTTTGATAGTTTCCAAAAAGCCCTTTAATTCGCGCTCAAAACAAAATGATTATTGAAATATTTTACTTTCTCGACGTGAATGAAGGTAACCCAACAACAACTTGAAGTAGTCAGTCACATAACATAACAATCACGGGCCCCGATCTTCATTTTGGATAGAAATGTCAAATATACATATAAAGGGTGGGCAAAAAAACCCTAAAATATTAAATCAAAATTGAATTGAAAAATAAGTTAAATAAAAAAAATACAAATATTATACTAAAATTATAAAATATAATTGATATAATATATATTATGAAAATAAATTTATATTAGGTCAATATTGTCATATATTTAAATTATATATATATATATATATATATAGAAATAATCTTATAAATATGATATTGATGTTTTATCAATATAATTCTATTTTAATATTCATAGTTTCTTAAATTTTATGGATTAATTATTATAATAATTTTTTTGATTAATAGGTTATATTAATATTTTGATATAATGTTTGCTTTTGAAACTAAAAGAAGACATTATGCATAAGATTTCATGGTTATATACTTATGTAATTTCTTTTTTATTGAAGTTGTTAAAATATGTGATTGATTAAAAAAATCGCTGATTAAATTATCCCACGTCTAAATTGTATTTTTATATATTGTTATGTATTATAAATAAACCAAGAATCATGAGATTGTAAATAAATTGATAACAATTTATTTATTTAATTATATTTTTATTGTATTTATAAGTAGTATTAGAATTTGGCTGTCTCTGATTGTAAGTATTAATTTATATTTTAATTATGGTTAACAAAAAAGTCGATAAATGGTTAACCAAAAAAATGATTAACTGAAGATTCGATTAATCATATTTATATTTAAGATTAGGTTTTTTATTTATATAAATAACAAATTCATAAACCTAAGATAAACTTATTTTTAGTACGATTAGATTAATCACCATGCTTAGTAACTAGTAACTTGAAAATTGAAAATGAAAATAAGGCCTTGTCGTCGTGTACTGGACAGAATCTTGGCCGCGATTTCCTGAAGGTATATATATATTAGAAAGATTTGGATGTTTTCATGCTCCAGTCAAAGGGCGTTTAAGTCATTTCACAAAAGGGCGAATTTGTCACTGCACCTGAGTTTTTAATTGAAAATCAAAATCTTCGTTTAGCTCAACAGTAAAGAGAATCCTTACCGTCCGTCTACTACATCCGACGGCATCCAACGGTGTACAAAATAAAAGGAGGGAAACTACCCGAGCCGTCCGATCCCCCGCTCCCAACCTTCATTCGTATATATAAACTTTTCTAGCGAATAAGGGTTCATATCCAAGCAACCCATTCGCTCATTCACTCTCGCAGAGCGACTTTCAATTTTCTTTTGTTGTCTATCTCTAGGTGAGTGTATATTTCTCTGGTATTGTAGATCTGTTGAAGATTCTCAAATTCTTTGCGGCTTTGTGTGTGAACTTCTGTTGAAAAATGTTACTGTATATGTATTTTTGATTTCCAGTGAATTTCTTGTTTAATTGTTTGAATATTTTTAAATTTTGCTTCCTTTGCATATGGATTGCTTTTTTTTATTTATTCCAGGGCATAATGACAATATGCGTTCGCCCCACATTGGATAGATTTTCTGATTTAATTTTTGAGAATTTATTTTCAGTAATCGAAGTGGAAATGGAAATTTATTTTCTCGTTTGTTTGTGAAAAACTTCAAATCTTGTTTCTCAGTGGAAGTTTCCGTTATAACACGATGAAATATCAGGCAGTCAGATCTCATGAATATAATTTCGAGTTCTGGTAGGAATTGATTACCAAACAGCAAAAACAATAAAAAGTTGCTGTTCGGGTAATTTATGAATTCATTCGGTTCTATTTATTCTTTTTTTCAAAATCTTAGGAATTCTTATTCAATGTAATTTCTCCCTTGCATTTTAATTTTTCATTAGTTTTTCTATGATCGTATGTTGTTAAATTAACTGAAATATTCATTTCAGGGAAAATGAGAGAAATCCTTCACGTTCAGGGTGGACAATGTGGAAACCAGATCGGATCCAAGTTCTGGGAAGTTGTTTGTGATGAGCACGGCATTGATCCAACTGGAAGGTATGTTGGGAGCTCTGATGTGCAATTGGAGCGCGTAAATGTCTACTACAATGAGGCTTCTTGTGGGAGATTTGTTCCGCGTGCTGTTCTCATGGATCTGGAACCTGGCACTATGGACAGTGTTCGCACTGGTCCTTATGGCCAGATCTTCCGTCCTGACAACTTTGTCTTTGGGCAATCTGGTGCTGGAAATAATTGGGCAAAGGGTCATTACACTGAGGGAGCGGAACTCATTGATTCAGTTCTTGACGTTGTGAGGAAGGAAGCAGAGAACTGTGACTGTCTCCAAGGTACAACTCATATATTTTGATATAAATTACTGTTTATCTTTAATTTGAAGTCACTGTACTGGATTTTTGTTGATACTGTAGTAAAAGTGAGAACACAGGTATTATTGCTCCGGATTTTGGTTTTACCTTCTCTCACTCAAGAGAGAGATATTTCGAGCATAGAAGCTTTTAAAATTAGATATGTAATCTTGAAATATTTTTAGAAATTAGGTAATTCCTTTTAAATCCTAACCAGACAATGCTTGACAGTTACTAAGTTGTGATCCGTTCTGTTATTTATTTGACCCGTTACATATAAGCATCAGAAAGGTTGGCCTCTCAGTGATTTTAAGGACTTGAGCCACTAATATGAGGGGCTTCACACTGATAAATAGCTAGTTTTTCAAATTGATCTATTATAAATTGAGCATAATTTCCCTATTTTTTTTGTCATACATTTTGAATGTATTGGTCAATGGCTTTTAATGTGTAGGTTTCCAAGTTTGCCACTCTCTTGGTGGAGGTACCGGCTCTGGGATGGGCACCTTGTTAATCTCAAAAATCAGGGAGGAATACCCTGATAGAATGATGCTCACATTCTCTGTGTTCCCCTCACCGAAGGTCTCTGATACAGTGGTTGAGCCATACAATGCCACACTGTCTGTTCATCAGCTTGTTGAGAATGCAGATGAGTGCATGGTGCTTGATAATGAGGCTCTATATGATATATGTTTCAGGACTCTTAAACTGACTACTCCTAGCTGTAAGTAGTACAACAAGATATATTTTTTGATGTATTGCTTAAATCTATGTGTTGCAGTTGGTATGTGGATTATGTGATAGGAAACATGTATAATTTGCTTAGTTTTGTTGCAATGCTTTTCTTGCTTATTATATATGAGCAGTTATTTTATTTGGGCAGTAGATCCCTGAAAAATATTTTTCTGTAGTTACTCCAATCTGAATTATGCCTATGATTTGGAATTTGGATGTCACTTGGTTATTGATTGGCTAAGGATGCAATTTTCAGCATGAGCTAAAGAATAAATTTTTTTTGGGGAGCTGATTTATTTTGGATGGAAATCACCATTTAAAGTGGAACTCTTTCCAAGGAATCTCTTTCACAACTGGGTGTTTTCCTTGGATTGTGATTATTTTCTGGATGACCTATTGCTAGTTTGTTTATTTATTTATTGTTTAGATGTTAATATGCAGAAGCCTTTGTTTTGGAATTGGATTCATTACTGATATGATTAACTTTATTGTTGTTGATTATTGTTCTACTGGTAGACAGGTCCGATGTGAAATTCTATGGTCCAGTGACCCTTTGATACGGATGTTGCATGATTAGTTGTCCAATATTCTGTGTCCCCTAATGTATGTTGTTATGTGTGAGTGTGGTGGCCAGAAATATTTTAGTAACTGTTCTCTTCTGTGCCCTTCACGTTTATAGATTAGATCTTGTATAGCTCTGTGATGCATGTCTTAATTTGTGACTGAGCATTTGCGTTGTCACCCACATGGCACTGTTGGGTGTGGGAACCACATTGCCAGCAATCGTTAACCTTTTTACATTTCCTGTTTTGACAAGAAAATTGACATCCATTTACAACTTTCTTTGATATATGGTAGCTGCCTTTTCTCCTTTTATGCTAATACTAAAGGAACTAATAGTTTCTAACTGCCATGGTTTTGAATGTTGTCTGTTATGTTGGAACTAAGCTTATTGCTGCTGCTGCTGCTGCTGATGAACTTGGCCTTCTTGGTCATCCTGTTTTAATAGTGCTGAAAATTACTCCCTAGCATGTGGTATCAGTGATCATTAAAACTTTGTAACAGTGCACAGCTAATTTTGACTGAGAACTTTTTAGTTCCTACAGTCACTAAGGTTTATGAGATTAAAAGAAAAAAAGTTTTTCTTATTACTATTTATCATTTTAGTATTGCATATTACTGTTTATCATTTTAAATTATGTTTTTGAGTGTCAGTTATTTGTAAATCTTTGTTGCAGTTGGTGATCTGAACCATTTGATCTCTGCGACTATGAGTGGTGTCACTTGCTGCCTCCGGTTCCCTGGTCAACTGAACTCTGACCTTAGAAAACTTGCTGTGAACCTGATTCCCTTTCCTCGTCTCCATTTCTTCATGGTTGGGTTTGCTCCTCTGACTTCACGTGGATCCCAGCAGTACAGGGCATTGACAGTCCCAGAGCTGACCCAACAAATGTGGGATGCCAAGAACATGATGTGTGCTGCTGATCCTCGACATGGCCGGTACCTGACAGCCTCAGCAATGTTCCGTGGCAAGATGAGCACCAAGGAAGTGGATGAGCAAATTATTAATGTCCAAAACAAGAACTCTTCCTACTTCGTGGAATGGATTCCAAACAATGTGAAATCAAGTGTTTGTGACATTGCGCCCAGGGGCCTGGCAATGGCATCCACCTTCATTGGGAATTCAACCTCCATCCAGGAAATGTTCAGGAGAGTGAGTGAGCAGTTCACTGCCATGTTCAGGAGGAAGGCTTTCTTGCATTGGTACACTGGGGAAGGAATGGATGAGATGGAGTTCACTGAGGCCGAGAGCAATATGAATGATCTTGTGTCTGAGTACCAGCAGTATCAGGATGCTACTGCAGATGAGGAAGTTGATTATGAGGATGAAGAAGAGGAGGATGGAATGGACAACATGTAAAGGGGGATGAAAATACTTGATATATGTACTATCATGATGATGCGTTATTATATTACTACTATATATGAGATTGAAAATCTTACGTGTGTCTGATTGGAAGAGAAAAACGACCAGTTTTTTCTATTCTTCCAGTTGTAATAGTAGTGCCAGAAAAATGATGGGGGAGGTGGTAGTGACTAGTGAGGGTTTAGTAGTGTTATTGGGATCTATTCATGGGTCGCCTTATCTGTTTCAATTCCAAATTTGTTTCTCTTGTTCATTTTACTTGGTGACTAATCTCGTTGTTATTTTCCCACTAACTACTCTTCTATTGCGTATTAGTTAAGTTTGTCAAAAGTTGGCTAAATGCTTATGCAATCTATAGCTAATGAGAGGTGTTTAATGTCAAAATAATTCATATTTTAGAAAAAAATGCACAAGTATACTTCTCAAAATATTCACGTATCCTAATTCCCAAATTACAAAGCTATCCAGCAATTATTGGAAGAAAACGGATAGATAATGCGGCTGGCTGGGTAAGGAAGGCCATGTGTGGCCCATTGCCTGTCTTGTAGCTTGGACTTGGTTGGGACTCGGGAACATATAACAGCCATTTCATAAAACGAAGCACATGGCCCAGCGGGCTGACTGTTTTGCTTAAGCTTGAAGTCTTGACTCTTGAGCGCCAAGTTCCAGGTCGAGCTGTTGTTGGTTAAACTTAAACCTCGATCACATCCTTTTGAAGTTCGACCATTGAAGCTTTCAGAGTCCCATGATATTAGAGTTTGGTTTTACAAGAGGATCCTGGGTTCGAACCGCCTCACTCTAACTCTTCCGGTGTGCCGGCATGCAATCACATGTATGTGAAGGAGGGTTTGAACTTTGAAGCATGACATGTTAAACCCCTCCTTTTTTCTTGGATTTGAACTTCAAATTTCCCGTAAACACATATAACTCTTTTACCATTTGAGCCAAACCTAAAGGACTACCTTCACTTTTAAATCATCAAAATGTTGTGCCTAAGCAATCAAGCTTGATCGTAACTCTTGGTGAGGCCGCAAACAAATGGGCCGGCCCAGTCTTAGCTCTATACATTTATCTGGACGGCAGGCTGACGGCAAACCTGTTACCGCATACTCCAGGACCCAGGCCCAAATCCAACCAAATTTAAAAAAACAAAACAAGGGAAGGTGGGGTTCGGCCGAAAAAAACTGTAGCATGGGTTGACACATGAACTAACCCGACCGGCCTGGTGGGCTTGCCATCATCTCTACTTGGAAATAACGATAAAAAAAAGATATAAAAAATAAGTAATACATAGTTCAAACTTCAGAACATATAAAAAAAATAATAATTGGTTTTCGGATAAAGATGTTACCTTAATTAACAATAGATACTAGTGTAACCAATTATTTAAAATAGTACATATAATTAGTTAAGGTAATGTGTATTAAGATAATATCTTTATTTAAAAGCTAATTATTTTTATTAGACAAGATAATTATGTATTTTTCATTCTTTATATTTATTTATCTTTATTTTTAAATCGGTAATATGATGCATGCTTTTCACAAAAACTAAAACATTCAAATTTCAAACCAATACTATTTCAGAGTCTTTATTTACAAATTGGTAACCTGATACATGCTTTCCAAAAAAAAAAAAAAAAAAAAATTATTCCTAGTTCAACCGAATATTACTTCAGAACCATTATTACTTCTTTAATTATCAGAACCCTTATTACTTCTTTAATTAGAGTCGGCATATCATTTTCCTTCAGTTTGTCCAGTCAAATATTGGATAATGCAATTTCTGGTCCAATCATATTTCAGTAGAGCCAATGGTGACATGCAATCAAATATTAAATTAAAATTCCATATCAGTTGTGGTCCTTTGTCCATTAAGGGTTGGAGTGGATTATCTCCCTTATTGCCTTAACCTTTCATAAGTCTTTGAAACGTAAGTGTTAAATTACATTAATTAAGCTAAAAGTTCCAAAGGTCCCTCAAAAAATAAAAATTCTCCTATGGAGGGTCCCATTAATCAACTGTCAATTTGCGGAATTACTATCTTATGTAATCGTATACCTAAGCTTTGATACCAACTGGTATTAAATACTTGTGGATATCGAGTGACTCGGTACCACCCCGATACATCCTTTTTACTGAGATCAATTCATCTATATTTAAGTTACAAATACGCGAATATTACATTTAAAACAGTCCGTAAGAGTTCGATCACAACTCTCTTACCATTATTACATACCGAAACTGGATTGTTCAACAATTTTACAAAAAGATTTATCAAGGCCACACGTCGGCCTTCTTCACAATTATGGCGTCAAATGAGCGCTATTCAATCGACGTACACCAGACGCACCAAATGTTTTCCCATAAAGCGAGCCACGCCAAGAGATAATACTCCTAAGGCGCTACTCTACTCTTAAGCCAAGACATTTAACTAGCCATGCTCCACACATTCACATTCACATTCCAAGAAAACACGCACTTACTACAATCCTATACGCCACGCCATAAAACGCAGATGCAGACCAATCACGACCACGTCCCAGCCCCATCGACTTATCACATCCAGCCTCTATCGACGCATCACACAATGCCTAAGACCATGCATGATAAAAACTCCATCATTTATGGATTACATAAAATGATCATTTTACAAAACAATTTTATATGTTTTCAAACCAAAAGTTTTTTGGATGTAACGCCTCAATGTTCATTTCATACAAAGCCTCATGCTGCTTCAGGTAGCGAATTTTTGGTGTTACACCAGTTTCACACACCTGTATTAATTTTACGCCTTTCACCTCTGGAATTATGTCTAACTACAATTGATAGGTCTTTCACCTGAGGGGGTGTCTATCATTGCTTGCTAATAGACACAATCTTTTTACCACTTTATTCAACCGTGCGACTCTGTTGGACTTCGTCCCATTTAACCGAGTCTACCCAATCAAACACCAAACACAATGTCGATTCATCAACTATGCACTCACACCCATTCAATGCGATGTCCCCATGCACACAAGAATGCAATGCGCCATCAGATGTTATATCACGCACGTATAACGCACGCTACGACAACATAATCCACACCACTTACCAAAATACGGATAATCACATCAATTCCGCATATGACTTCCATACATCATTTCATTAATGTCAATATATCATACAAGCATATATCAACATTCACATAAAACACGCTTCTACGTCGCAACGACATTACTGTGCTAAGCCATGTAATGACCATTTGCACATATAAACTCATCACATGTCAAAACATTAGAACACACATATTGACATCCAAACATGTCACTCTTAGTCAAGCAATGATACTCTCAAACAAGTCATATAATGGCCTCGAAGTAAGCCACAAACAATCATAAACCGGGCCATGAGAATGACCCTAAACATGCCATAAACAATGCACTTCAAATGAAATATAGTTCGCTGAAGTAGAACCAGCTTCGCCTGGGGCGAACTAGAAGGTCCCATTTCTTGTCCTCAGGCTCGCCTAGGCATACATAACCACGCCTAGGCGGACCCCTTAGCCTAGGCGAAGAACCAATCTTCCATGAGAAGATTCAAGCCTCGCTCAAAGTGAACTTTCAACATCGAGCGGTAAACTAAAATCCGCTTTTTCTTCGGCCAGTCTCAATGAAAAACCCTATTTTCCAGGCCAAAGATGGAAAATAAACCAAGTAGGAAGAATTCCCTACCTTTTGGAGCGTAGAAGAATCTCTAGGAAGCCTCGAGGAAACTTCCTAAACCCGAAACCATTGATTTCCCGAACTCTTCGCTTGGATCCTAGACAAAATCCTATATTTTCAAAGACTCCATGTGTAGCCCCCTGCCGATGCATTTAACTTTGTCTACCACTTAATACGAATTTTCAACGGAACTTCGCAGACTTTGCTGAGTTCTACTTCCTCCTCTTTCTCTCTTCTCTCACGCGTACATAACAACAAAATGAGCCCTTTCCTTCCCTAAGTCCCTTTTGTCCTTACTTAAGTTTAGGTTAGATGTGTACCTCATGCTCAGGCCACGTGGACACCCCTCGTTTCGAGTCCGATTCTACCAAACTATATATTTCGCCTCGCTCATCAATCATATGTCATGAAATTAACTCAAGTCATTTCCTAACTTCCGAGATTTTCTTAAAAATCTCGTCCTTGGGAGTCACTGGACACCCGTCACCCCAAAAAACATGAAAAATTCGATTGTCTCGGAATTCAACAAAATTCGCTTGGGTAACTAGATTTCGCAAGACAAATCCAACGATGAAGTCTGTTTCGTCATCCGAAATCTAGAAAATTTTCAGGTTTTCAACCTATACCATGCCGATAATTTACTGTTTTGCCATTTTTAAAAAAAATTATATTTTTCTCGGGTTTTACATTCTCTCCCCTTTAAAAGAATTTCGTCCTGAAATTGTGACGCTCCGAAATCGGGGTGTCCGTTGACAACCCGTCAACCCGCAGAAAATCTACACGTCTCGTATCGCGAGACCCATATCTGAGTAAAAAAATGGCCTCTTGGGCCCATAAACCAATACTCATTAAAATACACTCAACTATATTCCAATAGTTCAAGAGTTATAACATTTCTCTTAATACCAACATATATTAAAATTACAATTCTAATACATGTTATACCAAAACATCAGTGCCTATTAACTCGCTTTCTTCAAAATCGGGCCTCTAAGATGAGTCAGCCTTCGAACCCGCTCCCGCACCGAAATAATATTCCCCGATTGTGGTGAGTTATCGCCTGCAGTGGAATTCCTAAATGGTTACTCCCACCTAAAGCTGCATAATGTGAATCCACAAACACACACTCAAGTAAATTCACATCCTATCAATGTCTAAATGCCCAAAACCCATGTCTTGAGTCCTCACCGACTCCTCACACTCTCGCTCTAAGCCATGTATGAGAAACACCGTTTTCAAACAAACCCGTTGTTTTCAAAACACACTATCGAATTTCAAGAAAATATAGGACTACCCTCCGAGGCGGTCGAAACCTTCCAAAACAATACATGGGCTCCTCCGACGTGTAATTGTAGGACCATCTCCCAACACCATTATCCGAAAAATCATCAATTGAAATTCCTTTCGCAACCATGTTCGTTTTTTCTACGTTATGCACACACACCTAATTTCTATATACTTCTACAGATATTAAATGACATGCCATTTAATACAATTTATACAACATATGCTAATACATCATCATGCATATATTGGATATAATTAAATCATTAAATAACATAGCATTTATTTGACCACATGATTACTTATGTAATATTTTTGATAAATCTGCACTCAAACCACACTGCTATTCAATGCTTATCAACCACCCAAATTAGCTCACTTTAAACTATACACTATTCTATTTCTAATGTGAATACACACACAATTATATTTTTATATAATCAGGGCTCATGTTAACACATTCATGCATTAACCTATTACTTTTTAATCAACCAACTCAAGCCATTCATTTCAAACTTTCATACACACCACATGGACATTTTCGTCCACTAGTTAACCTGGGATCGGTTTTTAACAAATTTTAAAACATAACAAGGTCATGTTCGTGGGCACCACTAGACACATCTGCCTTAATTTTGTGGAACCGACCTATGGCCATTCCCTGCCTCACGATACTAAAACACAATTTATCAGATAAATTATGCACCTGCGCCCAACAACCCATACATTGTCATGGACTCCGGTCTAAACTGCTTCAAAATTTCCACACTTCGGTTCCAAGTTTTGGGACCGATCAAATGGCCACTCACGACCTTAATCAACTCAAGCATTTACAAAACACTTAAACAAGGAGTAAAACAAGTAGGATAAAACCCCTACCTCACGGAGTTTGTCGAAACTCCCCAAAATCGGTACCCACGCGAAGCCCTCGCTGCGTAGAACCACTTTCCATCTTAGCCCGAAGAAATTCGACGGTCCGATCGACCGGGATCCTAGAGAGAAGCCACCCCCTCTCTCTCTAAAAAATCAAAGAAACCTAAATATCCAGCCTACTGCATCTCGTTTCCCTCCCTTCCTTGTTTTGGCCTTTTTCATTTGAGAATGTCACTATTCACGTTTTGTCTCATTCATTAACAATTTCCAAAATTCCACTTATGTTCCTTCTTTCAATTTTCGACTTTTCACCTAACGGTATGCCATGTGTCAACGTATCCCACCTCGAGCTCAAGTTGATCGACCGATGTTTGACATGTGGCACCCTGTGTGCCATTCTAAATGATGAACATGATGCAAAAATAAGGTGTATAAACGTATCTACATGTCCCACTGACTGGCATGCTCACCTCCGCACACGGCGCACACCCTGGTCCCGACATCCGGCCTCGCGGGCTCAGACCCGACCCGACCACACCTTTGGCCCCTCCGCCCATCCTCAGGTCACGAGGTGCTTGTATAGCATCCCCGCAATCGAAACGGGTTCCTCCGACCATATTAGCGTGGAATGAACTCGCGTACCCTCTTGTCCTACGGCTAACTAGGATCGCGGGCCGTCCCAAAACTCGACTTTGCTCGGGGCAATCCGCCTCATATGTCCGTGCCGGCCGCACGGTAGCACACCATCTACCTGTACTGACCGACAACTCGATCCGTCCCGACTGATGGTCGTGGCTCGAATCCTGGACCAGAAGCCCCGGGCTTCTTCCCCAACTAGAAGAAGACCGACTCTCCTCCTCTTGCTACTAACACTCAACCCGAAAGTGCTTCGAGCACTCTCGATCTCTCTCTATGGTCGTATCGCCCCAACCATGGAGTCCACGCCCCGCAGGCTTAAGTCCTACAATCCCGCCCGAATGGACAACTTCAAATTTCCATTCGACCTGACTTCGCCATGTCTACGGCCACACAATCATTAGCAAAGCTGGCTAGGCCCGTGAATCCAGCCACATAATCCATCACAACTGCCGCTCCTTGCTTCAAATTTTAGGAACTCTGAGTTTCGTGATGCCTCGCAAGATCCGGAAAATACTACCTGATGAAAAGATCATGGAACTCGCCTAAGTCATCGCTTCTAGATCTCTAGAGGTCTTCGCTCAGCTCCACCATACTGCCTCACCTTCTGTACCGGAACGCTAATAATTTAACTCTAGTCAGGTCAAAGGTGACCTATAGTTCTTAACACCTTCTCAACTGCATGAACCAATGTCCGCCACCACCTGGATCTCATCCCCCCGTGAATGCTCCGAGGATGATGCGCCTCCAAACCTCCGGAGGTTACTCTGACCTCCCGACCACCGTGACTAGCCTCAGGTAATGTTAAGAACCGCAATACCTACCACTCAAGAAAGCCTCACGGGTTCAACACCGTGGTGCCCGACTCAGCATCCCATGGACGCCCTTTACGCCCTTGCCCTTGACTAGTGATGAGCTTAAAAGTCATCTGCTTTAATCCATTTTCTCGCTTGATTTTCATCCAAAAGGAATAATTAATATGCGAAATATGAAGAAACCCACCAATTTGTTATTAGCGGAGTGTGAAAGAAAGAAGAAAAAGGAAGAGAAAAGAATTGGGAGTAAAAGTGTAAATGGCAGGCGTAAATGAAACAACCGGTTAACTAATGTTGTAGTTGTCAGACAGCCCAGTATGATGTCGCGATATCGTGCAAATTGAAGGAAATTTGATGCGTGTCGCGATGTGTGGATCATAAGTTAGGCGCTTGAGGATTAACCGTAGACTTAGTAGAATGATGTCGCGACAACATCGTGATGTCGCGACAGAGGCCGATGTCGCGACAAGGGATGGAGGTCGCGACAAGAGAAGTCACTGGGGCTAAGTGACAGTTTGAAAAGATGAAACTGCTAGACTTAGTCGTTGTCGCTGACAGAGGACTGATGTCACGACACCAAAAGCAACCGCCTGAAGCCTCCGCACATAAGTCGCATTTCGCCGCTGACAAGAGATTAATGTCGCTACATAAGACGTGCTCGGCCACAGGTCATAGCCTCTGTTGATGTCGCGACAAGAGATTGATGTCGCGACATCGTGAACCATCGCTTGAAAGTCAGAAAAGACATGAGCCGATGTCGCTGGCAAGGGATTGATGTTGCGAAGATCGAACGAATCAGCTGAAACTCCGGGCAGAGGCATAAAGTGATGTCGCTGGCAGCTGATCATGTATCGACATAAGAAGACATCGCCTGAAAGTCGCAAAGACACGAGCCGATGTCGCTGATAAGGGATTGATGTCGCGACATCGAACGGTCAGCTGAAACCTCGCAGAGAGTATAAAGTGATACCGCGACAGCGATTGATGTCGCTACAAGAAGACACCAGCTCAAAGTCAGCAGACGGTCGATGTCGCGACAAGAGATCGACGTCATGGTTATGGATGATGTCGCCACATTGACTCCTTGTCGCGACATAAGATGCCTTCAGAAAACAAAGGAATGTCATGACTTATTGATAAATGTCAGAACAGTATTAAACTAACTAATGTCGCGACAAGGATTTGAGGTTCGCAACCTCGAACAAAGAACATGGGCCAATCCACTGAAATCCACAAAGAATGCATCGAATTAGACCCAACGAGGTAAATCCCCATAAATAAGCAAATTCTACCCAGAGAAAAATGGAAAGAATGTACGGCGTGAACTAAGGATCCGTAGCCAAAGGCTTCATTTTTATTTTTCTTTTCTTTTCTTTTCTTTTTCTTTTTTCTCGTTTCGTCATATGTATTAGATTATTTCATCTTTCTTTTATTTTGTTTTATTTTCTCGATTCCGATGTTATTGTTTTCGTATGGCTGAATGCGTAATTCCATTTCTTTTCAAATTACTACTGAATGTTTGAAGTTCGTATAAATTTCTCTCGAATTCGACTTTCCGCCTAAATTGCGCTTGTTCTTATGGATCGAATGTCAGAGTGTGTAATTCAAGAATCGAGAAACCCAAATTTTCCATTAAGTGAATGCTATAGCCGACCTATCTTCCCCGTAGTTGCTTCTAGCAAATTAGAATTTCGCTTATGAATTTACTTCGGGTTATGGGTTTAATGTTTTTGATCCTACCATCGCTCTTATACCCTGCTTAAGATTTGTTTGATTGCTCGCCCAAGGAGGTCCCTTCCGAGGACACAGAAGACATCTCGAGAGTTATGAACATTTCCTGAAGGTATATTAACCTCGCTATTAGAGATCTAATGAGCTTGTAAGTTTACTTAGATA
The DNA here is from genome assembly GCA_016808115.1 of Tetrastigma voinierianum. Taxonomy (NCBI): domain Eukaryota; kingdom Viridiplantae; phylum Streptophyta; class Magnoliopsida; order Vitales; family Vitaceae; genus Tetrastigma; species Tetrastigma voinierianum. The sequence continues at coordinate 1,447,508 of JAEQBH010003196.1, forward strand.
AATCCTCTTCACTTGAAATCAAGAAAGAGTTGAATGAGTTATCAATTTAAAACAAGGCAGAGTTCACTCGACTAATAGTGAAGCCAATCCCAAGTATTATCGAGATCTAATCAAGGAGAGGGTGATCTATTCTAATTTAGAGGAAGAGTAACCAGAAGTCAGAGATCCTCGTCAATCGATAACTCGGGAGCTAAGGTTTCATACCCATAAAACGGGTATGGCGTATTGCAAAAGAAAAATACCCAGATTGCTGAAATCCCTATTAAAGTAGTCATCTAATTCTGTCTTCGAAAGAATCAGAAAATTAGATAATGAACGAGCTGGTATCCAAATTGCATCGCTAAACGCCTTCTGGACAGATTTAAGACCTCGAAATACACAAGCAATTTTATCAAGCAACTACGAATTGATATCACAATAGCAATTTGTTCTTTGATGTGTCCTTAAAAGATAACTATTCAATATTTTCTTAACTATTCATTATTCTTTATTCTTTAGATTCCAGCTATTTGATCACTATTCTTTTTCCTTATACTTGTATATTTTATACCTTCTAAATTCTGACCACAATGTCATGTTATACCAAATAGTACTGAGTTTGGAGTAGTCGATAGTTGATCTAGAATTCTTGAGATCTCTAAGGATCGAGACTGACTTATATCCATTTTATTACTACGCACTGCGGCACTTCAGGATATTAGGCCAAAACCAAAATCAAAATGATTTACTTAGAGATTTTGGTCTATATAGTAGAAAGTCAACAAGTTTTATAGCGCCGTTGCCGGGGATTATTAATAGTCCTTTGGTAATAACGTCATAAATTTGTATATATCTTTTGGTCTTAACAAGTTTTATGGCGCCGCTGCCGGGGATTAGTTAATAGTCCTTTGGTAATAGTGTCATAACCTTGCATGCATGACTGAAGGCTAACAAGTTTTATGGCGCCGTTGCCGGGGATTAGACAATAGTCCTGTGGTAATGATGTCATAAATGGTGTACAATCATTTGGTCGTATTAACAAGTTTTATGGCGCCGTTGCCGGGGATTAGTTAATAGTCCTTTGTAATAACGTCATAAATTTGTATATATCTTTTGGTCTTAACAACTAGCCATCTACACAAGTCAAATGCCAGATAAATTCAATGCAGCATCTCTAAGGCATAAACACAGCCCCGAGACATTATTCATACACAGAAAAAATTTCATACACAATATCCATGCATTTACGGTAATGCAAGACAATCATTCCACATTCAATCATTTTTAACAACAAAAATTTCATTTTTGAAAATTTCATTTTTACAAAATTTTATTTCATTTTATTTTATTTTATTTTATTTATTTATTTTTTCGAAAAAATTATGTGAATAGTGTTCATGAACAAAGGGTCCAAACAGCGTAGAGTCCAAAACTCGGGCTTGCATAGTGCACACCCAACTGACCAAGCCGCACGCCATCGGCAGATCGCGCTCGTGCCGCTACAAGACAATACAAGGCCGTCGGTGCCATGTCGGGTTCTACAACGCCGTATCGCAGCCCAGTTGCCGATCGTGTCGCGCCTAGGCTACCGTGATCACATACCCGGGCACGGCGCCGGTATCGCCTTGTCAGGGCCTCCGTGTCGCGACACAACGCCGTTTACGCCCCTTCACGATACGCATTTTGTATCGCGACCTAGCCCAGTGGCCTAGCCTCAGCTCCCCTGTCACGATACAATCAATTGTATCGTGACACGCCCAGCCAAAGTTCGCTTGTCACTATATAGAGACTGTATCGTGACACGCTTTCCCCCAGCCTGCCAAACCTCAACCTGTCACGATATTAAAACTGCACGCGGGACACACTCCCCGAAGAGCCGCTCTTGTCACGATACACCTGCGTATTAGACACAATTTCCCGCCATTTAAGCCGTCAGCCCACGATACAAAAATTCAGATCGGACACAGCCTTCCGTAACTGCTCGCCTTCCACCTGCGGTCACGATACAAATGGTCGACGCGAGGCAATGCTAAGCTAAAATGAGCAAAGAGTCTGTACCAAATTTATGTCGCACTTTTCCCTTTTTTTTTCACACATTTTTTTTCATTTCGCTTATCAAAAAAAAGACGACTCAAAAACATATACATACTTTTTTTTTTTTCATTTCCCAATACACCCAAATAAATTTATAAAAATATATTTTATTTAATTTTCTTTAGTTTTACACACTCGTAAAACCTTAGAGGTAAATTTCTTTCTTCATCATATATATATATATATATATATATATATATATATATATATATATATATATATATATATATATATATATATATATATATATATATATATATATATATATATATATATATATATATATATATATTTTTTTTTTTTTTTCGTTTATTTCCTGGACTAGCTTTGTCCAAAATTTCTCAACACCCAAGGTTATATTTTCTCCTATGCTACTCACCAAGCATACAAGCACACATAATTCAATCAACACATGATCACTTCACACAACAATCATCACACATTAATCATCAAATGCACAAGGAATGTGTCATCTAACCAGTGCCCATCAAGTCCTAGGTAATCGTATACCTAACTTATTGATACTAAGCTCTAGGTATTTATAAACCTAAGCTCTGATACCATGCTGTGAAGCTGGTATCAGGACTAAACTTATGGATACCCAAACCCGAGGTCCTTAGGTAATTGTTTACCTAAGCTCCGATACCAAGCTGTGACGCCCCGAAACCGGGTGTCCGTTGACAACCCGTCAACCCGCGGAAAATCTACACGTCTCGTATCGGGAGACCCATATCTGAGTAAAAAAATGGCCTCTTAAATTCAAGCAAACCAATACTCATCAAACACCCAACTATATTCCAATAGTTCAAGAGTTATAACATTTCTTCTAATACCAACACATATTAAAATTACAATTTAATACATGTTATACTAAAAACATCAAAGTTAATAACCCAGCCTTTCTTCAAAACGCCTCTGGGCTGAGCCGGCCTTCGAACGCTCCTCGCACCGAATAATATTCCTCGACTGGGCGAAGCACGCCTCTCAAAGAGTGGAATTTACCCTAAATCAAGCATTCCCACCTAAGTCAAGATACGCACGATCCAATGTAAACACACACTCAAGTAAATTGGGTGATCCTACTTGAATGTCTAAATGCCCAAAAACCCATGTCTCGAGTCCTCACCGACTCCCCACACTCATTTGCCATGTATGAGAAAACACCGCTTTTAAACAAAAAAACTCTGTTCTCGAAAAACACACTACCGAATTTCGTAAAATATAGGACTACCCTCCGAGGCCACGTTGAAAACCTTCCAAAACAATACATTGGCTCCTCCAACGTGTAATTGTAGGACCATCTCCCAACACCATTCTCCGAAAAATCATCCATTGAAATTCCTTTCGCAACCATGTTCATATTTTTTTTTTCTTTCATGTCATGCACACACACCTAATTTCTAGGTTACCCCTGTGCATATGAAATGCATTATGCCATTTCAACACAATTTATACAACACATGCTAATACATCATCATGCATATATTGACATAAATTAAATCACAACAACATGTTACTCTATTTTAATCAATAACATCAATTATGCAATATTTTCAAATTTGCACTCAAACCACATGTTTATCAACCAACACCCAAATAAATTTCACTTTCAACTATACACTATTCCATTTCCACGGTTCACACACACAATTATATTTTTATATAATTGTGGCTCATGTTAACACATTCATGCATTAACCTATTAATTTCTTTAATCAACCAACGGCCATTCATTTCAACCAGCCATACACACCATACAGACGTTGTCTAATTGCTAACCGAGACTGTTTTTAACAAAATTCCAAAAACATAATGCTGGGGCCGGTCCGTGGCAATTTATCAACACATCTGCTCCACTTTGTGGAACCGACTCCATGGCCATTCCTACTTCATGCACACCAAAACACAATTTATTGTATAAATTATGACCTAAGCATGCCAAACAAATTCCATACACCAATACTGACTATCCAAACGAGTTCCCAAAAATTTTCACACTTCGGTTCCAAGTTTCAATGGGCCACCACGCTCAATCAATCCAAGCATTTAGCAAAACACTTAAACAAGCGAGAAACAAGGGAGATAAAATCCTCACCACTGGAGCTTTGTCTAAACTCCCCAAAATCTGATTCACGCGGTTCCTCACGCTGGGTGAGAACCACTTTCCATCTTAACCCGAAGAAATTCGACGGTCCGATTGACCGAGATCCTAAAGAGAAGCCACCCCCTCTCTCTATAAAAAATCAAAGAAACCTAAATATCCAACCTATCAGATCTCAAGTTTCCTCCTTCCATCGTTAATTTTTCATTTGAGAATGTCACTATTCATGTTTTGTCTCATTCATTAACAATTTCCAAAATTCCACTTATATCCCTTCTTTCCACTCTTTTGACTTTTCTACCCAATGGCATCATGCCCTGTGTCAACGTGGGCCCCACCTTGAGCTCAAGTTGACTGAATCTGATGCTTGACACATGGCATCCCGTGTGCCACTCTAAATGCGTCAAGTGTCCCACGACGCTGCCTTCAAAAGGGCACCACCTGCTCCTAATTCCGACGAAAATCGACGCGCAGAGCTGGTTTCAAGAGATTCCAACGGCAGTCCGCGCCACATCCCGAGACTAGAAAATTTCGACTTTTACAGAATTACATTTTGCCATTTTTCAGAATTGGAATTTTTCTCTATTCCAATGTAAAATTCCCACACACAGCACATACAATCACATGCATATGCAACAGTCATTTAATATCAATGACTAAAACATACCTTCTTCCTTGAACAAGAAGGGATAGTTGGCACGCATAGTGTTTTCACTTTCCAATGTTGCCTCCTCGACTCCGATGCTACCACAACACTTTAAGTAGCATCACGGTCTTGCTTCGCAAAACCTGACCCTAGTTATCCATGATATCAGGGTTTAAAAAATCGGGAAATATCAATGATATATCGTCGATATTTCGTGTGTCAGGCTATCCCGACACGATATTTACAAATTAAAATCGTTTATTCGAAAAATTGGGAAAAAATCGGTCAATATCGGCGTTATATCGGTTTTTTCCAATATATCCGACACAAAAATGTAAATGTGAAAAAATCTAAAAAAACAAAAATTAAAATAGATATCAAAATATTATATCTATTATATATCACTCGACATCTAGCCACTGTATTTTTCGGTTTTTTTAAATTTTCGAATTCAATGCCCGTGGCATATGACACGTGGAAGGTCGATTTTGTCTCGTAAATTTTTTCAACTAGTAGTCGATCCGACCTGTAATCTCGATCCGTGTTGATCCAACGCCACATATTTCAACCCTTTGATTCCAACGGCTATATTTTATCTAACGGTACTTGGAATCTTGACTTGACCTTATCGGCCAGAATTGATTTATAACGGCTAGATCAAGATCTAACGGTCAGATTTGATCCAAAATCAAATCCAACGGTCATAATTGCTTAGCGGTTTTTGACCAAAAACAAATTTAGTTTGACTCCGAAAATCTATAACAGCCATAAAAATTACTTGCTTTCATATCAAACCTTATTCATTCTCTCTCAAACTCTCTCTCAAACAATTCTTCATTTTTGCAAAGTATTGAGAATAATATTTTGTCAATTTCTTGTGGCTCCAAGTCTTCCATTCAATACATAATTTCTACTCAGAACTTAAGGTATGTTTCATGTTAATTAATTTTTTTTTTACATTTATGCAATTTAGTAATTAAATCTATTTTTATATTTAGATTAAGATTAAGCTTATATTTAGATTACGATTTAATTTTAATTTATATTTAGATTAAGATTTTTTTATATTTATATTAAGATTTTATTTTAGTTTATATTTAGATTAAGGTTTAATTTTAGTCTATATTTAGATAAGATTATGGATATAAAATATAAATATTTCTTAATTATTAATTAAAAAATTCTTGTGAATAAAATTTGTGAAATATACATTTTCTTAAATTTTTTTTATGATAATTAATGCAACTTATATTTAGATTAAGATTATGGATATAAAATATTAATATTTGTTAATTATTAATTAAAAAATTTGTGAAATGACAAATTTAGAAATCTACATTTTCATTAAATTATGATAATTAATCAACTTTATATTTAGATTAAGATTATGGATATAAAATATAAATATTTCTTAATTATTAATTAAAAATTTTGTGAAATGTCAAAATTTGTGAAATATACATTTTTTTTTAAATTATGATAATTAATGCAATATTATATTTAGATTAAGATTATGGATATAAAATATAAATATTTCTTAATTATTAATTAAAAATTTTGTGAAATGTCAAAATTTGTGAAATATACATTTTCTTTAAATTAAGTGATAATTAATGCAACTTTTATATTTAGATTTAAGATTTATGGATATAAAATATTAATATTTGTTAATTTTAATTAAAAATTTGTGAAATGACAAAATTTGTGAAATATACATTTTCTTTTAAACTATGATAATTAATGCAACTTTATATTTAGATTAAAAATTATGGATATAAAATATAAATATTTGTTAATTATTAATTAAAAATTTTTGTGAAATGACAAATTTGTGAAATATACATTTTCTTTAAATTATGATAATTAATTCAACCTTATATTTAGGATTAAGATTATGGATATAAATATAAATATTTGTTAATTATTAATTAAAAATTTTGTGAAATGACAAATTTTGTGAAATATACATTTTCTTTAAATTATGATAATTAATGCAACTTTATATTTAGATTAAGATTATGAACATGAGTTTTATTACAATTATTGAAATTTATAGATGAGGAGTGGAAGTAAGCACACTGAGGTCGTGATCCCGCTTGGAAATACAGCACCTATCGTGTTTTTTGGAATTTAAACATACCATATGCAATTTTTGTGCAGATATCATTAAAAGTGGCATAACAACTCTGTTCAAATTTCACTTATCACACAAGCATCCCCACTCAATATAAAAAGTTGTCCAACGCCCTGCTGTTGGAAATGAGATCACTTTCAAGCCTTGTCAACAGTGTCTAAACAAAGAAATGTGAATATCAAGAAATTCAATACGAAATTACGAGGCACAACGGGTGGTAGTCATAGACATCTGGCTTGATGACTGGGATGATGATGAGGAAATGAGGAGGAAGATGATGATGTTCATATGGGGATCCGCCCCGACATGAACCCCTGATGAAATAGTCAATTATCTGGCAACATGTCATCTGTGTTAGTAGATGGAATCGCCAACAAGAAGAAGGGTTTATAGAGGCAAAAGAAAAATTGGTAAATTTTTTAACTTAAATTCATTATTATAACATAAACTGATTTACAAACATTTCTAATATATATAATTGCAATAGGTGAGCCTTCACAATTACATCCAACCGATCCAATAAGGCGCGTGCAAAGATCTGAAAGTGTGAGACAATCGGATCCATCACCACCTTCTTTGCTCCATCATTATACAAATCTTCGCTGCCAGCATAAAGAGTGTTAAAAATCTCTTTAAAGGAGGTGCAATCAAAGAAACGATAGCCGATTAATCAAGAACTTCATATATGAGAGCTGCTTGCGCCTCACAAAGGCACTCTCACCACTTAAAAACATGATTTTATACAACAGTTCGGGTATGTGGAAAACTGTTTTCAATTTCAAATAGATTATTATCTACATTATAGTTGCAAACCATATAATTATTTACTTTAACTTGTAGGCATGGAAATATAACCACCATCTCCATATAAAATCAAAAACAAATATTTACAGTGATACAAAGACATGGATTTATTGCGTGGGAATCTCCAAAGGAGAAATGAAGACCTATGGGTGCACAATTACATGTGTGATGGATGGATGGTCCCATGAAACAACATAATTAATTTCATGGTATATTGTAAAGGAGCACAATTTTTCTAAGTCCGTTGATGCATCGGATAATATGAAAGACAACAAATGACATTTATGGTTTGTTGAAAGACGGATAAAGATGTTGGCGAAGCAAATACAGTAAATTACAGATAATGGATTTCAAGATTTGTGAAGGTCGGGGAAATTGTTAATGTGAAGAAGTATTAATTATATTGACTCCATAAAGACATTGCACGACCTTATGTTTGAAGATATTGTAAACGAAAGTGTTTCCGACTTGATTAATGCACAAAAGATCACCAACTTCATCTACAATCATGGTTGGCTGCTTGCAACAATGAGAAAAGGTTTGGTCGTGGAGATATTAAAGGCCTGTGGGGTAAATAAGATTTGCGACAAATTACATCGCCTAGCAAGTCTTCTAAAAAGAGAGACATTTGAAGAAGATCTTTATTAGCGGGCTTTAAATTCGGCTTCTCATAAGCTTTAGTCGGACGACCGTTGGACGTAGTCAAGAACCTGGTGTTTAATCATCCATATTGGGAGAAAGTCTCTAACCTAGTGTCAATCTATGAGGCACTATATACAGTTCTTCGCATTGTTGATTCCGAAATCGTCCCAACAATGCCATTTGTGTATGAGTTGATTCGAGTGATGAAACAAAAGTTACATGTACTCAAAGCCAAAGAATGGGTCAAAATATCATCGTGTGTCGCTGGGATAAAACCTCAAAACATCCTCTCTTTCACGCAAGTAACTATTCCATATCACAATCACTTAAAGCATATATTTTCCTTTTATCACATACTAATTCTAAATCACTTTTGTAGCATATTATCTTAATCTAAGATTTGACATAGACTTGAGTTAAGAGGACTCGAGCTACTCCAAGCCGCCTATGAAGTATTGAAAATTATCCGCTACTATCAGAGGTCTTTGGTAATATTGGAAATGAGGTATATCAATAGACTATACTTCTAATTAAGTGATTCAATTTATTTGGTTACACCTACACATATATTGATTTTTCAAGTTCAATTTGAATTCACAAATATATGTTTCAGATATAAAATAGGGATTTTGCATCAGCAAAGAATAGCATTTCAAGAGATTTAATGGTCCCCGTGAGTGTTGTTCTCATTAAGTTTAAAAGTAAAGTCCATTACCATGTTATTATTAGATTTTGAATGTTAGTAATTTTTATCGCAAATGGAATGGTGGTTCATGTATGTGGAAACCACACTTCACATCGAGGAATTCGCCCTTAAGTGTTCTTTTTCCCAAACAGATCATCTTTCATGATGAGAGAAATTGAGTACATTTGCTTTGATCCATACAAAGCTAAAGAAATCGGCTAGCTTACTCCCTAGGGCTCCAACAATTAGTTTTTTGTTACTACAACATGAAACTAAAGATACGATATGCAAGCGTAGACTGATGAAGCCGCGAAAAGATTATTTTGATTTACTCGACATTTCACCGAAGCTTGGTGAAGAAGAGGATAATCAATTATTCCAATTAAGTTGACCTCTCCATTTAGATGATGAAATGGAAACTGGATCCACGGTAATCTGTCGCGCATGTTCGAGAAGCAGGTGTAGATGTTGACCGGGTTTTATCTGAAGAAGTTCATAGTGAAAGTTTCAGTCAAGAGACTAGAGACTCATTTCAGCATGTTGTCACTTCTCAATTTTTGATTCATAATGAACATATGTAGACCTAGTTTTCGCCGGGTACTTCTACTCCGTGCTATGATGACTCAAGCAGGAGAGGGACCAATGATGGTAGTGATACCGGAAATGTACTGTGATACGCACGACAACAAAGTGAATATCCATCAGTCCATTCACCTACAAGATGGATTTGCACATGCCGCGACAAGACGAAGACCACGGGTCTGGGGAGAGTCGTCCGTATTGAGCCGTTGAGTTTTCATAGAGGTCGACTTAAGAAGGATGACACAACACAATGAAGATTCGCCGCTAGTTTTGAGTCAATGAGCACGGCATCGCCCAATACATCAATTCATCCAATGATGCCAACGTTTTCCTCCTTACACAATGAGCATGGTCAATCTTTCTTCACATCCTTCCGTATTCTATCAGAATATGGAATGATTAATCCATCCTCATAGATGCACAAATCCCATTCCTTAAACCCATATCAAATGCACAAGGATTTCAAACAAGCCCAGAACCCGAATTTCCTATCCATGGAGAGGTCAGGGTACAAGTCACATTTTGGCATGGTATGTCTGATCTGAGTAATCAATATTATCAAACACTATGTCTTGGAGCTTGGAGATTGTCTTCACCAAGACGATCCCTTTCTTCAAATGTTGCAATGGAGCCACATCGATCTTCATTTTGTTGGTGAAAGACAATAGCAATGTAATATTAATGACTATATTTCATTATTAATGTCATTCTTACACTTTTACAAAGTATTTCCATGAATTTCAAAGCATTTTTGTTAATTTCTAATATATCGATATTCATGTAAAAATATCCATCGATATATCTCCGATATATTTGATATATAAGTAAAATCCAAGTACCGATATATCCGTCGAAACTGATATTTTTAACACTGCATGATATGCAACGGTCCCTCCTTGAAGGTCCCATCTACATCAACAAATGTGTTCTCTCCCCAATCCAACACTTGGAGGCGACCGAGGTATACTTTCTGTTACTGGCATACTGAATACCGTATTTAACACTTGATAAACTTGGTGGTAAAGCCAACCGATATGCAATTGTACCTACCCTCTCGAGTATCTCGAAGGGCCCAATATACCTCAGCAATAGTCTTCCCCCAAATGCAACCTGACCACTTATCTCTTAAGCATCACCTCCAAGAAGACATTATCACCCACCTCAAACTCCAGAGGTCGCCAGAATCGCCGGGCAGTTTTTCACAAAATTCTAAGCCGAGAAGACGCTTCGCATCAAATCCATCTTCTCAGGTCTCTAACCAACTCCTGATATCGACATGGCCTCCATATAATGCCTCAGGTGCCATACGTATGCCGCTTGATAACTATCATGTAAAGTAATTCACCTAGCAGAATGCTCTTCCCACTACCCTCGAGATCCGTGCAAGGATCAAAATATCTGGTGAAACACGGATATATCGGTAATTGATTTTACGGAAATATCTGAAATACTTCCAGAAAAATATCTGTGGATAGTTTTACAAAAATACGCTTTATTAAAATTTTTCATATTTTAATTATATGTATTATGAGAAATGACTTATCTCGACTAAGGTAGATTAAAATCAAATGGATTAGTAATTATTAAATTAAATATGTTATATTTATTATGATATCTATATATTATTATGTTAAAGAGATATTATTTATTTGTTTTTGTTATTATTATAAATATTATGTAGATAATGAGTGAGATTCAAAATATTATATATTATAATTTTGAATTTTTAAATGGATATTATTTTTTATTTCTTTTCTTTTCAAATTAATATTTGATTTAAAAATATTATAAGTTATAATGTAAAATAAAATAAAATAAAATATTATAAAGGAATTATGAACAAATAAATAATAAGAGAATATAAAAAGTTTGCATTATATATAATAAGTGCAACTCACGGCTTGCGGTTGATGTGTTACTTCCAGCATTTTAAAGTATTCAAACCCGCGTAAGCAATTTTTTCATATTTTTGGAGCCAAGAGAAAAAATCAGGAATTTTTTTTTCCAGGAAAAATCGGGTTTTTTCTGAAAATATCGGTATTTTATTGGAAAATATCGGAAAATATCGGAAAAAATCGGTATTTATCGGAAAAATCGACGATTTTTCTCCGATTTTTTTACTTCCGATTTTTCCACCCGAAAATCTTTTTCCAAAGATTCACCAAACTCATTTTTCACCACCTAAAAATCTAAAAACGATTTTTGTCCATGGATCCAGGACGCATGCCTGTAGCATGTCCTCTAACATCTGGATAGTCCTCTTTGATTGATCGTCCATTTGGGGATGAAAAGTTGTGCTCATCATCAACCGTGTCCCCATGAAACTCTCCCAAAAATGAGCTGTAAACTTGGGATCCCAATCTGATACTATTGACACCGACACTCCATGTAACAAGACAATCTTCTGTACATACAACTTGAAGAATTCCTCCAGAGTGAAGGTCATCCGCACAACCAAAGAGCGTGCCGACTTAGTGAGTCGGTCCACTATCACCCACACCGTGTCATGCCCTCACGATGTCGTGGCAAGTGAGTCACAAAGTCCACCGTGATGTGCTCCCACTTCCACTCGGCCACCTCAAATGGCTAGAGTAATCCTGTTGGCCTCTGGTGCTCAGCCTTTACCTGCTAACACGTGAGACATCGTCGAACGAAATCTCCAACGTGTTTCTTCATCCCACTCTAGTAATATTGGCGATGTAGATCATGATACATCTTCGTGCCACCTAGATGCACAGTAAAACGAGAGCAATGGAATGCCTTGAGGATCTCCTCTCTCAGATCTTTTGACTGAAGAACCACAACTCGTCCCCTATATCGAAGACTACCATCTTTATGCATGACCCAAATTCCTTCGTCACTCCGTAGACTCTAATCAGACTCCGATCCCTAATGGATAGTATCTCCGTGTCCCCGTCCTCGAGACTCATCGCTCGCAGGAAGACGTAGTCACTAAACTCCCGAAGGTACTCCCGAGCCTCGATCACGCATCAAATTCGAACTATCCCATACCGAGCACCGCCACTCCCCGGAAGCTATAAGGCCAACACTTGCTGAGTGCCTTTAGCCACTACATTTGCTCTACGGATGGTAATGCAAAGTGAAATCATAATCTCTAGATACTTCCATCCAATACTTCATGCCGAGGTTCCGCTGCGGTAAAATGTACTTTAACTCTGTGGTCTGAAAACACCTCGAATCAAGCCTCAGATAAATAGTGGGCACCCCGTGCCTTTTAAGGCAAAGACAATGACCGCCAACTCCATGTCATGTGTAGGGTAACTTTGCTCGTGGTTCTTTAACTGCCAAGAACCATGAGCCACCACCCTCCTGGATTGCATCAAAACACATCCTAATCCATCCTTGGAGGCATCACAATACATTGTGTACCTCTGTCCCCTCTCTGGGATTATCATAATAGAAGCTGAAGTAAGCCTCCTCTTTAATTCTTGGAATCCCCTCTCACATAAGTCATTCCACTCAAACTTGACCTTCTTCCGGGTCAACCTCGTCATAGGCGTAGATAATCGGGAGAAGTCCTCAATGAACCTCCTGTAATACCCTGCCAATCCCAAGAAACTACGTATCTCAAAGATTGACTTCGGTCTCTCCCAACTCATAACTGCCTCAACCTTCTCCGTGTCCACGGATACCCTTGAAGCAGATACCACGTGCCCCCAAGAATGTCACCTCAATAAGCCAAAATTCACACTTGCTGAATATGGCATACAACTGATGTTCTCTCAAGGTCTAGAGAATGATCCTCAAGTGACCCTCATGATCCTCCTCATACTTGGAGTAGATCAAGATGTATTCCACGAAAACCACAATGAACCGATCTAGGTAGGGCTAGAATACCCTATGCATAAGATCCATGAATGTCGCTAGGGGTATTCATCAATCAGAACAACATCACTGTGAACTCGAAATGCCCATATCATGTTCTAAACGCCGTCTTAGGGATATCTTCCTCCCTAACTCTCAAGTGATGGTAACCAGTGCGGAGATCTATCTTGAAGTAGACCCGCACCCCTCTCAGTTGATCAAACAAATCATCGATCCTCGACAAAGGGTACCTGTTCTTGATAGAAGCTTTATTCAACTGCCGATGATCTATACACAACCAAAGAGTCTTGTCCCTCTTCTTAGCAAACAGTACCGGAGCGCCCCATGGTGAAGTGCTCGGTCTAATAAAACCCTTGTCCAACAATTCTTGCAATTGGACCTTGAGCTCCCCGCAATCCTAGTACGCCTGCCTATGCGTAGTCATATAAATGGGCTATACCAGGTAACTCAATAATGAAGTCCATTCCTATGGCAGAATCCCTATAGTTCATCCTAAAAACGCCCTCAGACAAGTAAAACCATCCGAGGTAGACTTAACTCCTGTCTCACCTCGTCTTCCAGGGTAAGGCTTGCTAGCCAACCCATCAAATGGTCGTGCCACCTAGAGTCGTACACTGCTTGGGGCAAAGCGTCGCGCTTATCCCCTTGAAACATAACACAAATATTATCGCGTGTGTAGGCAGTAACTCTCCTATGATCACAATAAGTGAAGACTCGGTGTGCAGTCAACCAGCCCATCCCAAGGATGACATCAAGCTCCAATATGTCCATGACCCTAAGGTCCACAGTGAGCAGAATCCTGAGATCTCTAACTCACACTCACGACATATCTTATCAACCCTCACCCTAGTTCCTAGGGGAGAACTCACAAGCCAACCTCTAAGCCCAAATCTTTCACACATGATGCAGCAATGTATGAATGAGATGCATCAGAATCAAACAATACTCTTACCCATAAGCGAAAGAACAGAAAAGTACCCTAAATAATTTACTGATCTACAAGGTCAGTCTGAGGTGTGATGGCGTAGACACGCCCCTGGGTCCTTAAACTCTGGGCCTGTGAGCCCTGCCCTCGACCTCGACCCATGCCCCGGCCCATGTGGCCCATATGCAAAATAGTAGATGAATGTGTAGCACCTTGGGACTGATATTGTCTTCCCTAGTCCATGGCAGGGTAGGGAGGAACAAACTACGTTCGTGCATGCCTCACTGATGACTGGGACTATGATGTCCCATAACTTTGGGATCCTTGCCTCTAAGGGCAATCCCGTCTCAAGTGTCCAGGCTAGGGGCATTGGAAACACATTCTGCCCTAGCCGGGCTGGGGAGCCCCGGCGTCTCCCTATCTCGGGATGACCGGATCCCGGCCTTAGCCCCGTACCGCGGCCTTGTCTCCAAAACCCTCGCAAGTAAAAGTCCTTATGCTTCTTCCCGAAAGTTAGAAGAAGAGAGTCGACTCTCCTCTCTTATCAGCACCTACATCCCAATGTCTGCATGCTATCCACTTCCCTCTCTATGGACATAGTTATCCTGACCATCGAGTCCATATCTTATAGGAGGAGTCCCACAATTTTACCCAGGATGGATAATTTCAAACCATCCTCAAATTTCCTCACTTTGGCCATGTCTATGGCCACATAATCGTCCGCAAAACGTGCTAATTCAATGAACTTAGCCACGTATTCGAGCACCGTCATCGTTCCTTTTTTTCAACTCTAGGAACTCCCGAGCTTTTGCATGTAGTGCAGATGCCGGGAAATACTTATCTATGAAGAGGTCACAGAACTCTTCCCATGTCATTGCCTCTAAGTTCCTTGAGGCTTTGACCTAATCCCACCATACTTGGGATTCACCCTTTAGCTAGAATGCAGCTAGCCTTATTCTCGTGGCATCGGAGGTGATCTCCACAACCTTTAAAATCTTGCCAACTTGCCATAATCAATGATCAGCTTCCATCGGTTCCCCTCCTCCCTTGAAGGTTGGAGGATGATGTGCCTTAAACCTCGGGAGGTTACTCGGTCCTCCCCGCCCACATTTGCACTAGCCCGTGTAATGGTGAAGCCATTAACGCCGTCAAGGCATGGTAGCAACAGAAGACTAATAGCCTCCATGAAGGCTTGTTGGTCAAAGGCCGGTGGTGGCTAGTTGTTGCCCCGTCCACCGCCTCTATGTCCTCTTCCTCGACTTGCCATCTACACATGTCAAATAGAAAATTGAGATTCCTTTTCTTGTCTAACTAGTAGTGCATGTGCCAACTACTAATAGACATCAACAACTTGAACCATCCGTTCTTTCTTTTTCCGAACCCCTAAAGTTTTGTTTTCTAACCCTAGTGTTCCTATTTTCCTATATACAATTTACCATGTATATATTTTACACAACACAAAGCAATCAGTCATGTAACACAAACATGAAACACACAATGCATGCAAAGGTCTAAACCCATGCCCATAAAACTCTAGGTAATCACATACCTATGTTCTGATGTACAAACTATGACATCAGAACTCAATGAATCTAATGACTTAGACCCATATCCATCAAGCCTTGGGTAGCCATATACCTACGTTTATAATTAAGCCGTACGCCCTAAACCCGTAACCTGCTTGACCAACCTGTCAACCCGTTGTAATTACTATCTTAGGTAATCGCATACCTAAGCTTTGATACCAACTAGTATCAAATGGTTGTAGATACCGAGTGACTTGGTACCACCTTGATACATCCCTTTTACCGGGATCCATTCATCCATATTTAAGTTAAAAATATGTGAATATTACATTTAAAATAATCCGTAAGAGTTCGATCGCAACTTTCTTACCATTATTACATACCGGAACTAGATTGTTCCATAATTTTACAAAAAGATTTATCAAGGCCACACGTCGACTTTCTTCACACCGCGGCCTCGAATGAGGTCATTCCACCTGTACACCCCAAGACCCGAAATGTTTTCCCATAAAGGGTGAGCCACTCAGCAGAGAATACCTCCTATAAGGCTACTCCACCCAAGTCACATTACGCAATGATCATGTTCCACACATTCACATTCACATTCCAAGTAAAAACATGCAATTTCTACTATGGAATCCTACATGTCATGCCATGAAATGAGATGATACTCAATCATGTATCATGCCTCGAGTCCTTACCAACTCCCATCACATCCGATCCTTACCGACTCCATTACACAATGCCTAAGCCCATGCATGATAAAAAATCCATCATTTCTGGATTACATTCAATGATCATTTTACAAAACAAATTTATTTGTTTTCAAACTTAAAGCTTTTTGGATGCTACACCTCAATGATCATTTGTATACAAAGCCCATGTGCCTTTTTGTGGTTAACGAATTTTTGGTGTTACACCACAGGCTTCGCACATCTAGACACTTTTACAGCCTTTCACCGCTTGACGAGTCTTTCACCCGATGGGTTGTCTATCCCTAATTGCTAATACCTGACACATATTTTCTTTACCACTTTATTCAATTATGCCACTCTGTTGGACTTCGTCCCATGCATTTAACTGAGCCCACTTAATCAAACACCAAACGCAATGTCGATTCATCAACCATGCACTCACACCCATTCAATACGATCTCCCCATGCATATGCAATGTAATGCGCCATTGCATGTTATATCATGTCACATATATAATGAATGCTACATGGACAACATAATCCACACCACTTACCGGGTGTCATGGACAATGACATCACTTGCATATGACTTCCGTATATCATTTCATTCATGTCAATATATCATACAAGCATTTATCAACATTCACATACAACATGTTTTCAAGCAATGACAACACGCAGTCAAGCCATGTAATGGCCATTTGAACATATAAACTCATCAAATGCCAATACATTAGAACACACATATTAACATTCAAACATGCAACTCTTACTTAAGCAATGACACTCTCAAACAAGTCATACAATGGCCCCGAACCAAACCACAAACAATCACAAACCAAGCCATAAGACCGATCCCAAACATGCCATAAACATAGGCTTCAAACAGTCATAGGCTCGCTTAGGCGTAGCTTACCTTTGCCTAGGCGAACTTGCCTAGGTGAGTAATAGGCTCGCCTAGGCGGACAAGAAGGTCCCATTTCCTGTTTTCAGGCTCGCCTAAGCGTACATGCCCACGCCTAGGAGGACCCCTTCGCTTAGGCGAAGAACCAATCTTCCATTAAAAGATTCATGCCTTCTCCTAGGCGAACCTCAACATCGAGCAGAACTCAAAAATCCAGTTTTTCTTTGCCAAACAGGCCCTTAAATGAAAAACCCTCTTTTCCCGACCCAAAGATGGAAAATAAACCAAGTATGAAGAATTTCCTATCTTTCGAGCTTAGGAAGAACTTTTAGGCCCGTGGACACTTCTTAAACCCGAAACCTTCGATTTCCCGAACTCGCCGATCCTCAACGAAACTCGCTTTCAAGACTCCACTGTAACCCTCATTGATGCGATTTAACTTTTGTTCTCATTGACGAAACCAACCAATGGAACCCGTAGATCTCGGGCTAAGTCTTTACTTCTTTTTTCTCTCCTCTCTTCTCTCACGCATACACAGCAGCAAAAATGAGCCCTTTCCTACCATAAGTTCCTTTTGTCCTAACTTAAGTTTAAGTTAGATGCACGCCACGTCACACACGTTGCTCACACCCTCGTCGTCCCATTTTGCCCCGAACATTTCGCTCCCGCCAAGCTTCAAATCATATGCCATGAACTTAATTCAAGTCATTTTTTAACTTCCAAGATTTTCGTAAAAATCTCGTCCCTAAGAGTCACTGGACACATGTCATGACTGTAAAAACGAAAACCGATTGGTTCTAATCTGAACTTAAATCGCTCAGAATCCAGACGCCACGGCATCTAATTCTACGCAGATTTATTTCATTATTCGGCATCTATAATTTTTATGCCTAACCCGTACTACGTCGACAATTTAATTTTATTATTTTTAGAAAAATTCGATTTTTCTTGGATTTTACACATTTACTAATTGCTTGTTCTTTTGAAAAGAGTTGTTGGAGGCTCTTCTTCCTTCCTCTGGCTATCATAAATTTCGACACTTTGTTGGATTGGCTTTTCGAAGCTTTCAGCTTATGGGATGCACAGTCCAAAGTCTTGCCTTCTATCATCATTTGGAAGTCGTGGACTCACAGAAACTGTTTGGTCTAGAGGAATGAGGAGTCTCTCTCTCATATCCTAATAAATGAGGCTAAGGACTTCCTAACCTAGTATAGAGAAGCACAATCAGTGATTAATATTCCAGCACCTACTACCACTATCGAGCCAGTCTACAATTGGGTGAAACCTAAAGAGGATTGGCTCAAATGCAACGTCGATGCAGCACTTTTTGAAGCATAGAAAAGGAGCAGAACGGGTTGTGTGATCAGAGATCATAATGGCGTTTTTTGTGGCTACCAAAATGCTAAGCAAGGAACACTCTTTAGCTTTTGTTCGGCTAGCAGAAACCCTTAGCCTCAAGGAGGCCTTAAGCTGGATCAAAGACTTAAAGATGCAGAAAATCTATATTGAAGTTGATGCTCTCCTCATTGTTCAAGCTCTATCATCACTAAACCTGGATAACACTGTCTTTGGTCTAATCATTGATGATTGCAGGTTCCTTTTAAACGAGATTATCTAGTGAATCAAGTTGCTCACTCCATTGCAAAAGTATCTATTTCTCAGTTTGGTCTTATTGAGTGACTTGTAAAAGCCCCTCCTGCATGACTTGTAAACGCCCCTCCTGCAGGACTTGTAAAAGCCCCTCCTTTTATTTGTAATATATTGGAGAATCATCTTCATCCAAAAAAAAAGAAGAGAGAAGAAGGCTAAAAAGTTCCTATCGTAACCCAATGTGTTGAAAAAATTATTGTCAAATCAGCATAGTGGATTGTTGAGTCATGGAGGGGTTTTCTCAATGATTTGCATCAGTCATTTTATTACTGAAAATGACCATACTGATACAAGTTGATGAGTAATGATGAATTCCAAAATCCAAAACCCATTCCATCATAATCTGACCTACCCATTTTAAAACAAATGGAAAAAGAAAAACAATAAAATATTAAAGTGAAATTTTTTTTTTTGAAGAAACCAACTTTCCCCAAGTCCATGTGTGAGATAAGGGAGAGGAAGAGGAAGAAGATGAGCCCTTATCCTTGGAATCTAATTTCCTATCCACAAAGGTGATGAAAGTGTGCTAAACTATTCCCACTGAGCCCCACTCACAAACTTGGGTTGGAATTTGGAAAGAGACATTCCTTTTTCCAATGTCTCAACCCCTGATTTTGACCACTCACACTCGTTGCACTTGCACCTAACATATTGGTTTTTTTTATGGTTATGGATGATGGGTTGGGTTGGGTTGGGATTGGGCTTGCTTCTATTCAAATATAAAATATTTGATTAAAAGACCTCATGCATTTTTGTATTTGTAAATATAAATAATTTCTCATATTTTTTTTGAAAAATAATCTATTTTAAATAAAAATATAATTTTATATTTCATGTATTTATATTATTATTTAAAAGAATGTGTTATTTTTATAAGAAAATAAGACCAATATTTTTATCAAAATCAAACCAAAAATTTGTTGAAAAATAGAATTTCAAAATTTGTGTTTTCAAAAAGTTTTCAAATTTTAATAGACCATATCATTGGACAAATGGACAATACCTCATGTTGATATCATGTGCTAACCAGTTTAATAATATTTGTAAAAACAAAGTGTAGATTTCTATTTAAACTAGGAAGAGTTCACTTGCAAAGCGCACGTATAGTTAGGTTATAGCATTTTTTTTTTTTTAATAAAGTAAAGTAATCTAATATATAAAATATATTGAATATATACGAAAATATTATCTTCATTAAAAGTGAAGCAAAACTGTATGATACACAATAAACTGTTACAAGAAAAAAGTTTCTTATTTTGAGGTATTTTTTGCTCATTTTGATTGTGGAGGTAAGAGCTGGGGAATGTTGATGTGATTTCATAAAAGAACATATGACTTAACGAGTATAGCGTTTTGATAAATTTTTTATTGCTAGGTCGGAAGACGGCATGAGAGCAGAAGTCGGCTTGAGTGGAATATATTCAAAAGACATCTCCAATATGGGCATAAGATGTTTGATCGTAAACAACTTCTTTTATAGTATAAAGATAAGAGGAATTAATCTTTTTTCTAAATTATGTTTTATCTAATATGATTCAAGAAATTAGAATGAAACGCAAATCCAAACTCAATTAAGTTTTGGAGGTAAAAATTTTTGTTATGAGAAACTGAAAGTGAAATTGAAGATTCAATAGAAATGAAAAATATTATATTGATGATATGTTCAATTGCAGGAAAAATATTGAAAAAGGAAATAATTAAAAGAGCTAATATTTTTATATATTTTTTGAAAATATTTATATAAAAAAATAATGAAATGAGTTTTAAAGCGTATGTGATATAGTAATTTGTTATTTTTAAATATATTTTTTATTTTTTATTTTTATTTCCTCTTTTTATATCTTTCCTCTATTAGTATTTTCCTGAACACACTGGGATTGATGTTAGGTAATGTGGATTTCCATAAACTAACACTAAAACTATCATGGAAGAAAAATGACAAATGGACAACCATGATAAGAACACTTTCCCTTTGTTGGTTGAATCAGAAAGTTGTAAGAAATAGTTTTAAAATGTATGAAAATGAAGCAATTCTTTTGAAACATTCGCATTTATGTTCTCTCAAAAAGGAAAAAGTGACTTATCGTGAAGATTAAAGTCGCACTTTCTCGGGAAAGTTTATTGCTGTCAATGCTCCAAAATATTGAAATAATTTCACTTTGGAAGGAAAACTGAAGGCCCATAGCTTTATATATGAAGTAACACAATTTTTTTTTTCAAAAGATGGGAACTCTCTGTCTTCTGTTGTTGTCTTGTTCAAAGTAGTTGATACAGTGATAATGTGGAAAGGGCATGATGGATTCAATCTTATCTTCCAAGAAAAAAAAGATACAGAAGTTTTACAATGCAATTTTAGCTTAAATTTTGAACTTTACAACATTGGGATGAGAGGAATGAGTGTTTTTGGGTAACCCATAAGCATGTTATAATTTTTTATAATTGTAGATGTTTGGGTCAATTTGTACATATCTCGACTATTCTTATAGTAGCTCTAGGTGCACTTGAACGGGGTAATCATTGGATAAATTTTAAGACTAATTTACAAGTACCTCGATTAATTCTACAATGTTTTTAAGGGGACTTGAACCGGTAAACATCCAGTAAATCTCAAGGCTTTAAAGCAATCGAGCTATCATCGAGATAAACATTCTTTAATTAAAATTCCAAATTTATGTGTAATATTTGTGAGATGGCAAAGGATAAGAAGATGAGGGCTCTTGACCTTTGAAATATTTTATGTATTTTGTATATGATGATAGCAAGTAGGAAGTCCACATACCAATTTTGCCAATTCTCTCACTACATCTACTAAATGGATTGAAAGGGACCACACCAATCTATTGAATAAGTAATCCCAATACTAATCCCAATCCCAATTCCAGTCCCAATCTTAGCCTTACTTTTTGACTTTATGAGAGAAAAGTTAGAAAGAAGTCCCCGATAAAACATGCTTATATTTTTTATGTGGCTTGGAGTCCTCTCTTGTTGTGGACAGGTTTGATGAAATCTTGGGATTTTGCCCCTCATCTTCCCATAATAATTATAAGTGCTAGGTGGGGTTTTAATAACTTTGGTCCATTCGTTTAATTATAAATTCTAAACTTGTTTATTTTTTATGTCGATGGGCTTGGCTCACCTTTTGTCACATCTTGGGAAGGTTGTGTAGCTCTTCAGATTCATGCCCACATTTTCATAGGGTGGACCCATTTTTGCCTTCGGCTTTGACTACACAACCTGTTTGGAACATGGGAATTGGAGAGAAAATGAGGGTCATTGTGTGTGGATATATATCTCAAGGATTTTCCAGCTTTGGAAATGTATCATTCCTCCATTTCTATATCCTTCTTTCACAGAATGGACTAGAAATCAAGAGCATATTCGAACAAATCATTATTTTTTTCTTTTCCTGATATGGATAAAGTATTAATCAGCTTTGGACCTTCCTCATGGGTTCATGCTCCTGTCTAAGTAATAAAATACTTGAAAACAATAAATAAATAAAAAACCAGACAACTGAGTAACATAAAAAACACAATGATTCCCACATTTGCAAGGGGGATGCACACCCCTTCACACCATTCCTCATTCCTCATTCCATCCTTGTCAGAAAAACCTCCTCCCCCCACCAACCATTCCTCCAGCCTCCATAGTCTTAGCTAACTTTTGAGTTCTAATTCCATATATAAGAAACAGGGATAAAACAAAACTGAAGATTTCAATCTTTGAAACTCATTATTTTCACCAAGAAAACTTTTTATGACACCATGTCATTCAAGGACTCCCATAACGGAGTTGTTGCTTCTGACTTTTTTTTTTTTTTCTTCTTCTTCTTTTTTTCTTATTGTTGATCTGACTTTTTTTTTTCTTCTTCTTTTTTTCTTATTGTTGATCTGACTTTTTTATTTTTTATTTTTAATTTCCAAGTGTGGATCTACATGTGAAGGGCTACCTAACCTTGATGGTAGTAGTTTGAAGGTGTGTATCATATGTCAACCAATAAGCCCACAGATTTTAAGTTTTGGTTTTTTATTTTATTTTATTTATTTTGTAAGAGGAAGTTTGCTAAGCTAAACCCAAATAAATAAAAAATGTTTAGTAGACAGGTGGAGCTATGGGTAACTATTCAGTACTAACTAACACCAACATGATAATAAATAATAAAGTGGAAAAGTCTGACCCATCTGCAAAGACAATGTTGGTGGCTAATTAGAAAAACTGTCACAGTAAACAGCAAGCTCACCAACACATCTTTAATTAGCTTAACCATGAAGAACTTCTCTTCTCCCCCTTCCAGCCATTTGACAAATTGGCTAAAATTTAAACAAAAGAAAAAAAAAAAAAGAAATAATCCAAAATTTGCAATTACAACACTTCTTATGTTTTTTTTTCTGAAAAATAACTTATTATAAACAAAAAAACATATATATGTTTTATAAAAGAAATGATTATTTTTACAAAAAAAAAAAATAAGAATATCTTTTTAAAATATGATAAATATCGATGAAGGGTTATATTTCCGAAACCAGAAAATAAGAATAATGGTTTGGACCCATAATGGGCAACTCCAAAATGAGGATTGGCCAACGAATATGACAAGAGAAAGAGAAAGAACAAAGAAAGAAAGAAAAAAAGGTGTAGTGATCCTGATGGCTAGAATCCCCCTTACAGCGAATCCGACGACCGACCTGTTTTTTTCCATAGTGCCCAAAAAGTCAGGTGAATTTATTATCCCCCAGTGTGATAGTTGATGGAATGTGATGTTGGGTAAAGACTGATTTATTTATTTATTTATTTTAATTTTAAATAAATAAATGGGTCCTACTCTTACAATATGACGAAAGCTTGCCTAGGAATCTAAATTTCATATATATATATATATATATATATATATATATATATATAAATAAATAAAAGGAAGGAAAGGTCAAGAAAAGGGGCTAAGAACGCGGAAGAAATTAACGGTCGTTTTAAGCATGCAGAAGATTTTGTAGGGGCGGGGCTTGCCCCATTGGATTAATTACATTTAATAACTAAATTGAGTTACACCTTTTTTTTTTTTTTTGTGATTAATGTCCTAAGTAGAAATATTTAATTTAATTTATTTTTAATATTTATGAACTTTACAATATATTATTATAGTATTTTATTTTTATAAAGACTCTAGGTAGAATTATATGAGATAAATTGTTTAGAATTAGAATTGATTTATTCAATATGATTATTGTATAAATCGATTTACATCAAATTAATGGTACATAGATTAGTCCAAAACTATTACGCTGTTGAACAAATTATGAACTCATAACTCGACAACCCATTATATCTCGATGACGCGCTTCAATCTGAACCCGCCGAGCGCAAAGTCAGCCGCCTAATCTCGACACCTGCGCTTCCGATGTGCGCCCTGATCGTCTCACGGTGAGATCGCCAGACCGCTGATCCAGCTCCTGACGCAAAGACTTCTCCGCAAAAAACAAGGAAGAAGCGGTGGCTCGCAGCTACCGTGCCCGCACACCCGATGCCTAAGTCGGCTTTCTCAGCAAAAGAGACCGCTAGACGCTTGCAGACGGCTGCCTGGGCAAAGATGCTGTAGTTAACGCCGGCCAGACCTTTCACCGACGCTACCAGATTATAAAAGAGTATGCTCAACCGCTTGATGGTAATTAGAGTCCTTCCTATTAGATTAATATTTTCTTATTTTACCCATACCTGATCTCAGACGTGATATTAAAAAAGTGGTTTACTTTGGATAGTCTTCTTCCTTATGTAGCACATTCAACCTGAATGACTATCATAATCCTTTCTTTCCCATGGATCCTAGAATAAATAAAATATATCTTTTCTATTTTCGCTTAGGATGAGATGTATGGCTTATCGATCTGCTATGATTTTTCAACCCGTCTCAGATTCTGGGCCAGCTCCAAGTGAATCTGACCTCCGTCTGTGCCGACATAAAGTGGCCCTGGCTCGAGCATGAGCCCGCCATTTCTCCGGGGCTCAGTGGAACTGGATATCGGGCCTATTTTCACAATCGATGAGAAGAGCTAGTTCAGTGAAGAGTAGCAGAATATTGCCTACTGTCGACAGAGTCAATGTAATGAATAAGACAGCCGTTCATGCCGACGATGGGAAGAGTTTGCCAATGCAAACCGCGGCAGGAGCTCAGCCCACGCCGACCGATGAGAAGAGCCTAATCTACTATTCATTCCGTTTGTTCTTCCTATCACCCAACACGGATGTCACTCTACTTCTTCACGCACGAAATTCTTCTCATCAACAAGACGACGTGTTCTACTTCACTCTATATCAGACGAGCTCTTTCCATCACCAAGATGGACGAGCTCTAATCTACTATTCACTCACGAAGCTCTTCCTCTCAAATTAACATCGACGAATTTCACTCTACTCTTTCACTCGGGACGAGCTCTTCTCATCACTGAAGATGGATTTAGCTCCTACTTCACAATTTACATTAACTAGTTTCTATCGCCACACGGACGAGCTCTAATCTACTATTCATTCTGGCGAGCTCTTCCTATCAGCCAACATGGACGAGCTCTACTCTACTCTCCACTCTGACGAGCTCTTCTCATCAGTCAGCATGGACGAGCTCCTATTTTACAATTTACATTAACGAGCTCTTCCCATCACCGAAGATTTAACGAAATTTCTAATTCGCGAGCCTTCCTAATGCCCATCACGGACGAAAGCTCTGATTTATTATTCACTCCGCGAGCCTTCCCATCACCAAGACGGATCGAGCCGAATTCCGACGAGCCTTCCCTATCAGCCAACATGGACGAGCCTAATCTACTATCTGACTGACGAGCTCTTCTCACGCCCGCATTCGACGAGCTCCTATTTTATTATTCTACATTAACGAGCTCTTCCCATCAGCCACATGGACGAGTCTGAATTCCGGCGAGCTCCTATTAGCCAACATGGACTCCAGCCTTCACTCTATTCACTCCAATGAGCTCTTCCCATCACCACATGGACTAGTTTGTTCTCGACGAGCCTTCCTATCAGCCGACATGGACGAGCTCTAATCTACTATTCACTCTGACGAGCTCTTCCCATCACCGCCATGACAGTCACTCGCAGCTCTTCCCATCACCCAACATGGACGAAAGCTCTACTCTACTATTCACGAGCTCTTCTCTATCAACCAACGCGGACGAGCTCTATTCAACTACGCGCTTTGACCACCGCCGCCACCATTAGCGCGGAGAAGCCCCGCTCAACTATTCATATTGACGAAGCTCGCTTATTCATTTCGGGCTGACGAGCACCTACTCTCACTATATCGGGACGAAGCTATCCTCGCCAACCGCGTGAACGAAGTTTCGCTAATCGCTGCACGAAGCTTCTCGCCGACATCTTCGAAATGAATAAAGATACGAAGTCCCCAAGAGGAAGCGAGCCTAATTGCCAAACCCTTAACCAATCATCGGTTTAGGAATGAATACGCATATATCCCAACAAGAATGCTAATTATAACAAAATATGTATTTATCGAAAAGAGAGCTACATGGATCCCAGGCCCCAGGCCTGGCAAAATGAGTAAATATATACATACGTAAAAAAAAAAAAAAAAAAAAAAGAGATAAGGGGATAAAGGTCGATCATTCCAAAGCTCACGCCGAAGGAAGGGATGACGAGAATGAGAATGGATTTCAATAGGAGTGCCTGCCCTCGGGGGAATACCTGCAGAGGTAGATTCCTCTCGCCTCCTCGGGCCACTTTAGGAAGATTAAAATTGAAATCTAGGTCAGTACGCGAACCGCTTCCTTTCAAAAGCGAGCCACCCGTGGCTTCCACCGAGCACCTACCGATCCCAGCTTGCCTAATAACTCACCTTCAGGTAACCATACCGACCTGCTGATGAAGATTGGCACGCAATCCGCGGCATTCCTCGCTTAGCCGCTCCGACGAATCCGCAGCCTCGAAAGACTCGCGACGAAAGCGCCTCTTAGCAAAGACTTACCTCGTAAGCTTGGCGACGGGCCACTCAAGTTGTGTTTCCCTACTACCAAGCAAGCACGGCCGCGACGTAGTTCCATTTGAAGATCTCGCTAGCCGCCTCGAGGTGACGAGCCTATCCCTAACTGGGGCTGGCTCGCACTGGCAAATGCCAAGCCCCTCCCCGAGCCTCAAACTAAGTTATTACTCGGGCAACTTTGAGATTGTCCCGAACCTCTCAAGCCGCCCACTCCGCTCCGCTGTCGTTACGAACCTCATCTTCTACTCTCACCAGCACGAGCCGACGGCGTGCTTCGTCGACTTAAGTCGTCCGCATCTTCACAAACGCTTGCACGCCGCCTCGCAGCCTCCGCCCGCCGGCAAGGAGCTTCGCAGCCTCGCCTTATAAATGCGAAGCGATCTTTACGTGTTTCATTTACCTGCCTTTCGCGCATCTTCAAATGAGTAGCAACCCGCATATCAAACACAAAGTCAAGATCGGATTTGTAAACGTATCGGTGATAAACGATTAGAGACTTACCAAGGCACTCGAAGGATAAAGCCAAAGCTTCATCAACTGAAGCCCTTGACCCTCCCAAGGTCGAATCTCGACAATACAAATAAATACGTAGTTCAAAAGATTGGAGAGCAAAGAATCCCGCATTATTAGCCCTTATTTCGACTTTCTCTTTCGGTTCCGCCACCTCTCGAAGAAAGGCAACCTAGCTGCCTTCTCTCTTACATGGATCAATACGTTACAGGTATAGTTGCCACGGCCAAGCCGACGGCTCACCCAAAGGATTCTCCGCTCCGAACAGTTCGAAGTAGGGCGTAGGCAACCCAAGAAAGCATCGCCTAATGGTGACAACGCCGCTCCAAGCCCCTTGGACAGGGAAGTTGGAGGCGTCCTAATTTCCGCGAACTTTGGCCAAACCGCTCATCCCTTCTCGTAGATTTGTGATTTTTTCCTTTCACGCCGCGGGCTTCCGACGCTCCTAAATGAACTAAAATTTCACCCCGAGGAGCGGCAAAGCAGTAGTCCAAAGGAAACCCCAAGGTGGAAGGAGGCGAGGGCCTCAAAGCAGAGGATCGTACGGACATCGACCTAGATGGACCAGGAATGCCTGACTTTATCAACTCCGCATAAGGGCGAGCCAGACATTCCGCCAACGCCAGAGCTATGACGTTGTCTTCCTCGCTAAGGTCAGATCAAACGAGCACCTGAGAAACACGAGGAAAGTGTAAAAACCATAAACGTTCAACCATCTTCAGACAAGCCACGCTAAAAATGGCAAATACTCTACGAAGATTAATGTGTGCCAGTCGCAGGATACCTTAGGTATCGCCTCGCCGAAAGATTTGTACCCCGTGAACCACCGCCACGAAGAAATACCGTCCTTCCATGACCTAGTGGAAGAAGGTAGGCCTGAGATTACTGAGCTCCGTAGCGCTTGAGAAGAAAATGAAGCCTCTGAGTAAATTTATCGAAGATGAAGGAGCAGAGCTATGTTAGGGACGCCGAACCTCATCCCCTAAAAAGCACAAAGGCCTACCAAAATACCCTGTACCATCGGGAGCCATTGAAGGACAAATGTTGAAATGTTGCACCCTTCTGCGAAGGCTATAGTGGAAACGAAGGCACACAAAGGCTACTTCAAAGAAGCACTAATCCAGTGCACCCGAGGCCGAAAGAGTCGAAATATCCGGGACCCATATTCGGACAACTAGGGGAGGTCGATAGCACGCGAAAAATGGTCCCATATAAAGGGCCAACCTTAGGTCCCATCGCTCACATGATGCCGAAGGGCAGCATTGAGGAAATCTGACCCCTTAGGGTATTTGATCAGGTTCAATTTCCTTACCTCTTATCTAACTGGATGGGGGAGAGCGCCAGAGCAGTGTCGAGGCCAAACGATCTGTCAAATGTTGAACGCCTCACCGCCCGACCTAAGATCGTCAACAGAAGAGTCATCACCGATACGCAGAAGAAGAGCGGGATGGACCCATGATCGTAAGCAAATAGTAATAGACGAGCCGTAACAAATAAAACCCTGTGAGCTTCGACCTATCAACCGGGGAAGGACCCTACCTTAAAAGAAGCGTATGCACTAGGAATAAAGTGAGCGGAACAAGATCGTAGAAACTCGAGATAGAGGGGTCGATGAAAGGGAATCGAGGAGTCAAGGAGAATAAGAAACAAGCTTAAACCCGGGTTAAGAGACACCATTAATCATCTCTTAGTCGCAAAATTCTTTCCGAACGCACGCTATGGGAATAGCAGACATCAAGGGAAGAATTACAACTTCTTGCACACGCGCCCGTATGGCTGCGGGTCGGGGGCAACCCGATATGGGCGAAAATAGGCCCAATATCCACCCTAGCCCGTGAGGAAATGGCGGGTCTATATCAAACCCGTGCCCCCATCAACTCCGCTGTGAAAACCGACCACTAAGCCCAAAGCCGAATCTGAGACGGGTTGAAAAATCCATAACCGTCCAATAAGCCCATACATCTCATCTAAACAGAAAATAGAAAAGATATATTTTATTTATTCCCGGATCCCACCATAAGGGAAAGAAAGGATTATGATAGATCATTGCCAGTTGGACATCTTCCTATTAGGAAAGAAGACTATCCCAAGTAAACCACTTTTTCTATATCCCAGACTGTGATCCGGGAGCATGCGACCAAAATAAGAAATATTCCATCCAATAGGAAGGACTCCTAATTACCATCCAACTGGTTGAACCTCTACTATAAATACGATGCCACCCCATCGGTGAAAGGTACGCCAACATTCTTACACATACTCTGTGACGCTCTAATATTAAACACCCAAGCAGCCTCTTTTCTTCGTAAAGAAATCGATTTCTACATCTGATACGCCACGCACAAATTTCGAATTTCCTTCTTCCTTTGTTTTGCAGAGGAGGCACGCCCGTAGCCTCGCAGATCAACAACAAGAATGATCCTACTCAAATTTCGTGACGATCCAGACGCTCATGATCCTGTACCTCTAATAAAACAATCCGGTCCGGTCCCTAACGACCCCTACACGCTCCAAACTGGGCTCCGGCTGAAAACGCATCATCATATTCTATTTAAATTCGTGAAGAGCTTATTAATTCGAATCATATTAATAAAACATAAAGTAGCTCCTTAATTTAGTATTCGTCAAACTTTAATTAACATGCATGGCAAAGTACATTTTTGTTGAACATGTTGGGACCATGTTGAATACGTCTACAGAAATTTGCTTGAGCTCCAAACTTGTTGAATCAACCTATTTAGTGCGCATTTGAACTTATTTACTTTTTGTTCTCATAATTGGCCTAACTGAATTTGATCTGGATCATTTGATTGTGTCACTTTGCATTAGTTTTAGATAGTGTTTGTTTGTTTTTGTTTTTTCTGAAAGCAAATTGCTTTTAGATTTTAAACCTTTTTTTTTTCATTTTTGCATAACTTATTTTTAAAATTTTGAAATTCTCTTTTAAAGAAAAAACCATATTTTAGAATATGTACAAAATATTTTAAAATCCACATATAATATTTTAATACATTTTAAAAACATGAAATATTTTTAATTTTGGTTTCGTCAATCTATTTTTTTTTTAAATTATAAAGTTTATATATTTTATTTTTGTTATATAAAATAAATAAATAAAATAATTATTTTTATAAGAATGATAATAATAAATTATTTATCATAATAATTTTTTGTAAATATGTTATTTTAAGAGAAAAATAATTTCATTGATTATAAATAGCAATACATTGATAGAAACATAAAATTAAAATCGCAAAAAATCACAAATGATGAAACAACGTTCAGGTTAATATCATAATGAAACGACTCAAAACCTATACATTTGATATTACTATTATGACTAGAATACCTTTGACTCTAGTTCTCAGAAGATATTAACGACCACGACCTGATGATTGCTCGATCATATATTTTGCTTGCCAAACGGCCCAAATGTCAAATAAACTACATAATCTAATACGACGGAACCAAACCGTCAGACCGATGACACAACCACTCGCCGCACCAAGACGATAACAAGTACAAGCGAACAAAGGCGACAATCATACACATACTAAGGTGACGACTAAATCGCGAAAAACATATAAAAGTTGGGACTATTTGTAAGAATCCACTTTATCGGTAGCATTGGGTGATACAGATGTCGATTTTAAGCCAAAAATGACAAAAAAAAACACTCATCTTTACTTAAAAAAAGAGGCTACCGTATAGTACTCAGTAAACAAGGCTTATAAATATGTTAATATGCCATACATATATTATACAAATATTTTTTATTTCATCATAATAATAAGGGTGATTTGATTAAAAGACTTTTTGAAAATTTAATCATACATTAATTTTTTTACCTCATTTTGACAAAAATAGCCTCCTTGTTTTCTTGTAAAAATAACTATTTCTTTTTAAAGATATATGTAAATACATAACATGGAAAATAACTTTTTTGTCCATTATGGGTAATTCTTCGAGGTCTTTTAACCAAATATTTTTATATTCATTGAAAAAACCAAATATTTGTAATAATAAAGTTATTTTATCATTACATAAATAAGTATGGACCAAATATTTGTAATAATAAAGTTATATCATCATTACATAAATAAGTATGGACCTAAATTATTTTTTTAACATATTTAACATGTTGATTTTACGTATATAAAAAAAACTTAATGCTTAATAAAAATACAATATTAAAAAAACAAACGATTAGATACTTAATACTAATAAACCTTATTTTTACATTCAATTAAACAAAAGTTCTATTCAATGTTAACTAAAAAAAAAAACAAATGCCCCCTTAATCTTTTTTGAGCATTAATTACCCTTAAAAACATAAATTCACCAAACTTAATGTTACTTAAAGTAATAAAGAATTCCTAAATTAGCATATTTGGGAGTATTTTGTGATATTTTGGTACAACAAAAGTACCCTAAGGTGATGTTGAATGTGTTTGGCAATGAGAACGATAGATAAAAGAAGAATGAAAATAACAAAATAAGGAGTTTGATACTTTCACAACTAGTTGCCAAAAGTTGGTAAGCCCTTGCTAATTGAGGTTGTGATGAAAAAAATGAATTGTAGTGGTTATTCAGGTGTTTATGGACCCATATAGTTTAGAATGTTAAATTAAGGAAGAGGAATATTGAAAATAGGTTTCACAACTTGTAGAAATATCTGCCAAATTTCACAAGGAGTTGCGAAATTAAACAAAAACTAGAGTATGGTTGCGACAACTTTCTAACCATGTCATATGTTCTTGCGAAATTTTTATAGGCTTTTAAAATTTTTGATTCCCTACAAAATTTGCCAAACTTCTATCTTATTATAGTATATAAAATTTCTATAGCATGAAACTCATGTTCTAAACACGTTTGCATGTATTTTGATACTTTTAAACATCCAATAAGGCATTGATATGTTAATAAGTGACAAACTCGATAGAAGACTTTAATACAAATTTAAATCTCTAGTTAAAGAGTTTTGACCATAAATATATATTACTTTTTAATAATAGATAGATACATTTTCTCAATTTTCTCTCATATTTTCACTTAACAAATATGCCTTGTGAGGTTAGAATTACAAGTATGAGTGGCTAATTTCCTTTCATCTTAGAAAAATAGATAAGGATTTAGGTTCATATGTCTAACTCAATTAATAGAGCGTTCAAAATTTAAAAAGGTAAAACATCCAGGGATAGGAGAAGTCCATGTTCGAGTCCTAGTGAAAACAATTTACTATATTATAATAAAGTGTTTAATTGTAAAAAATAAAAATAAAAATAAGGATTTAGAAAGATAATCTATGGTAAATTAAACTTTTAGATAATGAGCAAAAAGGTAACATGATCCAATTGGATTGATTAATTGAAGAATTTTAGGATTTTTTTCTCAAACTTACTAAGATGACTATCGTATAATGTAAGTAGATCTATTGAGATCTTAATGTTAGATTTAATGAGATTGGCAAGTTGTAATATACGAAATCATTGAAATTCAAATTGAGATGAATAGGTCTTAAGTTGAATTAAATTTTGTAAATTGGATAGAATTTGGATCTAGATTTACCTACTCACTATGCAATGCATATATGTATCAATCCTAAATCAGCCAACACAAGACAAAAAGTTCCAAAAATCCTCAGATTATCCACTAACCAAAAGATCTCTTTCAAAATATTTACTAGTAAAAAAAATCTCTTCCAATAATCTCTTCCAAAACGTTCACTAAGAAATTCTTCCAAAAGCTCTTCCAAGAAATTCTAATTGAATATTCATTAGCCAAAAGAATTTATTCCAAAACATTCACCAATCAACAACCTATTTTTAGAATTTTTACATAGAAAGCTACAAATAGCCAACTAAAGAAAAGTCCTAACACAAAGATTATGCAAGACCTCAAGTGTGGATGCTTTAGCCATGCCTACATCTCTAGACATAAATGTAATTTGTTAGAGGTTTCACAAGTTTGTCCATTTCTACCTTATTGACTCGACATGGTCAAGGAATTGAACCCACTTAAGAGGGTCTTAACTCAAATTAAATAATTTGATCCTCATACATTGTATCAATTGATTATCTTTACATTGAATCAAATTGATTCTTAATATATGAACATGATTAGGTCAACCCTGTTAGGGTGAAACTAATTTTATTCCAATTTCATTTTTATCTATCCTTATTTTATGCATTGCACTTTATGAGCATTATTGTCTAACATTTCTAAAATTATGTGAGATTTAGTTGTACTATGAGTTTCTTGGAAGACTTAAGCCTTAAGTCCCTTGCAAGTAGGTGACTTGTTTACATTCGATTTGTGGGTGAAAGTGGTCCATTAGAGGATGTAGTGCATCATCTTCTAATTAAAGAAATAATTGGTCTTGGCTATATATATATATATATATATATATATATATATATATATATGTATATATATATATAGTATATATGGTGATTGCACTAGTGTGTTTAGCTCGCTACACATTAGATAGGATCTATGATAAGCCATAACTTAATACTATCAAGCAATCATGAGCTCAGCATTGTGGATCAATTTTGAGAAAACATTAAGGTTTTACTAAATTTATTAGTGGTTTTAATCTACAAGTGGAATAGTAAACTAATCATATATTCCCTCCAAATGAAAACATCTTGATAACATTAGGTATTTTCATTAGAGGCACTATAATATCTCATGGGTCGAGACGAAGTGTCTAAGGAGGTATGTCCATAGAAACTATAATCACAATACTTTTTGAAATAGAACTTACATAGACTCTTTGTGAGCCAAGAGATGTTCGTTGAACATATATTAGGAGGATGTATAACTCAAGGACGGTAGAGATAGTTATGAAAGGTTAATAGTTTTCACTTTGTTAAACTATAGGTTCCAATGTATTAGGAAATTGAAGGAAATAGATAGTAGGTCATGAACATGTACTGTTTTATTGTCATAGTAACATAAAGAATCGAAGTCTAATTGATTCTCTGTAATGGGATACCGCATCAACTTTAGAATTGGATTCTCAAGAAGTCAAACACTCACGTGGGTCTCAATAGTCCTTGTTTGCACTCATGCACCATTTTGGCACAGTCAGTCTCTGAGGATTAGATTGGTTTTGAGGTTCATTTTTGTGCATACGGGTTTTTTTTTTGTTGTTAATTATGCAAGGTTGTACAATGGTGAGTGGATAAGGTCTCTAGCTTGAGCTATTTGATTAATTAGTAGACTTTGTTACATTAATAAATAAATTAAAACCTAATTTTGGACTAGATTAAGTAATTCAAGCCCATACTAGTTCAAATAACTTAAGCCTAATAAAGAACTGTAAAATAATCTTAGTGATTAAGGCTTCTATCATTTTCTTTTTTTTTCTTTTTTTTCTTTTTTATATTTCCCCATCTAAATAGAAAGAGAGTCATAACCTCCATCTTTCTTCTTATCAGAAGTGTGTTAAGATCGAGGACAACCATCAACTCTTTCTTCTTATCATAAATGTGTTAAGATCAAGAACAACCATCAATGAAAGATCATAGGTCTACAAGATTTTTGACTACATTAAATTGTTTCTTGCAAAATAAAAAAGGTTCAATCGAAACAAAAAATGGATTTGGGAAGTATTCAATTATAAAATTCTCATAGTTTATTGATGTTTTTAAAAGGAATTTAAGAAAAATAAGGTTCAATCTGAACAAGGTACACCTTAGTGCAAAAACTTCCTATAGCTTGGGCACAAGGCACATCATAAGACACCAATGTGAATAAATTAAAATTTGATTTTAGGTCCATATCAACTTTATAGACTATAATTCAATAAAATATTTAAAAGGGAAAAAAATAAGGGTTTACAGTTTTTTGTTATGAAAAGGAGAACAAATAGATAACATATTTGAGATGTTCAAAACATAAATCTAAAACAATAATAAGCTAAAAACACAATTTTCACACAAAACTATTCTTAAGCACGCTTCAAAAACAAGTGCATCTCAAACACGCCTAAAAGAACCATATCTTAGCAAGTGAGGCTATAATTAGAAAAATGGTTGCACTCTAAAAACCACCTTTTAGAAGTGTAACCCTTAACAACACCACCATCAGCACCATAAAACAAAATGAAAGAAGCTCAACACTCCAAACCTTTTAACTTTGATGTTCAATCATATTGAAGTGAACAAACAGAGCTGAGTAGGTCTGGCCAAATGCACTTTTTGTTGTGCAACAACAGACCCCAGTTCCACAAACAAAGAGATCTCTTTCTGATTACAAGCATTTATACTAATAGTTTTAGTACATATTATTTGCAGATTTGTATATTAAGCATGGGATGGGAGGTGGGGGATAGTGAAAATGAGAAAAGAATTGTTGATACTTTTTCACTAATGAAGAATGCAATGAGAGTTTCATCAATATTAGTCTCTAGCACCAAAAGAACCGCATCACATCTCTGCCTCTCAATTTTATAATTTACATAACTCAAATGTGTGTGAATTAGGACAAGAGTGAAAGTCTTAAAGCCAGCCTATAAGAGTCATTGAATCTCAGTCCTGATTATGCCTTAGCAAACTCATGTCCATTTCCAGCTCAGGCTCATGTGATTCCCATGCCGTACGTGTGGGATTTCATGGCTGTCTGCTGGCAGATCTGCAACTCCATAACTAATGTCCTTTCGCCTCGTTGGCTGTTTAATAAAAAGAAAACATATTACATCACTCATTGGATTTGAACACCAAACTCCCAACTAAAGAACATGGTCCACTTCAGCAACATTTTGACTGATACACCACCTACATTTTCCCTCTAGCAAACCCAGTGTTTAATGCTATGGCCAAAAAGAAAGATATCTAAAATTTGAAGGGGAAGAGACGAACCATTCTGAACATGGTAATGTTCATGTAGCCTTTTCACTTCAAGTTTTTGATTACCTCAGTTTTGTAGACAATGAATGTAGATAGAAATCAGGGCTGTAACAAGTTGGAGAAAACCGAAAAAAGGAAGAAAACATAAAAAAAGACAAAAGAAAAGTGTGCTTTTGGTACTTACATCTCGTTGACCAACTACTGGTTTCCTTTGGATGGCAGGCTTATCTGATTTCTGCAAGAGCTTGGTTTCAACATTAAGCTTGTGTCCTACACCAGGTTTTGGAGGTCTCCCAGGTCCGAAGTCAATGTTTGAGGGCTTATTTGGCCTCACTGAAGTTTCTTGTGGTCTCCCAAACCCAGACACAGTATTGACGGGCTTATTTGATTTTACAACAGGTTCTTGCTTCTTTATTGGTTGGCCCTTGTCCTTAGGAAGGTAACTTGCTTCACCAGAAAGCTGCTGTTTGCGCTTTGAAATATTTTGGTTCTCCAATGATGGCTTTCTTCCATTTTCACGGTTCTTGTTGAACTCCCCATTGTTTCTCGGATCTGAAACAACATTCCCCATTTGAAAATAATGAATTTCCAAGAAAGGGGGAATTCAAATAAAGAACCGAACAGGGAAAGCTATATGGGAAGCATATGAAATTGCAAATTCTACTCACTTCCATCATCATCCATGCCATCAAAGAACTTCATGTAGCGTAATGGAAGGGCAGGCAAACAAAGAAGCAAACCTGTCAGTCTGTATCCATAATATCCAAAAGTGAATTTCTAAACAATAAAAACGAAGCGTGCCTGAGATAGCTCTAGTGAAGTAGGCTGAGTCGTGAGGAAAGCTAGTTCTTCCAATGGAGGAAAAGGAAGCCCTTCTACACCATCATCATCATCATCAACAACAGATGGATTCATGGAATCTGGAGTACCTTCTGCACCTACACATGATCAATAATGACTAAACTATGATTTTCCACCTCAGTAGCATAGTCTTATTTGGGAGAAACCGAGAGCTTAGAAAAACATAACCATTATTAGTTACAAATTATTGACAAAAAATTCTTACCTGCAATAGCAGCAGTTGCATTGACCCACACATCTACCATATCCTTCCATTCACTGCAATAGACAATAAATTATAGCTAAGAGGCACAGTTACTAATCTGAAAGAGTGAGTTGAGGAAAAAGAAAAAGAAAGAAAGAAAAGAGAAGCCTCAACGAACTCGTGAAGGTGAAAATTAGTCTTTAGTCCATTCTATCAGGAACCACCATTAATACACAGAAACCCAAATGAATCAAGTAACTTGGAAAAACAAGTAATGATAGATGGAGCTATAATGTACTTGTACATATGCCTTGAATGGAGCTGAAATAAAACTAAGAATCATGAAACATCCACATATCCAAACGAAGCACTTGCTTCATGATACACGAGAATATCAAAGAAAGCAAAATCACACAATTATGGAGATAAAACAATATGAATTGTGTGTTCCTAAAATAAGAAGAAAATAAAACGAGGGTGATTCAAGCGTGTCTCAACAAACATGACAAGCAAGCACAAACGGAAGTTGAAAGGTAGAGAAATATTCAATTTGCGTCCATATACACACAACAATCATATATAAGAATGCGACAAGAATATATGAAAGCAAACCAGATAAAAAAGAAACCAAAACATGAATCTCATTCCAACAAAAGACACTAAATTTTTTCCCATAAACACGACAAGAAGATACAATCGGTACTCGATAAATGGCTCACTTTCATTGTCGATTCTAAGTTAGTGTATATGACAGACACGCATTACAGTCAGCTAAAAGGTAATCAAATCATACTCTATGAGTGTACGCGCTAGTTGACGAATCTGCTTCGATCCGTGTTTTCGGAGGCCATTAACTGCCTTTCCAATCTCAGTTGCCTGCTAAAAAAGCATTATATTAGTCTGCAAATTTGCTTAACTAACTTATGAGAAGATCGATCAAACAGAATCTAGACATGAAAGAAACGGAAAAAAAAAATCAATAACCAACAAGTATCCAATTCAGACCTGAAGGTTATCCACAGACAGTGCCATCAACTGAAGTCTCCTCAACGAATCGAACAATACCGAATCAGACTGTAAGGAAAGTACAAGAAGCACAATCAAGACCAGAAATCCGCAAGGAAAAGAAAAAACAGTCAAGCCATACCACTCAGCATATAATCAAACAATCTCCTAAGAACAGCATATTTCTTCAAAATATAAAAAACTCATCCACAAAAATCTTCAGAATTGCAAAATTCGAGTATCTGATCAGCACATGAAGGTCAGAAACTTCCAAAATGTTCTATGAAAACCCTAATATTCAGTCACTTAGAAATGCATCAAAGAACAGAAGAAATTCCTCAACATCTTCAAAGCCATCTGAAAAAATAAGTACAGAACAACAATAGAGTAATCTGATCAACAATTATAGTCCTAAAACTCCCAAATTCTTCATAAAACCCCTAAAATTTGAAGTCGAAAAGGCAAAGGTACTGATTAGAACTAACAGAACAAAATAACATAATAACAGTAAAGGAGATAAACCTCATCTTCACTGTTCTCGAGAATCTCTCTAATCCTCAACACTTCCCCAGCAATTTGAGTCTCTTCTTCAATCTCATCAGTCAATGCTTCAGCTTCTCCATAGCTGTAATTGCTAACCTGGTTCATGTTCATTTCTCCATGATCCTCTCTGATGCTGTTTGCTTTGCTTTCTTTGGTACTGCTGTTATCCTTGTTCTCTTTGCTCCCACTACCCCCAGCCTCAAATTCACAAGCATCCATATCAAATTCCATCTTACAACCTCCTCCATCATTTTCAGGTACCGCCAACTCGACTCGATCGCAACCGAAACACCGCGTTAATTTACAGGAAAATAGCTTCTCTGCAATTCGATCTCTCCGGAGCCTGAACTCCGTCGGACAATCGAAAGCCGCCACGAGGATTGCATGCTCAATGATACCGAAAATATCCGAATTCGCAGTTCTAAAGTAACTTCTCCACTGATCAAGGGTACCGGAATTCGAAGCCATAATCGGTACCCGATCAAGAAAATGAATTCCCGGATTAGATCGAGAATCTAGGAAATCCCCAGAAATCAAATTACCATTTTTAATTTGATCTTGATAGTACTGACAAACCAAAAATCGATTTTCTTCTGATTCTGGCAGCACCCCTTAAAAAAACTCGATTTCTTGTTGTGATTATGATTGAAGAAAGACAAAACCCAGGATCAAGGCTTTTCGGTTCCTTTCAGTTTTGACCCGCAAATGTTGCTTGAGAAATTGGTATTTTCCTGAACGAACCGATTACGTCACCCACACACAAACACCGGCGATTCCGGATTCGATCTAATCAGAAAATCAATACCAATATCCGACCGATTGAAACAAACCGGATTCACCCTGATTTCAATTGCGAAAATCCAAAATTTCCAAGGATAAATCGCTGCAATTTCCCCTAGAAAACAAGGCTATTCGGAGGGAAAAAAAAGGTAGAAAATGGAATATGGGTTATAGATTTCCCCACCCCTCACACCCTGTCCTTGGATGGAACACCAGGTTCTACAAGCGATAAGAACTTGTTTGGAAGACAAGGCAGGTCAGGTCAGGTCAGATACGCTCTCAAGCGGTTTAAATAAACCACTTTTGAACAAAAATGGGTTGGTCCTCTCGCTCTCTTTCCTCCTTGTAACTACTGAAGAACAATTTTAATTTTCTGCGTTTGCTTTGACCTCATGGCTCATGTGTGACGAATTGACAATAGCCATAGACATAGAGAGAGAGAGAGAGAGAGAGAGGAGATAGGGAGAGAGGGTATTGACTGTCGATAAGTGGTTTTATGACTCAAAAAGAGTTGCCAAGTTAGGTCTCCCCAGTGAAACCGGCTTTCATTTTCTTGGAGAGAGTTAAAATTATACATAAAAAAAAGGGCCGTTTGGTTCGGTTGGCAAAAAATAAGAAAACATGACAAATACGTGAATGAAAAATAAGAACAAAGAAAACATGAAAAATCCGTTCTGTTCCTAATTTTTTTCTTAAAAATATTAAAAATAATTTTGAGAGAATATCACAGTATTGTTATTTGTGAATTAAAAAACAGTTTTCAAAAACACTTGAGACGATTTTTTGATTTTGTTTTTTTTCTCCGCTGTTCTCATTTCTCACTTCCCAGTTTGTGTCACGTGGACGATCCTGAGCGAAGCGTGCCAGGAGCGTGGTTCTGCCAAGTGCCAGCAACAATGTCCCTTCCCTCGGCTCCTCCAAGAAACAAAATATCACTAATTACAAATATATAGGTATTTAAATTTTATAAATATATAAAAAATATCCGTAAATATTGATAAATATTTTGATAAAATATCAGAGTAAGAAAATTAACATGTAAATACTTTAAATTTATAAAATATCTTATTAAACTATAAAAATAAAATAAATAAATAAATATACACTTATTATAAGATATTCGCTTATAATTTTATCAAAATTATTATTACGTAAATATTAAAACCAAATAAAGAACAACGCGACTCTATTACATTATTCGATTTAACGAATTTCATTTTCAATGCAATATAATATTCATAT
Source organism: Tetrastigma voinierianum (assembly GCA_016808115.1). NCBI lineage: Eukaryota > Viridiplantae > Streptophyta > Magnoliopsida > Vitales > Vitaceae > Tetrastigma > Tetrastigma voinierianum. Next base: position 1,488,703 of record JAEQBH010003196.1, read on the forward strand.
TAAGATTTTTAAAATATCGGTGATAAATCACTGTTAAAAAAGAATTTCATAATCAAACTGTTTCTGACGATGCACCATAGCTGTAAAAAATCAGATTAATGCACAGATTTACAATTTTCGCTCAAAATATCCACGGACGCCAAAATCATTACGATTGATTCAACGGATTACTGTGTTTCAAAATAACAATATATCTCCGATATTTTTAATATTTTATCGATATATCTCCGATATTTTATCAATATTTTTTCAAAAATTTCAGTACATACGCGCGAGATATCTCGATGATCACTGAATATCGAAAATTCTTGATATTTCTTATCGTACTTATCGTGACTTCTCATCATTTTATCAATCGACTTTCACCAAAATCTCACGATATTCATCTATATCCGATATTTCCACGATATATAACCGAAATATCCGATTTTTTATTCGTTCCAAGTTCCACCGGCGATTCACGGGTGCGGTGTGTGTTGACTGTTGAGTCGCCGCCACTTTTCCATCCACTGCAAAAATAATTCATATTAAAAAGATTTTGCATTAGTCCCATTCTTTTCAAAACTATTCTCCCATTTAATGTTTTTGAAATCAACGCTCACCAAATACGATTTTAAAAATAAACCTTCAAAATCAAAATAGCCTTTTACATGTTTTAAAAATCGCAATAACCATAACCGATTTTGATGACTACCGTTTTAAGGTTGATTTTTAAAACGGTATTTAATGAGTTTTCTGTAAAAATGATAAAAAAAAACACGGAATTTAATGAAGGTAAATTATAGTTAATCAAATCTTTGATTAAACAAAAAATTGATATATTATAAATTATATATATATATATATATATATATATATATATATATATATATATATATATATATATATATATATATATATATTATTTATATTTAAATTTCCTAAGGGCTAAATATGAAAATAATTCATATCATATACACTATATTTATAATTATTAGAATATTTATTAGTTTTTCTGATAAATTAATCAATGTAATTTTGTATTTTATATATCGAAATTTGTATAAAATCAAAATTAAAATCGAATGGTTACGTTTAATTCACCTATTTTTGAGTCCGATGTCATTTTGATTTATTGTCGGTTGGATTTCTTATTATTTTTTGCTCATCCTAGTGATTTTCAAAACACATGAAAAACTAATTTAGTGATAATTTTTTTAAAACATGAATCATTTTGACATTAAACTCAATTCGATGCGTGGTTCTCATAAAAAAAATTTCTTTTTCTTTTATGTAAATTTATTATTGAGTTGCTGTTGTAAATAAAAAGAATTATAGAGAAATAAAGTTAAGAGAAGAATCATGAAATTACGATCTTCTATTTACGCTTTATTAGTCATTGAGGTTATATTTATAGCGCCATGTTCTTTACATAAATGATACATTAATCACGTATTACAATGAATTTATATCAGAATCGCATATATAATATGATCTTTAATCGTTATGTCATTACAGAATTCAAAATCCAATATTTATAACACTCCCTCAACGACCATAACATCAAAGTCAAAACCACGCCACTATCATCACGCACACCGCAACGATTCAGATCCTTTGCCTTGCCTTTGATTGACGCTGGTAGAGATCAACCAAATGTTCTACCAGACGACAGTACGCAGACCAATGATCCGCTGCGTCACATCTATAAGAAGCATTGGTTTTGTCGGGCGCTGAGCCGACACTGGGTCGGCATGCCACCGTGGATCGGGAGCCTTTATTGGAATTGCTTTTCTTATTTTTGAAGGGACCATTGTTACGATTTCTAGAATTATCACCACGACCAGGCCCTCGACCACCACCACGTCCTCGTCCTTTCCCCTGCATGCCCCATTTCGCGCCTTGCTCCATTGCTATAGGTGATATGTGCAAGATTTGCTTCAGAAATGCTTTAAACCCTCAGAGGACGAGATTGATGATTTTGAAGCAAATGCTATTCTTTCACCAGCACAAGATATGCAATCAATTCAGACATTTAGTAAACCGACGCCTCTATATTGTCAGCGCAGGAGCACAATAGAGTGAAAAGTGGTAAAGTTTTTTCGAAAAGATATCCTCATCGCGATATTCTCCCCACAAAGCTTTAACTACAAACTAATCTGAAATAAAGCCGAATTGTATTCGCTAATGCACTTAGGTTCAAGCTCGCAATGCCCAACTACACCGCCGAGACAACGCTTTCTCTCGTGGTCATATCGCAAGATTTTAAACCGCCAGAGGACCACGTCTTTAACAAGGTATTCATTCTCGAGACCTCATCAAGATGATAAATGGCGAAAATTCAAGCTTTAACGCGATTCCGCAGGATGCACTATTATTTTCTTCGATGGTTTCTCCCAGGTTTGAAGCATCTAAGGTATTTCCGCATCCAAAACTAGATAGTTGCTTGCCCTAAATATCAAGGGCAACAAATTCTAATTTCAGAGGTTAGACATTCGAAAATAATAGAAATAATAAATTAAGAAAATTTGTAAAAATGATCATAATTTAACAAGAATAATAATAATATAGATTCTTCAGAATCTGTGCAATAATATTAAATTTTCGGGTATTATAATTTTGTAAAAATTTTCAAATTGAAGAAGAATTCTTTCTGTATCTATGAGTTGGCAAAATTCATCCGTATCAGTAGCCTAATTCTTCGAATTCAAAGGGGATGACATGAAGAGATCATTTAATAGACTTAATGACCATGCGAACAAAATTGCATCAAATGCTTCGAAATGATAACATAGAGAAATAGAATAAAAATAACAAAAAAATAAAGTAGCAATAATGGTAGAGGAACACAGATGACTAAGCTATTTGGCTCAACCTTACCGAAAAGTAACAATAAACAGACCTAAATAAAAGTCATGTGAGCACCGGAGGAGCGAAGCCTGGGCAAATGTTCGAAACTAACTATCGTCAAAGAGAGTCGCTACCGATAACGTGTCAAATCAGTTAATTGTATAGAATAAGAATATATTGTTATAATCGTACAAATTACGATCTTCATTTCACGCCGGGACAGCTACTTATAGCGCTTATAAAGTGAGAAGGCCAAAAGCCTTTACATAAATGATACATTAATTGATGTACATAATTAATGACATTGTAATCAGCATATATAATAAGTGATCTCGTAATCAATGTGTCATTATGGTCATTCAAAATCCAATATTTATAACAGTTGCAAATATTTAATTTTTTTATTTAACCATTATTGGCCCACTCTCATTTACCAAAATCTAATTGAATACAATTATTTTTAACACATTTATATACTGTTTTTCTAACACTCAATTACTTACCATAATCTTATTTGAGAATAATTATTTTTAAGACATTTATATTTCATAACATTTCAAAATTATTATAATTTTTAGTATTAATTTACGTACTTTTTTTTTGAGAGAATTAATTTACATACTTAAAACATCATGAGGAAAATGAAAGAGACTCTATATGCTTATTAATTATTAGTATATATATATATATATATATATATATATATATATAACAAAAATATGAAACGCTTTCCAATCACAGACCAACCACACTTTTAAACAATTCTTTCTTTTTGGTGTTTATGGATTGTCCTTTTGCTCCTTTGCTTTATTTATTTCTTATTATTATTTTTCAATCTGCCATTTTTTAAAATATATGTAAACCAACTAAAATTTCATCCTAAACTCATATTTAAAAAAGGTAAAAGGTAAAATATAAATTTATTTATTTTAACTTAAGATATGGTATCTATATGAGTTTGGGTTTAAGTATTATTCAATAGTATATGTCCAAAACAATTCTTAAGTATTTGAGCCTTAAACCTTTGTCTTTTTTTTTCTCAACTTTTATTTGTTAGCATATTTTTCTTAATTAAGGATGGGTGATTTTATAATTAGCGAAGTGTCGACATCGTACTTTCAACTTCGATTGTTTTATTCGCCGATAAAGTGGTTGATAGCCTTGAAGCTAGGTTTTTTTCGTGATTTAATCGTCGTAACGTCTGGGTGTGGTTGGCGTCATTTGCGACATTTCGTTGTCATCTTCTTGGTGTGGCAATAGTTAACGTCGTCTTGGTACGATTATGTGATTTCATGTGTCTGTCTAGCGTTTATTTATGCATGGTAATAAATGGTAGCGGTGTTTATTTGTGAGGTGAATTCATTACAGCAAAGTATATCACGTCAGTAATAATCAAATATTCGTCAATATATTGCAAACTAGAATCATAGTTATCATAATGTGTGTGTATCAAAAGTTATAACTCAATTATCAAATGTATATGCTTCTTGTATTAATTTAATAACTGCTTTTGAATATTGTTTTATCATTTATAATTTTTAGCGATTTTGATTTTATGTTTATTTTAACGTATTGCTAGTTTGAATCAATAAAAATATTTTTCTCTTTATAAAAAGATATGGTATCTATCCAGAGGTTAATGATATCTTGTTTATCAGAATAATTTATCATATTCCATTACCAAATAAAATCATTAAAGAAATTATCAATATTGGTGAAGTGCTTGAGAGACTATGGTAAACCCTCACTTCTTTTTTGAACGGAAAACCCCTTAGGGTATAATAAACTGAATTCATATCAAAATTAAGGGCCTCCACAAGACATGACGGAGCCTTAAGCCAAAAGGAAGAGCTAGCATATGAACGGGCAGCTCTAGTGAGAGCTTGTGCTACCTCGTTTGCTTGCCTTATAATAAAAACTAATTTTAAGTTTGCACCCAAAGAGAGTAGAGATTTACACTCCTTTATTAAACACCCAAATTCAAAGGTATTTGTCTCACTAGATGAGCATATAGTAACCACCTCTTTGCCGATCTGATGGGAATTACAAATTATATGTCGCTTGGCTTAGGCAGTCAGCTAGGTTTGAGGAGGGATAAGAAGCGGGGCTCGATAAAGAGCGTAAAAGATTTCGACATACATATGCCCAGCACGAGGCCCAGTGAGGACCGGGTTCGCGTTGAGAAGCGGGTGGCGTAAACATTGAAAAACTCGTATTAAGGAAAGTGCCAACTTCCCTAATTAATTCTCCTGATTAAGGGAAGTATCGTATTTTATTAATAGTGCCCGTGATTATCGCTATTAATTGGTTAATGATGAAATAAAATCCCTCACTTGATGGAGAAATAGTATAAATGTCTAACTAGGAAAGTTATCAATTGTCCCTTGTAGATAGGTTAACGATAAGAAAGAAAATTCCTCACCCAATGAGAAATATGATATCATAATTATTTAGGAAAGTTATCGATTATCACTTGTGTCGGTTAACGATAAGGAAAGAAAATCCCTCGCGATAAGGAGAAATATAATGTCGTCATCAGTAGGAAAGTTATCATGATCATCCATTATAAATACCAAGCTAACCTATTGTGGTGAGTGCGCATTGATTTACGCCATGCAGTTAGTCTTCGCCTCTTCATCGGAAGGCCCGAGCAGAGCATCGGAGGCAGCAGGCGATCAAAATCGATCCCTTTGTTTCTTATTTTGCGGGGGCCGAAATCAAAGTCGTAAGCAGGCCGACAATCCCTCGAACCCCATTTCAGTTTTGGTTGAAAAAGCATCATCGATTTGAGCGCGAAATGCGTAGGAATGGCGAGACGGCTAGACTTTCCGACATCAGTGACCGGCCGTGACCCTGATCACCGGGGTTTCGGTTGAAAAAGCATCATCGGTTGGCGTCGTGCACGTAGGAATGACAGTTATACAAATAAAGTTGATTTCTCAATGGCGGATGGTATCGACTCGAAAGCGCGGGGCCGCGTGATCCCAGGGATGCGGGAATAGCGAATGCGCGTAGATGATAACTGACCTCGAAGCACATTAGAAACTGCACGGCGGTCAGGCGAGATGCGGGCGCTCAGTCTCACCGATAACGTTCTTGAAAGGTTGGAGCAACTCACCGGAAAATACAACACCCTTGGGAAGTAACGGGCGAGAGGCCAAAACAGTTACCGAACGGCAACACCTCGACCCTCCTCGAAGCCCAGATAGAGAAGGAGAAACTGTGACCCGAGGGCGTGAGGCCCTTACAAACTCCACGGAAAATCATGATGAGGAGAGACATAATAGGAGCAACTGAGAGTGATAGGCTCGACCTTTATCGATGGAATGGGGGCGATCATGGAAGCGAGGTTCGGGGACATCAGTGAGAGCTTCCCGACCATATGAAGGAAGCGGTAAAGGCATGGCCCGGCCGCGGGAGCAGGCAACCTGGTTTGGGAAGCCAAGCGCTCGAGAGGCCTTGTAGCCCGGGGCAGAGCCGCTCGATTTGTCGATTTGCAGGACCTTAGCTGGCCGGGAAGGCGCTTGTGGCGGGGCCGATAGGCTGGTTGCGGAGCTTAAGCGCTCGGGGAAAGCCAGCTGGGAGCCTGGCTGCCGTTTGCGAGGGTTTGCTTGCTTTCCCGGGAGGCCTTGTAGCCCGGTGGCTTAGTTTGTAGGGCTTAATTGCTCAGGGAGAGTAACCTTATAGCCGGGGGGCCCGGCTAGCTCGGTTTCGAGCAGCTGGCCGAAGGCCGCGATGGCCCGGATGAATAACTGATTCAAAGAGACATCAAGCGGCAGGAGGCGGAATGGCCAAGGCCAAGTAGCCGGTTCGGAAAGCGCAGCGGCAAAACGGCGACTCAGTTTTGAGCTTAATTGCTGGCGAAACCTTCGGGGCAATGCTTTGGTGAAAGCGCAGCGGCCCGGGAAGCCGAATAGCTCAATTGAAAGAGCATAAGCGGCTCGGGAGCGAATAGCCCGGGGAGCCGTACTTCCGATTCAAAAAGCGCAGCGGCTAGAGCGAAGCGGCATTTCGGTTTTGAGCTTCAGCGCTAATATGGCAATGCAAGGCCGGCGTATTTTTGAGCAGCGCCAAAAACACGGCGGCCGAGCAGTAAGCTCAATTCAAAAGCGGAAACAATGACGAATAGCTCAGTTCAAGAGCATAAACAACTCGGGTAGAATAGCCGAGAACAGTAACTCGATTCCGGAAAGCGCGATAGCAGGGGTGGCGGCTCAGGTTTTTCGGAGGCACCGGTGCGAAACACAATAGCCTAGGAGTCAAGCGACTCGATTTTGAGCTTACTTCTTAAAAAATGCCTGGCAGCCCGGGAGCAGTAAGCAGTTCGGCGCAACAACGAAGCCGAATAGATTAGTTCAAAGGCATCGCGACTCGGGGAGGCGAATGGCCTCATGAGCGAGTAGCTCGATTCGGAAGGTCTGACGGCTCGGGAGGCAAGCGGCTCAATTTTTAGAGCTTAATTGCTCGAGGCGAGAATAACCTAAGAGCCCAGTAGCTCGGTTCGAGGCGCAGCCTAGAAGCGAATAACTTTCGGTTGAAAAATCGCGACTCAGGAAGGCGAATAGCCCGGGCCCCGTGGCTCGGTTCAGAGAGGCACAACAGCGAGAGAGCCAAGCGGCTCGGTTTTCTAGCTTAGCCGCCCGAAAACCGCAACGGCCGGGAGCCAAGCATTTCGGTTTTCGCAGAAGCGAATTGTTCAAAACGTGTGCTAGGAGCAACGGCTCGATTTTTCAGAGCTTAATTGCTCGAACACAATAGCCTCAGAGGCTGACTGGAAGCGAATACTTTCAGGTTGAAACATAAATAGCTGGGAGCGAATAGCCGAGAGCCGTGCTTCCGATTCGAAGCGCCAGCGACCCCAGAATAGCTAAGTTTCTAAGAGTTAAGCTTGACTCGAGCCTTGTGATAGCTGCGGAGGCGAGGCGGCTCGATTTTAAGGAGTTGACAACTCAAAGGCCTGATAGCCCGGGCGAATGGCTCAAGGCGTAAACAACTTGGAAGGAAAAAAGCCCGAACGAATGGCTCGGTTTAGCGGGCATAAAAGCGACTCGGGAGGCAGAGGCAATGAAAATCGCAGCGGGTTCACGAGGCTGGTGAGACACTTCCAAACCACGAGAGGAAGGTCTTGAGGAACACGACAAAATGATACATATGATGTTTCTAAAAAGCACGAGGAAGCAGCCGGCGAAATGGGTCTGTCGAATGGCGGCCATCATTATCTGAGACATCGTGACTAATAATGAACCATCCCGACTAACCCGCATGGAAATCCTTTTCGTCGAGAAACGAATTCAGCCCTTACCCAGTTAAGCGACCCGAGGGTGAGGAGCTGACAATGGGGTCGAAACCACATGTGCGTTGGCTCGGGCAATAATTTGAGTTTGAGGGATAAAGCGAGTCTAATAAAAGAGCGTAAAGAGCTCGACTGCGTGCGTATGCCCGAACCACGAAGGCCCCGGTGGGACTGGTTCATACTGTCTGAAGCCCAGTGGCGTAAACATCTAAAGACAGTATTAAAGGAAAGTCTTGACCCACTAATTAAATCTCGTAATTGAAGTAGGATATTTCCTAATAATTGTTCATCAATTATCCCTTATTAATTGGTTAAATATAAGGAAAGAAAATCCCTCACCCAATGGGAGAAATATGGTATCATTATCCAACTATGAAAGTTATCAATTATCTCTTATGAATCGGTTAACAATAAGAAAAGAAAATCCCTCACCTAATGAGAGAAATATGATATCATAATCCAACTAGGAAAGTTATCAATTATCCCTTATTAATCGGTTATGATAAGGAAAAAATCCTCATGATAGAGAGAAATATCATTATTATCATCCAAGCTAGGAAAGTTATCCTTGATCGTCCGTTTATAAATATCAGAGCTAACCCATCGGTGAAGGTACGCGATGATTCTGCATGCAGCGGTTGATCTTCTTCTCTTCTCACCCAGGGAAGGAGTGACTTAGGCATCGGAGGCAGCGGGCGTCCCAGCGTCCTTTTTGTTTCTTATTTTTGCGAGGGCGGAGCATCCCGAGTCGACGGATCGACTGCTTGATCCATCAATCCCTTGACTCATTTAGTTTGGTTGAAAAGCATCATCACAATCCATTTCAACGTAGGTATTACTGGCCCATAGTGGAGGATTCGATCGTGCTTCATGAAGGGTCGAGCTTCAATCTCGATTGGGTGTGAAGCATCCACAGGAGAGCGCGACGGCGCTACTGCGTATCGACTTCATTTCGGATTACACCACCGCCCCACTTGGCAATAGTCTTCAAAGATTTTTCCATCAGTTACATTTAGCCATCGCCAATTGGTAGAGACAAATAGGGAAGAACCCGCGATGCAATGTGGGAGAAATTTGGTTATGAAAGACATCTTTTTGCATGTTGCCATTCTCAAACAAAATCTAGCCCATGTTGGATATCAATTGAGTTAGGGAGGCCGTGTGCGATTGAGCGATGCATTTTCTTTGTTTCCACGTTGTCAGATTATGGTGCAGTGAGACGCTTTCCTTCTTGAGATGATTGAGGGACTGGTAGTAATGGGTAGAGTGGTAATTAGTGTCAATGGATCGTGTTAGGTATTAGTGTCAGTAATGCGTGTTGTCAATATTCGCCCGACCAAGCGAAGCGGATAATAAACGTGTCAACATTTAGATTCAACAAAGCGCGAATTTAGTATTCGTGTTAAGCGAGTCGAAACAGAATATGACCATTAATTGATTATTTAAAATAATAAGAATTATAATTAATCATCCATACATGTTTAACACAAATCATGGGATGAAGAGGTCTTGTACCCGTAAGGATTCTAGGCCCTAAATCATGGGAGTGACAACTCCAAGATAAGTGTCAACTTTCAACCAAGGTTCATGCCATATATTGATAGAGCTTCCATCTCCTATACGCCATCTACACCCACGCTTGAGGATGAATTGTGACAATCATATACTCTTTCAAGTGTAGCTTAGGTTTGACCCCAATTGAGCGGATAAGAAGTTCCCATGTAGAAAATATTTAGCTTTGATCAATCAACTATCTAGAGTATAAGGGTTAGAAATGAAGTTCCAAGCGTGCTTACCCAGCATTACTATGTTGAAAGCGTGTAGGCTTCGAAAACCCATACCACCTTGCTCCTTCCTCAAATAGAGTGTGTTCCATTCAATCCAATGAATGCGTCTATCCCCATTAGATTTCGTGCCCCACTAGAAGAAGTTCATCATTCTCTCCAACTCTTGACATAGAGAGTTTAGGATAAGAAAAGAGTTCAAACTACAAGTAGGAATGATCTAGGCAACTGTCTATATCAATACTTCTTTTCCAACTTGGGAGAGTAACTTTGCATGCCAACCTTAGAGTTTGTTCCCCGTCCTTTTATTCCTTCCAATAAGAGAGGGTAAACCCTCACTTATGGCGGTTTAATTTTGGATCTTTTGAGTTAGGAGATATTTTGATCCGACGGTTGATAAGAGAAGTGCATTGCTTTGTTTGTAGGTACAAGTATGGAAATTTGGTAGAAGGTGATACAAAATGTCATGGATGAATTTCTTTTTATAGAATGCGGTTATGGTGGGACCACTAAATACTTTAACTCAAAAACTATACAAAATTAGTGACGACATTATTGTTGGGGTTGATTCACTTTTCGTGATGTGTTTTGATCTTGATCGATTTTTTTACTTTGATGTGTTTGTTAATATTAATAAATTAAGAATCATGTAAAATGTGTGTTACAAGTTTTATATATATTTTTTTCACATCTATTGTTATTTTGCATATAGTATTATAGTGCTATGTTATTACAATCACTCCAAAAATCTTCAGTTTATTACTTGAACCATGCCTCGAGAGTGTTATAAGTCTTTGAACACCCCATTTCAAAATTAATTGGTCTGATTTAAGAATAATTTGTCATCTATTATGATGTTCTCGTTATAGATGATTTTCATCTCATTTAAACAAATTATAACATCATAAAAAAATTAATTGCTATATAATAAGAATGGATTAATTTTTTTATGATACCACATTTATTTGAAGAGGTTAATTATATTATATTTATGTCATATTTCAATTGAATGGGAACAATTATCTCCACTTTACCTAAATTTATTCTATTTGTGTGTTGTGTACTTTATGGCTAATTCAAAATTTTCAACAATGTTTATTTCTAATTGTGCCAATATTTTGGATAAAGGAAAATAGTTCTATTGTAGTATGAAAAATTTCATAAAGAATAAAATAAATAAGTACAATTTTTAATTCTTAAGTTACATGTTTTTCTTCTCTTTATTTTTATTTTTTTCCCTTATTTCTCACCTATATAATCCTTGCAGATTATCTTTCATCTCATAATTTTTAGTAAATAAATCCAATATTCGTAGAAATAAATCTAATAACCTTCCTTATTTTATTAAAAAAAATAATATTACACATTAATATGAGAAATTTTTTATAAAAATAATTTAATAAAAAAATAGTAAGTAGTAATTATAGATGCTTTTAAAAAAATCCCATTAAGATAAATACCTTTCTTGATATAAACAAATTTCATCATTATTATTATTACATTCAAAATATATTTACTAATTATTTTTTGAAACGAATATATTTACTAATTATTAGTACCTAACTAATATAGATGCATTTAAAGAGAATTAGCATCAACGTATTATAACTCAAAGATAGGCATAGGAGGGAAGGTTCGGGGGTTTGAGTGTCACAGTAAAAGCAGTTTCTTCACGTGTAACTTTCATGTTTAATTGTTAAAAAATAAAAATTCTTATGAAGAATATTATATTAGATAGGAACTAAAATTCGGTTTAGCAGTGACTCCAGTATTTGTAAAAATTCTATTAGTAAAAGTAATTCAAAGAATTTTATATTAGATAGGAACTAAAATTTCGTTTGGCAGCAATTCGAGTATTTGTAAAAATTATATTAATAAAAGTAATTTCCGTTGTACATTTTTAGGCAAGAAATATTAGAAGTGTATTAGTAAAACTGTTTTTTTCCCCTAAAAATACTGTTTTGGAGAGAATAATTTATAAATGGTTTCCTAGAAAATACTAATTTTTTTAATATTATAAATGATTTTTTAGAAAATTTAAAATATATAGTATTTTTATAAAAACTGTTTTTCAGGAAAAAATGTTTTCTAAAATTACTCAAAAACACTCCTCTAGAGACAGGAACTAAAGATTTATTTGTTCTAATTTTAATATTTTTAGAATAGTTTTGAAAACATAAATTGTTTTTGTTTTTTTAATTTAGTATTTTATATATTTTTTATGTTTTTTAGAACCAAAAAAAAAAAATTTTGAATCAAGCGTGTTATATGTTTTTTCCTTTTTTTTTTTTTTTGAAAAAAAGATAAATTTATTGAGTTAGACTAGCAATGTGATCGATAAACATTATAATCGAAGTGTTAAAAGATTGTGATATAGGGTTAGTATGAAAGATCATTCAGAGGTATCGTATTTGATAATAAAAATGTATGAAATATAAGATTACAGATTTATAGCATGCAATGACAGATTTGATACGATGATTTTTGTTATCGAACTTTGTAAAATTTTAAGCGACAGTCTACGAGCCTCTGAAAGAGTTAGTCGGCTTGTATTGCGCGTAATAGGTTATTCCTGAACCTTAGCATGAGAATAAAAGCAAATGACACAGATCGGTGTAGAATAAACTACTTTATTAGAAGAAAAAAAAAACTATATATGTGGAAGAAAACAATAAAATAAGTGATTTCATTTTAAAAATGCAAAAAAAAAAAAAAAAACTCATCATTTCTAACGAATTAAGGTTTGAAAGAAAAAACAGATGGGAGGATGATTAGGGTTTTCTAAAAGAAGTTGTGTTGTTTTCCTTATGAACAAACAGACCCTAAATATTCATGGTTTTGGTTCGGTTTTTTTATTTTTTATAATTACACAAATTCTTAAATTTTATCTAACTTAATTATAAATCATAATTATTCAAATTTATGTGTAATAATTTATTTGAACAAAAAGACAACATAATTTTTATAAAAACTATTTTTCAGATAAATATGCTTTCTAAAACCATCCATAACCTCCTCTGTTTTTGAAAACACAGAACATTATTTTAGTGAAATTGCTTTTATTATTTGAATTTAATGTTTTTTTTTTTATATTTTTTTAATAATAAAATAAATTGGAAATCAAAAGTGTTTTTGGTGTTTGCTGTTCTTCTACGGCTTTGAAGGAAGGGCACGTTAAGGTTTGTCAAAAGCTGCTATATCCGGAAATGGTTATTTAGCAGGAAGCGGGCGGGAAGGGGGAGAAGGCATAAAGTGCCCTTCCTTCTTTTTAGATAGATGTTTGGATGCCTCCGTATTAGCTAGGCACCTTACGAGTTACGAAACACACTTTTAGAGAATGCTTTATTTGGCCAGGCTTAGATATCGGTAGGCCAACTGGCCAAGCAAGTAGAGGATTTCCTTTATCTTTCAGTACGAAAAAATTAGTTTTAGAAAGCTATAAAAAAACATGCCCTAAACATTGATGGTGCTGGTTTTTTTTTGTTTTTTTTAATTTTATTTTATATTAGAAATTGACGGACCTTTTTTTACAGCAATGGGGTCCACACGGGCAACGGATAGAGAGCGACACGCGATATAAAACAACAAAATGGCGAATACGATTGAGAATTGAGATCGGAACATGTAAATGTAATTGGACACGTGTTAAACAACGGTAGCAGAAAAATATATGTATGTGACAAGACAACAGGTGAGTTGAGTCCATGAGAATTGAGATGAGTGAGTGAGTGAGCAATTCCTGTGGATGGATGGATGGATGGATCCTACCCTAGCCTCATTCCTCAATTGAATCAACGCCACGTCAGACAGGCGGCCTCTGCTGACTGCTGACCTGCTCAGGAGGGAATGAACTAGTATGACACGTTAGTACAATAAGTTGGGAACTGTCGAATCATATCCCCGCCACGTAGTAGGCATATGCATCCCACTAACTCTCTCTCTCTCTCTCTTACTGTTCAATGAATCGAGATTCGAATGCCCGCCAGGCGCCAGCCATGAGCCACCATGATTGGCTGGCACGTGACTTTTGTATTAAGAAGACAGCTACCGTGGAAGAGGTGATTCTTTTAGGCACGGCAACGGGCAACCCTCATTAAAATGTCTCCTTCTCATATACTCATACTAAAACCAAGAATCTCTAAATTCACATCTGTCCCCCCTAATTTTAGGAGTTAGGAGGAGTTCCTAACTCCAATCAATAATCTCCCTTTTAAAGATGTCTAATTCCTCAATAACCCTAGTATATCTTATTTTAATAATTAATCAATTAAATCATAAACATATTTCATGAAAATATTTATTTGTAACTTTTTTAATTTTTTAAGATGACCCACAAACACGAGCTTCAAATTCTGTTTCTCTTTTTTCTATTCCCTATGGGGTAGGATTGTATTCCAACCTTGTAAACTAAATCACTAGGGTGAGTGTGAAGAAGATCTAAAGGCTTAGGGTGCATCGAAAAAACCCTATTCGGTTCTTTATTTCTCTCAGATCTTATTTTTTATAATCATTTTTCTTTAAATAAGGAGGAATGCTTTTTATTATTATTAACTTAAAATCACTTTTCTATATATTTTTTCTATAATTTTTCTTTTGCAATAAAATAATTATTCTACAAAAATTTGGATTTTACTTTATTTTTTCTTTTTTTTTTATCATAATCTTGTGTGATGTGTTTTTATCATCGTCTTGTACAAAATATGATTTGTATCATCTTAGTACGATGATTTGACTTTTGTTATCTTGTTGCAACGCTTTTTAATGTATAGGTGATTCGAACGATAAATCATATTCGATCAACAATATACTGCAAAACTGGAGTTTAATGTGTTTTAGTTATTATAGAATTATCAAATGTGTAGGCTTTAAACTGATTCATTATGTTATTAATTTATATATTGTGTCATCCTCTAAAGTTTTTAACAAATTTGATTATTTGTTTTTATAGAATGTGTTACTAGATTGAATAAATAAAATAATTCTCCGTTAAAAAAAAAAAAAAAAACCGTTAGGGTGAGAGGCTTAATGAATTTTTATTTTAAAATAAAATCATATAGTAGAGGGGAATCATTCTTTCCTTTAGCATTGGGCCCTTGGTTGAGTCCTATGAGTCAACTTATAAAATGATATTTTAGGGTTTCACGAATAATTACTCAAAAAATAAATGTTTTTATTATTTGAATTGTATTTCAGGAATAATTACTCATAAAATGATATTTCAGGAAGATAATACATTTCAAGATGATATTCATTATTTGAATTATATATTTTGTATCGATCTTTATAGTGCGTGCGTAATTCGCAGATAAAATTTATTTATTTTTTGGCATACCTCACTTAAAGATTGAAATCTGATCTTTTTAACGTATTTACGATTCGATTCTTATCTGCTTAAAATGCCATTGAGCTTTTCTTTTGAAAATGGAAAAAACCTAATTGCTTCATTATATTATTTTAAAAAGTTAATATTTTCAAAAACTTTTTTGAATGATAAAGGTCGTTCAGTGGAAATATTCTGGCTTCAGTTTAAATTTGAAGTTGATAAAAATGATTCCAAAATGAGGTTCGCTCTCTTTCATGCTAGATGACACTTCGTGATAAATGCCCGCAACCTAAAATTTAAAAATAAAAACTTTATTTTCATTAATAAAATATAAAAGCAAAATGAGAAGTTTGATCCCTCTAAAAAAATAGCTTTGTAGGGAAAAATCGGATTATATATAATTAAAATGAATAAATAGATATCGATTCTATATGACCTTTATGAAATATATTCTTATTTTTATATTCCTTCAGAAGTCGGCAAGGGACCGATAAGGAAGGAGTTGGAAAAAAAATCCCTGCAATTAAAGGTTTGGTTCGAACAAAAATAAAAAATAAAAAAAGGAAGGAAAGTTTTGAAAAAAAAAAAACAAACAAAACAAAAGAAAGGTTTGATTTTGGAAAAATTACAGTTGGCTGGAAAGGGAAAAAAAAAAGAGGGGGGAATATCCTTTTCTAAATCGGAAGGAAAAAAGGGAAAAAAAACAAAGGTTTGATATTCGGTTCAAAAAAATCCAATTTATTTGGATTTTTTTTTGGGATAAGAGAATTATGCTTTAAGAATTTTACAAAAGTTGCAGAATACATTGAAACCGAAATGAAGGAGAGAAAAAAAATTACAAAGAAAACAAAAAGCTACAAAGAGGAGGAAGACAGAGTCTTATTACATAATCACAGTCTTTGGCCTTGTCTGAAGTCTCTCTTGACCAACAAAAACGATGTTGTACTTTTCAGTCAAATGCTTTTCGCTTGGAATAGGATTGAGAAATGAATCAAAAATTTAAAACCATCCACGTATTTCAGAGTTTTGAAAAGGAATTAAAACTAAATAAATCTATCATAAAACCAGATTTAATTTCATTCACCCTTCAAACGGAAATTCCAACAACCACACAAACTGGCAATGGGGCCCCGGCCTGAGTTGAAAAATGTTGTCTTCCATTGGGATTACAGGTGTGAGGCTGTTCTAGGCACATTTTTGACAGTACCTTATGTTTATACTGTCACAGTTTAAAACCCAAGATCTTATTTATGGCATGTCCCATTAAAATTTTAAGTATTTGCCGATCATTGAATGTAACCTTTTATACACACTTTGCCCCATTAATCTATAACTTGCTCGCCCTGCTGTTATTATGATTTGGCTAATATATTGATAGATGTTAATTAGATGTAAGTTAAGAGACTCATTTATTAGATATTTTTGTTCTCCAAGTAAACCATAAGCTCCAATAGAATCTTAGTGAAGTAAGATGCGATAGCCTATTTATTTAAGATAGAAGTTGCACAGTGGCGTTGCGAAAATAGCTATGGATAGAAGTTATAGTATGCTGCAAAATAGGCAGGCTCGCTGTGGATTGGCTGGTTTGATTTAGGTCAATTTTGAACAAAAGAAAAGAAACATTATATTCCCATGATCTTTGGGAAAAATTATCTCTCCCACTTTTCCCTTTAGGTTTTTTTTTTCAAACTCTTCAAAACCAAAGATACTGTAAAACACACTTCATGAAACAGAAACACGAACAACTCTTCAGCCTAATTTGACAGTCACTGTGGTGTCAACCCTGCTGGAATTGTGAAATTCAAGGCATTGAAACATGCTGGAACTGAAGGAGGTGGTCAATAGTCTGTGGTCAACTTTATTATATGGAAATGGAACAAGAAAACACGGCCATTTAAGTTTAACACACACCTTTTAATTAGGGTAACCTCACGTTCCTCTCGATATTTAAAAGCATTCAATGTCTTTGTTTTTTTTTGGCGAATGAGGCATTCGATGTTGATAACCCACATTCTTTGATTTATGAGGCAATGAATGTGGAGAGCACCCCCCACAATTATATCTTTTAGGTATAACCATTTAAAAGGCATAAAAGCAAAATTAATGGTGCTTCCCATTGAAAACGGTTCTTGAGCAAATGTGTTCTATGTGTTTTATTGTTTTTCTATAAAAAGAAAAAATAGTTTTCATAAATTGTAACAAAACATGCCATGACCTTTTATTTTTATATAAAAAAAAAAAAGAGATGATGAAAAGACACAATGTGGACAAATTTACCCACGAGGATATAATTTTTTTTTTTTTTAAAACTAAACACTTTTTAATACAATGTAATAAACTCTTTAATGATATAGTTATATTGTGATGGATAGGACAAAATTTCTATGTGAAATTTAGTTATGATGTAAGGATTTAACTTTACACTTATAGGGGTATTTTTGCTTGAAAGGATGACGTTTTAAGGTTACTTTTGTAAAAGATCATTCTTATAAATAAATTTGAGATTTGTCACTTTTAATCCAATTTCTCCCTTTTAATTATCATAATTACTATTATACTCTTAAAGTATGTTCATACATAATAAAATAAATACATGTAATAAAAATTATTATTATTTTTTTTAAAATATATCAAATTTATCGATTCAAACTACCCACATATTCGATGTAAACATGTAAAACAACTGCTAAAAAAATGATTTATTACATACTCCATGCTAATAAGATAACGAATGACTAAAACTTATACACATCTGAGATACTTCAATAATGACCAAAATGACATACGACTCAAAGATATATTATATTACGTCACCACGATTTGATTCTGATTTACCTTACGTCATTTATCGACTCATTGGCTTTTCGAATCAGGCCACACACATACAAGAAAGTGTCAAGAAAACCAAACCGTAATACTAAGATAACACAAATTACAACCGTAATACTAAGAAAGTGTCACGAAATCCTAAAAGCTGACGACAGAATTTTCTGCATTAATAAGATAATAAATCGACTTAAAGCCTACAGCCATCTGATATACTCACACATTGAAATACATACGATCAAGATATGCAGTGATACTACAGTTCACTACGATTCGATGACTTGATTCACGTCACATTAATTTGTTTCCTGCTTCTTCGAATATACACATATAAGAAAATAATACTTAAAACCAAACCTGTAAATACCATAAGATATGTACACAAATTACATACAAGATTAAAATCGGTCAGATGTGTTGATTGACACAAAGCACTTTATAAATATAAATCGAAAAACATTTAAAAATAAATTAAAATCCATATTTTTAAGAAAAGAATCACTTTATCTGTTAAAAACGATAAAAGAGTTAATGCATTTGTACCGATTTAGGTTAAAAAATGACTAAAACAACAACGATATTTTTACTTGGTGAGCAATGCAATAAGTCAATATGCTATGTTTTTTCAAATTGAAACAGCAATTATTATTCTTATTATTACTTATTTTTGGACGAAAGAGGTTTAGAACAAATAACTCACGCTTTTCCAATTTAATCTATTTAGTAGTTGTTAGGGGTTAAATATGTTGATAGCATTGAGTATTGACCCATTAATTTAATGAAAAGTTGACATAATTTTAAGGAGTCCCATTTTTTTAATAAGAAAATGGATTTCCCTGGGGAGAGAATTCATTCTGGTCACAATGGTACCTGCAAAAGTGTCAGCCGAAATAATAAATAATATAACCACTTTTGTTAAATTTAGTCGATATATTAAAAATAATAACATAATTTTGAAAATTTAAAAACTGATGACATAGCTAAGATAATGAATTATTTTGATCATTATCAATTAATATAGTGCATATTTCGATAAATCAGAATATGTAAATGTTAGATTTATGATTATATGTTATTGATCCACAGAGTTCAAACTTTAATTCTATTTATCAGCAGATTTTTTTGAACAATTATAGATTTGAGATTTTTTTTTTAAAGTCACTGGTTTGATATTATTAGAAAGAGTGAAGAAGATATTTAGGATTTATTTTCATTAAATTTTATAAAATTTTCTTTCCCATTTGAATGTATAAATCAATTTCATACTACTGTCACACGCCAGACGACTGAATCTCCACTGAAACCCTAGATATATCTGATAATAATCTACTACTGATATTTAATTCTTTGCAGCTAGACTCACGAAGGCCTGGGTATGTTACCATTTGTTTCACTACCCTCTGAAG
Source organism: Tetrastigma voinierianum (assembly GCA_016808115.1). NCBI lineage: Eukaryota > Viridiplantae > Streptophyta > Magnoliopsida > Vitales > Vitaceae > Tetrastigma > Tetrastigma voinierianum. The sequence continues at coordinate 1,508,164 of JAEQBH010003196.1, forward strand.
ATCATGTGGCTTTTCATAACTAGCGTAATATCGTGGTTAACCAGCTGAGACCTTTATTATTGCTGCTCACAACTCATTATTCCACCATGATGAGCATTATGCTTAAGAAACGGCATCACCACATGTCCACTAAGAGAAACTTCCCCTAAAGGTTAGATATATAATCTTGTAAAGTTTTGTTCTTTGTACAATGTATGAATGTTAATTTTCCAAATAGTACTTTGTATGAGAAAAATAAGAAATGATTTGCAAAGTGTTATTTTTTTTATCATTTCCATCAAGGTCAGTTTATGTAACCTAAATCCCATGATTTCCACTATGTTGGAAAAGAAGATCATTAACCTTCTTCAAGAATTCATGGGTGAAACCTCTTCAGTTCACTGTTACATTGGAACAATCAGATTACTGTCATAGAACAACCGCAAAAGACTAGTAGGAATCCCATCAGCGACAGTTAGCTTATTTCTTAGCGACCAACGTGGCCTTGCATGAAGAAAAAGTCGCCTTGTGTAACACGCTAACACGCCCAAATCCAATGAAGATCCCGCAACGCTGTCCAACAAAGAAAATTGTTAAAATGACCAAAGTGCTCTAAAATTTTATGATTCCTAACACTGGAACTGGACAACAAATTTATTTTCTCTAGAGAAATCTAGTTACATAGATTTAATTTCTGTTAATTCCTCAGATGCCAAATGATTTTCATTAATTTTGAAATGGTCTGGGGACTTTTAAAAACTTTTACTTTACAGAAAATTTCAAAGTAGAAAATAAATTAAGTAAAGTCATTAAAATAATTAACTTGAATCGCATAAAAAATAAATGCTTAGAGATATAAATCAATAGACAGATTATGAAGATATCGCGCGATAGTTACATGTCCAATTTAATAGTTAGACAAAATGGGTTAAACATGATTTTTAGTAGAAAACACCCATATTTGTATCTGGTCATGAGAGAGAGGGAGAGAAAAAGAAAAAGAAAATCAAAATTTCTATTCTGGATTAATAAGTTCTATAGGTCGGAATTCTACTTCGATCAAGACGTAAAGCTCATCATCATGAGTGCTACCATATATCAAAACATTGGGAGCGCAGGCATGATTCAAGCAAGAGTCTAGAATGTATATTTCTTGTGTCAGAAGGTTCACGACTTAGAGCTTCTTTCTAGACGCTCTAAGAGGAGACCTTCCACACTTACTTGGCTCACTATAAGTAAATATCGGTCAGTTTTGAATGCCCAAGGGCTGTTTACTGCTTTTGCTTCATATAATGCCTTTATAAAACACTAAGGTCATGGAATAGTGTGTTTGTTTTGAACTCTTATAGATGTCCAGTTTTTGGGCTGATTTTTGCTAGAAAGGAGAATCTGACTAGTATCCTTCCAGGAAATTGTAGCCCATTCTCTATAAACTGATGCAGTTTTAATCACCCCAATTGGACATGAGCAACCTGCTATATTTCAGTTTCTTCCTAGATTTACCATAAGCGCTCTTGTTTTGGCTTTAACCTATTGTCCATATTTTTAGACTCATTTTAGGTTAAAAAAGCAAAAACTCAATGGTATCCTTAAGAAAATTCGGCCTATCTGAGAACCAGATGTTGTGGTTTTGAATCACCCAACCTGACTTTAGTAACTCAAGCGATGTCCAGCCTCCCAGACTGCTATAACTTAGGATGTTTAATTAGTTTGTGTCCGCATTTGAGACTGCAGACCAGTTTCGGAATCCAAGTCGAACCATTCTCCGCGGCGCTAGATGCTTGTCAGAATGTTTTGGGGCACTCGTTTCACAACCTGAAGCCCGGCACCAGGGCCGTCGTTGTCACTGCCAAGAGTAGGACGGCTTCGGGGGTGTCAATGCGTGTGCTCTTAAATATGTTGATACGAGACAATTTGTTATACGTTAATCACTACGCGCGCTGGGCTTGCCTGGGGGGTCACGGTCGATCACAATGGTTACGTTGTTGGATATATGCTCAACAGAGGTTGACATGAACGAAATGATTTACAAAGTCGCTATGTTATGCGATTGTCCCAATCGCAAGTGGTGTTGATCAGAATGCCTTGCAAAGATTCATTATGCATGTGACACACAATACTGCAATGGCATCTGATCAGATAGCACCGGGACATCAAGATTAACAGCGTTAGTGCATGGTCATGTAAATCCACACCATGTTTCATGCTCACAGATAGTCAAAGATATCAGAGAATCTGACACTCAAGCTTATGTTTGATGTGTCTGAAATGGCAATCCCAAAATTATCCCACTACGCTACAAAGCCAAGTTTCTTCCTTTCTTTCCACTCTTTTCCTTTCCCCCCTTCCTTTTTTCCTTTTTTTTTGAAATGAAAAATACGCATGCCACAGAAGGCAGTTGGGCGGATGATACCCCCTTATTAAAAACTCCTCGCTTTTCTACAATATACATATCCAGCTGATTTAACATTTGCAAAGTGCCTAAGGCGTGCAAAGCTTCCTGTGAGACTCCCAAAAATTCGCTACCCACAAAACACACGGACTTGGTAAAAACAATGAAGATCAAGTTTGGTCCAATGGATTTTGATTTATAAAACAAAAGCTTTGTTTTAAAAATAACAATATGGAACATAAATGACTATTAAGACTCTATATGCATGTGAGGGAGCTGTGATGAATTCCTGACACGACATGGTGAGTCACATTCTCATCCATGATGCAGAGACTGAAAGAGAACGCAGATGTTTTTACTACGTGAAATGGCATTGAATGTGTGCACTTAGCGGGAGCAGCCCAGAAATTAGATTCTCTGACTGGCATTGTTCATTCCTCGCCAGGACCATATTTCAGGCGTAGGTTAAGACATCCTGAGACTTCATGCCCTTCCCGGCCGCCATGATTTTCAAGTAGAAGCCGTGATGGGTTTTGATAAATATTTTGTAAACTATATTGCATCAGCTACTTTTAATATATGTTCTATATAAGAGTGTCAGAATAAATTTACTATGACCATAGATATAGTCAGATATCAGGATATGGGACGCATGAATCAGGTCACATTACTCTGAGACCCTAGACGGGTCACTGACATATCAAGTATACACGATATCAGAGAGCTCATCTAACAAAAGGAGACCGCCGATTTTCGGAAAATACAATCCTGATAAATGAGACACAACAAACATGGTATCTGGTTAACCAAATCCATAGGAATTCATGGTCGACGCAGGGTTGTCAAAGGACCAACCCTTGTCAACAGTTACGGACATTGAATAGGATTCTCCCGCCTGGCGGGCAGCCTCCAAACTCGACTACGCATCGAAGCGAGCATGTCGCCGCCCTGCTGGTGTCTCGCCATCTTGCATTAGATGCCTGGACAGACTTCTGCCTTACCAAATTCCAAATGTATGATGGTCTTGAAGATCCTTTTGACCATCTTATTCATTTTCGCCAAATCATGACGTTGTAGACTAGAAACGATGCTCTTCTATGTGGTAAGTCCCTCCATCCCACTCAGCCGTTCATTGTCATGGTTTCACCCCCATGTTCTCAAACACGGTAACTTCCTTCCGATGCCTATCTAAAAAATTTGTAACTCAATACATGTGCTTGGTCAGGAGGAAACAAAACATCACTAGTCCTTCTGTCAGCCCAGTATAGGGCGATTTTGAGTCTACCAGTAAGATTTCACGGCGTTGGGACCGTAATTTCTAGCTTCAAATCAGTCTCGAAAGACCGTTCCTGTAGGTAAAGCAAGCCATTCATCCCAACACCTAGTTCTTCGATTCACTTTCGTTGCATCCCCCCATAACTATTGATGGGTTGTTCTAAAGGGGGAACTAGTATGCCATGTCGGGAGTATGACACACCATCGCAAATCAAATTTAACATCTATGATACAACGTCAAAAGCCACGACTACTTACAAAAAGTAGAGGAAAAAAGGGTCGTGACAATTAAGATAGGTGCGGAAAAGCATGGAGTATAGAGATGAGACGGTTAATCATCAAGCATCACACCCGGGCGACCGGAGAAAGAGCCGACGAACTGAGCGGGGATAAAGGCGCCTTGAACATACACTCCGCTTCACGCTAAGGCCCTTCTTAGCTCGTCACCGCTCAATCTCTTTAGCCCGGCTGCCTAGACCTTGGGGGGGCGATCCGGAAGGAAGAGACAACCTTACTATTGTGAGTGATCATAGGGCTGCCTGGACACGAATCAATGAATGTTACCGACATGGTTGTCACACTTTGCGTGCTGTGCGACATTCAGGGGAATACGCTGAGGGAGGCATTCGACCAATTCTAATTATCATCACCATAAACTCTCAACTAGTGATAGACATAATACTCGTTGGCCCGACATTGCCCAAAATTCGAGGTCAAACACGCTCGAGTATCTTTGTGGCCGAAATTAATTATAGTTTTGCCTCGAGCAGCATCCGACCCATTGACGGGATCATTGCTTTCTTAGAATCTCCCCTAAATCAATTATCTATGCCTCATGATGATGCACTTGTTTTGACCTTGGAAGTCGGAAAACATTTGATGAAAAGAATATTGATCGACCCTGGTAGTGCTACTGACCTCCTCTACCTGCCCACCTTGCTCTGCCTAGGCTATAAGCCCGACAATCTTCACAATCTAGGGAGAGTGTTAGTCGTCTTCAACAAATCGTAGACCAATTCGTCAGGGGAAATAGTATTGCCAATTTCAACAGGACCGATCACTGCCCTAGTCCCACTCACAGTGATTGATGAGCCTTCATCCTTCAAAGCTATTTTGGGGTGAGGGCATTGCCATCCTCTTACCACTAAATGCTAAGTTTCTGGACTCCACTGGACCAAGTTGATATAAGAGGAGACCAGAAAGCAACCAAAACCTGTTATGAGGTCAAATGCAATAAAAGATGACTTGTCACCAAAACAAAGAATGCGCTTGAGGCCCACTTATCGTTGCACAATGATGTTCTAAAAATTGTGGCGTCTACAGTTACCAAGATTTTTATTTTTACGTACATATAATCAATTACCAATGTAAATACAAATTCGTTTCCAATACCGTAGCTCTATGCTACTTGTTTTTATATCATTCAAAACCTAAATTGCAATTTCTATTTAAGACACATTTCACATATTCAATGAAAATATATACATATATACTAATTCAACTTAAAGGGGGCCCATCATTTTGTTTTCAATACACATTTTTCATTAAATATGGCAGTATATGCTCATTTGGTCCATTTGCCACCTTTATACATTACGACATTATAAGTCGTTTTCAATACCAAAATATTTACAAACAAAATAAGAGTTTACTTTTCAAATTTTAGTTTCAATACAAAAGTAGTCAAATCAAATTAATGTATGCATGTGACGGAGCTTTACTTTTCCTCCGTGTGGCCTTAACGACACTCAATCTGGCCCTTGTCTTCGCACTCATTCTCTCTTATTTCGCACGATGGTAAAAATGCAACGCTAAGCATTTTCATGCTTAGTGGTCTATAGTTATCTCTCTTTCTATTTCTTAATTCAAATCGCCAATTTTTCTAAACCATGCTTTCTTGGATCTTTTTTTTTTTTTTTAATGATCACTCTAATAAAATACATTATTTATTTCATACATACAATATTTATCATTCCACATATACACTTCTTCATATGTAATAAACCATTCAAAAACACACCATGCATTTCCAAAATTCTTTCTTATCATTTTCGTCCCTATGTTAATTTAACCTATGCTTTCTATGCATAGATAATGAACCACCCTGGCATCTGCCTCCACTAGGGTTGCAGGTCGGTATAAAAAAAAAAAGAGTTTTATAACACAAGATAACCTCAATAGCCACTCCGATCGTTATTAAAAATCAATTGGGCATTGTTACCGACATGGGCCTGGCTACATAGACGGAGTGACACATCATTATGTTCAAGACAAGATCGCCATTTGACCCTTATTGGTATATCAATCTATTCTTGTAACTCACAATTTTAACTAACATTCTATTAAGGGCATTCAAATCATTCATAGCAAAATACAATAAGAGATATATTACACTTATACAATAATTCATTTTTCAATACTCATGCAATTTTTTTCGTATGCAAATTACTTCTGCCAATTATTTGCCTCATAAATCAATTTACAACACTTCAATATGCGCTTATTGAATCATCAATAATATAGAACAATGATCAAGACTGAATAAGAAGAGATTGAATGGAGAATAAACTCCAAATGGAAACAAAAGAGAGAGTCGAAGAACAAACCAAAAGCTTGTTGCACTTTGATTCCAATCCTAATCTCGATCATCTGTCCTCCTCGTCAGCCCCTATTCCAATACAATTAACAATCATATTATTAGCCTGGTATTCTAGGAAAGCCTTGTTTAGCTCTACTTTACCCGACTTTCAGACATATCTGTTCTTTGTGCTTTCCTATTTCCTCATCCTGTACATTCTTATCATTCTATTAGCTAATGAGGGCAAGAAACAATGTTTGCCCAACGACCGGATTGCCGAGGCAAAGCGAATACAGAACATTTTTCATATAATCCTCAGATACTGTAGTTAACCCTTTCATCCACTTATTAGAGATCTCATTATCCAAACTGACGATTATTAGACAGAATAATATATGAACCCAAAACACGACTAGAAGATGCTCAGGCGAAGGCTTCGCCACGCCTCAGGCATCAGAACAATCAGAAATTCGATTCGGGTTCGGCGAGCGGGTGAGCTCACTAAATGCTTCCATGCCTGTTGCACTCCCTACGCCAAAGGAAGTGCTCATATTATGCGAATTTGACCATTTTTGGTCATTTTCACTGAAAATCTTACCCAATACAACCCCAAAACGAGTTACAACCTTTCAAAACACTTTTATTCCACATTTGAGGTTTTATTAAACCCAAACACAAGTAGAGAGGGGTTAGGGTTTGGTTTTTCTTACCTTAAACCTTGATTTTCTTTCCTTTCTTCTTTCTCCTTCTTCTGGATCAACTTATCCCTTGATTACATGGAGAAAAAAATCACAATTCCCTATCTCCTTCTCTCAACCAAGCCCCAATGAATTCTCTCTCTCTCACTCTCTCTAAAGTATGAAATGTTCCATTTTTAGCACTAAATCTTGGCCTTATACCTGTTTCATAAGGCCTTGTTTGGCTAGGCCTAATAAATGGGCTCCTATCTTTTTTTCTTTCTTTTCGCATTTTAACTCTTCATTTCACTTTCATTTTCACTTCATTTCATTTCATTCTTATTTTAACATTTACACTCTTCATTTATTACCCTTAGGTTCTCATTTGACATTTTTACCAAATTTATTTGTCTCTTGTAAAATTTCATAGTTTTTATCATTTATCATTTTTTTTCCATTTAAACACCGAAAAAAATATAATTTAATTTATTTTACACCCTGATCATGTTATAAAACTGTTAGGGTATTTTCAAGGCATTACAAAAACTGCAGAGCTTCTACAACTACATCCCCTATTTGGTCCCGAACGGCCTGAATAGGTTAATTTGGGAGTATCTCTCTCTCTCGAGAAGAAATTTTCTCTTTCTCATCACTTCTACATGAGTTCTCTAACATCTTTGCATGGTCCTATACCGATATGCCTGACATTTCTCCCACTTTGACTCAACATCATCTGAAGCTTCAGAAAGAGTATAAACCAATACGACAGAAATTGAGGCGATTACAACAAGCGCACTAAGAATTCATAAAATAGGAAGTTGACTAACTCCTTGCCATTGGTTTCATCGGAGAGATCCAATACCCTGAATGGTTGGCCAACGTAGTGGTTGTCCCCAAGAAGAATGGAAAATGGCTCGTGTGTGTCGACTATTTTGATTTAAATGATGCTTGCTCGAAAGACACGTTTCCTCTCCCGCGCATCGATTAGGTAGTAGATGCAACAATAAGACATGAGTTGTTATCCTTTCTAGACGCATACTTAGGCTACAATAAGATCCAGATGTTTCACCCTGACTCGACAAACATGACATTCATAACACCAACGGGGATGTATTGTTATAATGTCATGCCTTTCAGTCTTAAGAACGCCGAGGCCACTTACCAGCGCATGATGTGCCATATTTTCGAACATCTACTGGAAAAATCATGGAAGCATACATCGACGACATGCTAGTCAAGTCGAACTCTCACGATGATCATTTGGCTCACTTACGACAAGCATTTCACCTGATGAGATTACATCACATGCGGCTGAATCTAGATAAATGCTCTTTCGAGGTTGAGTCCGAAAATTTCAAGGTTTTCGTCAACAAGAGGACGGTGATGCCCCGACCAGCCAAGGCTATCATGCAAATGCAACCGTTACTCAAAAAGCAATCCAAGCTCATGTAAGTCAAATATCATGTTTATCTCTCTGTGATTTAGATCGGTTTCGTAGGCCTCAGCCTTGGAAAGAAGTTTCACCAGAGGGATGGGGGCCAAAATGCGACAAGGCCTTTCATGCTATTAAAGAATACCTCGCTCCCCTAATTCTTCTTATCTCAACCTACTGGTGGCAAAGAGTCTATCCGTGTCTCATCTCGATCACGCATTGCCGCAACTATGATATGGCGATGAAGATGGGCAAACAAAAGGTCGATGATTTCGTGGAGTAAGATGTTAATGGTATGCCAAACTGTGTAATTCGATTTGAAAGCGTAATCAAGACACAAAGTCCTGAGTAATGGGTGCAAAGAAGCTATGCCCTCATTTCCAAGCCCACACTATTATCGGTCTCACCAAATTTATATGATTAGCCATACCTACAAGCCGATGCTTCGATCGCCTGAGCCGGGCCATTGAACTAAGTGAGTTTGATGTCGTATACTGTCTGAGATCCACTATAAAAGGTCACGTCCTCGTTGATTTCATGGTCGAAATGTCGAATGTCCAACCTCTCGACGTTGGCAAAACGTTATGGATACTCGAAATCGATGGCTCATCTAAAGCAATGGGAGTAGAGTTCAGATAGTCTTTCGGTAGCCCCAAAGGGCTTATCCATCAGCCTACCGAAAATTCACATTTAACGCCTCAGCCACGAAGCTTTTCATACAAAGCCGTGCTAAATGGGCTACGTTAGCTTAGTAAGAACTACATCGGCTAGAACCCGAAGTCTCATGATTTTGCGCTAGTGATCTAACTACTAGGAGAATATGAGACTAAAAATGGTCGAATGAAACAATATATGAAGCTAGCACAACTCGTAGCCGGATTCACGAGTTCGCCAGAATAAGCTCAAGACGTGTAATCCACATGGCCATTCTTGGCTTAACCCAGCATCCAACGCGTTGTACCCTTGCCATGTGGAATTAAACATTATGACCCATCCTTCAATCTCTAGTATAGTAATCTTGACTACCAAAATCCAAGATGGTAGCTCTTGGATATCCCTCATTACTAACTATTTGAAAAATGGGACCTTGCCTAAAGATAGAAATGTGACTATAAAGATAAAAGCCTGAGCAGCCATATACGCCTTGATAAACGATGTTTTATACAGGCAGTCATTTTCTGGACCATACCAGAGGTGCGTGTCACTTGATGTGGCTAAGCATATCATTGAACAAGTTCATGGAGGCATCTGTGGTACCCACATTGGCGTACGATCACTGAGTCACAGGATTATGACACAAGATTTTATTGGCCTACAATGAAATAAGAGTTCAAGATATTCGTAAAAAATTGTGACACCTACCAAAAGTTCGGCAACATTATTCATGCCCCAGCCACTACGCTCCACTCCGTATCAAGTCCATGGCCTTTCTATAAACGGGGTATTGATATTGTGGGCTCATACGTGAAAAGCCATCACATCGAATATTTCACAAATGGGTGGAAGTTTGAGGCCACGGCGCATCGTGGCGACCCACCCGATGTGCAACAGTCAGAAAATATTATATAGTCATCTAAATCTTCTATTCTATCATTTATGACGACAACTCCTAGTTTCCACAGAAGCTGCTCAATTCTACATTAAGTATGGAATAAAAAATGTCTACTCCACTCCTCTACTCCCTAACTAAGCTAAGTTGAGGTCATTGAAACAAACATTGCTTGGTTAACAAAAGAGGCTGGAACTCACAAAGGAAGATGGGTAAACAAACTCCTTATTGCACTCTAGGCATATTGCACAACTCTAAAGCAGCCTACCGGGTGAAACCCTAGATGCCCCTTGCATTTAGAGCCGAAGCATTAATCACCATTGAATATGGGCTAGAAATTCTACACATCAACAACACCTTCGAACTATCTCACACTCTAGATGAGCTTGAGGAAGAGAGAGATCGAGCAACCATTAGAATGGCCGAGTATCATTGCCAAGCCTGGTGCCAAAGAGAGAAAATCATCAAACCCAGAACTTTCCGAAATGGTGACCTTGTCCTCCGATGTACCTTCAAGGATGGAAAATTCAAGCCCAATCGGGAGGGTCCATTCATAGTGGTTGACGATGGGTCAAAGGGTGCGTAAAGAATACAATCTCCGTGCAGAAAGATAAAATCTCGCCCCTAGAACTCGGCTTATTTGAACAAGTATTTTCAGTAATTCTCCATTATCATGAGATGATTGTTTCCTTATTCTGGTGAATGAATCAAAGTTGCATTATTTCTCCATCTCCATGGCCTACAAATGCCTTTGGCGGCTCACCTTCTATAGTCCTAGGCCTCGGGCAGCATAAGTCCCCATAGGCTCTATTATGCCTTTAGTGGCTCACCTTCGATGGCCTTAGGCCTCGAACATCATAAGTCCCTACAGTCTCTCCTATGCCTTTGGCGGCTCGCCTTCGATGGCTTTAGTCCTCGAGCAACATAAGTCCCTACAGGCCCTCTTTTGCCTTTAGCGGCTCACCTTCGACTGTCTTAAGCCTTAGGTAACATAAGTCCCTACATGCTCTATTATGCCTTTGGCGGCGCGCCTTTGACAGTCCTAGACCTCGGGCATCATAAGTCCCTATAGGCTCTCTAATGCCTTTAGCGGCTTACCTTCGACGACCTAACTCAAAAGATAAGTCACAGCCCTCTTGCCTTTGGTCGTCAGCTCTTCAACGATCCTAGGCTCCTGCAACATAAGTCCCAATAGACTCTACGCCTTTGTTACCTTGCTCGACAAAGCTTCAAGGCCCTGGCAAAGATGAGTCCCTGAATTTATTATGCCTTTGGCGTCGTCTCTGACGGTCCCAGCTCCTCAAAAGATAAGTCCCTATAGGCCCCTTATGCCTTTGGTGGCTAAGCCAACTGGCCTAGCCTCGGCAAGATAAGTTCCTATAGCTCCCAATGCCTTTGACGGCTGGCCGATGTCCTAAGCCTCGAAAGCAAAGACGAGTCCCTACAAATTTTAAAGGAAGCATCTTGCTGCATAAGAACAAACATGCTTGATAACGAACAAAGCTATTTGTAAGTGAAAGCTTAACTTTTATTTCAAAATATCAAAAAGGTTCACCGGGAACAAACCTCCACAGCAAGTTAACATAAATTTTCAAGGGGGAGGCGTTGGTGGCCCAACTACATCAATTGAATTTTTAGGAAAAGGAGCTGATGGCTCGACTGCATCATCCAAGATTTCAAACACGATAATAATATCGGACTCTATGCTGACCACCATCTTAGGTTCGAATGACCCGCCCCCTGAAGCTTCCTTTGGGCCCCACTCCTCTCCTATGCTATTTAGTTGAGCTATATTTGTGTTGCGTGTGTGCTCGACATTGTCCTCTGAATAAGGTTTAGGGTCCCCATGGGCGATCCGCTCAACTTCATCATAACCAAATTATAGCTATACTTGTACTGTTCTGCATATAAACCAGGTAGTTTGGCATTATAAGAGGCTTGCAGTTCCTTCAAAACCCGGACCTTTTCAGATTCACAAAGAGCGTCTTTGTGTTTTATCTCTGCCTAGTGAATGCTATGCAGTCTTTCTATTTGGGCCAGTAAATGCCGCATAGCTTTCAGGATGGTCTTCAGCTCAACCATTATCTGGCTTCTAAATTCTTCCATTAATCTCTCTTCACCTCTCGCTGTCAAAACGACACTCTCTTAAATTCAGATCGACCCACTTTAACCCGGGGCTTCAGACCTTCTAGTTGTGGAACACGAGAGTTTGCTTGCACCCTATTGTACAGCTCTCGAGCTCCCTCCCTTAGATGAGATAGGCGACTTAGCTGGTCCTGCCATATGTCGTTGTACTTCGCCATATAGGTGTTGAACATGCTTATCTGCGAGAATCACAAAGTATAACATGTAGAAAATAAAAGATATATACATAAATACTAAGCAAACAATGAATAAGAAAGGTGCTTACAGAGGTCGCCATCTTGAAGGGAGTAGCTGTAAGACCCGGGAAAAAAAAACCTAGAAATTTGAATTTTTGATAGGAATGGAAAAATGTTAATTTTTTTGGAATTCTTTCTAGATCTCGGATGACGAAACAGACTTCACCATTGGAATCGTCTCACGAAATCTAGTCATCCAGGTGAATTTCATTGAATTCCGAGACAGTCGAATTTTCACGAATTTCGAGATGACGGGCGTCGAGTGGACCTCGAAAACGAGATTTTTAGCAAAATCCTGAAAAATGTCAAATATTTAAAGAATATCCATTTAACCGGGACGAAATAAATTGTTTTGGGGCATAAATAGATCGGGGAAGCGTGACACGTGGCGCGATGTGAGCCACGTGTCTCATGTATAAATACAAGAAATATCTAAAATCAAGAGGAGATCTCACAATTTGGTATAGGACCAAATGTTAGAGAGAAAGAGAGAGAGAGGAGGGAGAAAAAAAAAGCAAGCTTCTCCGGCGATTTTACAAGATTTTGCCGGTCGGAACTCGGCATGCCGAGAGTTAAAGCTGATTTACGCAACAAGAACTACGCGTGGGTACCAGAATCACAAGATTTTGCTAAGGTCTAAGGTTCGGATTTTTACAAAAACCGAGAAAAGGCGGTGTTCCGGGAAATCACGTTAATTGAGATAGGGTTTTTACCCTACTCGGTTTAATTTCTGTCTAAGGGCGTGTGTGTGGGTGTCAAAATGGAGAACAATGGTTTAAAAACTGGACCGGACCGGCCGGTCGGACCGGTGAACCGTTTGAATCTGACGGTTCTTATGGAACCGGGCAGTTCACCAATTTTTTTTTTTTTTTTAAAGTAAAACGACATCGTTTGGGGATTTTTATCCCAAAACGACGTTGTTTAGAATAGGAGACAACTTACAAAAATTATGATTTTTTATTTCTCACGTTGGCTATCGTCCTCCCCCTTCGATTTCTGATTCTCCAGTTTCTTGACTCTCTACTCTCTGCCTCTTGGTTCTGCATTCTTTCTCTTCCGATCTCTACTCTTTGGTTCAATGGTTCTCTCTCTCAACTCCAAGGCTTCAACTTCCTCCACAGCGGTGACATCGACAACGGTAGCGGTAGCAGATCTTCATTCTTCTCCTCCAACTCCGACGGTGATAGATTAGCATTTTCGACGGGTCTAGGTACAACTCTAAAGTCTAACCCTAAACCCCTAACAATCCCCCTTGATTTTCAGAAATCTCAAATCCCCAATGGCTGTGTTGTTTTTTCCCAACGAATTTTTGCAAAATTTGGTACATATATTCTTCATTACAGCGAAGAGAGAGAGAGAGAGACGAGAGATGAGAGATGAGGGGGGATTTGATGATTCCTGATGACAGCGAATATAGGAAATTGTTGCTCTTCCGCTGTCTCTTTTTTTGCTCTTCCCCTGATACAAATTAATAAAATGAAAAAATTTATATATTTGTATCAGTTCAATGTTGAAGCCAACCACTACCACACAATCCATTTTCTCTGATGATTCTCCCCCAAGGGTAAAAGCAACTTCATGCCGATTCCTTGGAGTCAATATTTAAATGTTAGGTAGTTTTTGGAATTTGATTTTAGTTGTAACTATATATCTGGTTTAGTTCTTGACTCTTGTCTTTCCAGAATCTAAAATCAAGAAAGGCCATGTCCACATTATCAACCAACAAATGTTGAATTTAATTAATGTAACTGTAGAAGCAAACACAACTATTTTCTCTGACAAGAACTTCTAAGGATAAAGATATGACATGAGACACTTAGAAAGAGTCCAATGATTGACAAGAGTTTCAAAAAATGTTTGAAGCCAACACAGGAAAGCCTCCAGCATAATTCGTTAGGGAGAATCTAGAAATATGTGTAGTTTTGGAAAGTATACTGTATACATGCATAGCCCTCAAGATTTTGGCTGTCCTTATTTCCTAGCTACTTTTAAACACTAAAGATCTCACATGATATCCATATACCTGAGATTCAAGACATGCTCTCAAGAGCATGAATTAAGTCTCAAGGAAACATAAGACTACCAAATTCTTGGGAACAAAAAAAAAAAAAAAAAAAAGAAGAAGGAGAATCTTGGCTCAAAATCATGAAAAATGAACTATAAACTTTACAAGAGCCAAATTTGTTAAAACCTGCAGCTTTATTATGTTTCAATGTTCTTTTTTGTGGGACTTAAGATACAAAAGACTCAATCAGGCAACTGATTGAATGAAATTGAAGAATATCAAATCCATCATACCAAATTAGTCCAATTAAAGCCTTAGCCTACTTCTCACAAACTTCCTGTGAATTATTAAACTTTGGTTTTTGTGCATGCTTTTCTGATGGGATCATCTATTTCATGTTACCAAATTTATTTGTGCAATTCTTTAGTATGCAATAGGTAAATGATATCATGATACTTTGTTCTTTTGAGGTGTTCAACATTTTCATATCAGTTGGCTATGGGAGAATGATTTTTTTTTTTTTTTTCCGAAATGAGATCGAATCAATCTATGGTATGCTGGATCGCGGTTGGTTTCTTGTTCACCTGTCTTTGGTTTGGGTGTGAGTGCTACAGCTTCTTGTAAATTCCTTGCTTCTCAATGTCAAATATTTGAGAAATGGAAATTCAAGAGGACTATGATTTTTTGTGGCTTTGTTTAGTCATGTGATGATTATTATTCCTTGTAATGTCTTCTATGTTCAATCAAGTTAGTTCCCTTTCAGTCCAGAGCAATTGAAAAAAATAGAATAAGTTTTGGGGAGAATACAAAAAAAATATTCAAGATTATCTAGGTGAATTGCAGAGTTGAAAAGTGAGCATTCAATTGCTCCACTCTTCCCATTTATGTGCCAAAAGAAAAGTGTTCTTGTTTTTTGAATTTAGTGTTTTATGAATTCTCGCTTAAAGAACAAAATAAAAATGATAAATTAGAGCAACACCTAAATGTTTTCGATAATTTCCAGATAGCTTAAGCTGGAATATGGTTATTTCATATCTGTAGATGAGATATACCATTTCATACTTTATTTATAGTTTCTTACTTAAATGAATTTTTTATGTTGTTGAAATACAATTTGTTACATTAATTGTTTTGCTTCTTACAAATTGATAGGAAAATGGAATCAAACTTGACTCCAAACTCTGATCAAGATTCAACATCAAATTCAAATTCTATTAGAAGCAAGACCGACCCAACATGGGAGCATGTTTATGAAGAAATTTGTTCAAATGGAGGGAAAGCTCTCATATGTATGTATTGCAAAAAAGTTACTAAAGGTGGGGGAATTCATAGAATGAAACAACACCTTGCTGGAGTAAAAGGGGATATTGGACCATGTAGATTAGTTCCTCATGATGTTAAATATCGAATGGAGAATTCCTTACAAGAGGTTGTAAAATCTAAAAAAGCATCTCAAGCAGCTTATGAGTTTGAAAATCCATATGGTCCCAATGTGTCACAATTTGAAAGGGATGAGCAACAAGGTGAAGAGGTTCAACAAGTGCAAAATCCTATAAGACCAAAATGAGTGGAAAAGAAAAATCAATAATAGATAAGAATTTTGCACCAAAAAGTACTAAAGGGGCTCAACCTTCCATTAAGAGTGCATTAGCCGGTTAAGCTATTTCAGAGAGCGTATATGGCTATTGGAGATTTTTTTATGATGCATGCATCCCTACTAATGCGTGGAATTTCTACGCCAAACCACGTCGACGCTATAGCGAATTATCCCGGATATAAGGGTCTTACCTACTATCAATTGCGAATTAACCTTTTGAAGGATGCCAAGAAGGAAGTTCAATTACTTGTGAAGAATTCTTATCGTGAAGGTTAGGCAAAAGTCAATGATAATACCGGTGATGGTCGACGATAATAGACAAAGAACACTCATCAACTTCATGGTTTATCGTCCCTATGAATATCATTTGCAGTTTGTCGATGCTTCTCGTGATATTGTGAAAGATGCAAACAATCTGTTTTTACTATTTGATGAGATCATTACATGGGTTAGCCCAAGCAATGTGGTTCAAATGGCCATTGATAATGCAGCAAATTATGTGGCTGCAGAAAGATTGATTTCTTAGAAATATAAACACATTAATTGGTCACCTTGTGCGGCTCATTACCTTAATTTAATCTTTAAAGATATTTGTAAGTTGGATCATATTGCTGAGCTTGCAAGACGTGCATCAAAGGTAACAATTTTTGTGTATAATCATGTTGCTTTGTTAAGTCACAAGAAAAAAGAAGGATGGACAGAGATTCTTCGACTTGGTGCAACTCGCCTTTGTTACTACATTCATTGCATCAAGAGCCTTCATGACTGGGGCTAAACATGATTTGTAAGGTTTAGTGACTAGAAAGTTCTTTGCAGACTCTAGATATTCAAAGGATAATAAAAGTAGAGTTGTGGTTTCTATCATCTTAGACCAAAAGTTTTGGAATGATTGTTTCATAGTTGTGAAACTCATGGCTCCACTTATGCGCTTATTGCGTATTGTTGATTGTAATGAGAGGCCTTCGATGGGATATGTGTATGAAGGCATGTATAGGACTTGTTTGGGCATCAAGAAGCTATTTAATCATAACAAGAGATCAAGTGCAAGCCTATACAAATATCATAGCAATCGCTGATGGACAACTCTCGCAGAAAGCATTCATTCAGCAATTATCGTTGAATCCATGTTTCCAATATGATTAAGAAAACTTTTGTGATAAGCCCAAGTCATTGCAGTGTCACGACATTATTGATCAAAAAGTCATCAAAGACAAAAACAAAATGATGAATGAGTTAAAGTTGTATCGTGATCGATCAGAAAGTTTTGGAAGAGAGCTTGCATATTCTTCATGTGAAATACTACAACCTGGTAAATCATACTTGATCTATTAACTTATTTTTAAGTAGTTATACTTTAATATATACCAATGTAATTAAAAATATAGATTGTTATATTTTTAAACTTACCAATGATTTTTTTTGTCCTTTTTTATGTGTAATGAAAACTAGATGAATGGTGGAGGCTACATAGATATAGTGCCCCAAATTTGCAAAAGTTGGCAATTCAAATATTGAGCCAAACTTCATCATCTTCTGGGTGTGAAAGGAATTGGATCGTGTTTGAACGCATACATACCAAAAAGAGGAACATATTGGAACATCAAAGGCTTAATGATCTTGTATACATTCATTACAATTTGTGGTTGAAAAATCGGTATAAATATTCATATTGTTAGTTTGATTGTGAATTTTATTTGGATAGCTATGAATAGTCTAAGAATGTTTTTCTTTAGGTTCTACAACAAGAAAAGAAGCTATGATCCTATTGACTATGCATGTATCGATGAACTGAATTTCGATTATCGATGAGGATGACCCCAAGAGTAGGTGTATCTTGAATAAATGGAAAATCTTTTGTATGATGAAGGGTCTCTTCCTATAGAAGTTCAACTACTCAAATTGGTCAGAATAACTTATTAAACTAATACATTTTAAATTATTGTTATTTTACTTTTAAAATGATTTTTTATTGATACATATTCCTTGTCTTTTTTTGTGGATGATGACGTATGTAGGTGTGGTTTAGAAGGAGTTGATTTAGAGAACTTTAATTTTCCATACAACCAATTTGACTTTTCACATCCTAATTTTCAAAGTGAATGAAGACATATATTTATATTTTTTATGCATGAACTTATTAATATGAGAAACTCTTCATCTTGACATTTCATATGTTGTATAACTATGTAAGTGTTGTGGTTGACATTTGTATTATGGGTGATCTTAACGATTCCTTAATAATTATGTCATTATTACTTTATTATTCATATGTAGAAGTAGAATAGTAAGGTTTTAATAAATATTATGTTGGTTTACATTATGAAAAATATAACATCTATATTGTATATATATCTCGTGATTTTTATAGGTAAAAACTTTATAACAGTGCTTAACAAATAAAGGAGATACTGTCAAATTTTTATAAAAAATTATCATTTTTATAATTATTTTAAATTTTAATAAAAATCAATTATATATTTATTACGTCATCGGTTCGACCGCGATTCGACCATCGGTTCGACCAGTGAACCGTGAACCTAAGAACTTTCCTGCCTCACTCACCATCCGCTTAAAACATTGGGCGGAGAATGTCAACAGCTTTTTTTCCTTCGACCCCGTGACAGTGTTTTAGCCATAACTTGGTCATCCCTCATTCGAATTGAGTGATTCTAATTGCTAATTAAACCAGACTTATAGGAGAACATATCTTCTTGAAATAGGTCTATCCAAATTCCGACCCCTTGTGACTCCTCGTGTGTAAATGCATTCAAAGCGAGCTATGTTCGCATAGCTCTCGTTTCATTTTTAGACCCCATGACTGTGTTTTGGCCATAGCTCTCGTCATAACTCATCTGGAATCTGAGTGATTCTCTAACTTAGGTAACCAGACTTATAGAGAACATATTTCCTCAAATAGTCTATCCAAATTCCGACCCCTTGACTCATAAACGCATTCAAAAGAGAGCTGTTCACGCTTCTTACATGTTGAAAACCGAGTAGCCCCAGCTTGCTTGTGTGACATATCTTGAGTTTCGGTGATTTGATTTGGGTGATTCCAGTTGAAAAAGAACCCTAAGAACCGTATCTTCAAATGAGTACAAAGAATCAGTGTCAAATTATGGATTAAGACCCCTGAAATCGAGAATCATAGACTGTTTCGAGTGTAAGCAGAGTAAACTGATCAGTTTTGAATGAAAAGACCAACTTGGCTCTGACTAAGCCGGTGTTCTGACTTCTATGAAAATCCCATTGAGTTAAGATCCTAGCCATAAGCCTTCATGGGAGGGTACTGGTAATTCACAATCTTAAGTAAAATTTGGTGTTTGTACCAAGTGTGCAGGTGGGACACAGGGGTCCATTCCTGTTTTGTTTGCATCCAACTTCGGATGACCATATCTTTCACGTCTGAACTCCGTTTGGGGTGTTCTTAGAATCTATGGAAAGCCCATTGAGTCAAGGTTCTTTCCATATGCCTGTGGAAGGCAGTGGGTGTCCACAACCTTGTTGAAAATCTATGTTTTTCACTAGAAGTGTCATAGGTTATTTAGTGGGTAATCGTGTGGTGTGGGACGACATGTCCATTTAAAAACTGATATCCTTTGTAAGAGCTATTGTATTGGGTATGAATTTCCGTGATTTAGCTAAGGAAGGCTATATGACATTACTTGTTTAGTCATGTATTGATGAATGCTAATATGCATGATACTACGATATCTATAAAGATTGACATGAAATGTATGGAACTTATATGCTTCGTCCTGCTTGTTGCATGGTACTTGACATAGTACAATTGATTAGAATGTTCCATGTAGTGTGCATCATACATGTAACATGAGAATTTGAGGAGGGTGACAAACTTGGCATTGCATATGCATAGGGACATCAACATATTGGGTGTGTGTGCATGGATATGGTCATTCATCATCGGTCGTTGATCAATGGGTGGTAATGACTCGTTACTTTGAATGATGTCCGATAAATGTGTCACGGTTTAAAACATAAAAAGAAATATAATTAAGGTGTGTTGGGTGGAGCAAAGAAGGGGACCGTTAACCCCCTCAGGTGAAAAGCACGGAACATGGAGTGTAAGAGACTCGCGGTGTGTCCAGAAAGTTAATATAGGTGTAAGGGCAGTGGCGTGGTAGAAAAGTTCTGTTGCCCAAAGAAGACATACGGTCATGTTTATCACATAAACTTCGGGTTGTGTGATAGGAGTCTGAATTGACTCGGGATTGGTTGCCCATAGGCACTTACATTGGGTACTAGTAAGCCGGTGAGGGCTTAATACATGGGTCATTGGTAATACCAGTGACGGTTTTTACACTTGGCATATGCATGTGTGAGGGAGTCGGTGAGTGACTCGGGATATGGGCATGTTGACATTTCATGCATGACATATGACATTTATGTAGACATTTCACTTGGATGTGTATTTGTTGGTTTGACCATTGTATGAGCACTTAGGTGGAGAGTAACCCTTGTAGGAGATTATCACTCTTGGGCTGCTCGCCGTCGTGGGACCGCTACAGTCTGGTCAGGTGCGGCGTGACTGACGTGTGCTACATATGAAGGAAATCCGAATGTGGCTGGACCATATTTTGTATATGTATATTAGAACAATCGGTTTAATATATCATTTTGTATAGAGTGTATAATTGAACTCTTATGTAAACATATCCTACATAGTTGCATGTATAGTAATCGGGTAAGGTTAGATGGGGCCCGAGTGGTACTATGACTTATGAATGACTCGGTGTGGTATATTGAGCCCGGATGGATCATGTGATGTATTTTTATACAGGTTGTATTTTGGATAAAGCTTCCGTACTCAGGAGACTCACATCCCATTTTTTGTTAAAGTGGGTCCGTCCCGTGGGACATAATGATGTGGTATCGGGTTGCCGACTCCCATTGGTTTAAGTTGTGAGTTGTCGGGACCCCGGACGGGGTGTCACAATAGCATCCCTCAGAAGTTCTTGCACCCGCTTTATTGCCTCCTTACTACACCCTGCCGCGAGGTACGCACTTTCGTCCGGGTATTTGAGGAGGCGACTCCTCAAACAACCAAGGTTGGACATAAAACCCGGGAAGGCCTCGGTTTTCTCAAAAGTATTCCTCGAAGATGCCAAGACCTTTCCCTTACCCTTCGAAGTGGTTGTATGTCCTCGGGCTAGCCTTGTCTCACGACCCTCAGATATCCTAAACCTTCCCTAAGGACAAGATGGAGGACAACGATCCTCAGAAGTAGCATTGGTGTACCAAGCTCCTCCACTCAGTTAAAGATGCCTCATCTGTTGTGAATTTATTTGATTTGTGCACTCATTGCCATAGCTTCCAGGTAGTCTCCCCCTCCTCGCTCTTTTGAGGCAAGAATGGTAGGAGTGGGATGGAAGCAACAAAGCAAGGAAAGCTTCCGCTAAGATCACCTCAGCCATCATAGATCTTCATGTCAGTGAGAAGAGGTTTGGGAACCCGCTTTGGCTGAATCTCCAGAACCCTCGAGTTTAACCTCGGGACCTTGGGAGGATAAGCTGCTCTAGATGGTCAAAACCTCTCGGAAGCCGGCGAATATGAGAAGATAATCAAAGTCTCTTTCAACTTTGCTTTCGAGGCGACTAAGGACTGTACCGACAAATTATTGAGTTAGACTTAAGTCATCGACAAGTTTCCCTTGGCCTAAGTCACCTACCCACACAAACCATAACATACACAAACAAAATTAAAGTGAGTATTTTCCCTATAATCAAAACTTCAAGGCAGGGACAGAGTAGGGCTTAGATCCCTGCACTAAACCTGAATCAGGGTCTACATTCACTTGAAACCACAGGAGCATGGGGTCCCTCGCACACCCCTAAACACCGAACAACAGTACATTGTCCTGAGGCTTGTTCTTGCTTGTGTTGCGTAAGTTTGTCACCAATTGTAATGACTTGGCATTGGCAACGAGGTAATACCTCCTGAACTTATGTCGCTTTATGGTATAAGCATAAAAGACCTCCTCTAAGCCCAAGCGCACATCATCCTTGCGGTTCAGTACACACACCCCTGAGAAAACACGTATCATGTTCATGTGTGTATGGATCAAATGGAGTTGGGTAAAGTGGAAAAATTGACGCACCAATGGAGGAAGGGAGAACTTCAGCTCCTCACTTATGTGAACCTCTGACCAATACATGAAATTCATTCCCCTTCGGTCTTCCTCAGTGTAAATCGTAAAATGAGGCCTCGAGGAAGAAAATAAAACCCCAACATTGGGAGGAAAATAAAATTTCTTCCAAAATGCGTCACCTCGGGATTCCCCAACTAGCCTGAGCCATGTTATGACCTTAGCAGTGTCAACACGCGAGGAAGATGAGAGCAAGTCCTCATCCACATGGCTCCCAAGATTGTCCTCTCCTTTGGCCATCCTTTGAGTGCCTCCGTCACCAATACGGAGCCTGTAAAATCCACCAGGGTCACTCATCCGGCACCAAGGGAGGTAAAAATAAAAATAAAAAACCTAGATGCGAGTCCTCACAGACACCAAGGGACCTACGATATATCTCTTGAAACCACTGGTTAACAATTGAAGTTCACATTTGCCTTAAGAATGATTCTGTGAATAAGATTTTAGGTTGCATAAGTACGAGTGTAGAAGAGCAACTTATAAGAAAATAAATGGAGCAGAAGAACTCTTCGATAGCATAGACTAAAAATCCCTTAAAGAAGAACCTAGGAGATATTTAAACTCAAAGACACCGGCGTTATGGACAGGACATTCAAAACCCACATTAAATGCATTGGTCATATGGAGAAGCACGCCATCACAAAGACGTATCAAGAACTGCCATCTGTACAAGGCAAGATTGTGGAGGCGTTAATGCAATGATGGATTTTACGACGCACGAAGATCAGAGGGTTTAGCATCGTTCCAACCTTAATGGCCTGCAACGAAGCTAGGGGGGCTAGTGGAATGGGATAAGTTGTACCTCACATGATTATCACATGGATGACCCAAATTCAAGGCTTGGATCTGACTAGATGGTAACAAATTGGCGACCACGAATTCCCTTAGTGTGTGATTCGTGCCCACAGGTAGAGTGTTGGAATCCAACAAAATTTATATCTATGTTCACTCCTACTATGAAGTGATCAAAGCTCACTGCGAGTATAGCGATCTAGGGTCGAACACAGGATAAGTTTTCTTAATTACAGATAGTTTGAGTGAAGTGAAAATGGTGGAACAAATTTAGATTTTAAGGTGAGTGATAAAAGCAGTGGGTTGGTGGGTTGCTCGGCGAAAATAAAATGAAAAATAGAGAAAGAACTCCTTGAAGTCTCAGGCCCACTTTGGGTTAGGTTTAAGGGCAACTAACATGTCCTGAGATTTTCCTCGCATTGGGAGCATGACATATAGTCATTCCGAGATCGGATCTTCATTTAACTTTAAACCTAGACCTATGATTTCCTTTGGCTTATAGCATTTAGCGGGCAAAAATATTCCCTAGCAGTGATATCATCTCAAAAAACACCTGCCCAGTAACTAATGAGCTTGACTAGCGGATAACAGTGGATCTAGTGATAAGCATCCATTGTAACCAAAAGCTTACTAAATACATGTCCCGGTGAGGTGTGCTGAAGATTTTAACCTAAGGTGAGAATAAATTTATAATACCCATAAATCGTGCTTTAAAAACGAGAGGACCAATCATGTTTTTACCTTCAAATATTCACTTAGGTGGCCTTATCTTTCAGGAGGAGAGAGTGCAGCAGCGTCACGAGTTGTCGTCCTCGGAGGGTGTTTGGTAAGCAGAAAAGGAGAGAAAGGAGAGAAAGAGAGCAAAATAACCTAAAAGGAAAAATTTCTTATTATCTTGAAAAGATTAAAGTTAGGGTTGCAAAATCTATAAGTTTGGCTTTTTATAATAACTTAATAATGTGAAATGACAAAAAAGACCTAAAATATGAGATTAATAGGGACAAAGTAGGTAATTATACAAAAAAAACGAAGAATTCGTTTGAATCAAAAAATATCAAAATCACGGGCGACCATTTTTAAGCTATGCGGGGAATTTCGCTAGCATGAAATTCCTTCAGCGAAATTTCGCTAGCTAGCGAAAATCTGAGATAGCAAAAATGGAAAGATTTCACTATCTACCGAGTAATTTTAGCTATGAAATTTAGCGCCTAGCGAAAAACAACGTATAGCAATTGCATTTAAGCTATCTGAGTAATTTTAAGCTATCATATGAAAGATTCATTGTGCAATTTGACTCTGTTCCTCTCCTTTTTGTTCCGTTGATTATACTTCATAGCAATTTCTTGCTCACGCATCCTATGACATAACTGCCTTGCCATTTTTCTTGATTTTCTTCTGCTTTGAAATTCTTCATTCACATTGCTGAAATTGATAGAGATATACTAAGTGGTAGAAATCAACCCAGGCTTTGGTTATGATTGGATTGTGATAATTGGCCTCAATTCACCTTAAAAACCTAACTGACCTCGGAATGCAATTTAGAGTCACATTAGGAGTTTGAACATGTCAATTGGGTTAATTATAATAATTAGTACACAAAAAGCGCTCAAAACCTATTAAAAATAGGGTTCAAAATAGCACTTTTTGGACACTAATCAGTGTGACTCACGAAGGTTGAGCATACTACAATTTTAGTCACCTCGAGCATCATAACAATAGTGTTTGGGATCTGATTGACCAAGTCGCCTTGGGCATCAAAGAAGCGGTCATAACTGAGTGAGACACGTGAACAATCGTGGAGTCCCTTGATTATTCCACCACGATGAGCATTATGCCAAGAATTGTGGACCACCCATAGTTGTCCACGATGTATCTTTCGAAGTTAGTATATAACCTGTAATGCCCCAAAAATACCCTATAATTTTTATAATAATTTTATTATATATTTCGGGTATAAATTGAGCCAACTTGGGTTTCGAAGCGTAAGTGTTAATCGTGATATGAAGTGAAAATATTAAGTATATGATTAAATGTGCTAATACTAAATGAGATTTATTGAACCGAAATAAGCAGGGTGAAAAGGGCAAATTTGGAAATTTGTAAAATAAGGACCCTAGGGTTAAAAATACAGAATAAGAAACTTTAAATGCAAAAGTGAATTAAATGATAAATGGAAGTAAAATGAAGACCAAAAGGGAGAAAAATGAAATGGATTTAATAGGCAAACATGGCCTTAGGGTGAAAACATGACTTAAGGCATTTTTGGTGTTAGAATGCTCATTGGAGCAAAAACACATTTGGGGATTTTGAGAGAGAAAGAGGCTAGGGTTTGGAGAAAAAGTGATTTTGGTGTGATTTCTTCCCATTCATTGCTTCTAAATGATCAAACATCTTAGGTGAAGGAGATTCAAAAGGATTTTAAGGTAAGAAACAAACCCTAGATTACTTTAAATGAAGTTTGGGTTAGAAAAACCCTAATCCATCCATGGGTTTTGATCATGGTTTGTTTAGGATGATATTAAAATGCCTTTGGGAGAGTTTTCCATAAATGGTTTTGGGGTTTTGAGTGATTTTTGGAGAAAATCGCAAAAATGAGCAAAGAGAAAAATTGGGCAGAAACGGGCCCCTTCGCCGTAGTGAAGGGCACCCTCGCCGCAGCGAAGGGCACCCTCGCAGTGGAGTAGCCCTACTTCGTAGCGAGGCCTAAGGGCCAAAAAGGCTCCCCTCGGCTATGCTATAGCATAGCTGTGCTACGTCGCAGCGAAGCTCTACGCCACGGTGTAGACACTGTTCGCAAAGGCAATTTTTTTTTGCATTTTTGTTCTGAAAGTCTCGTATTCGTACATCAATAGTTTAAGGACCCTAATAAATGATTAATGGGGGTTCAAATAAGAATGAAACTAAGTGAAAAACATACCGTACCTCATCGTCGTATGATTAATTGTTCAACCACTAAGAGTGGAGAACTTGTATTTGACTAGGTGCGGGTGAAGACGACAACCTGACCTAGGACTGGTATCGAAAGAGACAAGGGATCGATAAATTGGTTTGTTCTGGGTGACTCAATTTCCATTTCAAGTTCTGTATATGTTGATTTGAATTATTAGTATTTGAAATGTTTGTCAAATATCTCTGCATATGCACATGTATTTGAACTATAAGTGAAGTGTGCATGTGAAATAAATTGATTTGAAATGTCTTGTTGAATGACCAACATAGCCGGGATTAGCCGCGATTAAACCATTAAATAACCGTATTTGTTAAATGTGAAATCACATTACCTCTTGAGATAACAGCGAAACATGATAGGATTCATTTATTGAATGCAGCCGTGAATGTTGACTTCTATAGTCATATGTGAGATAGTAATATCAAATGTGAAATCACATTGCTACCGAATGACAAACAGAACATGATTCACCAATTGAATCTGTCGTGAATGTTGACTTCTATAGTCATATGCGAGATTGTAATATTAAATGTGAAATCGCGTAATCTTATTGGATGACAAACGGGACGATGTGTGAATCTATCGTGAATGTTAACCCATAGTCATATGTGAGATTGTAATATCGAATGTCGAAATCATTCTTCTTGAATGACAAGCGTGACGAGATTCACCAGTAAATACGTCGTGAATGTTGAGCTTATGGTCGTATGTGAAGTTAGCCAATATTAAATGAAATCGGCATTACTATTGAATGACAAACGAACGTGATTCATACGTGAATCACATGCGTGAATGTTGACTTCTATTGTCATATGTGAGATTGTAATATTGAATGTGAAAATCGCATTCTTCTTGAATGACAAGCAGACGAGATTCCTTGTGAATCTGTCGTGAATGTGTGACTCTTGCTAGTAATCACGTGGAATCATGAAACAAAAAGCGAAAAATGATAGCAAAGTATCTTTGTATAGAGTATCTTTTACATTACATAGACATTGTATAAAGTATTTTGATAAATGCATGATTCGTGATGATGAAATGGAATAGGGCGTATGAAATACTTAAGCATGAAAATCTTTAGGCGTATTGTTTATCGATGTGCGCGGGTTTAATTAAACGGAAGAAGGCCAAAGGAAGCGAAGCCTTGAGTCGTAGAAAGTTGCGGCGTATAAGTGTATACCTCACGTAGTATGCATATCATCTCTTTTGAATTTTATGTTATAGAGTAAATGTTTATGGAACCTATAATTTGAAATGCTTCAGCGTGAAGTAAATTAAAAATGAAATGGCGTAAATAAAATGTTTTGATAAGATAAATGAAAGCGGTGATGCGCCGGGGTTAGTTCGAATCATTATCGGTCGGTCGGGAGTGCAGTCGTGACATTTTGAAAAGAAATTTAATAAAAAGGTAAATAAAAAGAATTAAATGAGCATCCCGGAACCGGTTCGGATCCGCCAACCAGATCAGACCGAAAAGGGGTGTTACACTTGTAAGCTTGTATGGTAGAGGCATCGAATGTTAATTTTCCAGCAGTACTTGTAAGAGAAAAATAAGAAATTGTTGTGGAAGGTTATTTTTTTATCTTTTCCACCATCCCTCTTTTATTTTACTTTTCTCAAATTTTCTCATCACATATGGTCTACATATTATTAAAAAAGAAGATGGGTTTGGCCATGTTATATAATGCCTTTTTAAAAAAAAAAAATAAATAAGAGTGTTTGATAAGTTGTTCTTAAAAATATTATTAAATATTAGAAAGGAACTTGTTTTATTAAATTACTACAATTTTTAATTTGTAAAAATATTAAATTGGTTATCGAATTTTAAATCGTTTTAAAAAAATATATTAATAAAGTAAAAAATATTAGTCATAAATCATGATATAGATTTATATATTTATTTATTGAGTTTCAACTTAGTTTAAAAATTTAGGGACAGTTTACGTAGTAAAAAACTTAGTTTAAAATTTTGTTAAACCTCTTAATAAATTTAATACAAAAATATTGTTTGACTTGAAATTCATTTTTCTATAAAAATTTATGAAAATATAATTATGTACAAAAATAGAGTTATTATAGATCCTATTCCTATTTGTCATTTTTTTTGGTATTAATGGATTAATTATTTGATTTTCAAATTATTTTTAGAAATTACTATATTTGTTAATGAATCTAAAACTTATTTAATTTGGGTTCTCTTTTCTTAGTGACAAAAAAAAAAAAAGTTTTATGTAAAAAAAAAAACAATAAAGTCGTTTTGAATAACTTCTTATTCATAGATTTATGGTATTAATTGAATCGTGGTTTGAGTTTTAAGTTATTTTTAGAAGTTACTAGATTCATTAATAAATCTAACTCATCAAATCTTGTTTAATTTTTATTTTATTTGACTAGTGAAAAAGACGAAAAGAATATGATTTTATGTATATGAGAAACTATAGATTTCTTTTGAATCAATTTTTGTCCACAAAATTTTGGTATCAATTAGATCATTATTTGAGTTTCAAATTATTCTTAAGAACACAATAAGAATTATTTGATTTAAAGTTATTTGCTTGGTACATTTTTTTTCTTTTTGCAAACATATGATCATACAAAAAAAAAGAGGAAATTAGCCAAGACATTTAAAATGAATTTTGATTTATGACTTTGTAATGTTATTCGGCTCCATCATTTTCTAATACTAATTAAATCGGTTTTTGAGTCTTAAATTATTTCTAAAATTTAGTATATTTTATTTACAAAGTATAGATTGATTTGGAATTTGTTTGATTAATGTAATTTTTTTGATAAAATGTTTGATTAATGTAATTCTTTATTAAGTTAATGAAATTCATAAAACCGATATGATTTTAAAGAATATCATATTTAAAGAACTTTGTTTGTTGTCCTTGCCAGATAAGAGAAAAGAAAAGCGATATCATGTTTAATTTTATCCCATCTTGTTTTTAATTTGTTTTTTTTGAAGACTAATCATTTTTTAATACAATATAGTAAACTGTTTCGCTTTAACCAACTAAGCTTTTATTTTAAAAAGCTACTAAAAATAATATCTATTTATTCTTTAAAAACCATTTTGTTTTTTTTTTTTACATTTAAACATTTTTAGTTATAATGTAATAAGTTATCTCTATTTAGACTTGAATCCGAGACTCTTTTACTTTTTATGTCCTGTCCTTTTGAAACTTTAAGCATTTTATTATATGAACTAAACATAATAAATATATATATATTTTATTATACTTTAATTTTAAGGTAGTAAACTATTCCTACTAAAACTCAAATCCTTGAAACCCTTTCTTATGTCCTCTATGTCCTTTGTTTGTTTGAAATGTTAAACGTTTTACCATATGATCTACGTAAAATGGACAAAAACCTATTTTGTTTAAAAAATCGAATATAGAGAACAACGGACGAACAGTGTTACGATTATTTTAAAACAATTGTCTCCTTTTAAAATAAAAAACCGTTTTTTAATAGTGACCCAAAATGGGCCCTAAATGATTGTTTTAACAGTATTTGTTGGTCCTTGAAGTCCGATTCAAACAAGTTGTAGAAGGGAGATGCATATAGAGGATCCTAGGCTCGAGTCCTTATATTGAACATAATTTTATAATTAATATTATAATAATGTATTGTAAAGTGAATAGATACTTGACCCACTTTATAGATAAGTTTAAGAAACCTATATCAACCTAACCTATAACTCCCTTTTAGATGAAAACTTAGAAGTAGCAGCTACCGTTTCTGCCATCTTTTTTTTAACTGTAACTTATTTTCTTGAATGAAGGGTGATTTTTGATCGTTTTGGCGCAAATCACATCTCTTAATATTTTATTTCATTTTCTTACTAAATAAAGTGTTTATTAAAAGAAGGGTGGTTTTTTTAGTTGCCGAGTGAACTGTTGTTCATTTATTTTGTTGTTTATCAACATTTGATTTGTTGTTGTTTTATAGACGTGGTGTTGTTCGTCGTCTTGTCCTGATGTTTTATCATCATGGGACGGTCAGACAGACCAAGGCGATTGTCGGTGAAAATGTCGAATTATGATCGTCCAGTTTGTTAAAATTTGAGATTCTGAAATAATAATATTGTGTTAGTGATTCACTTTATTAAATTTGTAAGATTTATCTAGGTTATTATCTTTATTAAGCAGATGTTTTTTAAATAAGTGTATGATTTTGTCATTCTCCTCTTGAGATTTATACCAAGTCTTATTATAGTTTGAATTAATAATATTAATTTTCCTTAAAAAAAATAAAAATAAACCAGCCAACTATATTTATTCCTAGGCAAAAAGATTCCTCCTCACTCTAACCCTAACCATCTCCCTCTTTCCACCTAAAACTGTTTGATGCGTCGAAATAACTACCCATCAATTTCAACATTCATTTTCCCACCTGGTTTTTCTCAACTCATGTTGCTTTTTCCACACTGATCACAATGTCCACTATAAGTCTATAACAACATTTCTCCAACATCCAACTACACCCTTTTCCATTAATGTACCCAAATCTTCATACCCTTTATTTTTTAACAACGTTAATGTTACCCCATACATACTCCACTGTTCAGGGCTTTATTTTATTTTTCATTACAACAACTTAGGCTTACATATACTAGA
The DNA here is from genome assembly GCA_016808115.1 of Tetrastigma voinierianum. NCBI lineage: Eukaryota > Viridiplantae > Streptophyta > Magnoliopsida > Vitales > Vitaceae > Tetrastigma > Tetrastigma voinierianum. Next base: position 1,538,562 of record JAEQBH010003196.1, read on the forward strand.
ATTGATCAACTTATTATGCCAGTAGGTTTTGGACAGAGCTCTGTAGTTTTTCTTATTTGATCAGGCAACTTATTATTAGTCTAGGTTTTCAGGCACACAGCAGCTAGCAGAGTTGGGGATGAACCTTAATGGGAGGGTTGATTCCTGCGTCTTGGCGGGCGTGGGCTGTTCCTGCGGATTTGTTTAGGGACATCGGGGAAATCCATGAACCTGGTTGTCCTCGGCTTTTTAGCTGTTTGGAAGGAGGGTGTTAGAGGTGTTTGATCAAAATGGCAGTTTGAATTAGTTTGGGGAAATTTAGAACAAAATATACTCACTATTTTCAGTTTGTTGGTCTTCCTCCAGCTTTGGCTCCATGGCTTCGGGTTTTCCCAGGATGGAAGCTGCATTTGAACCACTCAGTGTCTGGTAGAACAAGTGACACAAGTTAGATGGCAGACTTTTTGAGCTGGAACTTTTAAGGCATTCACACAAGTGATATGTACCTCAAATTGACTTGTTCTTTTTCGTGTTGGCATTGCACACTTGTCAGACTTTTTCTGTGATTTGGTTTCATTATTGAGCTTTAGATCTAAACTTGGTTTTACACGTCTGCCTGGCCCCGGGTTGGTAGTTGGGAGATTAATATTGGGGACCTCAATTGGCTTCACAGCAGGCTCTTGCTTCATCCTTTCTCCTTTGTTGACCTCAGTGCTTATCAGATCTGCAGTGCATCTCAAGCAATATCATTAAGTAATTAAAATTGGATATCATCCAGGGGAAAAGACACACAAGTGGAAAATATCTCGTATTTGACTCACTTCCATCTTCATCAAGGCCGTTGAAGAACTTTGCATAGGGGCATTTATAGATAGAAAAAAGAAAAAATTCCAATTAGTGAAACAAGTGTTAACTCAATATAAAATTGAAACCAATACATACCTCATTACCTCATACATAGTGCAAGGAAAATTTTGTTAAGAACGATGAAACTACATACTGATTTTAGATAGTCTGCTGAAGCAGCACGCATGGGGACGAAAAGGAGCTCTCTTTCAATCCATGGCAGCGAAGAGAAATCTTGGTCGGTCAATGGAAGTGAAGGGAGCTCCTTTTCATCGTCTACATGAGGGTTGGAGTCAGCAGCTGAACCTTCATCCATCACAACTTCATAAATACACGATCGAATCCAATGCAAGGAAAAAAACACTGGCCCATGCACTTGCATTACCTGAACCAGCTTCCATAGCAGGGACAGCCTCCATAGCAGAGACAGCCTCCATGGCAGAGATCCATTGGTCTACCACAACTTGCCATCCTCTGCAACAAATGAAAAGATTTTTATTGTAAGGAATTTGTACCATTACCTAAACAATGCTAAGTAGTACTAATCTTGAGGCAAGGCATTTGATGTGGGCTTAATAGAAGCAATAAACATGTCTCAAAATGTAGATGTTAAGCACCTAAGAATCAATGAGCTGACCATTTTTTGGAACAAATTCTGTAGATTTGATGCAAGCCTTCAAGCAAAACCTTTTAATTCCTCATGCTAGAAGTATATTACATTTTTCTTTTGTAGTGAAGCTTCAGCTACTAGGAAGGATTTTTCTTGTAGATTATAAATATAGTAGTTTAAAAGCATGGAAAATCATATTCTTCAATGTGTTGGCATACTTTCTAGTTTGTTCTTAAATCTCAAAGTGTGGCTATTAGATTCATGAAATCCCAGATCTTAGGAACAAGGGTAGAGTTAAGGTGTTGCAACTTTTGGTTTCTTCAAGTGAAAAAACTTGCACCTATGTCAGATAGCATGTATGAGATGGAAACTTTACCTTCCCGTGCCATTAATAATACCTACAAAGATTAACTTTTAAAATCTAGCGAATCAAGAATGTGTTCTTACTTATTTTGCCGGATACGAAAACTAATCTGGTACAAGATTAACTCCTACTTTCGACACATCTCAAACCGATTCTTTCATGTGCAACAAAAGTATTTCATAGATTTCAAGTAACACAATGTTTGCGTAATGATTGCAAAGATTAATTTTTAAAATCTAGCGAATCAAGAATGTGTTCTTACTTATTTTGTCGGATACGAAAACTAATTTGGTACAAGATTAACTCCTACTTTTGACACATCTCATACCGATCCTTTCATGTGCAACAAAAGTATTTCATAGATTTCAAGTAAGGCAATGTTTGCGTAATGATTGTGTTAGACTAGAGGCAACGAAAAGTTAAAAGAGTGGATTATTGAAAATATGTCATTTTGTTTGCCTATTAACTCGGATGAATGCATTAATGACAGAAGTACGACAAAAAATGGAAGATCTTGCTTTCTTATCAGCATAACGAATGAACTTGGCTTTCTTTGTCAATTAGTTGATTTTAGTGCAAATGCTGGAGCCTTGTTCAGTGATTGCTCTTTTCTTTTCCTGTTCTTCATTCTTTTAACTAAAGACCATCATTAAGTAAAACTATAAGCAATATTATAGCTTTGAAAAAGAAAAAAAAAAAAAAAACTTTTGAATCAATTTTCATTGTAACAGACTCTTGGTATGATTCTAAGATAGTAGCACAGTTCAAGTATAATGACTCTAGCTTTCCAGGAATGCAATTAGCATGCTGCATTGATCTCAATCAAAGATCTGAATGACAATACATTACTTAGAATGAAGAGGACCCCAAGATAGACTGCTTCCACGATATGATGGAATGGAAAATACACGAAAAGAGCATGTGGATATTCATAGCTGAAATCAAGCTCTGGGATAGAAAGGCATGAAGAAAACTGACTTAGGTTGCAAAGTTTATTATTGATCAACCAAAAGAAATTAATAAAAAAATAAAAAAATTAAGCCATGAATATGAAAAAAGAAAAATAAATATAGTAAGACACAACTAAGAAATTTCAACAGAAGCATTGCAGAGGCCATAACCGCCTATCATCATGGATTCCAACAATGACATAAAATATAAGGAATAATTTAGACAGTAGTGAATAAATGGAAACACAAATTTCATACTCAATGAGTGTCTTAGCCAGCTGACTTATTTGTTTTGAACTGCACTTCCTCAGATCATTGACTGCCTTACCCACAACTGTAATCTGAGGGAAAAAAAAACTGGGTGAGAATCTACAGTTAACATGAGATCAAATCATGTCTATGCAAGACAGAAACAGTGAATGATGGATCATTTCATTAACTTTCAAAACATGCATGTATATATGCTGACGAATTCGCTCATTTTCACCTAATAATCATATTCAGTATCAACTAGACCCCACAACTGCTACAGACAATAGGCAGGATGAGCAAAAGCACTACTAGACAAACAAGTAGTTTCTACTACAAATTCAAACAAAATTAATAACAGATCTGGTCAAGATTGAAGCTAGCTCCTCTATACACAGATGGAAATCAACCAGAGGCGGATCCTCTGGGGGGCATGTGGGGACGGTCGGCCCCGCAATAAAATAAAATTTTTTTTGCTAAGTTATATATATATTGTATTTGATGTTGTATTTGCCCCTCAAAATGTTAAAAAAGAAAGAATATAAAAGCTAAATAAATAAGATAAACTAAAATAAGGACCAAAATACATAAATGAAATCTATAACCAGAACTGAAATAGTCAAGCAAGTCAAAACGCAAAAACGCTGATAAAAAAGTAGGTGAAAACTTTATGGGTTGAAAAAGGGGAAAAAAAGAAGAAGCCTAATTACACGTATTGATGTTGATCGAAATTCAGAATTACAAAAAGCACCAACAATTTCAGAGTTATGTCAAGTATTGGTAAAGCAGAAAGAAATCGAAATTTATCGCTACGGATAGATTGGTCGTTTAGTCTTCAAGCTTTTCACAAATGTCGGCTGCAATGATTGAGCGAATAATGCTTTCTTTATGAAAATTAGTAGCCCAAGGCTACGTAGCAAAATAGAGGGATGAATTCTTACTAATTAACGATTACTTATATTGAAAGACATTGCTTCGGCTATTGATGATGATTCAATCGTAGATCGTTGATTTGAGCGAATGACATAGCAGCTTAGAATGCCTAGTTTTAGTAGATCATAGATAATGATTGACCACACTTTTGTATTTTGAATTGATGTTGTAATGAAAATGAATGATTTAGTTGAAATGTGGTATATTTTGTAACATGAATGCTAATATATGATATATGAAAGCTTACGTATTTTAATTTTTGATTTCAAAAATTTAAATATTTTTACACCTAACATTTTTTTTTTTAATTCGCCCCTTCGATATATTTGGGTGGAATCCACCCCTGAAATCAACATCAAAAACCTAACAGCAGATGCATTTCCAACCTTCAGGATCTTCACAGAAATAGGCATCAATTGAAGTCTCTTTAAAGCATCGAATAACAGTGTCTCAGACTGTACCAAAATTAGACAATCAAAATCCAAGAAAACCCACAAACAGAGCATCTCAAATGAGGTAATTTAGCTATATATAACCTCTCTTAAATGTTTAAAAAAAAAAACAAACCCTATAATGGAATTAGCAAAAAACCCACAAGCGTGACTTCAAAGAGCAAAAAAAAATTGAACTGGGCAAACCTCATTTTGACAGCTAGTGATAAGCTCTTTGATTTTCAGAACCTCCCCAACTATTTCATTATCTCCATCATCCTCCATTGTCATTGCCTTTCCCTTCCCTTTCCGGTCATTCCGATTTTGGGTCAATGCACGCTCATGTTCAGCGCCATCAGCCTCAGAAACATCACCATTGCCGCCGCCGTTCTTTCTGGCCTCCACACAAGCGCACCCAGAAATGCCTGAAAATTGGCAAGAGTAAAGCTTCTCCGCAATCTTACCTCGTTTAACCTTAAACTCCGCCGGCCAATCCTTAGCCGCCACCATGATTCCATTCTCGATCACCTCAAAAATGCAGGAGCTGGCACTCTTGAAGTAGCTTCTCCACTGGTCCATACTCATTATCGTGAAAATGGGGTTGAAGGAGAAAGAAAGAAAAAAAGAAAGAAAGAAAACTCTGAAGCGATTGATCTCACAGGAAAGGTGATAGCTTCAATGGAGAAACTTTAAATGGGTGTTTGAGGGTTTATCGAAGAAGCTCATCTAGATGACCTGATACTAGTTTCCAACACTGTATGCTTTTACGTTCGTCTAGTTGGAAGTTCTGAGACGTGGCTTCACCCTCTCACTTGAAGACACCAACCGTCATGCCCACACCTTCCGAGAGACTCAGGCGGTGTGCCACCAAAAGAGTTTCAAACTTTTCTTCTCATTTTGTTTAATCGTATGATTATATGGTTGTTACTGTTATTATATAAGCTAGTAAAATCTCTGTACCCATTTATTACTTTTGGTTATGGGGTTTACCCATCGAGTCCCAGGCAATTTGAGATGATCATCAATTATAGTTCTCTAAGAACTATTGGAGATTTACTCCATCATTAATTTTAGGGATGGTTTATTATAAATAATGTTAAAATATCAAAATTCTAAATAATATCATAACAAAATAAGAAAAAATGAAACGTGTTTAATTCCTATCCGATTAGAAATAATAATAATTATAAAAACAATAATAAGTAAATTAATAATTCATAAATATAATAGGATATATATTATATCATGCCTAGTTCAATCGATCTAACGTTTAAAGTTTAACAATGAAGGATATCCAAAAATGATATGGGTTTAATGTTCAAGTTTTAGTAGGGACATTTTATTATATTGTAATAAAATATTTAGTTATAAAAATAAATTATAAATATAATAATTATAGATTTAATTTAAATATAACCGTAAATACAAACACCCAATTCATCTTTAATTCAACAGAAATTTTAACATTTGAAAATACCAAAGTTACACAAAACAGCTAAAATCTATCATTAAAGAGGGTCTTATCAAAATAAAGGAAGCATGTTTAACTGTCTACAACAATAACAATTCTCTTTTTTTTTTTTATTCAAAAAAAAAAAAAAAACCAATTCTCTTTTGAGTCATTTTGAGACCTTAGAAGCGCTTCCTGAAAAGAATTTAAGGTAGATATTTAGTGTTTGATGCATACTTGTTAGAATCCAGAACTTTATAGCATCACTGAGTAATTTATATAGTGATTTTTCAGAAAAATTACATTAACAAGTACAACAGGAATTATGTTAATTGAAATCACTTTTAAATAAATCCTAAATATAAGAGAAAAACTTTTAGGTGATTTTCATGGGTTGTAATAACTCATTTCCTCTAACGTTGATAATGAGTATTTAAAAAGAAAATATGATATCCTTATCATGTCCAAATTAAGACTATAGTATCACGTAGATGTATTTTTATGGTTATATATATAAGCTTCTTTTACTATCAATCTAGGATATTACAATCATATTTTAAACAAACAAAATATATCTTCTCATTTTGTCTAATAAAATTGTGATATCATTCTATACTAAGGTCAAAGATCACTCACTTTAATATTATTTGTAACAATCTTCTTCTTTACACCTACATATTATTTACTCTAAACTCAGTGATTAAGGAAAGTTCGTTATGTAATTTTCTTTTCTTAATGATAAACAACATTTTAAAATGATATAGTACTTGGTATTAGTAAAAGAGTGTGCGAAGATTATTGGCATGCATAATGCATTTGAGGAAACTTAAAGCAAGATTCAATTGACACGTCAAGAAAATGATACTTGACATGGGACGTTGTAAGGCATATAAAACAAAAGAAATAATGTCAGATAAGAGAGCTAAAAAATGTTTGAATAATTTATGTACATCATTTTTCATTGATATGCACGCCTTTATATAGAATATACAAGATATAATAATTCTAATTCTACCAAGTACCAGAATCACTCCAAGATTACCTCACTTCCATATATACAAGAAATTATCTCCTAAGCTTATGGTGATTATCATCACACTCCATGATTCCCAAACACTTCCTTAGCTCACACCCACACTCCCCCTCAAGTTAGTGAGTATACATCCGTCGTAACCAATTTGTCAAGTGAGTTGTGAAAAACTTTACCAAAGATTGCTTTTGTTAGAACTTCTGCTAGTTGATCTTGTGAGGTGACAAAAGGAACGTTTTTCGTGCTTTTGTCAAGGTGATCCTTGATGAAGTGACAATCAACCTCCACATGCTTAGTACGATCATGTTGTACAGGGTTATTTGTAATTGCTATGGTTTCCTTATTATCACAATATAACCTCATGGGTTTTGGATGATGTAGGCCAAGATCATGTAATACACGTCTTATCTATAACAGTTCACAAACTCCATGGGCCATCCCATGAAACTTTGCATTTGCATTTGATCGAACTACCACCTTTTGCTTCTTACTTCGCCAAGTTACCAAGTTCTTCCTGACAAACATGAAGTAATCGAAGGTGGACTTTTGATCAGTTTGATCTCTAGCGTCTTATCCATAACAGTTCACAAACTCCATGGGCCATCCCATGAAACTCTGCTTTTGCACTTGATCGAGCACAAACCTTTTGCTTCTTACATCGCCAAGTTACCAAGTTCTTCTCGACAAACATGAAGTAACTGGAGGTGGACTTGCGATCAGTTTGATCTCTAACCCAATCTGCAACTGCATATCCACTAACCTCTTGGTTCCCATTTTTGGTAAATAACAATCCTTTCCAAGGGCTGACTTTAGGTATCATAGGATTCGATAAACCGTGTCCATATGTTCTTCACTTAGTGCATGTATAAATTGACTTACGACACTCACTGCATAAGCAATGTCTGGTCTTGTATATGACAAGTAAATTAATCTTCCAACTAACCTTTGATATCTCTCTTTATTTGTTGGGATTTGATTTTTTTGAATTGTTAACTTGTGGTTCATCTCTATAGGGGTTTCAGCAGGTTTAAAATTGAGTATGCCAGTTTCGGTTAAAAGATCTAACACATGCTTTCTTTGACAAAGTGAAATACCATGGACCGACCTTGCAACTTCAATGCCTAAGAAATATTTCAAATGACCAAGGTCTTTAAGCTCAAACTCAGTTGCCAAGTATTTTTGAAGAGCGGAACCTCACTTGAGTCATTCCTTGTAACAACCATATCATCAACATATACAATAAGTGTTGTGATCTTACCTAATTTTTACTTAATAAAGAGGGTGTGATCTGCATCACTTTGTTTGTACCCAATCTTCTTCATGAATTTTGAGAATCTCCCAAACCATGCTCAGGGTGATTGCTTTAAGCCATACAAAGCTTTATTTAACTTGCATACTTTGCCAACACTCTTTGTCCTTGGTGATAGGTCCATGTACACTTCTACCTCTAGGGTTCCATTAAGGAAGGCATTATTTACGTCAAACAGATGTAGGGGCCAATCAAGCTTTGCTGCTATAGAGATAAGAATTCGGATGGTATTTATTTTTGCTACGGGAGCACAAGTATCCTCGTAATCAATTCCATGCTTCCGCGTATGCTCTTTTGTGACCAATCGCACTGTATCATCAACGCTACCATTCCGATTTGAGCTTGATCAGAACACCGTACGTGACGCCAACCCGCACTCCCCGTGTTAGGTGCGGTGTCAGCCAAATCGAGAATTATAAACTCAAGTAACTTATATAATTCTAAACAATTATCTTGAAAATATAAACTTACAAAAATATTTCATATACATACATCGTAGTGGTATTTACAATGTCATGTACATATATTCCGAGTCCCATTTACTTGTACTTTTAGGTTCACACTGTCTCCAAAATCTTACATTTACACTTACAAAATCGATTCAAACCTACCTATGATGGACTCCTACAATTGTGTTGGCCCTACTGTATGCGGAATATCACGGATGTCTTCTTCGATACCTACACGGATAAACACCCATGCTAAGCTTTATAACTTAGTGGAAATTCATAAATATGGATTACCACTATAACAATCGTCACAATATTTCATAACATTTTATTCATAATACATGTTACTTCTCATATCATTATAATTAAATTACATATTGCATTTCACATCATTTTCATGTTTCACGCCTTTTATAACATTCCAAAAATTTCATCTCATCTTATGTCATGCTTGCATATTCCAAAGAAGTGAATATGGGAAAGAACTGTATGTACCCAAAGGTACTATCACTGTACGAGACAGTGATTTATAAACTGTATTGTATTGTATAATATAACCAAAATGCGGCCACTGTAATGATCCAAATGGGATCCATGATACCACTCCAACCAGGTCACTGCTTGTAAACCGTATGCCGCAAGATCGTTATCCCTATATGTATGCCTATCTAATCAACTACCCAACATAAGGTAAGCAATCGCTTTATTATGTTTTCAACAATATTTTGTGTATCGAAAAAGATATCTCATATACATGAATGACTTCATATTTATAATACTATGAGATTATCAATAATCTCTCTTATAAACATTTAATCAGACTTAATTTTTCATATAACAAAATTATACGTGTATTTTCTTAGCTATAACACATGTTATCATGATCAACTTACTTTATGATGCATTATTTCATATAACAAATATATTTATATAGCCTTTATACAATTTCACTTCCATAACCAATTTCGCTTAACAATTCGAGGCAGTCCTTACCCATTTTCGACATAATTTTGATCCCGTGAAATGTGATCATAGAGAAAGGATCTTCTAACTCCAATATACCCTATGTCTTAAGTTTCTATGGTTAAAATCATGTCATTTGGACTTTTAATTTGGGAGATATGGTCTAAACATTCCGAATCGCTTCCTGACGCTTCAGAAATCGTAATATGGAATTTGTGTCCTATATTTGAAAATTTTTCCCGGAATGAGAGAGACATAATTTGACCATAATTTATTCATGAAAGTTGTTCTCCTAGATGCCTGGTTTGTGGCGTAAATTTGAATTGACTCATTTGGACCAATATAACTCAAGTTATAGATTTAAAAACCGAATTACTCTAGCTTGTGAATCGTTTCCGAGACAAATTCTCGTGGATAAAATTGTTATCTTACTTTGACGAATTTTCTGGGTCCAATGGGGTCTAAATTTGGATACACTTATTTCATGGAGATTTGTTTTCCTATAAGTCTAATTTACCCAAAAATTTGAATCACTCAATTTGGATGAGTGAAACTCAACTTATAGCCTAAATACCAAAACCATTCTAAAACCCAAAATCAGAACTAAACCAGAAGTGACCCGAAAACAGAGCCTCACTTTGACGAATTTTCTGGATCCAATGGGGTCTAAATTTGCATACACCTATTTAAAGGAGATTTGTTCTCCTAGAAGTCTAGTTTACCCAGAATTTTGAATCACTCACTTTGGATGAGTGATGACCAAGTTATGGCCAAAACAAAAACATGAGTTTAAAAAAAATGGACATCATCTTCCCTAAAACCCAACATTTTCTTTATACAAATTTTTCCTCCATTGAAGACCACAACCAAACCAAACAACTTCATTGTTGAAGGTAGAAGAATTCCTAACCAACAAATAGGAAAAACCCCAACCTAAACACAATTCCTTACACATTCTAAACACAGGTTCTATAAGATATTTCCATACACATATTCCATACAATTCCTTAATTAGTATCCATACCTTAAATTCTTGAACTTCTCTTCTTCCTTCTTCCTTCTTCTTCTTCCTTCTTCCTTCTTCTTCTCCTTCGCTTCTTCCCTTCTTCTCTTCTTCTTCTTCCTTTCTCCTTCTCTTCTTCTTCTTCCACTCAGAATGCCTCGAACTTTCTAAGCCAATGGGAATTCTAAGACCATGTTCGTCTTATCCAATTTTTCGCTTAATTTCTTGGGCTTTGCAAACTTAGTCCTTCATTTCTTTTATTCTCAAATTAACTTATCTAATTTCTTAACTTAGCATATAGTCTTTTTCATCTTATGACCTTTATATGGATTGGTAAATTACTAATTTACCCTAACCCTTAGATTAATTCCTGGTTTTGCTTATTTTATTTTCAACATTATTTTATTTCAGAAAAAAATATACATTTACTTTTATTATACCCTAAATATGTTATAAAATTATCAAGGTATAATTTGGGATATTACAACCCATATGCAGCCTATAGTATTTTTTCCTTTAGGTAAAGGAACAAGATTCCATGTAGAGGTTTTTTGTAAAGCTTCCATTTCATCATTCATAGCCTTCTTCCACTTTGGGTCTACTAAGGCATCCTGCACATTACTAGGAATAGATACCACAGATAATTGATTAACAATAAATGCATATGATCTTGACAAACGATGGGAAGAAATATAATTGTTGATAGGATATTTTGTTTTAGCACAAAGATCAAGATCATATTATCATTTGGGGATATCTCTATTTATCCTAATTTGCATTCCATTCCACATCAAAGAAGTTAGGATCATAAGCAAAGGAGATGGAAGTACCTGGAAGAGACACATATCCGGGAAGTTCCATAAGAGATAAGGAGTTGTACTATCATGATCTTTATGTACATATTCACAAGGACTAGGATCTAGTAGTAGTGCAATATTATGTTCAGTTTCCCTTGGTTGATCATCACAGATTTGATTGTTTTTTCCAAGTTGATGATCTACTTCATCAAACTTCTCAATATTAACTTGACCATTGACGGCTTGAGTATAATCAAGTGGTTATGTACCAAACAAGGATGCTCGAACAACCTCCATAATTTGAGGATTTTTGCATTCCGTGAGGCTATTTTGTTGCACATGATGTTTGGTGGTGGATGCCATGATCTCTACACAAGACTTGAAGCACATTATTTATGTATTCGCCACCATTGTCAGATTGGAGGACTTGGATTTGACATTGATATTGAGAGGCCACCATACGGTGAAAGTCCTGCAAAATAGAACAAACATCTCCCTTGTTTTGGAGAAGAGCTATCTAATTCATGCTTAAATGTCACAAAATAACGAGCACCTGATAATGTAGGGATTCGAGCAAGCCCCCTAACACTAGAGTTAATAGTTATAAAGGGCGTAACATTTTTATTATAACTAGGAAATAGGAAATGCGATGGCTTTTTGCCAATTCACAAATTTCACACTGGAAGTCAGAGTCACTAACATGTGCAAATAAATTTGGTTTCAATTTGCGAAGATAACTAAAAGATAAATGCTTAAGGTGTTGATGCCATAACCATACTCTTGTCTTGCCATCTTGAATCCCATGAGCACTATTGACTTGTCCCGATTGTTGAGTCCCTCTAGCATTCAGATCCAAATAGTACAACTTTCCCTGTCTTACACCATAACCAAGAATCCGATGTGTTGCAATGTCCTGGAATAAATAATAGTCGCAAATTGGATGTTCGCAATCTGCTGTTAGAAATTCGCCAATGTGATAAGAGAGAGTATGAACAACACTCTAATATTCTCGCGAGAAAGGAACGGGACATGACATTAATCACAAGTAATAGGGGAGAACACCCCCCCATTAGCAGTCGAGATATGTTGTTGATTTGATAGAAGAATAGATGTCAGATGATGAGGGTCATTTTTCATATGATCAGTAGCACCTGTATCAATAATCCATGTGCTATTCATAGTAAAATATGTGCTAGACATACCAAGATTACCAGTAAGAGCGACCTATGTTGTAGCTGTATGAGAAATGGAGGAACTCACCACCGCTGGTGGCAGCGCAACATGGTTGATCTTCTTCGGTAGTTTTTTTTTTGCAAGTCCTACCACCTGGTAACCAATGATTTCATAGCAAAGATGCTCGGGAGTGGAAACTCTCACCCTTCACAATGAGTACTATGTGAAGCCTGTCAGCTCTATCGTCAAAGCTTTTCCCTTTTGATGAATGAGTATGTCCCAATCCGCTTTGGAGTAGATAGAAAAATTGCAACATTCCAGCATAGCCTAGTTCCTCCATACGTGTCGGGTCATGGATCCTCGCAGACATATGCATAACATGATTCTAGGATCAAGGAGGATCCTCGCAAAACTTTCACTCGAGGGTGGCTGGAAATTTCAATCCGTACTCCGGGCCAGAAAAATATGGACTCAAAGGCGAGTCATGGCCTTGTGCAGAGAGATGATGTTGTCGATGCTCTCTTCTTGTGTTTTAGTACGAGCATCAATATCCTGAAATATGCCAACAAGTTCATTATAGTAAGTAGATAAGGATCTACCATTTTGGTGAATGGCGACGAATCGATTCACCAAACATTGGTTTCATCGTAGAACCTTGCAAACAAAGATCCCAAATTTCCTTAGCTGTTTGGAGGCGAATAAATCGCTGCATCAAGGTTGGATTCATAGAGTCAATAAGCCAACTCTTGACTCTATTGTTGTCAACTAGCCAAGTCTCCAATGTCGAGTCTCTTGTAAGAGGCTTTTGAGTAGCATCGATGAGAAAACCAGACTTATTTCGAGCGCTAATGCGCATCTCCATGAGTTGCTACCATAGCAGAAAGTTCGTATCGTCCAAGATGATTCCATATGGGAAAGGGATGTTATCTGACAAGATTTGTTGGACAGTTACTTGAGGTTCATGTGGGATCACAGTGGAGTTTTCAGCAGTAGTTGCAGAGAGAGATTTTCAAATTTGAACTTATGTATGAATCAGAGATTCCTCTCAAAGCAAAAAAAAAAAAAAAAAAAACATGAATCTAAAGTCAGAATTTCAAATGGCGAACGAAATCACAACCAAAAACACAAAAAAAAAAAAACCAGTGACGGAGGGAGTGTACTCCTCGAGGGCAAGACGATCTCAACAGTAGTTTGACTGAAGCCTCAATTGGAAGAGACAAACCAGGCAAGAGCCTAAACCATGGTTCAAAGTCGTGTTTCAGTCGTCGACTCGGACGATTCTGAGCGTAACGATCATGATGTGTATCGGTCATTATCGGCGATACACAAATAGATAATTAAAATATTTAAAAATTATTAAAATATTATATAAATTATTAGAAAATAGATATAATTAAGGAAGCTAAAATTTAATAAAACAAATTTTTTTATATTTAACATTATTTAAATAGTTAATGAAGCATTCAGTGAAAGATACGTATGCTAATGTTAACAAAAGAAATTATTTTATATCAAGCATAACATTTTTTTAACAAAATGTCACCAAATACATCAATTAATACCATGTTGAATGATGAGGGGGTTCAAAATCATTATCATCATTAGTCCTACGACGAGCATACAAATTAGTGATAATTTGCATATTAGTGAGAATGTCAGTTAAGAATGTTCATCACTTGAATGTGTTGGTAGAGATGATTGGGTTGATGGAGAGTCCATAATTAGGAAAATATGGCCCCCAGAACTGCTCGGGCTCAACACCATGTTGATAGTATCCAAAACCTCGATAAGCAACGCTATTTGTTATCAAAAAGATTGGTCATATCCTGGGAGCCACTATTACTATTGATGGACAGAATATGATCTGAAATCATACCCAAAGTATTGGAAGAATTGTCACTCTTTCCAAAGTTATGATAGGATCTATCTCCCTTCCTGAAATGAGTGCGTCTTTGACTAAGGATTGGAAGTGCTCATCAATCTGGTTACAATTCGATCCCATAATCGTATTTTGCTTGGAATAGTCATCATCACTAGGAAATGTAGTCGCTTTTTCCGGGTGCTTTCGTTGTTCCATATGCGGCCTATATCCATGGTATCTTGTGTGGCATATCATTTTCATTTCCTTGCACCCGACATGCCATGATCAGCCCAGTTGACATATACTATCAACGACATCGCTTGCTCCAATGCCACACTCCATTATTGCTGAGATTGTCTTCTTATCTTCCTTTGTCACCAACAATGTTGCTACCCCCTCTATTGGCTCTATCCTCACCATCATCCCTACTAGTATTTGAAACAATTATTTGAGGAGCCTTACCTTTACGAGAATAACCAATGTCTCTTCCTTGCGCAAAACTGCTTCCAATCCTACTTACCTTGTTACTTATGCCACATCATTATGCAGTACAGCCTCTACCTTCTCTGGGGAAGATCTTGATCGGTCGATCAATTATCGAGGATGATAAAATAGGTTCTTCTCCTCTCGTATCCACTCGTATAATATATCATCATCATTAAAATATGATTCGAGGTCAATTGGTTGTGCAATCTTATAACCGTTCTTGCATCAAATTCTTAACTCGAAGTCGCACATTGTAATGAACATAAAATAACTCATGCAGCTTTTTCATTGCCAAACGATTGCGCAACTTTGTGTGAATCAATGACCATGTGCTCCAATTTCTTTCACAACCAGATGAAGAACATGTTTGACTTAGAACTTTGACAACAATCTTTTGAAGATGTGGACCTTCATCACCATAATTGTTCACCATTAGCTATTATTAAAAAAAAAAAAAAAAACATAGGCACAAATATATGTATTTAATAGAAAATGATGACAATTTGTATTTAAAAATATATATATATATATATATATATATATATAGTGAATACCTGAAGAGTGATTTGTTGCACTACGGATTAAGTGCACTTCCAAATTCTCCTTGGCCTTCAACAAATAATTTCACCTACATTGTAATGCACATTATAAATACAAATATATTATAAAAATAACACAAGTTATTGTTATACCTCATTCATAGCTTTTGCACCTTGCTATCGAATATGAAATAATCCTTTAATCAAATTTTAACTTCAAGATGGTGGAAGAATTGCTGAATATTGAAACATTGGATTTTAAAAAATATCGCGGCCAGTAAAAAAAATTATTAGTTTATAATACTTTGCCTTTAAATAAGATAATAATAAGCGTATAAGAAATTTTTGTATTACACAACGGTATGAAAATGTCTATACAATTGATTTGCCCACCTTATGTCAATGACTCTAATACCTTTCCCAATGTTTCACCGATGCCTTTATAACCAGTTTAGCTTTATCCATTGCTTCATAAATGATTATTAGTGTGAAGCACTTATCTTGATCAACCAATTTCAAAACTTTGACCCGAGAGGTTCCATGATGATTTGGACTTCCTTTGCACTTCTTATAGATAAGTTAAGATAAGGTTGGATGCCTTATCTCTTAAACTCTTTATGCTCAATCTTTGTTGAATTTGCCATATTTGTTATGCACATTATCTTCAAATTGCCTCATAACGTATAAGACTCTAAAGTGAAATAAATTCAGTGGCAAATCGGGTTATTCCAGGGTGTAAGAGATCTCTATCCTTGGTGAACACTTTCATCAAAATGACTACTTTCGAGCTATTATAAATAAATCTTGTGATAATCTTTGCTTGGTCTAAAGTCTCCTTAATATGCTTCATGTTTCCAATATCTTCAAGCATTAAATCAATAATCGTTGCCTGAAAGGCATTAAATGCTTGCGCTTCTCCATCAACAACATACCAGTTGCTTTAAAACTTGTTCATTATTAGTTACTACTTGTACAATGTTTTCCTCCCCAACCTTCTCAACAATCTTATCCATAAGGGAAAAGATGTAATCTACTGTCTTAGGTATGTTGGTAGTGTCAATTGAAGAAAGGTATATCATGCTTCTATCACAATAAACCATGAAATTGATGATAAGAACTTTCTGGATTCTAGAACTCGACCATCACACATGATGGTGCATCCATCTCATGCCATTTATTCCAATGTGTTTATATATACACTCAAATGTACCTCCTCCTCCAGATATGCATCGTCAATTTGGTATCCTGTAGGACCCTTGATACCTGGACTTGCTTCTGCTATGGTATCAATCATAGATTGATAGTAAAGCCTAGTATCAGCTGCATTAAAAGGTATTCCATTGAAGAGAAAAATTTTTGAGATGGCTTTACCCACTTTCTTTGCACCTTTAGTAGAAAACATACTTTTTATTGATTTTTGTTTTGAAGGAAACATGTGAGATCGATCACTTTGGGGTATGTTAGCTCGTTATCTTGATACGGCTTCGTGGACCATGCTTGATACCGGCACTATAAGGTTGTGAGGAAGTACCACCCCTCTCATGTCCGTGTCTACCTTCTTAAAAAAAACGACGACTTTCTCTCATTGCATGTTTCATTTGTCTTCTTTCGAAACCAGTCATCTCGACTTTCTCAACTTTATCAGAATCAGCCTCATCAATTTCATGAAAATGTTCTTCATTTAAAGAACTTATAAGTCGTTCCTTCTTTTTTTTCATTTGAATTTTTTCGTTCGAAGCATTAGACATATACAATCTAATGCTTTGTGACACTTCTGTAGGTACACTTCGACATCCTTCTACTTGTCCGGAGATATGTGCAGTGTGTTGCTTTAATCTTGTTATACCTCCATGAATAACTTTTCCATAGTACTTACATTTGGGGGTTTTTCTATTACCATCCAATGGTTCTGCATGCTCTCAACCAATATCATGTTTTGAAGCCATCCCAAAATGTTCACCTAACCATGTATAAAAGTAAAACAAAAAATATAATACAATTAAATTATTTTCTAGTACATTTGTTCTTCAACAAAAATTAAATTTATACCCAGTGGTAAATAAATTTACCATATTAATTTAATATTAATACAATTATTTATTCTTATTTTATTTATAATATATTACCATATTAATACAATTAGATTAATTTTCTTATTTATGCTTATTTTTCATAAATTATTAATTTTGAATTAATCTTATTTATGTTTGGTAAAATAAATAAAATAATATTTTTATTTGTATTTTGTATTGTTCACAAAAATATGATTTATGGTTTTATTAATTTATTATTCTTATTTTATTTATAATACATTACCATATTCATTTAGTATTGATTCAAGTAGATTAATTATTCTTATTTATGCTTGTTTTCATAAATTATTAATTTTGAATTAATCTTATTTATGTTTAGTAAAATAAAAAAAAAATATTTGTATTTGTATTTTATATTGTTTAAAAATATGATTTATGGTTTTGTTAATTTATTATTCTTATTTTATTTATAATATATTACCAAATTAATTTAATATTAATACAATTAGATTAGTGTCTTTTATTGTCTTGTTTTTATAAATTATTAATTTTGAATTAATCTTATTTTGTTTGGTAAAATAAATAAAATAATATTTTATTTGTATTTTTATATTGTTCACAAAAAATATGATTTATGGTTTGTTAATTTATTATTCTTATTTTATTTATAATATATTACCATATTCATTTAATATTGATACAAGTAGATTAATTATTCTTATTTATGCTTGTTTTTCATAAATTATTAATTTTGAATTAATCTTATTTATGTTTGGTAAAATAAATAAAATAATATTTTTATTTGTATTTTTATATTGTTCACAAAAATATGATTTATGGTTTGTTAATTTAATATTCTTATTTTATTTATAATATATTACCATATTAATTTAATATTAATACAATTGGATTAATTATTCTTATTTATGCTTGTTTTTTATAAATTATTAATTTTGAATTAATCTTATTTATGTTTGGTAAAATAAATAAAATAATATTTTTATTTGTATTTTATATTGTTCACAAAAATATGATTTATGATTTTGTTAATTTATTATTTTTATTTTATTTATAATATTATATATTAAACTTAATTAGAAGGGTAAATACAGTTTGCTAAATATATTTTTTGGTTGGAAACATGACAAAAATGGGGTTATAAGGGTTTAGAGTAGTTTATGGTGATAAAACGGCATCGTTTTGGCATTTTAGAGCCAACACGACATTGTTTTGGCATTTTTAGAGCTAAAACGACGTCATTTTAGGGTTGCAATTAATTTTTTTTTTAAATTCTGCATATACCATAACGATGTTGTTTTGGACTGCGCGGGTCCAAAACAACGTCGTTTTGAATCAGTTGTCACATATCCAAAACGTCGTCATTTTGGTTTCTAATAGTCCTAAACGACATTGTTTTATTTTGTATTTAGAAAAATAATAATAATAAAGAACAAAATGACGTAGTTTTATCTCTTACAGAAATGAAACGATGTCGTTTCGCAACCACGAAGTCCCGAGGAACTTGTTTCGTTAGCGAAGTTCCAAATTTCCAATTTCCGATCTTGGTGTTGAAATTTGGGATTTCCAATACGACGATCTTTGGAGTGGCGGGTTGCGAAGAGCGATTGCGGCGAGCCTACGAATACGAGGAAATCTCAGTTTCGATTGAAGCGACGACGAGTTGGTGGTAGGAGTTTCTTTCTCATCTTCTTACGTTCTTCGTTTCTTGAGATTTCGATGTTAATCTCGAGATCTAGGAAGAAGAACCGTTCTCGTTCTTAAGTTTCCATTCTTTTGTTTTTTTGTATTCATGTTGTTTGTGTTGTTATGAAATTGGTTCCACGGGTTTTTTTGGCTTTTCGGATGAATCTACGAAAGGTGAATTTTTTTAGCTTTTGGTTCCTTACGTGCGAGGATTCAATTTTTTTCTTCCACCGAGTCTACCGAGTCATCTCGGGGAACTCGTAGGGTTCACGAGTTTTCTGGGATTTATAGAGTTCCACTTGATTCAATGCCTGTCTCGTATCTTGTGTTGGTATTGACGCGGTTATGGCCGAGTTAGTTACGAATCGACCGAGTCGTACCGGACTAAGTTGATTTTTTGAACCTTGGCCTGAACACCATAATACTCAGGGTGTTCGGCGTTTCTACAACTGCTACTAGTGTTTTACCACCTCCCGATCAAATCTCTGTTCTAATTCAAACTTGTTTGCAAGAACTGGAATTCTATGATCTTCGATCCATCGTTTGTTGAGGCTCATTGATCGTTTCATCTAATCAAACCCCTTGATCTCCTAGATACCTCCTTCCCCAGGGTGTCTTGCTATGATCTTGATAGTGCCTAAAAAAGCAAACCTATAGGCTGAGGCAGCGGGCCTTAGACGAGGCGGCATCCTCGAGGCGAGAAAAGCCTGTGGGGAACTTGGCCCATAATGATGTCTCGACCCCAGGCTTAGGCCATGGTCAGCTTAAGCCCAGTGGACCGGGCATTGACGAGGAAATCAGGATTGATAAGCTTGATGGTAGTGAAGAAGCACTCCATATTAGTAGTCAGTGCCATTAAGGAAAGAATCCCCTGATTACGACCTTCTAATTATCCTCAAATATTCGGTCGGCAATAGGAAGAAAAAGATCCCCGCTGATAGGGAGGGCGTCTTATCACCATCGATAAGAAAGTCATCGCGATGTCAATTTATAAATATCGAGCAACCCGCTGACAAAGGTACACAATCATAACACCATGAGTTGAATTCTTCCATTTACGTAGAAAAGCCGGCAAGCATGGAAGCGGTGGACACCAGGACCATCGGATTCATTGCGGGTTGCGCGGGTGTAGTGATCCGGCTCATCGAGATCGACCCGCAATTCTATAGGCTCGGCCAAATATCGATAGAAAAAGCACCATCGGTTGGCGAAAAACAGTCACATGGGCGATTGTTCCTTCAAATAAAGCGATTTCTCGGTGGTGATGGTATCGACTCGAAACATAGCGAGGAGTCATGCCAATCCCAGGGCCGAGGAGCCCCCGTGGGGCGGCGTGTGATCGGAAACCCGGGAGGCGTTCAGGAGCTCGATCTTCAGCAATGAGATGGAGCTCTCGCCTCATCAATCAACGCTGTTGAGGAGTTGGCGGAACTTCGATAGATAGGTGCGGCAACCACGGGGTGGACAACGGCCATGGAGGCGTGATACCACCCGTAGGAGGAGCAAACAACACCTCCCGGTGCCCCTACAGATGATGGCCGGAAGAGGAGAGAATACATGGGACCGAGAGGCATGATCCCAACGTACCCCCCGGAAACGATCAAAATGAAGGAACGCTTGACAGGGATGATGGAGGTGAAGGGCTGACCCATCCAGAGGGGAAAAAGAGGGAGAGCGATCTTAGGAGCAGCGGTTCCAGGATATCCAAGAAGAGCTCAGCCACATGAAAGAGGTGGTAAGAGTTCGAGCCTAGATCTCCATGGATGTTCTAGTGCAACAAACAGAATCATCGTTTATAGCCGAGGTGTTACACTTCCCTCTCCCAACAAAGTTCAGAATTCCACATATCGAAGCTTTCAATGGAATGAAGGACCCCGTAGACTACCTCAACACCTACAAAAACCAGATGGAGCTGCATGGATAGCAAGACCCCATGAGATGCAGAGCCTTTGCCATTACTCTTAAAGGCTTGGCCTTGCTTAGTTCAACGAGAATCAAGTCGACCCCTCGATCTCGTATTTTAAGGAACTCTCCATTGCTTTTGTTCCCACTTCTCGCCGAGCTTGGGCGTGGGAAGGCTAAGATACCACTGGCAAGTAGTAGGCCCTCAAAGGCTTTGAGGTCCTACGTCCAGAGGTTCAACTCGGAGTCACTAAGAGTGGACATCCCGGATGAAAAATTCGCCATTACCGCCTTTATAGTAGGAGGTAGGCATACGATCAAGACACAATGTTTCTCATCTGAAGGCCTGGTGACATGTGAGGTGCTCGTCAGCGAAAATGCATCAATGGCGAGGAGGCCCTTATGTCTAAAAGTGGGAAGCTCTTCCACGCGAAAGGAGAAAAGCAAGGATGAGAAGCGGGGCTAGAAGCCTCGAGAGACGAGATGAGACAGATCCCTATGGAGGGGTAGGGAAGACAGAGATGGATCTCCGAAGAGACGAGGTAACGTTAGGGACCGCACAGGTCCCTGACCCGAGTTGGCAGCAGCGTTGCCTCATGACAATTCACCCCACGGCGACGCCGATATCTCGAGTCTATGGGGAGGACAACATGAGAAGTTTTTAAGATGGCCATCTCAAATGAAGACGTGCCCAGCCAAAAGAGACATGACCAAGTATTGTGACTTCCATAAAGATCACGGACATCAGACAGATAACTTTATTCAATTGAAGAAAGAAATCAAATTCTTGATCCGACGTGGACATCTTCGTCGTTACGTGGCTCTCGAAGATCGAAACCGGGCACCTCCCCCACCACCTCGTCAGTCGGCCCCTGCTTAGCATCAGCAACCTCTAAGAGAGATCAATAGGATTTCCGAGGGGTTAGCCGGAGGTGGGGAGTCCAGTTCAGCTAGGAAGGCCACCTGCAACGGTCGGGGAGACACTAGAGATGCGGGCGTGTCCTAGCTCCCTGGGTTGAATACCCATATAACAGCTACCGGACGTTGACCTGGAAGGCTGCCAACACCCCCATGATGATCTGCTGGTAATAAGGGCCGTTGTGGCCAATAAAACAGTCCATAGTGTCCTAATCGACAACGGGAGCTCGACCGACATCATCTTCGCGGCGACATTTGAAAAAATAGGCATCGGAAGAGAGAAGTTGGAACACATGCTTGCCTTATGGGGATTCTCGGAGAGAAATCACGCCCTAGAGATTCGAGTACAATTAGTGTTGACTTTAGGAGACCTCCCATGCCAGGCGACAACGATTACAAAATTCCTCATCATAGAGGCCCCATGGGCGTACAACATGTTACTGGGCAGGCTTGCCCTTAATGCCATAAGGGCCATCCCTTTGCCTATCATATGGTCGTCAGATTCCCTAGAGAAAATGGGGTAGGAAAGGCTCGGGGAGACCAGCGGATAGCTCGGGAATTCTACTTGGCTTTAATGAAGCAAAAAGCAGTTGATAGCGTCCACGTGGATGAGCTCGATATGAGAGGCAGAGTTGGACTTTTTGACTAACACCCTCCCGGAAAGCTAGAACTAGGTGCGACTTGATCGACGGAACACCTCGCGTACATGGATTGAAGCTCGCCGAAGACATCGGAGACCCTCTAAATCCACATCTTGAACAGAATGTGTTGGAAATATTAAACGGAAGCAAGAGGACATGGGGAATTGTTGGGTCATCACCCCAAACTAAATGTCAGCCCCTCCTTTAAACCTGTCAACAGAAAAGAAGAAGCTTCTCCCTAGAGAGACAAAAAGCTATCAATGAAGAGGTCAGCAAACTCCTCCAAGCTCGAGCTATCCGGGAAGTAGATTACCCCGACTGGTTGGCTAACGTGGTTCTTGTCAAAAAGGCAAATGGAAAATGGTGACTCTGCATTGACTTTACTGACGTCGATTGAGCCTGCCCGAAAGACAATTTTCCCCTACCTCGGATTGACCTTATAGTAGATGCCACCTCTAGCCACTAGCTCCTTAGCTTTATGGATGCTTTCTTGGGCTACAACTAGATCAGGATGGATCCCAACGACCAGGAGAAGACCTCCTTCGTGACCGAACAGGGGACATATTGCTATAAGGTGATGCCTTTTGGGTTGAAAAACGCAGGAGTTACTTATCAGAGGCTAGTAAACAAGATGTTCCATAAATAGATTGGCACATCCATGGAGGTGTATATAGACGACATGCTAGTGAAGTCAATCAAGCGGGACCACATCCACCATGCGGCCGGCGTTCAAAGTCTGAAGGGCTTCTGATATGAAGTTAAACCTTGACGAGTGTGCTTTGGAGTCTCTGCGGGGAAGTTCTTGGGTTTCATAGTCAGCTTGGCCAGAGGAATAGAGGCGATCGGATAAAACGGCGGAGTGCTTTCGACATGCGGCCGCCCTCGAGCACTAGAAGTTGAATGCACGACCGGGGAGAATACTTGGTGAGTCACTTTGTGTTGAGATCAGTGGCTGAAGTGTCGACCTTCTTTAATTATGAAAAAGGCCTTCCAATGGGATGCCCATTGTGAGGAGGCGTTCACAGCACTGAAAACCTACTTGAGCTCCCCCACACAGCTATTATGAAAATCCTGC
This sequence comes from Tetrastigma voinierianum, assembly GCA_016808115.1. Lineage (NCBI taxonomy): Eukaryota > Viridiplantae > Streptophyta > Magnoliopsida > Vitales > Vitaceae > Tetrastigma > Tetrastigma voinierianum. The sequence goes on from JAEQBH010003196.1 coordinate 1,562,257, forward strand.
GAGGAGAACTCCTCACACTCAACTTGGTCGTTTCCGATTTCTCGACTTGTGCCACCTAGTCGGAGAAACGGGATGGCTCTACAACGTAGAGATGCGAGAGGAGCTTGAGAGGAAGGTACTCGAAGATGGAAAGCTCGTTAGCATTGGTGACCACCGCTAAAAGACTTGGCCGTACTTCGAAGCCCACACTATCGAAATTCGATAGAATACTCGATGAAACTTAAAATATTGTACAAACTAAAAACCTCACAGAAAGTAGTGAAATGGAGCCATAGAAATTTGAGTGAGTTTGACATTAGGTACAAGCGAAACTGACAATCAAAGGGCAAATTTAGTAGATTTCATCATAGATTCACCTCGTGAATATTGAAAGCCCTTGACTGCATCCGACCTCCCCTGCGGAGGTTGTCGTAGATGGAGCACTTGATGCTTACGGAAGTGGGCGAGCTTGCTTCTAACCTCCTTGGATGGGATCGACGTGGAATATGCCCTCGGTCGGATTCAGGGCCTCTAACTGTGGCTTGAATATGAAGCCGTCATTCTTAGACTAAACCTTGCCCTCATGGAGGCGTCAGTTAGAGGTATGCGGCGGAGTTCCTAGTTGGTGGTGAAACGGATGAGAGAACTCTGAGCGAAGGTGAAAAGATGACCCGTTATCTAAAAAAGGTATGCTAGTTGCTCAAAAAAATTAAATGCGAGTCAGTTAGACACATCGGGCGAAGGAATTGCAGGCGGACCCCCTGGCTAAGCTAGCAATAACTGCCATAAGAAGGTTGGACGGGACGGGTTCCGTCAGTACCTCATGGAACCGCCGGTAGATGTCACTTGTGAGGGCCTCTTAATAACGACCCGCGCCCGGTGGATGGATTCCATCACAAGGACTACCTATTAGACGGGATATTGCCGGCGATCGAAAGAGCATCTAAACTAGAACAAGGTTAGTACAGATTCACTCTTTGCGAGGACCTTTATAAACGGGGCTTTTCCGCACCCCTCCTCAAATGCATAGGAGAAAAAGATGCCAACTACGTACTGAGAGTGGTGCATGAAGGCATTTGTGGCAACCATATCGGAGCTCCGGCCTTGGCAGGAAAAACCCTTAGGTAAGGGTATTATTGGCCCTCTGATGCTGAGACGCCTGAACTAATTCGGAGAAGTGCGGAACACGCGAGAGCATGCCAAGGATCTCTCATCTCAGTAGAACCACCCGACCTCGATTATAAGCCCCACCGGCCTTTTCAACGGTGGGGTTTGGACATACTTAGGCCCGCCCGTGGAAAGGGTCGGTCTGAGTTGTATTGTAGGTGGACCTTCTTCGCTAAATGGTGAGGCTAGAGACATTGGCGACAATCACCAAGCAAAAAGTGTGCAACTTCGTCTGGCGGTCCATAATATGTAGGTTTGGAATCCCAAAAGCACTAATATCAGATAATGAGCTTGATTCGATAACTAGGGTCAAAGCTTTTCACGTAGAGCTCGGGATCGAAATTACTATTCTTCCCCAGCTCATCAGAAGTCTAACGAGACTGACGAAGTCACTATAAGGACTCTCGGCGCGGCGTGAAGATTAAGTTGGGAGACCGTAAGGGGAAAATGGGTGGAATACCTCCTAGAGGTACTATGGGCATACGGAACTGCAGCGTCTACGACTCTAGAGGAGCTTCCAGTTCACCTTGGCATTTGGCATCGAGGGGTGGTGACCCTTGTTGAGGTTGGGGTTGCAGAGTCGCTGGGGTCGAGTTCACGGAGTGCCGGCGCGGCGAAGAAACTCAGCTTGAACCTCGATCTCTTGGAGAAGCGAGCAAGCTGCGAAGCAGTAGGGACTACGATGAAAAACAACGAGAGATGCTATGATCGGTCGGGCCTAACGACTTCAGGCCGGGTGACCTGGTACTCGAGAGGCTCACACTTGATGGGAAGGATACTCACGGGGAGAGTGGGACCCCCGGTCGGAAGGGCTACTATATCGTATCACGAGTAATCCATCCTAGCAACTATGAGCTCCAAACGGAGGAGGGAAAGACCCTACAACACTCCTGGAATGCCGAGCACCTCAAGCGTTTTTACCCATAAACCTCAAAATTGTACTTATTAATAAAACACAACAGTTCTACTTATGCTCGAATAACAGTTTTGTTTATTTCGAGTCCTGGGACTTTAAGTAAATCGTAAAAGAAAGAGTAGGGGCTTGGTTGAGTCGAGAAACTGCAGAGTTGAGGCAGAAGTGTGTATATATATATATATATATATATATAATCGAGACAAGTACACAGCTTCCAAAGACTTGCTTTTATTATAGTTCTCTCATAAAATTATGTCGACAAGCGCTCTCTATCTCGAGAAAATTACAATCGATAAAAGCGGATTCTCATCCCAAAAATTACAATCGCGGAAATACCAGTCGAGCGAAAACCACAAGAAAGAGAAAGAAAAAAGAAGGAGAAGGAGAAAAAAGGGGAGGGGAGGAGTGGTATAGCAGAAGGAACAGGCCTTGAAGCATTCAAAGCACGCCGCCCCTCCAAGCGTGACCCCTGACCCAAATCCATCGAATGGCAGGGCTAGGGAACAACGCAACCCCTACAAATGACAGAACAACGAAACCAAGCATCGGCCTACAACAACCAAACAGACTTCGCGTAGTAGCGATCAAATCCTAAAGCTTCATCATGTATGAACTCTGACATTGTCGGAGAGAAGAAGGAATTTGAGAGTAGAGTATAACACAAACCCTCGAAGCAAGTGGTTATTTATAAAGAAACCTGGGCACATGGGGAAGTCATGCAGTTTATTCCAATTCTCCATAGACATGCATTAAAACTGCGCGCGCTTTCCCAAGGGAAGGAAGACGAAAGAGCCACATAGCTCGGTTCGGAGCCAGGGGCTCAGGCTTGTGGAGCAGCTATTTCAGTCAGAAAGGAGACCTGAGCTCAACCCGGGGAATCTGTGGCTCGGTCAAAGGAGAAATGGGCTCGGACCTCGAAAAAACAAGTGCTTTCGGTCGAGAAGGAGACATGGAACTCGAGACTTGAAGGAATCCTGCTGACTTAGTCCAAAGGAGACACGGGCTCGGACTTCGGGGAGATCTGCGTAGTCCCGAAGAGGCTACGGGCTGGCGAAGGAATCCTGCGGCTCGGTCAAAGGAGACCGCAGGCTCGAGACCGAAGGAATCTTCGACTCGGGCCAAAGGAACCGCGGAGCTCAAACTGCAGAGAGAAGGAATCTGCGGCTCGAGTCTAAGGAGACACGGAGCGCAGACTTCGAAGGAATCATGTAGCTCAGTCCACAGGAGACACGGAGCTCAGACTTTGAAAGAACCACGTAGCTCAGTCTAAGAGCCTAGGAGCTCAGATACTGAAGAGCCACGAAGCTTAGTAAAAGAGCCACATAGCTCAGTTCAGGAGCCTCGGAGCTCGGATACTGAAGAGCCATGAAGCTCAGAAAAAGAGCCATGTAGCTCAGTCCACAGGACCTGGCTGGACTTGAATGAACCAAGCGACCGATGGAGGAGACATAGACTCGGACTTTAGGAATCAAGCGGCTTTCAGTCAGGAGGAGACACGAAGCAGACTGAAGGAACCATGTGCTTCGATCCATAGGAGACATAGAGCTCGAGACCCGGAAAGAACGAGTGACTACGACCATCAAAGGGCCGCGTGGCCCCACTGCGGCTCAGAATCATAGAGTCGATCCATTCGAAAGCCATAAAAAAACAAAACAAAAACTTAAAGTACGAATATGCAAATCAACGTTTTAATAAAGGTCAAAATCATCATTACAAGGGCCAAAGGCTACCAAAACGAAGAAGAATGATAGGAAAAAGCCTAAGTATCGGAAGGCGGAGGCCGGGTAGCCTCGACCTCAGAATCGCCAGGAAGAAAAGCGGAGCTAGGGGTAGCCGAGGACACCCTAAGGTCATCTTCCCCGTCAGATTCAAATTCCCATCTGCGTCCTCGGCGAGGCAGGGAAAATCACTTCGAAACTTGGAAGGCAGCCGAAGCCTTGCAAAGAAACGATCAAAGCGTAAGATTACATCTTCATCCCCGACAGATCACCCTTTCTTTCGCCACTGATCCTCTTGCCTCTGAGGTCATCACGGGCTGCGACATTAGTTGGTCGGGCGCCCCACAGGTGCTCTTGGCTCAGACCTGCCCAGAGGCCGGTTCAAGGCGGGTGGTCTTGAGATCTGGCTTCGTCTCCCCAACCGCATAAGTTTTTGCTTATGCACTTTGCTGTCCGGCCTTAACAGCGCGGCTTCCCCTTGGCCATCTTGACTCACCCTTGGCTGATCTGACTCATCCTCACGACCATCCAGTAGCCCTCAGTATCTTTGAGCCTTCTTCTTGTTCCTCGTCTCGCGGTTTATTTGTCACGGTATGCTTGAATTTGGGGATCTATGCATCGCTACATCCTCACTCAAATGTTGCACCTAAGCTCACAGGTCAGCTCTCTCCGAGGTCAGGGAGGCGACCTTAGCTTTATACGCTTCTATTGCCTTGGTAGACCCCTCAAAAAGACAAGCTCTCTTCGTGGGCTCTTCATAGGTAGCCACGGCCGAGACAAGACAAAGAGTAAGGACAAATCAAAAAATCAAAAAGATAAGACAAGCCAAATAAAGTGACGTCAGGGCGATACGGTGGCGCTCCACTGAAGCGACAAGGCGGGGGTATCCTCGGCGGGGACATGGCATCGCCTCGGTCGAGTCTCGCCAAAATAGATAACCACAGCCCAGACGACAAGCTCACGAGATTGGCAAGCGACCATCTTCCCTTTCGGTTCTAAAGAAACCTCTATCCTCATCCTCTAGTGTCGTAAGAGGACGCTTGAAGTCCTACGCCAAGGGACCCCGAACAGAAATAGGAAGAATAGCAAGAGGAAGCTTGGCGCTCCTCCCCGAGGAGATTCTCGAACCCGCTACCTTGGACACCTCGGCCACGGATGGAGGCGCCTGACCTCGTGGACACGGTGGGAGCGACCCCACCGCTGGGCTCGGCCCCGGTGGAGAAGGCTCTAATCTGGGACCTTACCCCGAGCCGCGAGTTTGCTCTCAAGGGGAGCACAGGCTTCTGCTGCCTCCCTCTTCTTCTTTGCCAATGACTCGACTTGAGCTTTGAGCTCTTCTCGAGTGGGTCTCACGACTAAGGACCCCTCAAGAGAAGTCTTCATGACAAAGGGCAGAGAGGGCCTCAAAGTTGGGGCCTGAGAAGGAGACACGCCAGAAGGCCTGAGAATGTCGGCTTGATCGAGGCAGAGTACACCTACGGGGCGGCGCGGCAGCTCTCGCTTCACTCATGTGCCGGATTTGAGGTGCAGGCGAATGCACGAAGACGGCATAGCAGAAGCGAAGTTAGAAAACACCTCCATGGCTTTCGTAGCTAAACCGATTAAGCATAAAGCGGAAGCTCACGGAGGTTCTCGAAGCGATCAGCGGTCGGAATACCAAGCGTGTCTTCTCGGTCAGCCGGATTGTATTCCTAATTATGACCACCCACAAAAAATACCTTTCTTTCTAGTGTTTGTGGGAAGACGGGAGATCCGAAATAATCATCTTGGCATTTGAGCGTTTAGCGATGTACATAAAGCCCTTCACGGACTCCTTCATGCTAAAGAAGTCTAAGAGCAACGCAATGCTAGGTACCTCGAGACCTTTATCCACGAAGAGCGACAGCAGCCAGTAAACGCCCGAAGTTGGGGAGAAAGTTGGAGCGAGACGGGCGTTAAAATGCTCTGAGCGGCGATAAAGGGATGTAGAGGGAAGCGGAGGCCATTCTCGAAGGCCGCCTCGAAGAAGCAAACCATCTTCGGCACTTGAACGATGTATGAAGGGAGAAAGTTAGGGCACCAAATTCGAACACCGAAGGGAGGCTTGTAGCGAGAGGCAAAATTATGTCCAAAAGAGGGCTCGACCCCGACTAGGGTACAACTTGGCATTTTGTCTGATGCGCCCTCAAGTAAGGCGGGCGCTAGGATACGGTGATCTCGCGACCTTACCCTTGCCCTTGCCATGAGGAGAAGGGGACCGCTAAAGGGACTTGATTGGCGACAATAGCAGGATGACTGGACCCTCCTCCTATCTGCCCTAAGTCCGATCCCTCAGTAGAACTACCCCTTATGCTTAGACCGGAAGGACAACTAGGCCTAGAGTGCGCATGATTGAGGCAAGTAGAGGAGCGAGACGAGATGATCAAGGGGCGAAGTCGGCTAAAGGAGTGGGGAAAGAAGGGACAAATAACGACCACTATGGACCCACGAATAGGACCCATGAACTCCAGAACAAATAAAGGTAAACAAGGGAAGAAGAAGAAAAGATGTACTTAAACCGGGGGCAGGGGACCACGGCTGCTCGAGCGAGACAAAAACAATATAAATCACCCAGGCAGGTCTGCGTGATGTCAGAAAAGTTTGAAAGCCAAAATCAGGCCAGAGAAAGGGTTGAAGCAGAGGAAAGCGATAGAAGGATTAAAGAGCAAGGAAAATATGGTTCGGAAATGGCTAGCGAGGCGCTTTAAAAAACAGCGGGAATGTCAGCCCAGAAGCGAGTGCAGTGGAAGAAGCCATCATTATCGCAATACAATTGTGACGGCAATTTAGACTGACAAACCTGTACGGTCACGTGGAACTAGCCTCTCGGTCAGCGATTCAGCCTTGCCCCGAAGCTCTCTTCGACAAGGGTTGGGAGCAAGCGATAGTGCCTTAAACGGCCTGAGGCCCACGAGAACACGAGGCCTAGGGAACGGGCCTTGGGCGGGTTGGCATCGCCCGAGGGCGGCCGGCGAGAAGGGGGGCGGCAGAAAAGCCTAAATGGGGAACTCGACCTATAACGATGTCTTGGACCCCCCAAGGCTTGGGCCCAAGGTAAAAAACTAAGCCTAGTGGACCGAACTGATGACGAGGGAAATCCGTTGATCGCCTGATGAGCCGTAAGAAAGGAAAGCACTCCATATTAGTGATCCGATACTCATTAAGGAAAGAAGGATCCCCCATGATTACGGCCTTCTAATTATCCTCCAAATATTCAATCGGCAATAAGGAAGAAAAGATCCCCCACCCAATGGGGAGGACGCCGTATCACCATCCAATAAGAAAAGTCATCATGATCATCCACTATAAATATCGAGCAACCCCACCAACAAAAGGTACGCAATCATAATGCCATCAAGAATTGAATTCTTCCCTTTCCGTAAGAAAGAAATTGCCTTAGGCATCGGAAAGCCGGCAGGTGCACCCTCACCGGACCATCCGTTCATTACAGGTTGCAGGTTATTCGTCGATCCAGCCCATCAGATCGACCCCGCAATTCCCACAGGCTCTAACCTAGTATCGATAGAAAAAGCACCATCAGATACCATGTTGGATAAGAGAGTTAAAAAATGTTTGAATAATTTATGTACTTTTTTTTATTGATATGCACGCCTTTATATAGAATATACAAGATACAATAATTCTAATTCTACCAAGTACTAGAATCACTCCAGGATTATCTCACTTACATATATACAAGAAATTATCTTCTAAACTTATGGTGATTATCATCACACTCCATGATTTTCGAACACTTTCCTTAGTTCACACCCATACATACAATGGGCTAAGATGCTTGCTACACAAATGATGCAAACAATTAAAACACATGCATACAAATATGAAAAAGATGACGTTCAATGGTGAACAAAAAACCTATAAAGGGGGCATATATACTTGAAAGTGTAAGGCTATTATTGCATGTGCATAGCAGAGGTGGCCTGGCCTTGGTGGAAGCAAGTAGATTGATTCTTAAAACATGGGTAGCATTTGGCATTAGTATACCGTGTGCCTCATTTGTACCTTCTTTTAAGTTTTGTCCAAAAAAAGGTATCCTCTACTTGTAATTTAATGCAATGTGAGTGTTCTTCCTTCTTGTCAACGTCATATTAGGTTCTAGTGTTCTTCCTTTTTGTCAACGTCATATTAGGTTCTAGGATTATGTTCTTTAAGGGTTCGAGTTTGGGATCTGGGTTCGAGTTTGGATCTCCCCTATTTTCATCCCACTCCTTTAGTGCTTGAGCCATGTCTTGAAAGATTTTTATAAATAGGTTTGAAATGATGAGTTTGATTATTGTTTTATCTTGTTATATACATATAATAGATATTTTTAAATAAAATAAGTTATAATATTTTAATTATTATAAAGTATGTTTATTTTAATATCATTATACTTTAAAAAAAATGCTCATATTTGTTTGTTTTTTCTCACCTCACATGATATCATTTTTTTAAATAGGATAGGGATGATAATAATTTTGGATAAATGAGATGGGCTTGGGATGAGTGCTCCATTACACCCCTTGTGATAATCGAATACTTTAATAATAAGGAATAACTATTTTCCTTTCCCAAAAAAGTTTAACATTTTTATGAACTTCCTTGCACCAAAACTAAAATTTGGTATAATCCATAAATTGTATTTAAGAATGAGCCTAAGTTCATAAGTAAAAATCCAAGAGAGATGAACTTAGATCTATTTGAGTAAGCCATATAAAAGTATAGGGTATTTATGAAAAATTTTAAATTTTTTATAAAGTCAAACGAGACTTTTTCTCAAAGTCAGAACATGGTAAGAAGATGTTGGTAGTTATTTGAGGTGGTGGAGAAAACTTGGGGAGCAAGCCTCCCTAAAGGAGACATGGGTAGTTACTTGAGGAAATGGGGTAGTGGAGAAAAAGTAAGGAAGTGGAGAACTTGGGCAATTATTCAAATACTCCTATAAAATGAGAAGAACTCTTACAAGAAAGGGACCAACAACCGATCAATCAACAACAACCGATCAATCAACAACAATGAATCTTATCTAGCATTTTAGTCATTCTAATAGAATTTTTCAAGCTTCTTTTATTTCTATAGTACTTTGTCATTTTTCAATTGTCCTAGTGAAATATAACGATTTCTCTAGCAATTTCTACAACAATTTCTTCTTCATTTTAGTTTTCCTAGTGAAATACATCAATTTCTCAAGAAATTTCCTTCACCTTTTATTTTATTTTCTTCAATTTATTTATTGTGTCATTTTTACTTAGATTTTAGGGAACTGTCAAGGGAACCAAGAACCTAATTTTTTGTTTGATCAGAAGTTTGATTTTTGGCACAGTATTAGTTTGGAAACACTTTAATTTCCTGACACGTTCGTGCACCATTCTAATTGACATTATGTATGTTGAAGTGACATTCACAAAAATCACCAATATATTTTTGGCACGCCTGGTGGGACACATCTTTGTTGAAGATGCCATCAAATTTTTTGGAGTAAGAAATTTGTAGATTCTCAAGACTTGGGATTTGCTACTGTAGAAGCAACATAGGAGGAAAATGTTCTAGCGATGGTGGAGCAAATTGAGAGAGACCAATTTTCTAATGCATTTGATTATTTTCAGACTTTGATAGAGGCTGAAGAGCAGGCTTGACTATCTCCACAGTGACTTGAAGCACAGTAATTCGAATTTAGGCTAAGACTATGGCCAAGCAGGTTCAACAAACCAAGGCCATTGTGGAAGAGTTGGAACAACGATCTCGGAAATCCCAGTAACGACTCTTAGGAAGGAGACAATCTCGAGAGTTGCTTCTGAACCTGGGTGTGCGATGAACTTAGGGGGCAATACCTCGAATATTCTCATGAAGCTGGTGAATTTCACCGCTCACATGTGCACGTTGACAATCCAGTGAATGTAATTGGTAGATGTCCTAGTGCTACCAAAACAATTGCTTACATGTACTTGCGTTGACAATCCTGGTGAATGTGGTGGCGGATGTCTAGTGTTGCGAAACGATGGCTCCCAAAATGTTTGTTCTTCATGACAACTACCTGACAGAAGTACATGAAGGGGCACTTCCTTTCACTAAAGGTTCGGAGGGCACCGTGCACCCACCCTTTGGAGTATGTGATAATAGAGGACAACAAATTTCAATCTGAATGTAAGAAAATTTTTGAAATAGCCTAACGACATCAAAAGAATTTTTTTAAGGGTGCAGTAAAGCTTATTTTCAAAATATGCACTTAAGAAAAATTTTGAAATAGCTGAACAATATAAGAAGAATTTTTTGCAAGAGTACATTCAGGATTATTTTCGAGTTCTGCACTCAAGAAAATTTTCAAAACAGCCGAGCGACATCAGAAGAATTTTTTCAAGAGTGCATTCAAGATTAGTTTTGAGTTATGCATTCAAGAAAATTTTCAAAACAGCTGAACAACATCAAAAGAATTTTTTTGAGAGTGCATTCAAGATTATTTTCGAGTTCTGCACTCAATAAAATTTTCGGAACAACCGAACGACAATAGAAGAATTTTTTCAAGAGTTCATTCAAGATTATTTTTTAGTTTTGCATTTAATAAAATTTTCGAAATAACCAAACAACATCAAAAGAATGTTTTTCAAAAGTGCATTAAGGATCATTTTTCGAAAATCTGCAGTTAGGAAAGTTTCAAATGACATCAAAGAAGGTTTTGATTTCTTTTGCAGCAAGGAAAGTTTGGCATAATCCACAAATTGTATTTAGGTTTGAGCCCAAACCCATAAGTAAAAATCCAAGAAAGATGAGCTTAGATCTATTTGAGTAAGCTCATATAAAAGTCCAAGGGTATTTTCGAAAATTTTAAAATTTTTCTAAAGTTAAACGAGACTTTTTCTTAAAGTTAGAACATGAGAAGAAGTTGTGGGCATTTGTTTGGTGTAGTGGAGAAAACTTGGGGAGCAAGCCTCCGTAAAGGAGATGTGGAAAATTACTTGAGGAAGTGGGGTGGTAGAGAAAAAGTGAGGAAGTGGAGAACTTGAACAGTTATTCAAGAACTCCTATAAAAGAATAAGAGCTCTCACTAGGAAGAGACCAACAATTGATCAATTAACAATAGAGCTAGCAATTTGAGCTCGACCCATTGGGCTAGCCTGACCAACCTGAAATTTAGGCTGGGTTGGGTTCTAATTTTATTGGCCCGAAAAAACTGATGAGTGTCTAAAACGCTCATGTCATACCCGCTTCCTTACCACATTGTAGTTCTATTTTATATACTAATAAGTGCATTATTGCCCGATATCTGATTTCTAGATCTTGTGTGCATTGTAGGTGAATAGGGTGGTTTTCATAAGCTTTTTGGAAATGCAAAGAACAAGAAGTGAAAACCCAATAGCAACGTTGCGACGTTTGGTCAATAGCAGTAAAAGTCAAAGAGCAGCCCAACGTCGCGACGTTCCCCCCGATTCCTGCATTAGAATTATAAAAAACACGGGAGACCTAATTTTTGGGATTATTAAAGAACGTATGGACGAGAGCGGAAAACGAAGCAGGAGCAACCCGAGAGATCGAAAAGCCTTGTGTTTTTGTATTCCTCCTCTCAAAACCATTAATGATTTATAGAACCATGCTTGTATTGAATTTCGATATGTTCTAGAATTATTTCTAGGGTTTTGTTGAACCCTGTTTCGGTTGTATGGATTAAGGTTTAAATATAATATTATTCAGTTTATTTATGATTTATATCGATTTACTCTACGTCTGTGGTTTATTTTCATGGTGATGTCTGGCCAACATTAACATGATCTTGCTGGGTATCTGAGATCGAGAGATAAGGACTCCCACGGATATGAGTGAAGCGACCAGCAGTGTCAATGAAGATAAAGTCATCAGATTCAAGTGGTGGCGATTAGGGTTTGAACATTTAAGCGTTTCAGAGTATAGGGTCGGGCTAGAGATGCACCCAATCCTACTAGCGAGATAGGCAGATATACCTCGAGAGAGGGTATCTCGTAGGAATGATAACCCCGTCATTGAGAATTCATCAATAGACTGAATAATAATTTCTCTAAGTAATAATCCATCAAATGTGGCAAGGGGAGGCAAAACCCTAGTTTTCACCAAAAAAGTAATTTCACAAGTTAATTAGATTTAGTTTTAATTCTATACATTAGTTAGACATTCATTAAGAGTTTAAGTCCAGATAATATCATAGGGCCAATTCCAGTAGTCAACGCACTTCTCCCCGTGGATCAATATCCGTACTTAGGTATACCGCGTGCACTTGCGCACATAGGTGCTTTACCTAGTTATACAAATCCCACATCACGCTATCGACCTATAAAAAACCAAGCCAAAATTGGGCCGGTCTAATTGGCTCGTCAGGTCAATCATCATTTGGCCGGGCTAGCCCGGTTGTTAAATTAAAAAAAAAAAAAAAATTGCCCCCTTCGTTTCAGTCAACACCAGTGTCCATAATGAACCCCAGTCAAGCTTTAATTTCCTTATAGAGACTAGAGACGCCATGGATGGTAGCGATCTCTTCACCCTTTATAGGTTCTCTCTTCCTCTTCCTTGTCGTATGAGCTACTTTGTATTTTGAGCCTAAAAACCCCCCATTTAAATGTTGATTTCAAAAACCGTTATCTTTGTTTTTTGCGAAATGGTCAAGAAGCAATAAGACTCAAATCAAAAGATTAGATTTTGGGTGAGGGATTTAAAATACTCTAAGTTGCTTGGAAAAGACAGAGTTGGGGGCTCTGATTGAAGTTTTGATCGTGTTCATGCCGGTGATGGAGGTTGCATTCACGCTAGTCGCTTGTCTTAGACGACGATCTAGGGTTTTGAGATGACAAAGTGGGAGGACATGGTCGAAATTTTCGACTTTCCCTGCATATCTTTGATTTGATTTTTCTTGTCCGATCTAAAAATCTAGGGTTCTTGGGTGAGCTCGGGTGTTTCTATTGTGATCATCTCTTGAATGAGATTCTACATTCGAGCTATTTTTCCTAATGATCAGTTTTCTTGAAAATTTGTAAAGGTTGGTTCTTTCTTTTTTTTGTGTTTCCGATTCTCACTCTACTTATTCTCGTGTATCATTCTTCTTCCGTTTCTGAAGCATTGGCCATAGCAAATAATATCTTCGAAGCTTGGTGTAAGCAACACGGCAAGACGTACGCTTCGGAAGAAGAGAAGAAGTTAAGGCTGAAGGTGCTTGAAGATAATAATGAGTTTGTTAATAAACACAATAGTATGGCAGATGCTTCATACACACTCGCTCTCAATGCCTTTGTTGATCTCAAACATCACGAATTCCGGTTCAAGAGTTCGATGTTCCAGCCGCTGTGGATTGGAGGAAGAGTGGAGCGGTCACAGGAGTGAAAGATAATGTGGTATGTAAATGTAAAGGCTTCTTTTTCTTTTTCTTTTTCTTTTCCCTCCAAAACTGAAATTAATTTGGTGTTTTTGAAATTGTAAACTGTTTTGTTTTTCTCCACTAATCGGATTCAAAGTAGATTGAAGTGCCCTTTGTAAAGCTGGTTTTCTCAATTGACCCATTTCTTTTTTTCTTTTTGTTGTGTCTTGTTTTTTCCACAATGCAGTTAAGGTGTTTTATTCTTCATTATTTTTTGGTTGATATTTCTTTTCTTGATTCTGATAGCATATTGAACCATTTGGTTGCTAAGGAAACTTAGAAAGAACATGAAAATGCTTTTTAACTAGGATGTTTTTGTAAGGCTTAGTTAAGTGGAAATTGTTGCGATATTGGATTAATAGTCAAAGATTCTCTATTGTAATTATTTTCTATTACTATTCTTCTCTGTTAGGCAAATAACTTAATTACAGGAAACTATTATATTCTTTCCTAGTTTAGAGATATTTCTACTCTACATTAGGCAAATAATTATAAGAATAAGCTTGATTGTAGGATCTCTACTATCTCTATAAATATGTACATATGAGATACAAAATTATTATGAATAAAAAAATATTCTTCTCCTATTTTACACAAGTTGGTATCGAGCCATGAAACCTAAATCATTCTTCTTTGAATCCTTAAACTATGAAAGCGAGTCGGTTAAACATCGTCACCAAATCTACCCCATCATTATTCAACACAAGGTTTATCATTCAATTCAGGAATTGTATTGAATGAACCAACACTATAAATAAATGAGTCTCAAATGTTAGAGATGCAAATTCTTGAAGGAGAAACTCTCCTTCATTAGATTGTGGCACATTATACCTAAGGAGAAAGATGAAGGCTATGAAAAGTGGTATTCAGACAATCAAAAGGTCAAAAGATGGTTGCTAATGTCTATGTCCCTAGAGATTATGAAGCGATACATTCGCTTACCTATCGCACGAGATATTTGGAAAGCTCTGGCTAAAGCCTTTTATGATGGAGCGGATGAATTACAGGTTTTTACCTTGAACCAGAGGGCTTTCTCTACCAAACAAAAATAGCCGAGACCACTCTCATGTATTATGGAGAGCGGCTGAAATCTTCGAGTGGAGTTGGATCATCGTGATAAGGTGGTCTGGTGGATGAGAGACGAGATATTGTATCCTATCAAAAATTACTTCAACGACAAAGGGTGCATATCTTTCTCGTTGGATTAGAGGGTGATTTCGAGCAAGTGCATGGCGAAATCTTGAGGAAGGATCCTATCCCTGAATTAGAAGAGTGTTATGCCCTAGTTCGCCGTGAAGATGTTCGATGCGAGGTGATGAATGGACAATTGGAAAGTGCGAAGGTCGGCCATGGTGACTGGAACCAGTCCTGTCAAAGCTGGTCCCCTCGACACCCGGCAAGACCAAAAGTACATCCATTCTAAAGGCGCTAACGGTGGCAACAAATCATCATACAAATGCACTCATTGTGATCAAACTGGTCATACGAAAAAGTCGATGCTATGAACTTGTGGGATATTCGGAATGGTGGGATAATAGATGTGATTCCTGGAAGCATAATTCCAAGAAGGCCTCTACTGCTGCAATTGTTGAAACAAAGACAGAGGATGATAGCGGTGAAAAGTCCTTGACATTGGCAGTAGCAGCAGGTAATGGTGGTAAGGTTTTAAATATTTCCACACCTTTTTCTAATAATGCATGGATAATTGATTCCGGTGCTACAAATCATATAACATTTGATTCTATACAAGTTTCACCTCTTAAATCTTCCTCACAAAATTCTGTTTTCACTGCCATGGTACCTCAATTCCGATTATTGGGGAAGGATCCTTGTCCCTCACTAACACCTTGAATTTCGATTCTGTTTTGGTTGTTCCCTCTTTGAATTATAATCTTTTGTCAGTTTCTCAAATAACCACTGCCTTAAGGACATCCGGACAAGGCAGACGATTGGTTGTGGTGTTAGGTGAGGGAAGCTGTATTACTTGGACTTGGTGTCTAAAAGTTCAAATGAGTTGCGTCAAGCTTTAAAGATTGGGGGTTTTGAAAAAAAAACGGAAATATGAGATATGGTTACGACATCGACGTCTGGGGCATGCTTCTTTTGGTTACATGAAGAAATTATTTCCTAGTTTATTTGCAAACTTTGATGTCTCTAGTTTCAAATGTGATGTTTGTGAACTTGCAAAAAGCCATCGTGCTTCGTTTCCATTAACCTTGACTAAAAGTCCAGTTCCTTTTATGATCATATATTCTGATGTTTGAGGCCCATCTAAATTTGCTACTTTGGATGAGTTGCGTTGGTTTGTTACTTTTATTGATGATTGTACCAGGATGACTTGGGTATGTTTGATGAAGTCCCAAAGTGAAGTAAACTTGTTATTTCAAAATTTTCATAAAATGGTTTGTAGTCCGATTGCAATGCACGGAGTTCGGGTTCTCGCCGGTGGCTTGATGGAGGTGAATATTTGAGTTTTGAATTGAGTGGTATTTGGAAGCCCATGGAACCATTCAGCCAGGCTACTTGTTCAGATACACCCCAACGGAATGGGGTGGCGGAGGAGGCGGAAATAGATCGCGTTGGGGTGATCGGTCTTCATTGATAGAAGCACATATGCCTTTATCCTATTAGGGACATGCACTTACCTCTGCAGCATATTTGATCAACCGAGTACCTTCCACACTATTGATTTCCGGACACCATCCCAGGCTCTCATTGAAGCAATTGTTGCTCCAGTCGGTCCAAACTTACCTCCTCATGTCTTTGGTTGTGTAGCATTTGTACATCTTCATAAGCGTCAGCGCAACAAGTTGACACCTCAAGCATTGCAATGTGTCTTTTTAGGGTATGCTGCTTATCAAAAGGGGTACCGATGCTATCACCCTCAGCAACCAGATGTTTGTTACAATGAATGTAGTTTTCATGAAGACTCGATGTATTTTTCCTCTCTGAGCTTGAACTTCAAGGGAGCACTGGAAAGTTCAAGCTCTACTGGGCCTTCTGTTTTAGATCTCTATAGAGGGAACTCTCTGAACGCACGGTAACAATGCGAGATAGAATGAAAGGCATGCGAACTAGTAATGAGAATGCCGGTGAATTAGATTTGAGTGGTATAAATTTGGACCACAGTGGTGATGAACGTGATGAAGACCTAGACAATGAAGTTGTGGATCAACCTCTATTTGAATCTCTCGCACCACGAACCCAGCGTGCGTACACGAACCAATCGCTGCGAGGATGGTCTCTTGTAGTGTCACGAACCACCAAAGAAAACAACTACCACCACGTCGAGCTAGAGGTATTCCCGAACCATATGAACTGAAATTTCTAGTAAAGTTAAATATCGAAGTCATTATGTGTCTAACCATCGGCTTGTGAATCAAAATAAGTCATTTGTAAATCAATTATCCTACGTATCTATTCCTAATAGTGTCTGGAAGCCTTAGGCGACCTAAGGTAGAAAGGCATATGAATGAGGAGATGAAATCCTTGCGGAGAAGAATGAAACTTGGGAACTTGTTGATTTATTACATCGAGGGGAAGAAACCGGGTTGAATGTCGGTGGAGTTTATCTTGTGAAGCATAAAGCGAGATGGTACAATTGAATGTTTTAAAAGCGAAGGCAGTAGCGAGGTACACCCAAACCTATGGAATTGATTATACATATACATTTGCACCTGCAGCTAAAATCAACACAGTTCGAGTCTTATTGTCTCTAGTTGCCAACCTGGATTGGCCATTGCAACAATTTGATGTGAAAAACGCCTTTCTGCATGGCGAGTTGTCCGAAGAAGAGTACATGGATTTACCACCAGGGTGCATGATACCATAAGTGCATTGTCGGAAAGTGTGCAAATTAAAGAAATCATTGTATGGGCTAAAACAATCTTCGAAAGCATGGTTTGGGTTCCTGAAGTCCACGTGAGGTCTTTTGAGCTCTTATCGAAGGTAATTCATACCACACTTTATTCTTGAAAAAGCGACATGGTAAGATCCTTGCCCTTATTGTGTATGTTGATGACATGGTGATTACGAGGCGACCACGATGAAAGGGAAGGCTTTACAAAGTTACTTGTCAAGCGAATTCGAAATGAAAGACCTCGGTTACTTGAAATATTTTCTTGGGATCGAAGTGTCTCGATCTGATAAAGGGATTTTTTTGTCTTAAAGAAAATATGCTTTAGATTTGTTGCAGGAAACTGGTATGTTAGCATGTTAACCAGCTGATACACCAGTAGAAGAAGGATTGAAGTTATGTGTTGAGACTAATCAGGTGCCTATTGATAAAAGGAGATATCAGAGGCTTGTTGGAAGATTGATGTACTTAACCTTGCGCTAAGGCCCCGAATCTTGCATATGAATTGAGTATTGTTAACTAGTTTATGCATAATCCTGGAGAACAACATATGAATGCAGTTATGCGCATTTTAAGGTATCTGAAGTCCACTCCTTGAAAGGGCATTTTGTTCACTAAAAATGTAGATTGTCAGTGTGGATGCATATAGTGATGTTGACTGGGCTGGAGCAATAGATGACATACAATCTACTTTGGGATATTTCACCTTTGTAGGTGGTAATCTCGTTACATGGAGAAGCAAGAAGCACAATGTTGTTTCACATTCAAGCGCAGAGGCTGAATTTAAAGGTATGGCACTTGGAATATGTGAAACATTATGGCTAAGACTTATTAATGGTGGGCTATACGCCTAAGCGGCGGAATTGATTGTGTGAATGATAAGCGGCCGAGTTAATTATTGCTCATAATCCGATTTGTATGATCGTACAAAGCATGTGGAGGTGACCAGTTCTTCATTAGGAAATTGGATGAGAAAATTGGCCGAGTTGCACAGATTCGTCAGAAGATCAATTGGGCGATATCCTCACCAAGGCCCATTTCAAGTCGAGTGTTGCAAAGTTTTTTGGGCAAATTGGGCATGTGTGAGCATCTATGCACCAACTTGAAGTGTTGCGATATTGGATTAATAATTAAGATTCTCTATTGTAATTATTTCTATTACTATTATTCTGCGGTAAACGAATAACTTAATTATAGGAAACTATTATATTCTTTCTAGTTTAGAGATATTTCTTTGTTAGGCAAATAACTTAATTAAAGGAATAGCTTGATTGTAGGATCTCTACTATCTCTATAAATATGTACATGTAAAGATACAGAATTTTTATGAATAAAAAATATTCTTCTCTATTTTACAAGTGAAATTTCCCTCACCTTGGATCCAAAGCGCCAAAAGAAGAAAGACTTGAAACAAATGCTTTATGAATTGCAATGCTATATGAATTTATGCAAATATGTTGATAAGGAAAATTTTTCCTAGGAATGCAAATAAGACTGAAATGAAAAAATTGACAGAGAAGAGAAGTGAATTATCGAATAAACAAATTTGATCGTTTTTTTTTTGTACACATAGGGCTGGGTTGGCCTGCTAGCTTGTTGGCCCGATATAGGTTTGGGCTGAGCCATCAAAATGGCAGCTTGATGTAAATTAGGCCTAGCTCAGCTCGGTCTGGTTTTCCACTGGCCAGGTATGGGCCTTGGCCCACCCAAATTGCCAGCTCTAATCAACAATAATGAATCTTATCTAGCAATTTAGTCATTCCAATAGAAATTTTCAAGCTTCTTTTATTTCTACAGTACTATGTCATTTCAGTTTTCCTAGTGAAATACAACAATTTCTCTAGCAATTTATTCATTTTAGTTTTCCCAGTAAAATACAACAATTTCTTAAGAAATTCCTTCAGCTTTTATTTTATTTTTTTCAATTTATTTTTTGTGGCATTTCTACTTAGATTTTGGGGAATTGAGGTATCTAATTTTTTGTCTTATCAGAAGTTTGATTTTTGACACAATATTAATTTGAAAACACTTTAATTTCTTGGCACGCTTGTGAACCATTATATTTGTCATTATGTTCGTTGAAGTAACATTCACAAAAATCATCAACAATAATAACAAACAAATTTTACATACAATCTAATTGGTGCAATGTTCTAGAACTATACAAAATTTTCATAATAATGGTCTATTTTTCTTCTTTCGGCTTTTCTAAATAATGATCGACAAGCTAACCATTGCAACTAGAGTTAGCAATTTGGGCGGGTTGGCCGAGCCCACACCAGGCTGGGTCAGGCCGGCCTAATTTACATCGGGTTACCATTTTGCTGACCCAGCCCAGCCCTATATTGGGCCACCGGGTTAGAGGGCCAACCCAGCCCTATGTGTTAGAAATTAATTGCAAAGACTGATGCACACACCTTTGCAATCCAATGGACAACCACTTGCCTAGCCCCAATGGCCAAATCCCCATTCCTGAGCCTTGTCAAATAATCAGCGACGGTAAATGGTTGTACTCCTTCTCAATCATCACAGCTAAACACTCATCACTCTGAACTGGGAACCCAAGGAAAAACTCTCCCCCATTAAAGCTCCTGTCTTGATTACGACTTCGATGATTTTGATGATGCCATGCAGTCTCAAACGCCTTCATCCCAGTGCCGTAATTAGCGTCATCAAAGATGCTGATGTTATCCTTTGCACACAGAAGGTTCGAGGTTGCACAATCGAAATTGGGTACCATTTTTAAATTGCAAAAACCTCAATAAGCACTCTCCGTTCAAACTCCTTCAATCTCTAAAAAACAACAGTCAACAACCTGTTGAGGATGAATCCTAGATTTTATTTTTTGTATTTCTTTATATTAATCTTCTCAGATTTTGTGGATGAAGAAACAGAGATTTACAAAAGGAAATTAGGGCTTGATTGCCCACCTTTTATTTTCACACTAACACAAAATTCAAAATTAACCACATACATCACTTTTCATTTTCACACAAATAAGAATCCATCAAATGGAATAGAACACTAAGAAACTAACTTAATGATGTCTTTGTTCTTTATAATACAAGTTGACTCAAATGAGGGCAAAACAAAGCCATCCATATGCCGGAAAAATGAAAGCAAGGAAATTAATCCGAGATATAAGAAAGAAAATACCAGGAAAAAAAAAAAGCCACACTGAATGCGTCATAACAGAGCAAGTATAAAAGAAGACATACATAGAGAAGAAGACCATTAGGGCAAGAATCGTGGAGATGGAAGATATTGAGGAGATAGGAAGAGAGGTTTGAGATGGTTTTGTGTTGGGGTTTAAGGAGAAGCCAGCTCCGCCACAGTCCCTCCCGACTTCTGTGTATTGTTCAGAAGATCGGAATCTTCCAACACTACACGAACCCTTACGGTTTCAGTTGCCATTCATATAGAAAAGAAAGAAAGCAAGGCGATGCCTCCTCTTAAACCCTCGATGGAAAGCAACTAGGCTAGCTAAAAAAAAAAGGGGTCCGCCTGGCTTGATATTGATGGATCCGACGGGTCAATCAGGTCGGGTCAAATTTAGGGTTGGTTGAGCTAATCAGTGAGTCGGGCTAAATTTGTCAGCTCTAATTGCAACTTGCAAGTGATGTAATATGCAAGAACAAACCGAAGAGTATCTCGTCACTACAACAAAAAATAGATTCAATGGCGCTTCAATCCTTGGCACTTTTAGAAAGTGTCAGATTCAAAAAAGAAAAAAGAGAATTAAAGGGTTTGATGGCACTTATTAATGTTGACGTTTTATGAAAATGTCATGGAAATTTAATTATCACGAATTTGACCAATCTTGTCACTTTTAAAAAATGTCATTCTCTTTCCTTCCATAAATAAATTCAAAAGAAAAAAGAGAATTAAAGGGATTTGATGGCACAAATTGATGTTGACGTTTTTTAAAATGTCATAGATTTAATTTATGCATTTGACCAATCTTGTCACTTTTAAAAAATGTCATTTCTCTTTCCTTCCATAAATAAATTTGTTTTTTACTCTTTAGAAATTTCCAAAACTCTTGCAACCCGACAAATGAAAGTCACAAACAACCTGAAAACAAATGGTACTCTTCTTTACCGTTCTTCAGATTGAATCAGTTGAAAGTTCCTGTTAAATCAACGATTTTGTGGTATTATTAATCGAGTCTTCTTTCGGTGGCTTGTGCATGATGAATCGACTTTCAATGTTCCACCATGCGACACCTCCTGCAATGCGGTAGAAAATGGACTATACTTCTTGATGAGATATAGAAATGGGTGGCCCCGTTTCCAATCGCCGGCCCAGAAACAGCAATGGGAATTAAGTGCCATGAGTGTCCTCACAATGGCCAACGGCGCATTCATTAGCGCTTGTGGATTGAAAAACGAGAAGACCCATGCTCGGCCGGTCAACTATATCTCCCGATATGAAGATAAAATATTCGCAAAAGATATCCTCCCGTCAAGTCACATTATAAAGGAAAGAAAAAGCGATAGAAAGGCATCGGTTGGGCGTTCTCGATAAAGAGGAGGATTATTAGAATAAACTCTTTTGACTAATCCATCACTAAGTCACAAGGCTAACTATATGAAACATACCGATGGGAAGGACTCCTCGTCATCGTCGATGGATGAATATCCATTATAAATACAAAGCGCTCCACCAGAATAAATCGATACTAAGCGATCTAAGTATTCTCTTTCCTCTCGAGAAGAATCGGCTTAGGCATCGGAGCGGCCCGCAGTGAAGCCTTCGCGACCCTTCTTCGCCAGGTTCTTCTTGCGGAGTGCGACATCAGGAACACGCCGATCGGTAGCATCCTTCCCGGGCCCAGACGGCGCGCGGCTGCGGACCATCGGAGATAGGTCTCGGATCGAGAACGGACGATCCGCAGATCCCTCCGGTCCGGCGCGACCCTTCGGCGGCCCGGGTCATTTCGGCGGCCCTACGCTCGGCCCGATTCAGGTTGGCAGCATCATCGGTGTGGCAGATGCGTGGGACGACTGTTCTTAAACATAGCGTTTCGATTCTTGTGGTATCAACTAGGAGCAGCGGGAGCAGCCTGTTGTCGCACTGAGATGCGAACCCACGGGGAATCTGAGACGGCCGGACCATTTAGGACCACGTAGAAGCGGTCGGTAACCTGGCAAAGGTGACGCTCGCCTCAGATTAGCCTGGCAGTGAAGATAGAACAACTCTACGAGGGGCAATCTGATTGCACCCACAGAAGGGCGGCGGACTCTGGAAGGTCTAGCGTTCCTCCACGCGGTGCGGTACGGCATGGCATTCCCGAAATGCAGACGGAGGCTGGCGAATCTAGTCCGAGCGGAGAGCCGGAGGCCCGCGACTAGCCGGTGAAGGCGGTAGAGCATTACGAGGGGACGTGGCGAACGCGGGAACCACAACATCCCCAGCGGACACCACGAGACGGGCGTGGGAGCAAAGGTCGGGGGACCTCAGCCAGTGGCAGTATAAAGGAGGTAGTTAGAGAGCGCACCCGGACACCATGGATACCTTGGTGCGTAGAAAGCGATCACCTTTCACCACGAGGTGCTAAACTGCAGCTCGGCCAGGTCGGGATGCCTCGAGTGGAAGTCGTTCGATGGCGTCGAATCCGATGGATCATCTCGATACCTACGAAGTCAGATGGAGTTGCATGGGTATCGGACCGGATTCGGTCACGGGGCGTCGCCACCACATAAAGGCCCGGTATGGCACAGTTCAACGAATCCCCTCTTCAAGCGATTTCCTCGTTCAGAGAATTATCAATCGCGTTCGTCTCCCGCTTCATCGGGGCTAGGACATACGGGAAGCCATTTACCATACATTTGAGCATCAAGCGAAACACGAGGAGGAATTTAAGTCATATGTACAGGTTTAATACAGGAGTCCTTGAAGATAGATATTTTTGTGAAAAAGTTCCCATTTGTCACGGCCTTCATAAGCGGGTTGGGAGTACGGTCAAAGACCTGATGTTCCATACATCTCAAAGAATCCTCAAGCTAACATGGCCGAGAGTTCGCGAAAGCTGAAAAATACATAAACGGAGAAGGCCCTTGTCAAAAGGAAAGTTCTTCCGCTAGCAAAGGACAGCCCGAGAAGCGGCGGGGGCGGGCCCCAGAGCAAAACGACCGGAGAAATTCTGGGCGAGGGGCGGAGGCGATCTCACAAGACGAGGAAATCTTAGGACCGCTGACCGCCGCCCGGCCGGGCAGCAGCCCCATTCGCCTCGCCACTTCCACTCCCTTAGCGACATCGGTATCGCAAGTTACGCATGAAGTGCTGAAAGCGAGCAATTCTAAGGTGGCGGCCACGGATGAAATCAAATCCGTACCGAGGAGATAACTCAATCTTTGCGAGTTCCGCGAGGACTATGGGCATCATGCGGACAATGTATACGAGTTGAGAAGAGATAGAGTGATATCGTCTGGCGCGGATATCTCTGTGTTTCATATCCTCGGGAACCAAGCTCAAGACCGGACCGGAACGAGAATCGGGCCCAGGCTCATGCCGCCCCACCTCGTCGGGCCTTGACCCAGCATCGGCAGCCCACAGGGGAAATCCCACGTGATCTTAGGAGGATTTGGAGGAGGAGAATCTAGAGTTAGGCTCCGGAAGGCCATACAGCGTTATAAGATCGGTAGACTTGGGGAGATGCGATTAATTATCTAAAAATACACGCTGATCGACACCCTTTATCACATTCTCTGATTCGGACTTGGAAGGGTGTAAACACCCCATGGTGACCCGCTGGTAAATCCAGCAGTGACGATCTGGTCCGTCGGGTCCTAGTAGACAACGGGAGCTCGGCCGACATTATTTTTGCATCGGCCTTCGACAAAATGGGAATTGGAAGAGAAAAGCTAGAACACATCAGCACTTTTCGTCTCCGGGGTTCTCGGGAGAAAGGTGTTCTTGGATTGGGATCGATCCAACTAGTGCTAACCTTGGGGGAGCTTTATAACAGCGTGATAAGGTTTCTCATAGTGGGCAGCTCATTAAGCTATAACATGTTCTTTGGGCAGACCCTCTCAGCGATAAAAGCCATCCCCTCGACGCCACCACTGGTAAATTGCAAATTCCCGACAATAGCGACGTTGAGACGATTCGAGAATGGTAGTGTACGAGAATGTATCTATATATGGCGAAAGCGATCGACAATGTGAGCATGGGTGGAAGGCTTAATGCCAGTGATGAGTGTTTGCTGAATTTTTGGACCTCAGAGGTTATCAGTTGGATGACGTTTCTAACATCATGAGCAAGAATTGGCGGGAGGGCCTGAAATTTATCGTGATTAAAGACAGGAAACGGACATCTTGGCGTGGAAAGGCGGCATGTGGGTGATAAACCCATGAATAATGTATAACAGGTTGATAACTACTGACGGATCTGGCAAGGCGCGGAGTTTTGCACAGGAGAGGAGGCAAGGCGCTGACGGAAGAGGTGTGCAATGACAGGGGGCAAATGGGAGGATGAGTAACGAAGGATGGCATTAATGTTGTTCGTCGAAAGCAAATGGCAAATGTGACTCTTGTATTGATTCACGATATAAACAAAACAATATGAAGGACAGCTTCCCCACCTGGATCTCGACCTTATTGTAGATCTGACAATGGACAGGCTCCTTAGCTTCATGGATGCGTTCTCCGGTTATAATCAGATCAGCATGGACCCTAGTGACCAGGAGAAGACGTCATTCATCACGGCCACGAGAGGACCCTCATTTGTATCGGGTAATCTTGGTTTGGAAGCAGAATCTGCGGGGCAACCTACCGGAGGTTAGTGGGCCGATGTTCTAAACGAATAGGTACAACAATGGAGGTATACCATAGGCGACATCTTTGGTAAATCCTTCTGGCCGTCCACATCGCTCACCTCGAGACATTCTCGGATCCTAAAGAGTTAACATGAAGAAAATTTGAATCTGGCCAAAATCTTGGCGTGTCGTGAGAAAATTCTGACTTCATAGTCAACCACGGGGAGGTGAAGCAAACCGGATAAGATAAAAGCATTCTTTGGACATGCCATCACCGTCAGGGACAAGGAAGTACAACGGCTAACGGAGGATCGCGACTCTATAAGTCGAGTTCGTGTCGAGGGCAAGTGACAAGTGCCAGCCTTTCTGCGTCTGGCATGCTCATGCAGGTGAAATACGAAAACGCCTGTACCAAAAAACACACCCGGCTCACTTCCCATTTCATCAGCCAAAGTGAAAAAATCACTTATTTCTTTGGCAGTCTCAGTTTCTCAGCTATTTGATATCGATCTGAAGACAGGAATTACAGCCTGATCCTCTGGTATGAGCCTACAGAGGCTGAAGTATCAAAATGGAGAAGATTATTAGCTACGGTGACATGGCTCGGGAGACTTAGTCCTTATTTCGGGCTCCACCATAGGGAGAGTCGGAAGTAAGATACCCCATGAAGCGGGTATTACATAAGCTTGGAGTCTACAGGGAGGTTGATGAAATGGACCATCATTTTGAGTGAATTCGACATTGGTCTGAGCAACAGCCAATAAAAGGGCTGATTAGCGGGTTTCGTCATGGGTTCGTGATGGGGCTTCTTGAGCCCACTGATCAAGGGCAACCTCCCCATGAAACTCTGTGGATGGAGCCTCAAATGCACAAGGAAGCGGAGCAGGCTTAATCCTGACCTCACGGAAGAAGAGTATAGACATGAGTATGCGCTTCGGGTTTGGGTTCAGCCTCAATAGGTGAGTCACGGGAAGGCAGTATCGCGAGGCCTCAACCTCGCCTCATTCATTAGAGGTCGATCGGCTAGAGAGGTCTATAGCGACTCGGTGGTGGTGGACAGTTGAGAGGAACACCTCCCGAGGGCCCAAAGTGAGAAAATGATTACGTATCACTTCTCAGTCGCGATTTATTAAAGTTTGTATCGGTTCGGATCGGTCTCGTCCCAGACGGAGAATTCCCAGCGCCGGCCTTTATGCATGGCGGCAACCTTGCGAGAAAGAACATTGGGGGATCGGCGTATGAATACCTCGCAGAGCCCTCCGTTGACCCTTACGGCATAATAGTATACAACGGCGATCCATTACCAGCCCGGATGGACCCTATTTGGGATTACATTAATGACGGAACCTTGCAGAACGACCCCAAAGTGGCAAGATAAAGTGAGATCCTCCGAGTTTACGATCACAGAGGCCTCTACAAGCGATTCTTCACACCTTCTAAAATGTATCCACAGGAAGACACGAATATGTGCTAAAGAAGTGCATGAAGGCGCCCATCTGGGGAACCATATGAGGCTCGAGCGTTGGTCGGAAAAGTTTACGAAGCGGGGATACTGTGGCTAATGCTCAAAGATGCAACCAACTGGTCAAGATCTGGAATCACGGGAACACGCTAAAATATCACGCCTCCAGCGGAGGCCTCGACATCAATCACCCATTTTGGCCTTCCGGCGGTGGGATTTGGGCGTAATGGGAGCCCCTTGCCCGTGGGCAAAGCAATCTCAATTATAAATCGTGTGGCGTTAGACTATTTCGCAAGTGGTGGTGGGCCCTTAGCCACAATCCTGAAGCGGAAGATACGCAACCGTGCTGGCGAGCAATCATATCTGATTTGGTGTCTAGGGCCTTGATCTCGGATAACGGAAGCAGTTGGAGCTTAAACTTTTGAGACTAGAGGGACTTTGTGCAGGCTGAATTAAAATTACTATTCTTCGCCCCGGCTCACGCAGTCAAATGGACAAAGCGAAGTTACCATCGGAACCTCAAGACCGCCTTGAAAGCCAAAGTGGAAGAGTTGAAGGGAGTTGGGTCGAATACCTCCACTGAAGTACTATGGGCTGTCGGACTGACCTGAGAAGTCAACAACGGGAAATTCCATTTGCCACTAGCTTTTTGCCGCGAAGCGATAGCCCTGTTGAAGTTAAGAGTAAAGTCTCCCGAGGAATCAGGCTAGCCTCGTAAGAACAAAAGCGATGAGGCCCTGCGTCTGCAGACTTAAGAGCTCACAGACTGAGAAGCGTGACAAGTTCAGTATTTGTCTGAGGAGAATTTGAAAATGGCTAAGGCGGCTACAACAAAGAGAGTCGGGCGAGGAAGTTACGTGCCGGGGATTTGGTCTTGAAAAGCTACTACCGCAGGAAAAATCCACATGGGAGTTAGGCCCCAATTGGGAGGGGCCCTTATATTGTATCTCGGGTCGTCGGGCCAGAGACAATTATGAGCTCAACGGAGGAAGGAAAAGGGTACAGCGTACATGGAATCACACGGAACATCTTAAGCGCTTTTATCAGTAGGCCTCAGTTCGCAAGAAGGCCTTACGTTCCTGGGTGACAAGTGGGGCGAGCACTGGTTGTTTATTTCGACGTCTCAAACAGGTCGGGCATGTAAAAAATAAATATATATACACAATGGAAATTTCATAGAAATGAGTACATGCTGTTTCAAGTCATGGTTGGATACAATCAATGGTGTCCTCGATTACATCATAGAAGCATACAGTACAAGCAGTTCCTCCATACTCAGTACAAGCAATACCTAAAAAAAAAAAAAAAAAAAAAAAAAAAAAAGAGGCAAGAAAGGAGAGGGAAAGAGGAGAAAAAAGATGGGGACGGAGGAGAGAAAGAAGAAGACGAGGATGAGAAAATTTGTGGAAGAAGAAAAAGAAAGAAAAGAGGAAGTATAGCGAGAAAGAGGAAGAAGAAAAGAATGAGGTAGGGGTGCAGGGAGGCACCATCCCCCATCTAAAGGCGCATTCCTAGCGAGAGCTGGGGAATAACATGACTCCCATAAAGGGAAACTAGGGGGAAAAACCGCAGCTCACGGAGAAATTCGGGAGAAAAGCATGTCGGGAGGCGTGAAGAAACCCCCAGCGAAGGCAACCGAACATCAAGCATCCATCTTCTGCAAACTTCATCCGCCCAGTATGGAAAGAAGAAATCTTCAAAGAGCGTAAGGCACGGAGAACCTTGAGCTCCTATTTATAAGAAAGCGCCGAGGCAAACCTGGCTAGTTCGGAATTCCTCGTATTCTGACATTAAATGCGGTTCACCTTTTACCGATAACAAGGGATGCGAAGCGTTTCCCTCATAAAGCGCCTCTTCATACGAAGCGTCTTTTCCCCACAAGATGGATCCTCACACGGCGGTCCTTCACCTTGTCTTTACGCACATCGCGCGCCATGAACCGTTGCTCACTCGTGAGCTCACCTACTCCACCACGAGGCCCGCCGCTGCACCGAGTGGACCAACAGGCTACATCGCCCTTTCGGCCTCGGCGCCGGAGCCCACGGCTTACTCCTCCCGGCAGCTCACCTACTCCGCCCAGACCCACGCCTTCGAGAGTCGGGCCGGCTCGAGCTACATCGCCACTTTCGGCCTGTTTGGCCGGGCCCGCGTTGCTCACTGCGGCAGGCTCACCTACTCGCGCGAGGCCACGCCTTCGGGGTAGGACAGCCTCCGGGCCCATCGCCCTCGGCCTCGTGCCGGAGCCCGCAGCGCTCCTCCCCCGGCCCAGGCTCACCTACTCACTTACAGGCCCGCGCCGCCTCGGGGTCGGACGGCTCGGGCTATCGCCGCTCGGCCTCGGCGCCGGTATGGCCCCTTTCGCTCCCAGCGAGAGCTCACCTCGCACGAGGGCCACGCCGCCTCGGAGTCGGACCGGCTCGAGGCTACATCGCCACTCGGCCTCTCGGCGCCGGGCCACGCTTGCTCACTTTGTGAGCTCTTCCCATCACCACGAGCATGAGCGAGCTCTCTTGTGTACTCGATACACAGCGAGGCGTCCGTCGCTCGGCATGGGCGAGAACTACTTCCTGGTCGCCTGGCAGGCTCATCGGCTCCTTTCGGCATGGGCGAGCTCAACTCAAGCGGTTACATTAGCGAGCCTACATTTTGCCTCAGACAGACGGGCTCCTTCCTACACATCATACTCGTCCCTCAACTCGAGAATGGGCCCAGGCTCCCTCTGTCGGGGCCGAGCCCTTCAGCGTGCTCCAAACGAGACGGGCTCCCTCCCACACAAGAATCTCATTGTGAGCTCTCCACTTCCAGCACGGGCCCGGCCAGGCTCCCTCTACTTATCGGGGCCAGGCGCTCGCTGTACTCCACACGGGCGGGCTCTTCCTGAAGTCTCATTGTGAGCTCTCCCTTCAACCGCAGGCCGGCAGGCTCCCTCTGCTTATCGGGGACAAGCCCTTCCAGCGCGCCCCACACGGACGGGCTCCTCCACAAGTCTCATTGGCGAGCTCTCCCTTCCCAACACGGGCGCAGGCCGGCTCCCTCTACTTATCGGGACGAGCCTTCTTTGTATACCACGGGAGGCGAGGCTCCTCCTACAGAGTCTCATTGGCAGGCTCTCCCTTCAACACGGGCCGACAGGCTCCTGCACTTATCGGGGCTGAGCCCTTCAGTACTCGAAGCAGGCGGGCCTTCCCTACGAGTCTCATTGGCGAGCTCTCCGCTGACACGAGGCGGCAGGCTCCTCTACTTGTCGGGCCCGAGGCCCTTCCAGCTGGTACTCCACACGGACCCGGGCTCCTCCCCTACAAGTCTCATTGGCGAGCTCTCCCTTCAACACGGTAGCTGAGCTCCCTCTGCTTATCGGGGCAGGCCGCCGCCGTGCTCCGAGCAGGCCGGAAGCCGCCTGAGTCTCATTGTGAGGCTCTCCGCGGCACGGGCCGAAGCCGAGCTCCTACACTTATCGGGCCAGGCCCTTCAGCTGCTTGCTCCACACGAGGCAGGCTCCTCCCCTGCAAGTCTCGTGGCAGGCTCTCCCTTGGCGGGCGGAAGTGAGCTCCTACACTTGTCGGGACGAGCCCTTCACTTTGTACTCCCAAACTGAGACGGGCCCTTCCACACCAAGTCTCTCGTGTAGAGCTCTCCCTTCCCAGCACGGGCGAAGCGAGCTCCTCTACTTATCGGGCCAGGCCCTTCAGCTGTACTCCACACGGACGGGCTCCTCCCTGAAGTCTCATTGGCCAGGCTCTCCCTTGGCCGCACGGGCCGGCGAGCTCCCTGCACTTATCGGGGCAGGCCCTTCCTTGTGGCTCCCGAACCAGGACGGGCTCCTCCCTACAAGTCATTGATGAGCTCTCCGCTAGCACGGGCCGACAGGCTCCCTCTACTTATCAGGACGAGCCCTTCATTGTACTCCACCTGGGGCCGGGCTCCTCCTACAAGTCATTAATGAGCTCTCCCTTCCCGAAGCCTGACCGACGAGCTCCCTCTACTTATCAGGACGAGCCCTTCACTGTACTCCAAACAGACGGGCCCTTCCCTACAAGTCTCGTGGCGAGAGCTCTCCCTTCAACACGGGCCGACGAGCTCCCTCTGCCATCGGGACGAGCCCTTCCTTTGTACTCCACACACAGACCGGGCTCCTCCTGAAGTCTCATTGGCGAGCTCTCCCTTGACCTGGTAGAGGCGAGCTCCCTCACCCCACACTTATCGGGCGAGCCCTTGTTTGTGCTCGAAAACCTGGACGGGCTCCTCCCTACAGAAGTCATTGACCAGAGCTCTCCCTTCAACACGGGCAAACCCAGGCTCCACTCTACTTATCGGGGCAGGCCCTTCAGCGCACTCCCACACGGGGCGGGCCTCCTGCAGAGTCTCGTGGCAGGCTCTCCCGCCCGGCACGGGCTGACGAGGCTCCCTACACTTATCGGGGACGGCCCGCCGGCTGGCCTCCCGAGAACGGACGGGCCAGCTTCCCTACAAGTCTCATTGGCCAGGCTCCTCTCCCCCTCAACACGAGCCGGCAGGCTCCCTCTACTTATCGGGCCAGCCCGCGCATACTCGCACAGACCCGGGCTCCTCCCTACAAGTCTCATTGGCGAGCTCTCCCTTGACCACGAGGCGACCCAGGCTCCACTCTGCCTCCCGGGGCGAGCCGCCCGGCGTACTCCAACGAGGCGGGCTCCTCCTACAAGTCTCATTGGCAGGCCTCTCCCTTGGCCGCAGCCAGGCGAGCTCCCTCCCACTTATCGGGCAGGCCCTTCCTTTGTGCTCCAAACGAGACGGGCCCTTCCCTGGTCTCGGTGGCGAGGCTCTCCTTGACACGGTAGACCCAGGCTCACTTCTCTTTATCGGGACAGGCCCTTCGGCTTGTACTCCCACCTGAGACGGGCTCCTCCTACGAGTCTCATTGTGACTCCCGCCCAGCCACGGTAAACGAGCTCCCTCTACTTATCGAGACGAGCCCTTCACTTTGTGCTCCAAAGACGGGCTCCTCACAAAGTCTCATTGACGAGCTCTCCGCTTTAACACGGTAGAAGACGAGCTCCTGCATGGGGCGAGGCACTTCCTTTGTGCTCGCGCAGACGAGCTCCTCCACTGCAAGTCGTTGGCCAGGCTCCCTTCAGCACGGCCCGAAATGAGGCTCCGCCTGCTATCGGGGCAGGCCCTTCCTTTGTGCTCAGACAGACGGGCTCCTCCTACAAGTCTCATTGACGAGCTCTCCGCCCCGAACCTGGTAGAAATGACTCCTTACACTTATCGGGGCCGAGCCGCTGCGTAGCACTCGAACGAGCCAGGCTCCTCCTACGAGTCGTTGACAAGCTCTCCCTTCAATGCAGGCGAGCCAGGCTCCCTCTACTTATCGAGCGAGCCCTTAGGCTGTACTTCAAACGAGGCCAGGCTCCTGCACTGCTATCCTGATGACGAACTCTTGAGACACTCTCCTCCGTCGTGTAATCAGCCTTAATCAACCCACTTACTTGGTGCGAGCCCTCGCCTTGATACTCAACGGGGCGCGTGAGGCGAAAGGACGGATCAATGCCGCGAGACGAAGCGGCGGGGCCACGAACCCCGAACCAGCAAAGTTTATTGCACCATGCGGAAATTTGGAGACGAGCGGTTTGCAAAGTGTAGAACAGGCGATTTAAATTTCTCTGATCCTCGATTCGAAGAAAAGCAAAGATAGATAAATAAAGTAAAATCAAAATTCCCGGGAGCAAGTATCCATTAAAAGGGTCAACATAGATAGTAGGCCTCGGGGTGACAAAAAGAAAGAAAAACAAAATCGGCGGAGGCGAGCCGGATCTAGTATCAGACGAAGAGCGAAGGGCTCGACATGAGTGCTAGGCTCACGAGGGATTCATTTGTCTTTGAAGATTCCTCCGCCTCCCCCATCGGCTCGGGAGAGTCAAGTCAAAATCGGTCGGGGTACACACGGCGGCTTCTGGCGAAAAGCAAGCCACCCAGAAGCCCGTTGAGCACCCGGCTGAATCCCGCGATTGTGATGACCTCGTCCTACGAACAACCAAATCGTCGGCGCGAGAGATGAAGTTCGGTCGTAATCCACGGCACTCGCCGGCACGCCGTCACGGCAAGTCCACGGCTTGAGAGGACTCACGCCGGCGGTCTCGACACCTTGCCCTCGAAATCTACGCGTGACGATCTCGAAGCTGTTTCTCCATTAAGTCAGCTGCCGGTGATCGCACAACTCCACTGCCAGTCCGTTGTTCGTCCGGGAAGCAGTGAGTTCCTCCTAACCAATCGAAGCTCATCTTGGGTAGATCGCAGCTCCTCCTAGTCAGCCCAGAATCATCATGTAGAGCACGAAGCTCGTCAGGAACACCGGGCTCTCCTCGGCAATCGCCCGGTTTGCTCGGACCTCGCCAACTTCTCCCCTATTTTTCGCCGATGCGAGCTGATGAGGTGTGCTTCAGATCTGACGTAAGTCTTTCTATTTCTCCAGACATAAAATTTTGCACAGCCTGCTTGGCTCGTCATTCGAGAAGTTAAAGTAGTCACTTTAAGCTGCAAATTAAGCGATCACCACATGCTTCTCATTCGGTTAGGCTTTTCGGGCTGGCCTTCAAATGATGCGGCCTGAGACAAACACGAAGTGAAGTCAACGAACCCCGACCAAGAGGATTAGCATAATTATAAACTACCCAGAAAGTAAGTCCGAAAGGAATGAGTGAGAGGCATAATCAGCGCGAAGAAAGGACATATGACTGAGTGGGGATGGATGAAAGCAACACTTAGAGTAAGAAAGTTCATGATGGAGCAGCAAAGAATCCTTGATTTCATCAACCTTTGAATTTTGTTGCTCTTCCTCTCGGCTACATCACACCTCTCGGGAGATGGCTTAGTGAGTCTGTAGGGCATTAGGATGGTTATATGGGCAAAGCGCCGACGGTTGGTCGCGGAGCCTCGTTGAGATTCCCACCTGCGATGGGCTCGGAAGAGGGAGTGAACGAAGAACCCGGGGGAACCTCGGCCAATGGGGATGAGGCCAGAGCAGACCTTTAGACGAGGGACTTGAAGGTGCTTAATCTCAGAACTTTGTTCTGGTGGCTGATCCCTTTTAGGGAATCTACTTTCCTCCTCTTCGCACTCAGGGGTTTTGAGATATCCCTCCCGGATGAGCTAAAATCTCCCTCAGTGGGAGGCGTCTGGCGGGCAGAAGAGAAAACACCCAGTGGGAGATGAAGGCCACTAAGCGGAAGATTTTATGGACGGACCGGATGGCCAGGGACATCGAACCTTAGTAGTTACGGCGTAGGAGGCGAAGCGAACACTCGGTCCCGAGCAAGAGCAACGGCCCGGTATCTTAGTCA
The DNA here is from genome assembly GCA_016808115.1 of Tetrastigma voinierianum. Lineage (NCBI taxonomy): Eukaryota > Viridiplantae > Streptophyta > Magnoliopsida > Vitales > Vitaceae > Tetrastigma > Tetrastigma voinierianum. Next base: position 1,595,824 of record JAEQBH010003196.1, read on the forward strand.
CTAAGCCCCGAAGAGCATCGAAAATATAAAGGGCAAGGTCGGGGATATCCAATCAGCCCAAATCGATTAAACGAGAGTAAGGATGATACTCACGAAGGTTATCAGGGGCACCCCACGTTCAGGGTACGCCTAGGGTGTCTTCCCTGTCTAAAGAATTGTACTCCCAGTTGGAGCCACTAACAAAGAAATATCGGATTTTCCATGTCCGATGAGAAGAAGGAAGATCCGAAATCACCAAAGGGGCCCCAGGACGCCTAGGGAAATAAATAAACCCCTCGTAGCCGTCGGATTAAAGATGCGAGGCAGCAGTGCCCAAGGGCCTTGAGCCCTATCTCTAAAAGACCGGCAAACCCACTAAAAATGCCCCAGCCATTGGGGGCCGGTTGGGGAAGAGCGAGATATGAAATCTTTGAAGAACTGTTTGATGAAAGGAGGTGCATGGAAGCGGAGGCCGTTATCAAATGCGACCTCGAAAAAACATACCATTCCGGGCATGGAGGTAACGTAACGAGTCAAAAAATCAGGAGACCATATACGAACACCAGGAAGAGGCCGGTATCGTTCAACAAAAGTAGACTCATATAAAGGGCCAACAACTGCTTTGGGGCCCTTTCCTGAATGTCCTTGCAGTGATCTTGAGATAGTCAGGAACCCTGGGATATTTGATCAGTTTATCTTCCTTTTCCACTTTCCTAAGGGAGGGAGCGCCTACAGGCGGCTGAGGCCATTTGTCAAATCAGCGGAGACACCCCGACTGCCGGAATGGCATCAACAGAGGAATCATCGTTGATGCGCAAAGAGGAAGAACGTTTGGGACCCATGGCATAACCAAAACGAAATCCAGACAACTGAACCCTAGGGCCTCGTCGTATCAATCGAAAGAAACACGACAGGACGGATGCGGGCGGGAAAGAAAGACACCAAAGTTGCTGCCCGAGCGGATAAGAGCCGTCGAGCGAAATGCAAGAACGCCAAGAAATATAAAGACAAAGGGAGTTATGGGGCTAAAGGAAGTCGAACTAGAAAGGTCGTGAAACAAAGGAAAACAAGTCATGAAAAACAAGCCTGGCTTTGAAGAACATCATTAACATCTGGCTGGCGGATGGGGTTACCAATTAATCCACATCAGAAGCGGAACCACGGAAATAACAACGTCGCGGGGCCCAATCCGACCCTTGCAATCCAGTACCACAGTGGGGCAATGAGATATAGAAATCGGTCAAAGCGTTTGTCCTTCGGCCAGAGAGGCTTGATAGAATTAGTGCCCGCGTGTCCTCCACAGGTGGCAGAGGCCCAGCTCATGGAAGGCCCAAAACATGGATTCGAAAGAACAGGAAGACCCATGCTCGGCGGTCGCCCATATCCTCTGACCAGCGATAAAATATTCCACTAAAGATATCCTCCAATCAAGTCCTATTATAAAGGAAAGAAAAAGCAATGAAGATATCGGTTGGACATTCTCAATAAAGGAGGGTTATTAGAATAAACTCTTTTGACTAATCCATCACTAAATCCCAGGCCCCAACTATATGAGGAAACATATACCCCCGATGGGAAGGACTCCTCGTCAATACGTCCAATGGATGAATATCCATTATAAATACAAAGCGCTCACCTATAGAAGATGCGTCAATATAAACAGTATAAGTATTCTCTCTTTTTCCTCTCAGAAAAGAATCTAACTTAGGCATCGGAGCGGCCGCGAGGCGAAGCCTTCGAAGCCCTTCATGGCCAGGTTCTTCTTGCGGGAGAGTGCAACATCCAGAACACTTGCCCCGATGGGTGTATCCGCCCGGGCATGAGCTGGCCTTGGCTGCGGACCATCGGAGATAGAGTCCTCGGATCGAGAACCCGGGCGATCCGCCGTCCTCCCGATCCGGCCCGTAAGCGACCCAGGGTCGAAATTTCGGCGACCCTACGCTCCGGCCCGAGTTAGGTTGGCAAAGCATCATCACTACGATTCGACATTGATTTGGTGGAGAACCTTGAGACTTCTTTGATGGTTTTATAAATGAAGGGAGTCTAATTTTAATGTCTCTTTCCTTGTCTACTTCTAGTCAATTTAGTTTACATTCTTTGGTTAGGGTTTTAAATGTGAATCTCGTGGTGCTTTAAAAGCTCTTCCCAAAAATCTCCTATTCGAGTTTGAAAGTTCGGTTGTAAAGGTAAAACTTTTGGTTTTTCCTAATAGAAAGGCGTATTATGTTTGTCGGTTTCCATTTGGGAGAGTGTTGGATTTTGCATCTTCTGACAACCAAACGAAGATAGATAATTTACATTTCCTTTGATTGAATGGATTCACTTACTTTATTCAAACAATAATTTTTCTGGGAGGATGGTTTGGTTCTTATGGGTTATTCCACAATAATTTACGTATCAAAAAATGGGAGAAAATCTTCCCTATTTTTTTATGGATTTAAGTTTATCAAATATGGATGATTATATTGTTAGGGTGGGCTCTACTTTAAAAAGGTTGAAGAGTTTACTACTGTAGGTGTATTTTTTTAGAAGTTAATAGGTTGAGTTTGTGCCTTAAGTTCGCTAGTTTAGTTTTGAAGGAAGAAGGCGAGAGTGGGAGCTAAGTTAAGAGCAATTCTCTGCTTCACGAATCCTGCGCGTTTAAAAAATTGGATTCCAAATTTTCTACTTATTGAGTCATGTCAATCTTTTCACATGTCAACAAAATAAAAAGAAAATAATTCTTTTAAGTTGGGAAAGGAGGGTGGCTCAGGCAAAAAATAATTTCTTTAAGTTTAGGAAAGGACGTGAAATAAGGCAAAGTGGAGGGCAAGAGTTTCCTCCTCTCTATTTTTGTTTGTGAATGTACGGAAAAAGGAGGCTATAATTCCCATAAAATATACTGTGCTCTATAGTCATGCCATTTCAAAATCAATTAGCTAAGTTACAAGACATGTATTATCATGTATCTATAAATTAGTCTGCTCACGTTAACATTTTATGTTTGATATTACATGAGAGTCAAAATATTTAAAGTAATTTGTTTATTTTCTTCAAAGAATATTTTATAATTAGAGCAAAATTAATATTCACTAATTAAATACTTTTACTTTCTTTTTGAAGTTTGAATAGAATATTACTATCTTCCTCAAAAAAAGAAAAAAAAGAAAAGAAGAATATTATTATCAAAATGAGAAAATGTACCTTATATGCACGAGAATATTGATTATGGAAAATGAAATTTAAATAAAGTATTTATAAAAATATAAGCTACACACAAATAAGGATATTACTATCAAAAGAATATATCACGTTATATACTTTATATACATGGGAATATTGATTATGGAAAATAAGAAATTAAGCAGAAGTATTTGTTAAAATAAAATTTACCTGAATAAGGAAATAAGATTTAGGGGTGATAAATATAATATAAAATTTTTAAGTAGCTAGAATTAAATAAAATGAGACAAAAGACCCCCCTGGCCCACTTCGACGGGTGGTCACTCACTAGGCTATAGGGGCATGTCCCTTTTGCCCTTTTCTTTCGCCTCAGTGAGGCTCGAACGGGCAAAATGGACATGTGGGGAAATGGGAGGCCATTCTTGGCTCTCGTGACTACTAGCCAGGTTGGTAGTGAGAAATCTTTCCTGCGTATATCATCACTTTGTTCTTGGGTTCAATCTGAAGCCTTTTTCAGTACCTCTGCTAATGATCAGGACCACCTCGTGTGGGAAGAACCTCCCTAAAAGCGCTTTTAATATGGGGGCCCCACCCACGGCCCACTCCAGTGACGAGGGGTGGTCCCACTCCTGAGCTATCCACTGGCTCGCGGGGGTTTAACCATGTGGGCTCGAACACAGGGTGTGGGGCTTAGATCTCGTCGAGGGTGGTTCCTTCCTATAAAGCTTAAAATTAAATTTCTTCTTTCACAAACCAAATAAATCATGAATTTATTTTTTTTAGTTTATTTGGTTATAAGGAGGAGAAAATAATTTTCTCAGATTTAAGAAAAAGGGGTTAAATAAGTTTTTAGAAATTTATTTGAGTGTACAAGAAAAAAAAAATAGGTGTATATTTTTTTTTGCCAGTTTCAATAACTTTGCAGGAAATAATGGAAAAAAAAAAAAAATATTTATAATGAAAAAAAAATAGAAGAAAATAAATTTTTAAAAGAAATTTATTTGAGTATTATAGAAATGAAAAAATAAAAATTTTGGGTGCAAGCGTTTTGAGCTCTTTGCCAGAAAACTGTGAAAAAAATATATTTTTGTATTGCAGGTTCCATTGTACAACCTTGGTTGTGTAGGAGCTAGTGATTGTATTGCAAGAGATGGAGAAATTGTATTACTGATATGGTAGGCTTGAAGGGCTTGAAGGGATAGAAATTGTATTGCAATACACTAAGTGTATTGTGACTGAGAGGGTGAGGTTGTAGAGCCATTGTATTGCAATACAGTAAATTGTATTGTAGAGAATAAAAGCAGGGGTTGAGTTTGTATTGCAATCTACGAAATTGTATTGCAAAGTTAAGTACAGTATGGCAATGGAAAGGGATTATGTGCAAGACTACCAAGTGTATTACCATAGGTTGGTGGCTAAGGAAGTGTATTGCAATATAACTTGTGAGTTAAAAATTTTATGTTGCAGCCACCTTTGTGTATTGTGAACAAAAAGTTAGGGAGGTTGAAGTGTATTACAATACAATTTTTGTATTGTGACCAACGATGTGGCATGCGGATCATTGTGAGCAGATAGCAGTCAACCATGGCGATAAATATTAATGGAGTCAGCTTATGAGCTTGATAAATTCAGGAAGAATTTTTTAAAAAAAAACCAAATAAAAATGAAATAAATAAAATAAAGGAAGCTACCTTAATTTTCTAGTGGCCGGGTAACAGACATCCACTTGGATTCAACGAGTTGGCGGGTAGTCAGCGGATTTGGGTTTAGGAAAGTCACAATAATATAGTTAAAAGGAAAATACATGCTAAAAGGAAAATCATGGCCAATAAAATTTTCCTTTTCTCAAAATACCCACATTTTCTCTTTTTCTTAGATATGTTTGATAAAAAAATAATCTTATTTTCTTTTCTAATATCATATCTTTCTTATAAATTCAGAGAATTACGAACTTTTTTTGATATAGTTTAAAAAGTGTTTGTTCAAAAAAAATAACAAGAGAACAAACTATATTTTTATAGATGCATAATGGAGATTATGGATCAGTTAAGAAAATAAGTATTTATATAATGGATTGATTATATATCATTGGCTTTATATGACATAGAATAATTAAATGATTATTTTTTGTTTAATATTATTTTCTATGAATATTATTTATTGAGAAAATAATTTTCTCATGTTTGATTTCATCTAAATATTTAGAAATAATTAATATTGTTTATTGATTTATGGATGTTATTAATATGATTATGTTATTCCATTCTTATGTTTGTTTGTTTACAAATATAAAACAAAGTTTATCAGATAATAAGTGCATCCCGAATGACCCACTTATTATCCTTCTCGGTTAATTCAAAACACAACATTTTATTTAAAGTACTTGATTATCCTTAGTTGGAATATATACAAGTAAAAATTTATCCTTGGTTGGAATATATATATATATATATATATATATATATATATATATAAATCATTTTTTTGTGAAAGATAAAATTAAAAAATGTTATAATAATAATAATAATAATAATCATCATCATCATTTAGGCTATTATGATACGTTAGATAATAATAAAAATTTTGGTTGCTATATTATTTATTTTATTGGGATAATCATATGTGCACTTTAAATTATCAAATTAATTAATTTCATTCAATTTCCTTCATAGTTTTTATTTGCTTAGATGTTGCTTTAAGTTGAAAGTTGATTCTTAGGCCTTCCTGATAAAAGTTATATATTTGAAATAAGCATACGATAGAATGAGTGTAAATTCAATCTTGTAAATGATTCGAAAAAATTAATCTTCTAAAGTGTCTGATATGTAATCAATTTAAAAAATAAAACTAAGTACATTGGTGGTTGACACATAGAAATTATGTATTCCTATATACATGGGATAGGAACCACTCCCTAATTTATGATGTTAGAAATGTTAACATAAAACAAGTAACATAACGATATTATATATGTTAATATTTGATATACACTTCATGTAATGTGATTATCACGTCTTTTGAATTTACTACTCCCTAGGCAATAAAATATATATATATATATATATATATAGCATATATACAATTGGATTGTTTAAATTTATAAATATTCGAGTATGTTAGCTATAAGGAACAGATCTATGTAAACAAAGTCAAAATGATTAGAATAGTAAGTAATATTACTTTATCTTAAATGACATGCTTATAAATATTTTATTAAGGTGATTATTGATTATTCTTTGAGCAGAGAAAATAGAGGTTGCTTCATGAATAACATTGACAATGTTGATATGTTCTTCCATTTGAAGTTTGATCACTATTGAGTAATTTGTTCTTTAAAAATGGGATCGTTCATGGATCTCAAAGGATAGAAGATCGAAGAATATGAAGATGGAGTAGAATGTTTTGTTGCATTTGCAATACAAAATTCACTAAAACCTCCATTAAATGTCCATGCTACAATGTGGTAATATGATATTCCATAATACTCCTCAAAGATTCGAGACCATTTGTTTTTCTATGGAATTGATCAAAGTTACCATACATGGTATTGGCATGGAGAGCGGCTCAAAGTGGCCCTTAACCATAAGAGCATAGCGATATGATAGACTTCAATTTGATGATCAACATAGTACAATAGAAATGGATTCAGTGCACATGATGATTGTCAAAATGATTCGAGATTGTTTGCAAGATTACTACAAGATGCGAGAGAAAAACCATTATATCTGGTTGCGAAACTTTACAAGATTATGCCTTGATCAAATTGTACAACTTGAAAGCACGCTTTGGGTGGTCTGATAAGAGCTTTTCAGAGCTTTTGCAAATACTTGGAGATATGTTGCCTTTAAACAATGAATTGCCTTTGTCCATGTATAGGCGAAAGAAAAGACGTGAATTCTTTGGGAATGGAATATGAAAAATACATGCATGCCAAATGATTGTGTACTTTATCGGAAGGAGTTGAAAGATGCATCCTTATGTCCTACTGTGAACCCCGGTGGAAGACGGATAACCGCGGGAACTAAGAGGAAAGGAGTTAACTGCGAAGTAATGTGGTATTTCCCTCGATTCAAGATTTAGAAGAATGTTTCAATCATCAAAAATTGCAAAAGAGCTCATATGGCATCTTTGAAGAGCAATTTTGATGGGAAAATCGTCATCCATCATATTCTGCATCATGGAAGCAAGTTGATCATGGAGATGGCACGAGTTTTCCTACAGAACACAGAAGCGAGACTTTACCATTTACTGCGAGATGGCATAAATCCTCACAGGTTGATCACGAGCTTATAGTTGTTGGCCCATTCTCATGATAATTTTAACCTTCCACCATGGTTGTGCATGAAAGAAAATTTATGATGTTATCTTTATTGATTACGGTCACAGTATTTGTGATGACTTTGATGATGTCTATTTATACCGCCCAATAGAATCTAATAACATTGTGGGAGGTTGGAGTTCAAGTTCACGATGCACATCAACAAGAATTCTTTACATTAGGCGGATTCTATTATGAATGATATTTGATTACTCACATATGGAAACTTGTCGGGGTGCACGAGTTAAAGGATATTATGGTTGTCGATATGTGGAGAAGAAACATATTCTTATGAAAAGAAAAGAAGAGTTAAAGCATGAAAAAAGAACTCCTACCTCTGAGACATAAACGATTTCTTCAAAAACCATCCATATAGGAAACAAAGAAAAGCATTTGATGGAAAACAAGAGTTCGCTCACCTCCACCAAATATTTGGTGATAATCAAAAAATCAATGGAATTTGTAATTCTTGGGGAAAAAAAGGTTAATCGGGTAATCTAAATCAACAATACAGAATTGTTGGAAAAAATCCATATTCTTTGATCTTGAGTGGCAAATATCTTCATGTTCGTCATAATTTGGATGTAATGCATATTGAGAAAATGTTTGTGAAAGCATTATTGGTACCTTACTCAACATTGCAGGTAAGACAAAGGATGGGCTTAATTCTCGCTTAGATCTTGTAGAAATGGGCTTAGGAGTGAATTAACCAAAGGTTTGAATCGAAGAGAACATATCTCCCTCACGCATCATTATACCTGCACAATGGAAAAGAAGGTGTTTTGCCAGAAACTACTTTCACAATTGAAAGTTTCGCCTTAAGGTATTGTTCTAACCTTAGGAAACCTCGTGTCAATGAAAGACTTGAAACTTGTGGATTAAAATCCTGACTATCATGCATTGATGCAACAATTTTTGCCAGTTTCGTTACGTTCTATCTTGCCCAAGCATGTGCGGAATGCCATTTATCAGTTAGAGTTTGCTTTTGTGCTCTCTGTGAAATAAAGTGATTAGAATGTTCCTTCATTAGATGAGTTACAAAATGAGATAGTGAGTGACATTGCTGCTTGTTTGAAAAGTACTTCCACCTTCATTCTTCGATATCATGGTGCATCTTCTTTGTGCATCTTGTAAGAGAAGTGAGACTTCAATAGACCGGTTTTACTTTAGATTGGATGTACCATTTGACAAGGTTATGAAAGTGTTAAAGGCTATGTACGAAATAAATGCTGTAGACACACGAGAAGGTTGTATTGTTGAATGCTATATTGCAGAAGAAGGAATCTAGTTTTATCTGGTACTTATCAAGTATGGATGCAATTGGAATTCCTAGTAGTTCAAACATTGACAAAGTCGAGGGCACCAATATTTGGAGGTCATACTATGAAGGTTGATTCCAATTATGGTTACAAGCACATCATTATGTGTTGGAAAAATACCTCAATTATCGACCTTATATTGAGTAAGCAACACTAACTTTTTGTTTCTTTATTTGTTGTACATATAATATATGACTCTAATTATTTAATTATTATACATGACTTCATAGAGAGCACATGCAGCTGTACAAAAGTGAAACATCCCGTCGATCAAAAGGCAAAAAGTAGTTCTGAGGATGAGCATGCACGTGCTTTTACCTTTAGTTTACGACAAAGGTAGTACAATGGTTTTTCTTAAGTTTTCCATATCTTTTACATTAATGAAGTAAACATATAAATAATCTTGGAACTTATTTCTATAGGTTGAAGTGCAATTGGAAATAATAGACACAATATCTACGAAACCCTTAAATGGATAGCTGATGGTCAACCATTATGTGATGAAATATCATGGTTATGTCATCAATGGGTGTCAATATAATACCAAGGAGCGTGATGATTCTGAGGCTACCCAAAATAGTGGAGTTAGTATTGTAGCACTTGACCATGCAATTGTAGTGCTAAGGATAAAAAATCCTATTTTAGGGAGCTTTGTTTCTATGGAGTTATTGCGAGATTGGGACCTTGATTATACTATGTTCAGAATTCCATTCTTCAAGTGTGATTGGGTTGATAATAAGAATGGAATCAAAGTTGATGATCTTGGGTTAACCTTAGTTGACTTTAGTAGAGTGGCTCATAAGTCAGATCCGTTCATATTAGCCTCCCAAGCTAAGAAAGTCTTCTATGTACAAGATGAGCTTAATCGAGATGTCCAATTGTTTTGTCAACTCCTCGACAAGACTACGAAAGAGCAAGCGATGATGATCTATGGACATTTCTATTGAACCTGATCCGATCCATATCTTCTTTGCCACATGTTGAATTATTTGATGCAATGGATGACTCTGATCAAATTTGTATTCGAGATGATTGTGAGGGAATTTGGGTTGAGAACAAATCATATATGTAACCAAATTGTAGCTTTGTTATGGTATTGTGAATTGATATGCTACTATAGTTTTTTGTAGTGTAAATGTATGCTTACTAATTTACTTTATTTATGCTTTGTTATTAGATGATTGTTATGCTTTTCAATTTTTAGTTAATGTCGGGTTGACATTATTCAAAACATTGTGATGTATGTTTATGCAAAAGCGGTGATTAGGTAATGCCTTAAATTAGTTAATTTTTATTCTTTAAATTTTGTTAGATATTTTAGTACTTCTATTTAAACATTATAATTAGTATTTTTATGATAGGTATGGATCTGAGAACAACAAGATAAAGCGCTACAAGAAGAGATGTAGAGGGATAACGAAAGACTATGATTATCAAGAATAGGAGCAAAGGAATAAAACTAGCGGTAAAGTATAATGTTGATGGTGTTTATGTCGGACAAGCTGCTGTGCATCTCACAAGTTATTTAGGCGTATTGGCACGTACCATGGTGCCAATTAGATATAGCACTTGGCACCATGTACCTAAGGAATTGAAGAATAAATTGTGGGACTCCATTGAGGTAAACTAGTATTTTTCTATCTATTACATTTCTAAATTCTATTTGCAAAATTTTTAACAACTAATAACTATGTTCATTACTTCTAGTGCATTACATTGGATTATGAAAGTAGAAGGAATTGTATGAAATCAATGGGCGAGGTGCTTTAGATCATTCAAAAACATGTTGACTGCCAAAGTATATCATTCCTTTCAAAGACCCGACTAAGAGCTTCTTAAAAACCACCGGTTGAATCACAGTTTATTGAAGATGAAGATTGGACAATTTTGTTAAAGAAAAGATTGTCTCAAAGATTTGAGTAAATTTCTAATTATTTTCATATCATATACTCATATTTTCTTTACTTAATATGAAACAAAATTTGTAGGACTTTAGAAAGTTAAAAGAAAAGAGAAGGAAAAAGCATATTTATAATCATCATCTTAGTAGAAAGGGATATCTTGGTCTTGAGGAAGAGATGGTAAGTTAAAGATATTTGTTAATTTAAATTTTTATGTTGAAATTGACTAGAGACTCATTATATTACATTTCAATATTTTAAAAGTTGAAGTAGCAACGGCTTTCTGAAAGTCATTGATAGAAGTGTATTATGGAAGAAAGCAATGGAGAAAAAGATGGCACTTATGATGAAGTGGTCATTCCAGTAGTGGAGAAGATTGTAAGTATAAGTTATGTAACATATATTTCATTTACATTAATAACTTATTTATATTAACCAATATGATGACATTAAATTTTGTAACATCATTGTGTCTTAAGAGGATAAGATGTTACCTTAGTCACAAGAAAGTAGTCGAGTTTCAATGGAAATGACATACTTCAGAAGCATTGGGAACTCCACGAATATAGTGGTCAGAAATGCGAGCTAAAGGAAAGCATTATACACCACGACAATATTTTCATTCTACCAGTGGACGTGCTTCACGAGGCTACAAGAAAGAATCTCGAGAAGCGACAATCAAAGTTTAAGAGGCAAACATTTTATTCAAACTCTCGGATGGTACCCACCACCTAATCGATGTTAGTAGCTCTAACATGTTCCAAAAACATATTGTCATTCTGAAATTGTTGAGCAACCAAAACGTCGAATAGATGACCACACTCCTCCAATGCTAAAAGCAAACAAGGTATGTTGTAATTAATATTCTATAATAAAAATGTGATAACACAAACTCATAATTTTCATATGAACTTACCTAGTTGAATCATTCCTATATAGAAGTAATGTTACAATAGATGTTTGTATAATAAATTATATTAATAAGCTCAATAAGTTATGATAACTCAATTTTGTCTAACTAATTCTTTCCTACTTGGAAATTATCAACTTTAGATGGTTGCATATAACTAAACAATATTGTTTCATTTTATAGGTTAAGAAAATGTCAATTGGCCATAAGACAAAAATATATGAATTCTTAATTTGGAACAATAGTACTTGAATGTAGTGTTAACTTCCTTGTTCTTTATGGATGCTTCTTATGATCCAAATGCATTACTTCATACTGTTAAGGCCAGAATTACCACTATTGGAGATGCTATTGGGTATCAAGTTTTATGGCCTGCCCAATTAGTCATTCTTACTACTCATCTCATCCAGGTATGAGCTTTTTTTAAGTAAAAATTTCTTGTTACTAATAAAAAAAACTATTTTATTTAGGACAATTCTTATATATACAATGATATGTTATGTTTTGATAGGATTCAAAGAAATTTAAGAAACAGAGGAATAAAGAGAGCAGTAAGTTTTTAGGATGAGAACCCTGCGAGATATCAAGAACTTTGCTACATTGTTGAAATTTGTTGTTAAAGGATGAGAAGGTACATGAAGTAGAAATCATAGAGGATGTTTTTGGAGAGTCTTTTAAGACCTTGCCCCATGAAAGAAGATATGGATATCATAATTTCATCATGGTATCATCTAAGCTGTCTTATATTCTATATATGGTAAGAGAAACATTTAATATATTTTTCATATATTTTAACTATCTTATTTATGGTTTAATTTTCATTATGAGAATGGTAATTAATTTCGATTACATTAAAATATTAAAACTTTTAAATATTGTGTGAAATTAAATTAGGCACTTGCATAAAGATAGTTGATGCTAAGGCGGAAGCGATTTATTTTTGTAAATCCGACCTTGGTTTCATGGAATGGGAGAAGCAAGCAAGGAAAATAGGTCGAGGGTTATAATAATCGGTTGATGAATGCAAATAATCTTGATTTTGTTTTTATTCCATATAACCCGGGTAAGTTATTAAACATAAGTAAACATAAGTATGCATATTTATCAAATTGTAATTGATATGTAGATACACTCGTGTTAATTTGTAGTTATCATTGGGTTTTTGGTGGTACTTGACACGGGACTTTGTCGCTATTACCTTGATTCGTGCATGATCAACCTTCGGATGATCTTAAAGACATTGTTAATATACCAAGTTTTCCCTCAATATTATAGAATGAAGCATAGTTGGTAACAAAAATTATTTTCTTCATGCAGGGCTCTAGAGGTCATCCACTTCAAAACATAAATCATCAAAGAGGCCTAATTGGGTTGTATTAGTGAAATACTCATATAAGTGAATAATAAAATATTTAGTGTCTTCTTCTTAATTTTAGCTTAGTACAATATGACTTGCAAGTAACTCCATATATATATAATGAGATTTTTTTATCGCTGAGTACCCGATACAACGACGATGTTGAATGTAGATACTATGTGATGAGATATATAGCGAGAGATATGCATTCTCGATCAAGGATGTCTTACAACAAGGTATGTGTTGATTTGTTGGTTTCTCAATATATCAAATGTTTATTTTATTTTCAATGTAATTGAGTAAAACTATTACTTTTACTTTTCAATAGTTTCATGGGAAAAATCATCGACAAAGATGAGTTGAATGAAGTACGATGCGAATGGGTGATGTTGAATTACTCAATTAATACACTTTCCTCGGTTTGAAAAGCTTTGGGGACATCTTTTTGTATTGAAGAATGAACAAATTTTGGCATATCCAACTATCACTTTTGATGAGGTTCATATTTTATCTCTCTTTTGAACCAAACTATGACCAAAGGTAAATTGTTTGACATAATCACTTGAAGACTTTATAGTATTTTTCTTCCATAGTCATTATATTTCTCTAATTTCCAATAGTCGAATTAAGTTAGTATATTGTATGCATGATTCATAGGTATCTAAAGGGAAACTTTTTTTGCTGAAGTTAGAAGATCTCCCAACTTTGGAATGGTCCATGAACTATTGTGATGATAAAGGTATTTTCACATTATATCAAGTTTATTAGTTTCTTTCTTTCTATTAAATGTTTTAAAATGGAATATGCAATTGGAACTTTATTGTTCTCATATGATCTTTTGTTTTCGTTGTCAACTATAGATTTTTTTTGTTGATTGGCTATGGAAAACATGGAGATTTCGACTTTTGGCTTCAATACTTTACCACAACATTGTAAGTTACGTTGTCACCCTTATAAAATACAATGATTTTTTTAAGGCACAATTTTTTTTTATTACTTAGCCTTTTATTTTATTAATGAATCTAAAACTACAAGTTGATGGATTACTATATATGTGTAATCAATAGAACTTGAAATTACATTACATAGCATCTAATCAAGTTTTTAAAGTAGTATTGGGAAGATGGCTTGTAATTTAACTTTCATTTTATTAAATTTAATTGGTTTTGTATTGTTTCTTCAAGTAGTTTGTGATAATGATCTTTCAACTCCCTACACACATATATGTTTTTAATGGATTATTATTGTTTATGTACACATAATTGATCAACTTTTATGCCATAATTGATAAATCTTGCTTTCTATTTTACCCATTACTACTAACTTTGTTTTTGTTGTTGTGTTTTTTTTATCAAATATGTCAAATGTTATATACATTATTTTCATGAAATGTTGTGATCATTCCCACTTCCATTTTATTTTCCAAAGTGCTCTATAAATTTTTTTTAAGTGTAATTGATTATATTTCATCTTTTTTGCATGTAGGTTGCCTTTTAGGAAATTATCTTTCAACTTAGCCAAGCTAGCATGAAGCGATTTCTTGGAGATAAGAGCTGAATTGGGTTGCATATATAAGAAAATTTGAATTGAATTAAAGAAATGAATGTTGAAATTGTGATTGTTTTTTGTTTTGTTTATGAAATGTATATTTAAAATTACAAGTTCCCCACATTGTGATTAAATACTAAAATCTTGGTAGGGATTGGAACATAATTTTTCTTATGTGCATGCATTATTACAATAACGGTGAAAATTTGGCCCCACAACAATTATTAAATTGATATTTTAATTAAAATCATTATCTTCCTTGGCTTACTTTTACTAAGTGTCATTGTATTCAAATAATTTAAGATTGATACAATAAATAATGACATTTCTACGTAGTATCAAGGCTTCCTTTGATGTCGCTTTTATAAAGCGCCATTATATAAAATTTCAAAACTTAGCATGTGAAAGCGTTAAGGTCTACTTTATAACAATGGCGTTTATTAAAGGTGTCAACATAGATTGATACAATAAACAATGACATTTTTTTTCAGCGTCAAGGTTCTCTTCAACGACACTTCTAAAAAATGACATTATAGGCAACTACTTATTATGACAGGCTAGCGGATGACACTTTCGATAAGCGACATGGAATGTCATTCTTGACGCTTTTTAAGCGTCATTGAATATGTTTTTTTTTGTAGTGCGTTGACATTGCCAGGTTCAATATGATTATTTTTTTGGAGTTTTGGACATATTTAGGTTTTTTGAAAAATCTTGCAAGTGATGTAATATGCAAGTACAAACCCAAGAGTATCTCGCCATTGCCAAGTTCAATATGATTATTTTTTTGGAGTTTTGGACATATTTAGGTTTTTTGAAAAAACTTGCAAGTGATTAAATATGCAAGTACAAACCCAAGAGTATCTCGCCATCGCCAAGTTCAATATGATTATTTTTTTGGAGTTTTAGACATATTTAGGTTTTTTGAAAAAAAAAACACTAAAATAGTTTAAAAATGGAAATAATACCTAAATTAGTATGTGAACAGTAATATTGCAGTCAGTAACTATGACATTAACTTAAATTTTTTTTAAAATATTTGTAATATCACAGTTACTAATTACAGCATTAACTTAAAAAAAATTTCAATACCATAACTAATGCTATTTTTATTTCCAAACTATTTCATTAATTTTTTTCTAAAAAACCTAAATACGTCCAAAGCTCTATTTTTCGGACCTGAGCCTGAGCCCGACCCCAAGACTGAGCCCGGGCACAAGATCAAGCCCGATGGCTCCCGTCGTGGATAAATATCCTTGATTCAAATCTTGTCGATTGCCGCTCTCTTTGGACTTCGTGCTTATTTTCCTCATGGATCTCCCCTTCCATCTTCAATCTAGGGTTAGGGTTTTTTTTTCTGTTCTTCTCCATTCATATAAAAATAGTTTTCATCTGTACTCTTTAGGCGCTTCTGGATCATTACTTTATTGGACTATCGGTTCCATCTATTCTTAAAATTTTCCTTTCTGGAATGATAGGTTCTGTTTGCATGGCGAGAAAAATCTGGTGATCATTTTCTTTTATTTTATTTTAGTTTTTTCAAATTCTCAAATCTTCAGATCGCTATTGAATTTTTGGGTGGAGAAACGCTGTTCGGTCTACTGTTGTAGCATGCAGCGGCTGTGAAATGCATGCACATGCCTCGTCATTTTCAAGTGGTAAAACCATGGTCAAGAACCATGAAAATGCTATACTTGTGAATTCACTGTTGTCGGATTGATTAGGTTTCCTTTCTCCCTCTTCAATGCCGGCAGTACGCATAAATTTAGTTTTTGAAACGTTATCATTTCCAGCGATATACTAATTGCTTAGTTGGTAGGTTTGTGAGAACATTTTCTGAAATTCCAAGAATGTCGGTTACAATAAGTGGTCTATCTTGAACTGTTTGGTGGTCGAGAAGGTTTAGTTTTTATTTATTTATATTGGTTTTTTAAACCCAAAATTGAACTGTAAAAAGATCTTGATTTTTTCATTTCTGTTACCTACAGAAACAAAAGTATTAACACAACCTTCAGTTTCTTTCTTTTTTCCTCTTTTCTTCCAGTAATCTAAGATGACAAAAAGATGTAGTTTGTTAGTTTGTTTATATTTTTATGTATATTTTTCATTTGTGTGTCTGAGTTTAAATTGGTTGATAGTGGATCAAGCCTAGAAGAACAGTGGAGCAAGCAGTGACTTTGATCTTCACGGTGACAAGATCAACAGCACTGGTTATTATAGCATGAGGATTTTTAATTTTTGAACTAGGCAATTTTTCTCTGGATTTTTATTTTATTTCTCTGAAATTTTTTGTGTTTTAATTTTATAAATTCATATGCTTGTACCCTATATGACAGCTGTGCTATGATCGTTTTGATCTTTTGTTTGTTTGAGTTTCATTTCTGCGATCTAGTTCTCTTTTAACTCTTGTTTATTCAGGAGATGTAAAAATGTAATAAAAGAAAATAAAATGAAAATAAATATTATTTGTGAAAGCAATTTTCATTTTTGTTCCATCTTGAAAGGTTGTTGGCCTCGTTGAGTGCTTTGTGGGTATCTTAATGGCCTCTAGGGCTGGAAGCCTCATAGGGCATCTTTTAGGGTTTATCAACTTGGATGGTTGCTTTGTGGACACCTTATCAGCATGGTCAGTGCTTTAGGACATTTTATCAAGTTAAAGGGCTATTTGATTGGTCAGTTGCTTTGTAGTCACGCCTTGGGCTGACTGGGTCATTTGCTAGGTCGGTGCTTTGGGGATATCCTGTTATCTTGAAGAGGTATCAACCTGGTTAGGTGCTTTGCAAGCATCCTAGTGGCTCTAAGGGCTATTAGCATGGTCAAATGATCTAAGGACAACCTATTAGCCCTAAGGACTATCAGCACGGTCAAGTGATCAGGACATCATATTGGCCCTAAGGGCTATCAACCTGGCTAGAGGTGCTCACAAGCATACGAACAGTCAGTTATTAGCCTAGTTGGGTTGGGTGCTTTGTGGGCATACCTTAGGCTAATTTGGATGTGGGTCTGACGTAGTGCTTCAAGGGCATTTTTGTGACCTGAGGCCATGTTGGTCTGTAGGGATTAGCGGGATTAATTTGTCTTTCGGATTGGGACTAATCACGAGGTCGGACTAGAGGCTAGGACAAATTTAATCTTTCATCCTATATTTTCTAATCTGATCTAGACAAAATTGGACTTTTTATCGCATGTTTGAGTGTCTTTGGAATTTAAGTTGGTGTTGTTTTTACTTAATCTTGAATATAATTTTTTGACAATAATAGTCTTATGCGTTGAGTGTTAAGTTGTTTGTTTTTAACGTTAGGTAGTGAGTAGGGATGGCAGCGGAATGATTATTTTGGATTCGTCGAAGCCTCATTCTTAATGACACGAGTTTAATTTAATTTTAATCGGGTTTTTAATAGGTGTGAGTTTATTTTCTCAAATCCGATACGGGTTCGGATATTGTTACTCTCTGTAAAACCCGAAAAAATTAGAAATTTTCAAATATGGCAAAATGTTAATAAAAATAATAAATTGTCATAAGGGTTCAGAGAAGCCTAGAAAATTCTCTAGATCTCGGATGATATTAAACGAAGCTATATTGGCAGATTAAGATTCGTCTCGCGAAATCTAGTGATCAAGTTTCGTGAATTATGAGACAAGCGGAAGTGCCGATTTTACAGGTGATAAGTTGTCGGTGACTCGGGCGAGATTTTAATCTGAAAGTTAGAAATAGTTTCGGGGTAGAAGCGGGCGACAATAATATGAATCATGTATCCAAAATAATAATAATAAGCCCGCCTCGATTATATTTTAAAAATAATTTTTTATTATTTTATTTTTTATACTTTAATATACATAATAATTATTATTATAATGTTTTTTAATAAATAATTTATAAAATTCATAATATATTTTTTGGGATAATATATATTCCTAATTTATATATTGTTAAATTTATATTTTATAATATATTATATCATATATAATATATTAAAGCTATTTTATTTCATGTATTTATTATTAGTTATTTGTTAATATATTAGTTAATAAATTTTTTGTTTTTAAATTTTTTGATTACATTAATTATTTTTGTAAAAACTATAAATATTTTGTCCCGGTTGTCGAGGCGAGACCAGCGATTTGGGGGGTTAAAAACCAAGACAAAAATAACTCACCTTCGCTAATTTGTCCCAGTTTAGTCGATCCCGATGTGCCAAGCCTTTGCGCCGGCTGAATTTTGTCCAAAAATTAGTCTAATCCCCCTCTGTCCCGCTTACCAAACATGGCCTGAAGGATTATCAGCCTACTTGGATGCTCAAAGAGAAATACTATCAACCTAAAAGGCTATCAGCTTGGTTTGGTGCTTCATGGGAATGTTGTGGGCTTCGTGATTGGGGGCATTTTATTCCCTAAAGGGCTATTGACATGTTAGGATGCTTTTCGTTATGCCCTAAGTCGATTGGTCTTGGTCGGGTGCTTTAAGGAGTTTTAGATTCAACTAGTTTATTTGAAAAAAAAAATTACAAAATTAGTTTTTAACTAAAACTAATGCCTAAAATAGTGTGTCTGGGCCACGGAGGATTATAAGTAAGTAAATGCCGTTGTCCATGACAACGACAAATGAAAATTTTAAATTGCCAAATGCCGTTGTCCATTTGATGTTTTTAAAATTCCAAATTATGTCTAAATTATTATTATTGTTTTTAACATTGAAACTTATTTAAAATATTTATTATTTGATAAATTACATGAACTAATGAATTCGAATATATTTGTTATATTATCATAGTAAATTATTTGTAAATCAGCACAAAAGTTATTTATTTGAAAATAACTGAAATATATTTTTAAATGTTCACAATAAGCACATCCAAGGTAGCTTGAAATTCCAAATAAACCTGCAAGTTTTATTTTAAAATATTTGGAGCATTTTTTTTTTAATTTCACAAGTTATATTCAATTGTGTATATTACCATTTTAAAATACTGAATCATGGAATATTCAATGAAATTTTGCATGGAGCTCAATTATGACCTCCATGCATAAACCAAATCATATAAATATAGAAAAATTTGTATACAAATTTCAATATATAAAAATATTAACATATAAAAATATCAACATATATCAATGAGTCCCACAAGATGAAGTCTTTATATTTCTCTTATGACGGTGCCTAGAATACATAGCTAGTTGATCTATAGGGTCCCGTGCAATCTCAAACGGAGCAGATGGAGCTGATGGAGCCGAGGGAGTTGATGGATGAAGTACTTGACGTATACATGGAGCGCGAGGTCGTCTAGCTGGAAGTGCACCCAACTCTGATACAAGGTCAACGATGGTGTCACCGATGGGAGGCAATGTAGGGGATGATAAAGGTAGGATAATGAGTGATATCTTTATATGGAGGTTGGCTGGCGACATCGGATATAGTAAGATGTGTAAGTGTAAGGAGTATGAAGGTGATGTGTAAGTCTATGGGAATTATAAAAATCTCGGGTGATGAGTAATTATGGGGGGTATCAGTAGGCAATGTCGTATCGGGTGTACCCACGACCTCCTCACCATCCTGGCCCATGGCCTGTGCGTCTCGACCACGACCTCGCCGATCAACTCTCCCTCTCTCTCTACCTTTAAATGGGCTACATACGTACTGGAGTAGATGACATCGGAGGTCTAATGGATGGTCCATGTGATGTAGATGCCTCCTAATAGTAAATTTGGTGATGATGCTCTTCAGATGTAGACAACAACTGATCTAGCAATATGATGTAAGATGTACACCAAACCGGTGGTAGCACCACGTGAGCGACTAGCTATGTTAGCCATGGCAGAGATCTAAATGAACCAACCAAACAATTATAAATACATAATCTATTGATTCAAATTTGGAAAACACTTTAGAAACACAGGACTCTAACTTACCAAAACCCGAGTAGTATCGGTTGTAGTATAGAACCTCATATCATCCCTATGGAGTGGTGGTGTCATAAAACGTCGTGTAATACAATGATACAACTGCATATATGGATCATGGAAGCCCATAATACCCACCATAGGAGGTGTAGTGATGATCCTGCCCCCTCACGTATCCCATAAGACAATGTATGGAGCATGATACGTCACCCAATCTCTCTAGTGTCGTCCACGTGCATCCACTCTATGTAGTTGTTGCTCATAAGAGTAAGATGGAGGTATCTCCTGGTGTAGCCTAAATTGGTGCAAGACTTGCTCTAGACGATGCCCTTTCACTTGATCCTCGAAACATATAAATTTGGTGAACTCGTCCACTGAATCTCTGATCGGCTAAGCGGATATACGGAAGATGGTCGACTAATTCTCGGCCCGATATGGCTGCCATAAGACCTACACATTTACACTTGGCGTTAATAGCACATGTGAATATGAATGAAATTACTATATAGAACCATATACTTTTACATATACCATTACGATCAGGATTTGTGCATCTCGTGATCTCGATATAGGAGAATTACCTTTGGATGGATTTATGCACTCGTGTCAAAGGTACTCTCTACCTACACCCTAATGGAAGAGTTGGCTCTGGCTCTGGCTCAACCGCAGGCTCAACTAGTAAACCATCATCGACAACCTCAGCTAGGTCTCCATTGACGACATCAACATCGACATCGTCAGCATGTAAGGCATGAGCGATCGGTGGTGCTGGATATACTGTTGGTCGCCCAAATTAGAACCTAAATGAACTTAATTCTATATTCTTTACTCATTCATATTTTTTTTGGAGAAAAATGTAAAACATGAATAAATATTAATGCTATTAAGTACTATTCAACATTAAGCTCAAAAACAAGTTATATTTAGCATTAAGTAAAAAGTTATATTAATGCTATTAATTATGTGCCTTTTGAAATCAAGTCGTCATGCTCAAACCCAACTCATATTCCAAGCAAGTTTATTTTTTAAGTCATTTTCACAACATCCATATTGGATTCTTTAACCTATCTTAAAATTGACTCTATACCTTCTAGCTAAAACATTGACAATTTTAAAAAATTGAATAGTTTTTTGAAAATTGATTCTTGTTATTTGCATTTATTATTTTCTGTGTTCTTTATGTTTTTTTTTTTTAAATTGGGAACTAAACTGTGTTTTTCCTATTTTCCTTATTCTCCTTGTTTTGGAGAACATAAAACAAATTTTTTTTAACATGAATCAATCTAAGGGCTTTTGATAACATGACTAGGGTTGGTACCTCAATGTTTGTTGGGGAAATTTCCTATTCTATTTGATAATGTCGTATCAAACTTTTCATCAGATGCCTTGATGCATATGATTTTTCTTAAATTATTGAATAAAAAAAGAATAAAATATTAATAAATGAAATTAACTCATATGATTTTTCACAATCAAAGGTCGGTTTTTTTATTTGAGTAAAGCATTTTTGTTGGTCCCAACTCAACCAAAAGTGAACAAGGAAAATGAACCCAAAATTGTTTCCTTGTTTGAAAAACATAAACCAATTTTAAAGTATATCCACACATACCCTTAAAGTTCATTGTAAAAGCAATTCTTGTCTGACTACTTTAGAATATTGGTAATTACAAAATATCAATCAAATCAATTTTTGAAAAAATTTACCCACCATAATGCATAAAGCGTGCACATTAACTCTCTGATGAAATTGTGCATGCTTAAAACCGGAATAATCATTTAACAATAAAATCAAAGAAACACACCACATAAAGCCTTTAATTTATGTAGTTTTAACTCACATAAAACATTCTAATCAATATCCATAGGGGCCAAAATTATAAACATTTTAGGACAACCCGGAAATTAACAAAAAAACAATGACCTAAAACATGGCAACCAAATAGGGCCTTATGCAATCCATTATTATTCTCAAGAAAATACACATTTAATCACCACATTATCAACAAAACACACAACACCAACAAAATATTATCACCCTAGATTAAAATGGGAACTAAACCCAAGGATTTATCACCGCCTTATCAACAAAACACACTAACCAAACCACCAATCTAAGAAATTTTGAACAAAAAAACAGTCCTATGTTAGAGGATTGCCTATTGCGACATCAAATAGAGTACTAGAAGAGCAAATAAGAAGCAAAATCCTGAATTTGACATGGCCTAGTCTGTAGCGAAGGCCAGAGGAAGGGAAATGGGAAGGAAGAAGATGACAATAAAACAGCGCTATTGATCTTTGTCATGGGCCAGTGCAGGTGGAAATTAAAAGCTTCAATTGCATTTTGCCCATAACGTGTTTCGTTATAACAATTAAATTATAATTCTTTGCGCTGTCTAGTGATAGCGACAATTTCCGTGTTGTAATCCTCCATGGCCCAAATAGACTACTTTGAGTATTAGTTTTCGTTAAAAACTAATTTTGTCATTTTTTTTTCAAATGAAATATTTCAATCTAAAACTCTGCTTTAAGGGCATCCTATAAGTTGGAATAGTTATCAATCTCAATAGATGCTCTATGAGCATGCCTTACTCTATACAACAGTTAGCTACCTTTGTGAAAACATGCCATCGTACTATTGTTGTGACGCCCCAAAATCCGGGGGTCCGGTTGACCAGCCGTCAACCTGCGGAATTTCTACCTTAGGTCATTTCACACCTAAGTCTTGGTCTCGGACCGATACCAATTACTCGTGGACACCAAGTTACTCGGCACCACCTTTTATCGTCGCCAGCAGGACTCATTCATTCGTATTTAAATTAAAAGGAAATATAGAATAATGCGCATAAATACGATCCGTCGAATTAAGTCACGACCCTCTTTACCATAATTACATACCCAGCTATTTGACAATAGTCCAAAAAGAATTTAATTACAATTCTTTCTTTTATATAAACTGCTAGAACTAGTTTATCCCAATAACTTTTTACAAAAAAGTTTATCGGGAGGCCACATGTCGACCTTCTTCTACAGTGCTGACCTCGTCTGGCGCCGTCCTTACGTGTGGACCGTGTACCGAAAGGGTTGTCCATGAAGGGTGAGCCACGCCCGATGAGAATTCATACAAAGGCTGCTCGACCTAAGTGCACATAATGTTAGGCTCCAACATTTCACAATCACATTCCAACAAGAACATGTCAATTCTATATGGAATCCTACATGCCATGCCATGAAATGATATGTGACTCACCATGTACCATGCACGAGGAGTCTCAGACTCCTCACACAAAGCCTCGATCCATGTGATAAATGAGTCGATACGGATGACATCCGTAGTCATTTTCAAAACAAAAATCATTTGTTTATAAACTAAAAGCTTTTTGGATGATACATCACAATGATCATTTTATATTCAAAATCCATTTTATATTCAAAATCATGCGCCTTTGTGTGGGTAGCGGATTTTTGGTGTCGCATCACAAGCTCCACAAACTTAGACACTCTTACGGCCTTTCACTGATGAGGACTATGTCTGACCATAATTGGTGGGTCTTTCACCCGAGGGGGGGAGGGGGACTTATCACAACTTGCTGATACCCAGCACATATTCTTTACCATTTCAATCAACCGTTCGACTCTGTTGGACATTGTCCCATTTAACCAAGCCCACCCAATCAAACACCAAATACAGTGTCGATTTACCAACCATGCACTTACACCCATTTAATGCGATGTCCTCGTGCATATGCAATGCAATTATGCCATTGTAATTTATATCATGTCACATGCATAATGAATGCTATATGAGACATTTACATACCATATTTTATACTTAATATCATGGATAATTATATCAACAGCATATAATTTACATCCATCCATGTCAATATATCTAAACATGCAAATATCAACATAAATCAGCACACATTCCAGCATGTCAGCACAACCAACAGTCAATACACATGCTGTAAAAAAAAATATGCCACAAACTCGGCCACAATCCGACCTCAGAACTATCCAGAAACTGTCCACCAACAGGCCACAAACACAGGCCATGAACTGGCCACAAAACAGTAAAAAACTGTCCAATACAACTCTTTGAAAAGAGTATGAAACACCCAAATATGTGATAACCAAATGCCATTTACTAGCATATGGTTAGATTCTAGACTGAAGCTTTCCAAAGTTCGAAACGTCACGGTGGAGTTTGTATAGAGAAAGATTATGGTCGTCAAAGTTCATCTTTTGCCTATTCGCATTGGTTTTGCAAATTTCCCGGAAACGATCCTTGTTTAATTGAGTGCTACTTGGAACAACTTATAACATACTTCTTGCCAAGTATCATAGATAATTATCTCTACTGCATGAAATCCACATCCATATCATGCCAAATATATCTAACACGTATCACGGAAGTTTATAATATCCATAAAACATGTTCATGCAACCAGTCAATTTGCATCGTTTACACACAATAGACCCATCGAATACACCACCAAATTTCAAACTGTGGCCATCTAGATTTTCCCCAAGTAGGTTGTGGCATAATTGATGCTCACAAACAACTCACATGAGGCCTCAACCCGGCCTTCACATGGTGCCAAACTAGGCCACACAAGTGCACAAAAAAAAAAAAACAACCTACAATCACGCACACCTAAACCATAATCTTTAAATTTAGACCATAAAAACCAAGGCACTACTCAGCCCAACCTACCATGGAACCGAGTTCTAGTTCGAGCCATCTAACCGCCCTTATCCCCCAGGCCTCGAAGCGGCCCAAACATCCCGGACACATACATCCGATACAAGAGCAGCGATTCACGGAATTCTAGCGAGACCATAGAGCCGGTCTTGATTCATCAACAGTTCAGTTTAGAATTGTCCTTGAACCATCCCATTGTTGGGCTGAATCTAATGCCATTAGATGGCTCTTAAGCAAGAATAATCCAAGAAGGAGAAATCCCCTACCTCTTGGAGCGTGAACAATGCCTACTCCTTGGTCCACCGAACGTCAGAAAAATGGAGGGAGAGCAGCCGGTCCTCCTCCCTTTCTCCTTCTCTCCCTTTCCTTTCTTTTCCTTTTCTTTCTTTTCTCTCTTTTCTCTACTTCCTTCCCTTCTTTTCCTTTTCTTTCTTTTCTCTCTTTTCCTTTTTTTTTTTTTTTTTTTCTAATCCCTTCCTCCACTGAACTGATTTCCCACTCAATTCCTAACTCCTCTCAATTTGATGCAAAGGCATGCACTTGACACATGGCTTTTACTATGCCATGTGCCATGTTCATGCATGGCACACATGGCTTTACTAAGCCATTTGTCCTCTACCTCTTCACCCTTTCTCCTAGTGGGACATTTGGCTCTCATGATGCCAAGTGTCACTTTGGTATGGCTTGTGTCATCACACCACGTGTTTTCCGATCCCCGTTGTCTCGAAAAACATGAAATTCCAACCGTCTTGAAATTCGACGAAAATCGTATGGATAACTAGATTTCGCAAAACGAATTCAACGGTGATATCCGTTTCATCATTCGAGATCTAGAGAGATTTCTAGGTTTGCAACCTGTACCGTAACGATAATTGATCATTTTGCTAAAAATTTCAAATTTATCTGGGTTTTCACAATTGTGGTACTACCCTTGAGGCTTGGATTAAATAGTAAAGGAATGGGGAGGGCTTGTGGTAGGTTTCTAGTTCAAGTCCTAATGGGAACCAAAATTTACCTATAAAGAAGCGCGTCATCTTACTCTTACTCCAGTCATTCCACATAGTTGGACATCTCCTTGATGAGTCTTGTTGCTTGGGTTAACTTGTACGTCTTCCATAACGGTTTGGCAAAAAATGTAGCTTTCTCTCGAGCAAACTATTATTGGTTTAGATGTGCCTAATACTGGATCGTTAGAGCTCCAATGTTTCTTGCATTGCAACAACCTACCTCTGAATGTTGAGATAGGGATTTGTGATTTATCTGTGTTGTTAGCTTTGCTAGTCGTCACCATGGCGCTTTTAGTTTTTTGCCCATTTCCACATATAGCATCAATTTATTTGAATGAGGAAAGAATCATACCAGAAGTAGTTGCTTTTTTAGGAAGATGCATTCGAAGATTATTTAGATTAGGAAGGAAGTCTTACATGGGAGAAAGAAAGTTGTCATTTATATAGCTTAAGTTGAAGGGAATTCAATAGTGAAAGAGTCATAGGAGCTAGGTCTTGGTTGGGGGAGGTATATTTTTTGCTTTCCCTTTCATTTTTTGTATAGGCTTGTGGTTTTCCCTGCATACTCCTTGTATACATTTAGGGTTGTACATTCAGGCTTCTTTGTTAATGAATTAATGCTTATTTTGCCAATCAAAAAAATAGTGAAAGAGAGTTGAGAAGCAATATGGTTAACACAAATTAAAACTTCAACACATGGGAACATATGAAAGCAAAGACGCAAAAGTCATTCTTGTTATAAAATTATGCTGTGAAGTTGTATAAGAAGTTCCACCTTTAAAACAAATAGGGATGCTATGATGTAGGATAACCTAGGATGGTTACCTATACTTAAAAGTATGTGGACTAGGGTTATTATCTTTAGAGTATAATGAGAGGAACAAGGGATAAAATTAGAAAAATAGATATAAAGAAAGAAGATATGAAGAGAGTAGAAATAGATAGAAACCTTCGTCTCATTAAGGCCTTCTTGGAGTCTCACCTAGAAGAAAATTAATGGAGTCTCTCATCGTTGAGGATTTTAATATTTTCCAAAAAAAAGAATGTTAATATTAATCACATAATTCCTTGATTTACTTCAATTAGCTTATTTTTAGGCTTCTCTAAGAAATCCAAAATGTACTAGAATCTAATGACCTATTATGACTCTACTTCTTATTTAATTTCAACAATAGTTCTTGATCTGATTCCAGCTACAAATCATAATTTGACTCTGATTGCAACTAATACAAAGTCCCCCTCTTGATGTTGTATCTTGAATATTCGTCCTCATCATGGTAGCTGCATGTGTTTGATAATCTCTCTATTTGAGTTGGTTTAAATAAGAGTAAGGAATAAATGATGTCTAGTTACCATGTGAGCTTGAATTCATCGGATGAAGTGGATATTTTTTAAAAGTATTAGCTGCTTACCTATAATTTTTTTAAGTATTAGATTCTTCCCTAAGACGATTCAATAAAATAAAAAATAAAATAAAAATCATAGTATGACTACGAATTCATCAGAACATATATGTGTTCAATTAGCATAATTGTTATTCTTTTGTTGTATGACAACGGTCTTTCCAATAAAATAAAATTTTTTTGTAGACGTAACATTACATCAAACCTCCTCACTCTTAGTATCCCCCTAACTTGCACCTTGTTCCCTTTTCAAGGCCATGCAACATTGTAAGGAAGTGAATGCCTTTCAAAACTTTGAATCAATCTTCTGTGAAACAAATATTATTTTTACTATCACCATCAAGAATAACATTGCAGACCTCACCACTGCCAAAGGCATACTTTTGAGGAAAATATCATATCATTCTTCTTCAATATTTGGTGTTGTCATACTTGGTGCACCACGAGGGATTCTCCTTGCACCAGGAAAGTACCATTATGTTCCAAGTGTGTCCTTTTTTCAACACAAGTGAAACAATGAAATTTTGATGTATTGTGTTATTTTAAGTAGTTTGTACAGGGCTGTTTTGCTATCTGAGCATATGTATTCTTTTTCCCTGTTCCACTCTTATCAATAAGGATAACTGGTCTAATTAAATGGCACTCCCCTGCTGATTCATTTTAACTTTCTGGTCATTTTGACTACCCTGCATATCCACTATATTTCTATATGATGAATCATTAAGGTGCTCAAGTAAAGTTTCTCTTGCGCCATAGCTCCATGGCTTCTTTTTGAATTTAAGGCTTATAGTTGAGTCTCTTCTAGGTTGGACAAAAGAACCATTGCCATCTTTAATTGATGAAATTTAATATGCAGTGAGACTTCATTTGTTCATCTATCTCAAATTGAGAAATTATTAACCTCAATGGCGTATTCTGCAATTACCCTTAAAAGAAAACAAAAATTAGGTATTAGGTCCAGAAACATGTTAGATCTTGTTCATCCAGAAGTCAAGTCTGGAAAAATTAGGCAGTGGCACTCATACCCCCTTATTTGTGAAGGATTACTCCTCTTGTGTTAAAACTAAGACAGGAATATATAGTGAACCTGATAAATACTGTATGATCATAGTCATACCACCTTGAAATACTGAACTCCATATTGGATCTTAGACCACATTTTCAGAAATTTTGGAGTGTGCCTATTGTGGGGACCATGGGCTTTGGCCCAGACCCTCCAGCCAATAGGCCCCGGATGACTGAAGCCCACAGTGTAATGGCCCAGCCTACGGGCCCAGTTATCTTCATTTACCAACCAAGCCTAAACATACTTTCCTAGTCGGGCAGAAGATATAATGTCTGGGTACAATCTCTCTTGGCCGGCTACCATCTTTAAGAAAGCAGTCGGCTGACCGGCCTCAGTTTGAACGAGTATCCACCCATGAGTCACTCACGTAACCACCTTGAGGGCGGTCAAACACGTCTTGGGGCAGAAGATGCGGGCTACTTGAATATCTAAAGGGAAAAGCAGGTCATAACACGCGAACTATGCGCCACCTTTCCCTTCCGTTATAGAAGGAAATCACCTACTTTCCATGGAACTCGGATCATCTTCCTCCTCGATAAAAGGAGGGATCAGACCGAAAAAGGTAAGACATTCTTGACTGAAAAAGACGGGTTCTTTCACTCTCCAGATTCCCTGATTTGACTTAGGCATCGGAGAGGCGGCAAGCGCACCACCGCCGTTTTCTTGTTTGTTTTGCAGGTACATGCTGACAAGTTGATGCTCCGACGATCCAGTGACTCAGAAAATTCAGGAGACTACACTTATGACATGGATATGGACAGATATTTTCATGGTGTGTCAGACTTAATAATGCAGGGTTTAGATGCAAATAGGGTTGAGTTATTTATTTAAGCTGGGCTGATGGAGTTATTTTATAGAACCTTGTTTATTTTTTCACTACCGTTTCCTATTCTTTGATTTTATCCATGGACTCAATGCACAGTGAACTTGATTTTAGAGAACCTTAAGTTTAAAATTTCTTGTTGAACAAAAATATGAAATGGTTGGTCTTCTTTTCTCGATAAAATGTCGATTGATGTTTGGTTTGGTATACTTGTTACAAAATTATTTAATTCTTGTGGGCTGTTAAAGGCAGGATAAGGTTTGTCACTGCAGGTGCACAGTATACTGTTTATTATTTTGGATCAGGATGTACTCGTTCTTTCTAGTTATCTGTTAATGTGATGCAGCTTTCTTGTTTTGAATTTTTATCCTTTGATTTGGATATTGGTTTTCTCCTTTTGAGCAAGGGAATTTGGATTTATTGGAAATTTTTTGGTCATTGAAGCCAGATCGAAGCAATGAATGAGGCTTGATTATTCTAAAACCTCTCTTTTGATAAATTTTTGCTATCTACTTTTCGGGTTCGAACCGAAGCCTTAATATTGGATTCTTTGAAGGAACCAATAGACCTTGATCAAGGAGGCTAAAGTTCACGGATTTATACACAGTTTTGTCCCATAGTAGTATTTTTAAAATAAAAAAATACCAATCTAGTATATGTTTGAATAAAATGCCCAACCTAATACTTAAAACCGAGTTGATGATTACGGTTTTAACTTCAAGCTTAAACCATAGTCATTAACTATAGTCTTAACTTTAAAATTAAAATCATAGTTGGTGATTATGGTTTTGAAGAGAACGTAGTAATTTGAACATTTTTTTTAGACTTGTACTAAATTGATATTTTTTTATTTTAAAATTGCTATTCAGGGACAAAACTCATATATACAAATAGACATGGCATAAGGTAACTCGGCTTTTAATAATTGCTCATTGTTATTGACCTGAGGCTTTTGGACGAGGCACCAGCCGCTATAGCTTCTTATTCAGAGCTTGTTTGGCAATGTTTTTTAAAAGTGTTTTTAGTCATGAAATCGCTTTAAAGTATCTTTAAAATAAAAAATAGGTATTTTGTAATATTTTGAAAAGTGCTTTGAGGCTTAAAAAACATTTGGGCTTGTTTGGAACTTAGAAAGTACTAAGAAAAAAAATATAAAAGAAAATAAGGAGGAAAAGTAGAAGGAAATAAAATTTAGAAGAAAATAAAAAACGCATTTAAACTTAATAAATAAATTCTATATGTTTATTCAAACTTGTTTTATTTGTACCTCTTGATAAAACCAAATAAGAAATTTTGATTATATATTATTTTTTATATTTTTCATGATAAAATCAAATATTAAGAAAATCAAAATTTTAAGTATATTTTTTATTTCCTTAGTATTTTTCCGGTCTTAAATGTTGTCTTGAAGTGTTTTTTAGAGAAGCACTTAGGAGGTCTTTATACCTCTCTTTCCTTTTTATTCTCCCCTTCCTTCTTAATTCTCATTCTCCCATTCAACATCGTTCTCAACTCAAACGTATTATCCTCTTTGTTTTTTCCTTTTTTTTCATTTTCAATGTTTAGTTGACTTGAAATTTTAATCAGGATTTATGTTTTACAATTTATAATATCATAATTTATGTTTATTTATTAATCTAATTTCTTTTAATTATTTTTGAAATTTTCTTGTAATAATAAAAACGTTTAGTTTTTTTGTTTTACTAATTTAAGCGTTTATATATGTTTATTCATTTTTTGGATAAAATATTTTACTTATTATAATATTTTTTAATTAAATTAGAATTTTTTTTGGTAATTTAATAATATTAGAAGTGTTTCTATACTTATGTTATAAAAAAGCACTAGTAGAATTAGTATTTCATATTTTCATAAAAGCAAATGTTATAGGAGAAAAATTTTTTGACAGCGGCAGGCAAAAAAAGTCTTAAATATAGAACCTCTCGGGGCATCTCAGCGATTAGCAAAAAAAAAGCATCTAAAGTTATTTTTTTTGCTCCAAAAAGTTGCTTTTTGATATTTAGCTAAAGTTTTAAATGAAGCGTCTACTAGTGACTGTCAAAGTTAAGTATCACAAATCTATTCAATTTACCTTTTTCTTCCTTAATAATTACATCGTGTATCGTTCGTTCATTTATGTCCTTCATACACTATAAATTTGATTTAAAAATATAAATAAATATTTAATTAAAATTTAAAATAAAAATAAATATTCAATTAAAAATAAAAATGGCCATAAATATTTAATTAAATCAATAAATATAAATATAAATATTTAATTAATAATTTTTGTAGTTGAAATTTTTTTTGGTTACAAATATTAATTAATTTTAAAAAAATTTGTACTTCTTATAAAAAATAATGAAAATAAATAATTTGTTAAATATAGGGTTAAAAATAAATGTATTTAGGATTAATAGAAAAATGTATCGATATAGTTGATAAAGATTTTGCTAGTTTAAGTTAGTTGCATCTTTTAATCATTTTTACTACTAAATGACATAGATAATTTGAATATTTCATTTTCGTAAGTAGACAAAAAATTGAAATTACGTTGAAAATAAGCGGTATGTCTGACATACATTAAAGTTGGAGCTGCTTGCATTTTTCATTGATGTTGCCATAATCGCATGCTTACGTAGTTGATAATAGTGTTGTTGTTCAACGGACATATGTGAGATGTCTTTTTCCATAATGGCATCATCGACGATCATCATAGCCTCACCTTGCTCATACGCATCCTATCTTCTAGTACGTCCTACATGATACAGATTCTGCGTCTCACTCTGTGCTTGCTCCTTGATGGTGAAGCTTTTTGCTCCTCATAAATTCTTTCTCTTTCTCTACCCCGGATAATTCTGAATTGTATCAAAATAGAATTACTAGTATACATTGGACTCGCCTTACTTTTATGTTTGCTTTCTTTAGCTGCTTTTCTTCCCGGGGGTCTCTTCCTTAGAGAGCTAATTGTTGCATTGCTATATGGATCTTGATCCGAGTCAAGAGATACAGGTGTATCATGAGTTCCCTCATAAATAGGGGAGCGAGGCCTAGGGTTGCTTTGCGGTATAATAATCCACTTATCACAGTATTTAAGCACCTCCCAACAATGATCATAAATCCATGGACTCCTAACATCTGCTTGAAACATATTCATAGCTTGCACACGCTGCAGAAAAATAAAATTAGAAATAAATAAAATTTTCATTAAAATATTTGTTGTAGAAAATTATAACAATAGATAACTAACCTCGTTGGTGATGTTCGCTCCACTTTGCAGCCTATTTGCGATAATGCGAGTATCCACACCATTTTATTACAATGTCTTCCAGTTCTATCCATCGATTTTGTCTGAAGAACATAAAGTTCGTGGTGGGTCAACTCCAACATTGGTCTCGAAAACTTGGCAGCGCCAACCGTCCCAAAACTTTGACATCGATTGCCTAATACCGATCATCGGATCTTGGGTTATGGTCATCCAAGATATGCACAGTGTCACGTCTTCCTCATTTAAGAAAGATTTTCCCCGCCTACCCCGTATTGAAGGAGATGCCATTAATTTTCTGGCTACAAAATCAAACTTAAATTAAGTATAAATAACCTAAGGTGGAAAATCAATAAAACAAATTATTTAAATAGTTAATGGAATATTCAATGAAAGAGATATGTATATGGCAGCAATAAAATAAATTAGTGTATATCAGTAAAACATTTATATTTAAATTTGTATTTTAAATTATTCTAAAAATATGATTTATAGTTTTTCATTATTAATCTTATTTTGTTCTAATATTATAGTTAGAAAATAATTAGAAGTTGATAAAAATATTTGTAGGCTAATTATTTGGCAAAAAATGGGTTTGGGTCAAAACGGCGTCGTTTTGTCATTTTTTGAGTCAAAACGACGTCGTTTTGGCTTTGCATATTAATTTTTTGAAATTTTGCATATACCAAAATAACATCGTTTTGAACA
This sequence comes from Tetrastigma voinierianum, assembly GCA_016808115.1. NCBI lineage: Eukaryota > Viridiplantae > Streptophyta > Magnoliopsida > Vitales > Vitaceae > Tetrastigma > Tetrastigma voinierianum. The sequence continues at coordinate 1,629,190 of JAEQBH010003196.1, forward strand.
CAAGCGCTGCAAGCGTGGTTGGGTGCTCTAGGCAAACGGCGCCCGTTTGGGTAAGTGGCGGTACTTTAAGCGGCGCGCGTTGGCGTCGTTTTGTTATTTACTTAAAAAAAAAAAAAAAAGAAACGACGTCGTTTTATCTCCTCCAGAGACAAAATGACGTCGTTTCCTACCTGCTGCCCAAAAGCGGCTTCCCTGTTCGTTGTTCCGGTTTATGTGTCTGACTTCCCTGTTCGTTGTTCGAGTTTACGGTAATTGCGGGGAGAGAGACAGGCCAGTGATGCGTGGCCTCGGTGGGATTGAAGATCCTCATGATGCTCGAAGATAAGCGGCTGGCATGTGGTGGATTTGGGCCAGACAAGCGGCGGGGCGGCGAGACTTTGGGCGGCGAATGGCAATGTGACTGCGACGGTGACGACTGATGTTGGCTTTCCTCCTAATTTCTTCCCTTCTTTCTTTTCATTTCTTGCGATTTCCCTGGTCACCAAAATGGGTGTATGCGTCGTTTCCACGTTTTCTATTTATTGAAATTTTTGTTTTGATTGTTGGGAGTTCAAAATGGTTCCGCAGTGTGCATATTTTGTCGAGGGAGATCTATGTTTTGGAAGGCGCGGTTGCTTTTTGGTTCCAGTTCCTTTGGTTCAACGGTGTGCTTTTTGCTTCAGCGGCTATAATCTTGAGGTAGGAATAATTTTTCCACCCGTTTTGCTGATGAAGCAGTGATCGACTATATGCCCAAATTTAGGCGATCCTTTGTTCATCGACAAATAGCTCATTATTGCTCCTTCTTTGGAGCTGGTTTTTTTCCCAAAAGCATCTATATTTAGCTTTTGCTCCATGTTTTTCTCCACTGCTGGAGTTGCTCTCAGTTATCTTGGAAGTCTACCAATCTCTTAATTAATTTAACAATATTTTACTTTCTTTGCTATTTTTATAGTAAAATTAAACATGATAAAATTATTATTTTTATGATGTATTTGATTCTCATTATGAAAAATATAAGATAAAATCAAATAATAAAAATTAGTTACATTTATGTATTTTAAAATTATTTGATCTTTATACAATAGAAGATTATAATTGAAATAAATTTGAGAAACAACTAAAACTAACTTCTTAATTTCAAATTTATTTTTTATTTTTCTTCCATTTCCTTTCTTGTTATGGATTCACTTTATTTTCTTTTTCTCTCAATTTTCATTAAATTTTAATATATATATATATATATATATATATATATATATATATATATATATATATATATATATATATATATATATATATATATATATATATATATATTGTTGGAGGTTTACTTAGAAGTTGGTTTAGACACCACGGTTAATTAAAAAAAAAAATTCTCTAATCTCTACAAGAGACGGTTTTATTTTGTTCTTAATATAGAGTTTGTTTTAGGGGCAAATGATATTCAATGAAATCATAATTTGTTTTTCTTTTAGTATATGATATGAATTTTCTCTCCAACTTTCAATTTCCGATATATGTCTATTTTTTTTTTAAACAGATTTCCGATATATGACCTAGGACTTCTAACTTAGGCCCTGTTTGATAAAATGAAAAAATTAAGTGCTAAAAAATTAAATGTTGAATTTCATAAGTATTGAATATGTACTGTAAAAATTGTTTGATAAGTTATTGACAATTGAATGCTGAAGATAAATATATTGTTTGATAACTGTAAATGCTGAATACTGAAAATTATGTATTTTACATATTTACTCCCATTATCATTAAATTGACATATCCAAAATAAATGTAGAGTTTCATTAGTATTTCCATTTTTCACAATGTTAATCACAAAAATAATAAACAAGAACAACCATAAATAACTATAAGATCCAAAAGATATATAAATATGTTAAAAATAACTAAGAAACTTAAACTTTTTAAACTGATCAAACTAACTAGAGAGACAAAAATACAGGCTATTTATATGTTTTAATAAATTATTTTCACTAAATTTTTTTGCCAATTGATTCTGTTAATCAAACATTAAGGTGGTGTCTAATAACATAATTCCTCAAATAGGCTAATAAAACTTTCAACTAAGAGCTCCTGTAAAATTTTGTTATCAAACATGATATTAGGAATTAAAACCACAGGCAAACTCATTTAGTCATCATATGTTAATTTCTAAATAGCTGATCAAACATGTTCCAAAGAATCTCATACTAGTCCTTGTTCTTTAATTAAACATATGAAAGTGCAGACACTGAATAAATGTTGTATTCTTTATGTTTGTCCTAATAAATATAGTAACCTGGAAAATTTCTAAAAATTAACCTTGGATGAGAGTTATAGTTTCATTTTAAGAATATATAAAATAAAATCATAGATAACAAAATGTTGAAATAAACATAATAAATCAATTTTAGAGAAATATGAATTCTCAACTGAATAAAACCTGTGATTGATAAATAACACTTTATGAAATTTAAGACTTAAAATTTCTTTCTACAAATAAAATCTTCTAGCAAGATGAATGGTAAATATTTTTTATTGATTTATTTGAAAAGAAATCAAATATTTTATCCAAAAACAATTGAAATAAATAAATTGTTGTAAATCAAACATTGATGTGAGTGGTGAATGACTACATTCATACCATAAACTTGCATTAATCACGCTGTAGTGTGGAAACCCTTAAAATCCAAAGATTTTGGATAAAGGTGGAAACAGAAATTTCGGGTTATAATCCCGAATTTTTCTAGACTTTATAGATACTCAAACTACTCTCCGAAACTGTCTCATGAAATTTAGCTACCATTTAATTTCACAGAGATCTCATGGTCGATTTCACTTTGAGGTTAGGTGTTTAGTTACATGGTGGTAGAGATGCCACATAACCTCAAAACAGAATTTTGTATTAAGAGTGTCAATGATATTTGCATGGTAGATCCCAGTGGCTCATAATGTCGTTAATAAGATATAACAAGATTTGATAATGAAAAGAAATCACGCAAAAATGAGAGCTCACACCTTTACTATGAAATGGGGAGGCACCCCTCCCACAACCTGATGGATGATTTCCTCCAGTGCGGTGAGAAACGACTAAAAAGGAGAAGAGAAAATGAGGGAGAAAATGAAGGAAATGAGATAGAGGAAAGAGAAAAATAAAGAAAAGGTAAGAAAGCAGAATCCTAGAGAAGAGAAAATATAAAAGGAAGCAAACAGAAGAAGATTTCCTGGCTGGAAGTGTCGATCAAAGTTTGAGATCAAAGCAGAAATGCAAAGGGATCAATACAATTATTATGTTCTTATTTCATTAACTCCAAGAGGTAGATATTTTCCATTTACTCATTTCCTTAGCCTAAACATTATATGCACTGGTAGCTGCCTCAAAAGTGGAGTTTAAGAGGCCAATAAATTAGTCTGCCTCGGGACTTACGGGTATGGATTTCATGACCTATTCCTGACCATGGAGTTAGGTTTGAACTGTAAACCACGCCCTCCTCTGTGCATTATGGTTTGTCGATGTGTGAAGTTTGGAACCAAACCGGTTCATGTTTCTGTGAAGGGCCGTGAGGTACTTCGCTGAATGGTCCCAAGTTTGTGAATTTGTCAGGTGTTAGCGGTCATTCAATAACATGCTAAGTGTGGAAATGTGGATATTGATGGTGCTGATGTATTAATATGTTTCATGGAAGGTAGATTATATGTATAAATTATAATTTTCCATGTTGGTGTAAAATGTTTCATGTAGTGCTCATTCATGGCTGGGACTCGAGGAAAATGCATTGGCATCATGCATTTCATATGTATGGTCACATCGCTACGCCCGTGTGGTGCGTGTGCGTCGGTTCATCATGTCAGAATGTGGGTCGAGCTCGGAAAACGGGACAAAGTCTAAGGTAGAGATTCACGAGTGTAAATATCAAAATGATAAATTACGCATTTTTTTGAAGTGAGCAAGTCAGTATCCCCTGGGTGAAACCCACCACATCACTGCTAGACATGAACCCGACGATGCAAGTTCGAGAAATGTTGAAAGGCGCATGAGTCCACGTAAACCCTAACTGCGGGCCCACAAAATAAAGGAAAAGAATAAAAATCAGGTTTCTGAAGTAAATAAAACTTGAGGTGTCCAATGGTTTAAACATGTGTGTGATTAGTTTAGCCTACACTTGCATCTCAAGTGTAGGAATCAGTGGGAATTTCGTGGTGAGCATGAGGGGTCGATCTCATGCATGATATGTATATTTCATATAATAGTGAAGTGAATCAGATGGAATGCATTGCTTGCTTATATATGCCATCGGGTGATATACTTGTGGGGAGTAAATCAGAAAACTTTCTATCACGCTTCACCCTGCTTCATGCGACCCCTTCAAAAAGCCAGTGGACTATCCAGTAATGTGACGCAGAGGTATCTTTTATAGTTAGTTTAATATGTGGCTTATAAATATTTCAAAATATGATAACCTTTTGTAGAATGCTACGGAAACTATGATAATATAGTTGATTATTTTGTTTATGAGTATGATGTATAAAGCTCATGTGGCTATTTTACTCATGTGTGTGTCGCAGAACACCAGACGCGATACACTCGCAGTCGATTTGTAGTCATCAGACACCTTAGCTTTGGGGCTACAACATGAATGTATTTTCATGGGAAAATCTATGATATTGTGGTCTTAACATTTGAGTGAATAAAATATTCAAAAGTTTTATTTGAGTCATAACCCACCACTTTAAAGACTATTTGATAAAGAAGATATTTTATTTGATAAAGAAGTTCTCATGTGCAAGGCACATGCAACATCCACAAAGTATTCCTAAAACACCCTTTTCATTCCAAAATAAAAAAAGCCCTGATTAAAAAATAAAAGCCCTAAGATCCTTACTTTCTTCTCCAAAGCAACCTTTTGCACTAAGAGCTTCATTGGGCAAAGGATGATTTCTGGTCAACAAGGAGGAGTTCTGATTATCTAAAACATCTTCATGGTTAGTTTTATTCCATAAAACATCTCCCTCTTTCTCTCTCTTACTCTAAGAAAGAGTTTTCCCTCAACCCATTTGATGATTAGAAGCGGATTATAGTTTGATTTGCTTCCATTTAATTGTCTCAACTTAAATATCAACTATTGCTGTGGCTTCTATGGTGATTGCAAAAAAAAAAATTACTAAATGTTTGTGTTTATCATTTCTTGGAAACCCCCTTTCTAGAAATTGATTTTTTTTTGCTGGAAAATTGATGTTTCATTTTGCTTGAAAATTGAATCATCTTCATGGTTAGTTTTATTCCTTAAAACATGTCTCTCTCTCTCTTTCTCTCTCTTTCTCCCTTGCTCTCGCTCTCTCTCTTTCTCTTTCTCTTTTTCTCCCTCTTGCTCTAAGAAAGAGTTTTCCCTCAATCATTTGATGATTAGAAGTGAATTACAATTTGATTTGCTTATATTTCATTGTCTCAACTTAAATATGGAATCATTTGTTGTGGGTATATGGTGATTATGCAAAAAAAAAAAAAAAAAAAAAAATTGTACTCAATGTTTGTGTTTTTCATTTATTGCAATTCCCTTTTCTAGAAATCGAATGTTTTTTGCTAGAAAATTGATGTTTCATTTTGTTATATGTTCTATTAATTTCCTTTTTCTATTAACTACAAATCTTAGAACTTAGGTACGAGGTATAATATATGTAAACATTGAGTACAAGTATGTTCTATGTTGGGTACAACCCAAATGAACATAAGGAACAAATGGTATAAACTGATTTGAACTTGTACTCACTATTCCTCCATATATTTCCTAAGGTTGTAGACCAAATAATTAATATTGACAATGATGTCTTCGCGATAAAGTACATGAAGATGTGGAATGGTGCTACACTTATAGAATCAATCACTCCGATAACCCCCATTCTACTCTATCTACAATTTTTGTCATAAGTTTAAATATGGGTAATCATGATATACTATGTCAATACTGATTGTTTTTTGTTTTATTTTTGTTAATAGGATAAGACCTCCCTATACAGTTGGCAAGTGACTTGTATTAACGGATTCTGAAATAAACGAAAGGGACAAGTTAGTGCGGCAAGTACGTTCATGAGTTGTGTTGTGTGCTTGAATAATATTATGTTAGATGGATTTTGATTTATGTAATAGATGATTGTATTGTGTATTGTTGGGATATTTTCTTGCTTTGTATATTGTTGGATGGATTTAGGATGTTTCACGTTTACTATATATTAATTTTTTATCATATAATGTTCATTTGTAAGTGCGTCTGTATGCTCAATTGGACATGTAAAATCATGTTTGTTCTATTAAAAAAAATACAAAAATGATGCAAAATTTTGGTTGCAATTGGTCGACTTACCATGTTATTTGTTTTGGTGTGTTTGTTCTTGAGATAACGATTGAGTATAGATTACTCAACATATTGACTCCCTTATGCAGTCTATATCCTGCATAAAATGTCACGAATTAGACAGTTGACCTCTACTATCAATCGGTAGACTCATATGTTAATAAACCTGTAATCAGAGCACAAATTTGCATACTTCTGGCATACACCTCGATTTGTTACTTTTACAAAATATATAGAAATACAAGAAAACTTATAAATGCCATTGATATTAATCAGTCCAAATGGGCAATCGTAATATAAAATACCCATTTCCAACCATATTACACAAAAATGTCATAAACAGAATAACACTAACAAGTTCAACATCATGCTTGAAAACTCTTTCCGAGGGACTTAAGCCTGTGGCAGTAGTGGAGGACAAACAAAGCGAACCAAGGCAATTAGCTCTTATTGTTTGACATTTCATTGATCTGATTAGATAATTGTGCAATATGGGGATGCCTATTCTCAAGCAGATCCAATCCTCGAGTGGCGCTTTCGATTTGAGAAGCCGTTCCGGTCGAAGCTGAAGTTGGTACGCATCTATCACTAGTTATTTGTTTGATGAGGGTATGTTTGGTTAATGCTGAATTCATATCGGGTTTGGATCACTATCATCATCAACATCTTTTGATGATATCTTTGATAAACTCCACGAGATGAACCCATGGAATATTGTGGCTTTCTCAAACTTCTTATCGAATCCCATAGACATCCCATTATAGGTATATGGGGTGATTATCTCTCAACTTCATCTCATGATTAGATCGTACTGATAGCTACCAAATACCTTTGGTCGCATGCATCCATAGCAGTGAATCCCGAGTTTTGTTTTCTGCGCTAAGACATATAGATTCATGGTTATCGCGTTATATCAGCATCAACATGTGACCATATCCTTCCTAAAGTGTTACTTAACAATTGTCTAACACCTCAAGCGATTTTTTAGCACCCCTAATCAAAATTATTACAATTAAAACATAGACAGCTGGATATTCAAACATTTATTTTCAATGAAAAAGACAAATAATTTTAATACTTTCGAGCTCTGCTGCCTAAGGTGTATATGAGTTGTACTCAACATTAATTCTTATAGCAATGTTTGCATAGATTGTACTATGGGTATGGTAATTACAAGTTCAATTTAGTTGTACCAATTTCTTTTATATGTAAATTGAGTTATTAACATAGAACATGCTTGTACTCAATGTTTACATATATTGTACCTAGTACCTAAGTTCTAAGATTTGTAGTTAATAGAAAAAGAAAATTAACAGAGCATAAAACAAAATAAAACATCACTTTTTCAGAAAAATGCTTTTCCAAAAAAAAAAAAAAAAAATGATTTCTAGAAAGGGGGTTTGCAAGAAATGAAAAACTTGAAGCATTAGGTACAATTTTTATTTTTTTATTTGCTGTCGTCATATACCACAACCAAAATGGATAATACTTTGGATTGAAACTGATACTTATTCAAGTGTAATATGCCCAATCATCAAATTAGTTGAGGAAAGCTTTTTCTTAGAGCAAGAGAGAGAGAGAGAAAGAGAGAAGTTTTAGGGAATAAAACTAACAATGAAGATAATTCGATTTTCAATGAAATTAAACATCAATTTCTAGGAAAAAGATTCGATTACGAAAGGGGTTTGAAATGAAGCTGGCTTATTAAATACAATTTTTTTTTATCACCATATACCCACATAAAATAATTTAATATTTAAGTTGAGACAATGAAATGAAAGCAAATCAAGCATGTCTATTTCCTAGTATCAAATGGGTTACGAGAGAAAGCTTTCTCTGCCAGAAGCGAGAGGGAGAAAAAGAGAAAGAGCTAGAGAGAGAGAGACATCTTTTATGGAATAAAACTAACTGTGAAGATGTTATAGACGATCAGAACTCCTCCTTGTCGGTTAAAACTCCTTCTTGCTGATCGAAAATCCTCTTTTGCCGAATGGAGCTCTTGGTGCAAATGGTTTCTTTGAAGAATAAAGCGATCTCTTAGGGATTTTGATTTTTAATTAGGGCTTTTTTTATTTTAGAATTAAAGGGTGTTTAAGATAGCAGTATCATTACATATTTACTTTACCACAGGACTATTTATCAAATAAAATATCTTTTATCAAATATTCTTTAAAATGAGTGGGCTATGAAATATGCAAAAATTTTGAACTCATTTCTCCGACCAGCTCAAATTAAGACCTCATTGCATAGTTTTCCATGTCTTCATTTATGGTTTCCATAACTCACCATTAGATGAGTTAATGGAACCATATCTTGTAAGCCTAAAGGTCCCCCTATACTACCCATAATGGCATCCCTCACTTTTAGCTCTATCGCTTTCTCTCTCTCTCTCTCTCTCTCTCTCCCTCTTTCTCTCTCTCTCTCTCTCTATCTATCTCTCATTTCATAGTTCACTTTATTTCCATCTATCTTTATTTCTCCTTCATAATTCTCTCTCGTATTCATTCTCTCTTTTGATATTTTAATAAAGAGAAGAAGATACTTATATTTAGAGCTTGTGTTTTGCTTGCATTTACAATATATTATCAACATGAGGCTTTGCTCTCAAAATTTCTAACCCTGGTTTGGGAAGTTATTTGATTTTGCATATCTATATTGGTTCAGACCTTGACCAGAATCTTATACGATTATTTTCAAAATTGATCATAATACATTGTATATCAAAGTTGTTAAACCAATGTCAAATCTCACAAAACTTGAGTTTGTGGCATGGCATTAAGAAATCAATTACTTATGTTGGATCCTTGATGTAAAAGTAATCTTGACATAATGAATCTTGGGTGCCATCAAAGAGGAAATCAAACATCCTTACGGGATCACGAAATAAGCTAATTCTTGACGCAGCTCAGCACAGAGATATAAAATGAATACCTTATGTAAAGGACCCCCTCCTCTATGAACCAGTTGAAGAAGATGTGACTGCAGAAAAACATGGTTCTCCCAAAAAGCTCAATATGTTTGGATGTGCTCAGGAGTTTAAAGATTTTCAAACATTCGTTAGATAAAACTCCAGCAGTGTTGAAAATTAGTCTGAACCAGAGCCATGTGGAAAGAATCCACAGAAGAAGACATTACTAAGAAAAGGGTTCTGCTATACCACCAGATGTTGCTCTATTTTAGTGACCAATACTCCAAGCGTGATTCAAGAAATACTTTGAATTGATATAAATATTATTCTTTGAGCAAAATAATGAGCTTTTGATGAGAAATTACAAGTCTCGTCCAATTGGATCTGAATCATTCCTCGAAGTGAATGTGATAATCTAAACTTGTGGATGTAATTGATTATTTAATTAATTGGAAGGAATTTGATGCCATATTTTTCATGATATTGATAATTCAAATTAGAAGAGAAACCTCTGGAACAACCATTGATTAATATTAGGATTGAAACAGAAAATGGGAAGTATATACAAAATACACCAACTAGGGGCTCAGTAGAATAATTTTCTATGATGTTGTTGTGAGAAAGAACTTGGGCTGTCTTTGTCATTTGCATCTAAACCTTAAGAATTGGGCCTCTATAAAACGTCAATCTAGAAAAGAAGAAGTAGTAGACTGCGATGGAAATGGACTAGGCTTGCTGCTATGATCTTGTGATTCATTTGGAGGTCCGGTAGAAAAAAACGGACTATTTGATGAATGATGAAAATATTGTTACTGAATGATGCTTTTTATATCAAAATTAAATAAAATATCATTTTGTTATTACATCCATTACATTGTTATTTATATTATCTATAGTTTTTATTAGTTTTATTTGAAATTCATGTGACTATTAATTCTCAGATGGATGAGAAATTTGTATATGTCTTGGATTTATGAACCACCTGATTCTTTGAGATAAAAAATAATTTCTAAGTTGACATTAACAGTATCGATGTAAGTCACCATACGGTATTGCAAGGGTTAATTAGAGACCGGCGGCGTAGTGCTGCAGTGGGACTGAAAGTTTATCAGTGGTGGTGTCTTTGGCCAGTCGCAGAATTTGCTCAACTTTAAAGATATAAATAAAAATTGATATCCATTTTGACATAGATTGAAGAGGTAAATACAGGGAATGACCATTTGTTACCTCTATTGTTTATAATGAGAAATTTATATTTAGGAAAAATACAGCATTTAACCTTTGGGTTACCATCATATAATGTAGTCTGGGTATATGTTATAAAACCAAGGGTTCCAGCATTCAAAGATTTTGTTTCTTTTAGCATGGCCCAATTTGGTCACCACAGTTCTCAATGATGGGAAGATCATATAACTTTCTGACATAGGCATCCACTTAAGGCAGATTATTTACCGATGAATACCATGTGTAGCGCACAGGTAAAGTTCGCCGTCAGACCATCCTTTAGCGTCACATTTGACTCATGAGTTTTCTTGAAATACATGGGAACCTTAATATGGACTATCCATCTGTAGCAGTTGTACCGACTTTATGGTCCGCCGTGATGCCTCTCTTAGGTGGTCACATGTTTGTCTTCTTTTGTGAGGAAATGTTGCATTCTTTGGGCTCACCAACGAATGGTAGGTCACGTGGTTCTTGATTATCAATTAAGGCCATGGAGACTTGAAATGGCGGCGCTAGTGAGTTTGCTTCCTAAACCTTTCCGGCTATTGCGTAAATCATTAGATAATATCGACATCATTGCTCATACTCACACCAACGGTTTCGCGAAAAAAGTCTTATCAGCGTCTTGATTAATGGCTAGGCGGCTGCTAATGAAAAAGTAGGTGCGACTCTGCATAGGGACATGCTATTATGCATGCTCTGACTTGGTTCGTATTCGACCAGGCACCCATGGAATACTCCTTCCGGCTTGTGCTTCGTGACTGACGAATATTTCTCTTGCGAATCTTTTGGTTGTGTAGTTTTATCTCTCTGGTACTGGCGCGCTAAATGATTGAACTTAAGTCTAAAGGGTTGTGATTTTGATTCTCAAATCTATCGCCAGAATGTCTTGAACTAAAATGGTCCTCAGAGTAGCTGCCCGATTGTCATTTTAATGAGTGTTCACCGTGGGGAAAATTGATTCGGGAAAATGACAAATTACTTGAATGCATCTACAATGTCTCATTTTGATCATGGTACGATGGTAATGAATTAAGAGAAGGTTCGGATCATTTCATTTGCAAAATCACGGCGATCAGTACTAGATCTTTTATTGATACAAAGAAGTGACGAAGTGCATATCTCAAGCTACGAATACTCCAACACGGATTGATGTCCTAAAGGATAATTAGCGATGATTAAATCACACGGCGTGGCGAACTATTGGCTTAAAGATACTAACGGAAGAAGAATACAAATGAGAATTGATACCCTTGAAGAGGTATGTTACAATTTCTCAGGGCATGATAAACAAAAGCACTTAAAGTGAGTATATGAGTGACAGAGTGTGACGTTAAGTGTTGAAGCGACCGTCAGCCTGCTGAAAATTTCTATCTTCCACAGATCATTTTTCTATTGAGTCTTAGTCCAGGAACAGTGCCTGTACCGTGGACATGGTAACTCGTGCCGCCATGTCCTTCAGCGGGACCGGGACTCATTATTTGTTTTAAATCTAAAATGTGAAGAAATGATTAAGTCTGATAAGTAGGGTCGATCTGGCATGCCTCTTGCCTTAAATGTGTGACTGTTCTTTGTTAAAAAAGAATTTAATCCAGACTCTTTTCACCAAATCTTTTGTTACAAAGAATTCTGAGCCACTAGTGGCCTCCTTCACAATCACAGCCTCGTCGGATCTGCGTCTCGCTGGCCTCTTTGTGCAGAAAGGATCCACGACCCAAGGTAAACAAACCCAACAGAGAATAATTCCTACAAAGAAGACTACTCCCCACCTAATTGCTTTGTACATTGCACCACATTCAAGCAAAAACATGTACGTTCCTACTCCAAATGTCTGCATGTCATAGATGAGAATGTGACTCACCTATCCTATGTCTCGAGTCCTCCCAACGCTCCTCACCCATGTTTATCTGGTATGAAAACCGTCGTCATTATGTTTCCCATCAATATGCATCTTGCAAACAAAACCTTTTTGTTTTATAAATCAAATCCATTAGACGGTTCCCAATATCAACTTGCATTTCCTAAGTTGTGTGTTTTTATACATTTGTGGGTCATGGATTTCCAGGTTCACACCGCAGGACGCCTCATGCCTTTCCAACATTTTTACAATATTTCACTGTCGGTGATCATGTCTAACCGTGAATGCCGGGTCTTTCACCCTGGGGGTGATCTACCCAAACACTCTCCCCTTTACATATTTTCATTTTCAAAACCCAAATAAACTCCATTTTGGACCAGTGTCATTTACAAGGTCACTTTGCCAGACATAAGCAACGATGTCGATCAAACAATAACCTTATGACATCCCAGTCTAGACACCACAAACACTGATTAATACGATTTACCTTGCACTCACTAGCTCACATACAATGTCTTGGTAAATACCCCAGTACAATCATATAAGTGCCTATTCATACCATACCACACATCTTTATTATGGGTACTATCGTTGCGACTCTAAACCATGAATAATTTCCATGCATCATTTGGAAAATCATATCAATTAGTATACAATTTCCAAATAAATCACACAATTCATGACAACATATCAATTCATGCATACATTAACATCTTACAAGTCATCAGCAAGCAAGTAATGACTTACGCTCTAGGCTTAATTGTGGCGCCATATCACAAACCGCCTACACCAACCATGTAATGCGGCTGTTCTCTTACCGGTGCCATAGTATCAAGCAATGGCACGTCAATTTCAATCTCAATCCAATATGCTTATGGCATACATATTTGCCGGCTCATACACATCCATAACCCGAGGATGACACTGTCATTCACAAAATAGGCCTCAAACAGCCTGTCACTCCATGACTAGGTCGCAGAGATTGACCTTACTCGATTCTTTCAAGCGGGCTTCTCGAATAGCCTCAAACACCTCGAAGGACACTGTTCCGCGCTCGACGCAGTTGATAGCCGCAGTTTGACCGTGATCGACCGATGGTCAACTAATGCGATTAATGGTTTTAATCTATTTAGTCAACCTTTAGCGAAAGCGGTTGGCGGACTGCGATAACGCGGTCGTGCGAAACGTCGCGACGATAACGGGACGACGATCTGCAATTGGAGCGTTCGGTCTGACCGTTTCCCGATAACTATATCGCTTGGTAAACTCATCGCGGAAGACCAATCTATCAGTGACCATTGGTTCCTCCATTCTTGGTTGGATGATATTGCATCTTGAATGTCGAATGGTGACGGTTCAGTTAAAACGACGGGTTTGGATGCTTTCGCTGGCGGATAACATCATCAGTCGACCGGTTCATCGAACCAAACCGATATTTCGTTAAAAAACCCCGAACAGCCCTGAGCTCCAGCCAGAGCCAAAGATGGCTCCCCTAAATGGAAAATAGATCCATTAAGTTTCCCTACCTCTTGAAAGCGTAGACAGCATGAGGAAGTCCACGGACACTTCACGAACCCAGAAGCTTTCAGCTTCATGAACCTGTGGCAAACCTCGGCCAAACTTGGGTTTGGGGGTATCCACGCGTAGTCCACAGCCATGCTCCGACTTTAACTCTTGCAACAGACCGGAAGGAAGATATCGATCTCCATTATATCATGAGAGAGAAGGTAGATCCTTTACCAACTTCTCTCTCTCTTCTTTCCTTTCTCTCCCTTTGATTTATCTCTCCATTTTCCTTATTTCTTCCATAACTTCCTTTTCTCCAGCGGCGATTTTATCGTTGAGTTCAGGATTTTGACGATCAGAACTAACAGTTTTCTCACTTGCGATCTTTGCAGATGGGTTCTTTGAAATGATTTATTTTTCTTTTGGTTCAGGTTCGTTGTTTAAATGGGCTTATGAATAACACAACCAGGATTAACATGATATATCAGCAGAGTCGATCAGACAAACATCTGCGTTAAAATCAAAAATCCAACTGTCTCGGAATTTGACGAAATCTTGTTAGGTAACTAGATTTCGTGAGACAAATCATCGATTGGATTCGTTTAAATCATCAAGATCTAAGTTTTCTGAAGCCTTGAACCATTATGACAATTTTATTATTTTTGACATTTTTCAGAAAAATTAAAATTTTCCCGGGTTTTACATTCTTCCCCCCTTAAAAGAATTTCATCCCGAAATTCCCATGCACACTAGCACGCACATCACACGCATATGCAACTGCACATAATTACATGCATACAAACTAGTCATTTAATACCATTGACTAAAACATACCTTCTTCCTTGAACAAGAAGGGATAGTTGGCATGCATCGTGTCCTCGCGTTCCCATGTTGACTCCTCTAATCACCGATTATTTGCCCAACGCACTTAACACAGTCTTGCGTCGCAAAACGATCCGGCTATCCATAATGCGCACCCGGTCCCTCTCGAGAAGGTCCCATATGTATCAGCAATAAAGCTAAGCCCCGATCAACCGCGGGTTGGATCTAGGTGTATTTTGAGCATGGAACATGGTCCACCTCATAGACACCCGATAAACTCGGCCCGGTAATGCCAGCGCGCCACCCAGTGACGCCCACCTCTCGAGTATCTCGAAGGGCTGATATCTCGGTGACGACTTTCCTGCTAGAGCGTGACCCTCCTCTCTTAGGCATAACCTTTAAGAAGGCGTGATCCCACCTCAAACTCTAAGTCGACATTTTTGTCAAATGTATTTCTGGCATTAAGTCGTGAGAAGATGCTTCCGTATCAAATCTACCTTCTCAGAGGTGTTTCTGACAAATCAGGAGCGCAGTGGATCTCTCCTTATCAGTTTCAATAAATCGGAGATCGACATGGCCTCGCACAAAGTCTCATGGGTTATGTATGCTCGCATGATAAGCTGTTGTTGTAGGCGGGAGCTCACGGAGCAAATGTTCCTCAAAGCTACCCTAAGATCAAAGACACAAGCTCGCGGCATGTCTCAGGCTTTGTATAGTGATCTTTCTGACTAACCTTCCGTTTGAGGATGAAAAGTTGTATTCATCATCAATTGTGTACCACGACTCATGAAACTCTTCCCGTGAACGCAGAAACTGGATCGATTGTCTGACTGGCGCGCTCGTATAGCCGGACAATGTGAGATAACGCGACGTAATTCTCTAGTGTGAATGTCATGCGAGCGAAATGTCTTTGAATTAGTGAGCGATCCTTTATCATCACACCGTCATGCTTCCACGATGTTAGCGTGGTAGTGAGATTTCAAAATCCATCATGATATGTTCCGCTTCACTGCGCTGCCTGCGTTTGTTGGGTGCTTCTCTTAACCTCTAATTTTCGGCTACACATAACGTGAGACTTAGTGAACGAGTCTAACGTGTCTCTTCATCTCTTACTTTAGTATCTGGCGGCGAAAGATCGGTACATCTTAAATGTCACTGGATTCCGCGCCGACTCAGGAAGGCGATACTGGAACTCCTGGGGATCTCCTCTGCCGGATGCATGACTTGGGAATTGCAGGCTGTCTACTATCAGAGACTACCGCCGGTGTGAATGGCCTAGTCTTCGTCACCCGCACTTGACTATACCCGATCCCTGATGGACATTATCTCTGCTTCTTGTCCCTAGGACTCAATCACTCTGCTCAATAGGGATGGCGTAGCCACTAACGCTAAGTACCTGAGCACGATCGACTAGCAATGAAGTCTAAACTTTCCCAGTCTCAAGCATCCTGCCCATGAAGCCACTGCTTGATGCATCCCCATGACCGATTGGTGCATCGCCACCACCATATTAAGCTTTACCAAGATGGTAGTGCAATGTAAATCATAATCACTCATTAACACCATCCACAATGTTACCTCTTATTGAGGTCTGTTGCGTAAAAGACGCCGCCGGACTGTGAGTGAAAACGCAGCGAATTACTCAACGATAGGTAGTGAGCGCCAAATCTTCAAGGCAAAGACTATGGCGTAGCTCCATGTCGTAATGTGGGTGTTCCGCTTTCGTGATTTCTTTGTTCTTGAGAACCATAAGCTACTACTCTCGGTACGCCAGCATCCCGATACATCTTTGAGGCATCACGTGCACTGCTGCCCCTCGCCACCCCCAGGTTCTAAATAGGAGTTGAAGTAAGCCTCCTTTTCAATTCTGGGACCTTTTCACTGATCCCATTTCCACTCGGGTGTGCCGAGGTTAATCTTATCTGTAAGTGCATCTAATCGGAGAAATCCTCCATGAATGATACACGTAATACCACTGTCGGTCTGAAGCCATTATCTATCAAGGATGAAACCAGGCTCCCAACATAATTGCTTGGTAGTTCAGAATCCATGTCACCCAGTGACTTCACATGTCCTAAGAATCTTACCTTAGTAGGCCCAGTCTCGCCTTCTTGAGACTTAGGAGTACAGCGATGTTCTCTGAAGATAGACAAATCTCAAATTGATCCTTATGCTCCTCCTCGGTTGAATTATGTCAAAATTTTTCCACAAAGATATGATGAGTGATCTATTGATTAGGGTTGGAATACCCTTTGCACATGAGATCCATAGATGCAAGAGGGCCAAATGGCAAGATAGCATCATTGTGAACCGAAATGCGTAGGAATACCTCCTAACTCGGCTAATGATAGCGGGATTACGGAAGGTCTATGAATGAACTCACTTTCCGGATGATGAGCAAATCATCAATCCTTGGTAGCGGATGGGTTTGCTTAATGTTCATTCAACCTCGTGATCGATGCGATAGAGGATCTTGTCTTCTTCTTTTTAAAAGGTGGGACCTTGTATTGATGCTCGGTCTAATGAAACCCTTATCCAACAATTTACGCATCTGGACCTTGGTTCTTTTGACCAACGATTTTATCTATGCAGTCATAGGAAATGGGTGGCGTACGGTGTAACTTCGATACATAGAGTACATCCCTCTACGGAGGTAATCCAGATAGCTCATCCGGAAAAACATCCTCATACTCGTAAACTACCCTAGGTAGATCCAAATCCTGTCTCACCTCGTCCTCCAGGGTTAGGCTTGATAGCCAACCCATCAATTGCCTGTGCCATCTAGAGTCATACACGGTCTAGGGTAAAGCATCATGCCTCCCATGAAACTCTCTTTTTGCAGACCATCTGTGTGTAGATGGTAACTCTCCTCGTTCACAAATCAATGGCCGACTGAATTGGCGCATCAACCAATCCATCCAAGGATGACATCAGCTGAACTGTCATGACCCTCAAGTCCACAGCAATTGATCTGGGATCTCTAACTTCATGGCTTCGACATATCAGCATCGGATCCATACTCACCATAGTTCCTAGAAGCTCACATGCTTGACTTTTCCAAGGTCTCAACCTCTGGCCAATTCTCTGCATCCAGTTGACAATGAATGGATAAATGCGCAAAATCAAGCGGTGTCCTTTTTGGCGAGATGGCAAAACACGCCACTCTCGCTTCTTTGGATCCCTTCCCGGTCGGTGTCTAGCCAGCGTAAATACGTCCTTAGGTCTGCGAAGTGTCGGCACATGGCCTTGTCCTCGGCCTCGACCTATACTCACGGCCTCTGCGGCTGTCACACGTGACAGCCTCTGTACCTTGGGGTGATCAGGTTCCCTGGTCATGCAGCCCTAGGAGGGCTCAGTAAAGCAGATGGCTTCCCGAATGGAAAATGAATCAGGGTGGAGGTTTCCCTACCTCTTGAAACGCAGGCAACGCGCCAGAAGTCCACGGACACTTCACGAACCGAGCTTCGACCTTTGTGAACTTCACTGTGAAACCTCGAAACTGGGTTCGATATCCATGTGTGGTCACTAAATAGGTATTACTCAGAGCTTTAAATCTTGGCACATGGTTAGCGACTGCTCGATCTCATGGATCGTAAGAGAGAATTAGAGCCCCTTTTTCCTCTCTCTCTCTTCTTTCCCCTCTCTCCCTCCGGTTTCTCTCTCCCTTTTCCTCCTTTTCTTCCTTCTTCCTTTTCTCTTTTTAACTTAAGTTAAGTTTGACAAGTGGCTCTCATGGTGCCACATGTCACGCGATCACTGCCGGATCGGTTTCTACGCAAACAATTTGTTTTAGTTTCGGGTTCAAGTTCAATTTATTTTAAATGAACTTAACTTGAGTTATTTCCTAATTCCTGAGATTCTCTTGAAAAATCTCATCCCCAAGGTCATTGAATAACCATCTAACCAAAGAAATCACGAAAATCCGATTATCTCGGAATTCGACGAAATCTTACTAGGTAACTAGATTTCACGAGATGAATCCATCGGTGGATTTCGTTTGTCATTCGAGATCTAGAGAATTTTCCAGGCTTCCCTGAACCATTATGGCAATTTTATTATTTTTTCCATTTTTCAGAAAAATTAAAATTTTCTCGAGTTTTACAAAGAGATCCTTGCAAAGACATATATTGAACAAAAGACCCCTAAAGAGGTTCAAAAATAAAGAAATACCCGCAGAAGAGGCATGATACCTGAAAATTATGAGATCTCAATAAATTATGTGCAAAATTGAGAAAAATGGATCAAAATAAAGTTGTTATCAATAATATTTTTGCTTTCCAAGTGGCCTAGACATCATAAGAAACGATGAGAATCCGAAACCACAAAATGTGGAAGAATTTCGAAATATAAATGATTGGCCAAAATGGAAAGAAGCTATGCAGGTAGAATTAAACTCGTTCATGAAGCGAGGCGGTTTTCGTTTGTAGTCGAATACCCTAAAGATTATAAATTATTTGGGAATTTGGTATCCACAAATTCCTTAAATGAATAAGAAAAGATGTCCCTCATCGAGCCAGAGACACTTTGCTTGAAGTTTCATACCGCTCAGGCGACATGTATTGGTGAGTACTACCGAATTATTATACTCTGTTTTTCCCATTTTTGTAATAACGAAAATATTCTTCTCACGTCATCATCATTGCTGATGCGATTGTTCTACAAATTGAGATTCGTCGGGGTCCTCCGATCCCCGTATATGGAGCGGGATCCGTTCTATGCAGGAGGCGATTGTCCATTATCCGCCGGGCAAGTTGAAGGGTCAAATTGTAAAGGACTGGCGTTCGCCAGTTGACTCGGATCTCGTCACAATCATTTGTTTGCACTTTGCGAGTTTTGCTTCCTTCATGTTTTTGTTTACGTTTAAGCGAACGAGAATTCTAATCTTAAGGCAATTTTTGGTTTTTTTGTTTCCGTTTGTTCGTTTGACTCGAACATTTTTAATATGTTCATGAACTCGAGTGCTTCTGCATTTTATGTCTATATGTGAGGCGATATGCTTATAACGAGGCGGTGATGGTGAGACTATTAAGAGAATCAAGTACTTTGCTTGCAAGTAAATTTGAAAAATGAAAGATGTAAGTGATGTTATTTTAGGAGTTAAAATTCATAAGACACGGAGGATTAGCTTTATCACAATCCCATTATATTGAAGCGATTCTTGGCTAAAATCGAATGTGTACTGATAAAGACTCCGATAGATGTTAATTTACATCTTTCTAAGAATAAAGTGAAAGAAACAGCTCAAAATGAGTATGCTAGTATACTAGAGCGAGTTTAATGTATGTCATGAAATGTACTAGGACATATACAGCTTGTCTTTTGATTCAGCAAATTCGAATAATTCAGTTGATTAAATGATGCATTTGGAGCTATGGCGATTTGATAGACTAGCAGCGCCTCAAGATTATGCTTTGCATTAAAATCTCTGGTGCAGAAGAATCTTTGTGAATACTAAATGAGATGCTTATTTTTAAAGGGCTGAAGTCAACAAGTGGATATTCACGCATGGTGAGCGGCGATCATCTGAAATCAATCAACGACTGTTAGCTAGATCACCAGCGGATCAGATTTGCTTGCGGATAAGCGGAGTGAAGCCGGGCTTGAAGGAATTTGGAAGATATTCACAATTGACTAAACCGATTGCATTGTATGTATACATTGTGATAGTCAAGCGGCAATAGGAGACCCAGGAATGTCATGCCATAAGTAGTAAGTCTGACATACAGTAGAACGACCGATGAACAACTCTTTCTGCATTGATTTATCATAGTGACTCTGAAGTCAAAGATAATATTGTGGATCCATTGACAAAGAGAACTACTTCAGAGATGGTTGCAAAAAAACATCAAGGGGAATGGGTTTAAGGCCTCAGCAAGTCATCATAAAGGGACACACCTACCTGGTGTTTGAGATCCGGGATCTAGGTTCAAAGGGACAACATAAGTTATAAGCGGTGTAAAATCATCGTTTGTTTTACCCATTCCGGGATGAAACGATATTATTGTGGAAGGTTGAAAGCAAAGGAAGCTTTTGTCTGTTTTTGCCAGCCTCTGTTCATAAATCACCTATGTGAGGTATGAAGTGGGGCCAAGCCAGCAAAAATTACAAGGCCGATTATGCAAACATAGTGAGATCGACGGTGTTCATGGCGAAATGAACAGCCCGGTGAGAACTTGATTTTGTTGAAATAGTTGTGTGTTCTGTCTGGAGCTTACGCGAAGATTGACGGTTAAAGACGTCGATCTCTCTTTTGATTGGCTACGTAAAAATTAAGATAAGGCTTCGCAAGAAAAGTTGAAGTCTCGGACTACTTATCCTGATGCAACGTTTTCTCATGGAATAATTGCTGTCATTGCTGGAATGTTGATATCGAACTTTTTGTACCATGTGGGGATTGTTGGGAATTTGGTATCCACAAATTCATGCAAATGAATGAAAAGATGTGTCCCTCTTAGAACGGGTTGCTGGCGGTTCATACCTTTAAAAGCTGTGTGTCATTAAATGGAGACACTTCTGGATTTGTTTATATCTTTGTTTTCCATTTTTGACCTTGAAAACTATTCTTCTCACGTCATCATCATTTTTGGTGCGATTGTTCTGCAAGTTGAGTTCAGTCGGGGTCCTCCGGTCCGTACCACTTCGGAGGAGCGGGATCCAGATTCTATCTGGGAGGCGATTGTCATTCATCATGGGGTACAGTTCAGAGGTCAGGTGATCTTAAGGACCACAGCGTTATGGGTGGAGGCTCGGATCTAAATGCTGATAATTTGTTTTATTTCTGAGTTTCCTTCCTTCGCTGTTTTTTGTTTGTTTTAACTCTGGCGGGGAACTTCATGGTCCCCATTAGGCTGATTCAGGTATTTGTCTGACGCGTAATAATGAGATCATAAGATATAGAGCAAAAGTTGTGACGCTGAGTTTCTCTTAAAACATAGTGTGACTATGAGAAACATATTCTCCACATCATGTATAGATACTTTGCACTTTTGATAAAAGCCTTGGTAGTCTGCGAAGGGCTGGATGCGTCTCATGGATGTCAAATGCGCTTATCTATATGGATCCATAGATAATGACACCTATATGTCTGAAGGATTTATATTGGCGACAAATAATGCAAAGCCTCATAGTATGTTCTTCAAATCAAATTACAGCGATCTCTATATGGTTCAGACAGTCGACGCATGGGGTACAATCGCCTTCAGCAGTATTGAAGAAGATATGCAAAACTTCCCTATCGCTTTATACATCTTCTTGAAGAAATCATAAACCAGATTTGCGTCTTACTGTCTTATCTTGATTATTTAAATCTTATTGGGACTCTTGAAGGCGGAAGATGTGAGATATTTGATGAAAGATCTTAGGAAAACGAAATTTAATAAACATGGTCAGCCATTTCTAGGGTTTTGGTTCACCAATAAAACATAATGCTAAGAAATTTTAAAGTGTTTTATATGGATAAGCACACCCTTTAAGTTCTCGATGGTTGTCATTCATTTGATGTGAAAAAGGACCCATTTGCGTCCTTGTAATGTTGAAGGTACTTGAGTCTGAAGTACCATATCTTAGTGTCATTAGTACACTTATGTATCTTGTTAACTGTACTCACAAAAATATTGCTTTTTCTGTCAATTTATTAGCCAAGTATAGTTTCGCTTCAACCCAGAGACATTTGAATTGTATCAAGTAGATATTACACTAATTCCAAGGAACAATTGATATGAGTCTATTTTACTCAGAAGAATCAAAACAATAATCGCTTGGATATGCTGATCCATGATACCTTTCAAATCCACATAAAGCCATATCACAAACAAGGTATGTGTTTAATTGTACTGGAACTGCTATTTCATGGAGATCTTTTAAACAGAAAATTGTGGCTACATCATCAAACCATTAAGAGATTATAGCAATTCACGAAGCAAGTTATGAATGTATATGGATAAGATTGATGATTCAACATTTCCAAAAATCGATGATGCTCCGTCTATCAAGAGGCAGGTTTGACAACATTATTTGAGAATAAATATTGCATACGTACGAATCAAGGAGTTATATTAAAGGAGATAAAACTAAACACATTTCTCCAAAGTTTTTTTATACACGTGAACTCTAGGAGAGTGGTGAAATTGATTTAAACAAATACGCTTAATTGATAATTTAGCAGATTTATTCACGAAGTCATTACCAACCTCAACATTCAAGAAGCTAATATACTAGATTGGAATGTGCCAACTGAAGGACATTGACATTAGGGGGAGTATGCTTATGACATGATGTTAGTGTATTATATTATTTTTCCCTTTGTCTAGGTTTTGTTCCACTAGGTTTTACTAGTAAGGTTTTTAACGAGGCAGTCCTAACAGACTAAAAACAATCTACAACATCATATGAATATTGTACTCTTTTTCCTTCGTTAGGTTTTATCCCATTTGGTTTTACTAGCAAGGTTTTAATGATGAATTTTCTTAATGGTGGTCATTCAAAGGGGAGTGTTGCAAATCAAATATTGATGGTGAGTGGTGACTGGCCACATTCACACCATGAATCCCAATAACCACATTCACTCCATGAATGTATTATCATTTATGGTTTCCATAACTCACCATTAAGATGAGTTAATGGAACCATCTCTTGTAAGCATATAAAAGGCCCCCTATACTACCCTGTAATGGCATCCCTCACTTTTATCTCTAGCTCTTTCTCTCTCTCTCTATCTGTCTCATTTCATATTTCTCTTTTCATAGTTCACTTAATTTCCATCTATCTCTATTTCTCCATAGTTCTCTCTTGTATTCATTATCTCTTTTGATATTTTAATAAAGAGAAGAAGAACTTATATTTAGAGCTTGTGTTTTATAACACATTTTACAACATAAATGTTTTTATTGATAAATCTCTAAAGAAAATAAATTTTATGAAGAAAATAAGATGTTAAAACAAAATATACAACTTTTCAAAAAAAAAAAAAAAACAAATATGCAATTTATTTTGAATTAAGTAACAAAATAAGGAGATCTTAATTTAATGACTTCCTTTCTTGAGAAGGATTTGTTCGCATTGATAAAAAAATAGTTTTACAGGGGAGAATCTTTTTTTTTTTTTTTTTGAAAAGTATGGGAAAATCTTTTAAGAAGTGTTACACAATTTTTTTTTTTTTTTGACAAAATTTTTAGAAAAAAGAAAAAAGGTATTTTATCGGTCCAATAAAAAAACTAAAGCGGTTCATAGAATACAAATTTTATGCAATTGTTTAAATGTGTGTATATATATATATATATATTGAAACAATTTAATACATATATTTTTAGTCAAAACCAACGGGGCTTCTTACAAAATCATCAGTACTCTACAAGGTTAAAAGTTTGCTAAACAATCATTTGAGCGTTTAACTGATTACATAATACAATCAAAAGCTGTTATATTATTTTGTAAAATCAAGAGTATTTATTAAGTGAAAAAACAATTGATCAATAATCAAGAGCCAACAAATGTATTACAAAATAATAACTTTATTTAACAAAAAAACATATAAATTCGTAGTATGTAGAAAACATATTTGCCATGGATTCAGAATTATTGGCCACTATTTATCTCCTAAATCTGTAAGGGATAAGATCAAAGAAAAGTTAGAAATGAATATGGTTATTTTCTTCTCTCCAAAGCGTGTTCTACCAAACCCTTATGAAATTCTAGGACTTTATTTACCTATATATATAAAGTACAATAGAACAATTGCCCTTTGCTCTAATGGACTTACCAGAGCAAAGGCGAAGATAGAACTATGAGGTCATAGCTAGTTAATATTAAATCATTTCATATATGACCCATAATTAACATGTATAATTATATAATTAAAATTGTAATATGATTATGCTTATTTCATAATTAATAAATTAATCTAACAAAAACAAATAAAATTTCTTAAGATTATGATTGGTTTTAGAAAATTTGAGTAAAAATGTGAGAAAAATAAAATAGGAAAAAAAAGAATAAAATCGATATATATATATATATATAATAATATATATATATATATATATATCGGGAGGGGGTTACCCACGGATATAAGCCTAAAACAAATAAAACACATACTTAACATTGAGGATGGGGTGCATGCGTGGCATCTTCTTGCAAGACTAGCTGATTTCTGTATTAGGTTCAGCTTTCAATTGATTTATTGATACGTATGGGATTTTTCTTATGCAGATCACCCAAACCATATTCTTATGCGTGTGTATATAAACTACCAGATATTTCTGATAAGATACTGCAATATAGCAGTGGATAGCGTTAATGTATTTCAGAATGGAATTCGATTAATCATGGTGAGAGAGAATCGGTCTCCCACTCGGGATTTCGGTTCGCTATACTATACATGGTTGCAAACACACGGAAACAACATAAAGAGGAAGAGAGAAATTACAAAGGAAAGAAATGAAAAATTATAGAAGAGAAAATAAGAGAGAGATTGAAGACGCCGAGCCTCGTGAGTAACCATGATTTCCTTAAAACAGATTCGTCGTCTCCCTAGTGCTTGGAGAAGATCACGTCGACGTCTGTCTCATAGGATGAAACAACTTGATGAATGGTCGGCAAAACACCTTGATCCACTCCTACAAACTGGAATAGGTTTGCTCTATCACTGAGTTGTATTACACTTTGGGTATAGTTTTATGAGCGTGTCTTTCAAAGAAGATCCTAACGCTCTATATATAAACTTCAGGCAGAAGATGGATTGAAGAGATGAACGGAAGGAATTGAAGTCTTTGACAGTTTCAATTTCAACGGAAGGGGAAATCAATATGATTATAAAAGGTATTAAAAACCCATTATGTGAACATTTCCAAATTAAAGCAAAATTGAATTTCATTCAAAACGGATGAAAAATCCAACAATTCCCTACATGAATGAAATTGACACCCAAAGACTAGACAAAAGATTCCTCATAAGTAATAGAGTACAACGATTGAAACTTGCATAGGAGAGGTAGGTGTTACCCTTTGAACCTTCTTTTGTAGAAGTATGTTTACTCTACTAACCAAACAGTAGACATGATGTCCTTGAATCATTCTGTCTTTTATATAGATGATGACATACCTCACAAAGGAATCTTCCTGACATTTCCCAGTTCTCACTTTTATGTTCGTTTTAGCCATGAACATACGCCTGGTTTTGCAAGAGTTTAATAGGAATTATGCCATATTCAATTCCCTTTGAAGCGACCCCACTTCACTCTTACATAAGTGATCTCATAAATTAGGAGTAGCTCATGGTACTCTTTCCAATGCATAGAGACCATTAAAAGCATAACTTAACCTACTTCGTATGAGAATCACTGTTTCATCATAGGAAGATCCCCATAGTGATCAAATCAAAGTCTTTACAATTTAGTTGTACCTTTTGAACCTAGATCTTGGGATCTTCGGTCAACTAGGTTGGTATCCATTGTATTAACTTATTCCTTTATGGGCTTTAATCCCATTCTCTTCGATGATTTCTCAACCAACTCTATGTTTAACCTTTTAGTTAGAGGATCCACGATGTTATCCTTAGATTTTACATAATCTAGAGTGATGACCCTAGTTGAGAGTGGTTGTCTAATGGTTTTGTGTCTGTGACGAATTTGTCTAGACTTACCATTGTACATTTTGTTTTATGCTCTACCAATAACAGATTGACTATCACAATGTATGCATATTGGAGACATAGGTTTTGGCCACCTTGGAATATCCTCTAGGAAGTAGCATAGCCATTCAGTCTCTTCACCACATTTGTCTAGTGCTATAAACTCATATTCTATCGTGGACCTAGCAATAACCATTTGTTTTAAGGATTTCCTTGAGACTGTTGCTCCTCATAATGTAAACACATAGTCACTCTAAGATTTTGAGTCTTTAACATCAGATATCCTATTAGCGTCGTTGTATCCTTCAAGTACAGCAGGATATCTTATATAATACAACCCATAATCATGAGTAAATTGTAAGTATTTTAATACTCTCATAATTCCTTGCCAATGCTAGACTCTTGGATTACTCATGTATCTACTTAGTTTGTTAATTGTAAAGACTATCTCTGGTCTTGTACAACTCATTAAGTACATTATTTGCCCTATTACCTAAAGTATTATGTGAAACACTCTACCTTTATTCTTTGATGTGAGTTCGTCTAGGTGTTACGGATTTTACCAAAATTATCTTTGTCAAAATTTCCAAGAATATTGTCAACATAGTGTGACTGACTTAGAATAAGTCCATATGATGTTCTTTTGACTTTTATCCACAATATAACATCAACAAATCCTAAGTCTTTCATGTTAAACCTTGAATTCAACATGTTCTTAGTAGATGTAATCATCTTATTATCACTACAAACAATATGCATGTCATCAACGTTCAGACATACAATGACATATCCATGTTCTATGTCTTTAACATAAACACACTTGTCACATTCATTGATTTTGAATTTATGTGACATCATAACGTTGTCAAATTTCTCATGCCATTATTTAAGTGCTTGTTTTAATCTGTACAAGGATTTCACTAATTTGCAACCTTTCTTTTCTTGCATTGGAGCAAAAAAATCCTCAGTTTCTCCATGTAGAAATCTCCATTTAGAAAGATTGTTTTTACATCCATTTGATGTACTTTAGGGTTCCTTAAGGCAACAATTGCAAGCACCATCCTTATGGAATTTATTCTCATCACAGGAGAATATGTGTCAAAATAATCAAGGCCTTCAGTTTGTTTGTAGCCTTTAATCACAAGTCTTGCTTTGTACTTGTCAATTGATCCATCTACTTTCCGTTTCCCCTTGAAACTTAAAGGTTTACAACTTGGTGGAAGATCCACTAGTTCCCAAGTATGGTTATGTAGTACTATGAAATCAATTTCACTCTTAATGACCTCTTTCCACATGAGACTCTCTGTAGAGTTCATTGCCTATTTGAAAGTCCGAGGTTCCCCTTCAAGCACATATGTTAGAAAATCTTGACCAAAATATTTTTCTGTCCTTGCTCTTTTACTGGGCCTAGGTTCTACCTCACCGTCTTTATCTTGATCCTGACTATTTTCATTGATAGTCTCAAGCACTCGTTTTGACGAGCTTGGCTCTTCTTTGGATTTACATGGAAATACATATTTAAAGAATGATGCATTCCTCAATTCCATTATTGTGTTCTTGTGAATATCTGGGATATTCGATTCATGGATAAGAAATCGATAAGCAGTACTGTTATGTGCATAATCAGTGAAAATGAAATCGATAGTTTTATGTCATATTTTCCCCTTTTTAGGTAGAGGAACTGCCATTTAGCCATATATCCCCACATTCGCAAGTGTTTATAGGATAGATGTCGTCATCTCCATAACTCATATGGAGTCTTTTCTGCTTTCTTTTTATGTATTTTATTTAAAAGGTAATTAGCAGACAAAATGGCTTCTCCCCACATGTTTTGTGGTAGACTAGAACTTATCAACATTGCGTTCATCGGTTCCTTTAGAGTGCGATCCTTTCGCTCAGCCACTCCATTGGATTGAGGCAAATAAGGTGTTGTGGTTTCATGTATAATCCCTTGTTGAGCACAAAAGTCAACAAATGGCGATTCATACTCACCACCTTGATCACTTTTTAGCACTATAATTTTCTTGTTGAGTTGATTCTCAACTTCGTTTTTATAAAGACCAAATTTCTCCATCGCCTATCCTTACTTTTTAAGTAAGTACATATAACAATACTTGGTGCTGTCATCAACAAAGGTAATAAAACATTTATTACCACCTCTTGTTGTACAAACTTCAAATCATATATATCACTATGAATTAAGTCAAGAGGTTCAGTGTGCCTTTCAACACTTTGAAAAGATGAACTAATCTGTTTTGCCTCAACACAAGTTTCACACTATTCTTTGCATCAATTTGGAAATTTGGTATATGATTTAAGTTAATTAATCTACACAATGTGTCATAATTAACATATCCTAATCTACCATGCCATAGATTAGACAACTCAAGCATGTAAATATAAGTACTCACTTTATTCATGTTTGACTTAATTATAGTCATTACATTCAACTTCCACATACCATCACTCACATACCCTTTCCCAATGTACATGCCACTTTTGGATAGTACAAACTTATTTGACTCAAACACCAACCTGAATCCATGGTTGTTCAACAATGAACCAGATACCAAGTTCTTTCGGATTTTAGGCACATACAGGTGATGAGTATCTTAAATACTCATTTTATCTACATGTTTTGTATAGGTTTTAGTATTTTTTATGAGATAAATAAGTGTCCTAATGCTCTATTTTCTCAATTTTGTGATTAAGCCAACCATTGAGCAGAAATGAGCAAAATTGAAGAAAATTCAGCAAAGTCATCATGCAGCTGCAGCAAACATGTGATTTTTTCATCTGCATGATGTCTTCCCATGGCTCTCTTGTTGGTATGGACGCATTCTAGACTTCAAGAGATTTCCGTAGACACCAAGATTGCGTAATTCAGAGTCCAGATGAAGAAGTTACGGCCTCGGGAAGTCAGGAAGCAAAAGAAAGAGCAACCGGTCGACCAGTTGTTCAAATGGTTGACCACTTGCTTAGAAAATCATCAAAAATAGGTTGAAATTCACGATGCAGTGTGGAATTCTCACCTTGAGGCGTGAGTGCCTTCACGCCGCATCATGATTTAGCTTAGACAACTCTAATGTTGTCCATTTTTCTCCACGTTGTAGTGTCAATTTGTCATGCCATGGCTTGGATGTCAAGGCTTTCTTTGTTATGGCCTTTAAATAAAATGAAATTAGGACTTTTTTGAGGAGGGGAGTTAATGGAAGCAAAGAGAGGGATTCTCTTGGCTGCAAAGAGGGAAGCCCTTAGGGTTTCTAAACCCTAGGGCATAACTCTCTTTGGGGGATGGAAGAAATTTGAAGAAGAAGAGGAAGATTTGGAGAGGAGATTGAGCATTTATCTTCCATATAGGCTATTTCTTCTCCTCTTTATGTTTCTCTATTTTCTTTGGTTGTATTTCTCCCCTCCATGAGCTAATCTCATTTTCTAGGGTTTTGATGTAGTCTAAACAATGAACTATGGTGTTTAGCTTTGATTTGTAATCTTTGATGTTTGGATTTTCTTATATATTGAATGTTCTATTCAATTTCTAATGCTTGTTGATGATTGATTACCATAAACATGATTTGTGACCTAATTTGAGGTTGAGAAACAATAGTTAGGTTATACCATGAATGGAATGTCATGTTTCACCATAGAATAAAGATATTTGTGGGTTACATATGGCTTATTGGGTTTCTAATGCTTAATGCATCCTTGGTTAGGATGGTTTGAGGTAGAGATACATTAGAACCTTTTCCAAGGGTAGATTGTTATTGCTTGAGAAAGAATAACATGTGCTTAGGTGAAATCGACCATTAATATATGGTTTGAGCGTCTTTAGG
Source organism: Tetrastigma voinierianum (assembly GCA_016808115.1). Lineage (NCBI taxonomy): Eukaryota > Viridiplantae > Streptophyta > Magnoliopsida > Vitales > Vitaceae > Tetrastigma > Tetrastigma voinierianum. The sequence goes on from JAEQBH010003196.1 coordinate 1,659,295, forward strand.
TTCAAGTCAGAATCTAAAGGTAATTTGTTAGATGGGGAAATCAAAACCTTAGGCTTTCTTGTAATTACATTTTTGTATGTTAGAGACCTTAGGTTAGGATTTATTTAGTTTAGCTTGTTTTCCATTCAACTTCACCTTGGTGTCAATCCAAATAAAGTTAGGACTATTCTAATTTCATTAATTAGTAACCCAATCCTCGTGGGACGATACTCATACTTTCACTTTACTACTTGAGGCGACGTGTGCACTTGCACACATAGGCGTATACATTTTACATAGTACATTTCGAGCCTATCAATAGGACATTAGTCAGAATCAACTCCTTCCCAGACATCATCTTTAAGACCACTTTTTCCTTAGCCTTAGTTTACGGGAAGTGTGAGTTCCCATGAACACCTTTTCCCAGTCTGATCGTTTCAAGGTGGAAGACATCTTCTTGTTCAAGCATACATGGCGGGTAACGCTGGTGTCAATCCATTCCTTAGGATTGGTCTCTGAAGTTCACCTCGGAGGTCTGTGTGGAGTCCAACGTCGGTTACATCTTTGGAGATGTCATCAACCACATTGGCTTCCTTGGATTTGTTTCTCTTTGACAGTATGCAATCAAAAGATTTATGACGTTGCTTCCCACAATTGAAGCATTTCCTTGGGAACTTTTGCTTCTTGGAAACCTTTCATTTAGGTCCTTACTTAGAGTTCTTCCCTTTGTTGTGCTTCTTTGTCTTAGAACCTTTACCAAGTTCCACAAAGTTTGCATTCACTTCTATTGAAGTGTGAGCCCCTTTCTTATTAGACCCTGTGTTATCTTCTTCAATGTGAAGCTTAACAACTAGATCCTCCATGCTCATTTCCTTTAAAGCACATCTTAGGTAGTGTAGAAGTCTTTCCAAGCCGGAGCATTTCGATAATGACTACTGCTTGGAAGCTTTCACTAATTACCATTCTCCAGTATGTATCTAAGTGGATGATCGCAAAGTTCTTGGACTTGATTGGCCATAGTCTTGGAATCTACCATTTTGAAGTCAAAGGATCGGCCCATGATGAATTTCTTGGCCTCAGCATCTTCGATTTTATATTTTTTTATCTAGAGATTCCCATAGCTCCTTTGCTGAGCTCTTAGTACAACAAACATTATACAAAGAATCAATCAACCCATTCAAGACATAATTTTTACAAAGAAAGTTTAAATGCTTCCAAGCATCTATCAAATTGATGACTTGGATATCACGCTCATCTTCCTTGAGCTTCAAAGCATCTTTAATTAAGAATCTTGCAAGATTTAAGTAGGTCAGGTAGAATGACATCTTTTGTTGCCATCGTTTAAAGTTGATCCATTGAACTTCTCAGGCTTCTCTCCTAGAGAAACAAAAATATTTCAGAAGTGTGCACCATGGTACTTGAAGCGATGTGATGGGGGCTACCGCCGAGCGATTCAAGCACACTAGTATTGTTGGATTTAAAGTGTTTCTTACCAAGGCCCAGGCAGCCTCCAAGTTTTCCTTTTTAAAAAAAGAAAATGAAAATTACTTCTGCAGAGTATTCCTAGGAAAGACTAATGGAGTATGGAAACCCGAGCTAGGAACCAGCCTCCTTAGATAGAATATTCAGTTCCTAGGAAAGATTGAAGGGATTACAAAAGGTCCCGCTTAAGATCCAACCTCCTTAGACAGAACTTCTCTATATTGTAACTTCCAATTTCCTAAGATCAAACAGGAATTGTCACAAACCTACAAAGCGAGTGTAGAGTTTAGCCTAATAGACTTATCTCCTTAACATGTATTCCTCGCAAGGAAAACCACAACTAAGTGCACTTTTGTAACAAGGATTTTTTATAATAAACCAACAAACAACCTTGTTGGTTTGGTTTAAAAAAAAAATTCTTTGTTTTTTCACCTTTCCCTTAAGAAAAAGTTTACAAAAAAACCTCATTTTTCCTTCTTTTTTTTTTCCCAAAGGATCAACAAACCTTATCCTTAGTTTAAAATTCACCAACCTTCCTAGAATGTAAAATATTAAATCTTATTATTATTATTTAAAAAATAATAATAATTTCCATTCTTTAAAAAACATTATTTTTTAAGGAAAAAATATTTCCTTTTGTTACGACAAAAGAAAAGCATTTTTTTTTCCTTTCGATTTAAAAAAAAAAAAAAACAAATGGAAATTGCAAACTTTTTTTTCTTCCGTTTTTTTGTTCCCTAAAAAAAACTCTTTTAAAAAAAAATCCAAGTATTAAACAAAACCTCATTTAAGAGAGAATTTTGAATGTACCTTCTTTTATTTCTATACTTATTTGTTTATATAAATTTTTTAAAATTTAAGAGAGAATATTAGAATAAGAATATTGTTACATAAGAAAATAGGAAGTTTCAAAGAAAAAAGGAAAGAAAAACTTTGGACAGAAAAATTATAAAATATAAGTTTTAATTTTTCTTTTCCAAATCAAACACTTAAAAGAAAAATTAGAAGGCATTTCTTCAAAAAAAAAGTGTGATGAACATGTAAGGAATCAGGGGTACCAACCCACTCATAATGTAGGATACTGCAATTGTGAGCCCACTCTGTAATGCTCTTCTTGGATTTGTTTCTCTAATCCCAGTTCGAATCTACATTGATCATGGTTTTTTTTTCCAATGATTTTTGAGTTTCGTTGATTGAAAATCAATATATAGTGTTAAAGCATATATCTGCTTTACATATAGAATTGTAACCTATTAGAAAACTTGTCTCATAAAGTTTAGATTGGTTTTGTGCCTGCCATATATATTCATAATGGATCAATAGAAAAATACAAGGAGTGGCTTCCATCAATTTTCGAATTAAAGTTGAGAGTGTGTTTTTGAAACACCTATTCGAGGGAGCATAGAGATCTACCGTTGGCGAAGGGTTGCTCATCAGCGAGTCTTGCTAATTCGGTGGCAAGAAAATATGTAGCATGTGAGCGTGGAATTGCCCGTTGGTCATGGACTTCTCCACGGTCGTCGGTCGACAATCAACTAGCCATCTTCCACACTATCGAGCCATTACAGCAATGTTTTTCAAACACTTTTGGTTATAGTGACCCTACCTTTACAGGTTTTTGCATGTTTTCCTTGACCTCTTCGAAGTCCATAGTGTTTTTATGGATATTATGGCCAAGTTCTACCCTAAGGAAGTGTTTTTCGTGGAAAAGTTATGTTTTTCCTTGCAAGATCTTCTTTTTCTAGTATTCTTTGGATTTTTAGAGTCTTGTTTGAGTTAGACCAGCTCCTATGGCTGACAAGGAACCCTAAGTGGAGTTATGTGTTATTATTGCCATAATCCAGGGCATGTACGTCGAGATTGTAGGAAGTTGTAGAATAAAAATCAAAGATTTTAGTATGCTCATGAATCACTATCACTATCACTATGCTTCTAGCCCTATCATTATGCTTGATTGGTCAGGTAAATCTAACATATGTCTTATTTCCTCTTCCTCCAAATGGATCATTGACTCTGGAGCCACAAACCACATGACAGGTAATTCCAGTTTATTTAGTACGTCTCAGCCACACTCTTCTACCTCTATTGTTATCCTTGCAGATGGCTCAACATCTTGTGTCCTTGGGTTAAGGACAATTCATCCTACTCTTCTAATCACTTTGACCTTTGTTATGAGTTTACCGCAATTATCTTTAATTTAATTTCTATGAGTAAACTCACTCATACACATAATTGTAGTATCTCATTTTTTTTCCTGATTATTATCTGATTTAGGATCTTTCGACAAAGCGGTTATTAGTAGAGGACGCGAGTTTGAGGGTCTCTACATCCTTGAAACAGAGGTACCAATGCATGTTGCTTGTTATAGAGTTGTTACCCCATTCGAATTACATTGTCGCTTGGGTCATCATTCTCTCTCTTTGTTGAAGAAGCTATATCCTCAGTTTTCTAGCCTATCCTCATTGAATTGTTAGTCATGTTAATATGCTAAGCTCCATCGTGTGCATTTGAGTCCTAGAGTCAATAAACGAGATTTTGGTCCTTTTGAGTTAGTTCATTATGATGTTTGGGGTCCTTGTCCAGTTTTGTCTCCGACTAGGTTTAGATATATCATTACCTTTGTGGATGATTTTTTTCGTGTCACTTAGCTTTATCTAATGAAAAGTCGTTCTGAGCTTTTTTTTCTCATTTTAGTGTCTTTTGTGCTGAATTTCAAACACAATTTTATGTCTCTATTTAAACATTGAGAAGTAATAATGCCAAGGAATATTCGTAGGAACCTTTTCAGTCTTTCATGTTACAACATGGGTTTCTCCATTAGACCTCGTGTGTTGATACACCCTCTCAAAATGGGGTAGCTGAGAGAAAGAGTAAACATTTTCTTGAGACTAGACGAGCCCTTTTATTCCAAATGAATGTCCCTATACATTTTTAGGTCGACGTAGTCTCCACAACCTGTTTTTTTATTAACAGGGTGCCCTCATCAGTTCTTAATTGGGCTCCTCTTTACCAACAGTTGTTTCCAAATAAACCGTTGTTACCTATTGATCCCAAGGTATTTGGATGCACATGCTTTGTTCGGGATGTCTATCCTCAAGTCTCTAAACATGATCCGAAGTCCTTAAAATGTATCTTTGTGGGTTATTCTCATGTTAAAAAAGGGTATAGGTGTTATTGTCCCACTCTTCAACGTTACTTTGTGTCTACTGATGTTGCATTCTTTAAGACTACCTCGTTTTCCCTTTTGTCTACTGTTACGAGTCCGGGAGAGGATGATGATTTATTGGTTTATTATGTTTTTTTACCGGTCCCTACTCCAGCTCCCATTCCTATTAAACTTCCCATTACTCAGGTATACTAGTTCAACACTAGCTACTTCGACATTAAATCTAGTTTCCAATGATAATCTTCCTATTGCTCTTCCTTAAGGTACACCTCAGTGTGTTCACCCAATTTCCCCTTTTTATTCTTATAACTATTTGTCATCACATTCTTGTTCTTTTATCGCATCCCTGGATTTTATCTCTCTTCCTAACACTGTCGAAGCTTTATCTCACCCTAGTTAGCGTAGTGCTATGGTGGAAGAAATGCATGCTTTAGATGACAATGGTACTTGGAACTTGGTACGGGTTACAATGGGAAGAAAGCCATTGGATACCAGCCCGAGTTTGCGGTTAAAGTTAATCGATGGTTCAATTGCTCGATTGAAATTGACTTATGGCTAAAGGAATGCCTTTCGAACCTATAGCAGCAGACTATTCTGACACTTTTTCCCCTATTACTAAGATGACATATGTTCGGCTTTTTATTTCTTTGGTTGCCACTTATAATTAGGATCTTCACTAGCTTGATATTAAGAATGTCTTTCTTCATGGCGTGCCCCAGGAGAGGTGTATATGGAGGCGACCCAGGTTTGTATTTAACCAAGGGAGATAAGAAAGTTTGTAGTCTTGAAGTCTTTGTATGGTTTGAAATAAAATTCTAGGTGGTTTGAGTAAATTCAGCCAATGGGTTGGATTGGCATCTTAAAAGTAAATCGAGCCACTTCATCTTCTCTGAGACTCGATTCACGAGTATCATTCTATTGGTAGTGTATGTGGATGATATTGTTATCATTGGGAGAGACTCTAAAGGCATCTCATCTCTTAAGTCCTTTCTTCAGAGCTAATTCCATACAAAGGACTTAGGGATGCTAAGATACTTTTTAGGAATTGAGGTTATGCAAAGAAAACAAATCTTCTTTTCTCAAAGGAAATATGTGCTTGATCTATTGTCTAAGACTGGAAAGTTAGGGGTAAAGCCATGCAGTTCCCTTATGGTTCCAAGCATACACCTTACTAGAGAAAGCGAAACATTTGAGGATCATGAGAGATATAGAAGACTAGTTGGGAAGCTGAATTACCTTACAATAACTCGTCTTGATATTGCTCACTACGCGACACCCTAACTTGCTTTTGTGTTGGAAAGATTAATCCATGAAAGCTAACATAGATTACAAGCACGATTAAGCGAGTGGTCTAAACATTCCTTAAATATAATCATATAATTCTTTCTCTTAGAACCAGCTATCATACCCGCTGTGAAGCGATTCAAGCATCACTTACACAAGTATTTCAAATCTTTCATTGTATAAAAGTTTATATACATTATACGGTTCAGAATAAAACATTAAAAAGAAACACTGCAGGTGAGCACCTGTCACTGAGATGGCCTTTGATGTTGATGTGGAATGTCCTATTCTCTAGCTGCCTCCTTGGTACCTACACGGATAAACACCCGTGCTAAGAATAAAGCTTAGTGAGAATCCTTAAGCATGGATGACTACTAACCATGATCATCACATTCTAATACTCGTACAACTTGCTATGCATACATATATATAATCTTATAAACTTGTAAGTTACAATAATCCATGAACTTACTATAATTAGATAATTTAATTCATTATGTTAATCTCATATGCTATGTTAACTTCCTATGCTTCGTCTATCGAATTCCATATCATTTTAGTCATAATATTAATGATTATTCATGTATTTTATATTTCCATTATATATTACAAATTACTTCCTATGTTTATGATTCATGTCTCATTTATCCATATCTCTTCATCTCTTTTTACATGTGTCATGCCTGCATTTTCCAAAGAAGTGGATACGGGAAAGGACTGTATCATGTACCCGAAGGTATTTTCACTGTACACAACAGTGATCTCTATTTGTACTGTATTGTATAACCCAAACGAGGTCACGGTAATGACCCAAACGAAACCAACTATATTTGTATGTTGTAGCAGTTGTATCCCTAATAAGCATCTGTCATCATCCTAACGGTCATAAACAAAGTCGAGTTTTATTACATTTTCAGTACATATCCCACATACATGAATAACTATCGTTATCATGTATGCATATGAGATACTCACTATTCATTATTCTCATATTCATAAAGAGCACTTTCACATATCTCTTATCATCATAGGAATGTATTCTATGCTACTTTATATACCAACTATACATGTATTATCTTTTCTTCACATGGCTAGAATTCATGTCCTTTATTATTCCATTCTATTTATTCCATATTATTTAGCATTAATCATATAAATTTTAGGTCAATTTCTTTATCACACTTAACTAAGTTATACTGACTTATTTTCATACAAAACCATCTCCAATAATACTTTGAGAGTATATAAGAGACATTTAGATGTCTCAAAATCCTATAGGATAGGACATGAAAATCCTTTCCCAAAACAAGGTCTGACTTCACTTAATTTAAGGTCTGATGAATTCGAAATCTCAACATGTTTCCTTCATGAACTTTGCTCCTCTATGATACTATTTTACTCAGAAATTGGAATCACTCCATTTGAATCATCCAACAAGTTATGGCATTTTAATGCCAAACTGGTCTGTTTGCTCGGTTTACACTGGTACCCGACAGTGAGACCCGATTACAGAGATCTTAACTCCATAATTTGACACTAGTTCCTCTACTTATTTGAATCTACGATGTTAGGGATTTCTTAACTTCCAATTGGAATCATCCCAGTTTGATCATGAGCTTCGAATATGTATGTCTAAACAAACGGGACTTCTTTGTTTCAAAGCAGAACCAATAAGCGAGTTTGGAACCCAAATTCGAGATGTAAAGTCATATTAATACTTTAGGCTCTTCTTGGAAAATGTGGTCACAAGTATTAGGTTTCCTCTCCAACTAGAATTTCCTAAATCGGAGTACTCTAGACCAAGTTATGGCCAAATAATTCACATAGGGTTTTGGGGACATTTTGATAGCATCTCCCCTAAAACCCCAACATTTCCTTTATACAAAAACTCCTCAGTGGGGACCCGCAGACAAATAACAATTACCATTAACACAAACCTGACAAAAACAACAAAACAAAGAGGGAGAAATTAGAATTGGTTTCTAACCTTAATTTTCTTGAAACCTTCTCTTCCTCTCTTCTCTCTTTCTCTTCTTTCTTAGCACCCTTCTTCCTTTCTTCTACTTTCTTCCTCTTTACTTGCATAGGAAACATGAAATGGATTGAGCAACGATTTGGTCTCCTTCCTTTACAGAATGCCACCAGCTCCCCAAGCCAAAATGGGAAAAAATGATTTCTAGAGACAAATCCTTGGTCTTATCTCCACTTGTTATAAGGCCATATTTGGCAAAAGGCATTTAGCTCTAATTTTCCATCTTTTGCATTTTAGTCCTCCATGATTATTTCATTTAAACATCTAATTATCAAAATTCCTACAATAGCATACAATCTTCTAGCTTATGTTCTTTGAGTCCTTAAGTTGATAATTTATCACTTATCCTTTGTACTTCTTTAAAAATTCCGATTATATCCTTTTTCACACTTAACCCGGAAATTTCCGAATAACACAATTTGACTACCATTTTACTTTAAACATGCCATAAAACTATTAAGGTATAATTTGGGGTGGTACACACTCAATCAATGTTGTAAGTCAATACGCATCCGGTACAATGGTCGACCATTGGGCAGTTGTTGAACAAATTATATGTTACTTGAAAGGAGCCACAGGACGTGGTATTTTATACAGTAATCATGGGCATAACATAATTGAGTGCTTTTTTTTTATGCAGATTGGGCACGATCTAAGGAAGACAAGAGGTCCACTTCGAGGTACTATGTGTTTGTTGGAGGAAATCTAGTCTTATGGAAGAGTAAGAAATAGAGTGTTGTATCTCGATCTAGTACAGAGTCTGAATATAAAACGATGACACAGTTCGTGTGTGAGATCATGTTGCTCAACCATCAAATCTTAATCAAAGTCGGCATTGAGACAAAAGTCCTAGAAAAACTCTGGTGTGACAACCAAGCTGCCCTTCATATTGCTTCTAATCCTGTGTTCCATGAACAAACTATGCATATTGATATAGATTGTCATTCGCTTAGAGAAAATATAATCCCGGCTTGATTTCTACCGATATGAAGACTGGAGAACACCGTAATATTCACAAAGGCCCTAAGTGGGGACCGGGTTAGTTATCTATGTAACAAGTTGTACATGATTAATATCTATACTCCAACTTGAGGGGGAGTGTTATAACATATATCTACTTTACATATAGAGTTGTAATCTATTAGGAAACTTGTCTTATAGAGTTATAATCTATTAGGAAGGTTAGATTGACTTTTATATATATATATATATATATATATATATATATATATATATATATATATATATATAAAAGGATTTCTATCCTCCAATTCTTCCTTATTGTTTTCTACATATAACATGTGCTTTTATGTCAAAGAAATGAATGATACAAATCAAGAAAGTGAAAAAAACCTAAATATTTTAATTCCTCATCTATGTTGTTATGTGACCTAGTTGAGGTGTAAAGGTTGTACAAAATCTAGGTAGGAATAAGAAATGGAACGCGAAATTAGTGGTTTGGAATCAAATTATTGGTCCATACTCATGTGGCTCCACGCCATATATATTGCAGGGTACCAGCAGGTAACTGGTGCTGTATTTAGGTTGGTTCTTTAGCTCATTACTTGTAGATCTGCCCATTGTTTTGAAACTTGTAGATGAGGTGAAATTATTCTAGATTAGCTCGAAACTTACTATTTAACATCATGGATAGATCTTAAGATTGTTTAAACCTATATTACCCAAAGGGGGTGATTGCAGAATGTGGGAAGAACACCCATGATGAGACATATCACTTTCACATAGAGATACTAGGTAGGAAAATAAATACACAACTTCAGAAAAATCCGGAAAAAAAAAAAGACAGATAAGAAAGTGAAGTGCCTGGAGGTTCTACTAAGAGAGGAAGAGGCAGATGAAGCTGAGATTCAATACAGGGATTTTGTCACTGATGCTACTCTTTTTGCTGCTACTCATTCTGGCTATGTTTCCATTGCCAGAGAGCTGCTAGTAAGTTGTTCTTTTGGGATCTCCTCCTCCTCTTGCTTCTTGCTTAGTAGCTACCAGTCTCTATTATGCTATTTTAGTGGAACAATAAAGCAGACCTATGTAGTTGACATGGCCTTATATATCTAATCAGTTGATAATTAGTTCAATTGTAGTTGACAATGAAGATGAAAGTGATCAGGCGAAGGCAAGTTTGCCCTTTGTGCCATACTTCAATTCAGTTTTTTTTTTTTACCACTTTGAGAACATTTTATTTGTTTCATTGCTAGAATCGCTTGCAAAGATTATTTGGAAAGCAATGAAAAGTATTATCTGATGACTCATAGGTATATCTTCACTTCTTCCTTTTCTTTAGATTTCTGTCATATTATTTGTGGTTCTAGATTAACCTAAGTTAGCCTTCTTTCTCCTTTGCAATCTTCATTTTCTGTTCTATATTGACAATTCATATTCTTATTATTAATTTTTTAGATCTAAATCCAAATGATATTTACATAACTTTGCTTGCATTCTATGATCTAGGCTGGTAAGGCTCTCCATTCATGAGATTCTATTTTCTTTATGGTATTATTTATTCATCCTAAGGCCCTATACCCTTTCTAGATCGCTGCACTCAATTATAACAACTGATAGGAATGGATTGGATGTCAGCCCACCTAAAAGCCTGACTTTAATGTGATAGTTGCATATACGTCATCATAAACACATTTCTAATATGGAAACATGAAACGAAATAGGATCTTACATACCTTCAGCTATTGATTTTCTGAAAGCCTAAAATTGGACCACAAAGAACCAACTCGTATAACTTTTTGTTTTCCCTTACTTTGCTCTCTCCAAATGATGGAATGCTCAAGGAATGAATGAATTTTCTTTTTGTGATAGAGCAGTAAGAGAGGACCCCTTTATATGGTAGTTCTCCCATCAAGAACTACAGTCGTTTCGCTTATGAAAGGTTACCACTTTAAACTTTCAAATTTTAAAGTTTCAAAAGTTTAAACTTTTCAAAAGGGTCGCACTATTTTTGTAATCTTTATAAAACCTTACATTCTCCTACTCTGGTAACCATTAATAAACCTTTTGAGTTAACAAAGATATGAATCATAGAGATAAGTCCTCCTATAATGAGTATTATCAACTATGTATCACAATGCACTTTGCTTCTAATTACTTAATGTGGTAATAAAACTTAATGAATAAACCCTATGTTTATTCTAGGGTCCAATGAAATATACTTTCTCAAATGAATTAAGTGCACATGAAAATGAGAAAATAACTATATGTATAAGAATTTCATGAACTAAATATATATATACAATTACAAAGAGGAAACATCCCCCATTCTGTCTACATGATCTTTGAATTTCATGGGTGGCATGCCTTTAGTCAAAGGATCAACAATCAGCAACTCAGTACTAATATGCTAAATGACCACTTGCTTTTTCTTAACATGTTCTCTAATGGCTAAGTATTTGATGTCTATGCTTGCTTTGACTTCACTTTGTTATTCTACAAGAACATCAAGTAGCCTAAGTTGTCACAAAAATCCTCAATGGCCTAGAAATAGAATCCATAACTCTAAGCCCATAAATGAAACTCTTAAGCAAATACACCTTGTGAGGTAGCCTCAAAACAAGAGATGAATTTAGCTTCCATGGTTGTTTGACCCTTCTCCAAGAAACAGCTCCACCGGTCATGATGAAAATGTACCCAGATGTTGATTTACGAGAATCAACACAACCAGCTAAGTCTGCATTAGAATAGCCAACCAGATCCAAGTTGTTCGTCTGTCTATACATAAGCATATAATCTTTAGTTCCTTGTAGATACCTCATGACTTTCTTTGCAACTCTCCAATGGTCATTACCTGGATTACTTTAATATCGCCCTAACACTCCAATTGCATATGCAATATCAGGTCTTGTACAAACCCGAGCATACATAAGGCTTCCAACTGTTGAAGCATATGGAATATTCTTCATGGATTCCTTTTCTAAATCATTTTTCGGGCATTGCCTTCATAAGGGGAGCAACACTTGGTGAACAATCCTTCATTCGAAATCTCTCCAAAAGTTTGTTAATATAGGTTTCCTATGAAAGTCCTAAAATACCGTGGGATCTATCTCTATGGATCTTAATGCCAATGACATAAGATGCCTCACCCATATCTTTCATATCAAAGTTTTTGGAGAGGAATTGTTTCATGCCATGCATCATTCCCTTATCATTGGTTGTAAGTAAAATGTCATCCACGTATAAAACAAGGAAACAAGTTTTACTCCCACTGACCTTCTAGTATATGCATTGATCCATGGGGTTTTCAATAAAACCAAATGAAGTAACTTCTCCATGGAATTTATAATACCATTGATGTGAGACTTGTTTCAAACCGTATATGGATTTTTTAAGCTTGCAAACCAAATGCTCACCTTCTCTAGAAGAGAAACCTTCAGGTTGTTTCATGTATACCTCCTCTTCTATATCACCATTAAGAAATGTTGTTTTCACATCCATTTGTTGCAACTCAAGGTCGAAATGTGCAACTAATGCCAAAATAATACAAAGAGAATCTTTCTTAGATACAGGAGAAAAGGTCTCCGTGTAATCGATTCCTTTTTTTTAAGTGAATCCCTTAACAACGAGTCTCACCTTATATCTTTCAATGTTGCCTAATGAGTCTCTTTTGGTCTTATGCACCTATTTATGCCCAATGGTTCTACCCTCGAGGCAACTCTACAATCCTGCACTTCGTTGCTCTTCATGGAATCTAATCATCCTTCAAGTAAAGAATATACCATAAATCGACTCTTTTACAATTTAAGGCTTGTGAAAATGTTTCAAAGATCATTTTCGACTATCAAATTTCTGCAAATACACTATGTAGTCACTAGGAATCAATGATTCCTTTCTACGAGTAGATTGTCTTAATGTTAATTATGATCTTCCTCATTTAGGAGCTTGTGGTCTAACTGCTGCCCAAGATTATATGGTAACCTTGTTGATCCTCCGGAAGGTTCACTACTGTGGAACTTCAAATGATCGTCGCTCAAATTTCCACTAATTGAAACTTGAGGAGTGTTGTTATGAACTATAACCAATCTATCATATGACGTGGAAGGTTGAGTTTCTATATGATCGTGAACAGGAATTAAATCCCTGAATTGATCCCTCCCATTAATCATGTCATTTTCAAGAAACTTGGCGTTCCTTGATTCCACAATCATAGTCGAATGAGATGGATAGTAAAATCTATAACCCTTAGACGTTTTAGTGTAGCCAATAAAGAAACCACTATGTCCGGGGTTCAATTCTTCATGTATTTATTCGCACCTCGTATGGATAACCCTAAACGCGCATATGCTCAAACCCGCCTTCCAATTCCATAATTCAAAAGTGTGCCTCGACAACCCTTAGTTTGAACAATGGTTTAATATATGCCACCGTCGCTAAGTGCGCCAATCCACAAAAGTTTGGGAAGATTGGAGTTGCTAAGCATACTCCACACCATGTCCACTAAAGTTCGATTTCTTCTTTCTGCTACACCATTTTAGTTTGAAGAACCGGCATAGTGTGTTGGGCAACTATCCCATGCTCTTGAAGAAACTTTGCAAAAGGACCAGGTGCTTGTCCATTCTCAATGTACCTACCATAGTGTAACACCCCAAAATACACCCTAGTCATTTTCAACATGTTTAAGGTATTTTGTAGGTATAATTTGAAGTTTTCGCAATTATTATTTTGCTAAGTGATAAATTTCGAAACCCAGAATTTGTACAAGATACAAAGGTAAATTTGTAATTTGTCAAAAAGGATATAAAAGTCATAATATAAGAAGAGGGTAGGCTATTGTAGAAATAACATAAATTGTGGTGCAAATAATGGAGAGATGGAGGACCTAAAAGCAAATAAAAATAAAATTAAGTATAAAAAGGGGGGGTGAAGACCAAGTTTGGTCTCATTTTTGGTTAGAACAAAACGTGAAGAGGAAGAGAGGAGAAGAGAAGAGGAAGAGGAGGAAGAAGAAGAAGAAGAAGAAGAGCAAAGGTATGGAAACTATGATTTTGTATGGAAAAGTATAAGGATTTGTATGATTTGTATGGGTATTAGCTTGTCCCAAACCTAGGGTTTAGTTATGAATTAATCCTAACCCTATATTTGTTGAAGTTGTGTTGGTAAAACCCTAGCTTGTTTAAGATGAGCATGGAATCCTTCCTTTGAGTATGGGTTTCTATAGAGTTTTGTGTGGAATCATTAGTATGGTTTTTTGGTATGGAATGCTAGGGTTTTCTATGGATTCTTGGGTTCTTGATCTAGTTCCTTGAGCTAGGGTTTGAGATGTTAAAGAGAATGAGTACTTGTTTGGGAGTATAGAATCCACCCTTGGAGTATGAATTCTTGTTATGATGATACATGTTTGGGTGTTAGGAAGTTAACCTAATTTACAAGAAATTGAGTTATGGTTTGGTAAAAAAAAAACCAAATTAATCTATATGTTTGGTTTTGTTTGGGTTATGAACCATTTTGGAGATCTTTTCTAGAAAGTATATGAGTACCCTTTTGATTTTGGTGGAATTTCTGGAAAGAGGACATGAAATCTGCCATTTCTGGGCAGAGTCGCAACTTGGTACCGGTACCAAACAGGGGTGGTACCGGTACCACTTGGGTAGAGGCAAAATGGTACCGGTACCAATCAAAGTGGTACCGGTACCACTCACCAGAACCGGGTTGGTACCGGTACCGATCCAAGTGGTACCAGTACCAATGCTTCCAACAGCCCCGATATTTGTGTTCTTGCATTGTTAAGTCCAAATTCGTACTCCGATAGTATGGGAACCCTAATAAATGACTAATGGGGGTTCAAATAAGAATGAAACTAAGTGAAAAACGCACCGTACCACGCCGTCGAGGCGGAGCAGCAAAGTTAATGCCCCTAAGATAAAATAGTAAGTTCCTGAACACATATAATTGTAGGAATGCCTAAGACCAGATATTGAATGACACAACACTTCTGTTACGTGGGCAGGCACGTTCTGATAAGTGTTTCGACACTCTTTCTAGTGCTACGACACTTCTCTTACATGGGCAGTAATTGCTCGATCTGCTTCTAAGACTCATGCTACGACACTTCACGCAAGGTGCACATTCGATCAAGAAGCTCACACCCTGCTAATGCTACGACACTTCAAGCATTTAGGCAGGCACGCTCTGATCAGTGATTCAAGACTTTGTTTTCAGGCTACGACACATCATCATCGTACTATACCTTCTAATTATTGTGCTATGTCCCCTACTCATTTCTTATTAATGGCCTAGGTAGTCAAACAGTTATATGATAAGAGTCTCAATGACGAATAAGAGTAAAGTAATGTACATCGTTCTACTCTGAATGTACCTACGGGTACTTCTGTATAAGTATAAGTTTTGTAGTACCTACGGGGTACCTCTGTATAGTATAAGCTCTGTAACTCATACAAAAAATTTGAATAAGTATAAGCCTGCTATAAGTACAAGTATGTGTATTAGTTTGTTATATGAATTCATGAAAAATTTTGATATCTTCTATTGTATATATGTTATTGTTATATGCTTATTATACAAGAGTATTAATGCATGTGTACATTTATAAGTCATATGTTTCCCACTAAGCGTAAAGCTTAGCACGGGTTTTTATCCATGTAGGTACAGAGGAGGATCGCCCGCGATCTTCTCAGATACCGCCGGTCACACACTCAGGGTCCATAACTCAGAGGTCTGCGCTCCGATTATGTGTAAAATGTATAGTTTTGTATATATGTAAATGGGACTCAAGACTATGTAATGACACTCAAACACCACTATGGTGGTGGTAGTTTTATTTTTGTATCTTGTATATGATATTTTGATTCAATTATAAGACCTGGGACCACCAACAATCGAAAAGGTGTAAAGAGTCCCAAGATGTTCTCGTGCTCCCTTCATCCGCCCAAAGTGGGTAGGGGGCGTGGACACAGGTATCTACCACTTATTAGGATCTCACTATTGTATTTGCTTCCTGCATTGGTTCTCAACTTCAGCCTTAAAGACTTTGAAGGCATCCAATGCTTCATACTTGTTATAAAGCAAGTACACATACATATATCATGAGTAATCATCAATGAAAGGGATGAAATATTTTTGACCAGACATATCCATATCTGGACAGCATATGTCGGTATGTATGATTTCTAATATGTTTGAACTCCTATTGACATTCTTCTTAGACTTGTTTGTCCGTTTCCTAATGCAAATTTTACACAAGTCTCAAGATCAGTATAATCTAAAGTACTAAGTACTTCATCTCTTACTAATCTCTAAATTCTATCTATGGAGATGTGACCTAATCTCCGATGCCATAACATAGAAGAATCCTCATTAATATTACACCTCTTAGTACCAATGTGAACATGCAAAGAATTATTAGTGGCTTCATTCTGTAAAGAAATTCTATATAAACCATCTGCTAAAATACTTGTTCCAATACGATTTGATTTATAAAATAAGTTAAATACATTGCCTTGAAAAGTAAAAGAAAAACCTGATGGAACAAGTCTAGAAGCAGAAATCAAGTTTCTTGAGAAACTTGGTACATAAAAGGTCCTTTCCAAAACTAAAACAAAGTCATTGCTTAGTGTTAATGTGCATGTCCCGATAGCCTCCACATGTGAGCTTCCATCTTTGTCGCTTTCTTAATAAGATGCTTAGCTCACTTCTCACTGGTTTTCTTAGGTTTTGCATACACTGCAAGGAGTTTGCAATATGGATTGTAGAACTAGAATCAATCCACCAGGTGTTAATATTAACATTAACCATATTAGATTCATAAATAAACAAAGATGATAGATTACCTTTCTTCTCAAGCCACTTCTTGAATTTAGGATACCCACGTGTCCCCTTCCCTTTTACAGAAGAGATACTTATTTTCCTTCTTGATATCAGTTTGAGGTGGTATTCTACCTTTCCCCTTCTTATTTGATTTAGAAGTGTAAGTCTGAGATGTGTCATTCCTTTTTTTCTTCCCAAAAGTTGTAGCCAACATCACACTTTCACCTAATTCCATCATGAGCCTCTCTTCTTCTTGAACACACATGGTCATTAATTCATTGATTGACCATTTGCCCTTATGTGTATTATATGAGATCTTAAAAGGCCTGTATTGATGAGGAAGAGTGTTCAAAATAAAGCGCACTAGGAAGGACTCTGACATATCTATCCCGAGTTTCTTAAGTTGAGCCGCGATGTCCCTCATCTGCATGATGTGCTCACACACACCCTTAACGCTTGTGACATGAATGGAAGAGAACTTAATTATTAGGGTACTTTCCAAAGCTTTGTCTGAAGTGACGAATTGTTCGCCAATGGATTTTAGCAAATCTTAGACCTTATCGTATTGCTCAACAGAACCCCTAATACTAGTAGTGATTTTTATCTTAATGAACATTAAGCTGAGTCGATTGGATCTCTCCCATCGCTCAAATAGCGCAACTTCAGCAGGTGTGCTTTCTTCTGTCACTTTTGGTGGTTTCAATTTCCTTATGGCATAATCGATGTCCATATACCCTAAATGAAGGAGAATCCTTTCTTTCCATATCTTGTAGTTATATCCCCTAAGTTCTGGAATGTCTAGGTGCATATTTGTAATCTAGTGCTAAGATAATCGTGAAAAGTCTAAAAAAGCTTATGTTAGATTTGGAGGCTTATATCACTAATCGCATGTGTTACCAATGTAAACATGCACTAAACTATACCCAATTTTAATAAAGATTACATGTGGGCAAAATCTTTATTTAATTAGTTCGCTTTAACTTTATGATAGAAATTTCAAATTATTTAATTTTGATGGGTGAACAGTAACCTAGAAAACGGATAGGTACATGCATTTATATACACCAAGAAAGTCTCAGGTAAGTAGAGGGGTCACAATGGTCTCTCTTAATAACCATTAGCCTTAAGGCTCTTATCACCCTTTTGTCTGGACTTTCCTAGACATGTATAGTCCACACAAGTACCACTTAATGTTCCAAGGTTCCGAAACCACTATATAATTTGCATTTCTATCCTTAAAGATAAAACTACTACCATGCACTCAATTCATAATTCATGTAAGATTTCATGAAAATAATATGGCATCTTTATCCTAATTAATTATATAAATATAACAAATTTTCCTCGTAGGGATAAATTTTATTATATTAAGTATAATTATTAATTTACAAGTTTATGTCTCATTCTTTATGTGATCTTAACTTAATAAATAATTTTAATTAATTAAAGATGTTGTGGCTATTCCCTAACTAGCCAAAATTATATTGATCACTTTGACATTTTATAGGTATTTAGTTTGCTTTCTGCTAGGAAAATCAAACTTGCTTTATGTATAATATCAAATTTTATTGAATAAAGATAATTAAACCATCCTATTATGCTATGTAATCATAATTAATCATACCATCACTTTGATTTCACACAAAATAGAATCTAAAGATAAATATTATATCAAGAATATAAAGTTTAAAATCTTAAATTTATTAAGGTTATTCTTAATGTTAATATTTATAATATCAAATAATGCTCAAACATTTAATAATACCAGAAGCTATGTAAAATTATACATATAAACACTTAATGTTTATTGAGTTTATATATGAAGAGTTTATTCTCTCACGAAACCTAATGAGTCTGTTTTTCATATAAGCTCCACTTATTTATTATTTATTTATTTATAGGTTGTCTCTTCATCTTATAGGATCTCCATTAAATGCTGTAATATGATTTTTTCTTTTACATCATACTTATCATAGAATTCATAAAAACATACAATAATCAAATTATAAAATGTGATCAATGGACTTTAAACAATTAAAAAACCAAAACCAAGATCTAGAATTCCTGAAAATGAGATCCTCAGATCGCAAAACATTATTATTATTATTATTATTATTATTTTAGGAACAGAAAACTTTACGTAATAATATCCAAGGTATAATTAATCACGCATGATACCAAATTATATGTTGCATATACAAATAATCCTGGAAATGATGTTTCTAATATGGAAACATAAAACAAAATATAATCTTACATACCTCTTGGCCATTGATTTTCTGAAAGCCTAAAACTGGACCACAAAGAATCAACCCGTATAACTTTTTTCTTTCCCTTACTTTGCTCTCTCCAAATGATGGAAGTCTCAAGGAATGAATGAATTTTCTTTTTGTGATAAAGTAGTAAGAGAGGACCCCTTTATATAATAATTCTCCCTTCAAGAACTACAATGGTTTCGCTTCTGAAAGGTTACCACTTTAAACTTTCAAATTTTAAAGTTTTAAAAGTTTAAATTTTTCAAAAGGGTTGCACCATTTCAGAATCTTATAAAACATTGCATAATGTTCTCTTGAAATCATATTTGACACCTTCCTGTCGTTATATTATGTATATGTAAAACCTTCCTATAGGACCTATTGGAAATGTAAACATGAATTTTTATTTTTATTTTTTACCACTAGCGATATAATGCCATCCTAAACATGTTTCTAATATGGAAACATAAAACAAAATAGGATCTTACATACCTCCGGCCATTGATTTTCTGAAAGCCTGAAACTGGACCACAAAGAACCAACCCGTATAACTTTTTTCTTTCCCTTACTTTGCTCTCTCCAAATGATGGAATTCTCAAGGAATGAATGAATTTTCTTTTTGTGATAAAATAGTAAGAGAGGACCCTTTTTATATACACCTCCATCAAGAACTACGTTAAGGTTTCCCTGAAGTATTACCACTTTAAACTTTCAAATTTTAAAGTTTCAAAAGTTAAAACTTTTCAAATATGTTGCACCATTTCAGAATCTTATAAAACCTTGCATAATGTTCTCTTGAAATCATATTTGACACCTTCCTTGTTGTTATGCTTGCAGTACATGTAAAACCTTCCTATAGGACCTCCATTAGAAACAGAAACATGAATTTTTTTATTTTTTTATTTTTTTATTTTTACACTAGCGCATATACATCGTCCTAAACATGTTTCTAATATGGAAACATAAAACAAAATAGGATCTTACATACCTCCAACCATTGATTTTCTAAAAGCCTGAAACTGGACCACAAATAACCAACCCGTATAGCTTTTTTCTTTCCCTTACTTTGCTCTCTCCAAATGATGGAAGTCTCAAGGAATAAATGAATTTTCTTTTTGTGATAAAGTAGTAAGAGATGACACTTTTATATAATATAATTCTCCCATCAAGAACTACAGTGGTTTCGCTTCTAAATAGTTACCACTTTAAACTTTCAAATTTTAAAGTTTCAAAAGTTTAAACTTTTCAAAAGGATTGCACCATTTCAGAATCTTATAAAACCTTGCATAATGTTCTCTTGAAATCATATTTGACACCTTCCTTGCTGTTATGCTTGCAGTACATGTAGATTGTGATTCTAAATCCAGTGTAACAATAAAAATGTTTCTCGTTTCTATATTCCCTATGATCAGACCACCAATTATCAGGACATTTTGCAAGTACAATGGTCCAGCATCTAATTCCCCCATTGATCCAAAACCAATTAGTAAGAAAATGGCCCCTAGTAAATGCCTCCACGTATTGAGATTTTTTTTTTTTTTACATTGGGTACTTTATATCTTCATAGTTTCATTATTCGAGTTTCCTTCTATGGTAGCTAAAGAACGGAAAGGTTGGCCTTCAACCTGTGAATTCTTCTCTCAATACTGGCAAAACAAGAATCTAAGCACTGGATACTATCTTTACCTAATTCCATATCCAGAGATTCTCTCCTATAACAAGTGAAAGCAGGTTTATCTGATTTACGCTAATAATGTAAGTAATCCTATCTTTCAAAATAGTCTTCGTACCTCCTTTTGGTGGGTTTATTTGTTGTAAACCCATTCAGTGTATTGGATGCTATTTACCTTGAATTTCTCACTCATGTTTGCATGCACTTATGCGCACAAACACACGTATGAACCAATGTAATATGTAATGGGAAAACCAAAAAAAGTCAAGAATTTAATTTTGTAATAATAATATAACTAGTTGTTGTCATTACACTTCGTAAAATTTACTCGGACCAATCTGGCTGTTATGATCAGGGCACTCTTACAGCAGCAATTAGAGACTGGTTTAGAGACTATAAGATCCCTGATGGAAACAAGCTAAAACCAGTTAACAAGTTTGGTCTGGGAAACAAGGCAGCAAACAAGGTACTGTTAGGTTCATATTATAGACATGAACCATAAGTAATTAAATATTTAGAAAAAAAAAAATGTACTTTGTTTTGGAATTTAAAATAATACATGAAATATGGGATGTTATTGGGATTTTTGGTAATGTTTGGTTGGAATACATGGAATAGGATCTTGTTGCTAGTATTTGAATAAGATCTTGAACATTATTTCGTTATGGTCACTGAAAAGCAAGCATTCGTTGATATTTTTAAAAAAATTAGGATTGGCCAAAAGTTTGAACATGGCTATCCTAACATGTTTCCGCATTTTCAATCATGTATTTCTATAATATCACTGTAAAATAGTTTGCACTGGTCTGGTTATCATCTTATACTAATTAATGGCTTTAATTACTGAATGAGAATGCCTTCATGTGTTTAAGTAAAATTTTGATATGTATGATGAACCTTCATTAACTTTATGTCGTGGGACTTAATTATGATATGCTAGTTCCTATGAAATTTTAATCCAATTATGTTTTTTTTTACTTGGTGAAGGTTTGTCAATAGATAAATCTCTTTTAATGCCTGAACTTTATATTTAGACATTCCTATTTATACTTAGACATTCATTTTCAAACATCATTAATCTAGAGATTGTCTTAATAAACATCCTCGATGCTGCTTGAAGACTTGATTCTCAGTAACAGGCAGGGAGTTGCAGCGGATATCTAGTAACACAACTGCCAAAGTTGGGTACTTGAGCATGAATGAGGTAAGATCTACTGGTTTGGCTTCCCAGTAACTATATTGAGTCTTTTTGTGTATGTCATCAGTCGCTATCTGTAATGTCAGAAATCTGTCTTCATACTGTTTTCATAAAGAAACACTTCAATATATGTTCATGCTATTTTTTTTTCCTTCTTGTTTGTGAAGGTGAAAAAGAGTTATATTATCATGGATGTTTCTCTACATTAACTCAAGTTTTGAGGCAATCCAAAGAGAATACTCAAAGCTGAATGTTGGCATGTAAGTCATTGTTGAAGCTGAAGTTGTTCTCAAGACCAAGCTGGCTTTGGCATGTCAAATGATCATTTCATCATAATTGAAGTGATTTATATAATATGTACTCAAATTGAATTTCTAACAAGTAAAAGTTTAGTTCTTTTTAATTTAATATGTACTCAAATTAAATTAGTAAAGTACGGGTTATAATTATCAAGTCTTGTATAGAAAGATTTGAAATTTTAATTTTTTTTAATGCTATTTATATTTTAAAAATAATATACCATATTTAAATGGTGGTAAAAAATAAATTGCATCTATAGAGTGATTTCAGGGCTAAAATACAATAATTTGACTGCGACTATAGAGCACCATATAGCCAGGGTCAGCATATGATCACGGCTATATAGTACCATATTCTCTATAGAATACCCTATAGCCAGGGTCAGCGTATAACCACGACTATAGAGTATCCTATAACCAGCAGTTATAGATCAGTATCCTATAGCCACCCGAGAAAAATGATTGTGATCATAGATCTTGAACTATAGCCATGCATTTGGATTTGATCGTGGCCATAACATTTATCCACACCACCTGCGATCATACTATATTGTAGATTATTTTATTCGTAACTATATGTTATAGCCGCATTATATGTTACTTTTAACCAATGTCAATGACTCTTGACTATAAGCTTTTCTTCTTGTAATGATGTAATATGCCAAACGAGATGGTATAATATAAAATATGAAATGTAGCCCTTCGAGTATCTTATCTTATATTCAATCAAGCATATGATATATTTTCCATAAAATAAAATAAAAAACTTTTATTTTTATTTTTTATCCCTTTTATGTGAGATATACGTACATGTATCATTCATTTTTACACACTAAAACTCATGGCAAAAAGAAAAATTATATACGAATTTATACATACATACACGCACATCCAATGAGATATCTCATGTTATGTTATATTTATATTTTATTTATAAGATAAAAAAAAAAAAGCAATATGAAGTATACATCTTTTTTAATGCTTAAAATGAAAATTATATTGTCCATAAACCTCGTTCAATTGATTAGAGCGTCAAAGTTTAAAAAAGTTGGACACAGGGAGGGGAGGGGATCGAGTGTCAATTGAGGCACTTTACTACATTATATTAAAAATTTATTAGCTTTAAAAAAAATAAAAATTATTTTATATTTCAATATTTCATGTTTGATAATATTTATGATTAAAATATTATATATATATATATATATATATATATATATATATATATATATATATATATATATATATATATATATATATATATATATAGTCTTTGGAAATCATATCCTAAGATATATTTCTTATACAATAAAATTGATATATTGGATTGTAATTCAATCTTATCCTATCAACCAAATATAATATAAATATATAAGTTATTGCTATTAAAATTGTTGTACCCTCATTTGTGAATTGGACCGTATAAATTTACATATATTTTAATATTTTTTGTGTTGTTTTGATGATGTTTGTGGGTGCCATGGGCTTTGGGCCTGGGCTCTAACCAATGTGCCCCTGGTCCTACAAAGACTATAATCATCGGCCTAGTCGGCTCTGGGCTCAAGGAGTCTAATTCTAAGAGCCGAGACTCCATATATCCTCCCCTAATTCGAAAATGAGTCGCTATGCCCGTATGCCATCTCTCCGAGATTGAGACTTTATTTAGCAAATGTCAAGCGTGAATTTTCAAGAGAATATGCACCCTTCCATGAATCATGCTAACAATATCATTCGAGGTGAACAAGCACTCTTGGGATCCTTCATTCAGGAAACACATCTATTTAAAAGGAAGAACTAGTCTCCACGCGCGAGATATGCGCCACCTTCTCCTTCTGATTTGGGAGGAAATAATCCACTTTCCATGAAAAGCGGATCCTCTTCCTCTCTAATAAAAGAAGGTCAACACAAAAAATAAGGTAAGAAATTGGAAAACTGAAAGAGAAGGGTGATAATTTTTCTTGCGAGAGAAGAATCTGACTTAAGCATCGGAGAGGTGGCGGAGCCCCCAACCGTCGTTTTCTTGTTTGTTTTACAGATTGTTATAGATAGGTGTGTGTTCCGACGATCCAGTGACTCTGAAGATTCTGGAGACTACAATTGGCATCGTCTGTGGGAAACGCTTAGCAGGAAATCTCAAAGGCGATACGTGAGAGCCAGAGTTCATCTGCTCCCAAGTGATTTCCCGTTCCCTGAAGCTTTGGTAGTTCCCGTTCATCCCACCGAACCGTCAGAGTTTGTCTCCATGTCTAGCAACCCAGCTAACCAACCCATCGAAGATCGCTACCGGGCGCCGTGGAGACGAGGTGAAGCAAAAGGAGTGCCAAACAGATGTCAATTACGTGAGCATACGAACCGCCATACCAGAGAAACGACCGCCACGGACTCGCTTTAGAGACCCTCAACAGTAATAAACCCACAAGGAGCTGCCCAACATGTGCCCCTAACCCAGACAAATATGAGCAAAGATCCCGCTCTACCTGACCATAGTGATCCACCGACAAATGACGAGTTATCTTCAGATAGCTTTCCATTCCCTCGTTGTTCACCACCCCAAAACAATGCGGAAGCTGAGTCCAGAAAGAGACCTCCTCACCATTCCAGTCGGGCTATTAGTGGCACGCGTAGTCGGATGCAAAGAGAGGCCAATAGGGATAGACCCCATTCTGACCGGGTCCCCCTCGAGCATGTCTACCCTCGGGCTCGGCACGGCCCCCGCTTCTAATTCGCAGTACCCATCTGGGCAGCCCTCGCCCTGCATGCAGCACTTTATCCCCTTGTCCGAGGACCGCACAACATGCTATCTTCCCCTTTGGGCCAAAGATATTTTGATTATGAGGCCTCACGACTGGGCTGCACGCCTGCTTTCCATGTACGACGCTCCTTTTAATCCATATGATCATATGTTACACTTTAACCAGGAAATGATCCTTAACGCCGGGAACGATCGACTTCTATGTAAGGTATTCCCGGCTAGCCTGAAAGGTTCCGCTCTGGCCTAGTTCCACAAGCTTCCAAGAGGGTCTTTAAACTCTTTCGGCAAATTGTGGGCTATGTTTGTCTCTCGATATCTGTGCTCCGTTCGACAGAAAGGAAACATCAACTCGCTCTAATCCATCTTCAAGCGGGAAGACGAATCCATTCGGGATTTCACCCGGAGGTTTGGACAAGTCGTCCAACAAATTGATGTTTATAGTATGGATGCGGTCTTACGTAACTTCCGGTTGTTTCATCACCACCTCTTTCTTCCAATCCCTTTCCTTATCCACCAAGTGAACCATGAAGGAATTGTAATTTGGCCAAGGTACAAATACCCACTGAGAATAATATCCGTCGCCCCATAGACAGCAAAGTGATGATAACTTCTCAAAGCAAAGAAGTTACCACAAAGAGCCACCAACAAAAGAAAGCCAGATAAGGTCAAGCACCCCCAAGAATAGTCATAAAAGAAAAGGGAACCTCCCCAATTCACCCCCCCTCAACATCTCCTACGACCAGCTGCTCCCCCTCATCCAGGACCACCCCGATTTTAAATGGCCCCGGACCAACGCAATCGGTCTCTGAGGTGTGACTACCACAGGGACCACGGCCATGTAACAAACCATTGCCAAGGCCTAAATTTCTTGGTAGAAAGATTAATCCGGGTCGGGCACCTCAAAAGGTTCATTCGGGAGCCAACCCGTGGAACCGAGACTACCTCCGCAGCCGACAAAGCTATTGTCACTACTGAGCATCCATCAGAACCCTAACCCACCATCAACTTTGTACTGGGAGGCCCGATCGATGATCAATACCAATCTAAGAGGCAGAGGCTAAAAATGCTCCGCGCAGCCTCAGTCTGAGCCTTAGTAAACACTATCAGTACCCTAGAGAGCAACACAGCGGTTCAACCGATTGATGGCCCCATATCCTTTCCTCCTATAAACCCGACCCGGGTCATCACTCCCCATTATGATGCGCTTATACTCACCTTGTGTATTAACAACTTGATGCAATGTAATCCTTTGTTGATCCGGCAATACAATAATTGTTGCACCTCCCACTCCTTTAGGCAGATTAAAGTCCCAATTCGCTCATCTCAATTGTGCCTAAGAGGAGTTTTATCTCTGGCGGTCATCTCAATTAGGCAGTGAGTTTATCTCGGTTCACTTTGGGACTACCACATGTGATGGTACTCTTCTCTCTCATTGAGGATTAATAACTGTTGTGTAACTGTGGACATGAAGATTTGGGTTAAATACAATGCTATCATTGGTTGGAACTGGCTACCATGAAGCGGTCCCCTCAACACACTAATCACAGTTCTCCTTATAGGTGAGTGATATCAGTCAGCAGTGCATTTGCTGTCTCTTTCATCAATTGTCTGAGTTCTGAAGCGAAAAAGTCAAACCCGATAGTAAGCCTCAAAACTCTTCCTCTCATCATAATACCACATTCAAGCTCTTGTCATTACTTTAAACCAGGGAACATTGTTTGATGATCACTTGATCCTGCTCATAGGCAATTTTTGTTTGAAATGCACCTACATTAGTTCCTCATTGAAGAAGAAGGGCCTTGGGTTAAGTATTAAAGGCTAACGCCGACGTGTTCACCTGGACCCATTGGACATGACGGGATCTGGCCCCATGAGCAGCTTCCCACAAGTTAATGTTCTCCTATCCACGCGGACCCATTAGGCTTGAAAGATACAGCTTCCACCGGACCGCCATCGGATCGTCAGAAGAAACAGATATAAACTTTTGAAGGCTGGGTTTATCAGAGAAGTCAAATACCCGGAGTGGCTTGCTAACATAGTGGTAGTTCTGAAGAAAGGGGGCAAGTGAAGAGTATCCGTAGACTATCTGGGATCTTAATGACGTGTCCCAAGGATAGCCCCATTCTGGACAGATCATGATTAATCGACACATCGGTCGGGCATGGTATGCTATCGTTTCTAGATGCATTCTCCAGGCTGTGGATCCCAGTATACTGCGATCAGAAAAAAATGGTGTACTATCAACCCCATGGTTCACTGGCATGTACAAAATTTAGAGTTCAAGAATATTCAGGCTTCACTTACTAGGCCCGTGGCAGATGTTTTGACCCTTTGCTTTGAGAAAAACTATGGAAGTGTATATAGATGATATGTTGGTAATGTCCAAGGAGCGGCCGGATCACGCTACTCATTTGCAACAGGTATTTGACCTCCTCAAGACTTATGGTATGAAACTCAACCCTGCAAAATGTGCATTCGAGAATTCGTGCGGTCGGTTCTGGGATTCATGACTCGGAGAGGGGGTTAGGGCCCGACCCACTCCCGACTTAAAAGCCATTCTAGAGTCTCCATCCCAAGCTCTAGAAAGAATTCTTTCTTGGCATTTCAAATTAGGCGCCTTGGACGGATTTACCGGTTCACAGAAGCCGTTTAGGTAGAGTACCACTGCCACCTAAAGGAGCTAATGGGCCGAATAGAATGAAAGAATGTGGCTTGAGCTTTATCCGGAATCAGCGGTCTTTAGCGAACCCCGATTCGCAAGTCGACATTGGTAAACTCTCGCCGTCTATTTGACAATCTCGAGATGTAGCGATAAGTGCGTTTGTTCAAAGTGAAAGGCCCGAGAAATGACCCTATGTTCTTACGTCGACAAATCCATAACCCCGATCACGAGGAGCCGGGTATAAGCCATCTTGAAGCGAGGCACGCCTTAGCCTCGGGATAAAGCGAAACTGCCCCTACTTCCGGGAACATCCCATTGTTGTACTAACAGGCCTCCCTCTCAGGAGCACTATCTCGCGGAGCTTATCGGGAAGAATGTGTTGGGCAATCAGACAAGAAGTCTCACGACATCCTAGTACAAGCGAGGCTTTCAAGAAGGGCAGTCTTGGTTGACTTCATAGTAGAACTCCCGGTCGAAACACCGTGGCTTAGTTAGTGAGGTACCCAATATTGATGGGGCGTCCAAACAAACTGGGGCGGGCAACGGCTTATAGTTAAAATCCCCATCCGGGGATAAGATCGAACAGGCAATCCGGCTCAGGTTTAATGCCTCAATAATGTGAATGGTATGAGGCCATCCTAAGCCAGAGGCTCGAACTAAGCGGCAGCCACGTCTGGGCAAGCTCCTAGTCAGAAGTGATTTCAATTGGTGGTGGAGCAGGATGCGAAAATTTGAATCCGAGGACCCACCGGATGGTGAATGCATCTCCGGGTGAATGGCGGCAGGCAATTTTGGTAGGTAGACATATTCGAGGACTCTAATGGCGGACGCCCTAGCTTACGTGGCCGCTTCTCTACCAATCACGAAACTATGGCCCACGCACCATCTGCTAGCTCAGCCAATTTCGTCAATTGCATCCCGCAAATCATCGGGTGGATAGGACCCCTTCATGGATGGACAATCACCATTATATCTAAACGCAAAGGACTGACTCCTAGTGAGAGAGATAAGGCTCCTGAGCTTCTGATCCGATCGGCTAGATTTTCCTTAGTTGATGGGCAACTATTCAAAAGCGATCATTAGTGACCCCTATCTAAATCTTTGACCTTGAAGGCGGAGTCATTATGTGTTAGCAAAGCTGCATAAAGGAATATGTGGAAATCATCCTAGCGACAGAACTTTGGCCACCGGACCACACTCAAGGAATCTTGTGTCCAACCATGGTGAGGCGATCTTCGCTAATTATACTAGAAAGAAGTGTGATCGCGCAATAACTTGCTCACATTGAAATCTGGTCACGGGCTGATCTACATTCGGGCCCATGGCCTTTACGATAAGGGGATTGATATAGTCGATTGCCTTGCCCGGCCAGAAGCTGTTAGTGACACTTACTATTTGATAAATGGATTGAGGCCGAAGCATTCTCTGGTAGATGAGATGTACTGGGTTATACGGAAAAATATTGTATGCCTATTCGGCATCCCCAGATCAATTGTGTCTGACAACGGGCCCTAATTCGACAGCCGGATCTATTGTAACTTATGTCAGGAATTGAAGATAAAAAATCTATACTCCACCCCACGGTATTCGCAAAGCAATGGTGCGCGAAGCCTCCAAACAAAACCACATTGGCGACTACAGCAATTGGAATTAAACTAAGGAAAATGGGTGGATGAACTCCACAGGGTACTGCAGGCTTCTGGAACCCTTTACTTGCAAACCTCTGGGGGTATATCCCCATTTGCAGTACTTATGGGATGGAAGCTATAATCCCTACATAGAATTGGCCATGCCTACCATCAGAACGGACGATCCTTTGAGCAGGGGAATGCAGATTTAATGATCAGGATCTAGACCACGGTCGATGAATTGCAAAGTCGTGGCAATCCGCACCGGTGTCTGGCGCCAATTGGCAAAATTCTTACAACAAGCGGGTCAAGCCTCGAACGGTTCCAACTAGAGGACTGGTCTAGAAGAGTATTGAAATCCTAAGCCTGACCCAAAATCTTGGAAAGTTCGCTAACGGGAAGGACCATATCTTGTAACACGAGTGATGAATCAAGATTCTTAAACTTTAGACAAACTGATGGGACCTATGCACAGAATGTGGAACACTACACATCTTAAGAGGTATTATCAACAAGAATAATTCAATATCAACGCATGTAGATATTTTCTTCTTTAGAGTCAACCTAAAGCCCAGATAAGCACAAAATGACACAGTAAACTTTAGTTTAGATAACATCTAACTAATCAACCTAAAGCCCGGATGGCGCAGAAAATGACATGTCCGGCCCAGATTAGATAATATCTAACTAGTCAACCTAAAGCCCGAATGGCACAGAAAATGACATGTCCGACTCAGTTTAGATAACATCTAACTGGTTAACCTAAAACCCGAATCGCGCGAAAATATTTGTCGCTTTAGTTTAGATAACATCCTAGCGGTCGACCTAAAGCGGGATGGCGAGAAAGAATACGTCGACCGGTTTAGATAACATCCTAGCCGGTGAAACTCGCCGGATGGGCGCAAAAATGACATGTCAGGCGGTTTAGATAACATCTTGGTCAAACTAAAATGGATAGCCTGAGAAAATGACCCATCAGGCCGGCATAGTTAATATTTTCTTGAGCATGAGTCAGGACGGTAGCGATGCAGCAAGACCTATCCGATCCATTACAGGTAACTCTTATCTAATTCACAGCTACACCCCGGATGATATCACTCAACTCACAGCATAAAATCCCGGGCAGGCATCCAGAATGAAATATCCCGTCTAATCGGGATGATTATAACTCAACGCCACTTGGCTAAAACAAAAGGAAGTATTTTATCCAAAAACAAAAAAAAAAAATAGAAAACAAAATGCCTTTCAAAATGTCAAGGTACCAAAAACAGAAAATAAATATCTTCTGAGTAGTACCTTTGGCAGTGAGTGACAATTTTAAGCCTAGCCCTCAGCAGCAACTTATCGGGGCTCCTTATCAGTCTAGCTGGGAGGCTAAGCGGAGTATCTACTCCATCTAGCGAAGTAGGAGACTCTTGGCTAGCAAATCTTCCCTAATAGTCTTGACAGGCTCAGCATCAGGAAAGACATATGAAGAATTTAGGGGGCATCGAGGGTTCATAAAAAATTCCAAAGTCAAAGGAGTCGATGTGTCTGGCATCCCGGCGAGGATTAGGGGCTCACTCCCACAAATGTTGTGCACAAAGGCGGAGCAGCCATAGCCGTAGTTGAAAATCACATCACTGCTCGCATCAAATTCCGCCTCCATTGTCCTCCTGCAGTCCTCTCGGCATCGTCTTTGGTAGCCCCAACTCGCTGACCAAAACTGATCATTCATCCGTTAAGCGGCCATTCTCTTCTCAGCCTTAGAAGCGGGCCTCTCCTCCTCAGCAACCAAGGGTTATTGGGCGGCGTCACGCTCGGAATCTACCTTCAACTGAGCATCCTCGGCAGCTGTCGAGACACCTCGGCAGTGCTCGAGCACCACATTGCTAGAGACGCCTCCATCGCTTCAATCTCTAGCAGGGCCTGGTAAGCTGTGCCGAGCGTGTCCGCTACGCCTTGGCGGACCACCCTTTCCACCTTTGCTTCAACTCCCAGCGTCGAAAGAATGTTGGGCCTCCTTCAAAGGCATCTAAGACCTCGATCGAAGCCTGTTGAATGAAGCAGTAGGCTTTCTCAGCGTCTCTCGTGATTAAATCATGATGTGCGATGGGCCGTGTTTAGGATAGCGTGATATTTGCGAGGAAGCATATTAAGAACACGTCAGCACTCGTGATTCAATACTAGTGTTATAAATAAAGGTTCACTATCTTACCAGTTCAGATGATTGGATGTAGTTGCGGTTGCGGATCTGTATCCCATCATCAATTATCTGCTAGAGATCTCCTTTGTTAGTGCCCGGCGAGAACGATCCTGAGTAATCTTGCCCCTTTGCCATTATGACGGCCACAAACCTCCGAACATCCGCCGATCAGCCCCATTTAAACGATCGATCGAGATTCGCCGGTTGAAGGCTACATCGGTGAATGATATTAACGTCTTCCGGCCAGTACCAATACCTCAGCCGGAGGAAGCCATTTGCAGTAAGGAGATAGAATTACGTCACTATCGATGCAGGCGTCGGCCTCTTGACTGGTAAGACTAGCTTCCGGACGCCTGCCCGACTTCAAACTTGAACAAGAGGAGGGATCATTTGAAGCGCAGATGGTGTCGGAGCGGCTTCCCCCGACTCCCCTAAGGCATCGTCCCCTATATCTAACGTCGTTGAATCTGTGGCGGCCCCGAGAATATGTCGCCTGCTCTTTAGCCTCTTACTTGATTCACAGAGGCTGACTTGGCTTTGCGGCTGTTCCAGAAACTGCGTCACGCCTCTCTTCATGGCATCTTCCTGTATCGCTTCTGACGGCACCTGGTCAATAACCCCGTCATCTCTCTTATCTTCTTGTACGAATGCGGGGTTAAGTTGGACTTAAGACGGACCAAAGGGATAAATCTCTGCTTAGGTTCAGGTGCGATAACCCATTGTGCCTTCTTCTTTTTAACCTTCCCACAATGCTCGGGGCGGATTTGCCTCCTCTTAGGTAAAGGAAGGTGTTCGGTGGGCTACCCTTTTACCTGTCTGGCGTGAGTTGGCGGCGGAGCCCATTAGAGGCGAGATGGCCACAGCCGGGGACTGGAGCCCCTTGATCTCCAATCTGCTATTTCGACCTCACTTTTACAGGTGTTGATCTTTGCTTGATGTTAAGCACAGCAGTTAGCGTAACAAAATGTTCTCCATCAGACTTTCAAATAGTGGAAGATATTAGGGAGGTTATATAATGGCCGGTTGCGCCTCCGTCGGCTAAGTTCTTTGAAGTAAGGAACCTTATAATGGTGTTCTGTTCTGAAGCCTCCAACGGCCGGCCGAATTTTGAAACTTGCTTTCTCACCCCTCAGCGGCCTACTCTTCCGGCCCTTTCTGCTTGACCAACCTGTCAGTTACATATAAACACTTACACACATACACACCAGCAAGCTAAACCCATTACGGTACACACGGAAAGAGCTGGCCGGTTAACCTAAAGAAGCCGAGAGACCCAAGGGTCATCCCGAGGCCCCACTTACTAGTAGCACCCTTCGCCTCCATCTTGAGCCGTCGAGGTCAGATTGACAATTTGCAACCGCGCACTCACGGGCCAGAGCGCAAACAATGGCCGCGACCCACCTTTAAGGCATAGATAAAACAAATCTGGACCAGCTCAAGTTGGTATAAAGATTTAACCTTCTAACCGATTAATATCGGATAGTATTGGGATGAGATAAGGGCCGGGCGCCGAGATAAAATGGAGAAGCTGCTTAGGAGGCGGGCACCGGCATTGTCGAGTTGTTCTCGGGTAAAAAACATGGCATTGTGTTCTCCGCCTAGAGTGGACTCGTCCGGCTTTTCCATCAACTCCAGGTCAATGTTGTCGGGGATCTCGCAATAGGTTCTCAACTCCTCCATTGTCAGGGATGAGACGATGCTGCTTGCAGAAAGCGTCCCTCGGGAAGGCCCCCGTTTGCGACCTGCCTAACTGGTGGAAGTTTCTTCCTCACCTCTTGTCATTGTACAAGCATATCAGATGGAGGGGAGAGAACTAGTATCAGCCCTAAGCCACATACCAAATGAGAGTAAGCATGAACCACCAAGCCCAGGGCGAGGAACAAGTTTAATGGGTTCTGAACTGCCCTCACCCCGAACCACCGGTCGAGAAGGAGTAGTTAGCAAAAGATTCAACACACCTGAGAATAGTAATTGTAAACTTAGAATTGAGTAAGCGTCTAGAAGAGCGGTCGCAAAGAGCATAAAGTAGCGGCGGTGTATCTGAAGATTTTGAATTGGTGAAGGAATGTGGGCAAGGGAATGATAAGATTAAAGAGACGAGAAAAACCCGATGATGGCTCCACCACGCACAAAACCACCTAGGACCTCACGAGCGTGTCTGACGGCTGGCCCTCACTCCCTCAGTCGTTTCGCTTCTTGGCAACGCTCCAACTCCAAGGGCACGATAGGTTAACATGGGCCAGATTGGTGGGCCCTCCTATTAAATAAACCTGTTGGGCCCCCACCCAAATCCGTTCCACTCACCGGGATCACTAAATAATGCTCCAGCCCATTATTGTGGTGCCCCTCGAGATAGAAAATAGCGGGAATATTGAGGCTGAACAGGAGTACAAATGTGTGTAAAGAATGCGATTTTATTAATTGTACCAAACGGCGTCATCATTACATTCATGCGCCTGACAAGCGATATTATTGTAATAGTTACATAATTTGTTCGAATCGAATCTTGGCGAAGGCCAAAGAAAAAACAACTCATGAGAGGCGAAGAAGCGATGGTAAGCAGAAGAAGAAATGGTAGCAAAATCGCTACAAAAATTAAGAAAAAAGAAAAGATGGAAGAACCAAAGAAGGGAAAATGAAATCAAAAGGCCAGCTGATTTGGCGAGGGTGTCCTTGGATAAGTTCCATTCGAGTTTTAGAACCTGAGCGGCCAGAACTGGAAAATCTATTCCGACTTCACTCAAACCTTCCAATCTACGATCTGATTCATGCTTGGAAAGCGGCTGAATATTTATTGTAAATATATGCCCCGTTTCAGCAATTCATAAGTTTGATTCTCAACAGTCTAACTACTACTGCTTTGACATGAATATGGTAGCCATTATCGGACAGTGCCCTCCCAACACCCCATAGCAACCTCTAGCCCCAAGGTTGTCAGCGACCACATCTAAGCATGCACATCAAGATTCAGAAAATTCCGTTGGAACATACCGACATTGATTGCCCTCTTGTTCCCATGCTATCTTTGGTCAAAACGTGTTTTTCTTTTCGGTAGGATGATCACCTCCCACTTGGAAAAACTATGGGGCATTATGGTACCATGGGCTTTGGCCCAGACCCTCTAACCCAGCAGTCACAGTCTACTAAAGACAATAATTGGGTTACTTCTTGGCCTAGCTTATTAAATTTAAACCGAACCCATATCCTCCACCCGAGGAGTTGTTATGCTCCGCATGCCATCTCTCCCGATTGGAGACTTTATTTAGCAAATGTTATCGAGTGAATTCCCCATAAGAGAATATGCACCCTTCCTTGAATCATGCTAACAATATCATTTAGGGTGAACAAACACTCTCGGGATCCTCTATTCGAGAAACACATCTATTTAAAAGGAAGAACTAGTCTCCAAGGGCGAGATATGCGCGACCTTCTCCTTCCGATTTGGGAGGAAATCATACACTTTCCCACGACGGGATCCTTTTCCTCTAAAGCCAGAAGGATAACCAGAAAAATCAAGGTATGAAATTGGAAAGAGTGAAGAGAAGGGTGATAATTTTCTTTGTGAGAGGAGAATGCGAGCTTAGCATCGGAGGCGTGAAAGCCCCCACGTCGTTTTCTTGTTTTGTTTCAGTTATTACAGGCAGGTGTATGTTAAGACGATCAGTGACTGAAGATTGGAGCTACCCGTGTCATCTAAGATTATAGGTAAAAATTAGGCTCGAGGTTAAAAAAATGTGCGAGTGTAAAGGTGTACATTATATCTTTCCATATATGATATTTTTGGAAATTATATCTAATAAAAATGGACATGATATTACAAGTTAATATACATATTTAATGAGATATTATATATTATGCTTTTATTTTTTATTTTTCAAATGTAAAATTAGATTTTTCACATATGTTCAAGTTAGAATTCTAGATAGTAGTGTTGGTGAAAATATTTAAAGACCGAAACACTATCTTTTATATCTTGATGATGCTTTCAGCTGAAAGCAGAACTGGAAGCTCTACAGAGTTCTCATTTGAATGAGTCATTGTTCTGGATGTCCGGCTCTCCAGCGAAAATAAGAAGCAAAAAAGATCTAGATGGGTTAGCCAGTTGCCTCTCTCAAATCATCTTAAGTCAGTTCTTTTAAGGAAGAAAATCAACTGGCAGAATAATTTTTGTGCATACCTTTCTGATGGGGTGGCACAGTATTTATAATGGGTGATCATATGCTTTCTAATTGATATTTATATTTCTCTCATTGGGTGAGGCTTTTTCTTCCTTTCTGTTCTGGAATTAATAAGGATAATTGGTATTCGACTAATGAAGCCATCCTACTTCCTTAGTGGTAGAGACTTAATTAGGAAATTGAGTACTTTCGCTGTCACGGGTTCTTTGGGCGTCGGATGAAGGGGTGGAGTTGGGCTCTCGTTTGACTCTCATTTAGGGGATATCATTGGGTCGAGCAATTGTTTTGGGCCTGCTTCCTAATCTCTTTTTAAGCCTGACATTTGGGCTTGTGTTCAAGGCCTGCGTGCCTATTATTTAAACCAATTGGTGCCCCAGGCACTGGCTTCATGAGTAAAGCAAGTTTGTCTGTTTCTTGGATCGAGTGTGACTTCCACGTGGCTGCCTGGGAGGGTGATTAGAGACTGTCGCAGGTCGCGTCTTGTGATAATGATGGCTTTTCGACTTTCGTAGCATTGGTTGTGGCTTCTAGCTTCCTTAAAAACATCTTCTGAGTTTGTATTGTGTTCCTCTGTTCTTAAAGCTTTTTGACTCTGCGAGTTTAGGCTTCTTCTTTCTTGAAATTTGTCTGATCATTGCTTAGGACTACTTTTGGTGGTTTCTTACATCTCACTTGGGGGTCGTCTCTTTCGTTATGTTTCTGGGATTGGTGCGTCTTTTCTTCTTACCACTGTCTTCCCGGGTTGAAGTCTTGCAGTGTTAAGGAACTTGTAGTTTGGGTTCTGCATTATTTCTTGAATTCCTTTTCTCCTTGTCTAGCCTTGCATGTCTCCATGGGTCTGATCGCTCACTCCATTTGCGTGCAGGAGTAATTCAACGAGGCATGCGGTTCAGGCGAGACGGGTGGTGAATCAGATGGTTTGGCCATGGTGGTTCAACCCAGGATACTGAGACCTCCTTCACACTAAGTAAGGGCAAGGGAAAAATTGAGTAATCCGATATCCTAAGCTGCTTTTGAATATTTGAGGGTTGCTATGCGGGGAATGTGTGAGGCCGTGGGCCCACTGAGTCGGGGATTGAGCCTTTATACGGGAGATCTTATGACCCGATATGGGCTCCCATTTGGGGTCGGGTTTGGTTCCGCGACATCGTGACCTCTACGTGAGTCCAAGTGCCCAAGATGGTGTGCTTTTTTGAGGTGGCGTTCGAGAATGGCCTCCACTTCCCTTTGCATCCCTTTATAAAAAGGGTTCTTCATCATTTTAACGTCTACCCTTCTCAGCTTTCCCCCAACGTCTGAGGTATTCTGGTTGGGTTGCTAGTTGTCTTTAAGGACAAAGATGCAGGTGTTCAAGCCTTAGCTACTGCTCTTAGACTTCTTGATAAAGGAGGCGGCCCGAGGGCTTTTCTCTCTTTCAGCGTTCAGCGCCCGAGTTGAATATTCCGGACCTTCCGTCTTCCCACGAAATGCCCCGGAAGGAACGTTATTTCTTTAATCAGTGACCATCATTGAAATTTCTGTCTTTAACCGGGAGGACACTTGGCTTTCGGTGATGCGGACTACTCACGAGAGACCTCGTGAGTTCCTTAAACCGGTTGGTTTGGTTTCAAAGGCTATAGGATATTTCTAACTTTACCTTGGTTGTGTGGCCTTCAGGTATTTGGCCCGATCTTAGTCCTGAAGACGAAGAGGTGAAAAGGATGCTGGTTAAGTGCGCCTCGCGTGCCTATTCCGAGCTCATTAGGTCGAATATTCCTAGAGTCTCCAGTTTAGAAAATCTTCAATCTCACCTTTGAGGCCATCTCCTCGCCAGTCATGAAGTCGAAGCATGAGGGCCTCGGTTGTAAAAGCCCACTCGGAAGAGCTTCGGGCTCGAGAGTGGGCGTTGTCGAGGAGGAGGCCAAAGCATAAGCGAAAGCAAGCCTCCACGGGAGAAGGCCTTCGAGATAGGGTAAGACCCGAGGTTGGGGAAAATCCTCTCCCATCATCCACTCCTTCAAATCGGGTGAAGGGTAAAGCGCTCGCCTTTAACTAAGGTGTCAAAAATTGACGAGGTTCGTGTCGTTCTACTCTGTGCGGCGACTAAGGGTCCTTCAAGGAGAATGTCGAGTCTGGATTGGAGTTATGCCTATTTACGATTTGGGAATCCTCTAGCATAGAGCACTAAGTTCCCTCCTTCGATGCTGGAGGACATGAGAAAGGATCGCTTTAGGCGAGGAACGAGGGTCCACGTTGTTGTCAAATCGTGAAAACACTCTTTAGGGCAATCTCCATTCATCTCAGGGTTGACAGAAGATGGATGCGCTCTGTTGAGGAGGCTCGACTGTCTCTCCGGGGTCATCTCAGTAAGCCCCATCCTGCCTTATTCCTCCATCTTCATCCTTGCTTTATGTTACATATTAATTTTACCCTGTTCCTTAGTAGACGACTACCCAATTGAAGAGCTTGGCGAGGAGGGTCAGCTTGAATGAGGGCTCTGCCAAGGCAACGAAAGCCTATAAAGATAAAGTCACCTCCCTTACCTCTGAGAGGGTTGACCTAGAGCTCGAATCCTGAGAACTTGATTGAGATGTGGTGACACAAGTCCGGAGCCCTAGGCCACGCCTCAACGAAGCGCGAGGCGGGGATAAAAAGAGGCTGAGAGGGCTTAATGGTTGCGAGAGGGTGTGCTCCAGGTGGTGGGGAGGAGCTATAGGGTGCTAAGGGATGTTGCTCGATAAAGCTGCTTGTTCATCGGGCACGTCTCGTGAGGCTTAGGCTGAGGCTCAGCCGGCAGCAGCCGGAGGAGTGCCGGTGCGCTACCCGAGGGACTTGAGGGCGGGGGCTTGGTTACCTGAGGGATGGCGATAGTTGTGGCGAGACGGGCTTGCGCCTGTGGGGCTCAGGTAGCTTGCCTTGGACCTCATTTCAATTTCCCGACGGAGGCGGAGAGTTCACCTACGAGTGAGGCGGACCAGGGCGTTTTGAATGCTTGCTTAGTGGTGCCTGTGGGGACCACGAGGTTCCAAGCTGAAAGCCAACTCCCCTTCCATGCATGTGGGAGCTCTGTCTTCTGTTCAGAGCCCTACGCCCGATGTTTGAGCTCTCTTGTATACTTTTTATTTGTTTTGGCTAATTTCGAGACTCACGAGCCTAGGCGTTTGTAGCACGTCATTCCCCGGCCTTGATACTCAATTAATATCCTTTTCTGCCTCTCTTTGTTCTGCGTCGTTCAGTTCTTAATTGTTCTCTATCTCTCCTCTTTTTTTTTCTTTTTTTTTTTTTTTATGACCTAAGCTGAGATTTCTAGAGTAGTCCAATGTAGGTTGGGCTCTTATTGGTAGTATTGGTCCCTAGTAGGCTATATTCTTGAGCTCATTGCGTAATGTAGGCTACAAAGGCTTTTCGAGCTATTAGAGCTCCCTTTCAGGCTGAGCTAAGTGGCCCTTGGGTTACAAGGCCTTCCTTTAGCAATTATGCTCTGAAAAACTGAGCTATTAGGGCTCTTGGGCTATTCTACCTTCTTTGACCCAGTAAAAATGGCTCTTGAGCTCAGGCCCTTTGTAGCGGTTAAGCTCTAAAAAGCGGCCTCTTGGGGCTCTGAGCTGTCTGCCTTCTTTAGGCTGTTCCAAAATGGCTCTACAGGCTCTGAGGCCTTCCTTGACGGTTAAGCTGAAAAGCGAGCTAATGGGAAAAACTCCTAGGCTGTGCGCCTTCTACGAGGCTGAGCTAAATGGCTCTGAATTTCAGGAAGGCTGCTCTTAATGGTTAAGCTGCAGAGAAAA
This sequence comes from Tetrastigma voinierianum, assembly GCA_016808115.1. NCBI lineage: Eukaryota > Viridiplantae > Streptophyta > Magnoliopsida > Vitales > Vitaceae > Tetrastigma > Tetrastigma voinierianum. The sequence continues at coordinate 1,698,618 of JAEQBH010003196.1, forward strand.
AGAGCTGCAGGGCTCCTGGGCTATTACGCAGCTGCTGGCCCGGAGCTAAAGCAGACTCTGCAGAGTGCGAGGCCTTCCTTGGCTGGGTTAAGCTGAAAAAATGTAACTCACCAGGCTCTGGGCTGTGCCGCCTTCTCCTAAATTGAGCCTAAAAATGGCTCCCGAGCTAGAAGGCCTTTCCTTGGTGTTGGCTACGAAGAGCGAGCTCTTAGGGCTCTGGGCTGTGCGCCTTCTCTAAGGCGAAACTAAATAGCTCCTGAGCTGCTGGGCCTTTGCGGCAGAGTTAAGCTCTAAAAAGAAAAAGCCCCAAACTATTAGAATCACCACAGGCTATTACGCCTTCTTTGGCTTGGCTTTAATGGCTCTGGGCTCTGAGCCTTCCTTGGCAGTTAGCTACAAAAGCGAAACTACGGGGCTCTCTGAGCTGTGTCTTCTACGGCTGAAGGCTAAAATGGCTCTACGAGGGCAAGGCAGCTTCCTTGGCTTGATTAAGCTCACGAAAAGCAGCTGTGGAGCTCTGGCTAATGCACTTCTCTGGCCAGGCTAAAATGGCTTCTAGGCTGCAAGGCCTTCCTTGAGCGATTAAGCTACGAAGCGAAACTCTTTGGAGCTCTTGGCGGAATGCCTTCTTTGAACTAAGCTAAAAATAGCTCCTGTGAAATTGTGCCACATGGCTCTTTATCCTTCCCTTGGAAGCGCGCCGCAGCTTTAATGCGAGTTTGTGGGGAATGGTGCGGATCACGTGAATTCCCGAGCGTCCGGGCTGTATAATAGCGCCTTCTTTGATGGGGTGTGTTATACTCTGCTCTCATTTTCTTCACATAGCCGATGGTGCTTAGGTTCATAAAGCGATGGAGCTTCGGGGTTTGATTGTCCTTGCTTATTCGTCGGTTTAATGGTCATGGGCCGGCCTTAGTTTCTATGATCTGTTGTTTGTGGGGTTGTGTTTCCTGGTTCCACAGCAGAGTTGTGTTCTCCTTAGTCCTACCCATTGATGGGCGGGTGGGGAGCGTATTCGGAGGGCGGTATGTAGGGAACACTTTTTAAGTCCCGCTTTTCTCCATTATTCTGTCCTCCCTCTTTTCCCTTCCCCTCATTTTCTCTTTCTCCTTCCTTTTCTCTTTCCCTTTCTTGTAGTTTTTCTTGGCTAGGGTTGGCCGTCGTGATCGGTGATGTAGGAAGGCTTCTTGTGTTTTGAGATGTGGGCTTGACTTTCTTTGATTGGCACCAAGATAAGAAAGATTTTGTAATCCTTGGGTAGTTAACTCCCTAAAATGAAATTTTGTATTTGTGTTATGTGACTTTGAGCTTCTACCAACCAGGCTCCCTTGCTTTTCTTTCTCTGCTTTTTCCTTGTGGGTTTTTGCTTTTTGAGGGTAAGAAAGCTGTTTGTGCCACTTGTCTCGAGGTGCAAGGAGAGCCTCAGGTGTTTGTAATTCTACGCGTATTAAATGTAACTCCTTTGAAATAAGAAGCAATCTTTTGTGAAACATCGCTTTTGCGGACCTTCAGAGCCAAGCTCAGCACTTTATCGTAACTTATTTTTTTGACTCACCATAATATTAAGCAGCCTAAAAATGAACATAGAGACTGTTATTTAAAATCAAAACATTGGATACTTTATTAAAGACTACATTCCAAGGTCTTATTGGTAGAACCGTTTGAGGTGTTTAGCGTTCTATGAGTGGGGCAAGGTTTTTCCTTCTTCTGCTGGGTAGTTGCGACTCAAACTATTGAGATCTGATATGGTACTTCCGATTAAGTCCGACTTCCCATGTGTGGGTCTTCCCTTCTTGTGAGAAGGATTTTTAGAACCGGGTAGCGAGGCTTGTAACTTCTAGGTTTGACCCTTCGGTCATAGTATCTTGCTGTCTTTATGTGATATGGTCCTCAATGGCTCAGAGGACACACTCGCGCTTTTCTTCTAGGAGATCCAGGTTTAGGCGAAGAACCTCTTTGTTGTGTTCGGCGCTTGCGAATTCAATCCTTGGCGACTTTAATCCGACCTCGACCGGAGCTACTACTTCGATGCCAAAGGCCAAAGCGAATGAGGTCTCTTGAGTTGCTGACTTGCACGTAGTTCTGTGTGCCCATAACACCTCGGGGAGGTATTCTACCCATTTTCCCTTTAAATCTTCTAATTTAGTCTTCTTGTTGCCTTGAGAGTCATATAGTTATATACGCTTGCCCATTGAAGTATGTATGGATGAAGTGGATGAGTAGTAGTTCTTGATTCTGGATTCGGCGTGAAATCACCACCGAACTTAAGTTGTCAGATTGTTTCCCCATTATCGAGACCACGGGGACCTCGGGATCCAGAACTCTACATATTATAGAGCATGGACAGTTACGTACTTTCACGTTCTATGATTGTTGCTAAGGGTTCGACCTCGGCCTTGGTAAAGTAGTCTTTGCGACAATGTTGGCACCCATTCGCCTGCTTCCGGGGTGGTAAAATTCAAACATCATATCCACTTGTTCTCATTTGGGCTTGTGATTGGCGTTGGTAAGCGGATGGAATGAGAATCTTAGCATGCTCATGACAAGCTTGCATTTCTAACCCGGTTCTATTAAGTCTTTGAGCATTGTGGGCCAAATATGCCCCTTGCTTTCGAGTTTTACTTGCCCGAAGTCGAGCTCCGTCCTTGATTGCCAACACTATTCATGCTTTGTCCTGAGTACGTAGTTGGCGTCTTGTTTTCCTATGCACTTAAGGATGGGCGTAGAAAAGCCTCGCTTATAAAGGGTCCCTCGATGAATAATCAGCACAGCGAGACCTCACTTTGAGCCCAAGCGCCTCCTTCGGTCGTTGAGCGCGTTCTATTCACTAAAGTAATCGAGATGGGGTCCATCCCGACTTTGCTCCGGACATCCACCAGGGGAGACTTCTTCGTTGTCGTCTTTGCGAGGTTTAGGAGGTGCTCAACAGAGTATCCAGCTGCCCGGTCTTCTAGTGAGAGTGTAGCCGAATTTTCGCAAGGCATCAGCCAGCGAATTCTCTGCTCTTGGTACATGCTTGACCTGAACTCGTACAAACTTTTTAAGAAACTCTTATACCTTCTTAAGGTACAAGTCATCTTCACCTCACCCTCACAAGCCATTAGGAGTCTTTTATGCCTTCCACTCTGGGTTGTTGATCCTTGCACACTTCGAGTTAGTCGGCTTCCATAGGCGTGGGCGAGGTTAAAGCCTAGCTATAACGATATGTGACCTTGTTGGAGCTTAGGCGAATCGGCGCGTATTCCACATCTATCCCGTCTTGAGAGGTCAGGATCAGACCTGCACCACTTCCTTGAGCATTGGCGGCCCCGTCCATGGATAACCTCCACATGGGGAGGTCGAGCGTCAGTTGGGTAGCTTCGACAGGCTCTGAAATTAGATATGATGAAATACGCGAAGTCTGCCTTTTATTGTTGTCTTTGGCTTGTATCGATGTCAAACTCACTCAGGTTCTATAGCCCACTTTATCTGATCCTCAGGAAGGTTTTACGGTTTTATGCAAATCATTCTTAAATCAGATATTGGTTGGGACTTCGATGATATGAGCTTGGAAGTAAGGTCGGAGCTTTCTGGATGTAGTTACCAATGCTAGGATCAGCTTCTCCATCTTTGGATACCTTTCATCTTCTCCTCTCAAAGCTCGGTTGTAATAGTGGCCAGGTATTTGCACCCTATCCTCGACGAGCAGTGATAGTTGAAAGCTGAAGCGACCGGGTAGAGGATTAGGAGTTCTCCTGGAAGATTTACCAAAAAATAGAGGGAAACCAATGGGATTTTAGCGCCGAATGCCTCCTTGCAATGTGCATCCAATTGGAAGGCTTTTTCAGAACTTTGGCGAGGCTAACATTTGTCGTTGGCGCTTGGGTGAAGCGGCACCGGTCTGGCTATTCTTCTAGTCAGACATTGAGATCTCCTTAACATTTAAAAGGGGCGTATGTCGAGCCTGACCTTTATCTTGCACAGGTTTGCTTATATTCTCGACTATTGACTATAGTAAGAACTTCCGGCCGAGACTCGGCGTGCATTTGGCTAGGTTTAACTTCATATAGTAGCTTTTCAGGAACTGGAACGCCTCGCCTAGGTGGGTTATGTGGAGCTTGGTCTTAACTGATTTTACCAACATGTCGTCTATATATACCTCCATAGATGCTTCAATTTGATTTTGGAACATCTTATTTACCAACCTTTGGTAGGTGGCTCCTGCGTTCTTCAGTCCGAATGGCATTACCTAATAACGATCAGTAGGTTCCTTGCCTAGTAACGAATGAGGTCTTCTCTTAGTCGTTGGGATCCATATTGATCTGGTTATAGCGGGCGTCCATGGAAGGCCCGAGGTTCATGACCGACTGTGGCATCCATATAAGGTGTCAAAGTGAGGAAAGCTATATTTTGGGCAGGCCCTATTGATATCTGTGAAATCGATGCAAAGCCACCACTTGCCATTTGCTTTTTTGACGAGAACAACGTTGGCCAACCACTCAGGATATTCTACCTCCCTGATTGCATTTGCTTGGAGACTTCAGGCCTCTTCGTGTCATATACATGCTTTTTGGAGCAAAAACTCCTTACTCTTTTGCTTGGCCAGGTTAAAAATGGTGGCGTTATTTGTGGTGATTCTTGCAAAGGTCAATTCCTCCCATGTCGTCTACGCTTCGGGCAAACACCTCCATGTTACGCTTTAAAGTGGATGAGGAAGCACGGCGTCTTCGCCGGCTTAAAATCTATGTGAAGCGAGGTGTTCCTAGCTAATTGATCCAAGATGTATAGGCGCCACAGTTCTTCTAAGTGCCAGGTCCGGTGCCCACCTCATCTCGCATGTCGATGTAGATGTTGTCGACCGTTTTTTGTTTCATTGATGCTGAGTAACACTCCACAGCCCTTGTATTGGTTTTCCTTGAACCATTCCAGCTCCATTTGCGGTTGAGATTTGATAACCATATGTGATAGGCGGAGAAGATGGCGCATATGGCGTGCAGAGGGCACTGTGCATATTGTAGGCGATGGGCATCTACTGTGAAATCACTTGATTGTCGTTGCTGGCATGAGGGTCTCCCATAATGAACCTTGGTTGGCATGAACCAGAAGGTCAGCACGCACTCTCGAGAATCGTAGGTGGCGTGTGGCGGGTTCCTGGCTTCTCCCTTCCCTATCCACCATTTGGTCAAAAATATGATGCGAAGATGATGTGGCGACTGCCGTCGACAAGAACCACGTGGATTGTTTTAAGCCCAATACAATGACCCTTATCACTAGTGGATGATCGTAGAGGATCTTTGTGATCTTTCATGTCGGAGTTGAAAAAGTTATGGTAGTATCAGCAGGGAGTTTGGGATCGGTTTGTATTTCAAATGTTTCCCACGATCGATGTTGCGAATGGGCCTTCGGTTGGCTGGATTCCACCACCCACACCAAATCCTCAGATCACATGGATCTCCCGAAGGACTATTGGTGCTCGGCGAAGTTAGCTGACGAGGTGGAGGTGGCTGCAACTAGTCTTGACCTTCTGAAGCCACAAAACGGCAAAGATGTCCACGTCGAATCAGGTATTCAATTTCTTTCCTTAACTAGATGCAGTCATTTGTTCGGTGTCCCTTGATCACATGGAACTCACGGTATTTGGTGATATCCACTTTTCTTCGGGTTGACCTCATCTGAGATGACCCATATCGAAATTTTTCATGTTGAAAAGCCGCCTGGGACTGTGACGAGGCTATCGGGGTGAATTGCGAGGTGGGAATACCATTCTTGCGACTGGTGAGGTGGTTCTAAGGCGGTCTCGACAGCTTCCTCGCCTCTTTGGGGATGGATTCTCCTTTCTCTGTCTCTTAGGTGGGGTTGTCCCTGTCTCCTCGTCTCCCAGGGCTTAAGATTTGTCATTTTTCTGCCCTTCATATTTCCTTTTGTGCGGCGAGAGTTTTCCACTTAAATAAGAAGAGCTTCCTCATGTTGATGTACTTTATGCTTGGCTGAGGACCTCGACCATGTTTGCACAAGGTTTTGAGATGGAAAACATCAGATTATTTCGACCACATGCCTAGCCCGGCAATGAAGCCGGTGATGGCAAAATTCTGCGTCTAGGATGCCCTACCTTAACGATTACCAGCGTTGAACCTACGGGCGTGGGACACCAAAGGTTCCTCTGTGAGCTCGCATAATTGACAAGTGACCAGCTACAGGTTTTCTTATCTGTCAGAGCTCTAGATGAAGTGGAGGCAATCGCGGTGGATAGCTTTTCGAGAAGGATGAGATGATGATGGCGAGTCCTATTAGACAGGCCAACGTAGAGCCTTTTTCGATATGATAAGCGGCTCTACACCTCCACGGGGTCTGGCCGCTCGTGCGAGCTCCGTTTGAGTTCTTGTAGTATTGGTGGTCCCGCAGGGTCTTTCGTTCAGGTCGAGCGTTTCAATCTGAGGCGTGAACTGCGAGAAGGAAGTCGCGACACCTGGAAGCCATGAGCAGGGGATTTTGTTTCTTGCACCAAAGGTGTCCATGGAGGCTGGGCCTAGATCCTTTCGCGGTTTCCTTCTTATTGATTTGAGCTCTTTACGGATGTCCTGCAGCTTGATGCTCCCAGCGGCAGCTCCACGTCTCTAGCGACTAAAGGATGGGTCGTCCGCCTCACATTGTTCACACCATGCCCTATTCTCATTCTTGATCCTTGCTGGGGAGTTTGTAAAGTCGTGCTGGCCCGAGCGACTGGACTCTCGCCTCCGTCCACACTTTCTCGATGAGGATTGAGGGGGTTCTGAACCTTCTTGGGTAATGGTGTTTTGGCGCTGCCTGGGCTGCTTCAGCCCCTCACGGGAGGTGTTCGTGTTGCACAGTGAAGGTTGCTCGACTCTCGACCAGCGATTGGTTGGTGAGCGGGCGCCTCGTCTGATCGATACCGGTCTTGTAGGGTTTCTGTTATTTTCAGGTGATCGACTATGTGTACTTTGCCTTGCTGATCTTGCATCCTTGGGGATTGGCGTAGCTCACCTTGTGTTCAGAGTTGATATATAAGTCCACTAGAGATCGACATTTGTAAAGAGCGCTCGTTCCCTGACGTATGGCCCGGTGATGATTTTTGTGAGCTGGATGGAGCTTGGCTGGAATTGCTGGTCAGTCGGTGACTGGATGTTGGCTCCTAGCGTAAAAGCCAGGATCGCGAGGTGGCCTCGTTGCCTCTTCGTCTTTAGATCGGTTCTTTAGATTGGAAGAAAATCAACTACCCAGAAGATAATTTTATTGTGTGCCTTTCATAGATGGGGTGGCACATTTATAATGGTGATAAAATGATAAAGCTTCTGGTTAGATGATCTGTATTTCTCCTCATTGGTTGAAGGATTTTCTTTCCTTATCGTTTACCGATTAATAAAGGATAATTTATGACCAATTATTAAGAAATATTCTACTTCCTTGGACTTAATTAGGAAGTGTGGGTATTTTTTTCTTTATCTGAGTTAACAAATTTGTCGAGATGAAGGGTGAGAGTTGGGCTCGTTTGAATTTATGTTTGAGGATATCATTGGTAGAACAGTGTTTTGAGGCACCTTATCTAATCTCTTAACGACTTAATTTAAACATTGTTTATTGTTTGCCTTTATTATTTTAAACCCAATCATATGCTATAATATCTAATATTGAGAAATTTATACACTATTTATATTTTTACCTTTTATATTTATAAGAGGAATTTTAGCCATAAATCTCCATTTCCAACTTTGAATTGGCCTTTTCACCATATTTGGAGATGATATGACCCACTTTTGGAGTTCAACTCAACCATCCAATCCATTTTATATCAAATCTTCGTTCAACTTCAGTCTTGTTTTATCTCAAATTATAATATTTTTAGGAATATGATATATGAAATATTTTTATTTTTATTTTTATTTAAACATAAATATGAAAATATATTAAATAAATAAAAATATATTAAAAACCTAAAAATATATTTTAAACTAATAAATATTATATTATAGAGCATCATATTACAAAATAAAACAACATTAATAAAAGACGAAGTTAAAACTTATAGGAGCATTGTTGATTTTAATGATATTATGTCAGTACGCTAATGCATAATATGATTATAGAATACAAAGTTGAAACTTATGGGAGCATTATTGATTTTAATATGATGTCTATTCTGGAAGATAAATCAAAACAATTTCAACAGTTTCTTGCTCACCATAAACAAATTAAAGATAAATAAACTCATTATGTACTTCGAAATGTATTAATTGAGCATTTATGGAAAATGTATAAGAACAATATTTCTTGTAGCTCAAATATATTAGTTTAAGTAAATGATGTACAAAACATCATGTGATCTATGTTCTTTTTTATTTCAATTTGAGAAGTTGTGACACATTTCTGAGGAAATTATTGAATTACTTAATTAAAAATTTTAATGTCTTATATTCTGTATAAGTAAAAAATGTGATATATCTATTTATCAAAAAATAATTTTAATAAAAATTTAAATTATTCTAAAATTTATTAAAATATTTTACTTATATTGTATATCAGAAATGTTAAAATTACATCAAAATACAGCCAAATAATAATAAATGCGTCTTAAAGCCAAAATATCTTATAAAAATATTAACTAAAAATAAACCTATTTTATTACTTAGAATAAATATTGGAATAATAGTAATAATGATATAAAATGGGAAAGCCATGCAGAGTTTACTGTTCACTTATCCTCTCCCAAAATATGGAGATAAAAATGGAGGATGATTGGAATGCATTTTTTAGGTTCAAATCCCTAATTATGGATATGGAGTAAAAAATGGAAAATGGTTAGAGATGCTCTAAAGGATTAATGACATAAATATTATCTCAATTTTTCCTAGTTTTGTGCCAAACTTTTTTTGTTCAAGCAAGTGTCTGAACTCTTAATTTTTGTTCAATCAAATGCTTTTAAATTGAAAAAAAAAACTTAACAAGATGCTGAATCATGAAAAATTGAAACTATTTTACAAAAATAATTAAATTACTTAAATAACATTGAATTAGGTGAAAGAACAATATTATCTAAGGTTTTATTATCAATTTATTACAATAGAAAACTCATAAAATTGGCTATTATAGAATAGATAGTAAAAACCCTAATGAGGAAAGGACAATATTATCTTTTCACCTTATTAAATATTTTTTAAGTAATTTTATTGTTTTTATATGACATGGAATACCATGTAAATCCAGTTTTTGCTAATTTATCATCCTAATAAATTTTGAATGATCCAGAAATAACTAATTGAATATAAATTAAGAGTTCGGACATTTTATTGAAGAAAAAAACATGACACATCTCACAAGATGAAATATGACATGAGGGTGATCTTGGAAATATGATAAATTTACTGTTTAGCAATTAAAAATTAATTATTTTTCTAAAAAGTAATGTACAGGAAAGCATTTTTTTTAGTTTCTCAATTATTTTGATGAGGATGGTTTATACATTAAAACCAAAGTGTATTAAAAAAAAATATTATAAATTTTGGGACACCTCATCGGGTTTGGCTCGAAGGAAAAATAGTAGGTACTCATTTTGATGGATAAGTGACTTTCTTTTTACAAAAGATGTTCTATCTGAAGTTCAGAATAGGTTTATCAATTGTTTCTTTCTTCTTAGATTATATTTTAATTGTTTAGTAGGATTTTTTTCTTGAATCCTTTTTTTTTTTTGACATCTTTTCTTCAATTTGGTTTATTGGATGAGATGGAATATATCCTATTAACTAAGGAGAAATTAATAGGAATAATCCCGAATTTAGTCGGTTTTTTTTAATTAGTCTTATCTACTGATTAATTAGGAATAAACTTAGATTTAGGGTACTTTATCCTATTATATGATAAACTTATGTATTCAGGTTTGGATTTTTAGGAAGATTCTTGGACGTCTGCTTCAGGTCCTTGGAAGAATCTTTCATTTGATGAAAAGGGAAGGAGAAGGAAGAGGAGGAAAAGAAAGTAGGGAGTAAGGGAAGAAGAAAGCGGCCGGTTGAAGAAGGAGAAGGAGAAGGAGAGGGAGGGGTGGAGATAAAACTAATTTAAAAAAATAAAAATAAAAAATTTTAGGGATCAATTAGACGATGATAGGCGGTCACGTAAACTTCTTTATCCCGTGATCCTCTAAACCTAGGATTATTCCAGTTACCATGACTGCCTAAACCTAGGATTATTCTTACTTAATTAAAGGTTAATTAAAAAAAAAAAAACCCATAAACCTAGGACTATTCATGTCAATTTCCCCTAAAAAAAATTATAAATTTTTTTTTAAGATAACCATTTGAAGGTATAACCGGTGCTTACATTGCATTCATTTTTATGATTATCCTTCCATTTTCACTTTTCATCCGTTGTAACCCGTATTTTCTCAATCATTTTCATATCTGTATCCTTTCGTTTACCTTTGAATAACCCACCAAATAATTTTTTTTTTAACTGTGGCTGTATTCACTTGGACATTAATTGTCTGTAAAATTACTAAAGTTAACGATCAAATACTTCACCAAAATTGGCCGAAAGAACGTGACTAAGTGATAGTTGGGGATCCCAATATTTATCTGAAATAGATTGGGAGAACTTGACCATTTCCCAGGGTGATCAGTTCCAACAAGCAAGAGTTCTAATTGGATTCTATTTATAAATTAAGTTCTTCAGTGGCGTGTTTTGACTAAGAAGAACAATAATATAAAATAGTGTAATGTAACTTTTAATTTTCTTGACAACATTCATTTTTCTTGTGCCAAGTTTTATGGAAATTCAGGAGATCTATTTTTATGCCATACCATATTTGGGTGCCAACATGTTTGGAATGGATATTGATCCAAAAAATAACAGGAAACTCTGTCATAATAGATGAGGAAATTGGTGTGTACAAAATATGGACATACCCGGAACAAAAAGGAAAACCAACTCACAAGGACATGAGCATTCACGAGTCTTTGCACCAACCTCCCTCTATCCTTCCTGCCCCTCTATCCAAAGCTTCTTTAATAGCTTCTTCTTCCTCTCCTGCGCTCAATATTAACTCTTCCCGATGTATTTTTTGAGCAATCAATCTCACATTTAACATCCCTCACTTTTGCCTATGTCAGACAGGTCTTGGCCTGTTCTTAAGCAACCAGGGTTCTGTAACCCAGCATATAGACCTGGGCTTAGCAGTAAGATTCACCACCAGCACCATACATTGAGCTTTACCAACAAGACTGTGGAGATTGCATTTGTGGACCAGGGGCTCCAAATTCTTCAATTACTTGGGCTCTTCGTTTTGCATTCATTGATCCATCCAGGCGCAATGTCTTGAAACCTGCTGCTTTCAGAGGTTGCTCCAGTAACAATAACATTTTCCGGAATTGTGAAAATACCACGGATTTTGTGGTAGGATTTTGATCCCTTGATGCAGAAAGAAACTTTAGGAGAGTAAGCACTTTTGAAGATGCACATTCAGAAGAGGATGTTTCACTGTTGTCTGTTTCAGCAGATTCTGGAGGGGCTGAGAAGAGGTCTGATTGTGACAAATGATGGCGGCAAAGGGGGCAACAGGGTTTGGTGCGCTTCAGAGTTTTCAGGATGCAGACTCGGCAAAAGATGTGAGCACAACATGTAATAACAATATTAGTTGGTGGAGATATGCAAATCGGACAGTCGAAATCTTCACCATCTTGTAGAACTGAGACCATCTTTTTAAGCAATTCCGGGTTATTAGATACATCTGTGCATGGTTTCAATTTACAGGTTATCAGCACATACATAAAACATGGGTTAAAATGACCAAAGAAACTTTTGACTTTCTGTGAAATTTACGTTAATATCTAAAAGCAATAACGCTTCTGATATAAACATAGATGTCCAGATTAAAGAAAATAAAAACCAGCCTAACGAAAGTATGAAACATTGTCCACATTTATCCCCTTAAGTTGCGTATATGGCTTAGCATTCTTTTTTACCAACCAGCCTATCTTTCACAAAAATATAAATATGAAATTTGTTAACCTACTGTTATTTCTAGTAAGAGAACAACATGAATGCATGCACACACCAAACACATTTATTGTGTAACAAGTACTAAATATTTGTTAATGCTTGCAGCAGGCTAGTGCATCCCTAGAAAGGACAACAAACACAACTTCCACCCCTGTTAGATGTAATTTCAGGTCCTCTTACTGGGACCTTTCAGCATCTGTCACCTAGAAAAAATGCCTACTCATTGGGAATGCACAAACATCTTGGATGTCCCCCATGCAACATGGATCCAATGTAAGAATGCCCACGAGTCAAATAATTTTAATGTGTTTTTCTTACCAAAAAAGCCAGGAGGAATTTGTTTCATTTAAAAGGTTCCAATCTTGGGATAAGGTACACAAATGCCTCCGAGTTTTGCGTGTATGTCTCACTTTGCTGCTTTACTTTTTTTCGGTCTTAAGATACCCCTGACGTTTACTTATGTAGTCACCCATGCCCATCCCGTTAAAAAAAAGTCACAACCAAACTGGAAACTCTGACATGTGTGGGGTGTTTAACGGGGTTTTAACGGATGTTTGTCCACCTGTGACCTTTTCTAATGGCAGGAGCATGACTGAGCTAAGGAAGTAAACGTCAAGGGTATCTTGGGACCGGAGAAAAGTTTAGGGGCAAAGTGGGATATACACGCAAAACTCGGAGGCATTTGTGAGCCTTATCCCTTCCAATCTTTATGTGAAGCAGCAGGCCTTCCTTGTATCTGATGGAGGTAGAGCCATTTATTGTTAATGGTTAGACCACTCCTTCATAGTGCAGGTGGCCTCTGCTCTCACCTTGTCCCAATGATAACTCTCATCACCCTCTATAGTGCAGGGGTGGAAGTTGTGTTTGTTAATGGTTAGACTCAATCTGTGACACTCATGTAATTTCTAAAAGCAGTATCATTGATGATATAAATAAGATGTCCCAGATTACATAAAACAAGATCCAGCCTAAAGAAAATATGAAAAGTTGTTCACATTTACCGACTTGAGTTGCATATATGGTTTAGCATTTGTTTTAACCAACAAGCCTATTTCAAAGAAATATAAATATGGAATTTGTTAACCTACTGTTACTTCTAGTAAGAGAACAACATGAGTGCATGCACACACCAAACACATTTGTTGTGTAAAAATATAAAAATATTTGTTAAATGCTTTCAGCAGGTTAGTGCATCCCTAGAAAGGACAATAAAAACAACTTCCACCCCTGTTATAGCTGTAGTTTCAGGTTCTGGCCCCATACTGGGACCTTTTTGCGTCTGTCACCTATCAAAAATGCACTCATTGGGAATGCACAAACATCTTGGATGCCCATGCAACATGTATCCAATGTAAGAATGCCCACCAGTCAAATATTTGAATGAGTTTATCTTTCCAAAAACGCCAGGAAGAATGTGTTTCCTGTAAAATGTTCCAATCTTTATGCGAAGCAGAGAGCCTTCCTTGTATCCAACAGAGGTAGAGTCATTTATTGTTAATGGTTAGACCACTCCTTCGTAATGCAGGTGGCCCCTGCTCTCACCTTGTCCCAATGATAACCCTCATCACCCTTTCACTTTCTCAAAACTGCCAATTTTCATCAAATACAAAGCACTTAAGCAGCAATGTCATGGCTAGCTTAGCCCTCTTACACCCAAAAACTCAGGATTGATTGGAGGATCTTATTTGGTAGATAAAATTAGAGACTTGTTGATGCAAGATGAACAAAGCATGCATTAATATTTGCATCAATTTGACTATGGGGGCCCAGTGGGATCATTTTGGAAGAAGAAAATCCACTTTTAGGATGATTCCAGAGCCCATCTTCAAATTCCTTGAGCATTCTCAAGATCTACTTTAAGAAAATCAATCCCTCTAAGGACAACTACACAATCTCTCCACCCGTGCCTCCTTTCTCCCCTGTCTATTCTCCTCTGGACTCTTAACACTCACTATGGTTGACTGACTACCTCTTGAATTAACTTGCAGAAAAAGAAGTGTAATGGGCATCCTCAAAATTTGTTCTGATATTTTACACCAACTTGGGTTCCAAGCCTTCTCCCAAACTTGAATACCCTTGTTATCTCTTGTAAAGGATTCTTGGAGACACTTTTGAAGCTCATTAATCGAGTCTCCAACAATTCAGTGACAAGTAGGTTCACTCTGACAGAGTTAAACCAGTCTTCCAAGAGTGTGACATAAATACCATCCAGTGTTCTAGCCAAAGTTAGAAAATTCACTACAGTAAACTATAAAGTACTTCTGAATCACAGCCTTGACTGAAGCCACAAAACCACAAGCTTGAAATTTTGAACCCATATTTTTAGCCTTGTTTGATGCAGATATGCTATTCACCCTTAATAATAATTTGAAAAGAGAAGTTTCTGTCAAAATAATGATACCTAGAATTAGAAGAATATTACTTATCTGAAATAGGGCATCAAGGAATGCTAGGGATTTAAGGGTTGAAGACTGATAAAATAGAAACTCAATACTATGAATAGAATCAAGAGATTTAGAGCCAGAAGAATGAATTAAAACAAGATCTCATTAGTTTAACCAAGTTTTAAGATGTAAGACAACAAATCAGAAAATTGTAGAAAAAGGACAAACAAAGAGCTATCCACTCATTATGAGATAATACTAGAAATGCTCTTGGGAATCTCACTAAGCAATTAACAAAGCAACAATGAGATGAGAGGAAGCCCTTTAGGGAAGGAAATGAAAGGAAAGATGAGATCAAATGTAATACCTTCAATGTTGTTAGAGAGAAGTAGTGATCTCAGATCTGGAGGACACAAAGCTACATCTGTACAAATCTGACGAAGTCGTAAAATTATGCCAAGTACAGTTGAATAGTTGCGCATCATGCTACCAGCATCAATATAATCACGGATGACACACTTTCCTTCAGCTTCCATCTGATCATAGAGTTCCCGTTCTTCTGCAGAGAGTTCCACAAAACAAGTTTCTACACTTTTGGGTGGCAATCCAACCAAACCCTTGTCTTTTGTTCTTCGCAACGAGATAGTTGCCATTAAAACCTGAAAAGATTGATAAGGTTCTTTATAAGAAAAAAACCAGTGAGAACAAAGAACACCTATTATGTCAATCAACTTCATTCAGATAAGGCCTCCTTGAAAGAGATATGAATTAAAAACAATAGTAGTGATCAAATCTTTTCAAAGATGCAAATCAGGATGATAACAAAGATGCAAATCAGTAGAAAACACATGAAACAACATTGATCATCAAGATCTTGACCTTTCTCTTATGCATTTCAAGAGACAATTAGAATTTATTTATTTATTTTTGGCTAGATAAAAAGAAACAATCAGGATGATAACCTTGAGATTTATTAATTTATTTACTTTTTGTTGCTTAGTAATGTAGGAAAGGACCTTGAATAACAAGGAGTTGCCTAACCAAAGCCTTATCAACTTGAGACCCCCCAAACTCTACATCTTCCTTTCTAGTGCCAATCCACTTCAAACTACTGAATCCTCAGGAAAAATCACAAAAAGACCTCATAGTTTCCTTTGAGATTACAAGATGATAAGAGGGTCTCTACCTCAATCATGCTTTATTGGTTCCAACCCTAGCAACCTCCTTTTTTGCTCCAAAAAGGATCGCTTCTTCCTCTCTGAATGGCAGTTCTCCAAAAAGCTCAATACTTCTACAATTTTTTATAAAAAAGCAGAAAAAACTTTCTTCTCTTATCATGTTATAAATGTTCACCCTTAAGGTCTAGCAAGAGAGGTTGGGGTTGAGTTGGGAAAAAGGGAGGCTCTAGGTTCAATCCCATATTCCCATGCAACAAAAGTAATACAAACTAAAAATAAAAATCCACCTATAAAAAAAATAGAATCACAGTTCCAATTCAAAATTTTGAATCCTTGACAAAGATTTATCACTGTTGTTCAACTTCAGGAAGAGAGTTCCAAAAAAAAAAATTTCACTCACAATAAATTATTATTTCGTTGAAATCTGATTATTTTTCATCTTCTTATAAGTTGTTCAAGAGTTTGCAAGCAACCTCAAATGAAATGACAAGTAATGAACACTTAAACAAATTTTGGTTGGATAGTCCAGCCAATGGATTTATTCTCCTCAGAACAGAAGCTTTTTACTGCATTGACATGAACTCTCTCATCAAATAATTAAAAAATTTTAACCTTCTTCTTAGGTAAGATGGCTAAAACAACCCTGCAGGCTCTGAACAACAGTTAATGAAAATAAGGATCAAGCTCTAATTCCAACCTGGTTAAAAGAAATTTCCCTGATATGGTTGCCCATTTCCCTTGCTGGATCATAAGATTTATTAACATCTCAAAATATCAGAGAGAGAGAAGCCTTTAGTTAGATAAGGCAGACATTTGGCCCACAGTTGAACTTTATGAAGGTACAATGTATGAGGAAATAGAATTGCTCTTGAAAATGCGTATGTATTTTGTAGAAGACAAAGAAATGTCAATAATGGCAGGAAACATGGAAATTACTCAGAATATCTGAAGATAGTAACCAGAAAATCATTTCCAAGTAGAAGTAAAAGAAATCATGTTACCTGCAGCCGTGACAGCCCCTTCTCTTTTCCCTGACCAAGTGGGCGTTGCACCAAGCTCTGCCAGTAGCTCTTAATAGAAAATGGCTCAAACTTCAAAAATGCCATGAGAGAAAACAAGTCAAATGTACCATTCTGAATGGGGGTTCCGGTAACAACCCACCTCCGCTTGGCCCTAAGATTGGTGACAGCTTGACTCTGTTGAGCATTCACATTCTTGATCATATGTGCTTCATCCAAAATAACTCGCCACCATTCTATCTTCTTCACTGGAGACCCTGACCAAGCTTCTTCAGAAGCTAAGGTACTATATGTGGTCAAAACTATATCATACTTCTGAAGCTCTTCAGCATCTTCAGTTCTATTCCCATAATACATATACACCTTCAACCTTTTGGGTGTAGTATGTTCCAATAATTGAGTTACCCAGGTCGAAAATACGGAAGGAGGACAGACTATTAATGTGGTCTTTGAAACTAAAACATTAGCAAACTTATGAGAAGCACCCGCATAGTTTCCTTTTAGCATTTCATCAAAAGGGGTATCATCCGTTTTGCGTTTTTTGCGCAAACCAGCTGCCTTTCTATTCACTCTCCCCTTCCTAGACTTCTTACCCTTTGAAAGAATGAGTTCCTCATCCTCTTCACCAAGTTTTTCAACATGGGCCCTATTTACACTATAAGAAAGATCACAACTGCATTTATCAAAAGCAATTAAAGATAGCAATGTTAGAGTTTTACCCAATCCCATGTCATCAGCAAAAATTCCACCTCTCAATGGCTCTGGCCGCTTGTTTGTTTGGTAATTGGTCAACACATTGACATAAGACCCATTTTGCTCTTCCCAGAAAGGGGGCAATTCATAGGAATTCTCCCTGTGAACCAGCCATCCCAAAGCTTCCTTTTGGTGCAAGAAAAGCTCGGATTTGATTACATCCTTTGGGGGCTCCATGGCTTCCAAGGCCCCCTGTTGGTTCACATTCTCAATCGCCAACTTGAATATCTCATCCAAACTCTTGTACTCCTTATCAGACCTCCTCTCCTTCACAATTACAGCTTCCGACAAGGTAAACGCTGGATCCGAGTCCGAAATTAGCTGCAACCCACCTCTGGAAATTGCCGACTGCACCCTCGGAAACCACTCAATCTGTGCAAATATATGAACTTGGCAAGGAATTCGATACCGGTTTCCACTCCCGGGAGTGTTAGGAACAATGCCTTCCACAGCAACCATATTGGCGTCCATCAACGGCGCCAGAACAGCCGCCGCCGACCGGTCAATGTGACCCACCTGGATCGTCGTCGTATTAAGCACCTTGATTGCGTTCCGGTCATACGGATTCAACGGTTCCCGCACAAGCCCAACCCTCTCGCGGCCGCTGATGGTCCCGGAATAGTACTGAATGCCCACGATGTTGACTATGACGAAACCCACCAGGCAAGTCTCCGACAGCGACGAGAGAGGACACTGGGACGCGTCCTCATCATCGTCACCGTCGATCGGAAACTCACGCCAATGATCAAGACTCATGAAAAGACTCACAGGGTCTTCCTCCTCCATGGCGTTGCCCAGAGAATCGAGAGTCGGTGCGAACAAGACAAAAGAATGGGGCTCGCTGCTGTGGGTGAGCGCCGTTTTGTAAGAGGTTTTTGAAAAGGATAAAGGCGGGTTTAGAGAGAGAAAGTAAAGGGCGAGGGAGTGATTGGTAAGAGAGAGAGTGCGTGTTTGAACTTTGAACTCTATTGGAGCAACGGTGGATTGGGAATTGGAAGAAGAGGGAGGGCGAAGAATCCTCAAGCCAGAGAGGGAGAGGCCGCACCCGCACCCGCACCCTCACCCTCAGTCACACCGCTCCTATCTCTCTCTCCACACGCTTGTCCACATAGCCACTGCGCTTGTGGGTTTAGCGGTGGTTGGATTTTTTATTTTATAATGTTTTCAAGTGGGTCCCACCCTATGTCTGTTTTTGTAACTGAAATTGCCGTCTTTCCCAATTCGACACGTGTATTTTTTTTTGTAATTCGGGCTTAAGGGTCTCCCTTCTCCCCAAGACTAAATAATCCTCCTCACTTTTAAATTCAATTCTGCCAAAGCTTTCTTGAAAAATTATTTTAATTTCCCAAAGAAGTCCCATTACATTAGCTATCCCTCTATTCACGCTTGTAGAAACTTTCAAAACTCTCTTTCTATTTCTTTGATAACCTTGGATATCTAACTCAATCGATAGTCTTACAAGAACTTGAACGATCATTAGGTAAATCTCAAGATCTTTAACAAACTAAGTTACCTGGGTTTTCAAAACTCTTTTTCTATTTCATTGATAACACTAGATATCTAACTCAATTTATAATCTTACAAGGATTTGAATCATTGAATATTAGGTAAATCTCAAGATCTTAAATAAATAAAGTTACTCGAGTTTTCAAAACTCTATTTCTATTTCTTTGATAACCTTGGATATCTAACTCAATGTTTAGTATTACAAAAACTTGAATTATCGGTAATTAGGTAAATCTCAATATCTTAAACAAACCAAGTTACCCGGGTTTTCAAAACTCTTTTTCCATTTCTTTGATAACTTTGGATATCTAACTCAATTTATAGTCTTACAAGAACTTGAATTACCGGTCATTAGGTAAATCTCAATATCTTAAACAAACTAAGTTACCCGGGTTTTCAAAACTCTCCTCTTTTAATACCCATTTCCCACATCCCAAAGGTTGTACGAAAGCCCTTCTTATCGTATCTTTTATAAACAGTGAATTTTTAACTTTAGAAGCATATGAATCAGCGTTGAAAAATCAGCCAGTAGTATCTGGCTAATAAAAATAAAGAGGGCTGGTGACCCGCGACGAGTGGTGGTGACTGGTGAGCATCTCAGCCGTATCACATCTCTTTTTAATTATATAACAAAAGTTCGAAAAGCTTAAGATGTCCATATCAAAGCAGGAGTTTGATTTGGTGAGCGCTTTAATACGGCCCTAAATCTCTTGATATTTGTTCGATTTCAATAATTGTGTCTTACCATTTTAAATTAACAACTAAGTCCCCCTCCCCCTACCCCTACCCCTACCCCCACCCCCACCCCTCCCTTTCTTTTCTCTCACCTTTTATACAATCCATCTTCCTAATAAATCACATACCCACCAAATGGTTAATAATATGGTTGCTCAGAATAAGGTGGGTTGTTTGTCTTTAAGGAATACCCCATTTCAAATGGTTCATTGTTTTTTCCCTTTATTTTTGGGTTACCCAGCATTTTTAATTAAGACATCAAATTTCCAGTTTCATACTTAAATTATTTTTCTCAGTATAGGCTGTGGGTAGACCTTGAAAGAGACATGTTGCAAGGTGTACTGCACTAAATGCTCTGATAACTGGGTCTTTCATGACCAAATAACCGTGGAAAATAATACATTTAAATAAAAAGTTGCAAAGTAGAAAACAAACGAATCACCATTGCTCCTACACTGCCGTCCTCATTTCCTAGTAAGTAAGAACCAACCGACTCAGAGACCTTCATTCCCATGCATCATATTATCAGCCTAATATTTTTTTATGGAATATCATCAGCCTAATATTCCAATATGCGCATATGTTAAGTATGCGGTGGATAAAAATGAATAAATCATTTTATTTATAATATACCATTTCTCTCTGAACTTTTTTGGTTTTAAGATACTCACTTGTATTTATTTTAATGAATTCTGTATCTTATTAAGTTAAAAAGTCGCCATATATTAATGCTCTTACGTGTGTGACGTATTCTGAGGTTTTCATGAGACGTTTAATAGGCAGTTTGTCATTTATGCCTTTTTCTAATGGCAAATACATGATTAAGCTATGAAAGTAAACGTATCTTAAGACCGAAAAAAAAGTTTAGATGCAAATTGGAACATTCGGGCAAAGTTGAGGACGTTTGTATACCTTATCATTTTTAAGTACATAATCAATGTTTAGTATGGGGTAGCAAGGACCTGATCTAATGAATAAGCCTGTTTCAATACATGGGGACAAATAGATAACATGGCTAAGGTACATGTCCATATAAAGCTATCTCAATCGTATACACGAAGCTAGTCTAATTATATGTCATGTTTGCTCATTCAAATTTCACATGTCATGTTGATTCCCCCATACTTATACAAGTCTATCCTTAATGACACATAAGTCGATGAATAATAATATGCACAAAAAAGGCTATTATGGACATTTTTCATCAAATCAAGAGTATCCAATACAAGAAAAGATATTTCCACTGATAATATCTATGCCCTGGAGAAGTCATTATTTATTAGTAGTTGTTGGAGCATGTAGAAATAAAATTGTTACTCCAACCATAGAATGTCTGTCTTCCCAATCAGACTGGAAAACCAAACCAGGGTCATCAATGTAGCGATACCCATCACCCATGGATATGTTGACTGCAACTTTTATTAGATATTTATATGTATTTGTTCAAATTTCCAAAACCTCCCTTGTGGTTCAGTTTGTACCAGTCAATGACAATTTTTAGGACAAAGTAATAATAATCATCTTCAATATTTCTATTATTATGTACATAAAGTTTATTACTAAATGTGATTGTAATGGAACAAATCTGGGCATGAATGAAATTTCAAGTGGCTTAGTTTGTACTAGTCAATAAGAATTACAAGGACTAAAACTCCTTTTTTAAACTCTAGCCAGTTTATCTGCGCCTCAACTAATCCTAAGGGATCCTAAAGTTAACATGTGGATAAATCCTCCAATGACCTTAAAGGAGACTTAAACCGGTGATGATTGGAAAGTAAACTCAAGATCGGATCAACAAAGCTAGTTAACATGCGAATAAATCCTCCTGTGACCTTAAGGGGACTCAAACCGGTGATGATTGGAAAGTAAATCCAAGGTTAGACCAATTGAGCTATCTCTTGGGGTTGACAAGGACCGTAACTCATAATACTATTATGTATATCAAATTCACGACTAAATGTAATGGTAACAAATCTTTGCATGCATGTTACCTGTGAAAATTGCATCAAGTGATTGCCTATGATCATCTCCTTATCATTTAAGTGTTCTTGATAGCTACGGATGGCATCATTTTGGTAATATATATATATATATATATATATATATATATATATATATATATATATAAGGTTTTGGTCAAGTTTGGCGTAATGGAAGGACTAGGATGCTCTCTAGGTAACCATGTGGAACCAATTAATACCTGACTGAAGTCAGAAGATTGAAACAACTCTTATGGACCCATGACTGATCCACATTGTCAATTGTCAGCTACAAATGGGATCTTTCCCTTGACTAATCAAAAGCATCTGATTCAACTTTTCTGAAGGAGCTTATTCTAGATAGCATTAAACTATACATCCTGAAAAATGTCATAATATGCCATGTTCCAATCCAATCATAAGAGCAAACCTTGACAGAATGATTTTGATACCTTAAATAGATCATGGGAAGAAGTTTTTAACACTACAAATATAAAGACTTCTTAACCATATAGATAGGTCTCGAAAATGAAAAAACTCATTGGATTCAAAACAGATAACATATATACAAAAGGGAGCACATCATGATAGGTATTAGGGTAGTGGGTTGCTACAATCATACACCATTTATATGCCTAATTAAACTTGGATAAGTCTCTATTTTTACGTGGTATTAGAAATGTTCCCATTACGTTTTCTTGAGTATTAAGTGACAATTTTTATTTTCACTAATTCATTCTGAACACAAGGGCATTTTGAAATTTTCAAATGAATACTTCCTAACTTGATTTGCTGATAAGGTGTTTGTCATGTCATGCAGTTATAACTTGTGTTTCAAACACTGCATCAAACATGGTAAATTGAGGTCATTATTCATTCCCCTAAGTTATCCAAACACCTTATTACCAAATGGAAGTTCAAATAGATGGGCAAACAAGAAATTTCCACTCACCAACTTCATTGAAAGCTAGCTAGTTATGCTATTTCAGTGGCTTAATGGTTAGGCACGGATTACTTGTATTTATTATTTACAGTTTCAATTAGCTTCTTGCTTTTTACTTTCATTTTCTATAGTCATTTCATGTCCTCCCAAAGCAGCAATAGTTAGATACATAGGTGACTAATACTTTTCATTTTTGTTGCACTTATTACACTACTAGAAAGTAGTGATACCAAAATGAAAGGAACTGAAAAGGCCAAGAAATAACAGTAGATATGAAGTGGTAGAATTTAAGCTCAGAGACTTACAAATACATTAAAACTAACATGCAATGAGAGCATTCAGAGAATCATCACTTCCATTATGCAGATCATACAAAGGAGAAAGAAAACCTTTTATCTCCAAAGGTTCCCACTTGAAACAAAAGTGGACTACAATTTCTTCTTTCTTTGACCATTAGCAGAATACACCACAAACCTGCCTAGGAAACAGATGATGGAGTAGTCTCTGGCATTGGGGAGGAGGAAGGGGGTTCTCTTCGAAGTTCCTTGACCACAGCAGCCAGTGCTTCAGGGTTCAAACCCAGGTCACAAAGAGTAATAAGGACAGAAAGGGTATGCCGATCAAGTCCAGTGTCAAGAATGTTTGACATGTGAAATGCCAGCTCAAGAGATTCTCGGCCAGTCTGTGCAGGCTCTGGATCCATACAGATGGAAGGAAAGGATTCGGGTTTTGGAAAGTTTGCTCCAATCAACTAAACTTGGAAGAAAGAGCCTGGAAGTTTAAGCCAAGAATGGTAGCATACAGTTAATTGATCTCAGGACATGAAAAGCAAACTGAAAAAGCAAGCATTGAGATGAGCATACCTATAAGAAGACACATTATCCTTACCTAAGTATGCATACATTAAATTAAACAAAGACTATCAATTGAAGGGTGTAGAAGAAGCTATGATGCTAAATCAAACATTTGTCTAAAGAAATTAATGCCCATGCCACCAAAGTGAGTAAAAATGAAAGAAACTAAAAGGCCTATCCTAACAACAATAGCATTGCCACACTCATCAGTCCCTTTAATATAGATTTTTTTTTGACACAATTTCCAATAAGAATAATTGAAACCATTCAGGATATATCTTTGCTTAAATATTGTTATAGCATATATCGACTTAACATATAGGGTTGTAATCTATTAGGAAGGTTAGATTGGCATTTGTATTTATATATTCACTGGATCAATGAAAAATACAAGGGAATTCATTCCTCAAATTCTTTTGTCTTGCTTTCTACATGGTATCAAAGCCCTAAGGCTTGGAATGAAAAGAACTTTTTGGAATACACAGTAGGAGTGAGGGGTGTTTTTGAAACACCAGTTTGAGGGCACGTGAATAGACACCGCTGGCAAGAGGAGAAGCGTCGGCCGCGAAGGAGTCCGGAACCGTAGCACATGAAGCTCATGCACTCACCTCACCGTTCTGTCCTGTGGCACATGCACCTGAGGGCGCGTGGGCCATCCCCCGATCATCGGAATTCTCCAACATGGTTGCCAACCATCGACGAGCATCCCTAGTCACTTGCCTCCCTTGTCCAACCGCCGGAACAATGACTTTTTGCCCTTTTTGTGCCCAATAGCTTTGAGACTCTATGCTTTTGTGATCCTTTCTTGTTTTTCTAAGATCCAACAGCATCTAGAGGTGATTTGTGGTTTCTAGGGCTAAAATCCATTCAGGTGTGGTGTTTTCCATGGAAAGGTGGTCCTTTTCATACAAGATCCCTATTTTGGTATTTTTGGACTTCGGAGACTGTTTGGGTTGATCTCACTATATTAACAAAAAGCCCTTAGGAGGAGTTATATGTCATTATTGCCATAATACAGGACATGTATGACAACATTGTAAGAAGCTGCAAAATAAAAATTGAAGATTTCAATATATTCATCATCAAAAATCACTTCAATCTACTCCTACTTCTATCAATACACTTGTCGAGTTAGGTAAAACCAACACATGTTTTATTTCCTCTTCCTCTACATGGGCCATTGACTCTGGAGTCACCGACCACATGACAGGTAATTCCAGTTTATTTACTACGTTTCAGTCACACCCTTCTACCTCTACTGTTACCCTTGCAAATGGATAAACATCTTGTGTCCTTGGGTCAAGGACAATTCATCCGACTCCTCTAATCACTTTGACCTCTATTATAAGTTCACAACGATTACTAACAATATAATTTATGTGAGTAAACTTCATTGTTATAATTGTAGTGTCTCATTCTTTCCTAATCATTGCTTGATTCAGGATCTTTCGATGAAGTGGATTATTGGTAGAGGATGAGAGTCTAGGGGGTCTTTACATCCTTGAAACAAAGGTGTCAATGCATGTTACTTGTTCTGGGGTTGTTACCCCATTCGAATTACATTGTCGCTTGGGTCATCTTTCTCTTCCTTTGTTGAAGAAGCTATATCTATGGGTTTTCAATATCCTCATTGGTTGTGAGTCAGTGTCACTGTACAGCTTCATCAGTGCATTTGAGTCGTATAGTCGATAAAACGAACTACCGCTTTCATGCAGGTTAGTTCATTATGATGTTTGAGGGTTCTTGTCCGATTTTAATACATGCTTGGGTTTAAATATTCGTTCGCTGTGAATGATTTATATAGTCGCTTGAACTGTTAATAAGCGGATTTTGAGCCTTTTTCTCATTTTAGTGCCTTTTGTCATTTGAAATTCCAAACTGTTTTCTGTCTTTATTGCAAACATTGAGAAGTGATAATGCCAGGAATATTTGTCGAACCTTCCTGATCCTTTTACAACATAGGACCTCCATCAAATGCGTGATAATATATCTCAAAATGGGGTGTGAGAGAAAAGTGACATCTTCTTAAGACTACCCGAGCCCTTTTGTTCCAAATGAATGTCCCTAAACATTTTTGAGACGATGTAGTCCACAGCTTGTTTTTTTATTAACAGGATGCCCTCATCTGTTCTTAATTAGGCTACTCCTTACCACCGGTTGTTTCCAAATAATCCGTTGTTCCCTATTGATCCCAAGGTATTTGGATGCACATGCTTTGTTCGAGATGTTCGTCCTCAAGTCTCTAAACTTGATCTAAAGTCCTTAAAGTGTATCTTTGTGGGATATTCTCGCTCTTTAAAAGGGTATGAGTGTTGCTCGTCCCTTTCTTCAGCTACTTTGTGTCTACTAATGTTGCATTCTTTGGCTTACCACATTTCCCTTAGTCAAGCCCCATTGCATATCGGGAAAGAGACACTTGTTTATACTCTTGCCTCACCCATTGTCTCTCCCAAACCTGTTTTTGTCCTTGCTCAGGTAAAACCTCCTATCACTCAGGTCTCCACTCGGTGCCAACACCCCCCAGTCTCGAGCCTCCACCGAACGCCGACATCGAGATTTAATTCTCGTGATGATCTTCTTGTGCTACATGAGTGGCGTCAATGTGCTCATCGATTCCTCTTTTGATCCTATAACCACTTGTCATCACGTTCTTGTTCTTTTATTACATCCTTAGACCTGTTGTTTCACCTAACAAGGTTTTGAAGCCTTGCTCTACGGTTGTGCATTAACTATGATAGAGAAGATGAATGCCTTAATGACCGACAATGGTACTTTGGACAGTTAAGTTCCCTGTTGGGAAGAAAATCGTTGGTTGTCAGATGAGTGTTCTGATGAAGGTTAATCGTTGGATCCATTGCTTGATTTGACAACCAGCCTTGTTGCTAAAAGGTGTGCCCAAACCTGGCTTGACTATTTCAACACTTTTCCCTGTTGCTAAGATGACACCTGTTCATTTTATTTCGCCCCGGATCATAACACCTCATTGGGATCTGCCGTGAAGCTTAAGTATTAAAATGTCTTTTCTTCATGGCGACCTTTAGGAGGAGGTGTATATGGAGCAACCTCCAGGGGGAGAAAGAGAGGGTATGTCGTCTTCAGAAGTCTTTGTATGGTTTGAAACAGAGTCCATGTGCATGGTTTGGTAAATTCAACGGACATTTACAGGAGTTCGCCTCTTGAAGTCAGTCAAAAGCCATTTCAAATCACTCCCAGAGCTTCTGGATTCGGTATCATTCTATTGGTAGTGTATGTGGATGATATTGTTATGTTTAGGAAGTGACTACGAGATAACTCATCTCTTAAGTCAGCTGTCTTTTAAACCCGATTAAAATACAAAGGACTCAGGAAGTATCTTCTAAGAATACTCTTAGACATTGAAGTTATCTGAGAAAATATGAAATCATAGCATCTCCAAAGGAGATATGTGCTTGATCCCAGTGTTTACAGAGGCCCAGAAAGTTAGGGGTAAAACCATGCGGTTCTCCTATGGTTCTAGGTGTTCACCTTACTAGAGAAGGCAAAACATTTGAGGATCCAGAAAGATATAGAAGTCTAGTTGGGAAGCTGAATTACTTTACAGTCACTCATCCTGGTATTGCCCACTCAGTCAGTGTTGTGAGCAAGAACATGTCTTCTCTAACAATTGATCATTGGGTAAGTATTGGCAGTTATGTTGCCAGAAAGGGCATCGGATGTGGTATTTTATACAATAATCATGGGCATAATAGACTTGAGTGTTTCACGGATGCTGATTAGGCAAGATCAAAGGAGGACAAGAGGTCCACTACAGGTTACTATGTCTTTGTTGGAGGGAATCTAGTCTCATGGATGAGTAAGAAACAGTGTTGTCTCTCGATCTAGTGCATAGTCTGAATATAGAGCGATGACACAGTCCGTATGTGAGATCATGTGGCCTCATCGACTCTTAAGTGGAAAATCAGCCATTAAACACCGGTCAGGTATAACTGCGGTGTGACCGAGGATGTCCTTCATATTGCTTCCCGATCAGTATTCCATGACGATTAAGTATAATGAGATAGTATCATTGATTAGTGAGAAAATACAATAAACGATTTCTATAGGATATGTGAAGAAAAATTCAGGGAGAAAACAAATGGGTGATATTGTAAAACCTAGGTAAATTTGAATTTTTCTGAAAAATGGCAAAATGGTAAATTGTCGCTATAGTACTGACATTTTTCTAGATCTCAGATGACAAAACAAACCTCACCGTTGGATTTGCCTCGCGAAATCTAGTTACCCAAGTGAATTTCGGTTGAATTCCGAGACAGTATGAATTTTCACGTTTTTCGGGGCGACGGTGTTTGTTGAAATCTAAAAACGAGATTTTTGAGAAAATTTCAAAAGTTAAGTAATAATTTAAAGAAAGTTCATATAAGATAATTTGAACTTGAACCGAGACAAAATAAATTGTTTTGAGACGAAAATGGACCTGAACAAGTGGGACACGTGGCGCGACGTGAGCCACGGAATTAACCTCTTAAACCAGGAAAAATCTTATTTTTTGGATATCTCCCAAATCATATTTTTGAAGCGTTAGAGAGAAAAAGAGATGAGGAAAGTCCAAGGTTTCCTTCGGAGATTTCTCGAGTTTCGTCGGTCGGAATTTGTCGGGCCAAGAACGAAAGTTTATCTACTCGATGAGGGCTACGCGTGAATACCGAAAACACGGGATTTCATCGAGGATTCAAGTGAGGAGTTCGGGAAATCAAAGGTTTCAGGTTTAGGAAGTGTCCACGAGACTTCCTAGAGTTTCTTCTACGCTCCAAGAGGTAAGGATTCTTCCTACTTTGGTTTATTTTCACTCTAAGTTCTTTGGTTTGTGTTTCCTTCACCTAAGGGGACATTTGACCCTTTTTGCCCTAAGGGGCTGTTTGACAAAGTTTGGGGATGTGGGAATAGTGCCCTATTTTGACCCTATATGTTATCCAGTTTTTGGAACTGATTTTCGGTTAGAAAAAAAGGGAATTTAGGCTAGTGTTTTTCATGAAAATTGTAGCTAAAGTTGTGAACTTGATGTTAGAATTTTGAATCACCCAAATTGGACCTCTATAACTCGAGTAATGGTCCATTTTCCGGGATTGCCACAGACTGCCTTGTTTTGATCCCATACATTGTCCAGATTTCGGGATTGATTTCTGGTTGGGAAAAAGAAAGAATTTGGACTGGTGTTCTCCATGGAAATTATAGTTGCATCTGTAAACTTGATGTAGGCTTTTGAATCACCCAAGTTGGACTTGTACAGCTCAAGTTATGGCCCATTTCTCGGGACAGCTACAACTTAGGGTGTTTAATGGTTTGTATCAGATTTTGGGTGATTAGAGGAATAGTTCTAAAGCGAGTTCGAACTATTACGTGGTCCTAATATGGCTGTTGTGTGAAATGTTTTGTGGGCATCTCTATGCCCTGGCCCAGTGTGAGATCAAGTTGTCCATTGCTTGGCTAAAGTGACATGTTGGATGTTAATGTGTGTTCTAACATGTTAACATGTGATGGTGGTGTGTGTAGCCAATGCGGCGGCTTTGATTGTTAGTGTGCCACTACTTGATAATGCAGTGACCTGTTTGGAAGTCAATATAAGTGCTCCAACGTATTGACATGTGATTAATGGTTTTGTGAAGCGGCCATTACATGGCTTGCTTGTGTGTGTCATTCCTTGATCATAGAATGACATGTTGAATGTGAATGTTGATATATGTTTGCATGATATATTGACATGAATAAAATGATGTATGGAAATTATATGCACATAGATATAATTGTCCCGCTAATCCCAACAGTGTCTCATGATGATTGCCACTATAGCATTCGTGTGCATGTGGCGTAACACACAATGGCATCTTGAATTGTATATGCACGAAGACATCGCATAAAATGGGTGTGAGTGCATGATTGTGTCGATAACTAGTTTGGTATTTGATTAGTTGGGTTTAGGTTCAAATGCAGATTCAATTAAACAAAATCCATAGATTTAGATTAAAATAGTAAGAAAATAGATCAGAGTATCGGCAAAAGGATAGATCACACCTCGGTGAGATCCCACCAATTATGATCAGACATAGTCCCCAACGATGAAAGGCCATAAAAGTGTCTAGGTTTGCGGAGCTCCATATAAGACACCAAAAAACCGTTACCCACATAAAGGCACATGGATTTTGAATGAAAAATTATCATTGTAATGTATAATCTAAAAGACTTTTGGTTTATAAACAAATGAAATTTGTTTTGAAAATGATCATTGGATGTCATCCAGAATGACGGTTTATCACACATGGGCTTAGGCGTTGTGTGAGGGAGTCGGTGAGGACTTGGGCGCATGATACATGGTGAGTCGCATATCATTTCATGGCATGGCATATAGGATTCCATATAGAATGGTATGTTCTTGTTGGAATGTGATTGTGAAACGTGACCGTTGCATGTCTGGCTTAGGGTGGGAAGTAGCCACTGCCGAAGTTCTTTCCCTAACGATACTCTATCTGTGGACCCATTGGGTCTCAGGGATTTCGCCAGATGCACGGCTTACTCGAGGCCGCGGTTGTGAAGAAAGCCGGGTTGTGGCTTTGTATTCATTTTTGTAAAAATGCTTGGAACAAACTAGTTCTAACTTGTATTTTGTGTAAAAAGAATTGTAATTAAATTCTTATAGAACTGTTTTAAATATAATTTTGTATGTTTTAAATGAACATGGATAAATGGAGCCTGTGTGGTCATTTTTACTCATAAGTGGACCCGGTGAAGTCATTGTGATATGTGAGTCTCGGATAGACCATGTTCTTATGTTTGTATAGGTTGTATTTTGGTAGAGCTCCCCGTACAAAGGAGACTCTATCCGATTTTTGTTAATTTATGGGTTTCGGTAAAGGGGACACAACATTGTGGTATCGGGCTACCCGATATCCACAAGTTTTCAAAGGGTTAACAGTTGGTCAACGAACCCCCAGGTTTTGGGATGTCACAGATATCTTCACAAAGGCTCTAAATGGGGGACCGAGTTAGTTATCTATGTAACAAGTTGGGCATGATTAAAATTTATGCTCCAACTTGAGGGGGAGTGTTAAAGCACATATCTACTTTACATATAGAATTGTAATCCATCAGCAAACTTGTCTTATAGAGTTGTAATCTATTAGGAAGGTTAAATTGGCTTTTGTATATATATATATTCACCATGGATCAATGAAAAGAATTCATTCCTCCAATTCTTTTGTCTTGCTTTCTACAAATATATAATCCATACCATATGGCCTTTCTATCATAAGCTTCCAACTGATCTCATATGTCCAATCTTCAAACTTGAAAACAAATATTCATCAACAACCAATATCAACCGCTCTTCTTCCAAAAAATCAATGGTCTCTTCCCGGAGCTGCAATCCTTACATACTGTATTACTGATGCTCTAAACAATACAGTCCAGGCAAACTTCCAACAGCATCATATAATATTCTATAAACATGTTTGCTAGACAAACTTATTTTTATGTGCTCCTTACTCCATCAACTACCAGGAAAACAATAATCTAATTTACGCAGCAAATAAATTTTAAGCTGTCAAACTGAGTATTTTGCCCACTAAACCTGGCCTAAGGATGCAAGAAATTCTCAATAACAGATTAAGAAATGACAAAACAGGAAATAGAGAATATGGGTGGCTTTCAACAATAACAATTCCATTTCAAGGAGGTAGATAATGTACCGCATTAAGCTAAAAGTAAAAACTCTTCCTACCTTCTATACATTTAAGTCCAACAGAGATTTCACATCACAACCAATTAAGAAACAACAAGAAGTATCTTCTAAATGTAGAAAGAACAGCTTAATTTTAGAGGTAAGCAGACAACTAAATAGTTGCAGAAGACACTAGATCTAGAAATTAAAGGAGCAATGCTGATAAAAAAAAAAAGAAATTAAAGGAGCAACAAACTGTAAACGCGACGTAATCAGGGGCATGTCTTGGCTTTGCATTAGCCATAATGCAGAGCTGAACCAATTCCCAAGCACAGGATGCTAAGTGTCTCCTGAAAACACACTCCCACTACTAAACCCTAATATATACCCAAAATCAGAATAGCCAAACAAAAGAAAACATTTCCAAACGGTACTAACACCCAGCCCTTAAAAATACCCTAACTCAGACCCAAAAAAAAAAGAAAAGAAAAGAAAAGAAATGTCTGCTGAATTATTTCATATTTTGAAGCGAACTCCTATGGTTCATCACCACAAGAACAGCATAATTTTCTGGATTTTTCATCGAACACCTCCCGTGCATCGTCCACCAATCCAACAAAATTCAGAAAATGAAATGACATATGGAAAACATTTTTCAACAATGCCAACTCAAGGAAACAAACAAAGATTCGTATTCAACAAACCTTCAGATTCCCACTTAGGGAAAGCCTGTTGTAACTTGTAAGATAGAGTCAGGCTAGGGTTTGAAATCAAAAATCTAAGGAAAGAGAGGAGAGAGATCTTGGAAAAGGAGATCAAAGAGTCAGGCCGAAACGGGTTTCGGGAAAATATTGTTGATTCAAACTCCGCTTTTTTCTTGATAATAAAGTATTTACCATCTTCAGTCTATTTTTTAAGCTAGTTTAAAGCATTTATAAACTTCTGTAATGCTTTCATTGACTTCTATCTTTTTATAGAATCTGGAAAAATATTCTATTTAAGGTTTTTTTTGTAACATGTCTTATAAAAACGCTTTTATATCGTTAAAATTAAGAAAGAAAAAATATTCTATATTTAATTATAAAAATAGAATATCATAACAAATATAATTTTATTACAAAATCTGTATAAATATATATAGAAATTTATATTAATAAAAACCTAAAAAAAATTATTTTTACTATTATAAAAATATTTATAAAAAAATTGAACCAATGAATAAATATACATAAATATTTGTATTAATAAAAACCTAAAATAATTATTCATATGATTATAAAAAATGATTACAAAAAGGATTTCAATTAATTAATAAGCGTATACAGGAATTTGTGTGTAAAAACTTAAAATAATTATTTTTATAAAATAATATTTGTATGATTATAAGAATTTTTTTAAAATATTTACGAAAAAGATTTGAATTATTTAAATTTTACAAATGTAATATCCTTATTATCAAGATTTTAAATAAAATAAATAAATGGTTTAAGGAAAATATCTCTACTCCTCTATCTCTATATATATATATATATATATATATATCTATAGAATAAAAAATAATTATTTTAGGTCTTCAAAAAAAAATTAAATCATTTCATCAGTAACCTCTCCAAGTCTTCTGCCATATAAATATTTTCATTTAAAAATATTATCAAATAATTTTCTCTAAAACACTAAAATATTTATACCTAATATATTTATATTAATCAATTAAATAATATAATATAATAAATTATTCTTACTTAGACTTAAACCCCTTCATTTCTCATGTCTTGTCTTTAAACATCGAACGCTTTAACTAACAAAGTTAGGCATGTGAGCCATTTTCTTCTGTCTTGAAAACCTAAAACATGGCAAGCATAACTTTTGCAAAATTGATATTTTTATCTTTTAAAAAATTTCTCTTAGTCATGATTAGTTCATCGAGGCTACTAAGAAAAGAAAAAAAAATAAAAAGAAAAATTATTTTTTTATCTTATGAAAGTATTAAAGAAAATCAAATATAAATCAAATTAGTTTGTTCTTATATATTTTAAATTATTTAATTTTATATTGATGAATTAAAATAAATAAAATTAGTTTGATCAAGAAAATAAAATAATTTATTAGATTTAATTCTATTTTTATGTTTTTTCATTTTTTTAAAGAAATAATTTTATTAATTAAAACTAGCTATACATTCATTAGAAGCATGCCTAATCGAAATTAGCTTTTTAAGAACATTGCATCATTAGGTTGATAACATAAAGATTCAGTTCAAAGCCTATATATTTGATAATCCTATAATAACTAGAATACCTATGATTCCAATTCTGTAACATATTAACGACCATGATTTTATATCTATGTTTGATCGAATATTTTTGCGCCTAAATCCATCGTCATAGTATCGAATGTGTAATTCTGGCGTCGTAGCAATTTGGCGATAATATATGCTCATGTCATCTGACAATACATTAAAAGAAATAAAATAAAAACTTAGATATATGTGAAAGAATCACTTTATTGAGAAAAAAATAATAAAAAGAGATATAGAAGGGTGATTTAAGACCATGAGAAATGATTTAAGGTCCAAAATGGTTAAAACATCATTCGATTATCTGAGAAAAAGATGAGAGATACTTGCACCTTATTCGTTATTTTATATGAATACTTGCACCTAAAACCATATAGAAATACTTGCACCTTCAATATTTTATATGACTCTCCTATTTTAAACTTTCTTTTTATGTTCCGAGGGACGGATCCCCTTTCTTACAAGTAGATGTCAAGTATGGGATGGGACTTGGGGCTCGCCGCTCATCTTAAAGTTTCGTAATTGTGTCGTGTGGATTCTTTCAGAGATTTGTATATGTTCAAGTATATAGGCTATATGCCCCCTCTTTGATTGCACTTTGTAAGATTACTCACTTGAATTCATATATTTTGGTTCTATTTTCTTTTACTTATTTTTTATCTTAACAAGTTTTGAGATACAACAGAGTAATTTTGTATGACTTGATTCCAAGTCATAAATTTAAAATTGATATCTTAGATTTTGTGATTTTTTTTTTTTTATCAAATTATGGGAATCTCTTGAGCAGTCGTCATCACATAAAGACTTATCGAAACTTTCAGAGAGAAACTCCAAATATTTCACCTATATATTAGATGGTTGTGATTTTCTTCTAATCTATATAATATGCTGTTTTTGCATAACAATTTCTACAATGCACTATTTCTTTTTATTAATCCATATACTATGAGCGTAGACCTCAAAATTTGTCAACTTATTATTATTTTATTATTATTAAATATTCCATATTTTATTTTTTTTTCTTATCTACCTCGTTCCCCTGTTTCTATCTTCTCTTTCGTCCCATACCTCTACACCAGTACACCACCAACTCCATTCAACCAACCTAACCCGTCTCTCCCTTCTTTTGAACATGCACAACCAAGACACCTTCTCTTCCCCCTTCTTGCTCCTCTCCTCTTCTATTCTCTTCTTCTCTTCTTCCTCTTCTCCTCTTCTTCTTCCTTCCTATTTGCACCTCCATTATTATTGATAATCTAAGATATTGAAGACAAAGACTACAAGAAAACAAGACTCACATTTTCAAGTTTCTCCTCTTCTACCACCTTTTTCTTTCTTTCATTCTTTCACAATCGTACACTTCGTCATTGGAGAAGTTTTCGACTGATCATTATCGACGACTCACCGTCGGTGGTGACCATCCATTCCCCTCTTCCATATATTTTTCCTCTCATTTTCTTACCACCCAAACATCATTTTCTTCCATTTCCCTAACTTGTACATATTGTAGTCTTTATTAAATGAATAAATTTTCTTTTATCATTTCTACATTTTAGTTGCATAAGTGTGTATGTTGGTGATATGGACTTTTATGAACTTGAATTATTGTGAAATTTGGGCTTGTTAAATGATATGAAGCTTGTTATTAGTGGAATTTATATTATTGAAGCTTTAATCTTGTACATTATATTTGGCTTAATTTTGAGGTATTTTTGCTTAGCTGTATTTTTAGGTTTTAATGATTAAATTGAAGTATCTTGGATATGCTTTGGGTTATCAATTGTTAAATTAGAATATTTTAGGTATAATTTATCAAATTGGCTTTAATCATGGAAACATAGATTTTGTAATGCTTGAAGTTACCCTAAGCTATCACTTTGGGGTTCTTAATAGGCATAGAGTTATTTTGTGGGTGCTCACAACAGCCTTCCCAAATCCGTACATTATCTTGTTTTAATTGTTAAAAATCCAATTTAAATCCGATTTGAATAATTCCATAGCCTAAAATTAAATTTGGGATGTCTAAATTTTATTTCTAAAATCAAATCCCTGAAAATAACTGGCCAAGTATTTTTTTAAAACAAAACTCCATTACTATGTGCCAGAACTTCAAACAACAACAGTTCAAGGTTTGTCGAATTTTTCTAAAAAAATTTGGAGACCATTTTGATCACCCAAGGCCTAGAACAATATCACATATATGTCTATATCATAATTCCATGATCAAATCACAAAAAAAATGGCAAACCATGGATCAAAATACAGAACACACACAGCATGTGCAGCCTACACAGATTTTCGGCAATCATAGTTTCAAAAATTAGATTTTTCTTGTTTGAATCTGATTCAAACAATTTTCTAGCAATCCTTGATCATTATTATTCACTCAATAAATAGATCAACCATGAAAAACATATAAAGATTTTATCTTTACCATTAAAAAACAAATTTTGAAGGTTGAAGAAGAAAAACTAGGTGTCGAAATCAACATGCTTACAAGATATAAAAGTCGGACTTTGAAGATATCAAGGTTGCTCTGATACCACTATAGAGTTTTCTTGGTCCGAATCATAGTTGGAGCGCAGGGGAAAAAAAAAAATTTAAACCCCAACCCAAGGATCCTCTTGGATCATCAAAGTTGAACAACCATGCCATATGGTGTTTAGAAGATCATACCTTTTGGTATGTGCTTCCTTCTTGAAGAAGATCCGACAAGGGCAACCTCTTGGAGTGTAGATGACAAGACCCGACCCGGATAACCTTCCAGGATTCCCCGGGTGGTCCCGCCTAGTGAAGTCCTACCGTACAATCCCTAGGGAATATTCAATGGAACCCCACTTTAAGAAAGAAAGTAGACACATGCATTAATATAATACCTCAAATACATATAAGGATCTACAACAGCTCAAATCCACACACTTAAGCCCTATTCTTGCCAGGTCATAACCACAAACACACATAATAAGGAGCTCATATGAGTTTAATACTAAAGATCGAGCATTCTAAGGTGTTTTCTTGAATTTAGGGTACAAATGAAATACATAAGTCCAATAAAATAAAGACTGATAGATAAGATAGAATATTGCAACTATCGCGAAGAGTATAGAAAAGTGGCGCGAGAGTGAGTCTCTGGCTTGCTGGACACAATAAACGGATTTAAAAAGCAGTAAAACGTGAGATAATAAATCTCAATGAGTGACATAATTTATAAGAGATAATGTTTTCTTTTAATTCCTTCTCACAAGACCTCACGTCCACTCTTACATAAAGTTCCAGTTAAACCCTTTCACAAGAAACGAGCTTATACCAAGTCAACAATATAAATTCATGTAATTTATTGAAATTATTATTAAGAAGATTTTAGCCTAAATTTATTCACAACATAATATTGAGCATAAAATATGTATACATCATGTCGTAAAAATAGTTACGTAAATACAATAACCATAAATATTGAAATGGTTATAGCTTACTCCGAAACCAACAATGTACCATACCATATAACCATCATAAACCGTGGAATACCCCACCTCACGACCCTCAACCTCGAGAGGTGTAGTGGTAATAATAATAATGATGAGCCGGTCAGTGAAAACCGACCTCACGACCGTGGAAATAATACATATAACCAGATTGGATCGAAAGCAGCCTCTGACCAAATGCTTAAACCCAGTGTAAACCTTGGTGGCTTAGGCCTCACAGTAAAGTGGAAATAATATATAACAGTTGGATGAAACCAACCTCACGACAAATGGCAAACCGGTGTAAACCAGGTAAACCCCAAGCCCTCAGGCGCTGTATCATCTCTCATCATTGGATAAACTTGCCTGCAATAAATGCATGAAACCAGTCTTGTAGTGCTTGAAACTTCCTTGGCCCAGTGAAATAATATCTCTTAGATTAGATGAAACCAACCCTCACAACAGAAGTAGTGGCTTGATACTGCTATGTCTCATCCCAGAATTGAACCCTACAATTTTCTTTGGTACATCAACTTTCTCTTTAACCAACATTTTTGTTACTCATATACCTTTCAACGATCTTTGTGTTATAATCATTTCTAAAATCTCAAAAATCCATTTCTTAAATCAATAAAATTTTCAATGATTTCGCCTCCAATCATTTGCAAAATGTTTAAATACCCATAAATTTATCCCACGAACTGATAAAATTTCCAAATATTTTAAATGTTGACAAAATCACATGAAATATTAACTTTGTTTATATAAGCAGATACTTATTTTATGCATAGCAAACATTGATCAAATAATGTATATATAAATAATTTACCACCATTTATATCATAATAATATACTAAAGCATTTAAAGCATATAAACTACTCCTGATTCTGGTCTGGTCTTGCTCCTTACTGAGATGTCGATAAGCGTGATTTTTGTAATATAATAAAAATATCATTTAGGCTCCATTAACTAAACCAAAGACATTGTGACACCCCAAATGTCTTAGGATAATTTTTAGAACTATGAAACTATCTAAATTGGACTCCGACAGATCCAATTATACAGTGTGCCCTATAGACCCGGTATCTAAAATTGGGGCTTTTTACCCGGAGGCTAATTTTTCAAAATTGAACCCTCGATAAATCTTAAAATATCAATTTCACTAATCCATCTTCAATTTTGCCTAATTTGACCCAGTTGAATACTTTGATTGGTCAAGCATTTTGGTAGTACCTAATGACCTTAAAAATGGAAAACTAACCAAAACGACGTCCAAAATTTACGAACTTTTATATCCAACGAAGCCAAAAAATTGAAATTTCTAGCCAGTACCCGCCACCGCCGTCAAAGTTATTTGTGGTGGTAAACTCGATCGTAAACTTGTTTTCGTCGTATCTTTCAAATGATGAGGAATTTGAAGAAAATGACCGCGGAATAAGTTGGAGGGTCCCGAAAATGGGGAAGGGAGGTATGATCGGCTTGGAATGGTAGGAAGCAACAAATCCGGCGGCCAAGGATTGCGAAAATTTGCCGCCGCGTTCAGCCGCTTTCCCGTCGGTAGCGTCACGCGGCGGTGGCGCGTGAAATTTCACGGCGTGAAGGTCGTCACGGTGGTGGCGCTCCTCCCTGGCGGCGCGTGTAGCAAAGTGGTGGCGGAGCGTCTCCCGCGGCCCAAAACGCGTTTATTTCATGATTCAAGGACCCGAGTTCGGGGTCCACAGGTTTTGGGGAATTCCTCTAGGGTTTTGGAGCTGAAAATGAGTGTTTTGGGACTAGGGCTCATTTGTACGCAAAACTAGGGTTGCATATAGAGCCCTAGGGTGGCTTTGGGGTAAAACCCGGTGACTTGGACATTGATAAAAATGCGATGTTTGAACTTCTCGGGGCCATAACTTTTTATCATGGAGTCGGATTTGGCCAGTTCAACCCCGTCCTATGAACTCGTGTCGGCGAGGCTAAATTGGTGTTTTAGTCAACCCAAAATTATTCATCCTTAAGAAAAGTCAATTTGGACCCACATACTAATTATTTGTCAAACTTGTCAAACTTAGTCAAACTTGGTCGGCTTGATGTTAAAAAACTTGTATTATTTGGTGAATTAGATTCTGATAGATCCGCGATTACACCAAGTGTTCGAGGATATGAACTATCATGTGTTTAAATCTACGAAGGTTGGAGAAGAAAACCTCAAAAGAGATGGCTAAGGCTTTGATCTACGTTGTTAGCCAAGATCAAACCTTATGAGAGAAGGCTAAAGAAAAGGAGATAAATTGTCTTCTCTCTTCTTCATAGTGTGAATGACGGCTACTACATTAGGGTTTATATGTGAGGCTTAAATATAAGCCAAACACATAGAGGAAAGGACCATCGTGCCCCTCATTAAAGATGAGGGATTGGATACATGCATCTTTATGCATACTGTGTGCACCCTCATGGGCTTTAGGCCCCGAATGAAACCTTGAGCCATTTCTCCATCTGTCCAAATAAGTCTTTGAGTTCTCTAATCCCTATATAGTCAATCATAAGCATTCATAAATGATTCAGGGTCTTGTCCAGGTGTTTTCCCTAAACTTGGATCCAATCCAAGACCATTTCCTCTCCTTTGGGAGACCACCATGAAATTATGTGACCCTTTAGGTTTTGATTATGTTGGCGGCAAGGTCAATGAATTTCATTAAGCAGTCAAGAGCGGTATCCATCAACACATTGTTGATGACCAATGATGTGTATATGAAAATATGGCCAAGGAAGTGAATGTGGTAAATACTCAAAAACTGATTTGAAAAAGTAAATATACTAAGAAAAAACTTAAATGAAAAACATTACCAACACTCAACCCCTTTCTTT
Source organism: Tetrastigma voinierianum (assembly GCA_016808115.1). Taxonomy (NCBI): domain Eukaryota; kingdom Viridiplantae; phylum Streptophyta; class Magnoliopsida; order Vitales; family Vitaceae; genus Tetrastigma; species Tetrastigma voinierianum. The sequence goes on from JAEQBH010003196.1 coordinate 1,738,249, forward strand.
AAGTGCACAGGTCATACAAGTAATAAAGTGGACTTTAAGAGTCCGGATATCGTACCCACAAGGATTGGAGGTTCTCTTTAATTGGAATTTGAGCACCCCAAGTACAAGGGCTATTCACTATCCAGGTGACCAAATATGATGAGAATTAAAATCAATGTAACTAAAGTAAAAACTGATTTAAAACTAATCAACTAATCCTAAAATCTATCAAGCAAACAACTATTAAAGTCTAAAATATATGAAGAGAGACACTAGGGATGAGAATAATCATTTAACAATCAATTTGCATTTCCATGAAAGCATAACATTTGTGAGATGGATTATGCCTTTGCCCAAGGGTATGTTAGTATAGTCTTGAAATACCTTCAACCACTATACATTTCACTATTTAGGCCACCATGTTCCTAAACCAGGACAGCATGTGTCTAAACAACTACTTTTAGGATTTAAATCTCTTTATAAGATTTGGTTGATTTTCCTAAACCAGCACTTCTGAACCATTTCTTAGGACTGAAGTTAGCTTGCCCCCATAGACAGGACAACACAAGCCTCATTCAATATAATTGGTACCTCAGTCTACCATTTGAAAAGAATAATCACTCCCATCTATCAGAAGCACAAACATTCTTTCAAACTGAGATGAAACCTCTGAATATTAAACTGATAAACCATTAGGTGGTCCTTTTGCCTCGGGAACACACTTCTACTGTCACTCAAAAGGGAACCTTGAAGTCAAAGGTTAGAACATCACCTATAATTTATCAAAGTGATACTTAGAGTTCATTAGTTTAAGAAAGATCATCTAACATACCCCAAGTTCTGCGCTCTGCACTCTCGGGAACTCCATACCTGTGTCACTCAAAGGGGTCCTGGAAATCAGAACAAATATACAACTCTTTTTAGGTATAATCTATTGATATATAGAACAAAACATTTTCAGAATAATACCAATTATATAAATTCAGTCTTCAAACCCACAAAATAAACTATAGATCTGCAAATCTGAATTTTCAATAATTAATCCCAATCCCTAGAGGGTGTTTAATGTTCCACTATTGGATTTCAATCATCACCAATCAAGCATCAAGTAAGAAAATGAAGAAAGAAATCAAGAGATAAGGAGTGAGAGAACAAATCATGATTTGAGCTTCAATCTTTGTCTCAACAATAATGAAATCAGAATCTCTGAGCACAACACCGAAATCTCTTCAATACAAATAAAAATTTGCTCCAAAACTACTCTAGGATCTACTAAAAATCAAAACCCTAAGCTAAACTGAAAAATGGGAAGGTTTTAGAGAGACAAACCCTCATGATAGGTATTCTCCCACCTCCTTTGTAGCGCCCCATCCCCCACCTAGGCGGATGATGGGGGTGCCACACGGGACTGAGACTCTTTTACTTGATTTTCTGACATTGGTGGGCCCATTTTGAAATATAAATCCAAACTTGTACATATTGACATAACTTAAATCCATGAATTCTTCCAAAAGATATAACTTGTAATACTACCACCGTAGTGGTGTATAAATGTTCTTATTACATATATTCTTGAGTCCCGTTTACTTGCTATTACACAAGTTGCACTATCTCAATATTCACATTTACATTACAAAGCGAGAATAGATACCATTATGACACCCAGATCCGTGATCGTTGACTACAGTCAACCATGGGATACTCGTGAATGTCAGTGATGACATTTTCCTGAAAATCGAGCGAGTCTCCTTTAATAGGGGAGCTCTACCCAAACAGAACACATAAACCTGTCGCTTGGTCCAATATAACAGTTTATGATTTAAAACGACCACTTGGGCCCATAAACAATACTCAATATACATGCCAACTATGAATCCAACTATATACCCAATAGTTACAAGAGTTAATATGTTTTTACTCTTATACAATACATACATTAAACTTAAAAAGTTCTAATACATGTATACATCAAAGCCATGACAAACACCTTTAATCCTCGGTCTCACAGGACGAGTTGTGTCCCCTCTGCCTTACCAGCACCAACTAAATATCATCCCTCGACGGGGTGAGCTAATGCACCAGTAGTGGAATAAGCCTAAGTGGGCTCACCACTAAGTGCATTGCAATGTTCCAGTGAAAACACCGATTCAAGCAAATGCATGATCCACACTTGAATGTCTCACATGACCAGTAGCTGGATCCAGGAGTCCTCCCACCAAACTCCATCACACTAAGCCTAAGCCTCGTATGAAAATTATTATTTTGTTTGTTTGTGGGTAGCCCTCAGGTGTGTATATATCAATTGGGCGCTCAGACGGTTGATATATTATTTGTTTTAATGGACTACCTCGATGAATATCAATTGAATAGCTCGACGATTGATACTTTTAGTTTGGACTACCCTCAAATAATTAATATTTTTAGACAACCCTCCAGACCGTTTTCTCTAGACTCATCCTCATGCACTCACTCACTACTAGTCCTAGGGTGTTTCAGTGCATATGGAATACTATCAACAATTCCAATACAGTCTAATTCTACAAGGTAATATATAAAAACATGCATATATTTACAAATAATTCTAATTCACACAATCATGTTCATGTAAATTAATTAATTCATACACTCAAAGTGCTCGCCAGGCTGTGATCAAGCTTGAGCAATTCTGCTTGAATTACTCGACAACATATATTTCAAAAATTATATTTTTTGAGAACAACATTTGAGAATAGTGAAACTCTCGGTTACTATTTCCGAAAAATCACAAATCATCGGTTCATAGTGAAGAACCGGGTTTTTCCACCGGCCATTTCGGCCTCAATCCAATCAATACACATCAACACACAAATGCATAATTTTACACAAAATCAACCTTGGAGCGACCACAGTGCTCCATTTTGATACCCTAAAATTTCACTTATCAGGAGGTCGATCCCAGGTTTGGGACCGATCAAAACGACCTCATTCGACTCAAACATTAGTAAAACACTTAAAATGGGAATAAAACTCAAGTAGGAGAAACTACCTCTCGGGTTGAAACTCCCTCATTGGTGCCTGAAGCCCTCTCCGCGTAAAGCAGTTCTCCTTCTTGTCCAGTGGCGGCGATTGGATGTAGATAATCCTGAAAGTGCTCTCTCTCTCCCAAAAATCTCACAATGCGGAACTCCTTTGCATGGTTTTTTCCCATTTCACGTTTGCCTCCTTTCTTGTGGAGAAGAAACGCTGTAGCATTTTTCGTCTTTTGTGACTTAATCATTCAAATTGCCAATTTTGTCCCTCACCAGTTTGACATTCGGCACTATCTCGTAGTCCATTTTCATTATTTCTCTACTCCCCTATTTGCCTGCATAGTACATGTTACTCTGTTTCGTGCATCAAATTTGTTTTTCACGGCACTCGAGGCTTCGTCTTGCCGGAAGCGATGTAATTCGTCTAATTCTCACGAAATTTTAAGTGCTAGCTAGATTTGAGCGGTCACAGTGAAATCGTTTTCATCATCAGAAAGATCAAAATATTCAGATTTTAACTAAAATTACAATTTTGTAATCGAATTTACGATTTTGCCATTTTTTCAGAAATTGGAATTTCTCGGGTCTTACATTCTCCCCTCCTTAAAAGGAATTTCGTCCCGAAATTCTGGACAATTTCAATCATTTACATGCATATGCAACGTGCACTCTACCATGCATGTAGCAGATCGTACTAAATCTTAAGCGATTAAACCACGTACCTTCATCCCTAAACAAGAAGGGATAGGTGGCCGCATCGTGTCCTCGCGCTCTAGTTGGCTCCTCCACTCCACATAGTGCCGCCATACTTTCCACTAGCCTAACGGTCTTAGTATATGCGATCCACGGCTATCCAAAATGCGCCTTGGTCCTCCTCGAAAGGTCCGTCGGTGTCAAGCACCGATCGACCCGATCCTTGCGTAGTGGATCGGAGTACTTAGAACATGGAGGCGTGAAATACCTTGTGGACACCCAGCATGCTGGCGGTAAAGCCAATCGATCTCTTCTAACGCCTATCCTCAGTATCTCGAAAGGCCTAATAAATCTCGGCGATAGCTTCCTGCGCTTGCAGAACCTGACCACTCCTCTCTTAGGCATCACCTTCAAGAAGACATGATCCACAACCTCGAACTCTAAGTTGTGTCCTTTATCATAACTCTTATGTTGGCTCGGCTAGTGAGAAAACTTATTTGTCGTATTAAAGCTCACCTTCTGGGTGTCTCTAATCGAATCGAGGACCGGTGATGGAGCTCTCTCCCACCTCGGTCAACATAACGGTGACCTGCATGGCCTCCCATACAGTGCCTCATACGGTGCCATCACATTATCTCGTCGATAAGCTGTTTGTTGTGGCGAATTCCCTAAAGTAAATCACTCTCCATTGTATATGATCAGGCGCGGCATCTCGTGCATGTCCTCTAATACGTATAGTCTCGGATTGACCATGCAATGCGAGGGTGGGCGCGTACTCATAGTCGGCCGGTGTGCCCATAGCCTTTGGAAACTCTTCCAAGGGTGTGCAGTAAACCTCGGGTTCCTATCAAACACTATGGATACCGATTACTCATCTGTGGGACTATCTCTCGAATGCTCTATAACAGGCAGAATCCCTCCATTTTTTGAAATTAAATCCCTTAAAGCGAAAATGTGCTACTTAGTGGTGGTGGATCACTTATCACCCATCTGCGTCATGCTTAAATTTGCATCAGTGGCAACAGTGCGGTGCGTAAAGTCACTCGTGATGCTCCCTTCCACCGGCCTCCAATAATTGAAGTAGCCTCTTGGCCAGTTTTTCGACCTTAACATGTGACATGTGAATAAGTAAGACTTAAAGAGTCGTGTCTCTTCATCCCTCGATATGTACAACCAACAAAATCCTGTTTTATCTTCGTGCCACACAGATGCGCATTAAGTCGAGAAGCGATGAAACTCAGAGAATCTCCTCTCTCAAATCGGTCAGCCCGGGAACCACTACCAAAGTCCCCTATATCGTAGACTACCATCTGCGTCAACGGTCGGCCCCTCGTCACGTGCGGCGTACTTTCGGTCCACGGTGGACCATATCTCTGATCACCATGGCGGACGATGTTTTCTGCTCAGCGAGAGGCGGTGTAGCCACTAAACTCCCCAAAGTACCACGATCATATTATCTTTGCTGCCCGAACTATCCCGGTCTCGAGCATCCGCCACTCGAAGCTATACTAATAGCGCTCCTCGTGACTTAGTGGTGCCTTCGACCATTGCCTTCTGGGATGGTAATGCAAAGTGAAGTCATAATCCTCTAGGAACTCCATCCATCTGCGTTGCCTCATATTGAGGTCCCACTGCGTGAAAATATACTTCAGACTTTTATGGTGCGAGCCCCTCAGAACTCTCGTCGTATAAAGTAGTGAGCGCTAAATCTTCCAAGGCGAGACTCTGCAGTGCCAACTCCATGTGGGTGTGGGGTGAGTGCGCTCGTGATTCTTCAGCCAGGCGAGACATAGCTTCCTACCTCAGGCGCATCAAAACACATCCCAATCCCAGGCCTTCGAGGCATCATGATAATTGTGTACTTGTCCCTGTGGGAACTATCAGAATCAGGGAGAGTGAAGTAAGTCTCCTTTTCAACCTGGAATGCCTCCTGTCGGTCATCCCAGTCAAACTTGACCTCATCAGGGTCAAGCCTAGTCATAGGTCTTTGCTATCTTGGAGAATCCTCGATAGATCTCTGTAATACCAGTAATCGAAAACTCGTATCTGGCCGACTTGGCCTCTCCCGACTCATCACTTTGCCCTGCGACCTTTACCACGTTCAGTGACACTCGATGCGACACCGCGTGTCCCGAAAAATCGCCTCGGTAAGCGGGCTTCGCGCCTACTTGAACGGCGCTGGCGATGGTCTCTGCCGGCAAACGCTAAAAGCGATCCTCGTGATACTCGTATCCCACTCGGTTGAGTAGATCAGATGTCTCATCCACGAAGACTCGACAAGCTTCACGTCTAAATAGGGTTGGAATATCCTATTCATGAGATCCATGAATCTTTGCCTTGCGCATTCGTCATCCGAAGAGGCATCGCAGTAAACTCAAAGTGCCATAACGTGTCTAAGCTGCGCTCTTAGGGATATCTGCGTATCCACAACCTCGGTGATGGTAACGGTGCGAAGGTATATCTTGGGTAGACTCGCGCTCTCTGGTGATCAAATGGTATCGATCCTCGGTAATGGAGTGCCAGATTCTTGATCGTAACACTGTTCAGTAATCGGTAATCAATACCACCGGTCGAAGAGGTTTTGTCCTTCTTCTTCGCAAATAAATGGGCGCCCCATGGTGAAGTGCTCGGTCTTATGAACCTGTCGGTAGCTCCTGTGTTTGGACTTTGAGTTCTATGACTATTTGGTGCACCATCATCTTGATCCCTGTAGAGATGAATTGAAGTAGAGGTGTAACTCAATCAAAGTCACGACCCTCGCTGGAGGTAATCGGGTAGCCCATCTTTGGAAACGTCCCACATACTACGCAAATTACTTTCAGTGATGATAATTCTCGTCCTCTGAGGGTTAAACGCTAGCCAACCTTCTTGTCTGACTGGACTCGTATCTTTAACTGGGGCAAAATGTGTCTTATCCCCTGAAATGCCACCTGCAGTGCGAGTCTGCGTATGGCGGTAGCCCTCCCTAAACTCCTGATGGAATGCTGACCACGTGGCTATCCATTGATGCGTTATGGATTAATATTGAACTCGGCCTGTTCAGTTCTGGGGTCATTGAGTAGAGTTCCCGAGATCTCCAACTCATGACCTCGATATCATCCATATTCTCTTGAAATCCCCTGAGGAAGCCCTTCTGGGACTCCTTTGGGTCCTATCGACCTCTAAGCTGACTCTCCTGTTGAGGTTATTCTAACCATGGAATCCATATCTTGTAGGCGAAGTCCTCAAATCAAACCGAATGGACAACTTCGGCCCATTCTCGAGTCTCCTAACTTGAGTTTGTGCTGCATGTCATCAACAATACAGTGCCCCAGCTCGTGAGCCTAGTCACATAGTCATCCTGGAGTCATCGCCCCCCCAACCGACTCTAGGAGACTGACCTGTCTCTCAGAAAAGTACTACACTCAAGGTGCTCAAACTCGCCCGTAATGTCGCCGCCTCTGGTCTCTAGGGTCCTTGCTTCACCATGCCCAGGTTCTCACCACACACCAGCGAACAGCTAGTCTAATCGGTGTGGAAGGAGGTAATCTCATGGCCTCTGCCTTCTCGATCTCGATGGTGCACTTGCGACTGGATCTCTCTGAATCTGGTGGTGCGTGCTATCAGGTTACTAGAATCTTCTTGTCTGCACCATATACCGACTGTGCGATGGCATTCATTTGTAATACTACGACCTCGGCAAGTCTGTGGTCTATACTGATGATGTATTAATGCCAGATTATGGACATCAATCTACACATCCTCATTCTCGTCTAGCCATCTAATAAGTTCAATAGCACGTTCAATTTCAATTCAGGATCTCAAGGCATAAATAGTCAGAGACATCTTCATGCACATAAATCGGTGTATATGCATTATTATACCCTTTAAGATAATGAAGCCAAATCAATTATTTAAATATTGTTTTCAACAAAAATTTATTTTGAAAATTTCATTTGAAAATTATTTAAAATTTTATCTAATTTGATTTAGTTGATTTTTCAAAAATACTTCTTCATTTTACTTCATTTTCTTCGATTTTAGCTTGTGAACATATGAAAATTATTTTCTTCCTCATAACCGAATAAAATTGTGAAATTCTGTTCTTCCTTCATCTATATTTTTCCTTTGTTATCTTTGACAGGAAAAAAATACTTATATATATATGTATATATATATATATATATATTTTTTTTTTTTTTTCATTCTCGGTACACTAAATAATTTATTAAATTTTATTTTATCCTAGTTTCTTCAGTTTTACTGTATGCGAAAACCAAGTACTTTTCTCTCTGTTTTTTGGTTTCATAGTAGCCTTCTTGCTGCCTCTGCATGCATTAGCTTCAATCTTATACACAACTCAATACTTTATGAAGTTTAAACTATAAAATCTATTAAATTTTATTTCTTTTCCCCAAAGTAATTGTGTATAATTTATTTCTGTTTATTTTCCTTTTCGGTTTCCTCCTCTCTATTACCAAAATTGTTGCTGTTAAAATTTTTATTAAAAATTCTGTTTTTGATAAATCGATAAGCTGACAAAATTGATTTGTTGGCTGTTTCCGATTTTGTAAACTCTGATTTGTTTTCCAACATAGTTTGCTAATTACCTAGCTTCAAACATCTTATTTATATTACAATACATGTTATAAACATCATTCATACATGATCACGATAAATCGTCAAATCACAAACATGACACACATGTAGTGTATAGTTTTGTCTTGTGATTTCTAGGCCATCCTAACACCTCGCTCAGCATCGAGCCACACCTATGTTGTTGATCGTTGTACCTCAGAGACTGGCTAGTTGAATCCCTCAACCTGGTGGCGTATACTGGCTCACATTACCGGCTTTTTGACCCTTTGATCTCGGAGATTAGTTGACTACCCAGTCATTGGAATGCCTCGCTCGATGTCAGGTGACTGGAGCATTTTCACGAAAATGGTGAGTCTCTCTTTGTGCAGCGGGGAGCTCCACTAGTGAGGCTACATAGCTGTCACAAACAGTCAATATAACGATTTTATGATTTAAAAGCGTGTGACCCATAAACAATACTCAATGTACTTTTAACTATGAGATCTTCATATACCCAATAGTTACAGAGGATTTAATATGTTTCTCCCCATATATAAGCTTAAAGAAGTTATAATACATGTATACCTCAAAGCCACAGCCCGACTGCCATCCTCGGTCTGGGGCGCAGTCGTCCCTCCGCATCTCACACACCTTAAATAATATCCTCAGCTGGGAGTTGACTGTGCTCGACAAATGGGAATATCTAGCCTATTGAGTCTCTTACCTAGTGCCGAATTACAATGTTCAATGAAAACACACATTCAAGCAATGCAGTCCTCTTGAGATAATACCATGACCTTCGGATCAGAGGTCCTCATGACTCCATCACACTCGCCTAAGCCTCATTACAAATTATTATTTTATTTTGGCACATGGAGCCCAGCACCTCAGTCTTATCTCTCAATTAGGCACTCAGCGTTGATAACTTTGTTGGATTCTCTCAGATAATTATCTTTGAACAACCCTCTAATGGTTTTTCCCAGAACTCATCTCATGCACTCCTCCTATGGTCTGAGGTGTTTAGTGCATATGGAATGCATCAATAAATTCAAATAGATCTATTCAGGTAATATATAAACATCATATATTTACAAAATAATTTAATTTACACACAAATAATATATGTACAAATAAATTAATTCATACATCAAAAATTAGCTCATGACAATAGTCAAACACGAGCAATTCTACTTGAATTACTCGACCAGCATATATTTTTCAAAATTATATTTTGAGAACAGCATTTAGAATAATTGAAACCCTCAGTTTAAAAATCACCTAAATCTGGATTCTTAGTGAACTACAGGTTCACGACCATTTCCGACCTCCGTGTCAATACGCATCCAACACACAAATGCATAATTTTACACCAAAATCAGCAGGTGGAGCGGACCACGGTACATCGTGATTTTCAAAATTTGTATCGAGGTCGGTCAAGGTTTTGGATGAATTAAATGTTACAACGGCCTCATTCGACTCAAACAATTAGTAGCTGCCGTGAGGCCGCTTTCAAGTAGGAGAAGCCCACACACTCTCTGGAGTTGAAACTCTAATGGTACCCACGAAAAGCCCTCTCCGTTCTCCTTCTTGTCACGAAGGCTGCAGGCCCGGTCGGATAAATCCGATAATCCTAGAAAGTGCTCTCTCTCTCTCTAAAATCTCACAATCTGGAGCTCCTTTGCATTACGTTTTTTCCCATTTCACGTTTTGCCTCCCTTTCTTATTGGAGAAGAAGCACTGTAGCATTTTTTCGTCTTTTTGTGACTTAATCAAATTTCAAATTGCCAATTTTGTCCATCTTTTCCCAGTTTTGACATTCGGCACTATCTCGGCCGTCCAATTTCATTATTTCTCTACTCATACCGCCTTGGCACGCAGGTACATGTTATATGTGTCTTCGTCGCATGAAAGTGATTTATGGCACTCGAAACGAGATGCCTCGAAAAACGTGTAAATTTCATTGTCTCGAAATTCGACCAAAATTACCTGCGTGCTAGCTAGGTGCACAAGGAGACGATTCCAACAGTGAAATCCGTTTTGTCATCCGAGATCTAGAGAATAAATTCCGAATTTTTAACTGAAATTACAATTTTGTAATCGAAATTACGATTTTGCCCTTTTTCCAGAAATTGGAATTTCTCGGGTCTTACATACATTTGGTGGGCTTTTATTACTGTATTAGCCTTGGCAAATGCGGAATGCCTCGGATGTCCTCTTCAGTACCTACAACGATGAAACACCTGTGCTAAACTTATAGCTTAGTGGGAAAACAAATAACCTATATGACCACAATAGTGGTTTTCAATTACAGTATATGTATTCAACAATTCATATATAAGAATTTTCATATCTCTCGTAGGAGTGCAAAACAAAAATCTTGTATAGAGGGTACCCGTAGGTACACTACAGAACAGAACTGATCACTTGTGATTTCGTATAATTATTTCCATATATCACATTATTCAGATTCTTATCATATAAATATTTGCATGTATAGATAAAAAATAATGAATGAGAGGAATGTATACAATGGAGTCTTCGAGAGGTGCGAGTATAGTCTTGAACAAGGTGCGAAGCACAAAGGACGTGCCTTCCGCGTAATAGAGTGTCGTAGCACTAGCGAGTGTCGTGGCGAGCGGAGTGTCGGGCGCTAATCAAAAACGTGCTGTACGAGTAACGAGTGTGGTAGCCCCAGCGAAGTGTCGTGGCAGTCGGAGTGCCTATTCATTTGATATTCAGCCTTAGGCATGCATACAATTATATGCATTACTGAGCTTGCTATATTGTTCTTAATCACATTAACAAATAAGGGGTAAGAAAAAATATCTGCCCAACGACGTACGTGTATTCAGAGCATTTTTCATATAACTTGTATACATGTACGGACCCTTTCTTCCACTTATTAGGATCCTCCATTAATCCAATGGATGATTGCTAAAATTAACGAAAGAGAGAAAACAAAATAGGATATGTAGGTACGCCTAGGCGAAGCAATGCTACGCCTAGGCGGAGAGGTTCACCTAGGAGAAGCACTGCTAGGCCTAGGAGGATCAAAAAATTCGAAAATTCAGGCCTCGAGTTCGCCTAGGCATGGGTTCCTACGCCTAGGCGACGCTTAGGCGAGTGCTCCTACGCGTAGGCGTAGAGCGTCGGATTTTCCAGAAATGGGCAGTTTCCTCTTTTTCACCATAAATTTTCCAATCAAAACCAACGCAAAGCAAAACAACTCCCAAATCTGACTTAAGCCAACCCAAAATACATATAATGAAAGTTAAGGTTTTCCCTAACCTAAACATAGACAAAGAGGGAGTTAGGTTAATTTCCTAACCAGTAATCCATACCAAAGTTCCATACTAGGATTCCATACTTATAGTTTCCATACCTTAATCTTATTGAAACCTTCAAAACCTAGCTTTTTTTTTCCTTCTCTTCTTCCTTCCTTCCCACTTGAACAAGGAACACCAAGAAATAGAGAACTCAACCCCAAACTTCTTGCTCCTCTCCCAAACCGTAAATGCCTTAGTCAAAGCCAACAAAATGGGAAATTTTCCCTTTCTAACAAGGCCATGTTTGGCTTTAAGGGATTTGGCCCTTAATTTTTCCCCTTTTCATTTTAATCCTTCACCTCTTCTATTTGCAATTCATCTTATCATATTTCTTCTTTAACATATCATCTTCTTAAGTTATGACCTTTGGGTTCTTAATGTGATATTTTACCATTTTAACCTTTTTCCCACTTTACACTTAATTTCTGAAAAATGCAAATTTTAACTTATATTATACCCCAAACATGAAATAAACTATTAGGGTATAATTTGGGGTGTTACATCCTTCATGCCTTAAAAGTCTAAAAATTGATTATATATAGTCCTAGGGTGAAATGGGCTTGAAAACAAGCAAAAAAAAAAAAGCGTTTTTGAGGGTTTTCTGGTCAGGCCCAAAGCCTTTTGTCACGACATTTTATGGGTTTGTCGCGACATTTATTTATGCTCAACTACTTGTTTTCTTTTCCAACTTATCGGGGTCATAACTTCTCCATTTTAACTCGGATTTGGGAGTGTGAGGTGTCGTTGGAAAGCTCTTTGCATGTAGAATACAACCATGGATAGAGTTGAACCATTTAATGTTCCAGATGGTACATAAAAATTCATCTTCCCAATGACACATCGTGAAACACCCGATTGACTCTCATTTTGGAAAAATGTTGCTCATTTCTTGCCAAATCACTTGCTTTCCATCAAGAATCATACAAAACCAAGTTTAGAGGAAATGTTATGAGTTTTACATGAATATGGATATAAAATACTTAAAAATAGCATGTGAAATGAACTCAAAACATAGATGAGTTTCACACTCATCAAACACCCTCAAACTTAAAGTTTTGCTTGTCATCAAGCAAAGAAAAGAAAGAAGTTGCTTGTCCCCAAGCAATGGAAGAGAAGAGTTCATTTCACCATTTTTATTTAACCAAAACTGAGTAATCAAACTTGCCAAGGGGTATGTGATATGTGTGCCTCAAGAATTACCCTTACCAAAAATATAGAGAATATGATCTAGATAATTTATTTATTTATTTAAATAATGAATTAATCTCATAAGATAGTATATGTGTGTGTGTGTGTGTGTGTGGTCTTCCCCTATCCAAACAATTGCAAGCTAGATGAGTTTATGAGAATTGAGATAAGTATGCAAATCTCCTAAGATAGTATATTTAGGTTCCATAGGCTTGTTGTTCTTATCACTCTCCACTAATGTAGGCACCTGTGACTCTCTGAGATCAAGTAAGTCCTTATAGGCTTGTATTAAGGCTTGGGTAGGGGTAGTTGAGTAGTCATTTTAATTTAAAACTTCTTCCAGTGTCGTATTTTCATAATTCATTAAGCTCATACTCCATCCTTATTCTCACCATCAGCACAATGACACTCTCAAGCACCCTAAAACTTGTTTGGGCGCATCTCATTCCATACTCCTCATATCACCTTTAAACTATACACAAATTATGCATTCTTTCAACAAACACCAAAAAACCTTTTTCTTTTTCTTTTTCTTTTTATTTTTTTTCTTTTCAAGACAAGGTTATTAGAGTGGTACAATGTCTAAACCCCCTTAAGCTTTCTATCAACCCTTAGCGAGCTTTAGATGAGTAGCTCCTAGACCAATTAGCCTTAGGGTACTAGGTATTGAGACACCCCTTAGGATTTACTTACTCTAGGGAAGGAAGGCTATAAGGCTAGACTCACTCCTCCTTGACTTTTATTCTATTTTTGCTTCTTTTTCACTTGATATTTTTCTGTGTTTTTTTTTTCTCCTTCCTTTTCACCAACCTCTTTTGATTTTCAACTTAACTCAACGGAAAAATAAATCCCCCAAACTTGCTTCTCAATACATTTCTCAATTATGTTCAAGTCTTCATGTTATGGGTAAGTTTGGTTCTTTACTGAGGAATAGTGATGTATAGGAAGGTTGTTGGCTTCAAACTTGGTTCTTATAAAAAGAATTTTGACTCTTTAAGACTCAACATTTTGGTACTAGAGGAATATGCATATGTATATTAATAGGGTTAGCTTGAAAGACACAAACTTTCCAAGGATGACTTATATCATTTCTCAATTGTTGTGTTGCCTAGGATTTCGCCTCAAGCGATAACAGAACAAGTTCTAAAACCTATGGAGATCAAAGATAGATGGATTCTCATAAACCTTCTCTAACCCAAGCAAAAATTGCTTTTCAGATTTTGTGACCAAGTGCATGGATTTGAGGCTTGATATTATTAAATAGCCTATTAAAGAGATAACCTATTAAGCTTTAGGTCCTATTATCTCTAATATTGTCCATATCTCAAGGGTTCAATTATGGTCCTCATTGACACCACAACTACTCCAAGCAAAACTCTTAACTCATAGATATTTTTATTTTATTATTATTATTATTATTTTTTTACAACTTTTTTAAAATTATTTATTTTTTAGTTTTCAAAACTTTTGAATTTTTTATGGGTTTTTCACAATAGAGGCTACTTATTTACACTCTTCAATCAAAATTGGATGCATGGGTAGGATAAAGGGGTCATACAACATTAGTGCTCAATAAATCTATCAACATGTTTACTCAACAAGCAATGATCTAAATATGTCCCAAGCATGTTAAAATTATATGTGCAATTTATTTTGAGTGTATGTGTAAACAAAAACTCTAACTAACAAAATAAACCAAAACTAAGATGTAAGTTGGAAAACATTAAACAAAGTCATCATCCATAAAACCACAAGAAAATTTCATCCTCAAAGTTATCATGTGCAACATGTGGGGTATGACACGATAAACCAACCAAAATAAACACCCCCAAACTTTGGGATGAACATTGTCCTAAATGTCTAGTAATGAGCAAAAGGAAGCAATAAAGTAAAAGGGCAATAGAGAGAGTTGGGAAAAGTGAACTCCCCTTTTTAGTCTCGGCTAGTTTGAATAGGAACCTTGAGGATTTTCAGACTTTGACATTGGTGTACTACCCCTTGATACACTCTTTTTCTTCTTTGGAGCCATGAAAGTGGCTTTGGCATTTTCTCAAACACTTGGTGTGCACCAACTTCCTTCACCTCAATGAGTGGGGTTTTGGTTCTCTTCAAAACACTCAGATCAATAGATGCAAATCACTCCACAATCAACAATGATCTAAGAGCAAAAACAAACAACAAAGCACAAAAAATTCTTCCATTGTAACTCCTCTTCGATGCTTGGAATGATGGATGGAAAGTTGGGGTTCAAGAATGGTAAGTTTGTGGGTTTGTGATGGGTGTTGAAGCTTAGAGATGATGAAGATGGATTGGGGAGGGATGTGATTGAGGATTTTGGTGGATGGGAGATGAATTTGAAAGTGGTTAGAAGTTGCAAAGGTTGGAGGGAATGAGTATGGCCAGTTAGAGTGTAAAGTATGAAGAAAAAAAATGGGTTTTAAGGAGTTTGGAGCCTCGGTTTTCGTAACAATGGTGCTGGTCACGTCAAACAATTCTGCTTAGCACCCCTTGTTCTTTCTCAAACTTGTTATACTCATGTCTCCTTCATTTTAGCTTGGAATTGGACATGTGAGGACTTGTTGGAAAACTCTTTCAATTTATAATGTGCTCATGGGCTGAGGTGAACCATTTGGAGCCTCAATCAGTATAGAAAAATCAGAATGTCCAATGTTGTCCAATGTTATGATTTCTTGACTCCTTAGGTTCTCCTTGGTTTGTCTCTTGCCCATATCACTGGCTATCCTTCATAAGTCCTTGATGCTTATATATTCTCTCAAAATTCCTCCAATAGTAATGCTTAATGATTTCATTCATGCTTAAACTCACCTCTTAAACAAATATGTGCCAACCATGCTCTAAGGCAAGTCCTCTTGTCTTTAATTCTCCTCAAACATGATTACGAACCTTCTAACTTTATATTTCAATTCAATTTGTTTCATTTCATCTCAAAAACTTCAAATTGGATCAACATCTCAACTCCATAATTCTCACACTTCAAGCACTATAACTACATCAACCACTTTCCAACTCCTTGCCTTTGCTCTTGCAAACTAGTCATGACAACATGTTGAGCTTCAAACCTACTTTATTATGAAAACACTAACAAACAATGTTAAAACACCATTGGGATTTTCAACCTAGAAGTAAAAAACATACACAAATAAAATAATTAAAAATAGACAAAGGAAAAGAGAGTGCCTAGAATCCTTATTACTTAGCTTGGGTTTGCCTCCTGAAGCCTTTCCTAGTTTTTAGAGTCCAGTAGGCTCATTGGAAAGTACTAATTAACAGGTTTGATTAATCATCCATCTTCGACAACACTTCCTCTTTATAACCATTTAGCTCAAGGATGATTTCTTCCATAGTTCGAATGAGGGAAAGAAGCTCATAATCCCCTTTAATTTTCACTTTCTTCCACAAATTTCAGGATAGGAAGTTCTTTCACATTGCTCAAAGGAGTATCCATGCATTCATTGGGATTTGTCGAAGTATTACTAGGAGAGGTCCTAGAAAATTGTTCCTTAAATGCTTGGACTAAGTGTCCCACTTGAGATTCTATGTTTTTCAATGTAACATTAGTGTTGACTTGGAAGACATCTAAATTTGCAAATTTCTACTCATGAAGACTAATCATCTTCTTATTCTCAGCCATGTAGGTCAAAATCTGCTCTTGAACAGGAGACAACTCTTATTTCTCCTGAAATGTGGGGTTTGAACTCCCTTGATATGGCATATGTTGAGGGGTAATTGGCATACAACTCTGGTTCTCATAGGTAAGATCGTCTTGATACCAAAAACCATAATCAGTGAATACCCCTTGTTCTATGAGTGAGTCATTGTGAATTATTTTGTCCAAATGATGAATAAGTAAGTCAAGCTTGGCTTATATGGAGGCAACTCTATCTGCTATTGAATATTCTTCCATAAGTACCTACAAATAAGAAGAAAAACAAAAGAAAATAAAGTACAAAATAATAACAGTAAAAAAAAAAAAAAAAGTTAAGAAACAAATCACAACCAAAAATTAAAAAAAAAATTTGCCTAAATTAGCAAATCACCCGTTCTTCAAAATGTCAACTTCCAATGAGAGAAAGTGAATCATGCCAATACCTGACAACATCGCTAAAAACTTGTTAACCAAATTTCTAACACGGCTACCAAAGACTCATCAGTCCTCGACAACGGAACCAAAAATTTGTTGATAACCAATGATGTATATATGAACATATGGCCAAAGAAGTGAGTGTGGTAAATACTCAAAAACTGATTTGACAAAGTAAATATACTAAGAAAAAGCTTAAATGAAAAGTATTATCAACACTTAACCCCTTTTTGCAAGTGCAAGGGTCATACAAGTAATAAAGTGGACTATAGGAGTTCGAATATCATACCCACGAGGATTGAAGGTTCTATCTAATTGGAATTTGAGCACCTCAAGTACAAAGACTATTCACTATCTAGGTAACCAAATATGATGAGAATTAAAATCAATGTAACTAAAGGAAAAACTGATTTAAAACTAATCAACTAATCCTAAAATCTACCAAGCAAACAACTACTAAAGTTTAAAATATATGGAGAGAGGCACTAGGGATGGGAATAATCATTTAACAATCAAATTGCATTTCCATGAAAGCATAACATTTGGGAGGATTCTGCCTTTGTCCAAGGGTATGTTAGTATAGTCTTGAAATACCTTCAACCACTATACATTTCACCATTTAAGCCACCATGTTCTTAAACCAGGACAGCCATGTGTCTAAACAACTACTTTTAGGATTGGAATCTCCTTATAAGATTTGGTTGATTTTCCTAAACCAATACCTCATAGACAGGACAACACAAGTCTCCTTCAATATAATTGGTACCTCAGTTTACCATTTGAAAAGAATAATCACTCCTATCTATCAGAAGCACAAACATTCTTTCAAACTGAGATGAAACCTCTTAATATTAAACTGATAAACCATTAGGTGGTCTTTATGCCTTGGGAACACACTTTTACTGTCACTCAGAAGGGAACCTTGAAGTCAAAGGTTAGAACATCACCTATGATTTATCAAAGTGATACTTAGAGTTCATTAGTTTTAAGAGGATCAATCTAATATACCCCCAAGTTATCGTTCTCTACTTTCATGAACTCACTTCTCTGTGTCACTCAGAGGGGTCTTGGAAATCAGAACAAAGATACAACTCTTTTTGGGTATAATCTACTGATATCTAGAACAAAACATTTCCAGAATAATACTAATTATATAAATTCATTCTTCAAACCCACAAAATAAACTATAGATTTGCAAATCTGAATGTTCAACAATTAATCCCCACCCTTAGAGGGTGTTTAATGTTCCGTTACTGGATTCCAATCATCACCAATCAAGCACCAAGTAAGAAAATGAAGAAAGAAATCAAGCGATAAGGAGTGAGAGAACAAATCGTGATTTGAGCTTCAATCTTTGTCTCAACAATAATGAAATCTGAATCTCTGAGCACAACACCGAAATCTCTTCAATACAAATAAAAATATGCTCCAAAACTACTCTGAGATCTACTAAAAATCAAAACCCTAAGCTAAATTGAAACATGGGAAGGTTTTAGAGAGGCAAACCCCCATGAGAAGTGTTCTCCCACCTCCTTCATGCCTTAAAAGTCTAAAAATTGAGTATATATAGTCCTAGGGTGAAATGGGCTTCAAAACAGGCACAAAAAAAAAGCATTTTCAGGGGTTTTCTTGTGACGCCCTAAAATCCGAGGGTCTGATTGACTAGCCATCAACCTTCGGAATTTCTACCTTAGGTCATTTCGCACCCAAGTCTTGGTCCCGGACCAGTACCAATTACTCATGGACACTGAGTTACTTAACACCACCTCTATATGTCCCTTCATCGGGACCCATTCATTCATATTTAAATTAAAAATATGAGAATAATGCACTTAAATATAGTCCGTCAGAGTCTGATCACGACCATTTTACCATAATTACATACCTAACTATATTGGCAATAGTCCAAAAGAATTTAATTACAATTCTTTTATACAAAATACTTGCTAGAACTAGTTTGTCCCAAGCACTTTTTTAGAAAAGTTTATCAAGGCCACATGTTAGCCTTCACAATCACGACCTCGTCGAAACCGTATTTGTCTACAGTGTCGACCTTATACTGAAGGGTTGTCCATGAAGGTGAGCAACGCTACAATGAGGAATACCTCCTACAAGGGCTACTCCCCACCTAAGTTCACATACCATGTTCACTCAACATTTCACAATCACATTCCACGAGAACATGCCAATTCTGGAATCATATGTGCCATGAAATGAGATGTGACTCACCATGTACCATGAGCCCGAGTCCTCACCGACTCCCTCACACAAAGCCTTAGCCCATGTGTGATAAACCGTCATTCTGGATGACATCCAATCATCATTTTCAAAACAAATTTCATTTGTTTATAAACCAAAAGCTTTTTGGATGATATATTACAATGATCATTTTATATTCAAAATTATGCGCCTTTGTGTGGGTAGTGGATTTTTGGGATCGCACCACAGGCTCTACAAACCTAGACACTTTTACACCCTTTCACATTTACAGGACTATGTCGACCACAATTGGCGGGTCTTTCACGGAGGGGATCTATCGACTTGTTGATACGACACATGACACCTTTACCATTTCAATCAACCATGCGACTCTATTGGACGTTGTCCCATTTAATCGAGCCCACCTAATCAAACACCAAACGTAGTGTCGATTTACCAACCATTGATTACTACCCAAATAGTGTTGTTTCATACCCTTAACACTCCATGTTTTGAGCACTTTTTGTATAGTAATAAGCCTAATTGACCCAGTTAACATGTTAAAGACCTAGCAAGGCTACTAATCAAATTTTGTGGCAAGTTTTTTTGTTTTAAAAGGCTATATATATTGAAGATAGGGATTCAACTTAAGCATGAAGAACCCAGTTGCAATTCAAAGCTAAAGAAACGCAGAAAGAAGGCAAGCGAAAACAAAAGAAATATCTGATAGCAAACCTTGCCAAATTTACCTTGATTTGTGAATTTTCGCAACCCACAGTGAATTTCGCAATTTGCAACCTATTAAATTCCTTGGGGTTGAGAAGAACTTTATAGCCCCTACGATGTTGTGAGAATTTCGCCAAAGGTTGTAAATTTTAGACCACTATGAATTTACCATTTGTTCGACTTTTTGTCTTATATTTTTTTTTATATCTTCCAAGTTTATCCTCATGTAATAGTGTTATGAGTTGTACATTTTGGTAATTTGTATTGATTTTGGTGGTATGTAATACCCATAGAAGACTTTGTATGGAGATAATTATTCAATTATTTAAGTTAGGTTTTTTTTAGGAAGCTTGTTCAAGAAGCTCTTGTTTCTTTCATTTTCTCTCATTTTCCTTAATCTTTTCTCACTAGCCAAACACTCTCTGAGGATGATTTCTCAAAGGATGAGTGGTTAAATCTCCTCCCTTCTTGAAGTAAAGGGGCACTGAGCAAAGGAATCTGTGGCAAACCAAGGGTTTTCCATGTTTTATCGGAGGTATTTTCCACCATTAATGGTTTCTTTCCAAATATTGGTTTTAATCCCTTCGGGTTACCTTGAATGATCCGTACTTGATAAGCTTTTAGGGTTTAATGGATGCTTATTGCTAGATCCATTAACATTCGTTAGTTATCATTTATGGACCATTAGAAGGCGAGTCAAGGAGATGTTCTTCACTGTCCGAGACCATTAATGGGAAGCAAATACTATTTTTCAAGGATATTTATTGAGAATTCGATTATTATAAGCTAAACGAGAACCGATTCGGGAGATAACTATATGTTATCCTCCCCAATGCGAGGAAAAGACCCAGGAAAACCCCTCATTTGCCTAAGGAACCTAAAACCTCATGACTTGACACTTCAAGGGATTTGTTTTCATATTTTAGTAAGTGTTTACTTTCAGTTTTAATCACTAAAATCCACTCTTTTTATCGCGACCCAATATCAAATGATGCAGTATAAGATTCTGTCATTAATTCTGAAAAAACCCATCTACGTGGGCGATCCACAGAACCACTATACTATAGTAGCTATGCTACGCTAGTATGAGGTATTAGGTTATAAATTTTGTTGATTAATACCCCACTGGGCCACGAATCAACCATGCACTCACACTTATTTAATGTGATGTCTCCGTGCATATGCAATGCAATTATGTCATTGCAAGTTATATCATGTCACATGCATAATGAATGCTATATGAGACATTTACATACCATATTTTATACTTAGTATCATGGATAATTATATCAACCGCATATAATTTACATCCATCCATCTCAATATATCTAAACACGCAAATATCAACATAAATCAACTTTGATCCGACATGTCGGCTTCTTATGATCCAGCACATAAAATTTGTAAAAAAATAGGCCATAACTTGGCCTCAGAGCTATCCAGAAATTGTCCACAAATAGGCCACACATAAAGGCCATGAACCGGCCACAAAACAGTGAGAAATTATCCAATATAGCTCTTTGAAAAGAGTATGAAACACCCAAATATGTGAGTACCAAATTCCATTCACTAGCATATGGTTAGATTCTAGACTCAAAGATCTTTCCAAAGAGTCTAAGAACACACGAATAAGAGTTTGTACGAGAAAGTTATGACCGTCCAAAGTTAACGTTGCCGATTTCGCATTGGTGTGCGAAATTTTCCAAAACAGTCCTTGTTTAATTGAGTGCTACTTGGAACAACTAATAACATACTTCTTGCCAAATATCATAGATAATTATCTCTATTGCATGCAATCCACATCCATATCATGCCAAATATATCTTACACGTATCACGACAGTTTATAATATGCATAAAACATGTTCATGCAACCAGTCCACTTGCATCGTTTACACATAATAGACCCATCGAACACACGACCAAATTTCAAACTGTGGCCATCTGGATTTTCCCCAAGCAAGTTATGGCATAATTGATGCTCATCAACAACTCACACGAGGCCTCAACCCGGCCTTCACATGGTGACAAACTAGGCCACGCAAGCGTAGAAAAAAAAAAAACAGCATACAATCACGCACACACAAACCATAATCTTTAAATTCAAACAACAAAAACCAAGGCACTACTTAGCCCAACCTGCTGTGAACCAGTTCTGGTTTCGACCATCATAACCGCCCTTGTCCAAGCCACGAGAAGCCCCAACATCTGGACACATACATCCAGCCCCGAAACAACAGTTTCATAATTCTAACAGACCATGAAACCGATCTTGATTCATCAACAGTTCATTTTAGAACTGTCCTTGAACCAACCCACTGTTGGGTTGAATGTAATGCCATTGGATGGCTGTTAAGTAAGAATAATCCAAGAAGGAGAAAACCCCTACCTCTTAGAGCATGAACAATGTCTACTCCTTGGTCCGTCAAACGCCGGAAAAATGGAGGGAGAGCAGCCGGTCCTCCTCCATTTCTCTTTCTCTTCCTTTCCTTTCTTTTCCTTTTCTTTATTTTCTCTCTTTTCCTTTTCTTTTATGTTTAGTTCCCTTCCTCCACTCTGATTTCCCACTCAATTCCTAACTCCTGTCAATTTGATGCAAAGGCATGCACTTGACATGCACTTGACACATGGCTTTACTAAGCCATGTGTTCTCTACCTCTTCACCCCTTCCCAGCGGACAAAGCCGCTCTCATGATGCTGGGCGCGTCACCAGCGACCTATGTCATCATGCCATGTGTCGTCCAACCCCCGTTGTCTCGAAAAAGGTGAAATTCCGACCGTCTTTTAACCAAATGAAAACTGCCTGACAAATCAGAGTCTCCGTTACTTAACCACGTGTACGCACCTGTTTCATCATCCAGAACTGAGATGTTTCAAGCCAAACTCGCACTATAACAAATAGAGAACGATTCACATTATACGCACCAACATTTGAAACATCTCCCTCCAAAGATTTGTCCCGGTCCAATACTACGCCACCGTTACGCACATGCACCGTCATATTATCACCAAAATGATTAATGAATGGTTCTGGTCCGGAACGAAGAAACGACACTGGCACATCGTCCCATCGTCCCGATCTTATCTTCATCTTTCGGCGGTCGCAAGAACAATCATTAGTTCCACGACAGTCACAAAATCCGATTTATTGATCCAGCACACGATTCCTTCTCAACCATCTATCAACAATAAGCTCGCCCCAATCAACAACATGAATCGGATCTGGAGTGTACTTCCGGAGCATGGAGACATGGAATACCTCATGGACACTCGATAAACTTAGCGGTAATTCCAACCGATACGCAATTGTGCCCACCCTCTTGAGTATCTCGAAGGGCCCGATAAACCTCGGTGATAGCTTTTCCCACTTGCCGAACCTGACCACTCTTCTCTTAGGCATCACCTTTAAGAAAACATGATCGCCCACCTCAAACTCTAGAGGTCGTCACCGCCTGTTGGCATAGCTCTTCTGCCGGCTCTGAGATGTGAGAAGTCACTTCTATATCAAGTCCACCTTCCCAGAGGTATCTCTAATCAATTTTGGACTAGTGGTGGATTTCTCTCCCACCTCCGTCCAACAGACCGGAGAACGACATGGCCTCCCATATAAAGCCTCATATGGTGCCATCTGTATGCTCGCCTGGTAATTGTTGTTGTAGGCGAACTCTACCAAGGGAAAATGCTCTTCCCAACTACCTTTAAGATCCAGGACGCATGCCCGTAGCATGTCCTCTAAAATCTGGATGGTCCTCTTTGATTGACCGTCCGTCTGTGGATGAAAAGCAGTGCTCATCATCAATTGTGTCCCTATGGCTCTTTGAAAACTCTCCCAAAAATGAGCCATAAAACTGGGGTCCCGATTCGATATGATAGAGTCTGGCACTTCATGCAACCTGACGATCTCTCGTATGTATAACCTGCAGAATTCCTCCAGTGTGAAGGTCATCCGTACAACCAGAAAATGTGCCGACTTGGTGAGTCGATCCACTATCACCCACACCGCATCATGCTTCTGCGATGTCCGTGGCAAGTGAGTCACAAAATCCATCGTGATATGTTCCAACTTCCACTCTGCTACCTCTAGTGGCTAGAATATCCCTACTGGCCTCTAGTGCTCAGCCTTTATCTGCTAACACGTGAGGCATCGTTGAACGAAATCCCGAACGTGTTTCTTTTTCTTTATCTCGCTCCAATAATATTAGCGACGAAGATCTCGGTACATCTTTGTGCCACTTGGATGCATAACAAATCGAGAGCAATGGAACTCCCTGAGGATCTCCTCTCTCAAATTTTCCAACTGAGGAACTACAACCCGTCCCCTATACTGAAGACTATCATTAGCTGGCACCATCTTCAAGTACTGCATTCTGATTGCACTCCGGTCCCGATGGACAATATCTCTATATCCTGTCCTTGTGACTCAATTGCTCTACTCGCAGGAAGGTGGCAGCCACCTGCAAACTCCCTAAAACACCCCGAGCCCGATCACCGCATCGGTAGCCTCCCAACCGGTCCCACAACCCGAGCATCTACCACTCCCGAAAGCTATACTAGCTAAGACTCCCCGTGACTTCCGGGACGAGTGCATCACCACCAGTACTTGTCTACCAGATGGTAATGTAAAGTGAAGTCATAATCGTTCAAATACTCCATCCATCTGTGTTGCCTCATGTTAAGGTCCCGCTATGTAAAGATATACTTCAGACTTTTGTGGTCCGAGAATACCTTGAACTGTTCACCATATAGATAGTGGCACCAAATCTTAAAGACAAAGACTATGGCCGCCAACTCCATGTCATGTGTAAGGTAATTTTGCTCGTGGTTCTTCAACTGCCGAGAACCATAAGCTATAACCTTCCCGAATCGGCATAAAACACACACCCGCTCCGTCCCAGACGCACGCAAAGATATCACAAGCATTTTCATCCGTCCCTTTCGAGACTCATCGAATAGGTTCGAAGTAAGCATCCTTTTCAATTCTTGGAATGGTCGCTCGCACAAGTCATTCCACTCAAACTTGACCTCCTCGGTCAACTTCGGGCTGTATAGGCGTAGCTTAACGGGGAGAAGTCCCCTAATAAACCTCCCAGAATACCCCGCGCTCAAGAAACTACGTGACCCTCGAAGATCGACTTTCATCTCTCCCAACTCATAACTGCTTCGACCTTCTCCGGGTCCATTGATACACTTGAAGCTGACACTACATGTCCCAAGAATCTCACCTCAATAAGCCAAAACTCGCACTTATTGAACTTGGCGTACAATTGATGTTCTCTGAGGGCCTGGAGAACAATCCTCAAGTGATCCTCGTGATCCTCATGCTCCTCCTCTGACTTGGAGTAGATCAAGATGTCGTTAACGAAGACTACCATAAACTGATCTAGATAGGGCTGGAACACGTTATGCATGAGATCCATAAATGCCGCTGGCGCATTCGTCAATCCGAAGGGCATCACTATGAACTCGAAATGCTCGTACCGCCTCCTGAACGTTGTCTTAGAGATATCAACCTCCCTAACTCTCAACTGATGATAACCAATACGAAGATCTATCTTAGAGTAGACTCGTGCCCCTCTCAATTGATCAAATAAATCATTAATCCTCGGCAAAGGATACAGATTCTTGATCATAACCCTGTTCAACTATCGGTAGTCAATGCACAGTCGAAGGGTCTTGTCTTTTTCTCAGCAAATAGAACCGGTGCGCCCCAAGGTGAAGTGCTTGGTCTAATGAAATCCTTGTCCAATAATTCTTGTATCTGGACCTTGAGTTCCTGCAACTCAACCGACGCCATCCTATGTGGAGTCATAGAAATGAGCGATGTACCAGGGTGTAACTCAATCGTGAAGTATACATCCCTCTACGGAGGTAATCCAGGTAGTTCATCCGGTAAAACATCCTTGTATTCACAAACTACTCGAGGTAGACCCGACTCCTGTCTTGCCTCGTCCTCTAGGGTAAGGCTTACCAGCCAACCCATCAACTTCCTGTGCCACCTAGAGTCGTACACGACATGGGATAAAGCATCGTGCTTATCCCCTTGAAACATAACACAAACACCGTCCTGTGTAGGCAGTAACTCTCCTACGATCACTATCAATGATGACTCGGTGTGCCGTCAACCAGTCTATCCCGAGAATGACATCAAACTCTGACATGTCCATGACCCTTAAGTCCACAATGAGTAGAATCTCGGATATCTCTAACTCACAATCCTAACATATCAGATCAACACTCGCCCTAGTTCCTAAGGGAGAGCTTACATGCAACGGATTTTCTAAGGTCTCAACCTCTAAGACTGATTCTTTCACACATGATGCAGCGATGAATGAATGCGATGCACCATAATCAAACAAAGAGATCCTTGCACATAAAGTAGATAGCAAAAATACTTCGAATAACCACAACCGATCCGCCTCGCCCAGGTGTATCGGGCGTGTACATGCCCTTGGTTCCTCAAAGTCCCTGTTTGTGAGCCTTGTCCTCGACCTCTACTCATGCCCTGGCCCATGTGACCCTCCGGGCGGTTAGGTGCTTCTCAGGCAACACCGGGACTAATACCGGGCCTTGGTCGGGCGCTCGGGGTAAGGAGGAACAAACCGTGTCTATGCATGCCCTATTGATGATCGGGGACCCTGTGGTGTCCTACATCTTGGGATCCCCGCTCTCGAGGGTAATCTCGCCCCAAGTGTCCAGTCGCGGCGCTGTAAACACACTATCCGCCCGGGCCGGCTAGGAGCTCAAGTGCCTCCCATCTGATGACTGATTCGCCGCCCCGGAGCCGCTTACCACGCCTTGAAACCCTAGTAGAGTAGAAGTCCTTTACTTATTTCCCGAGCTAGAAGAAGATGGCTCATTCTCTTTCCTCTTATCACTAGCACCCGCGTCTCGAATGCTCTTTGCGTCATTTACCTCCCTCTCAATGGCCATAACTGTCCTAACCATAGAGTCCATATTTGTAGGAGAAGTCCTACAATCTTGCCTCGGATGAACAATTTCAAACCATCCTCAAACTTTCTCACCTTGGCCATGTATGTGGTCACATAATCATCCCCGAAACATGCTAATTCTATGAACTCAACACGTATTCGAGCATCACATGGCCCCCTGGGTCTCAACTCGCCTTGCATGTCCAGCGCATGCCGGGAAAACTGTCGCCTAAGAGCCTCGCACTTAACTCTCCCCAAGTCATCGCCCAGATTCTTCAGGTCTCGACCCAACCTAATTATACCTAGGATTCATCTTCTAGGTGGAACATGAATTGGGCCTTTATTCCATCGCGGAGGTGATCTTCATAGCCCCAATACCTTCTCGACTGCCTGAACCAATGCCCAGCCCGCCCACCACTCCGATCCTCCTCCCATGAATGTCGGGATGATGTGCTTTAAACCCTTTGGAGGTTACTCTAATTTCTCCCTAACCCCTCAAATGCACCAACAAGGTAATGGTAGGCAACTGAACGCCCCATAGCCTCTATAAAGGCATGTTGCAAAAACAGTGGCATTGGTTATCGTCCCGTGACTAATTCTTACGTCCTCGTCCCTACCGCCATCTCACACATGTCAAATAGTAGATCGAAGCTTTTTTTTTTCTTAGTGTATCATAGTGCTAAACACTAGTAATTATCAGTTCCTGAACTATCATGCTCCTTTATTTTACGAACCCCTAAGGTTATATTCTCTAACCCTAGTGTTCTTTGCTTTCTATACACGTCTTATCATGCATATAGTTCCCACAATTTGTAACGCATTATCACACAACTTGTAACACATTATTACACAGCAATTCATAAAATAGCATAATAAATTCATGGTCTAAACCCATCTCATCGAGCCTAGGTATTCGTATACCTTGGCTCTAATACCAAGCTGTGACGCCCCAAAATTTGGGGGTCCAATTGACTAGCCGTTAACCTTCAGAATTTCTACCTTAGGTCATTTCGCACCTAAGTCTTGGTCTCAGACCAGTACCAATTACTCGTAGACACCAAGTTACTCGACACCACCTCTATATGTCCCTTCATCGGGACCTATTCATTCATATTTAAATTAAAAATATGAGAATAATGCACTTAAATACAGTCCGTCAGAGTTTGATCACAACACTCTTACCATAATCACATACCCGACTATATTGGCAATATTCTAAAAGACTTTAATTACAATTCTTTTATATAAAATACTTGCTAGAACTAGTTTATCACAAGCACTTTTTTAGAAAAGTTTATCAAGGCCACATGTCGGCCTTCTTCATAATCACTCGCCTCGCTCGGGAGCTCTGGTCACAGTGTGTCGACCCCGTGACCCGAAAGGGTCATCCCATGAAAGGTGAGCCACGCCCAAAGAGAATACCCTACAAGCGCTTACTCCCCACCTGCTCACATATAATAAATGACTAACATGTCACAATCACATTCCAACAAGAACATGCCAATTCTATATGGAATCCTACATGCCATGCCATGAAATGAGATGCGACTCACCATGTACCATGCACCCGAGTCCTCACTGACTCCCTCATTCAAAGCCTCAGCCCATGTGTGATAAACCGTCATTTTGGATGACATCCAATGATCATTTTCAAAACAAATTTCATTTGTTTATAAACTAAAAGCTTTTTGGATGATACATCACAATGATCATTTTATATTCAAAATCATGTACCTCATGGGTAGCTGATTTCCGTGTCTGACCGTTGTGCTCGCAAACCTAGACAATTATACACTCCTTTCACCGTGGGACTATGTCTAACTATACCATGTCTTTCACCCGAGGAATCTATCCCTAACTTGTTGATACCACATATTTTCTTTACATTTCAACAAATTGCGACTGGCTGACGTCGGGCCCCATTTAAATCGAGCTCACCACCAAACACCAAACGCAATGTCAATTTACTCAACTATACCACCCCATTTAATGCGATGTCTCCGGCATATGCAAAATGCAATTATGCCATTGTAAGTTATATCATTATGTCACATGCATAATGAATGCTATATGAGACATTTACATACCATATTTTATATTTATCACGGATAATTATATCAAATCGTATATAATTTATATCCATCTGTCTCAATATTATCTTAAAACACACAATATCAACATAAATCAAGACACACCCAACATGTCAAGACAACCAATACCATACACAAAGTTGTAAAAACAGCCACAACCCAACCCTGAACTCAAGGCTCTGTGGTTTGGCTCCACAACAGTCATTACTACGTATGGGCCATGAACCTGGCCTACAAAATAAATAAATCGTCTAAATACAACTCTTTGAAAAGAGTATGAAGCACCTAAATATGTGAGCACCAAATGCCATTTACTAGCATATGGTTAGATTCTAGACTCAAAGATCTTTCCAAAGAGTCTAAGAACGCGAGATGCAACTTAAGTTTGTACGAAAGTTATGGACGGTCCAAAGTTAATTGTCGATTTCAGATTGCAAAAGCGAAATTTTCTTGTAATAGTCCTTTGCGACCGAGTGCTACTGAACAACTTATAACATACTTCGCTGCCATCATGAGCATCATCTATCGTACGCAATCCACATCCATATCATGCCAACATATCTTACACGTATCACGACAACGATAATATGCATAAAACAGGTTCATGCAACCAAATTCACTGCCGTCTACACATATTAGACCCATCGAATACACCACCAGATTTCAAACTGTGGCCATCTGGATTTTCCCTAAGTAGGTCAGGGTATTAATCGATGCTCATAAATACCACACGAGGCCTCAACTCGCCTTCACATGGTTCCAAACTAGTACAAATGCACCAAAAACAGCATAATCACACACACAAGCCGCAAAATTCCAAATTCGTACTTACAAAACCAAGGTACTACTACCTAACCTCGTCGTGAACCGCTTCTGGTTCCACATCACAACTCCGCCTCGTCTCCAGCCATGAGAAGTCCTAACATTTGGACACATACATCCAGCCCCGAAACAGTTGTTCCGCACTTCAATGCACCATCGGAATCATGTTGATTCATCAATAAGTTTCGCTAGAACTATCCTTGAAATCCTAAATTTCAATGCCATGAACTGAATTACTGGCCGATGGTTTTAATCAAGAATAAATCCAAGAAGGTTCCTACCTCTCGGGAGCTGAACAATGTCTACCTCGTCTGGTCTAACGCCAAAAAATATGGAGAGCAATGCATCCTCCTTCCTTTCTCCTTCTCTTCCTTTCCTTTCTTTTCATTTTCTTTATTTTCACTCTTTTCTCTCCTTCCTTCATTTCCTTTCCTTTTCTTTCTTTTCTCTTTTTTCCTTTTCTTTTCTGTTTAGTTCCCTTCCTCCACCAAACCGATTTCCCACTCAATTCCTAACTCTTATCAATTTGATGCTGGTTATGTGTACTTTGATGATACTGACACATGGCCTTTATTGAGCCATGTGCCATGTCTATGCTCACATGGCTTCTTACTTAAGCCATGTGTCCTTCACCTCTTCACACCTTTCCCTTAGTGGGACAACTGCCTCATGATGCCAAGTGTCACTCTGGTATGGCTTATGTCATCATGCCACGTGTCGTCCAACCCACATTGTTCAAAAGCGCGAAATTCCAACGCCTCTTAATTGATAAAATCGTCTGATTAACTAGATTTTCAAAGACAAATTCAACAGTTGAGGCTCCATTTTTTTGTTGGCTCGAGATCTGAGAGATTTGTGTCGTAAACTTATACCTTAAAGATAATTGATTAATTTCCAAAAAATTTCAAATTTACCTGGGTTTTCACATTTTTGGTCAGGCCAGACACCTTTTTTCACTACATTTTCTGGGTTTGTCGCGACATTTATTTATGCTTGGCTACTTGTTTTCTTCTCCAACTTGCTGAGGCCATAACTTCTTCATTTTAACTCTGATTCAGCGTAAGGTGTCATGTTGACATTTCGAGTTGCATAATGCAGCCATGAATAATATGCTGGGTCATCTGAACCATTTGATATTCTAGATGATATAAAAAAATTCATCTTCCCAATGACACGTTGTGAAACACCCGATTGACTCTCCTTTTGGAAAAATGTTGCTCATTTTTTGACAAATCATTTGTTTTCCGTCAAGAATCCTCCAAAATCAAGTTTAGAGGAAATTTTATGAGTTTTACATGAATATGTATATAAAATACTTAAAAATAGCATTTGAAATGAACTCAAAACATACTTGGTACTACACTCACTACACATCATGACCC
This sequence comes from Tetrastigma voinierianum, assembly GCA_016808115.1. Lineage (NCBI taxonomy): Eukaryota > Viridiplantae > Streptophyta > Magnoliopsida > Vitales > Vitaceae > Tetrastigma > Tetrastigma voinierianum. The sequence goes on from JAEQBH010003196.1 coordinate 1,769,249, forward strand.
CTTAATTTGATCTAAGTGTTAAGGGTTTGACTACGAACCTTTCCATATGAAATATATTGTGTAATACTATCCTTTCACTCCATACTATACCTGACTTGGTTCAGAGCATGGACTATGCATCTGCTCTTACTAGATGAACTTGCCCAAGTGTATTTATCTAGTCTCCGAGATCCATTACTCACAAAGCATGCCAATGAAGACTCTTCTTCAAGACATGTTTACTCTGACCAGAGATTCCGAATAATGATCTCTACAAGATGGCCTAGTGTATACCCTCCATCTATCAAAAGTGGTGAATCCTTTATTAGCTACTCAATTACCTTCGAATACCTTAAGTTATACCCAATCATCACCCTACTAGCTACCTCTCTTAAGACAACAAGGATCGAAGTTAAAGTATAGAATCAGTATCTAAGATACCATTGAACACCTTAAGTCTAAGGATACTTGCACTATTGCTATGATGAGACTATCATTTATGTTTGAATAGATAATCCATATGATTGTATCATTGCGGGTCTCTGATGAACTTAGATACTCTTAGCAAGCATCCAAATGTCTACTCTAATCATTATGATGATCACGGGGCCATGGATCATCCCCGTCGATCAAATCAAGGAGATCAACACGTGCTAATCGTCTGCATCAACAATGTCCATTCTTGTCAACCCATGATCAGTGGATAATTTAAATATCGACATAATTTTCACACTACACAGGAATCTATTGGCCATGATCATAAATCACGATTTCCTATGCCAGTGTAATGTATAAAGGACTTCATTAATTTGATTTAAGATCGCTTATCAATTCATATATTAAAATGAACATCAAAGAAATGAAGGCCATTATAACCAATATAGACGTGCATAATAAGTCTCCCAGATCCCTTTAGACTCTAACACCCCCACTCTCGATCTAAAAGCCACACCACCTTTTATCTAATATCATGTTTAGTACGTGATAGTCAAACCCTTTGAAGCGCTTTACCAAAGGATCAATACGTTCTTATCAATGGGCACTTTCATGATTACATCATGCCAAATCTCAATGACGATCTAATCACCGTCACGCCCGAAAGTACGTGTTCGATCTTTGATGAGACCATGGTTCCTTTGCTTGAGCAATGGCTCCATTGTTATCACAATACAGAGGTATTGGATCAACAATGCTAGGCAACACTTCCATATCCAAACCACTTCCTTATTTGCCTTAAGCCGCAATGTACTCTACTTTGATTGTAGAATCAGCAGTCGTCTCTAGTTTGGAACTTTTCCAACCGACTACTCCACCATTCAATATGAGCACATAACCTGATTGAGATTGGGAGTCATCTCTATCAGATTGGAAGCTAGCATTCGTATACCCTTTCACATGAAGATCACTACTCCATCTCTATATATCAAGAATATGTCCCAATTTTCCTGGGCATCACTCTAAGAATATTCTTATAGCCACCAAATGACTCCTCACCAGTGGTCCGATCGCATCCGCTCATGATACTCGTGAGCATACACATATCGGGTCTAAGACATATCATAGAATACATGATTGATATGATAGCCGAAGCATAAGGGATCAAACTCATGTGTGTCCTCTTTATCCCGTGTCCGGGAGGACATATGATCTCCCTTAGAGTGTAATCCATGCTAGCCATAGGAATGAATCCTCTCTTTGCTTGATCCATGCTAAACCTCTTTAGCATCTTTTCTATGTATGTGCTCATCCACCTCGAACATGGGGGCCATTTTCTCATTTTGCAATTCTTCATGCATCTCACCCATAGAGTCATCTCCAAAAAAGTCTCAACAACTTCTTTTCTCATCTCATTTGGTTCCGGAGAAGCTGATTCTTCTTCTTCCTTTGCAACTAACTCTTTCAATTCATTTGCATCATTCTCCACTCTTTGAAGCTTCTCAAGTTCTCCACCACTCTTTGAGGTGATATCCTCATAATATTCCATTTCTTTTTATAGACTCGCCTTAAGAATTGTAGGCAAACTTCTTTGTTGTCCCTTAGAGAACATTTTAGCCATTTTCTTTTCCTCATTCATGTGCTGAGCCACTAGTTCTCCTATACTCATTTCCTTCATATGTGGATGTTGCTTTATCTCAATGTAGGATAGAGTTTGAGAAATGGCCTTTGGAGTCATTGTCTTTTCCAAGGTCTTGAGTGGAGTGGACTGAAATTGAACATTGGCCTTTATTTCTTCCATGAATAGCTTAGTTCTAGACTTAGCCAATTCAACCATTGAGATGGCTAGTTCATCCACTTAATTTTCCAAAATTAACTCCTCTTGTAGAGGTTGGTTCACCTTCTCCATGAATTGGGCTTGAGATGTTGCAAATTTAGCTTGAGCTCTTCTCCATTCAGCCATGGTTTCCTCTAGACTTGATCCAGCCATTTGAATTCAAGAATTTTCCATTTCAGCCCTTACTTTAGATAATTCAACCATGTTTTCTTCTAAGATTGATCCTTGGACTTGTGGAGAATGAAAAGTATTATGGCTTTCTTCCCATGAGGTGCTCGGGTGCTGGTCCCATCCAAAATTATAATTGTTCAAGTATGGGGTACCTCCATACTGAACATGACTCATAGACATATATGGGTTCCACACTTGACTCCTCGTTCTTTAATGCTACTCATTATCCATTTTCCTTGTTCTTATTTGTTGGGTAAGGATGGCCATTTATGTTGTCAATTCCATGAATGGATCCATTGTGATTTAATCCTTAAAAAAAAAAAAATATCAAAAGTAAAATAGACAAAAAGGGAAACTAGGTACATAGAAACTAAAATGAAACAAAATAAACAAAAGAAATATCTAGAGTAAAGAAGGACTACTTGGTATCAATATTAGTAAACACCTAATCCTCGGGAACGACGCCAAAAACTTGATAGGCTCGAAATGTATGTTATATAAAATGTGTGTGCCTATATGCGCAAGTGCATGCGTCGCCTCAAGTAATATAATGAAAGTATGAGTATCTTCCCACGAGGATTAGGTTACGAATTACCGAAATTAGAATAGTCCTATCTTTATTTGGATTAACACGAAGATGAAGTTGAAATGGAAAACAAACTAAACTAAAGAAATCCTAAACTAAAATCTCTAACGTGCAAAGAGAAAATGTAATTACAAGAAAGCGTAGGGTTTTGATTTTATCTAACAAATTCCCATGGTGAGATTTAAAATGGTCTCAATGATGCCTAAATTATATATTAATGGCGGATTTCACCTAAGAACATGCTATTCTTTCTCAAGCAATAACAATCTACCCTCGAAAAATGTTATATTGTATCTCAACCTTAACTCATCATAACCAAGGATGCATTAAGTAATTGAAATCCAACAAGCCACATGTAACCCACAAATATCTCTATTCTATAGTGAAACACGACATTCCATTCCCTCGGAAAAGATCCAAAATTGAAACTCACGGGTGCATAAAATAATAATAATAAATTTTGTGTGTTTGGGTGAAGCAAGATGGGGCAGATCCCCCCCCAAGGTGAAAGACCCAAATTCTTATTCCTCCTGCTGTACATATGTGTCCGACCGATGTAAGTTCAATGAAGTATCTAAGGCGCATGGCCCGCAATGAGACCCCAAAATTCGCCACCTACGTAAAACACACGGATTTGCAAACTTGAATAAACATTAGAGGGTTGTCCAATGGGTTGAGTCATTGGGTGAAACACCAATGATTGGTTTTCACGCTTGGCATTCGCATGTGTGATGGAGTTGGTCAGGACTCGGGTTTATGGGCATGAGGAGTCTCATCTCATGCATGACTTAAAATATTCTATATAAGATTGCATTTTCTGTATGGGATGTGGTTTCACGTATTTGTACGCTATCAGACAAGCAGATTTAGCGGAGTCGCCCGTAGTATAATTTTTCTATTTCCGGCATCAAGCCATCAAGGCCGTGGGACCCCCTTTAGGTGCGCCATGAAATGTATAGGGAGATGACGCTCCGACGAGGCCGTGAGAGGAAGGAGGTCGACATGTGGCCTTGAGTAACATTTTTGTAAAAGTGTTTTGTATAAAAGAATTTTTATAAAATTCTTTTGGACTATTGTATAAATAGTTGGGTATGTAATTATGGTAAGAGGGCCATGATTGGACCCTTAGAGATTGTAATTATTTATTTTCTTTCATTTTATCAAATGAATGAACGGGTCCCGGGAAGTGGACGCATGGAAGCGGTGCCGAGTAACTCAATATCCATTGGTAGCTGGTACCCCATTCCGGCATCAAGACTCCAGCAAGACGAATCTAATACAAATTCCGGTTGATCGGTTGTCAACGATTCCCAAAATCAAGGTCATAGCTTGATATCAGAGCTTAGGTATACGAATACCTAGGACTCGATGGGCACGGGTTTAGATCATGCATTGTTGTGTTTTACGTGTTTTGTGCTTAACATGATGTGTTATTGTGTGATTATGTGTTATAAATTGCGTGAATTATATACATGGAAGAATGTATATAGAAAAAGATGAACACTAAAGTCAGAAAACATAACCTGTGTGGTTCAAGAACAAAATGAACGTGATAGTCTCGATGTGGGGTCTATTAAAGAAGTGGCACATACACTAATAGTTATATTAAAGAAAGAAACCTCAATTTCTTCTATTTAACATATGTATGGCAAATCGATAAGAGGACGCAGGTCATCCCCCGGACAATAGTCACCCACCACTCAGGCTCGACCTACGTTTTATGGAGGCTATGGAGATTACCTCCGATGCTATGAGGATCAGGCTAGCCACATTTCGGCTAGAGGGTATCCTAGATATGGTGGGATTGGGTTAAAGCCTCTAGGGATCCGGAGATGATGACATGGGGAGAATTTCGAGAGCTCTTCATGGACAAGTTTTTCCTGACATCACCCGTAGATACAAAGCTCTGAGTTCCCTTGAGTCAAGCAAGGAAATATGATCTGTTCTAATACCAGCCAAGTTCACCGAATTGGCATGTTTCGGGGATGATTATATGGCTGCGTGGCTAATGCCAAGGCGAGGAAGTTCGAGGATGGCCCAAGTCATTCCATCTCTGGGGCAAGATCAGCATTCCTCCTACAAGACATGGATTCTATGGTCAGGACAACTATGACCATAGAGAAAGAGATAAAGGATGCACTGAGCATCCGAGATGCGGGTGCTAGTGGCAAGAGGAAGGAGGATCAGCCTTCTTCTAGTTTGGGAAATAAGTAGAAGACTTCTATTCCATGAGGATTTCAGGATAAAAATGCATCCATCAAATGAAGGCCATATCATGAATTCCTACAAATGCAGACCGATGACATGCTTCCACTGCCATCAACCTGACATATGGAGTAGGATCGCCTCGTGGAGGCAAGGATCCTTGTTATGGAACACCACACTCCCAGCCACAAGACAAAGCAGAGATGCGCTAGAGTTCTTACTAAAGATGGGCTAGGGGAACCGTTATCAGTCCCAAGGTGCTGCATAAGCACCTACTATTTCGCAGATGGGCCATATGGGCCAGAGCATGGGTCAGGGTCGAGGCCAAGACTTCTAGGCCGGTACTTTAGGGACCCAGGGGCTCTACATTGTAGCACCACAAACCGAGCTTGCAGATCAATCTAATATACAGGGTACGTTTCGACTCTCACACTTCTTGATAAGAGTGTTGTTTAAATTTGAGTGCATTGTATTCATGTTTATTGCTACATTTTATGTGAATGCTTTGGGCTTAAAAGTAGAAACCTTAGAAAAGCTGTTGTATGTGAAATCTTCCGTAGGGATTAGGGTGAGGATTGATAAGATATGTCGTGATCAGGAGTTGTGGAAAATCTCGTGGATTCCTGCTCACTCCGTGGACCTTCTCGAGCGATGGACATATCAGATTTTGATGTCATCCCCTCGCATGGATTGGTCGACAAGACACCGAGTCGTCATTGATCAAGGGATAAGAGGCTGATTACTTACACACTGGACTGCATTCTTGTGACTTTTCAAAGTGGCATGATGTTTTTACCCCAAACCGTACGACTCAGTGGAGCTGATTAAATACGGGTCAAGCCTACCCAGAGGATGACGGGAGACGAGATTCAGTCTACCTCTCGTGGCTCATGAAGTATGAGGATGTCTTTCTGGGGATGAGCTATCGGATACTCCACGCGACGCTGACTTTATCATCAGCTTACACCTCTAAGACGTCGCCCATTTATATGACTCCTCATAAATGACACCGGCCGAGCCGAGGAACTCCAGATCCCTTACCGAGGATTTCGATGATTCGTTTGATCACCCAAAAGGTGGCCAGGTATACTCTAAGATAGACCTTCTCACCTAAGCATCACGCTGAGAGTTAAAGGCATATCCCTAAGACAACGCTAGATGCTGTGATGGGCATTTTAAGTTCACAAAGGACGCCTCTGATTGATTTAACGCGCTTAAAGGGCATTCATGGATCTCATGCATAGTGGGTATTCCGTACTCTATTTGACTGGCCATATTTTGGCTGACGACATCTCGATCTACTCCTACCCGAGGAGGAGTATGGAGGATCATTCGCGACGCTTAGGTACTGCGGACCATCGCTTATATGCCAAGTCTCAAGAAGTGCGAGCTGGGCTTACTAAGGTGAAATTTCGGGACACGTCGTGGCTCCGGCCAGGTGTGTCATTGCACTCGATAAGGTTTAGGCTACATGAGCTGGGGAGAGGTCAAAGTTAGTCTTCGAGATACGCAGTTTCTTGGGATTGACAGTGTATTATAGGAAGTTCATTGAGGATTTCTCCCAACTAGCAGTACCTATGACTAGATTAACTTAGAAGAGGGTTAAGTTTGAGTGGGATGACCTATGTGAGAAGGCATTCCATGAATTGAAAATAAGGCTTACTATAGCTCCTATTCTGATAGACCCAAAACAAGGATGTATAATACCTAAGTACCGTGGATGCCTCCTAAGGATGACTAGGATGTCTCGATGCACCAGAGGGTGGTAGCTTATGGTTCCAGATAGCTAAAGAATCATGAGCAGCACTCCCCCTACACATGATCCGAGTCAAGGCCATCGTTTTGCCTCTTTAAAGATTCGGGCGCCTACTATTTGTATAGTGAGCTGCTCAAGTGTTTTCGCACTATACAAAAGTTCCAAAGTATATTTTCACACAAACAGATCTTAATACGAGGCAACGCAGATGGATGGAGTATCTCGGAGGATTATGACTTCACTTCTAATTACTATCCGGTAAGGCAAATGTAAGTGGGCTTATGCTTTAGCTCAAGTCATGAGGAGTAATCGGGCTCGTAGCTTCCTGAGGGCGTATGCTCGAGACCGCTGGGCAGCCTCGTGACATGCGCACTCAGATCGCCCGTGGTGCTTGGGAGCCTGTGGTCTATGCCATCCCTAATGAGCGCAGAAAGTGATTGAATCTCGTGACGGACGTAGAGCTATCGCTCATCGTGGACCGGCACACAATAAGGTACAGACGTATATCGGGCCATCCACACAGATGGTAGTCTTCGCAGATAAGGGACAAACGTCCCAATCGATCACCACAGAGATCCCCGCGAGCTCCATCACCTCAACTCGGTTGCGGCATCCAGTGGCAATAAAAGGCGCATCGTAATCTCGCCGCCAAAAGACATTGTGAAAGGGATGAAGTGACACGTTAGAGATTTTGTTCGACGGTGTCTCACGCAGGTCGAAGGTCAAGGTCGAGCATCGGTTAGCAGGCTACTTCAAATTGGCCAGAGGTAGGAGGAAGTGGAGCACATCACGATGGATTTGCGGACTCCACTCTGCTACTTCGACACCGCGGAGGCAAGATGCGTGATGGGTGATAATGACCAGCTCACTAAGCTTTGATACACATTTTCTAGCAAAGCAAGTGCATTTAATCTTCTCACACCGGAGGAATTCTACCAATGGTATATCTAGAGATTGTCCCATTACATGGTGTACCAATGTCCATGTGATTCGACAAGGATCCCTGTGCAAATATAAACACACTCAAAGAGTTTCCAAAAGGCCATGGGACATGGGCTGACTACGAGCATCGCGCTTCATCAAGCAGACAGATGGTCACTCTGAGAGAATTCATACAGATTCTTGGGAGGACAAGCATGTGTCTTAGATCTTAAGGGTAGTTTGGAGAAGCACTTACCCTTAGTGGAATTCGCCTATAACAACAATTATCAGGCGAGTATATAGATGGCAACCTATGAGGCCTTATATGGGAGGCCATGCTGATCCCCCCGATTTGTCGGGATGTAGGTGGAGAGAGTTCCATCACCGGTCCCATTTGATTAGAGACACTCCTCCGAGGAAGCGTGAATCACCTCCCACGGGCCAGAGCAGAGACGTAAGAGCCACGCCACAGACTTCACATCTCTGTAGTTCGAGGTGGGTGGATCACGTCTCTCGGGCTGGTGATGCCTAAGAGAGGAGTGGTCGACGGTAAGCCAGAAACTAGCGCCACGAGGTATATCAGCCCTTCAAGGTACTTCGAGAGGGTGGACACAGCTTGCATATCTACGGCGCTACCACCGAGTTTATCAAACCATGAGGTGTTCCACATCTCCATGCTCCTAAATATACTCCGCATCCAAATTTCATGGATCGGGGAGATTACTCGTTGATACTGATTGGAACTTTCGAGGAGGGACCAAAGTGCATACTTGGATACGGATCGGGGTTTTGACGCAAGACCATGCCAATAAAGTGTCATAAGTGATGATTTCAGGAGTGGAGGAAAGGCAACTCGGGGAACGAGAGGACATACGCGGGCCACCTATCATTTCCTATTTGCGATGAAGGTGCGTGGTCTAATATTTGGTACTAGGAATATTACTACATATGCATGTGTTTCAGGTGTGCTAATATGTGTGAATTTCGATGAAATTCAAGTAAGGGGGAAGAATGTAAACCCGGAAAATTCAATTTTCTCGAAAAAGATAAAACAGTAATTTCGGGCTTGAAACCGAAATTCTTAGATCTCTATGACGAACTGGATCACCAGCCAATTCGCCTCACAAATTATGTTACCCAAATGACTTCGTTGAATCTCCGAGATAGTTTAATTTCACGCCAAAACACCGGTGTCAAGTGACACATGGTATGAGCATGTGAATGCCACATGGCATGAGCCATATGGTGCACTTGTGTGAATGACTCACGTTGAGCTATGTGTCAAAAGAGAGAAATAAAAGGAAATAAGGAGAAAAGAGAAAAAAAAAAAGAAAGTGAAATGGAAGAATTAAAAAAAAGAAAAAAAAACGAAAATTTAAAAGGAATGAGAGTGGAGCAAATAGGAGAATTCGATGGGATTAGAATAAGAAAAAAAAAAAGAAAGAAAAGGAAGAAAGAAGACCAATAAAAAGAAATCAAAAAGAAAAAAAAAAGAAAAGAAAAGGAAATAAGGAAAGTTAAAAAGAAAAGAAAGAAAGAGAAGGCCATTTTTCGGCAGAGAGAACAGACAGTGAGCGAGAGAGAGGAGGAGAAGAGAGGGTAGAGAGAGAAACTCTACCTTCTCTCTAAGATCTACAAAAATCGGGTCGTCGGTCTTCGACGGAGCGAGAAGAAAAGTCAATCCACGCATCGCGAGCTACGCGTGGGTACCAAAATCTTGGAGTTTAGTCAAACTCCATGAGGTAGAGAATTTTCCTACTTTGATTATTTCAATTTTCGTGTTTACGACCAGATGTGTTTTTCGGGGGTCATGGTGATTTCCTCGGCCCCAAGATTTTGGGACTAAATATTAGGAATTTTCGAGACTGTTTTTAAACAATCCGGGCAGAATTTTCAGGACTATTTTCGTGGGATGTCAAGACTCGAATTTTCAGACCTGCTTTCGCGATTTGGACTGAATTTTCAGAACCTGTTGACACCCGATCAATTTTCGTGGATCGTTTTCGAATAATTCTAGCACTTTTCGTGATTTGCTTAAACAATCCAAACTGAATTTTTGGGACTGTTTTCGGACAATCCAGACTGAATTGTTGGGACTGTTTTTTACAATCTAGACTTAATTTTCGGATCGTTTAGCAATCCAAAATTTTCGCTTGTTTTTGTGACGCCTGACCGAATTTTTGACGTTTCTATTACCCGACAAGATTTTCAGACTATTTCATCTTAATTGATTTTCGGACTGTGTGTGTGCTTTTTATTTTTATTTTTTATGTGTTATCAGTAAAATTTGAATGTATATCGTCAGGTGAAAATCATGTTAATGCATGCTTATGGATGTATTGACATGGAATTTATGATGGATGTAAATTATATGTAAAAATATATATATTTATAATTATCCATGTGTTGATAATGTTGCATATAGTTCTCATTAATTTTCATGTAACATGATATGACATGAAATGATATATTTACATTTCATATGTACGGACATCGCTGGCCAAGTTAAATATGATGATAGTTATTCACCATTCTCGTGAATGTGTAATGAGCTCAAAATCGGGACAACATCCAAAATCGAGACTTACTTGTTTAATGCAAAATAATAATAATAAATTTATGCATGCAAAGGGCTAAGATTTGTGCGGGGTGCATCCCCTCAATACATTCCCGATTCCCGATCCGACCCGATCAAGGTGATCCGACCGAGTCCGAGGCGCGAGACTCCTGACCGGGACTCTTTAACTGCTTTTTTTTTCTATTTTTTTTCAAAGCTGAACTTCAGACTATGGGTACACAAACAATTTCTGTAATAACAAAAATCATTTACATACACAAAAGAACTACCACCGGAGTGGTGTCCATCAAATTCTAGACACATATATTAAGTCCCATTTACATATACAAAAATTGTACTTTTTACATTTACAAATCAGAGCACGTAACATACTGTGATGAACCCTACTGCAGGCCGGGGTCCAAACCGTACGCGAAGATCACTTGACGTCCTCCCTCCGTCTTTACACCTGACACAAAACACGCGGCTAAGCTTTACGCCAAATGTGGGAAACATATCTTATAACTTATAATTGCACACATGCACATACCGAATCACACAAACATATAACAAGAATAATTATCGACGTCTTCATGAATTCATATAACAAATTTACATACATAATTTTCCTTGTAACAAACTTATGCTTGTTCAGATCTCTCGTCTACGGTACTGAACTTATACTTAGAGCACTTATACTTACTCAGATCTTACACTGATGACAAACTTATTCTTATTCCGATCTCCCGTAGGTCACATACTGCATTTATCTCCTGTGAGGGACACATATCATACTCTATTCGTAGGATACAATTCCTGTAGGACACATACTTATTCGCATTCCTTTGTATACTAGATCAACTTATACATACTTAGATCAGAGGTACTTATCACGGACTCATACTTCTATCTATCTTATACTTGTTCAGATATCCCGTAGGAGTTACAGAGCTTATGCTTATACTGAGATACTTATACACGTATTGGTACTTATATCTATCTCAAATCTCCCGTAGGAGTTTACAGAACTTATGCTTATACAGAGGTACCCTTAGGTACTACAAGGCTTAAACTTATACCATAGGGCTTATACTTATACTATGGAGTTTACACTTGTTCGGCTGGTACCGTAGGGTACTCACAAAAGATATTACGGAACATACCGGCATTGCGGAACTTATTCTGAGCCTAAGTACTGTACTACTTGTTCAAAATGTCCCAAAAGACACGCATTTCATGCTTATATCACACTTATATTTAATTAAAAGTACCTCGTAGGTACTACTAACTTATACTACCGGGATACTCGTGAGGTACTAACGAGTTTATCCTTATCCTGAGCTTATACTGAGAAAATTGCAGTACTACAAAAATTATACTTATTTTGTGATTTCCGATCTTATTCTTGTATTACGTAGCATATACTTGTCTTAATGGATCTTATACTCTGTATTACGTAGCTTATTCTTGTATTTCGGATCTACGTGTGTATTACTTTAACTTATACTTGTCTTTATGGGAACTTATACTTCATGTTACGTAGCTTATTCCCAGATTTCTGATCTTATACGGTATTACTTAACTTATACTTGTCTTAATGGAACTTATAATTTGTGTTACGTAGCTTATTCCTCGTATTTCGGATACCTAAGTACCTGTGAGGGTATATAGAACGTATACGCAGGTACCCAGAGGTACATCTCGCATCTTTACTCATATTCATTTCCTTTACTCTTATCTCTTTATCTCGTAGTCCTTATCATATAATTGTTTGATCGCTGCACTGCAAGAATACCGAATGATAGATGATAAGACAATAAGGCACCAGCTGCACAAAGACAAGACTGAGGTGTCAGAAGACAGCAGAGTGCCAAAGACCGACAGAGGCCACAGACTAATCGTAGAGAGTACCGAAGTACTAATGCGCCGAAGCACCTGGCCGAGAGTGCTCATGACTAATTCAGAAAGTAATGGTTACTAATGTGCCGGGGCTAATACGAGAGCCACACAGACTAATCGAGTATCAAGTACTAATGTGCCGGGCACTGGCCAAGAGTGCCGTTGTTCAATAACCGGGTCTTAGGAAATTTTACAATTATATGAGTTCAAGAATTTACTATCTTATAATAGGCATTCTTAGCCATATTATGTATCTCGTGACATATTGCCTTTCTTATTCATGTTCATGTTTCATTTCGCTTTCATGTTTCATATCATATTCATGTCATTTGGGTGACATATGATACTGTGATAATTTGTACGTATGATACTCATGTATTCACCCTCATTCATGTATTTTGTCCTCAATGAATCTATTTACTAGAAATCGAATCATTCCAATCGGATCATCCAAATTGGAAAAGCTTACAGATTTTCAATGCCAAACTAGTCAATTTTACCAAGTATTATTAATTAGTGGGACAGAATACTCATTTTCCAAAGGTCTTGATTCCATTTTTTGACACTGGTTCTTTGTACTCCTTTCAAGCTAAGGTTCTATGGGTTCTCCTTCAACTGAATCACCAAATCGGGAGCAATCAAAGGTTGATCCGAAACACCGAGACTACTCTATGTTCAAAATTAGCGTAAATCGTTTGAACATACCACTTTGAGTGAATTTTTGAGCCACCTAGAGTCAGAATTAGAAAGTAGCTATTTCAGTATGTTTGGTTCTCCTTGAAGTCTATTTTAAGTAGCAACTTGAGTCACTCAAATCAGATTAGAAATGAGAAAGTTATGGCCAAAATACGAACATTGGTCAAAATAGAAAATAGAGCATGTACCCATCGCTCTCGACGGCACTCTGGTGACAGCCCTCAAATTCTGCCCGCACGTGGGTTTTTCTTCCATTTTTCCATATATTGCTACCCAAATCAACTCAATACTCTATATACACATCAAAACCACTCCAAATTCATCTTATAATCTCTTTTCTACTCAAATCATCTTTCATTACATATCTTTCTTCAAAACTTTTCATGAATTACTCCCAAAACCATTCTAATATGGGTCATAACCCATACACAAACCAAACACAAAGATTTGTTAGGGTTTGTTCTAAACCCTAACTCAATTACTTGTTATTTAAACCATGAATCCAACCTCAAAGGAAGGATTCCACGTTTTTCTTGTACCATATGGGGTTTTACCCACCTTACTCTCAATAATTTTTGGGTTAGGATGAAATCCTATCAAAACCCTAGAAAAATCAAATGCCAACAAGAAATCCTTGTATCAAAGGTTGTTCCACACAACCCCAAAACATGTATCCTTAAATTTCCATACCTTTTTATCTCCCTTTCTTCTTCTTTTCTCTTCTTTCTTCTCTTTCTTCTCTTCTTTTCCTCCTCCCTTCCTTCTACGTTTTGATCCCTCAAAAAAATGAGAGCACCAATTGCTCATCCAAGTTTTTGAGTTAAGGCCATGTTTGGCCAAGACAAGAAAACCCATTTTGCTCTTAAGTCCTCTAATCTGCTCTCTTTAAGCCCATAATTCCTTCTATTTGCATTTCATTTTTTAAGCATTTCATACATTAACCCCTAGTCTTTCCCTTTGACCACTAGGTCCTCAAGTGAAATTACATATTTACCAATTTTGTTCTCATTAATTCTCCTGCTTCTCGTTTATTTCAAAAATTCATATTTATCTTTCATTAAACCCTAAACATGTCGAAAACGACTAGGGTATATTTCGAGATGTTACACCCCCAGGGTGAAAGACCAAAATTATATTCTGCTAGACATACAAGGCCAAGGATGTAAGTTCGCGACAAGATTAAAAGGTGCATGGAGCCCGCGATGAGACTCCCAAAATTCACACCCACGTAAAACACACCCGGATTTGGTAAACTTGAATAAACATTGGAAGGTTGTCCAATGGGTTAAGTCATTGGGTGAAACACCAATGACTGGTTTTCACACTTTGCATCTGCATGTGTGAGGGAGTTGGTTAGGACTCGGGTTTATGGGCATGAGGAGTCTCATCTCATGCATGACATGAAATATTCTATATAGGATTGCATTTTCTGTATGAAATGTGGTTTTGATGTATACAAAGTCATCAGATGCATTTAAAGTGAGTAAATTCTTGTAGATAATTTTCTATCATCAAGCCACCCCTGGCCATAGGACCCTTTCGCATAGGAATGTATAGGGAGGCGACGCTCTGACGAGACCATGAGAGGAAGGAGGCCGACATGTGGCCTTAAGTAACATTTTGTAAAGTAGTCAGATAAATGATTTTATAAAATTTTTCGACTATTGTATAACAATAACATGTAATTATGGTAAGAGGGTCGATCAAACCCCTACGAACTCGTAATTATTCATTTTCTTTCACATTTGTGATTTAAACGCTGAACGAATTCGACATAATGCAGTCAGTAACTGGGTGTCCATAGTCAAAATCGTTCAAGACCAAGACTTAGGTGCAAGACGACTTAATACAGAAATTCCGCGGGTTGACGGGTTGTTAACAGGACCCTTGGAAATTGGGGCGTCACAGATCAGACAGAGAAGTTACATCAAACCCCTGTTCGTCAGTATGCTTCATCAAATTTGGAATCTTATAATGTTTTTAGCAGTTTGATTTTTGTGTTCAAATGTAAAGGTATTACCATTTTGAATCAATGAAATTTCACTTTTCATTGTTAAAAAAAAAAAAACTTATTAATCAGGATACTTTTCTTTGCATGTATTTGCATTCCTTATTCAAACATGTTTGTTTGATAATAAATTTTTAAAATTTTATTTTTAAAAATAAAATTAGAAACATAAACGAGGTATTTGGTGAAGTATGATGTTACAAATAACAATTGATTTGTCTTGATATTAAATTTTGTTTGAGTTATTTTTTATTTATTGTGAAGATATATGGAGAGAGGGAGATAGATAAAATGGAAAAAGATGAAAGCAACTTCTTCATTTTGTAATTTATATAGTTCAATATATTTTTTATTTTAAATATATAAATGATTGTCAAATAATTCTTATGCTTTTCAAAATTATCTAGTAATTTTATCTTTAATAAATAATTAGTTATATATATATATATATATATATATATATATATATATATATATATATATATATATATATATATATATATATATATATATATATATATATATATATATATATATATATATATATAAATTATTATTTTTAAATAATTATTATAAATAATGATTTTATTTCGATTTATGTTTCTAAAATTAAAATAAATGACAATAAAAAGAGATAGTGATATTAAAAATAAAAAATAAAAAAAATAAAAATTTAATTAAATCATTAATTTTTCTTTTAAGATAAATTGGAAGCAACGGTTAAAATGGATATAACAATAATTATTTATAGGTTTAAAAAATATATTAGTTATTATTTGGTTCTAATATATAAAAAGCATGGTATAATTATGGGCGATGATTTGTAGGTGGAGGTAAATTTGAATTTCAAAATACTTATTAAGGAATGTTTGGTTTTTAAGATACGTTATCCTATAGATATTTTAGGATATAAACTATAATATTTTTATATAATGCATTCAATAAAATATATATCATAGGATATAAATATGAATTAATTTTTAATTTTAAAATATTAATTAAGGTCTGTTTGGTTTTTTAGAAAAATTATGTTATAGATATTTTAGGATATAAAATATAACATTTTATATACATATCTAATAAAATATATCATAAGATATAAATTTTAATTTCAAATATTGATTAAGTTTTAATTTCAAAATATTAATTAAGGAATGTTTGATTTTTTAGATAACTTATGTTATAGATATTTTAGGATATAAAATATAACATTTTTGTATTATACATTCAATAAAAAATATATCATAAGATATTATACTTTTTTTGACACATCTCTGATATTATAACTAATAAGTCTTTTTTCAATATGAATGAAAAATATTTTTTTAAATATATAAAAAAATTATAAGAGTATATATATATTAACAATACATATATTTTGTACTTTTTTTTTTTTGAAAAATTGTTTATCATAATCAAATTATATGAATTATTCCCATATGCCTAGCCTTATGGTAAGTGGTATTGTTAATATATTGTAAATCTAAAGTATTTAGTTGTCAAAAAAGAATCATAGATGCTAAAAATTCTAATAACAATAATATTTTCCTTTTGTCCTTATTAATTTCCTTAAACTTTAATAATTCATTTTAAAATATAGTTTATTTTTATTTTTCGAAACTATTTTATTTTATTTTCAAGTAGATAAAAATGAAATATTTTTTTTTAAGAATTAAAAAGTTTTTTTAGTCTCTCAAATATTTTATTTGATATTTTATTTTCAATCCATGTAACATATTATATTCTTTAGAATAGTAATTTAATTATGAAATTAAAATAAAATTGTGAGAAAATAAAAACACTAAGTCCTAAAAGCTCGGAGGTAGAGATTGATTAAGGAGGAATTTAAACCTGAAAATTTAGTTGAGGTAGTAAATACTTATGATTCTTTATGACGAGGTTGAGCTCTATGATTGTCTCTGCCCAAATTTTCTTCAAAATCTTCTCAAAAAAACAAAAAAACATATCAATCAAAATGTTTCAGAAAAACTGTGACTAAAATACCTAGCTTTTACAACCTAGGCAACTTTCACAAGATGGATGATGACCTTTCACAACATAATAAAATTTGGTTCTCCACAAAAAGGCAAATAAATATGGATAGATAAATAATTTAGTAGAATTCATCATAAGGAGCCTATTGAAAAACGCAGTTTCTGAATAGTGAGGTACGTTACACATTTAACTTTATCCAATAATTGGGATAAAAATAATATAACGATTAAACTCAATATCAAACGGTTTTGGAAATGAAAAGGTGTAAAACAAGGAAATTGAATTAGGATAAAAATAAATAATATATGGAATCTCTTGCTGAAAATTAAAAGCAAAAGTAATGAGGGTTTTGGAAATGAAAAAATGTAAAACAAGGAAATTGAATAATGATAAAAATAAATTATATATCGGTTAAACCCTGTATTAAATCTCAATCAAAACTATTGAAGAGGTAATAAAAATAATACATCGGTTAAACTCGGTATTAAATCTCAATCAAAATGATTGAGAAGGTGACTATTAGTATTATCGAAATGGTATTTTTGAAAATTAAAAGTGAAAGTAAGGATGATTTTGTAAATTAAAAGGTGTAAAAACATCTCGTACTTTTAAGAGTGGTATAGATTATTATTATTATTAAATATTACTTTTTTGATTTTTTTTATATTATTATTATTATTATTATCTCTTCTCCTTCTCTTTGCCTTCCTTTCTTTTCTTCTCTCCATTTTTGGACTCACAAAAGGATTCATTTTCTCTCCATTTTCTTCACAATACAAGCAAATCCAAGGTCAAACGTTAACAAGAAAAACTCATATTTTCCATCTTCTTTTTTTTCCTTCTTATTTTCATTTATTCCCTTTTCTCACCCCCACCCTTATCGGTGCCGAAAAGTTGTCGGACGGTCACTGTCGGCAACCCACCGCCAGTGGTGACCATCCATTCTCCTATTCCATCTATTTTTCCTCTCATTTTCTCACCACCCAAACATCATTTTCTTTAATTTCCCTAACTTATATATATTGAAGTCTCCATAAAATGAATAAAATTTTCTTTTATCATTTCTACATTTTAGTTGCATAAATGTATGTTGGTGATATGGACTTTCGTGGACTTGAATTATTGTGAAATGTGGGCTTGTTAAATGATATGATGTGACACCCCAAAATTTGGAGGTCCGTTAACCAACCTTTAACTCGCAGAAATATCTATTGATATCATATATATCGATACCCACACTATCTAATCCCATTAATTGGGATCCATTCATCGCTCCCTGCGTGAATATACACCATGCCCCACACCAAGTCAGTGGAAACGAGTGGTTAAAATTTCCTGTGTACCACATTGTCTAATCCCATTTATCGGGATCCGCTTGAAGACATCTAATAAACTTTTATATTTTCAAAACATATTACTTCTCATGAGCTCGAATTTACAACCTATTACACACACAAAAAGGCGCCAAAAACTAGTTATTTCCAAAGTTTTACAAAAAGAACTATACCAAAACTTACAGCCATTTCTTCAACCTCGCCTCAATGAGAGCCCGCCTACCATACCCCCGCACCTCGAAATGTTTCTTCCCACAGCGCTGAGCTCACAAGATAGACCCTACAGAGGCTATTACCCTTCTAAATGCACATGCAATGTTCACTAGACACATCTCACACACACACACACACACACACACACACACACACACACACACATATATAGAAAGAGGCAGTATATATATATATATATATATATATATATATATATATATATATATATATATATATATATATATATATATATATATATATATATATATATATATCAACATTCCAATAGAATGTGATGTCATTATAATGGAATACTACATGTCAAGTTATGAAATGAGATTGAGACTCCACCTAACCCATTTAAAAAATCCGAGCTATCACAGACTCCCATCACACAATGCGAGCTAATGTGATAACATCCATCGTTGATGAATTTCATCCACGATCACTTTGAAACAAAATCAAGTTCTTAGAAATCAAAATTTATTGGATGTTTCACTTCCATGGATCATTTTATTAATAAAACATGTGCCTTTTTGGGTAGGCAAATTTTCGGGGTCTCACCGCAGGCTTCACACGTCTTCCTACACTTTCATGGGCTTTCACCATGGACACATATGTATAACAAAAAATATCGGGGTTTTCACCCGAGGGGGTATCTATCTCTGCTTGCCATACCCGACATAAGTTTTCATGCTCTACGAACAGTGGAACTCCGCTAAACTTTGTTCAACGGTACTCAACTCACTCATCAACCACCAAGGATGGTGTTTGATGGCACCATGCACTTACACCCATGAATGTGATGTCCCAATACATATGCAATGCATATCAATTTCATGTCTCATATGTAATCAACCTCATATGGACAATAAATCATGTATCATGGATAATTATATCGAAAGCATATGATTTCCAACATTTCATCTCAATGTTGATATATTAGAATTCATATATCAACATTCAATAAATAATTATCACTAAGTAAGTCAATCAAAAGCAAGCAAAGACAAATTAGTTCTCAAGACCAATTGTGGCATAAGAGATGCCCACAAATCAGTCCACACAAACAGCTATAACATGCCACACAAACATGCCACCACCCGAGCATAGAACAACCCCAGATCCAACCCTAAGACTGTCCAAATTCAGGCCACAAACATGCTATACTAAGGCCACACATCTAGCCCCACACGACCACGGGACAATCTTGAACCTCAGTCCAGAATTTCAATCCCAAAATTATTACGAAATCAGCACTAACAACCAATCCCGAAATCCGAACACAAACTGAGAGAAAGCCTAAGCTGAGGCAGTCTCAGGAAATGGACCATAACTTGAGCTGTAGAGGTCCAATCCGGGTGATTCAAAAGCCTAACATTAAGTTCACAAATGCAACTACAATTTTTATGAAGGAATTGAGTCCAAATTCCCTATGTTTCCTAACCTAAAATTGGTGCTCAAATCCGGTCAGTGCGTAGGATCAAAATAGGGCAGCATTCCCATATTTTACAAACAACCCCTTATGGTGGAAATAAACCAAAGTAGGAAGATCCCTACCTCTTGGAGAGTAGCCCTCGTCGAGTAGACGAACTTTAACTCTTAGCCCGATAAACTCCCACCATCAGAACGTCGGAAATCAAAGGAAGAAGCTGTCGGATCTTCCTTCCTATCCCTTTTTCTCTCTCCCTTTCTTCTCTTTCTCCCTCTCTTTTCCTCCACCGATCCCCTTTTTATAGGCTGGACATATCCACATGGCATGCATGCATCATTCCATGTGTCACCCACTCATTTGGGTTCCTTTTTACCCTGAAAATCGTGAAAAATCCTACCATCTTGGAATTCAACGAAATTCGTCTTGGTAACTAGATTTCATGAGATGAATCCAATGGTGAGGTTCGTTTCGTCATCCAAGATCTAGAGAATTTTCAAGTTTTCAACCTGTACTATAGCGGCAATTTACCCTTTTTTTGCCCCTTTTTCGATAAAGTTCAAATTTTCCTGGGTTTTACATTCTTCCTCCCTCAAAAGAATTTCATCCTCGAAATTCACACACACATA
The DNA here is from genome assembly GCA_016808115.1 of Tetrastigma voinierianum. Lineage (NCBI taxonomy): Eukaryota > Viridiplantae > Streptophyta > Magnoliopsida > Vitales > Vitaceae > Tetrastigma > Tetrastigma voinierianum. The sequence continues at coordinate 1,789,902 of JAEQBH010003196.1, forward strand.
CACATACAATCACATGCATATGCAACAATTATTATCATATCAAATGACTAATAAAAACATACCTTCATCCTTAAAAAGAAAGGATAGTTGGTACGTATTGTGTCCTCGTGTTCCCATGTTGCCTTCTCCACTCCTCGGTGCTGCCACAATACCTTTACTAGCCTCACGGTCTTGAGTTGCAAAACCTGATCTCAGCTATCCGTAATACACACAAGTCCCTCATCAAAGGTCCCATTTGCATCTACAACGAGCTCGCCCTAATCCACTACATGAGTTGGATTTAGAGTGTACTTTCGAAGCATAGAGAGATGGAATACTGAATGAACACCTGATAAACTAGGTGGTAATGCCAATCGATAAGAAATTGTACCTACCCTCTCGAGTACCTCGAAGGGAATGATATACCTCAGCGAAAGCTTTCCCCACTTATTGAATCTGACCACTCCTCTTTTAGGCATCACCTTCAAGAAGACATGATCCCCCACCTCAAATTCTAGAGGTTGCTGCCGTTTGTTGGCGTAGCTCTTCTGTCGGTTCTGAGCCGTGAGAAGACACTTCCGTATCAAGTCCACCTTCTCAGAGGTGTCTCTAATCAAATCCAGACCTATGGAGGATCTCTCTCCCACCTTTGTCTAACAAATCGAAGATTTATATGGCCTCCCATAAAGTGCCTCATAGGGTGCCATCTGTATGCTCGTCTGATAACTATTTTTGTAGGCGAACTTCATTAAGGGCAAATGTTTTTCCCAATTACCCTTAAGATCTAGGACACATGCTCGCAGCATGTCCTCTAACGTTTGGATAGTCCTCTCTGACTGACCATTCGTCTGGGGATGAAAAGCGGTGCTCATCATCAACTATGTCCCCATGGCTCACTGGAAGCTCTCCTAAAAACGAGCTATAAACCTAGGATCTCGGTTCGATACTATAAAGATTGTCACTCCATGTAACCGGATAATCTCTCGTATGTATAACCTACAGAATTCTTCCAGAGTGAAGGTCATCCGCATAGCCAAAGAGTGTGCCGACTTTGTGAGTTGGTCCACGATCACCCACATCACCGCATGCCCTCGCGATGTCCGTGGCAAGTGAGTTACAAAATCCATCGTGACATGCTCTCACTTCCACTTCGCTATCTCCAACGACTGGAGTAACCCCACTAGCCTCTGGTGTTCAACTTTTACCTGCTGACACATGAGACATTGACGAACAAAATCCCCAACTTACGGCTTCATTCCACTCTAGTAATACTAGCGACGAAGATCATGGTACATCTTCGTGCCACCTGGATGTACGACAAAACGAGAGCAATGGAACTCCCTGAGGATCTTCTCTCTCAAATCTTCCAACTGGGGAACCACAATCCTACCCCTATATCGAAGACCACCTTATGTGTGAATGACCCAGCCTTTGTCACTTGTACCCGATCGTACTTGGTCCCTGATGGACGCTATCTCTATGTCTTACCCTTAGGACTCAATCACCTTGCTCGGTAGGGAAGGTGTAGCCACTAAACTCCCCAAAATACTCAGCGCCTCGATCACCGGTACTACGTCGAACTCGTCCCACGTGCCTCGAGCATCCATCACTCTCAGGAAGCTATACCAGCCAATACTCCCTGTGACTTCCAGTTGAGCTCATCAGCCACCACATTTGCTTTACCGGGATGGTAATGCAAAGTGAAGTCATAGTCCTCCAAATACTCCATCCACTTGCGCTGCCTCATATCGAGGTCCCACTAGGTAAAGATGTATTTCAGACTTTTGTGGTCCGAAAACACCTCGAACTACTCATCATACAGGTAGTGGCGTCATATCTTCAAGGCAAATACAATGGCCGCCAACTCCATACACGCGTAGGGTAATTCTGCTCGTGATTCTTTAACTATCGAGAACCATATGCCACAACCCCAATCAGATTGAAACATCCTAGTCATTCTTCGAGGCATCATAATACATCACTCTCTGTCCCTCTCTTCGACGACAATATAGGAGCCAAGTGTTTATTCAATTCTTGGAATGCCCTCTCATACATGTCATTCCACTCAAACTTGACTTCTTTTCGGGTTAATTTCATCATAAGCCTAGCTAGTCGGGAGAAGTCCTTAATGAACCTCCTGTAATACCTTGCCAATTCCAAGAAACTGCATATCTCGAAGACTGACTTCAGTCTCTCCTAACCCATAACTGCCTCAACCTTCTCCAGGTCCACTGAGACACCCGAAGCCGATACCACATGACCTAAGAATCTCATATCCGTAAGACAAAATTCACATTTACTGAATTTGACATACAACTGATGGTCTCTCAACTCTTGGAGAACAATCCTCAAATGATCCTCATGCTCCTCCGACTTGGTAGATCGATGCCGTCAACGGCACTTCATATCAAATCGACCTTGGGGCCAGTTGGAATACCCTATGCATGAGATCCATGAATGCAGCTGGAGCATTCATCAACCCGAATGGCATCACTGTGAACTCGAAATGCCCATATCGAGTTCTAAACGCCACCCTAGGGATGTCTGCCTCCCTAACTCTTAATTGATGATAACCGGTGCAGAGATCTATCTTTAAGTAGACCCACACCCCTCTCAGTTGATCAAATAAATCATCAATCCTCGGCAAAGGGTACTTATTCTTGATGGAAACCCTATTTAACTGCTGATAATCTATGCAAAGCCAAAAGGTCTTGTCCTTCTTCTTGACGAACAGAACCGTAGCGCCCCAAGGTGAAGTGCGCGGTCTAATGAAACCCCTGTTCAACAATTCTTACAACTGGACTTTGAGTTCCCGCAACTCAACAGACGTCATTCTATATGGAGTCATAGAAATAGGCGATGTACCAGGGTGTAACTTGATAATGAAGTCTACATCCTTGTGCAGAGGTAATCCCGGCAGTTCTTCCGGAAAAACATCTTCATATTCACAAACTACCCGAAGTAGACCCAACTCCTGTCTCGACTCGTCCTCCAAGGTAAGGCTTTCTAGCCAACCTTGCAATTGTCCGTGCCATCTAGAATCGTACATGGAATGGGGGTAAAAGATCATGCTTATCCCCTTGAAATATAAAGCGACTACCACCTGAGGTGTAGGCAGTAACCCTCTTACGATCACAATCAATGATGATCCGATGTGCTGTCAGCTAGGCCATCCCAAGGATGACATTAAACTCCGACATGTCCATGACCCTAAGGTCCACAGTGAGTAGAATCTCAAAGATCTCTAACTCACAACCTCAGTTCCTAGGGGAGAATTCACATGTAACGGCTCTTCCAAGGTTTCGACCTTTTAAGCCCAATTCTTTCACACATGATGCAGTAACAAAGGAATGAGATGCACCAGAATCAAAAAATACTCTTGCCCATAGGTGCGAGAGTAGAAACATACCCTCGACACCGACCGATCCGTAATCTCAACCGCGGTAATTGCAGACACGCCTTATCCCTGTCCCAGCTAGAGCCCAGTGCCCCGACCTCGACCCCGCCCGACCTATCCGCCTAATCACAAGTAATAGGGCCTTATGCAAAGGCCCCATACCGATATCGCCTCTCTTAGACCATTGGTAGGGGTGATGAACAACCGCGCCCCACGCATCGCTCCATCGATGATCGGACCGAGGTGTCCCATAACTTTGGGATCCCTGCCTCTGAGGACAATCCCGCCTTAGGTGTCTAGGCTGATGGCAATAGTAACATATTCCCTGCCTAGGCTGGCTGTAAGCCTTGAAAGATCTACCACCTGGAGATGATCGACCTTGGCCTTGGCCTTGGTAAGCGCTACCCTGTCCTTAAAATCCTTGCGGAGTAGAAGTTTTCTGCTTCTTCCCCAAGCCAGAAAAAGAAGGTTGACTCTTCTTCCTCTTATCTTTAACACCCGTATTTCGGATGTTCCGTGCGTCATCCACTTCTCTCTCAATGACCAGAGCAGTCCTGACCATCGAGTCAAAGTCTTACAAGAGAAGTCCCACAATTTTGCCTCGGATGGAAAATTTCATACCATCCTCAAATCTTCGTACCTTGGCCATATATATGGCCACATAATCATCAGAAAAACGGGCTAACTTTATGAACTTAGCCATGTAATCAAGCACTATCATTGTTCCTTGTCTCAATTTTAGGTACTCTTGAGCTTTTACATGTCGAGCAGACGCTGGGAAAAACTTGCTTATGAAGAGCTCACGAAACTCTTCCCATGTCATTTCCTCTAAATCTCTTGAGGCTTTGATCCAATCCCACCATACTTGGGACTCACCCTCTAGCTAGAACGTAGCTAGCTTTATCTTAGTGGCATCGGAGATGATCTCCAAGATCTTATCCACCTGCTGAAACCAATGATCAACTATCATCGGGTCCCCTCCTCCCCTGAATGTTGGAGGATGGTGTGCCTTGAACCTTTGGAGGTTACTTGACCCTCCTTGGCTCACAGTCGCACTAGATTGTGCAATTGTTATAACCGCCACACCAATAGCTTCCATAAAAGCTTGTTGGTTAAAGGCCGATGGTAGTTGATTATCACCCTGTCCACCGTCTCGGCGTCCTCTTCCTCTACCAGCCATCTACATGAGTCGGATAACAATAGAGTCTTACATAACATTCAAGAGTGGATCATGTTTCCCTGTCTAACTAGTAGTGCCTAGGCCAGCTACTAATAGACATCACATCCTTAACTATTCCGTTCATTCATTTTCTGAACTCCTAAGGTTATGTTATCTAACCCTATTGTTCATCTTTCCCTATATACATTCTACCATGTGTATAATTCATGTAATATGTAACACACAATCATGTAGCACAAAACATGAATGCACAATGGATGCAATGGTCTAAACCCATGCCCATCAACTCCTTGCGTCATCAGATACCTGCTCATACCAAACATGAAGCACCCTGTAATCCGAGGTCCACTGACCAACCGCCAACTCGCTAAATACCAAGGATATTAAGATATATCATACCCACACCGCTTCCAATCTCATTAATTGAGATCCATCCATCGAGTCCTAGGTAATTACATACCAGCGCCTAACACCGTCAGAAGCCGAAGGTCAAATTTTCCCTGATATCGTGGTGGTCCTTGCATTTCACACATTATTCAATCCCATTTACCGGGATCCGCTAGTCACATCTAATAAGCTTTTATGTTATTTTCTGAAAACTACAATACTTGAGTTTAATTATAACTGATATATACAATAAAGATATGCCAAAACTAGTTCTTTCCAAAGTTTTACAAAAGAACTATACTAGCCACATGTCGGATTTCTTCAACCTCTCGGCCCCGAATGAGAGCTGTTCACCTGTGTATACCCTGCACCTTAAATGTTTTCCCATAAAGGGTAAGCCACGCTTAGTAGAGAGACTCCTACAGAGGCTATTATCCTCCTAAATGCACATGCAATGTTCACTTGGACACATTCACACACACACACACACACACACACACACACACACACACACATATATATATATATATATCAACATTCCAATAGAACATGCCAATATTCTAATGGGATACTACATGCCATGTCAAGAAACGAGATGAGACTCACTAATGCATGAAAAATTCGAGTCAACATGCACTTACTCACAATGCGAGCTAATGTGTGATACCATCCATCGCTTCATATTCTCATCCAATGATCACTTTGAAACAAAATCAAGTTTTTAGAAATCAAAACTTATTGGATGTTTCACTTCAAAGGATCATTTTATTAACAAAACATGTGTCTTTTTGGGTAGGCGAATTTTTAGGGTCTCACCGTAGGTTTCGCACGCTTTCTTACACTTTCATGGGCTTTCACTGTTGGACACATATGTATAACAAAAAATATCGAGGCTTTCACCCGAGGGGGTATCTATCCCCACTTGCTATTACCCGACATAGCTCTTCATGCTCGCGAACAAAGGAAACTCACGAACTTTGTCTAACAAGATTTAACTCCACTCATCAACCACCAAGGATGGTGTTTGATGGCACCATGCACTTACACCCATGAATGTGATGTCTCAGTGCATATGCAATGCATTATGCCACTTCATAGCAATTCCATGTCTCATATGTAATGAACGCCATATGGACAATAAATCATGTATCATGGACAATTATATCAAAAGCATATGATTTCCAACATTTCATCTCAATGTCAATATATTAGAATTCATATATTAGCATTCAATAAATAACTATCACCAAGTCAATTAAAAGCAAGTAAAGACAACTTTGTTCTCAAGACCAATTGTGGCATAAGAGATGCCCACAAAGTAGTCCACACATATAGCCATCACAGATCACACAAACATGCCACTACCCGGCCATAAAACAGCCCCAAGACTATCCAAATCCAAGCTACAAACATGCCATACTAAGGCCACACATCTAGCCCCACACGGCCATGGGACAGTCCTGAACCCGCTCCAAAGATTTCAGTCCCAAAATTAGTAATTAAATCAAGATCGATAATTGTACTCAACCCTGACACAAATCTGAGAGACAACCTAAATCATGTATAAAGGCCTGGGAAATGGACCATAACTTGAGTTGTAAAGGTCCAATTCAGGTGATTCAAAATCCTAACATCAAGTTCACAGATGCAGCTACAATTTCTGTGAAGGACTTGAGTCCAAATTCCCTACATTTCATACCTAAAATCGGTGCTAAAATCCGGCAAGTGCGTAGGATCAAAATAGTGGCAAAGATTCCCATATTTTACAACAACCCTCAGGTGGAAATAAAACAAAAAAGAGGTTAATCCATACCTCTGAAGAAGAGCCTCATCGAGTAGATAGAATTTAACTCTCAGCCCGATGAACTCCGACCGTCGGAACACCAAAAATCAGAGGAAGAAGCTGTCGAATCTTCCTTCTTATCCCTCTTTCTCTCTCCCTTTCTTTACTTTCTCCCTCACTTTTTCTCTATCAATCCCCTTTTTATAGGCTGGACATATCCACATGGCATGCATGCATCATGCCATGTGTCATCCACATGGCATGCATGCACTATGCCATGTGTCACCCACATGGCATTCATGCATCATGCCATGTGTCACCCACTCATTTGGGTTCCTTTTTGCCCTGAAAATCGTGAAAAATTCGACCATTTGGGAATTCAATGAAATTGCCTGATAACTGCATTTCTCGCGAGACGACCCACCTGCGGGCGGCCTCGCTTCATCATCCAACATCTAGTAGACTTCCGCGATTTCACATGTACTATAGCAGCAATTCCTACCGTTTTTTTTTGCCCATTTTTCTAAGAAGTTCAAAATTTTCCTTGGTTTATACATAGTTTTCTTACATTAATGGAATTTATTTGATTGAAGCTTTAATCTTATACATTGTATTTGGTTTAATTTTGGGGTATTTATGCTTAGTTGTATTTTTAGGTTTTAATGATTAAATTGAAGTATTTTGGATATGCTTTGGGTTGTCCATTGTTAAATTAGAATATTTTGAGTATAGTTTTAGGTTTAATTTATTAAACTGGTCTTTAATCATGGAAATATAGATTTTGTAATGCTTGAAGTTATCCTAAGTTATCACTTTTATGTTGTTGATTGACATAAATTTATGTTGTGAAATTATTTTTATTTAATTTAGTATGATTGAATATTAAATTTATATATTGAATTAGGCTTAAATTATTCGATAGTTTAATGAGAGCTTAGATTTTGTATATTGATGCTTATAGTACTTTGGACCATTAAATATTAAAATTGAACTTTTTAAAATTACTAGAAAGTTTGTGTGTTGATATAAGTTGTTAAATTATATTTGTATACTAATTATTAACTTGGGGAATGTAAACTTAGGCTAATGACATATTTGATATTTGCATATAAACTTATTTATTAATTTGAGACCCATTAGGTCATTAGCATGAATGAAATTAATTAGATAAGTTTATATATATTGCTTTTGTATTTATTATTCTTATACCTGAATATTTATTCCCCCCTACTTAAATTTGCCCACCTTTCTCTTTTGAGCTTGTTTTGCTTTGCATGAGTTCACTTTTGTTGCTTTTATTGATCGAGTATGGGTTGATGACACGTAGATAAGCGAATTTCAAGGAAGATCTGGAAACACTGTAAATTTCTTGTAGGATTTTTTGCGTACATTTTCATTTCTAATTGAATAAGTTAAAAAATTGTTATTTTTCTAAAGGAATCCAATTAAAGGTTTAAAAAAAATTCAAAATATTTTTTTAAAGTAAAGTTTCTCAATATTTTATTTGTTTGATATAAGTTGGTTTAAAAAATTTCAATAAAATTGTCCAAAATGATTTTTTATTAATAAAATAAATTTTAAACTATTTTTCAATAAAATTATCTTTCCTAATAAGAATAATAAAAAAAATTTCTAAATAAAGTTGTAAGTTTAATTTCTTTCCTAAATTGGCTAAATCAATCTTTTTGACCAAATTGATTTTTTTAATAAATATTTTTATAAAACAAATGTAAATAATTCTCTTGTAAATAAAAATTGGATCATATGAATTTTTTTTTTATAAATAAAATTGGATCTCTCTTTTATAAGTGAATAAAATTTAATTTATTTTTTTATGTATTGAGTTCATGTGTTTCTTTTTCTTGGTATTCATAATTAACTAATTAATTGACATAATTCTCTAACCTTGTCTATTAGAGACCGTTTATATAATGGTTTAGAGGAGTGTTACGACTTACTACCGTATATTCTTGATAGGTAACCTGACCTCCGAATTTAGACTTGTTTTTCGCAAACATGTATTTTTCTAAATAATGAGTCACATTATGATTTTAATTTTTATTTTTTCCCTTAAAAAAAATAAACAAAAATAAGTGGCGACTTCGATTCTTTAAAAAAAAAAATCAATTTTCACAATGAAAAGTGAGTTTCGCCATCCAGTGGGAATGCGCATGAAAAATGCAGATCCATGGTACCACCCCTTTAAGCCCCATAAAGTCGGATATCTACTAAACAAATTGAGAAAAATGCAGCTTTTAGCTAATCGATCAACGGATATCAAAGACAAACAATAACAATACAATAACATATCATACATTTATAAATAAATAAATAGATAATAAAATCAGACAAGTAATAACAATACAATAATACATCATACATATGTTTACAAGAAAATAATAAAAGTATTTTTATCAAAATGAGACAAAAAAAATTGAAGAAGGGTTAGATTTCCTAAATCTAATTTTTAAATGGTCTTTTAGTCAAATGATAATTTTTTTTCCATATGTTTATTTGAACTCATTTCATTTGTTTCTCTTTATTATGTAAGATATTGAGAAATTTTGATTATATTTTATTTTCTTTTGTATTTTCTATGATAAAACCAAACATGAGAAAATCATTTTTCTTATCATTTTTTTCTTTCCTAAGATTTCGCTCTAAACAGTAGCTTGAGAAGAAAATATGATGAAATGAGTAGTGAAAAGGAAAGGAAGGAAATTTGGATGAAAATAAAAATGCTGCCTTGTTCCTGGTCAAATGAATAGTATGCTTTATCTAAACTTCATTCTACTAAGTTTCCAAGCAACAGCACTTAAAACATGTATAAAATTCTAATCATTTTGATTATATTTTATTTTCTTTTTATATTTCCACATTTAAAACTAAACATTTATTAAAATCATTTTTTCTTATTATTATTTTTTGTTCCTTAAGACTTTCGGTTATACTTAATCAAAAGAAGTAAGTAAAGAAAATAAAGCAAAAATAGAGTATTTAAAATAAAAATGTTAAACTAAATAATTAATTTTATAATGCTTGCTCAAATTTATTTATTTATTTTTCTATATTAATAAGATCACAAATTTAAAATTATGTAAAATTCAAGAATTCTACTATATTTAGTTTTTATTAGATATTTTCATTTACTTAAAATAAATACGGTAGTAACCATTTCGTAAAGATTTTCTTCATCTTTCCAAGACTTTTGTTTCTAAACTATGATAAGTAAAAGTTTTATAAAAATCAACAATTAAAAGTCTTAATCTAACGACTTAACAATTGTACATTTAAGGGGACATGGCATAAGACTTGAGTTTGGATGCAGAAAAAATAATTTCAAAAAGGTTTCAAGCACTATTTGTTCACAATATAAAATTTATTCCACTAGCATTTTTTAAATAAATATTTAATTATAATATAATAAATCGTTTTTGATCGGCACTCGAACTCCGACCCTCTTCTTACGCCTTGCTCTATAATCTATCGTATTACTGTAATATTTCGGTAATTCTGACTGTTCGTGTTATCACACAAATTTAATAAGAGTTAATAATTTTATTTTATTTTATATTATAATTAATACTCTGTTACGGTCACTTATACCCCTGTAACCTAGTAGAGGACAATATGGGGTTTTTCATATATAATGTTGAAAGTTGACAAAAGATCTCGTGACAACATGTGGCCCATATTATCAAATGGCCGAGGTTATATATATATATCCTTTTCATTTACCTGTAGTTTTATGTTGCCCATAATTTTCTTCCGCCGACGGTATATATATAATATGATCTTCTTCAACAAAGGCGTGCTGGAAAAGTCGACTAGCTATTTTGAAGTTTCTTTGAGTTTTTTCCACTTCTATATAAAAACAGAGGATAGATAAAACATGCTAATTAAACACAGTTCTCTACCTCTCCCTCTCTCCCAGACCATGAAACTCCCCTGCTCATGTATGCTGATACTGGCCATACTATCCGTAGCTCCGCCGTGCCTCCGGACGGAGCCCGTCTCGGGTTCCGATAAAATCGGAAGCTTGCCTGAACAGCCGCATGTCAGCTTCCAACAATTTGGTGGATACGTCACTATTGATGAAACGCAAACTAGAGCTCTTTTTTACTACTTTGTTGAGGCACAGAATGATCCTACTGCCTCAAAGCCTATTGTTCTCTGGTTAAGTGGAGGTAATTAATTAGTGTCAAATTCATCTTCTCTGGCATCTATTTAAGGCAAGTACACTGTAAATAAAGTTAGAATCATTTCATTCTTGGACTATGAATGTTGGAATTTATGTTGTAGGACCTGGTTGTTCGTCTCTTGGAGATGGAGCTTTCATGGAACATGGTCCTTTTAGGCCTCGCGGAGACACTCTTCTCAGGAATAAGTATAGCTGGAACAGAGGTGGGTGGTAGATTTTAGAAAAAAAAAAGAGAAAATTGTCTTTATTTTGCTCAAATTTTCTCAAATATGGATCTTAAATTCTTTGATCACAGAAGCAAACATGCTGTATGTGGAGTCACCGGCTGGAGTTGGGTTTTCTTATTCTCTTAATAAATCTTTCTATGATCATGTAAATGATGAAGTCACAGGTTCATATTTTTATTTTATTGTCCATGATTTCAATTATAGTTACTTTTTTTTTTTTACTTCTATTCACTTCGTATATCAATAGTATTATATTTTTATAAGGATTTGAGCCTGAAACCTTCTATTCTCCATCACATCCCTTTATCACTTGAATAAGCCTCGAGAGCTCAACTATATAGTTACTTAAAGGTTAAAGCTGATCATTAGAGGTTTTTTTTTTTCTTTTATAAGCACGAGATAATCTTGCATTCTTGGAGGGTTGGTTCAGAAAATTTCCAAAGTACAGGAACAGAGAATTATTCATTGCAGGAGGCAGTTACGCAGGTAATTTTCAAAATAAGTTGTGTTGACACTGGACAGGATAGTATCATTTGAATTCATGGTTTTTTTCTATATTAATTGAAGGTCTCCTTTTAATTTTGTGCTAGGTCACTATGTGCCGCAACTTGCACAGCTCGTTATCAATTCCGGCAAGAATTTCAATTTGAAAGGAATCCTTGTAAGTAGAGCGTTAGAGCTGGATGACCCGAAAAGTTTGTCCAATCCGATCTGCTGAAAAGTTTCATAATGCTAACATTTTGGATTTTTTGGGATCTAGTGCTATATATTATTGATCAAATTTAAGATTCTATAAATTAATAACCATCAAAATCCAATCTTATACTCAGTTTTCAGAGTGGATTTCGATAACTGAGCTAGATTTTGTTGTTTGCATGCAGATTGGAAATCCTCTTCTAGAAATCGATACGGACATGAATGCCCAAGCAGAATTTTTCTGGTCACATGGATTGATTTCAGATTCTACTTATGGACTCCTCTCTTCCATATGCAACTATTCCCAAATTAATCGTTGGGTTTTTGGTATTAGCAATAAGTCTCTCTCGCCCGACTGTCATGCGGTATATAACCAATCAGCAAGAGAAATTGGTGGATCAGTAGACCCATTTGATGTTCTTGGGGACCAATGTGTATCATCGAAGGTTTTCTTTTTTATTTATTTATTTTTAGTCCATGCTTCCCAGCCAGTTGGTGTGATTTTAATACTAGTATTTGGGTTTGACAAATGTAGCAAAAGGTCTGTCCACTAGATGAAGTGAGCGTCTATTTTAACAGGAAAGATGTGAAGAAGTCTCTCAATGCCCGTCTTGTTGGCACCTCCAACTGGACTATATGCTATCCGTAAGTATTCGACACATTTACAATTGGGAAACTTGTGTTTGAGCTCATCCGATCTGGAAATGATTGTAAAGAAAATATAAAGAATGTAAAATACATGATTGTTTCATAAAAAAAAAAAAGTGTCTCAGGGTATGATAATGTTTAGGTACTACCTTAATAAAATATATATACTACATTGACAATGTCCACTATAGTAATACCTAGAACTATTAAGATAGTACATATAATTTATCAATGTGGTATGTAGATATTATCATACTTGAAACACAATTATTTTCTTATGAAATTGTATTGAACCATGTATTTTGTATTCTGTATAACTTCTTTACAATTATTCATAAATCAATGAGCTGAAACACAAGTTTCCCTTTCCAATTTACATAAACATCTTGCATTAATTTAATTTAATCCACCGAACCAAACAAGGTTATAACATTGAGATTGATTGGACCCATTATTTAGATATTTCTAGGTTTTATCCTTTCCTATATATTAAATTTCTTTATTAGTCTGATTGTAATTTCATTATGATTGTTTTTTTCCTATACAAATCAAAGAACAGGATACATTTATTATAACAATAAACCTTAATTCCTTTGTAATAATAAACCTTAAATTGTCATATAATAGCTAAAAACTTTAAAACAACACGATGCTCACAATTATATCATTATAAAGAATAAAGAACATAATGTCAAAAAAAAAATAAAAATAAATAAAGAATATACTTTCAATTCATTAGGATTTTTTGAAAAGACCAAATCATAATCATAGCAAGAACTGCTTTCCTGCATATAATTGATGTAATATAGTGCTTGTTTAGGGTAGAGATTTAGTTTCTTTATAGGATTAGAAATCACTTTTCATAAAATATGAAAATTAGTTTAAGAAACCAACATACCCAAAACTGACCAATATGATTATAACATTAATTTTTTTTTAACATATATTCACTTTGTAATATATCATAATATTTTATTATGTTGCTCATAAATTTATTTCCAAATCCTGAACTCCTCTTCTCCTTATGTCAATTTAAACTTTTAACTATTTGAGCTAAGTCTTTCTAACTGTAAAGTGATTTTATATAGATTGAAATAAATATGAAATAATACAATACGCTTGGTCCACAACAATTCTAACAATTATTATATATCATTGACGACGACGACAGAGATACTGCCCGCTGGATAAAAGATGCTGTGATTCCATCCATTAATGTTGTGGAATCGCTTCTTAAATCAGGGATCCGCGCCTTTGTTTACAGGTAATTAGTTCTACTTTTTTTTTCACTGATATCACATTTGGAAGTGTTGAGTTTTTATTAATGACTAAGAAAATAACATTTTTAAAAAAAAAAAAAAATGCAGCGGAGATCAAGATTCGAGGATCCCATTTATTGGAACCAGGTCTTTAGTGGAGGGATTGGCGAAGAAGCTGAAGCTGAAAACAACCGTAGCTTACAGAAATTGGTTCCATAATAAACAGGTCAATATACCAATTAAAATTGAAGGTGAAATAAAAATTATTTTTTTTTGAAAAATTAAATAAATAAGTGGTTTCTTTGTTGTTGTTGTTGTTCAGGTGGGAGGTTGGACGGAAGTGTATGGAGATATCCTGTCATTTGGGAGCATAAGAGGAGGTTCTCACGCACCACCGACTTCACAACCCGCAAGATCACTGGTGGTTTTGACGGCATTTCTAAAAGGAAAGCCTCTTCCAGATGCATGAAATTAAGTTGAAACTCATCAATTTCCATTGTCGACTAGACAAGTTGGGGGGAATGATGGGCAAAAAAACTGTAGTTGTGTCATGTAGTTTGAATTTGGTTGTGATTCACAGTCCAACTCCTGTTTGATTGTTGTCATGTGGTTTAATTCTGTTGTAAACTATAGTCGGTTTCATAGTTATTAAAACATTTTTAGCGTAAAGTGGGAAATATAGCAAATCAATGTATCCTAACACTTGTATTAGGATATGTATTAAATTCTTAATTAGTATTTGATAGTGCCTAAAGAATCGGCTTGCATAGGCCCAGGACGTGGGCCTAGGGAACGAACCCTCAGTAAAGCCAAAAACGAGTCTCACGTAGGGAACCCGGCCCATGATGACACCCTAATTACTCCTAAGGCGCGAGCCCAGGGCTGAAATTGAGCCCAATGGGCTGAACAAGTGGCGATGATTATCCGTTGTCCACCAGTTGCAGCGTGAGAAAGGAAAGCACTCCATCTCCATGATCCGATATCTACACATTAAGGGAAGAAGGATCCCCCACGATTACGGCTCCCTAATTATCCTTTAATATTCAGTTAGCGATAAGAAAGAGGAGATTCTCTACCCAATCGGGAAGATACCGTGTCGCCATCTAACAAGGAAAGTCATTGTGATCATTCACTATAAATACCGCACAATTCCACCAAAGAAAGGTACGCAGTCATAACGCCATCGACAGTTGAATTCTTTCCTTTTCATAACACACCCCCGCTGGATCACCATTTCAGTGCAGGTTGTAGGTTGTATGATGATTTGGCCTAACGGACTGACCCAGCGACTCCAAGAAGCTCTTGCCCAGTATCGATCGAAAAAGCACCATCAGTTTGGCGTCGTCTATGGGAACGACTGTTCCTTTACAAATAAACCGATTTCTTAGTAACTGATGATATCAACTCGAAACATGAGTAGGAGTGCCAACCCCCCGAGGACGCAAGACCAACAGGACAACGTTGACAGCCGACAACCGGGAGACGTTCCCGAAGCTCTTCACGCCGTTAGCAAAGAGATAGAGGCCCTTCGTCTCTTCAATCAGCATTTGCTAAGGGAGTTGGCGGAACTCACCAGACAGGCGCAACGCCCACAGGATGCACAACAGGCCCATGAAGGTCACAATACCATTCCACAGGAGGAGCAGCAACACCTTGGCGCCCCCTGAGACGTTGACAAAGGAGGAGAAAATAGTCGGACCAGGGGGCATGATCCCTACGTACCCCTCGGAGACGGTCGCAATGAGGGAATGTTTAACAGGGACGACGAAGGCAAAGAGCCAACCCCTGGCCAAGAGAGGGGGAAGGAGGAACAATCTTTAGGAGCGCCAGCCAGACATCCACAAGAGCTCATCCACACGAAAGAGCCTAAAAGCTCTGAGCCCCACCTATGGATGCTCCGTACAAAGAAACGAAACCCTGCTCACGCGCCGAGGTACTCACTTCCCTTCCCAACGGTTCGAATGTCGCAGACGAAGCTTTCGATGAAACGAAAGACCCCGTAGACCACCTCAACACCTATAAGAACCAGATGGAGTTGCATGGATACCAAGACCCGTGAGATGCGTGAAATTTTGCCATCACGCTTAAGGGCCTCGGCCTCGCATGGTTCAACAGCTCCCCGCCAAACTGTCTCATCCTTCAAGGAACTCCATTGCTTTCGTGTCCCACTTCATTGAGCCTGACATACCTTCTGCCGAGCTACTACCCGACCATAAAGCAAGGCTCCCCAAGAGAACCTGAGGTCCTACGTCTAGAGGTTCAACTCGGAGTCATTGAGGGTAGACATCCCGACGTGAAAAGTCACATCACCACCTTATAGCCAAGAAAGTATATAGTCCAAAGACCTAATGTCTCCATCCAACAGAACCCAAAGGCAAGCATGGTCAGGCACAGCCAAAGCTTTAAAAATAAATCAACGGTGAGGAGGCCCTTATGTTTAAGCGGGGAAGCTCTTCCACCGAAAGGAGAAAATCAAGGACGAGAAAAAGCGGGACCGAAGCCCTAGGAGACGAAGAGACCGAGACAAATCCCCACGGAGGGGTAGGGAAGACAGAGATTAATCTCCAAAGAGAAGAGGTAATGTCAAGGACCACTTGGGTCCACCTCCGCTGAGTCAGCACCGCACTCCACCCCTCGTCAGCTTCACCCCGACGACCAGATCCTTCAAGTCCTATACGAAAGATGAGAAGTTTTTAAGATGGTCATCTTAGATGAAGACGGACCTACCAAAAGAGGATTACCGGCAATCGCGACCCACAGATCATGGGCATCGAACCGATAGATCAGATTCAGCTAAAAGAATCACTCCCAGATCCAACGTAGACACCTCCTCGTCGTTACGTGGTCTTGAAGAACTAACCAGCACCTCCCTCCACCAATTGCCGCCTAGCCCCAGCCGGGTCGCAACCCCTTGAGACTGCTCATGGATTTCGGGGATCTACCGGGTGGGGAATCAAGTTCGGCCAGGAAAGCTCACCTACACAGATACAGATCAAGGGAGACACTAGAGGTACAGGCCGTGTCCAAGCTCCCTCGGTTGGACACCACCATAACCTTCTCGGACGCTGACTTGGAAGGTTGCTAACATCCCCATGATGACCCACTAGTAATAAGGGTCGTCGTGGCCAATAAAACAGTTCACAGGGTCCTGATCGACAACGGGAGCTTGTCCACATCATTTTCACATCGACATTTGACAAGATGGGCATTGGAAGGGAGAAGCTAGAACCGGTGAGCGCCCACCTAAGGGGATTCTCCGGAGAGAAAGTACTGCCCCTGGGTTCAGTACAATTGGTACTCACTTTAGGAAAACCCCTATGCCAGGCCACAACGACGATAAAATTCCTCATAGTGGAGGCCCCATCGGCATACAACATCTTACTGGGCAGGCCTTCTCTCAATGCCATAAGGGCCATCCATTCCACCTATCATATGGTTGTCAAATTCCCTACAGAGAATGGAGTAGGAATGGTTCGAGGAAACCAAGGTAGCCAGAGTACCAAGGCCACGAAATGTAGCAAAGTGACAACATCCACATGGATGAGCTCAACATGAGAGACGAACTGGACACCCAACCAACACCTTCAGAAGAGCTGGAACCAGTGCAACTTGATGACCAGCTAGAATACCTCACCTACATCGGATCCAAACTGGCCGAGGACGTCAAAGACCTCCTCATCCACTTCTTAAAACAAAACGTGGATGTATTCACCTGGAAGCAAGAGGACATGGGAGGAATTGACCTAGCAGTTATCACCCACAAGTTGAATGTTACACCCTCCTTCAAACCCGTTAAACATAAAAGAAGAAGTTTCACCCCAGAAAGGTAGAAGGAGATCAACGAGGAGGTCAGCAAACTCCTCAAAGCTTGAGCTATCCGAGAAGTAGATTATCCTGACTAATTGGTTAATGTTGTCCTCGTCAAGAAGACAAATGGCAAGTGGCGACTCTGCATTGACTTCACTGACATGAACCAAGCCTGCCCGAAAGACAACTTTCCTCTACCCCGGATCGACCTCATAGTAGACGCCACTGCTGGCCACGAGCTCCTTAGCTTCATGGACGCTTTCTTGGGCTATAATCAGACCAGGATGGACCTTAGCGACCAAGAGAAGACATCCTTCGTGACTGGACAAGGGACATATTGCTATCAGGTGATGCCTTTTAGATTAAAGAATGCTAAATACATATCGTAGGTGTTGCTTAACAAGATGCCTCGTAAATGTATAGGTATCCATGGAGGTATACATATGACTTACTGGTGAAGTCATTCGGGCGCCGAGCTCCACGTGGACCAATAACACACTACCACGCATCTCCCTCACACACCCTGTCCCCGCGACCATAAAGATAAAGCTAAACCCAACTGGTGCTTATTCCGTATAAAGTTCTGGTTTCATAGTCACTGCACGCTGAATAAAGGCAAATCCAGACAAGATAAAATCCGTGCTCGACATGCAACCACCTTCGAATACTAAAGAAATTCAAAGCCTGACCGGAAGAATATATAGCTACGCTGAGTCGCTTTGTGTACATATCCAATGACAAGTGTTAGCCCTTCTTTTAAGTTTTGAAAGGTCACTGGGATGTCTCATCGCAAGAGGTATGCTCAAAAGGCCTTCCACTGGGATACCCACTGCGAAGAGGCGTTCTCAACGCTAAAAACCTACTTGAGTCCCCTATTCTCGTGGCACTTCCAAGGGGGAACCCCTCACGTTCTACTTAGCCGTTTCCAATTTCTTGACTAGTACCGCCCTGGTCAAGGAGCGGGATAGAGCACAATAGTCGGTCTATTATCGCATACCACCTCCGGGAGGTGCAGAGGAGCAGACTAAGATGGAGAAGAAGTTCTAGCACTAGTGACCAACGCGTAAGACCCGACCATACTTTGCTTTCACGCCATTGAGATCTCAGTAGAACACCCAATGAAGCAAATACTACAAAAACCATAAACCTCAGGAAGACTGGTAAAATGGGTAATAAAGCTGAGTGAGTTTGACATTAGGTACAAGCCAAGAACAACGATCAAAGGGTAAGTGTTGGAAGATTTCATCATGGAATTCACCTTGATAGAGCCTACCAAAACCGCCCAACTAGCATTTGACCTCCCCATTTGAAGGTTGTCCATGGATGGAGCCGCAAATGCTCAAAGAAGCTGTGGTGTTTGATTCTAGACTCCCGACGGATCAGACATGGAATATGCACTATCTGTAGCGATTCCCACAGGGCTGTATAGAGGATTCCTATGAAGCGAGAGGTGAAAAACTGATCCTTTACCTCAAAAAGGTACGTGAACTGCTCAAAAAGTTCATACGGGTTCAGGTCAGACACGTCCCAAGAACGGAGAATTCACGAGTCGACGCCCTAGCCAAGCTAGCAACAAATACAGCAAGAAGATTTTGAGGTGACGTACCGGTCGAAAGCACCTCGCTGAACCTTCGCAGGAAATCAATAGCAGCGGTCCTCCCGCAAGAATGACCGCGACCGAAATGGGATTTGATCCCACTGGGATTATCCGTCAACGGTACACTACCGAGCGATCCGAATGAGGCATCTAAACTAAGAGCCAGATCAGCTAGATTCGTTCTTTTGCAAGGAACCCTTTACAAACGGGGCTTTTCTGCACCCCTCCTCAAATGCGTAGGATAGGAAGATGCCGACTACGTGATTAGAGAGGTACACGAAGGCATCTGCGGCAACCATATCGGAGCCCGAACTTTGGCGGGAAAAACCCTTAGGCAAGGGTATTATTAGCCCACAATGCTCAAAGACGCCATAGAACTAGTCAGAAGGTGCAAAATCTATTAAGAACATGCCAAGATCTCCTATCTCCCAGCCGAGCCACTGACCTCGATCATAAGCCCCTAGCCTTTTCAGTAGTGGGGATTAGACATACTCGGGCCCTTGCCCATTGGAAGAGGTCAATGTAAATTCGCCATTATAGAAGTGGACTACTTCACTAAATGGGCAGAGGTCGAGCCATTAGCAACAATCACTGAGAAAAAGGTACGCAACTTCGTTTGGTGGTCCATAATCTGCAGGTTCGGGATCCCAAAAGCGCTGGTATTAGATAATGGAAATACTAGTTTAAATTAAATTCAAAACTTTACGATCTCGAATCAAGAATTACTATTCATCCTCATCATCCGCATCCAACGGACGTTAAGTCACTATAATTTTGAGAAACCCGTCATTCTCGCATTTGCACCGAGGCTGCAGCCCCCGTCGAGGCGGGCTCGAGTCACCTAGAGTAAAGTTTGCAAACTTCAAAACACAACGAGGAGTCTCTCCGCCTGAACCTTGATCTCTTGGAGGAGAAGCGAGAGCAAGCTCTGAAATACGCCGAGGACTACCAACAAAAAACAGCAAAGTATTATGATCAGAAGGTCAGGCCTTATAGTTTTGGTTTCTCCACACCACATTTCAAGAAACCCTAAAGAAGTGGAAAGACCTCACGAAATTAGGACCCAACTGGGAGGGACCTTATATCGTATCATGGGTAATTCGTCCTAACAACTATGAGCTCCAAACAGAGGAGGGAAAGAGACCTACATCACCCTAGACGTTACACCTCAAGCGGTTTTACTCCATAAACCTCAAATTGTATCTATTAATAAAAGTGCACAGTCACTGCTCAAATAAATTTTCTATTTATGGTCCGCCTACTCGTGAATCATAATGAAAGAACCAACCCAGCTTATCAGAACTACGTGGCTCCTAAAGGCCCTAGAAGGCATGAAACATCGTACAAGTATACACAGAGCCAAAGGATCAGACTTTTATTACAATTACTCTAGAAAATTACACCAAGAAACCATTCTTCACATCCTAAGATTACAATCAAAGAAAACCACTTTACACCTTTAAAATTACAATCAGTAAACAACCATTCAAAAAAAAAAAAACCCCACTAGAAAGAGAAAAGGAAAGCAGGAAAATAGGGGAGGAGAGGTATAACATAAGAAGCGGGACTTGAAGCCATTCAAGGAAAAAACCACAAGTAAGAGAAAGAGGAAGTAGAAAAGAAAAAAAGAAGAAAGAGAGAGAAAGAAAAGAGGGGAGGAGAGGTATAGCATAAGGAATGGGACTTAAAGCATTCAACAGGCCGCCCCCTCCGAATGTGTTCCTTGACCACTGCATCAAATGGCTGGACTGGGGAGCAACACAACTCCAACAAATGGCGGGACTAGGGAACAACACAACTCTAACAAATGGCAGAACAACGAAACCAAACGTCGGCCTATGACCACCAAACAGACTTCGCGCAGTGGCGATCAAACCCTGAAGCTTCATCATGTACGAACTCCGACACTGGCAAAGGTAGGAAGGAAAATGGGAGCGAAGTATAACACACACCCTCGAATGAAGGTGGTTATTTATAAAGAAGCCTAGACATCTGGGGAAGTCACGCAGTCTGTTCCGATTCTCCATAGACCGGCATTAAAACTGCGCGCACTCCCAAGGGAAGGAAGACGAAATAGCCACGTTGCTTAGTTCGAGAAGAGCCAAGTAAGTCAGAACCACGTAGCTTAGTTCGACAAAGAGCAAGGATGTCACACCCCGATTCCCGATCCAACCCGAATGGCCGATTCGAACTGAGTCCGAGGCGTGAGACTATATACTGGGACTCTCATTGACTGGTTCTATCTCAGAGCTGAACTTGTACCTATGGTTATACAAACAATTTCTGTAATAACAAAAATCATTTACAAATACAAAAGAATTACCACCGGAGTGGTGTCCATCAAAATCTATACACATATACTGAGTCCAATTTACTTATTTAAACCCTTATACGTATACATGTCTAATACAAACACCAGAGATTGCGGAAGCAGTGCGGTGAGCACCTATCTCTTAGCTGGCATGCTCTGCTGATGTGGGATGTCTTGTCCTCTATCCTTGTCTTCTGCTTCTGTACCTACACGGATTGAACACCCGTGATAAGCTTTACACTTAGTGGGAACATAAGCATGGACAACCACCAATGGTGACCGTCACAAGCTTATCCATGTGCATTTCATATATCTATACATATCTTAGTATAACTTTATATTACTTATCATCTTTACATTACTATTGCATGTCTACATGTTCTATCTTTGACATATCTCCTATCTATACTTTTGTCGTATTTGTAAGTTTTGTCATCTTTACTTATCTCTATCGTTTTAGCACTTATGCATTTCTATCATAAAATTGCATGCCCTCTATTCATTTAGGTATGTCTATCATATATTTCTTATTCTAGTACTTATCATTTGATCTATTATCTTTCTAATGGTTCATATTCTATATCCTATTATGTGCATGTCATATTCTTATACATATATTACTTTCATAATAATATACTATACCATTTGTTATATTCTATTTTTATGTACTGTTATCATGTACTGTCATCATGTACTGTTTTCATATACTGTATTCATGTACTGTGTTCATGTACTCATTTCATATACTGTTTTCCTGTTTTACTTTTCATATTACTTTCTCTTTCATATTAACTTTTCAGATCATTTTACATTCTTATACATTTTCATATATCATGCCGGATCGTATAATCTCATGTTGCTGTAACTTATCATCACATAGCAAAGGCGCTTCGTCATATCATATCTTTCATGTCATATTCAAATCATTTGTCGGCGTTTCTGGCGCCCGCGCATAAACCTTAGAAGTGGATAAAGCGAAACCATAAGGGCCCGGCGCGCCGTGACTCACCGCGGTGTCGCTGGTCTATAAGGGCCCTCAAGGCGCCGTGACTCACAGCGTAAAATGCTGGTTCATAAGGGCCCGGCGCCGCTTATCACTGCACGCGACAATGACCATTCATATGGGCCCGGCGCACCGCGGGTGACCTCTTTCGGGCCACCGCGGAACCAAATCGGATTCCATCTCATCGTAATTCCAACCGGGTCTCGATATTTGTATCGGATGCCGCAAAGAATCAGATATCTTCCCTATAGGCATACGATCCATCCTCTCTACCAGATTTCTAAGTGCATAATCCATGTGTATTTTATGTTCGCACATATCTCATTCTCGAATCATTAGTTGTCATCTGCAATTCATATGTGAGATATATAATCATTTATTCTTCACTTTGCATTTTTCATATCTCACAACTCACTTTACACATTTACATATACATATAATATATCATATAATTTCTATGTCATATTCTATACTTCACATATACCCATGCTTCTATATGTTCCATACATATAATTTTTACATGCACATATGCAATATATACTATCATTACTTTAATCAGATTCTGTTTCTCATATATGTAGCTCATATTACCGTTCTCATATTTCATAATACATATATTCTTATATTTTTATCATGCATGCATTTACTCATTCTTATATTCATCTATGCCTATCATTCGTGTACATGTACTCATTCCTCGTAACATCTTATATCTTGTTAACTTATATTTTCATGTACTTTATTAGTCTATCATATCCTATGACATATACCTATACATTTATATACTTGTGTGCTTTATCGGGATCGTCTCTATCTCCCATGGGAGTGCACGCGACTTCTTCTTTACTACTCCCAGTACCCTTCATGTCCAAACTATTTACCTTTTTATCATTTCTTATTCAGATACACACGTATAAACATTCGCTTTCTTGGACCGGAGATAAAGAATGAACGAGACTCTAGATAATATATAACTACAGAGTAATACTGTCGAACATGCACGTGCCCGCCCACGTACAGAAGTGTCGAAACACTAGCAACAAGAGTTCCAAGACCGGTCATGTATACGTGCCTCGCCCACGGTACAGCGCCTGCAGCAGCCCCAGCAGAGTGCCAAAGCACCGATCATATGTACGTGTCTCCGCCCACACATAATAGCTACTTAGCAGCCAGCAGGAGTGCCGCGACCGTCATATATAAGCCTTATCATTTAATATCCTGGCCTGTGGCATCATACAATTATACGTGTTCTCCGGGCTTATCATTTATTCTTTTCTTCTATATTCCTTTACATATCAAATCTCTATGTTGCTAGTTCTTGTTCATATCTATCTCTTTTCTTATCATGTATTCCAATTGACTTTACCCAAGCGATTAGTACACTTGGTACAATAATCATATTTTCAAATGTGGATACCGAATGCCATTAAAGAGCATATGGTTAGATTTTAGACTCAATTAGCTTTCCATAGAGTCCAAGAACACCCGAAACGGAGTTCGGACGAAGGAATTATGACCTTCCGAAGTTGGAGGTCATACATAGTCAACCCAGCCGAGTTGACCTGACCTGGCTGGGCTTAGTCTGACACCTTGGTCTGACACCTAATATCCTCCTCAGGCATATGAATGGATTCTTGACTCAATGGGCTTTCCATAGAGTCCAAGAACGCCCGAATCGGAGTTCGGACAAAGGAGTTATGACCTTCTGAAGTTGGAGGTCATACGTAGTCAACCCGCACGAGCCGACCGAATTGGTCGAGTCAATTCGACTCCTCGATGAGCTCTGTTTTGGACAATCTTGGTCTGACAATCTACTATCCCTCCCTCAGGCATATTAATGGATTCTGATCAATGATCTTCCATAGAGTCCAAGAACATCCGACCTGAGTTCGGATCGGAAGGAGCGTGACCTTCCGCTGGAGGTCACACGAGTCAAACCTGCACGAGCCGACCTGAACTGGCCGAGCTGACCTGAACTGGCCGAGCTGACCTGACCTCAGTGAGCTCGTTCTGACACCTTGGTCTGACACATAATTTCATCTTCAGGCATATTAATGGATTCTTGACTCAATGGTATTTTCATAGAGTCCAAGAACACCTGAATCGGAGTTCGGACGAAGGAGTTATGACCTTCCGAAGTTGGAGGTCATACGTAGTCAACCCAGACGAGCTGACCTCGGTAAAATGACCATAACTTGGTCTATAGAGGTCCAAATTGAGGAATTCAAAATCCTAACATCAAGTTCATTGATGTGGCTAAAATTTCCCATAAGGACTTACTGCCAAAATCCCTTTATTTATTACCCAAACACCGTTCTAAGGTCCGACTAATGCAGATGGACTAAATGAGATAGGAACTTTTCTCGTTCAACTTGCAACTAGACCTTTCCTAGAACACATCTATAGAAGCCTTAGAGCTCTTCTCAACTCAACCCTAACAAAAAATGAGTTTGGGAGTTTCCAAACCCAAACCATACACAAAATAGAGGGTTCTTAACCATGTATCTAAACTTTCTAGACTAAAACTAGACTTCCATACACACATAGTTTTCATACTAGTGTACGAAAAATTGATATTTCTTCTTATACAATAACTTCTAACAAGTTTCATACTTTTCTATACAAAATCATACAAATATTCATAGTTCCATACATGTGATCTTCTTTTTCCTTTCCTTCTTTCTTATTTTCTTTTCTCTTCTTCTTCTTCTTCTTCCTTTCTCTTCTCTTCTCTCTTATCCGTTTTTACTCTCTCTTTCTCCAAGACCAAAATGAGATATTTATTTTGGTCCTATCCTTATTTGATCTTATCCCATTTTTATTTCACTTTTTCTCTCTTTTGGAGCATCCTTGACCAACCAGTCAAAGGAGGAAACTTCCTCACTCTTTCCTTCAAGCCACTTGTCTCTTCCACAATTTTCTTCCTTATTTGATTTTTTGTAATATCTTTCTTTTATCACTCTTTGGTCCACAATTTTCATTTTTATTCTCAATTCAATTTATCTAAATCTACTTTGGCATATAAACTTATTAAATTATGACCCTTGGGTCCTGAATTGGTAAATTATTAATTTACCCTTAACTTTTGTATCAATTCCAAGTTCTTGCTTATTTTCTACTTCCATATTTTATTCTAAAAATATACTTCCTTTATTTTTATTATAATCCCAAACATGTTTTAAAACCATTAGGGTATAATTTGGGGTGTTACAAAGGAGCTTGGATATCAAAGAGCCACGTAGCTTAGACTTCGAAAGAGCCACGAAGCTCAATCTCTGCAGGTTCGCAGCCTGGGCCTCGACAAAGAGCAAAGGAGCCTGGGAGATCAAAGAGTCACGTAGCTCGTATTCTCTGAAAGTGTTTCATGCAAAGCCAAATTCAAAAGAGCCCGCAGCTCGGGCCTCGACAAAGAGCAAGGAGCTTGGATATCAAAGAGCCACGTAACTCAAAGTATGAAAAAGCCACGAAGCTTAGTTCGTCAAGAGCCAAGTAGCTCAGTTAGTTAAGAGCCACACGGCTCCGCTTGATAAGAGCCCAAGAGTCGGGCCTCACAGAGCCACAGCTGGTTTGTTAAGAGCCACTAAGCCCGGGCCAGAAGAGCCCAATAGCTCAGTTCATCAAGAGCCAAGTAGCTCAATTCTTCAAGAGCCACGAAGCTTAGTTCGGTAAGAGCCTAGTAGCTCAGTTCATTAAGAGCCAAGTAGCTCGGTTTGTTAAGAGCCACGAAGCTCAGTTCGGTAAGAGCCCAGTAGCTTAGTTCGTCAAGAGCCAAGTAGCTTGGTTTGTTAAGAGCCACGAAGCTCAATTCGGTAAGAACCTAGTAGCTCAGTTCGTCAAGAGCCAAGTAGCTCGGTTTGTTAAGAGCCACGTAGTTCAGATGTTAAGTGTGCATCAACTTAGTTATTAAAAGAGCTGAATAGCCCGGAAACTGCGCAGCCCAGGCTGTAAACTAAGACAATAGAAAAGACGGAAGGTCCAAAGGGTATATAGGCAAATATCAACAGATTGACAAAAATTAGGGTCAGCATTACAAATCCAAGGCTCAGAGCCCTAAAGTTAACAAAATAAGCAGAAACTACAGGGAAAAGCCTAGACGTCTGAATTAGGGCTCTGAGCAGCATGTACATCAAAGGGTGAAGTACCAGTGACCGAGGTAGGAGAGTTGGCATCTGCAGGAGTCCTGGGCCCCCAGGTTCACTGTGAAGAGGAATAAAGTCAGCATCCGAAATACCATGGGGTCCGCTCTATTGTCAAAGCCGTATTCTTCCGCCTCCCTCCGTGTGAACTGTAGTTGAAATTCAAACTTGGAAACCTTAGTAGAGCCCGAGAGGCTCCATGAAGGTACAAGCCCCATCTCTCACTCTGGGCTGATCACCCTCTTCCGACCGGCTCAAGGCCTCATGCCTCTAAAGATCTCCGCGAAGCCCATGGCATTCATCAATTAAGCGCTCCATGGAGCTCACGGCCTTGGAAGCCTCTTGGCTGACCCGGCTTAGTGTCGTGGCTTTGACACGTAGCTTGTTCCGGACCACTTGTAGCTTGTCCCTGGCCACCTACAATGTCTCCAACCCAGAGCACATCCTCTAAGAACCCTCGCCCGCCCGAGCCTTCCTTTCTTTATCTTCAGCCCATGCCTTCGCTCAGAGGTGTTTCTGTAGTCCGATTCATACTCATGCATCCTGCGAAGACGATTGGACCCGAGCTCGAAGGTCGGCATTCTCGGAGGTCAGGGAAGTAACCTTGGCTTTACTTTCTTTCACTGCTTTAACAGAGCCCTCGGCAAGGCTGGCCCTCCTCGCCATGCTCTTCATATAGGTGGCCATCTGCAGAAACGAGATAAAATTAACAGATAGTTTGGAGCAATGATGAAACGAACAAATAAAGGCATCCAAACATACGGTGGCCACTCCCTGAAGCGATAGGGCAGAACCTCCTCAACAGGCATGGCATTCGCCCTCTTGAGGTCAGAGTCCCGTAGGATAGACGATATAGCCTCGACGACGAGCTCTGCACTCGCGAGCAGCGAGTCCTCATCCCTCTTAGGACCGAGATGGTTCCTCCCCTCGCCCCGATGCCCCGGGGAAGAAGCTCGCGTTTACGACGAAGGGGCCCCGAACATAGGCACGGTATCCACAGGTTCCACGGCCCTCCCGGGGACTCGCCACCGCGCGGCACTAGGAGAACGGAGTTGTGGACCTGTCAGCTTTGACACCTCGGCCGCAGGATGTTGCTGGCGACCTCTCCCCTCGAATTGCCCCGATGGTCCGTGCTCCCCGAGTAGACGATGACGAGGAGGACACCCCCAACTTCGGGACTTTGCCTTGAGCCGCATGGCTATCCTCGGAGGCAGTCGAGACCTTGCGCTTGGCACTTCTTTTCTTCTTCGCCAAAAATTCAACTCGGGCTTGAAGCTCTTCCCGAGAAGGCTTCATAACAGAAGATTGGGGTGGCCCAAAAGCGGAGGGTCAAGATAGCTTCACACCTGAAGGCCCGGAAGGTCGAGAAGGTTTCGCACCAAATGGCCCTGGAATATCTGACCTAATAAGTTTGAAATACGTCCGTGGACG
The DNA here is from genome assembly GCA_016808115.1 of Tetrastigma voinierianum. NCBI lineage: Eukaryota > Viridiplantae > Streptophyta > Magnoliopsida > Vitales > Vitaceae > Tetrastigma > Tetrastigma voinierianum. The sequence goes on from JAEQBH010003196.1 coordinate 1,817,944, forward strand.
GCATTTAACCAACTTCCGCTTCACCTCTTCATCCTTGGAACTGAGTCTGGGACGAATACTTGAAGCCCGCACAACCAAAGCAAAGTTAGAAACATCTCATGACTTTCGAAGGCTAAACCTAATTAACGCAAACAAACTCACGAAATCTGTGAGGTACCAAATGGTCGGACGCCGTTTATCTTCTGCTCGTAGGGTTATACCCCAAGCTACGACTAACGATGAAAAATAACATTCCTTCCAATGTTTGTGGGAGGACGGAAGATCCGAGATGATCAGCTTTGGCATCGTGTGTTGTGAGATGTTAAGCCCTCGTGGCCTCCCTTCACACTAAAGAAATCCACGCAGCATGTTTATACTGGAACCTTGAGACCTCATCTCAGTTAAGATCCACCAGTATTCGACTGCACGCCCAAAAAATTGGGAGAGAGTTGGGACGGATAGACGTTAAAGTGCTACAAGACGCTTTTGATAACGGGATGCAGAGGAAAACGAAGGCCATTCTCAAAAGTCACCTCAAAGAAACAAACCATTTTCGGCACTTGGACGATATAAGAAGTGAGAGAATCGGGGCACCAAACATGAACACCAAAGGGGGGCTTGTAGCGAGTGGCAAAGGCCTTTCAAAAAGAGGGTTCGATCCTACTAGGGCCCACTGCTTAGGCATTTCGCATAGCAACCCTCAAATAAATAAACTCAGAGACGAATCTCGTTTGACCTACTCTTACCCCTTGCCAACGAGGGAAGGAGGTCCCGCCAGGGACGCTGTCGACAACAAGGGTCGATTAACGGGATCTCATCTATCCCCGCCCTAAATCAAAGCCCCAAGTGGAACTTCCCCAAGCGCAATTAAGAACGATTGGGTCCAGAGGAAGTACGCATGATTGGGCAGGAATAAGGGAGGTCAAACGAATGATAAAAATGAGGAACCTCAACCAAAAACGCCCCAATAACCCTAAAGTTAGAATAATAACTTCACACGACTAAAAGGTGCGCAACAGAACTCCAACCTCAAAAGTGAAGAAGAAGAGACAAAACAATGGTCACTAGAGAACCACGCAATCCAGAACAAGAAAAGGTAAACAAGGGAAGAAGAAGGAAGACGTACCAAACTAGGTAAAAAAACAAAAGACGCAACCCCAAGCGAGATAGAACGACAAAAACCACCGAAAGCAATCTTGAGCAATGATCAAAGAAGTTTTGTGGAAGAAAAATCCGAGACCACAAACAAAGAGGTTTGAAGAACAAGGGAATATGGTTCAAATAGCCGTGGGGTGCTTCTAAAAACACTGGAAATGTCAGCCGAAACGAGTGCAAAAATCGAGAAAAACCATCATTATCGCAATGCGATTGACGACAACAAGCCTATACCAACAAACCCAATTCAATTCATGGGAACTTAATCGCTGATCCAAGAAATCTTATTCATCCTCGCTCAAGATCGCTCGCCAAGGGTTAAATCGATAGTTCCTAAAGAATAAGCTTGCATAGGCCCAGATGCTGGCTTGTGAACGACTGTACGCCTCAACCCCTAAGACCGGATGGGGTGTCAAGCGAGGTGTCACACTCGACCGTGTGAACCGGGACTCTTAACTCAGACCGCTGCCAAATAAAAAAATTACATTTACATTATAAGTACCATCGTAGTGATATTCATGTTCTATACACTGAGTCCCCTTACTTCTCAATATACAAAACTTATACCTATTCCAAAAATACAGAGATTGCGGAAGTAGTGCGGTGAGCACCTATCTCTGAGTTGGCTTGCTATGCTGATATGAGATGTCTTGTCTTCTATCCTTGTCTTCTGCTTCTGTACCTACACGGATTAAAAACCCATGCTAAGCTTTACGCTTAGTGGGAACATATACAGGGACGACCAATAACTATGATCGTCTCAACAAATACACTTATCTTATCATTTTCCTATAACATACACTTCTATCATGTGACGTTTGACATATAACCTTTCATATCATTTATTTCTTATTCTAGTACTTATCATTTGATCTATTATCTTTCTAATGGTTCATATTACATATCCTATTCTGTGCATGTCATATTCGTATACATATATTACTTTCATGGTTATATATTATACCATTTTTTATGTTCTATTTTCATGTACTGTTATCATGTACTGTCATCGTGTACTATTTTCACGTACTGTTATCATGTACCGCTCATGCATCGCGGTTCATGTACTCACTTACATCGTATTCATGTACCGCTTTTGTGTCGCCCATTCTTCGGTGTCCGCTGACAACTCGTCAACCTCGCGAATAGATTTACGTCGCAACCCACACCACTCACGAAAATCGATGCAGCCTCCTTTGTACGAGGAGCTCTACCCAAATACAAAACCTATCCCAACTCCAATCATAAGACAAATGCATGAGTAAAAACGGCCACTTGGGCCCATACGACAATACTCGTCAATAAACATCAACTATACACCATAGTTTTCAAGAGTTAATAATTTACTCTTATACAACATATATTAAAATTCTAGAATTCTAATACATGTAATACATCATAAAACACCAAAGCCACAACCCGACTTTCTTCAGTATCGGCCTCTAGGATGAGCCGTCTCCTCGTGCGCTCCCTGTACATGAAATAATATAATTTCCTCGACAGGCGAAGCACGCCCGCAGTGGAATCACCCTAAATGAGTTACTCCCCACCTAAATGCATATGCCATGATCCTATGTAAACACACATTCAAGCAAATATGTGATCCTACTTGAATGTCTAAATGACCAACCCATGTCCCGAGTCCTCACTGACTCCCTCACACTTGCCTAAGCCATGTATGAGAAACATTATTTTCAAAACAAAGGTATTTGTTTTTAATTGTGGACAACCCTCCGAGATAAGTAGTGGACCGACTCCGATTATCTATTGAGTGGACAACCTCGATTTATATCAATTGGGCCGACTAATGGATGATATTTTATATGGACTACCCTCCGATATTGTAATGGACACACTCCGATAATTATTATTATTAGTCAACCCTCCGAAATACTTCTCTCAAGAAACCACCTCATTGCACTCACTCCTATGGTTCTAGAGTGCCCCAGTGCAAATGGAATGCATGATGTCAATTCCCATACAATTTATATAACACATGCAAATATATATGACATGATATACATTTACATAATTTAATCACATAAACACAAAGCATGCAAATTTTCACAATCCATTACACCAAAAAATTAGCTCTCACGGGCTAATTAACAACCACGAGCAATTGGACTGAATTACTCAACTAAACACATTTTTCTCACAAAATTTATTTCGTGAACATCATTCATGTGAACAGAAACCCTCAGTTAATGCTCACTACCACTACCCCCGCACGGTTCCACTTCAGAACCCAAATTCCTAAACATTTTTCAGGCCTCATACACATCAAAACATGATTTATGGCATATTTTATACCATTGAGCACCCAAAACAGCCCCTACAGTCAAGGACTGTCCAATGGGATCCCAAAAATTTTCAATAACTCGGTCCCAAGTTTTGGGACCGATCAAACGGCTGTTTAAGGCCTCAATTCACCCGAATCATCAACCAAAACACTTAAATCGAAAATAAACCAAGTAGATAAAATCCTTTACCCATGGAGTTTGTCGAACTCCTTAAAACCTGAGTCTACGCAGCAGCCCCCACCCCAGGTCAACTTCTCCTTCTGTCTGACATGAATTCCATGATTCGATTGCCCAGGATTTTTGAGAGAAGTTGCTCTCTCTCTAAAAGAAAATCACAAAACTAAGCTTTTGTCATTTTTTTCCTCCCCTCTCACGTTTTTCTCCTCTCTTTCAATTTGAAGAGGATGATACTATGCACAATTTTGTCTTATTATCATTTAAAACAAATTCTATAATGCCATCTATGTCCCCAAGCTTGGATTTTTGACATTTGGCACTATCTCGGCCGTCCATTTCCATCATCTCTCTACTCATGCAACACGTGTAACATGTATACATGTTATAAGTGACTTTTGTCACATCACATTCGCTTACTTCACTGATGTGACTCAGGCTCGAAAAACGTGCAAATCCCAACTGTCTCGGAATTCGACGTGGTAGCTAGATTTCGCGAGACGATTCCAACGGTGAAATCCGTTTCGTCATCCAAGATCTAGAAAATAAATTTTGGATTTTCACCGAAATTACGGTTTTACCATTTTTCCGAAAATTGGAATTTTCTCGGGTCTTACATTCTCCCCTCATTAAAAGGAATTTCGTCCCGAAATTCTAGACAATCACATCACTCACATGCATATGGAACGTGCACTCTACCATGCATGTAAACTCGTCATTTAATTATTAAACGACTAATCACGTAGCTTCATCCCTAAACAAGAAGGGATAGGTGGCCCGCATCGTGTCCTCGCGCTCCCACTTAGACTCCTCCACTCCATAGTGCCGCCATAGCACCCTCACTAGCCTCACAAGCCTTGCGCCGCAAAACCCGATCACGGCTATCTGTGCCGCACACCGGTCCTTTTCGAAGGTCCCATCGTCGGAACCCCATTCGCCCTAATCCACCACATGAGCCGGATCCGGAGAGTACTCCTATACAGACGTGAAATACCTCATGGACACCTGATTACGTCGGGCGGTGAAAGCCAACCTAAGATGCAATAAGGCCTACCCTCTCGGTGCATCTCAAAGGGCCCAATAAACCTCGGCGATAACTTCCCTCACTTACTGAACCTAATCACTCCTCTCTTAGGCATCACCTTCAAGAAGACATGATCTCCAACCTCGAACTCTAAGGGTCGACGTCGTACATCAGCATAGCTCTTCTACCGGCTCTGAGCCGTGAGAAGACGCTTATCGTGATCGCTTCACCTTCTCGTGAGGTGTCTCTAACTCCACGTGACCGTTGATGGAACTCTCTCCCACCGTCCAACATAACGCGACTGCATACCCCCATACAATGCCTCATATGGTGCCATTTGTATACTTGCCTGGTAACTGTTGTTATAGGCGAATTCCACTAAAGGCAAGTGCTCTTTCCAACTACCGTGATGATCCAGGACGCATGCTCGCAGCATGTCCTCTAGCACCTGTATAGTCCTCTCGCACACCATCCGCTCGTGCGAAAGTTGTACTCATCAATACCGTGTGCCCATAGCCTTTTGGAAACTCTTCTAAAAGTGCGTCGTAAACCTCGGGTCCCTGTCTAACACTATGGATACTAGTACTCCATGTAGCCGGACTATCTCTCGAATGTACAACCGGCAGAATCTCTCCAATGAGAAGGTCATCCGCACGGCTAAAAAATGTGCCGACTTTGTGAGCCGGTCTACTATCACCCATACTACGTCATGTCTCTGCGGTGTCCGTGGCAAGTGGGTCACAAAATCCATCGTGACATGCTCCCACTTCCACTCCTGCAAATACCTCCATTAGCTGTAGTAGCCCGCTGGCTTCGGTGTCGTACCAACCCACGACACGTGAGACATCGTCGCACAAAGTCCCCTACGTGTTTCTTCATCTCGCTCCAGTAATACTGACAACGAAGATCCTGGTACATCTTCGTACAATTCGATGCACCTAAGTAAATCGAGAGCAATCAAACTCCCCCGAGAATCTCCTCTCTCAAGTCGGTCAAACGGGAACCACTACCCGCCCTTCAGTACCAAGACTACCATTCATGGACGGTCCAAACTCGTCACATGTACCGACCACCCGTCCCTAATGGACACTATCTCGCCAGCCCCGCCACCGACTCGATCACTCGCCAACAGACTCGCAGCCACTAAACTCCCCAACGTACTCCCCGGTCTACTCGCAGATCGTAATCCAAATTGCCCCACGCCTCGAGCATCCGCCACTCCCGAAGCCATACTACAGCCAAGACTTCGCGGACTTCGACCGAGTGCATCAGCCACTCACATTTGCCTTACCGCAGGTGGTAATGCAAAGTAAAGTCATAATCCTTCAGAACTCCATCCATCTCAAGGCCGCTCTGTATATCGAGGTCCCACAGGTGAAAAATATACTTTAATTTTATGTCTGTATGATCTCTGACTCCCCGCCATATAAGTAGTGGCGCCAACCAAGGCGAAGACTACGGCCTCCAACCCAGCGTCGTGTGGGGTAATTCGTTCAAGATTCTTCAACTGACGGAACCATAAGCTTTCACTACCCTCCGATCGCATCAAAACACAGCCCTACCCGCCGAGGCATCACAATACACTCAGGGTGCCCTTGTCCCCCCTGGGTCCGAACTATCAAGATGGGAGCTGAAGTAAGTCTCCTCTTCAACTCCTGAAATGCCTCCTTACATCGGTCATCCCAATCTCAAACTTGACCTCTTCCCGGTCAATCTCACATAAAGGCTTAATCGGGAGAAATCCCACAAATCTCCCAGATTGTTCACCAATCCCAAGAAACCGCGTATTCGAAGACTTACTGCCTCCTAACTCATCACCGACCTTTTGGGTCCACTGACACGCTGAGCGCCGACACCACGGTCCCAAAATCTCACCTCGCAAGCCAAAACTCGTGACTTACCGAACTTAGCATACAACTCGATGGTCTCTCAACAACTCGTAATACAATCCCGCATGATACCATGCTCCCACTGGGACCGAGTAGATCAAGATGTCATCCACGAAGACTACGACAACCAATCCAAATAGGGCTGGGAATATCTATGCATGAGATCCATGAATGCCGGCCGGCGACTTATCAATCCAGCGGGCATCAACAGAACTCAAGTGCCCATAACGCGTCCTAAACGCCGTCTTGGGGATATCCATCTCCCTAACCCTTAACTAATGGTAACCAGTGCGAAAGTCTATCTTGGAGTAGACTCGCGCTCCTCTCAACTGATCAAACAAATCGTCAATCCTCGGTAATGGGTACCGATTCTTGATCGTAACCCTGTTCAACTTCCTGTAATCAATGCACAGTCGAATGGGCTTGTCCTTCTTCTTCGCAAATAGAACCTGAGCGCCCTATGGTGAAGTGCTCGGTCTAATGAACCCCTTGTCCAATAACTCCTGTAGCTAGACTCTGAGTTCCTGCAACTCAACTGGTGCCATCCTATGCGGAGTCATAGAGATGGGTGAAGTACCAAGGTATAACTTGATACCGAAGTCTACAACCCTATGCTGAGGTAATCCCGGTAGCTCATCCGGAAAAACATCCACATACTCGCAAACTACTCGAGGTAGATCTAAGTCTGGTCTCTCCTCGTCCTCTAGGGTAAGGCTAGCTAGCCAACCCGCTAACTGTCCTTGACACTTGGACTCGTATACTGTCTGGGGAAAAATATCATGCTTATCCCCCTGAAATACCACACGAGTACCGTCCTGCATGTAGGCGGTAACCCTCCTACGCTCACAATCGATAACGACCCTGTAAGCTGTCAGCCAATCCATCCCTAGGATGACATCGAACTCTGACATGTCCATGATCCTCAGGTCCACTATGAGTAGAGTCCCCGAGATCTCCAACTCGCAACCTCGACATATAATCCCTATTCTTGCCCTAATCCCTAAGGGAGAACTCACATACAAGGGCTCCTATAAGATCTCAACCTCTAAGCCCAACTCTATCACAACTGATGCAGCAATGAATGAATGCGGTTCAAATCAAATAACACTCACCCATAGGCGAGATAACAAAACGCATTCCCGTATAACTCGGGCCGGGACCACGACTCAACCAGCAGGTGATGGCGTAGACACGCCCGAATCCCTAATGTCCGCCCTCGTGGGCCTCGTCCCTCCGCCTACTCCATACTCCGCCTCTCGCCCGCTCGTGAAACGGAGGTGCCCGTGTAGCTCCCCTCGAAATCGGACTGTCCCTCGAATTGCATCGAGTCAAAGGAGAAATGTAATCAGATCCCCTCGTCTCTACACCGATCGGGATCAGAAAGACTCAAACCCTAGGATCCCAGCCCCGGGGTAATCCTCCTATGTCCTGCCGCCGCAATGGTACCACACCATCTGCCCAGCCTGACCAACAACTCTCATCTGTCCCTGCTTCATCTCTAGGAACTCCTGAGCCTTCGCGATGCCCCGCAAAGATCGTAGAAAGTACTTACCCATGAACTGCTCCTGAAGCTCTGGCCATGTCATCGCCTCTAGATCTCTAGAGGTCCTTGCCCATTTCCATCATATTTGGGCCTCACCCTCTAGATGGAACGCAGCTAGTCTAATCCTGGTAGCGTCAGAGGTAATCTCCATAGCCTCTAACACCTTCTCTACCTGCATGAACCAATGGTCTGCCACCATCGGATCTCCTCCCCCCATGAATTTCGGAGGATGATGTGCCCTAAACCTCTGGAGGTTACTAGGACCTCCCTAACTACCTACTACGCTAGCCTGTATATACCACACACAGAATACATGCCTCAAAGGCCCGTCGATCAAACATCGGTATCGGTCAAATGTCTGGTGGTGCCCTCGACTAGTACCTGCGGACGCCTCTACGTCTCTCGTCCTCGACTAGCCATCTACACACCAAATGACAGCTCACTCCCAACGCAAGATTCTACGACTAAACATGCCCCCAAGACACTATTCACACATAGAAAACAGTTCATACTCAATGTCCATGCATTTTCGGTAATGCAAGATAATTTATCCAATATATCAATTCATTCATTTTTTTTTTATCAACAAAAATTTTATTTTTGAAAATTTCATTTTTTTTTCCAAAATTTTGTCTCATTTGATTTGATTTAATTAATTTTTTTTTTTCGAAATTTTTTTGTGATGAACAAGAACCATGAACAAAGGTCCAAAAAGTGACTCGTAAATAGTAATTAGTCAGAACAGCCAAGTGCACCATGTGCACGTACCCACATCTCGTACCGCGGCGCACAAGTCGGCCCAGCCGCGCACATGGCGCATCGTACAGCGAAGGCCGTGGTCGTGGCCGTGACCCTTAACTATGTCGCGCCGCAGTGGCGCCATGTTGCGCCGCGCAGCCGCCAGATCAGGCCAGTGTCGCGCGCCTCTGGCCATGTCCTGGGCTGCCTCGCGATACGCTGCCCAACTGCCTAGCCCTTAGTCACAATACACCCCATTGTATCGTGATACACCCCACCGCCACCCTTCGTCACAATATAATTTATGTATTGCGATACAATGCCTAATAAATTCTTCAAGACCCTTCGCCACGATATTAAATTTTGTATCGTGGCACACTGGCCAAGCCAACCAAAATTTACCGCAATACAACTCCTAACCTACTGCACACCTATTGCAATACACCTCACCAGCCATGCCAGCCCAGTCCACTCTATCACAATTCAATTTCGGCCAGACACAACTTCTAAGCCAGCCAACAGCTCCGCAGGTCACGATACAATGACCTGTATCGTGGACTCCGCATTTTATGTCCAAATGGGTAGTAGCTCGCATCGCCTCTCTACAAAATATTTTTTTCGCTTTTTCTGCCACCTTTTTCTTTTTATTTCCAAACATTGAAAATACCAAAAATATATATACATATTTTTTTCATTTTCCGTAACACCAAATAAATTTATAAAATTTATTTTCATTCATTTTCTCTTTTATTTTTATGTACACTGTTCAAACCGTAGAAAATGATTTTCTTTCTTTTTTTTTTTTTCGCTTATTTTTGATATTTTGTCCAAAATTTCTCTAACTCCTCATGATCCAACACTAAACCTAGTGTTCAACCTTAAAATTTATTAAAATTTTATTTTTTCATCCAATAAACCAAATAAATTGATCAAAATTTATTTCATTTATCTTTTCTTTGTTCCAGTTTACACGTTGTAAACTCCTAAAAAATGTTCAACACACAATGTGCTATTTACCTAAGCACCCAATTCACACAACACATAAAAATTTATGTTATGCATATTTTTCAATAATAACACCATCAAATCATTACGATCACACACAAAACACACATGCAAGTGTCCTGGTTTTGTTCCGTGCCTTCCCAGTGGCCCCATACATAAACCCAGCATCGGGGCCCAGCACCAAGTGGTGATGTTCTACACCGACCATGGCCTAAGCCTAAGCCCCTGCCTCCTAGGTATTCGTGATACCTAAGCTCGATACTGTCGTGATCGCTAACACGCCCTGATTCCCGGTACTCTGACAACTCATTAACCTCGCTTACTCATGGATGCCGTAACCCGACGTCACCACATAATCTGCAGTCTCCTTTGTACGGGAAACCTACCCAAATACAAACCCGTCCCAACTCCAATCATAAGATAAATGCATTATAAAACGCCAATTTGGGTCCATACGACAATACTACAATAAACATCAACTATACACCATAGTTTTCTAAAGAGTTAAATAATTTATTTATACAAATATATATTAAATTTCAATTTTAATACATGTAATGCATCATAAAACACTGAAGCCACAACCCGGCTTTCTTCAAGATTCTCTCCGCCTAGATGAGTCGCCTCCTCGTGGCGCTCCCTCGCATCTCGAAATAATATAATTCCTCGGGACAGTGGTGAGCTAATGCCCAGTAGTGGAATCACCCTAAATGAGTTACTCCCCACCTAAATGCATATGCCATGATCCTATGTAAACACACATTCAAGAAAATATGTGATCCTACTTGAATGTCTAAATGACCAACCCATGTCCCAAGTCCTCACTGACTCCCTCACACTTGCCTAAGCCATGTATGAGAAACATTATTTTCAAAACAAAGGTATTTGTTTTGCACCGCGACAACCTCCCAGATAAGTAGTGGATCGACCAATATCTACGAGCGACAACCTCTCTATGTATATCACCGGGTCGAATCTCTGAACATTGATATTTTATACGACCAAATTTTCGATATTGTAATTGACACACTCCCATAATTATTATTATTAGTCAACCCTTCTCGAATACTTCAAGAAACCACCTCATTGCACTCACTCTATGGTTCTAGAGTGTCTCAAAATGTAAATTCGAACGCACGACGCCAATTTCCATACAATTTATATAACACACGCAAATATACGACATGACATATACATTTACATAATTTAATCACACAAAACATGTTATGCAATTTCACAATCCATTACACCAAAAATTAGCTCACGCGGGGCTATTTGAACAACTACGGTAGCACTGACGGAATTACTCAACCAAACACATTTTTCTCACAAATTTATTTTGAACACTATTCATGTGAACAAGAAACCCTCCCACATCGCTCACTACTACCCTAAGACATCAGTTCCAAATTTTTAAACCCGAATTCCCTAGCCATTTTTGGCCTCATACACATTAAAACATGATTTATGGCATAATTTATACCATTGAGCACCCAAAACAGCCCCTATAGTCACGGACTGTCCAATGGGATCCCAAAAATTTTCAATAATTCGGTTCCAAGTTTTGGGACCGATCAAACGGTCGTTTAAGGCCTCATCCAATTCGAATCATCAACTAAAACACGCGAATCGAAAATAAATGGAACTGGGTGGATGGACCAGAGACATGTGAATCCTGTCGAATTCTTAAAATTGGAGCCCACGCGCAGGGCCTCAATCACAGAGAACAACTTTCCTTCTTGCTCCGATGAATTCCGACGGTCCGATTGTCCGGGATTTTAGAGAGAAGTTGCTCTCTCTCTAAAAGAAAATCACAAAACTAAGCTTCTGTCATTTTTTTCCTCCCCTCTCACGTTTTTCTCCTCTTTTTCAATTTGAAGAGGATGACACTATGCACAATTTTGTCTTATTATCATTTAAAACAAATTCTATAATGCCATCTATGTCCCCAAGCTTGGATTTTTGTCATTTGGCACTATCTCGGTCGTCCATTTCAATCATCTTTCTACTATGCAATCATAGCACATGCGTATATGTTATAAGCGACTTTTTTGTCACATCAATATTTCGTTTACTAGCACCCGATACATGGTGCCTCTGAAATGTGCAATCCCGACCGTTCCTCGACCGCACGGAATTGATGGAAGTAGATTTCTCATGAGATCATCTGTAATGGTGAAACTGCTTCATCATCCGAGATCTAGAAAATAAATTTTGGATTTTTACCGAAATTACGGTTTTACCATTTTTCCGAAAATTGGAATTTTCTAGGGTCTTACAGTTTCATGTACTATGTACTTTTCATATACTGTCATATTTCATATACGGTCATCTTGTACTTTTCATATAATCGATATCATATTAATCCTTCGGGGATCATTTTATATTTTTATACATTTTCATATATTTGTCGGACGTATAATCTCATGTTACGTAATCCTATCATCACATAGTAGTGTTATGTTTCTCAGATCATATCATATCTTTTCACATGTCATATTCAAATCATTTGTTTTATGTTCCCATGCAGCACAACCTGAAGTGGATAAAGAAACTATAAGCCCATATACTGCACCACCGTACGAAACAAGTTATTCATAAGGCCCGGCGCCATATCACGAGACAATGACCATCTATAAGGGCCCATGTCGTAATGATCCAAACAGTGGCCAACCGACCGGCAGATGTCGCAAACTTGTTTTTCCCTAATAGGCATGCCCATCTATCCCCTCTACTGTGTTCTAAAGTGCATAATCCAGTTGTTTTATTCCATTTTCGCATATTATCTCATATATTCCCAAATAATTATTGTTATCCGGTAATCATATGCGATATTACTATGATTACTTTAATCCGACCTGCTCTCATATTTGTAGCTTCATATCACCATTCTCATATTTCTTTCTTTACAATACATGTATATCATCATATATGTCTATTCTATATCATTGCCCATGTTTTAGCTATTCATATTCCATCTATTCACTCTTGTATTCATATCATGTTCTATCATATATTCATCTCATATATTAGCATATAACATTTGCATATAACCTATCGGATCATATCTCTATCATCTACTTGTAACATCTTATATCTTGTTAACTTATATCTTCATGTACTCTATCAGACTATCATATCTTATGACATATACCTATACATTTCTATACTTGTATGTTTTACTTATTGATGAGTGCCTAAAATACTCAGGTCATACTCGCGTCTGTCTTACGATTTTAGCTTTATTTTATATTTAAATACGTATTTTTTATAGCCCGATATCTTATTTGTGCAATTGGTGTGAATGCAGGTGAAAATGGCAGTTTTTGGAAGCATTCTGGAGCAAAGGGTGGAAGTGCATAAAGATGGCTGGAACGTCGCGACGTTCCAACATCGCGACGTCCCCACGTCGCGACGTTGCAACGTCGCGACGTTGGGTCAACATATATAGAAGTCAATAAGCGGCAACGACGCGACGTTGCAACGTCGTGACGTCAGCGCCAGCTCCCGTCTCAATCATTAAAAGCAAAAAGTGGACCGCACTGAGGCATCGAAGATCGTGAAGAACCAGGCACGGGAGAGCAGCGGTGATTAATAGAAGAAAATCTACTTGTATTTTCTTCTTTCGAATGTAAGTACCATGTTTTATAGATTAAATATTTGTGTTCTCATATTCAGTATGTTCTAGATTTATACCTAGGGTGTTGTTGAACCCTGTCACAATTTCATGGATTAAATATTCACACTTTATATTATTCAGTTGTTTATGATTTGTTAGAGTCTGCTCTATATCTGTGGTCTATTTACATGGTGGTGTCTGGCCAACATTGGCATGATTGTACTAGATATCCGAGATTCGAGAGATGAGGATGTCCAGGATCTCGAGATTAGATCACCGTCTACCCGGTAAATAGAGATATTCGATTCCAAGGTGAAGCATTTAAGGTTAGAAACATTTAAGCATTTTGAGACGTTGGGGTGAGATACACACTCAATCTCTACTGAGATAGCGGATACACCTCGAGAGAGGGTATCTCGTGGTCGAATACTCCGCTATCAACAAGTTATGAATAAATCGACAGTAATTTCTATAGGAATTAATCCATCAATGTAAGGTGGGGAGACATAACTCCTAGTCTCCACAAATTACGCAATTCATTAAGAGAAATTAATTTAGTTTGAGTCTAAATATTAGTAAACTCACACTACTTACATCCGCATAATATCCAAAGGTCAATCTTCTGTATTCAACACACTTTGTCCCCGTGATCTGACATCCGTATTCTAAGTATACTATATTACCTGAGGCGACGCTAGTGCACTTGCGCATAGGCGTACATATATACATCACGCGATTTAGCCTATCATGTTTTGGCATCGTGCCGGATAAGCTTTACAGATATAGAGAATGGGAAAGCAATTAGATATTACTCTGGAATTTTTTTTTTTATTTGTTTTTACAAGTACTGGTAATTTGGTCTTTTTGTTTCGTGTGTGATTGTAGTCAAGGTTACAGCGAGCGCATGCGAAGACGGGATCAGGTTGACATACATCCGTTTGATCCCGAAATGTAAAGAACTTTTTGGCACGTATCACGCCGAGAACAGAGAACATAACATACTAGAAATCTAGCAATCATGGAGAACAATGAAGAGCAAGATCTTAGCATTGAGCAAAACGAGCCACAGAGGGGCCGAAATGGAATAATTGAAGGAATCACACCCAAAGCCGCGATACAAACAGATGATCCATTCATGTTGCTGGGAGAGTTTGCCCTATCGCTTACAACAGGCGTATTAACAATCCGAAGACCACCTATTCAGGCAAACAACTTCGAGCTGAAGTCAATAACCCTACAGATGCTTAAGAACATCTTATTTCATGGATTGCCCAATGAGAATCCAAATATGCATCTTACCAACTTCCTCGAAGTCTGCGACACGAACAAGTACAATGGGGTTAACAAGAGGCACTCAGTTGAGATTGTTCCCACTCTCACTAGGTGATGTGAGCAAGCATTGCCAACAAGTCATTTACCTGATTCCATTACTTCCATGGAACGACTTAGTGCAGGTTCACCAGTTTTCTCGCCAAAAATTGCACAACTTGTGCAAGAGATCAATACTTTTGGACAACTGGAGGGAGAGAACCCGCAGAGGCATGGGATAGATTTCACGAACTATTGAGGAAGTGCCCACATCACGCACTCGACCCGCATGGATGCAGGTCCATACTTTCTATAATGGTCTGAGGAATGCAACTAGAATAGTGATTGATGCCTCAGCTAGAGGAGCACTAATGAAGAAAACCACTGACCAGGCATATGAAATTTTGGAAGATGCTACAACCAATACAAATCAGTGGCCTAGAGAGAAGACTACACCAATAAAAGCCGTAGGCGGCACGGATAATGAGGTTCTCAACAACTGCTACCAGCGTTGCACACCGACCAAACGTATAACCAGAGGCCAAAGAAGGTACCGTGAATGCCATACGTGACCTATCCACGGGAGTCAGTACCTCGTGGAGGACACAATAAAGACATAATGCCGCCAGAAGCCAAACTCAGAGTAGCCCAATATGTGCCAGGTTTAATCGAGTCACCACAAAGAACAAGGTCGATGGGGGAAACAACTATCGTAACCAAAACTAAGGCCAAGGGTATGAATAATCGAATCGTAATTAACCCATCTACTAAGGGTAATGGATTGAGGAACAATCGTAATAACATGCCACCACCTGAAAGGAGCGAACCACCTCCGAGAAGAAGGTAGACTCGAACAAGCCCTCAGGCAGATGCTCACCTCACATACTCCGCTCTTTATGAATGAAACAAAGGCGATTATGCAACAAATGTGCCACCCACCGGGAATAATCATGCAAATAAGTAGCTTGAGAAATTTAGAGGCCAAATGGGCTAAATACAATTGGGTTGGCAGAAGATGCCCGGTTCATTACCGAGTAATTCAGAGGTAAACCCTAGAGGCGAAGGAAAAGAGTACTGCAAGACCATCACTCTAAGGAGTGGAAGAGAGTTGGAAAACTCGAGGCCACAACCAGTGATACGAGAACTGGAAATTAAAGGGCATGATCAGGTCATTCCAAAAGACTGGGATGCAAGATGAGCGCTCGAGATACGAGCAACTAAGGATAATAAAGTCGTGGAAGAGACCAAGAAAACAACTAAAAGTCAGGATGAACCCGCCATACCACCTATATCCTTAGAGATTGGAAGAAAGTAAGTTAGAGAAGTTAGCTTCACAAAGTTTCTTGATATCTTCAAGAAACTACATATTAATATACCTGAGGCATCGAGAACATGCCAGTTACGTGATATTCATGAAAAGCATTCGCAAGTAAGAAGAAGTTGGAAGAATATGGACCATCGCTCTTAACTGAGGAATGCAAGTACATCCCGCAAAAGAAGCTTCCCCAAAACTTCAAGATCCCGGTGAGATTTGCTATACCTTCTATAGGGAACCGGCATCGAAAGCCCCGTGTGACTTAGAGCAAGCATCAACTCGATGCCGCTTCGATGTTTAAAAGACTAAGGTTGGGGGAACCAAATCAACCACAATCGCTTGCAACTTCCGCATGTGTCTTACCAACATCCGTATAATCGAAAAATGTCCTAAGAAAAGTTAGTAACTGTCTCTTCCAACGTGACTTCACATTCCTGACATGGAAGAAGATGACTCAGTCCCCATCATACTTGGTAGACCCTTCCTGGCCACGGGAAAAGCTCAAATTAATGTGCAAGAAGGTGAGCTTAAATTGCGAGTCCAAGAAGATGAGATCACTTTTCATGTATTCCAGCCCATGAAGCATCCAGATGAAGATTCGACTGAAGATACCTCGGAATTTCACTACACAGAGATTTTGCAAGGCGAAGTAGAAAACTTCCGGGATAAGCCTATTACTGCACAGAACGACATCGAGAAGGTCAAGGACATGAACAGAAGAATATTTCATCCACCTTAAGCATTGGTTGTGAGCACTATATGATATGCGGTCAAGACTCTCGCTTCCTAGCAAATCGCACATGAGATTCAGGGCCGAAGCAATCTATTATTAAACATACGCTTCGAGGCAACCTAAGCTTTACTTGAAAATTTTCTTTCTATGGTTTAATTTTTCTTGTTTGTTTTAAGTTTGATTTGGCTTGCTTCTCGTCCAGACCTATTCCTTTGATGTCGGCTGTGACCTCGCGATTGAAAGTAATGCGGCGGATCCGCTCAAGAAATTCAATTCAGTAGAGTCATCAATGGCACTAGGGGAGTTTGCTCTTACCTTGGATTATTGTTGAATATTTTGCATTTTGGGTCTTCTCCAGAATCGCCGCGACGCCGCTTTCAACGCTCGGCGACGCCAGACGCCGCGACGCCGCTTCGCTCTCCTCTAGAATGTCGCAACGTTGGATCTCAACGCCAACGCCGGGTTTTGTACTCTTCGAACGCCGCGACGTTGATCCCAACGCCACGAATTTGGTTTTACCCACTCTGAACGCCAGCGACGCTGGCTAACGCCGCGACACTACCGCTTTCCGAACGTCGCGACGTTGTATTCACACGTCACGACGTTGACCCTGTTTAAAGCCAAAAACACCCTCATTTTACTCCTACCCTGTTTCCTCCTCGCCTGAACCCTGTTGCACCCCTTTGTCGTCCGCAGCACACACACACCCACACCTACCGGAATTCACTCCTTCACCCGTCGGAGGTCCCGTCGGAGGTCATTGTTTTGCCCTTTGACCACCTCACCGTCAATACCATCACCCTTCACCACCACTGTCTCAGTCCCTGTCTTGCGCCTTCCACACCAAGCATTGGTGTCCGTGACTTGTGTAGGTTTTGTTCACCCATGTTTGGTCTAGTCCTCCATATTAGGTCTAGTTTGAGCCGGTAGGGTCTGTCGTGTGTACTAGGGTTTGTGTCTATTTTAGGTGCCCATTTGGTCTTAGTTTTCATAGTGCACTTTAGGTGCTCGACACATTGTCTAGTCCATCCGGGTGTGGCCCTAGCTGGGTGGCTAGCTAGGCTACATTGTGACCTTAGGCAGCTTGAATTTTTGGCGCACCAATGTCGTAACAGTGTAGCTGTTTGAGCCAAACGAGGTCGGGCCAGTGAGGACCCGACCTCGAATTTCGATGTCACGCGGTTTGTCAACGAGGGTGCCTCCAATCGGTTAGGCACCATCTGCAAGAACAGATCCTTTATCAAAGAAAAGGGTTTCCACCACCCTGACGACTTCTTCCGCAAGACTATTGCGGCCAAGGGATGGCGGGACTTTGCCAACCACCTCGTCCAACTACGATGAGTGTGGTGCGAGAATTCTACGCCAACCTCGCCTCCCACGTCGTCAAGAAAGTCCGGGTGAGGGGTGTGTTGGTAGACTTCAGTGCGGAGTCTATCAACCAATTTTATAATCTTGATCATGTCCCATCGGAGCCTTCGACGGCCTACGAGCTACCTGACACCCAGGTCATTCGGCCCTGACAAATCCGCTGGGTGAGTGGAAGCTCAACAATGATGGGCATGCCATCCACTTCAAGGCCAAGCATTTGGCCTATATCCCCAAAGTCTGGCATCACTTCATCATGTCGCGTCTCATTCCGACGACGAACGTGTGTGAGGTGACTGCTAAGCGTGCCCTGCTCAACTATGCCATCATTCAGGACATTCCGTTCGATGTTGGGCAGGTTATAGAGGATGCCATCCTCCATAACCAGGACGCTAAGATGAATTTGGGGCACCCTTTCCTTATATACGGCCTATGCAAACGAGCCGGGGTGCCCTTAGATGACAACGAGGCGTGGTCACACCCAATTAAGGCTATATTCTGCGGCGAGATAAACCGTACTACCGACCAGGCAGATGACTCGCCATGAGCCTCGGACGAGGACGAGAGCCCACGACCATCAGGCACGCTTTGGACTCTCGATGCTCCCTCTGCAGACATCAGTAGTCCTCTACCACCCACCACCCACCACCACCATAACCGACTTTGAGGCGACTCCTTTCCGCCTACACCGATTTAGGAGGACCCTGCTCTCCCCACCGACGCTTGATGCTCTCGGGACGGCACCCAGGAGCACCAGCCCCACACTGCATATGGAGCCCTTCGCTACCGACGTACGCATGCCCGCCAACTGTGCCGCTATTCTCCGCCAAAGAAGAGAAATTCCTCCAGTCTGGGGCCTTGCCCAACCTTCTCGCACTCCAATTGCGCCGCGCCACCACAAGCAGCTGGACCCGCTCGATCACCGTGGAGTTACCTTCACCCCATCGCTTCTTTATTTCCGCAGACACCGATACTTTTTGTTCGGGGGTGGGCAGATCTAAGCCATTAATCGGGTTTTTATTAGATTACTATTGTTTTGTGATAGTTATTTTTTTATTTTTTATTTTTCGTATTCGTGCTGTAGTATAGTTTCGTTTACGCTTGTTAGTTTGTGTTTCAGTTTAGTTTCATTTACGCTTTTTCATTTTAGGTTGTCGAGTCGTGTGTTTAGTTTCTGTTTGTGTTTTTGGTAGATCATATCTATGTTTAGTGGTATCGTGTTTTGGTAGTTTGTGTGTATGTTGCCATGTTTGAGAGTCGAAGATCACTTTTGGGCCGAATCACTATTATCATGGAAAACATTGTATACCTCTAAAAGAGGATTCACTGGGTGTTTGATACTCGGAAATTAGGTTGAATAGGTGGGGAGGCATAGTGAATCACATCCGGATATTCAATAGACTGTTTCTCAATGAACCTAATACACTCACACAATGTATTAATTCTAGGGTATGCCTAGACTCTAACCCTAGCTTACCAAGGTTCAAATAAACCTCGAGTCTCTAAACACCAAAGAGACGGGATACCGTTAATAAAAGAGGATTGCCTTCAAGCCCAAAAAAAAAAAAAAAAAAAAAAAAAAAAATATATATATATATATATATATATATATATATATATATATATATATATATATATATATATATATATATATATATATATATCATATATATATATATATATATATATACTTAGGCATAGAAAATCGATTTTCCAATCTGAATCCTGCACAGCCTGCTGTGGCCTTCAAAGCCTAATGCCCCGAGCCAACCGCTGTGAGCTATTGACTTCACCGCCTGCTACAGATGCAAGATGGAAGTTTCACAGCCTTAGGCCTCGGTTTAGTTGAGTGTTCGTGACGTCGAGGGAACTGAATGCCCTGGGTGTTCTTTAACCAACCTGGGTGGGAGTTACCAACTAAATTCTTACCACTACATGAACACTTAGCATAAACTTACGGGCACTAGTTTTGTTTGATGTTATGAGTAGGTACGTGAAAGCAAACGGTGCGTTCCTATCATTTCGTAGTTAGATTTTCCCACCAGGGTGAGTTGAACTCAAGTCTGGGGGGCGCTCTAACCTGTGTATAAACTAGAGGTCATTTATTCCAACCCACATAGGTTCTCGGGAAAGGCTATCACACCTCGAGGCTGAAAATCTAGTCAACTCACCAGTTCAACCCAGTTCTTTCGAAATTTGAACACCCTCAAGGATCCCGTGAACTTCAAAACAAAACTAAAGCAGCGGTGAGCCTGGCCCAAATTTGATCCTCTATCTAGCATGTGCATCACTATCTTGTTAATTATAGTATGTGTATGTGTCCAATTTAGGACGGGGCTCTGCTCGGGGACAAGCAAGAAGCTAAGTTTGGGGGTGTGATGAGTGCCTAAAATACTCAGGTCATACCCGCGTCTGTCTTACGATTTTAGCTTTATTTTATATTTAAATACGTATTTTTTACAGCCCGATATCTGATTTGTGCAATTGGTGTGAATGCAGGTGAAAAGGGCAGTTTTTGGAAGCATTCTGGAGCAGAGGGTGGAAGTGCATAAAGATGGCTGGAACGTCGCGACTTTCCAATGTCACGACGTCCCCACGTCATGACGTCCCAACGTCGCGACGTCCCCACGTCGTGACGTCCCAACGTCGCGACGTTGGGTCAACATATATAGAAGTCAATAAGCGGCAACGTCTCAACGTCGCGACGTTAGCGCGAGTTCTGCCTCTTAATCATTAAAAGCAAAAAGGGGACCAGAATTTGAGGCATCGGAGATCGTACGAACTAGGGCACGGAAATCAGAGCAGCAGGACATTAAAGAAGGGCCCAACTTTTGTATTTTCTTCTTTTCGAATAGAAGTACTGATGTTTTATAGATTAAATATTTGTGTTCTCATATTCAGTATGTTCTAGGTTTATACCTAGGGTGTTGTTGAATCCTGTCACAATTTCATGGATTAAATATTCACACTTTATTTTATGATTTGTTAGAGTCTGTTCTATATCTGTGGTCTATTTACATGGTGGTGTTTGGCCAACATTGGCATGATTGTACTAGATATCCGAGATTTGAGAGATGAGGATGTGCAAAATTCGAATAGAGCACCCTCGATCAATTTGCAAATAGAGATATTCGATTCCGAGGGTGGCGACATATAGAACATTTAAGCTCGAGTATCGTGTCAGTAGAGATACACTCGAATCTCTACGAGTGAGAGGAAGGAGTACACTTCGAGAGAGGGTATCTCATAAGCACGATCACCCCGTCATCAACAAGTTATGAATAAACCGAATAGTAATTTCTGCAGAATTAATCCATCAAATGTGTGTGGAGACATAACTCAGTCTCCACAACAGACCATTAAGAAAATTAATTTAGTTTGAGTCTAAATATTAGTAAACTGTCACTCAAAGCTTACATCCAGATAATATCCAAAGGTCAATCTCTGTATTCAACACACTTGTCCCCGTGGATTGATATCCGTACTCTAAGTACACTATATTACTTGAGGCGATCGTTGCACTTGCCACATAGGCTTATTACATATACATCACGATTAGTTTATCACTTGTACTTTATCGTGATCGTCTCTATCTCCCAGGGAGTGCGCACGTAGACTTCTTTCTTTGATAATTCTTAGGTACCCTTCAAAGTATATTTACTTTTCTTATCTTTTCTTATTCAAATACACACATATAAAGTATTTGCTGCTTAGACCGGGAGATAAAGAATGAGTTAGACTCCTAAGATAATATATACCCGGTTGCACACAAGATTTCAAACGTGAGACGTGCCTGCCCACGAATAGAAGTGTCAACACTAGCAGAGCGCCGAAGACCGGGTCATGTATACGTGTCTCCGCCACGTAATAGAAGCCGAGCACCAGCAGGAGTGTCAAGGCACCATATCATATATGTCTCTGGCCATTCAACATCCGGGTCTTAGGCAATCATACAATTATATGTGTTCTTTGAGCCTATCATTTTATTCTTTCTTCTATATTTCTTTACATATCAACTCTACGTATATTGCTATTTCTATCATTCGGATATTTAATTCATGTATGCTTATAAACTCGTAGCTGCCGATTAGTACGCTTTGTACTACAATCCAATTTTAGAATGAAATTGACACCTCAAATGCCATTAAATAGCATATGACTAGATTCTAGGACTCAACGAGCTTCCATAGGAGTCCAAGAATTGCCATAACGGAATCCTAACGAAGGAGTTATGTTGCAAGCCATGAAGAAAATCAGCAACCCTGAAAGACTTGCAAAGAACAAAGAATAGCAGCAGCAACAGCAGCAGCAGCAGCAGCCACTGTTTTTAGTCATTTTCGGATGTAGTATAAACTCAATATGGTATCAAGATATATATGGGTGGATTCTAGACTCAAAGGGCTTTCCATAGAGTCCAAGAACACCCAAAAAGGACTTCGAACGAAGAAGTTATGGCCGTCCGAAGTTGGAGGACACAACCAGAAAATCCAGTGCGCCGAACCAGCAGAGGCCTACTGTTTTCTATCATTTTCGGACATAATCTGAGTTCAATTTGCATTAAGCTATATATGGGTGCATTCTAGACTCAAAGGTCTTTCCATAGAGTCCAAGAACACCGAAAAACGGACTTTGACGAAGAGTTATGGTCAGCCCTAAGTTGGAGGACACAAACTAGAAAATCTGCTCGAAGGAACAAGGCTACCCGGGCTGCCGCACACCATGCGCCTCCACTTTGGATTAATTTATGAGATTTAAAGGGTTCGAATTTGATATACTCTATTTCAAGGAGATATGTTCCTAAGGAGTCTAGTTTACTCCAGAAATTTGAATCACCTAATTCGAATGAGTGATGACTGTTATGACCAAAACAAAACTGGCGAAGCTAAGAAATTTGGACAAAGATCTCCCTAAACCCCCAATACTCCTTAATACAAATATTCCTCAACTGAGGAGCACAATCAATCAAACCCAAGCCCAAAACACAACAAATTTAACATAAACTAACAAACATTTATTATAATAAATGGGCTCCTTCTAACCCAATTTCATCAATACTAGTTTAGGATTCGATTTCCTACATGTATTCTTAACCATCAGAGTCTAGACAAATTCTATACTAATCAAACGAGTTCCTTACTTAGTTCCTTACTAATTCCTATATTTATACCATATTCATGTTTCATGAACACATCTATACATATTGCATTTCCTATATTTTTCCCATTTCATGCCTGTTGCATATGGCATTTCATATACTTGTACAGTATGACACCTATGTATTCACACATCAATCATGTATTCTTGTTCCTCTATGAATCTACTTTACTTAGAAATTGGAATCATTCCAATTGAATCATTCAAACTCAAGTTATGGCATTTGCATGCCAAACTAGTCATTTTGCCCATTTTACACTAGGAACAGTTTGAAAATACCCATTTTCAGGGGTCTTAACTCCATATTTGACACTCGGGGTCTTTATACTCATTCGTTTGCAGCAAGGGTTCTTCAACTGAATCACTCTAAATCGGAGCAATCGAAACTCAATATATGTCCTAAACAACCGAAACTCCTTTATGCTCAAACAGAACTTAAATTGGCTTGAATATAGCCCCACTTTGAGGGAATTCCTTCGCCAAATAGAATCGAATTAAGGTACCTATTTCCAGGTGTTTTGTTCTCCTTGAAGTCTAGTTTAACCGCATTAATTTGAATCACCCAATCTCGATAATAAACCATCAATATTACTTAAAATACTAAAGCTTCATTTAAAATGTAATGACAGAATATTCTATGGTACCGCATTCACTGCTTGCACTTTGTACCACCCTCGAAAATGCCCAGAAATTGTGGTTTTTCTCCCATTTTTCCATACTTTTCTACCCAAACTAACCTAATAATCAATATACACATCAAAACCAATTTTATATTCATCTTGTAACCTCTATTCTACTCAATTCATCTTTCAAATACTTATCTTACTTCAAAACCTTCATGAATTAATTCCAAAACAACTCTAATATGGGTCATTGCAACCCATACACAAACCAAACACAAGGATTAGTTAGGCTTATTCTAACTCAAACTCCATTACTTTGCAATTAAACCATGAGTCCTACCTCAGCGGAGGATTTTTATGTTTTTCTTTGTACTTACTTAGGGTTTTACTCAACCCTACTTTCAAGAAATCTATGGTCATGAAATCCTATCAAAACCCTAGGTTTGAAAACCATAGACATCCCTACCATGGTCCAAATACACATAATCTCTTACTACAAAATTATAATTTCTATACAAAAATCCAAAGATTCATACTAAATGTTAGGATTCCATACTTAAATTCTGGGCTTCTTCTTCTCTCCTTCTTCTTTCTTCTTTCTTCTCCTTCCCTTCTTCTTCTTCTTCCATGGTTTTCTTTTTTCCAAAATGAGACCAAATTTGGTCTTAAATCAAATATCTCTTTCTTAGCTATGTTTAGCTCCTCTTAAAACTCATTTTTGGGTTAAGTTTTCATTTATTTCTACTTTAGTCCTTAAGTTCTTCTTTTGCAAATCAAGTTAGGTATATTTCTATTTTAACCCATTGCCTTCTTATCTTATTACTTATGTGCCTCTTTTTAAAATTACATACGTATCTCTTGTTTTATCCCTGCATAAATTCGGGGTTTCGCTTTATTTCCCAAAAATTCATATTTAATTTTATTAAACCCTAAAAACAATGTCTCAAACCACTAGGGTATTTTGGTGTTACAATTCTCCCTCTAAAATAAATTTCGTCTAAATTTCCCCGAATCGACAAGCCGAAATTATGCCTCAAGTTCAATCTCCCAGTTCCTCGTGACAATATCTTCTTCCTCAAATCTATATCATTCGGTACACATACTCTATTCTTGTACAACAACTTCCTTTTTCATCTATGGCATAATAAATCTTGTCTCCAACACTAACTAACCGAATTACCCTGGCAACTTGACATCACTTTTTCGCAGCATGTACTATCCTTCGCTTCATATTCTGTGATACCCCAATCGAGCCATTAAGACTCCATCAGAATCAAAGTTGGATTAACACTTATCCATTCTCGACATTATACAAAACAAGGTCTCCCGCATTAGGCCAACACATTACTATGTAGGTACATCCGTAATCGAAGACTCTTCCAGAAACGTCTAAACCTAGGCTCTGATACCAACTTAATTGTGACACCTCTAACCCTGGCACCGATGGGTCAAGCTAGGTGTCACACTTCGAGACCGTGCTGAATCAAACTCTTTAACTTGTACTCGCTTTTTACAAAATAAAAACATTTACATTTACATTATAAGTACCATCGTAGTGATATTCATGTTCTATACACTGAGGTCCTCTACTTCTCAATATACAAAACTTATACCTATTCCAAAAATACGATCATGCATATATAAGAGCACCTATCTTCAGTCGGGCCCGCTCGTCGATGTGAGATGTCCTGTCTTCTATCCTCGTTTTCAAGCTTCGTATCTACACCCGATTAAACTCGTATGCTTTTACGCCATGGGAAATAATACAGGGACCCACCAATAACTATGATCGTCTCAACAATCTTATCATTTTCATATAACATACACTTCTATCATGTGACGTTTGACATATAACCTTTCATATCATTTATTTCTTATTCTAGTACTTATCATTTGATCTATTATCTTTCTAATTGTTCATATTACCATGCTACAGCGTGAATGTCGAGCCCAACACCTAGATTTGCTAGTTTTTTTTCCCATTTTAAGCCCAAATTTGAGGATTACCAAAGGAGGATCATTCTAGGGCATTAGAAGGGAGCTTTTGGGAGGGGAGAAGCCCTCTTTTAGGTGGAAACACCCTATGGCACAAATCTTTGAAGGAGAAAAGCTTAAAGGAGGAAATGGAGGAAGAAGAGATTAAATACTCAAGATTGGTCTATCTTCTTTCCTTTGTTTTCCTTTCTTTTGACGGTTGTATTTTCTTTAAAAATGTTTTAGTTTGTTTTCTTAGGGTTTAGATGTAGCCAAAGAAATTAATGTATGGATTTTGCCTAATTTCTATTGATTAATGTATTATTTTCACATATATGTTGAGTATTCCATTTAGTCTTAATGCTTGTGGGTATTTGGCTAATATTTACATGTTTTGTGGCTTGATTTGAGACTGAAAAGTGATGACATTGCTGTAATTCGAATGATTTACCATATAATTCTCTATGAGATAGAGATATAAATGGAGATTATGTGTGGGTATTTGGATTTCTAGGTTTAATGTACTTTTAGAAATCTAGTAGCTGAAATGTAGATGTGTAAAAATACTTGATCCTAAGAGTAGTGTGTGGATGCTCAAGAGACGGTATATACATTAGAGAAATTGTCATCTTCATATGAAAATGAACATTGATTGATTGGAATAAGAGGTTAATACATGATTGTTTTAGCTAGGTCTTTGCATGCTTAGTTAGTGTCTTTGAATCTTTTACAAATTTTCTACCATCCAAATAGAGTCCTAGTTATATTAGAGTCGATAGTTAATAACCCAATTCTTCGGGGGATAATACTCTTACTTTCATTCTATTACTTGAGGTGATGGATGCATTTGCGCACATAGGCGAACTATTTTATATAACACCCTCGCCCCTATCAGCAACGTACCAAAGAATGGATGATATAATATCAAACGCCCTCAAAGAAAAACAATGTACTACATTGACGATACGCTGGTCAAGTCACGTGAAGGGATCTAACTCACTACTCATTTCCAAGAAGCCTTCGAATATTTAATGAGCATTGCTAAAACTCAATCCCATTAAATGTGCTGGGGGTCACCCAGGAAGTTCCTTTGAAGCGCTGGTTACTAAGCGAGGAATCGAGGTCTACTCGGCTCAAGCTCTCACCGCGATCCAATCATCGGTATAAAAGACGACCAAGAAACGGGTATTGATTAATCAAATTGGGTGCAGCGCTGAATTGATTCATCTCTAGGTCATTCAATTGACTGCGACCACTCTTCCTGGTGTTGAATGGAGTAGACCGAAAAGGATGGAATGTCGAGTGTGACCGCACCCTAGAAAGAGTCAAAGTTTATTTTTCCTCCCCGCCCGTATTGTGCCAATTGGTTCCGGGAGAGGAACTATTTCTATATCTGGTTGCGTCACACTTTGCTGTTAGTGCGGTCCTAGTAAAGGCTGGAGAATGGGGAAAAGAAACTGGTGTACTTCACCAATAAAATTTTGATCAACAGCAAGTCCCGCTACAATGGTTTTAAGAAATTAGCGTTCTCTTTACGGGTGGCAGCAAAAAGCTACGCCGTACTTCCAAGCGCACCAGATCACCGTCCTCATGACATACCCAATAAAAGCGGTGTTAGAGAAACCTGATCTATCCGAACGACTGCTGAAATAGGCGATCGAGCACAAGGAATACGGGATTCGGTTCAAGCCTAGAATAGCCGTAAAAGCCCAAGCGCTGGCCGACTTCGTAAAGAAACTTGGCCCTGCTAGATCTCTTGAAAACATAGAAGGATGGTGGTAGTTAAAGACTAACGGGTCGACAAGGAAAATGGGAGCAGATGACATCATCATCACCCATGCCATACGGTTTGCATTCCTGGAGACAAACAACGAAGCAGAATATGAAGCATTGGTTTTGGGGCTCAAGCTAGCCTTGGCTATGTCTGCCGAGAACATCAAGATGTTAAGCAACTCTCAACTTATCGTATCCTAGGTTAACGATAGCTACGAGGCCAAAGAAGGCAGAATGCTGAGTTATCTGCTAGTCGTCAAAGAATTGACAGCGAAGTTGCGGAACTTCAAAATAACTTAAAATAACTGAATTGGTCGACTCTATGGCCGCCTTCGCCTCAATAACGCCATCGTACCCCGTGTAACATGTGTTTTTTGAAATCCTCGAACAACTATCAGCCCTGCAAGTCACCGTACCGCATAAAATAACTGAATTGGTCGACTCTATCGCCGCCTTCGCCTCCACAACGCCATCGTACCCGTGTAACATAGAGCTTGAAATCCTCGAACAACTATCAGCCCTGCAAGTCACCGTAGCCGCGGTACAATCCGCCGACCTCCAATCATGGGCAACCCTAATCCAGCGCTACCTAAGAGATGCCCAACTCCCTAAGGACAAAAAGGATGCATACAAGATCCGAAAACACTCCGCCTGATATACCTTGATAGATGGCCAGCTATACAGAATGATGTACACCGGTCCATACTTATTCTACCTTGAACCGCAACAAGTTGAAAAAGTCGTAAGAGAAATCCATGATGGAACCTGTGGTACCCACATTGGCGGGCGCACCTTGGCAGACATAATCAAATTGCAGGGATACTACTAGTCCACTCTGAGACGCAACACGAAGACATATGCAAAAACCTTTGATACATATCGACGCTTCGACATCATCCATGTCCCAGCAGAAAGTCTCAACCCGACAACTAGCCCATGGTTGTTTGCGATTTAGACCATCGACATAGTCGAATCCCTACCTCTCGCCTCGGCATAGAAGAAGTTTCTACTAGTGGCGACAAACTATTTCACAAAATGGGCTAAGGCAGAAGCATTCACCCAAATTAAAGCCCACCAGCTCATTAAATTCTTCTGGCAAAATATAGTTTGTCGGTTCGAGTTACACCTTTCTATCATCTCCGATAACGGCCCCACCCTTAGCTGCTTTCAAATTTTTCTACCAATATGAGATAAAACTCTTCGTCTCTTTGATATCCGCAGGCTAACAGGCAGGCAGAAAATCACAAGACCCTATTGTCGTACTTAAAAAAACAAGTTGATTCGAGGGGCAAGTAGCGGAGGAACTCCCAATAGTACTGTGGCTTATCGAAAAACCCCGTGACGCTCAATGGGAGAAACCCCATTTTCCCTAGCATTTGAAATAAAAGCAGTTACACCAGTCGAAGCCAAAATCACCCCGACCCACAGCCAAGATGGCGAGGCAATTCTTGAAGCCTTGGACAATCTAGATGAAGATAGAGAAGACCAACTACAGGTAATCTCCAAGAGAGAAAAATCTATGAGGAAGCGAACCTTCATGCCAGAAGACCTGGTCTTATGAAGAACTCTCTTTGAAGAAAAGCTGAGACCTAACTGAAAAGGGCCATTCCGTGTCGCGTCACGAAGCATGAAGGGCGTCTATCGCCTCGAGAGGCCTAGCAGTTGAACTGCATCCATGGAATTAGTGCACTTGAAAAAATATTATCAATGGGACATCTCTTTGACGTTAAAAATGACATGAAAAGGCATAATTCCACTAAAATTATGACCTAGCAAATAGGTCACATACCCAAACCACTTGGTTAAGACAAAGATTCAATCCAAGTATGACCTAATATGGGTCACGTGACCCAAACCAAGCTTTGCCAAGATTTCGCCATCAGCTATAACTCCAGCGAAGGGGTCACTGACCCAAAACCAGCCCCACTACAGTAGCATTCCGTTAAGGTTTCAACCTTAGCGAAGGGGTCATGGACCCAAACCAGTCTGCCACGACAACATTGTTCTAACGATTACGACCTTAGCGAAGGGGTCACGAACCCAAACCAGTCTGCTACGATAGCATTCTGTTAAGGTTACAATCATGCGGAAGGGCTGACCTGCATCAAAGATGTCAAGGTATAGTCATTAAGGTTACGACCTTACCGAATCGACACATGGATCCAAAACTAAAGTCGCTACAGTAAGATTCCTGAAGGCCTACTTAGGTAGACCCTTGCTCTACTTCTCCTTTTTTTTCGTTTAGCCCAGGTAAGATCTCACAAAGGCCTACTCCGCGTTCCTCGCTTCAACCCCTCGTTTCCTCAAAATGCCGTCAAGGCATTTATACACCTTGTACACTTTTAGGTCAAAATTGCAGTTAGCAAACTTCAATCGAGGTAACTCCGACGAAAATTTGCCAGATTCGGCAACACCGAGAAAATTTTCTTTAGTAAGCAATGCCTTATAATGACGGGAGCTTTCCGGGAGAAGTAGAGCGAGCCGCACCTGATTGTCATTCCCGAAAAGATAGCAAAAGATAGCAACCAAACATCAAGGAAGGCTGAAATAGCAGTCGTGGGGATGGGATATGATGAATATCTTAAATACTCATTTTATCCTCATGTTTTGCCAGTTTTAGTAGTTTTATGAGATAAGTAAGTGTCATTACAATGCTCTTTACTTAATTTGTGATTGAAGCAACCATTGCAGAAAATGAACTAAATCGAAGAAAATTTGACAAAGTCATCATACAGCTGCAACAAATAGATGATCCTTTCATCTATGTGATGTCCTTCCATGACTCCCTCATTGGCATGGGCACACTTTAGACTCTAAGTGCTTTCCATAGACACCAAGATCGCATTCGGAGTTCGAATAAGCAAATTATGACATCAAGAAGTGAAGGATAAGTGAAGGGACAAATTTCTGGATTAAGTGTGAGTTACTCATGCTTTAGTGTGAGTGCCCTCATGCTTTAGCGTGAGCACACTCATGCTATGGCATGATGTGCATCACGCTATAGCGTGAAATGGCCTTACTTGCTCTAGAAACTCCTTATTTTCTCCACACTGCAGCCGTAGATCCGCCTACGCCGCAAAGGTGGATGTCAGCCTAATTCATAAAGCCCATCTCCTGCCCTCTCGCTGGGTTGTAAGAGAATGAAATTAAGGCTTTTGAAATGAAGGTTCTCTTAACTGAAAAAGAGAAGACCCTTTGGGTGGAAACACCCAAAGGCAAATCTCTCTTGGGGGAATTGGTTCTTAGCCTTGAAGAAGAAGAAGAAGAAGGAGATTTGAAGAGAAAAAATGGGTTTCATCTACACTCTTCTCCTATTTTCTTACTTGTCCTTATTTTCTATAGTTGGATTTCTCCCCTTCATGAGCTAATCCCATTTTCTAGGGTTTTGATGTACCAAATTAATAATCTGTGGTGTGTTTAGCTTGATTTGTAATCTTTGATGTTTCGATTTTCTTATATATTGAATGTTTTATTCAATTCCTAATGTTCATTGATGATCAGATCACTATTAACATGATTTCAGGACTCCACTTGAGGTTGAGAAACAATAACTAAGTTAGACCATGAATGGGATGTCATGTTTCACCATAGAATAGAGATATTTATGGGTTACATGTGGCTTATTGGGTTTCTAATGCTTAATGCATCCTTGGTTATGATGGTTTGAGGTAGAGATATAGTATAATCTTTTTCGATGATAGATTGTTATTACTTGAAAAAGAATAGCATGTGTTAAGGTGAAATCCATCATTAATATATGATTTTCAGTATCATTTTGGACCATTTTGAATCTCACAATGAGAATTTGTTAGATGAATCAAAACCCTAGGCTTTCATGTATTTACCTTTTCTATTTGCATGTTAGAGACCTTAGTTTAGGATTTTTTTTTAGTTTAGTTTGTTTTCCATTTTAACTTCATCTTTGTGTTAATCTGAATAAAGATAGGACTATTCTAGTTTCGGTACTTAGTAGCTTAATCCTTGTAGGACGATACTCATCACTCATCACTTATCACTTTACTGCTTGATACGACGCATGCATTTGCACATATATGTACATATATTTTATATGGCATGTTTTGAGCCTATCAAGATACCCGGTTGCTCCTGGGATAAGTTAATAGGGTACAAGGAAAGATTGGTCGCCACGATGCCACAATGGTTGCTCCTTGGTTTGCGATGCCACAATGTGGCCGCCACGCTGCGAGTCGCAATAGCTAATCACGAGATCACCAACATCTTCATCAGCTGAGCACACCGGGCCGCTTTCTGAAGACCGCCTATCCGATGGCCGAGGTTCAATACCTCAGGATTGGGAAGTGACGTCTCCATCACATGTTCACGCCTCGTGTTTGCAGGTAACCTGTGTCGCCTCCATCGCCAATGCTGCCATCGCCCCATCACCTCGCCTAAGAATAAACAGCTGGATTTCGCTACTACAAGGTCAGCTTATCCTCCGCTTCATTTCTTCTTTTTTCCCCAGTGAATAACATTCATAGCCATTTTCAGAGAGAGAAAATTCACAGAGAAATAGAGATAAAGAAATAGAGCTAAAGAGACTACTACCAACAACTCTCATGAGGCTTCCCTCCGAGATGGTCGGAGATGTTGGACAGAAAGCCATAGAAAAGACGGGTCAAACTAAAAGGCGAGGGGGTGGATTGTGTTAGGGCTGTATATAACAAAAGTCATTTTATTGTTATGGATGTTTATTTTATTTTAATAAAATTATGTTATTTCATTTCGATGAGAATTTATATGAGCTATGTTTGCATTTAAATATTATGCATGTGTGTCTATTATTCTCTACATAGCAGATGATTTGGTGTAGAGTTCGCCTTACGCACGTAAAAATCAAATCATCTGCCTGCGGGAATATAAGTTAGTCTGCTCACACAATCTAAATGGAATTTGACACACCATTGGTAAGATTGTAGCACAAGACTTCAGTAGGTCTGTCTTGACTACGGGGAATGGCTTAGTTACAACTTCTTATGCTAGTACACTCGTGTATATTGAACTGGGACTAACTCAGGTAATTATTTTGATACCGACACATAAAATAATTAATGTCTCATGGTTATGAATACTATTACCTTAATCTCGAGATAACAATATACTGCATTTATTGGTTATTTGATTCATAAAAGAATTAGATCTTTATAAATCAATAACTTCTGGGAGTTAATAACCGCATTAACTGTAGAATATTAATTATTAATCGAATCCACGTCCCGCACTGGATTGATGATACCCCTTGAGGATACTTATAAGTTTTGATTATGCCAACCCCGCAGTGGATTTCTCTTAATCCGACACAACAAGTTAAGTGGAATGTCTCAAGGTGATATTTTATGTCGATTAAATAAAAATGTCAGTAATTTAATTTAATCAACGGATATATGTAATCTTAACGTGGGGAGATTAATAAGTAGTTAATAACAAAGGGCTCGACTATACTTTCGAATACAGGAGTGCAATTATGATTCTTAGTGAGTGAATTATAATTAATGCAAATAAGTTCATATATTTAAGCATCGGGAGCCCGAAACCTTATTTGCCTTAGTCCCTATCAGAATCTTATTTATATGCCATGTTTTAGGGCAACCTCAGGATAAAAAAAGAGAGAAAAATCATATCAGACACTTTCTAAAAACCCTAGAGACAGCCGTCTAAAGGAGAGCACCCAAGAGCCACTCCTCTTCACTTTCCGTAATGGGGGAATACTGCAAGGCTTCGAGGTCGAGCACCCATCACAACTGGCCTAATGTGGAGATCAATCCAAATGTATTTCTGTGTATGGATTCGAACTGTATCCTCGTAGTTTTATTCGGATTGTTTTTTATGTAATCCTCGTATGCACTATCACTATGTTCCTTACGGAGAGAATTCGAATTTCTACAAATTGAAGGTGAAGGTGGAGGTGGAGGAGGATGAAAATGAGGGGGGGGAATAAAACGGATTTAAAAAAAAAAGAAAAATTTGCACCACTAGATAGTGATACGGATATTTTTTTATCTATACTTAATGTGCCAATTTCATAGGACCATTTTTTAGCCTTATTGTTTCTCGATTCATTTGAATGAAAAGTGCCTATTGTAAAATATATATAGTATATATATATATATATATATATATATATATATATATATATATATATATATATATATATATTTTTTTTTTTTTTTTAAGTTCTAAACTTTTTTTTTTTTTACAATTCATTGCATTAGTGATGAATTTAATATATTGTGTTTTAGTTGATTTAGAGTCTATTGTTGACTGATTTTCACATAGACCAAAAACTAACTATTTTCTTATGTCACTATAAAAACTCTTCAATCTCCAAATAATTATACTAAAACTTCAGTGACAACATTTGTAACACCGCTTTTTTGTTGAGTGTAAATAATCCGCACTCAAAATTAATTTTGGTCTAAATCACTACAAGTGCATTGTGTCATACAAGCAATAAAGTGGATTTTTAAGTCCCAACATTCCTACGAGGATCGGGATTTAAAATATAAAGATTAACTACTCTCACTACTCAAGATCATCACTATTCAACCTCTATTTTCTAGAATATCTTGAATTTTCTAAATTAGAATCTATAAGAGATAAAGAAATTCTAAAAATATATGGATTAGAGAGTTCACTGGACTAAAATAATCTGAAGAAAACAACATGACCATCACTTAGCGAGTTTCAAATAAAATAATATATATGGGATACTTAACATTTAATTTGGGTCTAAGAGAAAATTAGTGTAGCAATGGATTTCTCCTAAAACCATACATTTCACTCTCCAACTTACCACACTTCTATCTCTAGACAATGGGTTTGAAGAGTTACTTGTACGAATTTACCCTCTTTAAATCTTTTTTTTTTCCTTCTCAATACTTGACAACCATTTCTTAGGACTGAAATTGTTTCGCTCTCATGGGACAGATAATGCAAGCCCTCTCTAAAATAGTTAGTACTCAACCATCAATTAGACAGGAATTCCCTCTCCCGTTGATTTGAATCTCAGCTAACACAAGGTTGAGATTATTCCTCTCAATTGAGGTGAAACATCTCAGAATTAAACTGTCATATCAGTAAGTGGATCATATGCCTCGGGAACACACTCTTGTTGTCACCCAGGAGGGAACCTTAAAGTCAGATGTTAGATCATCACAAGTGATATACAAGAGTGATCCAAATATTGCATTAGCTCAAATAACATCAGTGTATTTT
Organism: Tetrastigma voinierianum; assembly: GCA_016808115.1. NCBI lineage: Eukaryota > Viridiplantae > Streptophyta > Magnoliopsida > Vitales > Vitaceae > Tetrastigma > Tetrastigma voinierianum. Next base: position 1,852,851 of record JAEQBH010003196.1, read on the forward strand.
ACACCTAAGTGACTGCTCTTTGCTCACATGTAGTCCATCTCTGTGTCACTTAGAGGGATTCTTGGAAATCAGAGCAATTATAGAACTCTTTCTAGGTAACAAACACTGATATTCAGAATAGCTCAATGCAGGAGTAATACCAGTTAAATTACTCCAATTTCATACCCAAAATAACATTAAAATATTACAAACGATAATCCCAACAACATATTCTTCCAAAAGGGAGCTTAGCCTTTCAAATCTAGATCACAAATGACAATGACTAGTTAATCAAACAAATTCATTGAGATTGTAATCAAAATTGAAGAAGAATGAATTCCAGAAAAATTCCCAGATTCCATTGAAGTTCAGACAAAAATTGAAGCTTAAATTACATTCATCCAGCTCGGAATCCCAGTTCATATCACTACTCTAACAAAACTTAATCCAAAAACAAACTAAAACTAAATGAAAAATAAAAATAAAAATAAAAAAATAAAAATATATACAATGAGACTTCAGCTCTTCCAAAAAGGTCTAAAAAAACTTGATGAAAAGCCGCTAGAAGCTACCACACTACTCCCTTGGAGTTTCTATTTATAGGCTTAGGTCTTGGGCCCTAAAAACGAGATGACAATTACGACGTTCGAAAAGCCTAAGAAAAATCCTGCCCTAGCACCGCTTGTCGCGGGCAATGTCGCGGGGCTGATTCCGTGTCGTGATTACTGGCCTACGCGCATCAATTCTTGGTGTCATGCTAATGCCATCGATACATTGCTAACCTAATGTCATGCACATCAAGCTATTAACTTCCACCTTTATCGCTTCAGCCGATGTCACGACATTGCCGATCCGGGATGTCGTGATACTGCATCTCGATGTTTTCGGCGTTTAAGTTGATGTCGTGACATTGAATTCGATGCTCAAGCCCTCACAATGTTGTGGCCGGAGACCGCAATATTGCTATGATGATGTCGCGACATCGGGAAGTGGGTCTCACCACCTCGTCGCTACTCATGTCGACATCAATCGATCCGATGTCACGACACTAGATGTTTAGATCTCCAATGTTCAAGCCTTTGATGATGTTGCTAACGATGTCGTGGCAATGTCGCGACATTGTTGATTTCTACTTTGCGCTCTTCTAATGTCGCACATTGCTGTGGTGTTGCAACATTGACCGATGTCGCCATTGAGATTCGTGTCAGTAGCCTGAAAGATGTCGCAGCCCTTATGTCGCGGGCGTATGTCGCGACATTGGAAAATTCTGATCTACGTATTTCAACTGATGTCGCGATAGTAACTAGCATGACACTCTCCATATGATGTCACAACATTGTTCTTCTGGTGTCGCGACATTGCTACCTTTGCTTCCCTTTTTTCTATTTTTGCTGTTTTTCTGTTTCTTTTCTTCAAATTTATGCAAAACAATAATCTAGGTAAAAATTCTATAATGTTACATTAAATAAGATTTTTAAGACTGAAATATACTTGAAAAATGGGTTTAAAAATATATGAGTTTTAGACTCATCATCTATCCATCTAAGAAATAAAATCATAAAAGTATGATTACCTGTAGAGCAAGAAAAATACATTTCACTTTGAAATTATTATAATCTATGAATTTTTATTGGTGATTGGGTATGTTTAGCTTTCATTTTTTTTTTAAATAATTAATTTATTGTCTGCTCATGAATCCATTTGTCTATTAAAATGAATTTAAGTGAGATAGCTTTTAGATTTTTTAATGAAAATCTTTAAAAAAAAAATCAAATATAAATACCACTGCTTACAAACTTACATATTTTACAATTATTTAATATAAAGCAAGAGAGTTAAAATAAATAGAATAGTTTAAAGTATCAAATAAAAATAATGGAAGGCCTCAAATACTTCAGAGCTCAGAGCTCAGCCATAGCGAATGTACCGTGAAGGCCTTAAGGCCTGCGAGCCCAAGAAATTACCATGGAGCCTTAATCAAATAGTCATAGAAATTTAATAGCCAGAAGAACTCAACGCCTGTGGAGCCCCGGTGAGTTTCGCTCGTAGCGAACAGTACTCACCTCAAGACCCACGAGTCCAAGAACTAAGCTTGCAGAGCTTAATAGTCAGGAGGCCCTGGGCCCAGAGCCCTCAGAGCTCTGCTGAGCTTAACAAAATGTAGAAGGCCCTAGCGCCCACGAGCCCCGTAGCCTCGGGCCAGGCAGCTTAAGAGCTCGTGAAGGCCTCGCCGCCTGCAGCCTCGTCAGAAACAAGCCATAGCCCCACACTGCGGCGCTCTGGGCCGCCCAGAGCCCCAGAGCCTCGCCAGCTAACAACCTCGTAAAGGCCCCACCGCCAAGAAGCCTGGGTGAGCTCGCTTTGCAAAGCTTAACAGCCGAGCGCCTTGGGCCGCCCCACGAGCCCCAATAACTCGGTCATAGAGCTTAACACCAGAAGGCTCGTCGCCAAGAGCCCCGGTGAGCTTAGCTTTTCAAAGCTTAACAGATCGGGTAGCGCCTAGCGCCTGTGAGCCTATCAACCACAGAAGCTTAACAACTCAAAGAAGGCCTCAAGACCTAGGAGCCCAAGAGGTTTCCGCTTGCAGAGCTTAATGTACCAGAAGGCCTTAGCGCCTGTGAGCCCAATAACTCGCCAGAGCGATTAGCTCAGAAGGCCACGCCAGAGCCTCAGAAATTTCGCCGTAGAGCCTTAACATCTCGTAAAGGCCTTAGCGCCCGTAAGCCTGCCAGCTACTACGTAGCTAACAAAAAGAAGGCCTCGCCGCCAGAGCCCCAGAGCTCGCTTTCGAGCGACAGCTCACAGCCTTACCCCAGGAGCCCTCAGAGTCTGGGCCAGCTTACGTCAGAAAGGCCTGCACTGGGAAGCCCACGCCTCGCTTGCGATCTTAATGTACCAGATGGCTCTTAGCGCCCATGAGCCTAGCAACTGGCTTTGCAGAGCTTAACATCTTGGGTGAAGGCCTCGCGCCTGTAGTTTACAAATTTCGGGCCATAGAGTTTAATAGCTTAGAAGGCCTTAGCGGGCCAAGAGCCCAAGAATCTCGCTTTGCAGCTTAACAGCCTTAGGAAGGCCTCGCCTAGAGCCCAGCTTAGTTTGCAAAGCTTAATAACCAAGGCCTCAACGTCAGAGCCCAAGAGCCACTAGAGCTTAACAAACCAGAAGGCTCTGGGCCAGAGCCCAAAGAGGGGCTCATATTATAGAACATAACCGTCAAGGAAGCCAAGAGCCACTGAGCTAAGGGGAGCTGGCTTCAAAGAGCCTTGCAAAACACGGCTTTAGAAGGCCAGAAGTCAAGGAGCTTTAGCCTACGAGCCATGTAAATTTCGCTTCGAAGGCCAAGTAGCCAAGGAGCCATGTAGCTCAGAGCCATGTAGCCTGGGCCAAGAGAGCTCAGCTCGCTTCAAGAGAGCCTTAGCTCGCTTCAAGAGAGCCTCAGAGCCGCTTCAAGAGAGCCTCAGAATCCCGCCGCCAGAGCCATGAAGCAGTTTCAAGAGAGCTCAGGGGCCGCTTCAATGAGCCTCAGAGTTCGCTGTGAGGCAGCTAAGGAGCTATGTAGCTCGCCTAAGGCGCCATGTAGCCGCTTCAAGGCTGCGAAGCAAGGAGCTATGTAACCTCAGGAGCTATGTCAGCTCAAGAGAGCTTTGCAACTTTCAAGCTTAAGAGAGCCTGCGCCGCTTTCAAGAGGCCTTTGGTACTAGCTAAGAGAGCTCTTGCAGCTGGGCCAAGGAGACATGTAGCCTGGGCTTTAGAAGGTCAAGTAGCCAAGGAGCCATGGAGCCCCTGTCTGGGCAGAGAGCTCGCTTTAGAAAGATAACTGCCGTAGTGCGGCTCCCGAGCCCCAAGCCCAAGAGTTCACTTCTAGGAGCATAGTTGCTCAAGAAAGGGTCTTGAGCCCCTGGGAGTTCGGGCCAGCCTCATCTTTTCAGAGCATAACTGCTCAATAAAGGGTCTTGGAGCCCCGGAGCCTAGTAGCTCAGTGTTTAGAGCATAACTACTCAAAAGGGCAAGCCCAGCCCGTAGTTCGCTTTTAGAGCATAATCAAGCCAAGAGAGGGTCTCGGGAGCCCTCAAGCTCAAGAGCCATTTTTCGCAGCATAACTGCTCAAGAAAGGGTCTTAGAGCGCCGAAGCCCAATAGCTCAGTTTTTAAAGCATAACTGCTCAAGAAAGAGTCTGAGCCCAAGAAATAAACTTTTCAGAGCATAATCAAGCCAAGAAAGGCATTGAGCCCTCGAGCCTGCAGCTCGCTGTATATTAACCGCCGTAAAGAGCCATGTAACTCAGGAGCCCAGTAGCTCAGTTTGTAGAGCATAACTGCTCAAGGAGGCTAAGTAGTCACGTGGGTATCACACCTGATCCGAGAAACGATACAACCCGCTCTACGCCGCTAGTCAAAGTGCCAGGGGGCAACTGACGGTTAAAATAACAGCGCATTGTAAGCCCATAACACAAGCCTCCAAATGTCGCGCCAAGTGATTGGGCATGTGCCTAGTACTGCACACGGCCCGATGACATCCCAACATAAAGCCCAAAACAAAGGCCCAATTCACCCTTTCAAAAGGGCCGGTAACAGAATCAAAGACCCCGTGATAGTTTAAAATACCTGTCTCCACCAATTAGGAAAGCAAGATATTTCCTAATTATTGCCCATCAATTATCCCTTATTAATCGGTTTATGATAAGGAAAGAAAATCTCTCACCTAATGGGAGGAATATCGTATCATCATCCAACTAGGAAAGTTATCAATTATCCCTTATTAATCGGTTAACAATAAGGAAAGAAAATTTCTCACCCAATGAGAGGAATATCGTATCATCATCCAACTAGAACTTATCAATATCCCTTATTAATCTAAGTAACAATAAGGAAAGAAGAAATCTCTCACCCAATGGGAGAAATATCCGTATCATCATCCAACTAGGAAAGCTATGATCATCCATTATAAATACTGTGCCACCCCACTCCAAGTGAAAGGTAATGCGCACAAAAATTCATTCCCTAAGAAGTCGATTTTCTTCCACCTCTAAAGAACTCGATTTCAGCATCTGGGAGAGGCACAGCAATCCCCACCTCAACTTTTTGTTTCTTATTTCGCAGGAGCTCGACATCCGCACTAGGACCTGGCTTCAAGAATCCCGCCAAGTTTAAACTCAGCTTTCTATTGAAAAGATCATCAATATATATATATATATATATATATATATATATATATATATATATATATATATATATATATATATATATATGTCCTAAACAACTTAAAACTCCTTTACGCTCAAAACAGAACTTAAATCGCTTGAACATAGCCCCCACTTTGAGTGAATTTCGGGCCAAATAGAATCACTTGAAGGTACCTATTTCAGGCTGCTTGTTCTCTCAAGTCTGTCAACTGCACACTCAATCACCCAATTCGGATAATAAATGACCAAGTTATGGCTAAAATACTAAAGCTGGTCTAAAACGCACGACGTAATTAATTCTTTATGGTACCAAAGACACTGCCAAATTCCACTAATTTAAATGCCCAGAAATTGTGGTTTTTCTCCCATTTTTCCATACTTTTCTACCCAAACCAACTCAATAATCAATATACACATCAAACCACTCTTATATTCATCTTGTAACCTCTATTCTACTCCAATTCATCTTTCTTCTCTCTCAAATACTATCTTACTTCAAAACCTTTCATGAATTACTCCCAAAACAACTCTAATATGGGTCATAACCCATACACAAACCAAACACAAGGATTAGTTAGGGTTTATTCTAACTCAAACTCCATTACTTTGCAATTAAACCATGAGTCCTACCTCAAAGGGAGGATTTCATGTTTTTCTTGTACCATTTAGGGTTTTACCAACCCTACTTTCAAGAAATCTATGGTTGGGATGAAATCCTATCAAAACCCTAGGTTTGAAACCATGCATATCCTACCATGGTCCAAATACACATAATCTCACAAAAATTCATAATTTCTATACAAAAATCCAAAGATTCATACTAAAATGTTAGATTCCATACCTTAAACTTGGCTTCTTCTTCTTCCTCTCTTCTTCTCTCCTTCCTTCTTCTTCTTCTTTCTCCATGGTTTTCTTTTTTCCAAAATGAGACCAAATTTGGTCTAAATCAACATCTCTTCTTAGGCCATGTTTATTCCTAAAACCCATTTTTCAAGTTAAGTTTTTTATTATTTTAGTCTGAATTGTTATAAATTAAAAGTTGTGCTGGTTTCATTTTATTTACTGTGATCTTATTTTATTTTGAGTGTATTTTTTTAGCATTTATATATGTATCTTTACTATCCCCAACTTATTCTGCTGATTCAAATTATTTACTTTTTATTAACTTAAACACAACTCAACAGGTATATTTTGAGTATATATTTCTCACTCTAAAATAAATTTCATTCTAAATTTCCTGAACTGACAAGCTGAGGGAATTATGCCCTCAAGTTCAATTCTAGTTCTCGTATAATATCTTCTTCCTCAAATCTATATCATTCGGTACACATACTCTATTCTTGTACAACAACTTCCTTTTTCATCTATGGCATAATAAATCTTGTCTCCAACACTAACTAACTGAACTATCTCTTATAACTTGACATCACTTTTTCGAGCATGTACTATCCTTCGTTTCATATTCGGTATAACTCTCAATTGAGCCATTAAGACTCCATCAGAATCAAAGTTGGATTAACACTTATCCATTCTCGACATTATACAAAACAAGGTCTCCCGCATTAGGCCAACACATTACTATGTAAGTACATCCGTAATCGAAGACTCTTCCGTAAACGTCAAACTGCAGCTCGATATTACTCAATCTTATCTGCGGACACTCAACCCACCGATGGGGTGTCAAGCGAGGGTGTCACACTTCGAGACTGTGTTGAACTGGGACTCTTTAACTTGTACCTGCCTTTTTTACAAATAAAAAAAAACATTTACATTTACATTATAAGTACCATCGTAGTGATATTCATGTTCTATACGACCGAGTCCCTTACTTCAATATACAAAACTTATACTATTCCAAAAAACAAGCTGTAGATTGCGAAGGAAGTATAAGGGAGCACCCATCTCTGAAATGGGCCTCGCTCCGCCGACGTGAGATGTCCCTGGCCCTCTATCCTTGTCTTCGTCGCACTCCACACTCCGATTAAAACCTCGTGCTAAGCTTTACGCCTTAGTGGGAACATATGGCCAGGGACGACCAACAACTATGATCGCTCAACAAATACACTTATCTTATCATTTTCATATAACATACACTTCTATCATGTGACGCTTGGACATATAACCTTTCATATCATTTATTTTTATTCTAAGATTTATCATTTGATCTATTATCTTCTAATTGTTCATATTACCATGCTACAGCGTGAATGTCGAGCCCAACACCTAGATTTGCTAGTTTTTTTTCCCATTTTAAGCCCAAATTTGAGGATTACCAAAGGAGGATCATTCTAGGGCATTAGAAGGGAGCTTTTGGGAGGGGAGAAGCCTCTCTTTAGTAAACACCCTACAAGACAAATTCACAAATAAAAGTTCTGAAGGAGGAAATTCGAGGAAGAAGAGATTGGGGCTTCACCAAGATTGGTCTATCTCTCTTCCCTTTGTTTTCCTTTCTTTCGACCCGTTGTATTTTCTTTAAAAATAAGTTTTAGTTTGCTTTCTTAGGGCTTAGATGGCCAAGAAATTACCATGGATTTTGCCTAATTTCTCATTGATTAATGTATTATTTTCACATATATGTTGAGTATTCCATTTAGTCTAATGTCAGGTATTATTGGCTTACATGTTTTGTGGCTTGATTTGAGACTGAAAAGTGATGATTAAGTTAGACCATGAATGATTTACCATATAATTTTCATGAGATAGAGATATAAATGAGATTATGTGTGGTATTTGGATTTCTAGGGTTTAATGTACTTTTAGAAATCTAGGGTTGAACAGAGATGTAAAAATACTTGATCCTAAGAGTAGTGTGTGGATGCTCAAGAGAGATTTGCATATACATTAGAGAAATTGTCATCTTCATATGAAAATGAACATTGATTGATTGGAATAAGAGGTTAATACATGATTGTTTTAGCTAGGTCTTTGCATGCTTAGTTAGTGTCTTTGAATCTTTTACAAATTTTCACCATCCAACAGTCCTGCTTATATTAGAGTCGATAGTTAATAACCCAATTCTTCGGGGGATAATACTCTTACTTTCATTCTATTACTGGCGCGATTGACGCATTTCATAAGACATAGGCGAACTATTTTATATAACACCCTCGCCCCTATCAGCAACGTACCAACGAATGATGACATAATATTTGAGCCGCTCCTCAGCAAAACAATGGAAGCTTACATTGATGACATGCTGGTCAAGTCACCGGGAAGGATCTAACTCACTACTCATCTCCAAGAAGCCTTCGAATATTTAATGAGGCAGCATTGCTTAAAACTCAATCCCATTAAATGTGCTTTTGGGGTCAGCTCCAGGAAGTTCCTAGGTTATTTGGTTACTAAGCGAGGAATCGAGGTCTACTCGGCTCAAGCTCTCACCATGATCCAATCATCGGTATAAAAGACGACCAAGAAAATTCGGGTATTGACGACCAAATTGGCAGCGCTGAATTGATTCATCTCTAGGTCATTCAATTGACTGCGACCACTCTTCCTGGTGTTGAATGGAGTAGACCGAAAAGGATGGAATGTCGAGTGTGACCGCACCCTAGAAAGAGCAGTTTATTTTTCCTCCCCGCCCGTATTGTTCAATTGGTTCCGGGAGGAACTATTTATCTGGTTGCGCCACACTTTGCTGTTAGTGGGTCCCAGTAAAGGCTGGAGAATGGGGAAAAGAAACTGGTGTACTTCACCAATAAAATTTTGATCAACAGCAAGTCCCGCTACAATGGTTTTAAGAAATTAGCGTTCTCTTTACGGGTGGCAGCAAAAAAGTTACGGCCGTACTTCCAAGCGCACCAGATCACCGTCCTCATGACATACCCAATAAAAGCGGTGTTAGAGAAACCTGATCTATCCGAACGACTGCTGAAATAGGCGATCGAGCACAAGGAATACGGGATCGTTCCGCTTCAGAATAGCCGTAAACAAGCGCTGGCCGATTCTGCAAAGAAACTTGGCCCCTAGATCTCTTTGAAAAACATAGAAGGATGGTGGTAGTTAAAGACTAACGGTCGACAAGGAAAATGGAGCAGATGACATCATCATCACCCATATACGGTTTTGCATTCCTGGAGACAAACAAACGAAGCAGAATATGAAGCATTGCCTTTGGGGCCCGTTGTGCCTTGGCTATGTCTGCTGAGAACATCAAGATGTTACAAATTCCCAACTTATCGTATCCTAGGTTAACGGTAGATACGAGGCCAAGGAAGGCAGAATGCTGAGTTATCTGCTAGTCGTCAAAGAATTGACAGCGAAGTTGCGGAACTTCAAAATAACTTAAAATAACTGAATTGGTCGACTCTATGGCCGCCTTCGCCTCAATAACGCCATCGTACCCGTGTAACATAGAGCTTGAAATCCTCGAACAACTATCAGCCCTGCAAGTCACCGTACCGCATAAAATAACTGAATTGGTCGACTCTATCGCCGCCTTCGCCTCCACAACGCCATCGTACCCGTGTAACATAGAGCTTGGAAATCCTCGCTGAACAACTATCAGCCCTGCAGTCAATGTGCCGCGGTAATAATCCGCCGACCTCCAATCATGGGCAACCCTAATCCAGCGCTACCTAAGAGATGCCCAACTCCCTAAGGACAAAAAGGATGCATACAAGATCCGAAAACACTCCGCCTGATATACCTTGATAGATGGCCAGCTATACAGAATGATGTACACCGGTCCATACTTATTCTACCTTGAACCGCAACAAGTTGAAAAAGTCGTAAGAGAAATCCATGATGGAACCTGTGGTACCCACATTGGCGGGCGCACCTTGGCAGACATAATCAATTGTAGGATACTAATAGTCCACTCTGAGACGCAACACGAAGACATATGCAAAACCTTTTGATACATATCGACGCTTCGGACACATCATCCATGTCCTGTTAAGAGTTCAACCCGACAACTAGCCCATGGTTGTTTGCGATTTAGACCATCGACATAGTCGAATCCCTACCTCTCGCCTCGGCATAGAAGAAGTTTCTACTAGTGGCGACAAACTATTTCACAAAATGGGCTAAGGCAGAAGCATTCACCCAAATTAAAGCCCACCAGCTCATTAAATTCTTCTGGCAAAATATAGTTTGTCGGTTCGAGTTACACCTTTCTATCATCTCCGATAACGGCCCCCAATTCTTTAGCTACGCTTTCAAATTTTTCTACCAATAATATGAGATAAAAAACTCCTTCTCGTCTCTTTGATATCCGCAGGCTAACAGGCAGGCAGAAATCACAAGCAAGACCCTATTGTCGTACTTAAAAAAACAAGTTGATTCGAGGGGCAAGTAGCGGAGGAACTCCCAATAGTACTGTGGCTTATCGAAAAACCCCGTGACGCTCAATGGGAGAAACCCCATTTTCCCTAGCATTTGAAATAAAAGCAGTTACACCAGTCGAAGCCAAAATCACCCCGACCCACAGCCAAGATGGCGAGGCAATTCTTGAAGCCTTGGACAATCTAGGGATGAAGATAGAGAAGACCAACTACAGGTAATCTCCAAGAGAGAAAATCTATGAGGAAGTGAACCTTCATGCCAGAAGGTTCTGGTCTTATGAAGAACTCTCTTTGAAGAAAAGCTGAGACCTAACTGAAAAGGGCCATTCCGTGTCGCGTCACGAAGCATGAAGGGCGTCTATCGCCTCGAGAGGCCTAGCAGTTGAACTGCATCCATGGAATTAGTGCACTTGAAAAAATATTATCAATGGGACATCTCTTTGACGTTAAAAATGACATGAAAAGGCATAATTCCACTAAAATTATGACCTAGCAAATAGGTCACATACCCAAACCAGTTTGCCAAGACAGCATTCCGCTAACGGTTATGACCTAGCGAAGGGGTCACAGACCCAAACCAGTTTGCCAAGGCAGCATTTCGCTAACAGTTATAACCTCCTTAGCTGGCTGTGTCACGGACTCCAAACCAGTCCCGCTAAGCGTAGCATTCGTTATTGGGCTAACCTTAGCTGCGGGTCATGGACCCAAACCAGTCTCGCTACTATTAACATTAGTCTTTAACGAGACACTTACCTTAGCGGCGGGTCATTTAACCCAAACCAGTCTGCTACGATAGCATTCCTGTTGGCTAAGTCACAACTGGCGGAAGGGGTCATGGACTCCAGACCAGCATGTCAAGGTAGCAGACCAAGTTACATGTTACTTGCACTTTACCGAATCGATCATGGACCCAAACTAGGCTGCCAAGGTAGCATTCCGGGAAGGCCTACTCTAGGGGTAGGACCCTTGCTCTACTTCTCCTTTTTTTTCTTGCTTAGCTCCAGGGGTAAGACCCTCACAAAGGCCTACTCCCGTTGCCCTTTGCTCTTGAACCCCCTTGGTTTCCCTCAAAATGCCGTCAAGGCATTTATACACCTTGTACACTTTTAGGTCAAAATTGCAGTTAGCAAACTTCAATCGAGGTAGAACCTGACGGGAAAATTTGCCAGGATTCTGGCAAACACCGAGAAAATTTTCTTTAGTAAGCAATGCCTTATAATGACGGGAGCTTTCCGGGAGAAGTAGAGCGAGCCGCACCTGATTGTCATTCCCGAAAAGATAGCAAAAGATAGCAACCAAACATCAAGGAAGGCTGAAATAGCAGTCGTGGGGATGGGATATGATGAATATCTTAAATACTCATTTTATCCTCATGTTTTGCTTAGGTTTTAGTAGTTTTATGAGATAAGTAAGTGTCATAATGCTCTCTTTACTTAATTTTGTGATTAGGCTAACCATTGGGTAGAAATGAACGAAATCGAAGAAAATTTGACAAAGTCATCATACAGCTGCAACAAATAGGTGATCCTTTCATCTATGTGATGTCCTTCCATGACTCCCTCATTGGCATGGGCACACTTTAGACTCTAAGTGCTTTCCATAGACACCAAGATCGCACAATTCGGAGTTCGAATAAGCAAATTATGACATCAAGAAGTGAAGGATAAGTGAAGGGACAAATTTCTGGATTAAGTGTGAGTTACTCATGCTTTAGTGTGAGTGCCCTCATGCTTTAGCGTGAGCACACTCATGCTATGGCATGATGTGCATCACGCTATAGCGTGAAATGGCCTTACTGCCTAGAAACTCCTATTTTCCACACTCCAGCCAGACAACCTATGCCGCAGTCATGGGATGTCAGCTTTCCATCTTTTGCTAAAGCCCATCTCCTATCTCTCTCTCGGTTTTGGCTTGTAAGAGAATGAAATTAAGGCTTTTGAAATGAAGGTTCTCTTAACTGAAAAAGAGAAGACCCTTTGGGTGGAAACACCCAAAGGCAAATCTCTCTTGGGGGAATTGGTTCTAGCTCACAGTTGCTATTAAGAAGGAGATTTGAAGAGAAAATGGGTTTCATCTACTCTTCTCCTCATTTTCTTACTTGCCCTTATTTTCATAGTTGGATTTTCTCCCTCCAAGAGCTAATCCTACTTAGGTTTTGATGTAGTCTAAACAATGAACTATGGTGTTTAGCTTTGATTTGTAATCTTTGATGTTTGGATTTTCTTATATATTGAATGTTTTATTCAATTCCTAATGTTTGTTGATGATTGATCACTATTAACATGATTTGTGACCTAATTTGAGGTTGAGAAACAATAACTAAGTTAGACCATGAATGGGATGTCATGTTTCACCATAGAATAGAGATATTTATGGGTTGTTACTGTGGCTTATTGGCTCTTAATGCTTAATGCATCCTTGGTTATGATGGTTTGAGGTAGAGATATAGTATAATCTTTTTCGATGATAGATTGTTATTACTTGAAAAAGAATAGCATGTGTTAAGGTGAAATCCATCATTAATATATGATTTAGGCATCATTTGGACCATTTTGAATCTCACAATGAGAATTTGTTAGATGAATCAAAACCCTAGGCTTTCATGTATTTACCTTTTCTATTTGCATGTTAGAGACCTTAGTTTAGGATTTTTTAGTTTAGTTTGTTTTCCATTTTAACTTCATCTTGTGTTAATCTGAATAAAAGATGTGACTATTCTAGTTTGGTGACTTAGTAGCTAATCCTTGTAGATCGATAATTAATACTCATCACTTATCACTTTACTACTTGATACGGCGCATGCATTTGCACATATATGTACATATATTTTATATGGCATGTTTTGAGCCTATCAAGATACCCGGTTGCTCCTGGGATAAGTTAATAGGGTACAAGGAAAGATTGGTCGCCACGATGCCACAATGGTTGCCTCCTTGGCTCATGATGCCACAATGTGGGTCGCCGCCGCCAAGTAGAGTCGCACAAGACCGCCGAGATCACCAACATCTTACTGGAAGTGGAGTACACCGCCTCAGTTTTCTCTAGCACCGCCATCTGATGGCTGAGGTTCAATACCGTGGGATTAAAGTGACAGTTCCATCACATGTTCACGCCCTCGTGTTTGCAGAACTCATGTCGCTCCATCGCCAATGCTGCCATCGAATTTTCCCCCATCACCTCGCCGGCAATAACATGGATTTCTTGGCTACTACAAGGTCGTCATCCTCCGCTTCATTTCTCTTTTTCCCCATGTGAATAACATTCATAGCCATTTTCAGAGAGAGAAAATTCACAGAGAAATAGAGATAAAGAAATAGAGCTAAAGAGACTACTACCAACAACTCTCATGAGGCTTCCCTCCGAGATGGCTCTGAGACGCTGACGTAAAGCTTACAGAAAAGACTCGCCAAACTAAAAGGCGAGGTGGATTGTGTTAGCTGTATAACAAAAGTCATTTTATTGTTATGGATGTTTATTTTATTTTAATAAAATTATGTTATTTCATTTCGATGAGAATTTATATGAGCTATGTTTGCATTTAAATATTATGCATGTGTGTCTATTATTCTACATAGTAGATGATTTGGTGTGTAGAGTTCAGCTTACGCACAGAAAATCAAATCATCGGTTCTTGTGGAATATAAGTTATTCGTTCACAATCTAAATGGAATTTGATAATGGTGAAGACAGAAGACAAGACTCTCGCAGTCTGCCTGACTAAGGGAATGGCTTACACAACTTCATGCTAGTACACCTCGTGCATATCGAATCCTTAGGACCAACTTCGTACTTATTTTATACTGACACATAAAATAATTAATGTCTCATGGTTATTATGAATACTATTACTCTTAATCTCGAGATAATTAATATACTCGTGCATTTATTATTGGTTATTTTGATTCATAAAGAATTAGATCTTTATAAATCAATAATCTCGGGGAGTTGAATAACTGCATTAATTGTATAGTGAATATTACCACAACTTAACTACGCCCAAGTTAATCGATTGATGATACCCCTTGAGGATACTTATAAGTTTTGATTATGTCAAACCCTGCAGGTGGATTTTTAATCCGACATATCAAATAAGTTAAGTGGAATGTCTCAAGGTGATTATCAGATGTTGATTAAATAAAAATGTCAGTAATTTAATTTAATCAACGGATATATGTAATCTTAACGTGGGGAGATTAATAAGTAGTTAATAACAAAGGGCTCGAATTATACTTTCGAATAAGCTTTAGGAGTGCACTATGATTTTTTAGTGGAGTGAATTATAATTATGTAAATAAGTTCACATTTGCATCAGAGCCCGAACCTTATTTGCCTTTATATCCCATCAGAACCTATTTATATGCCATAAGCCAGTAACCTTCTAGATAAAAAGAGAGAAAAATCATATCAGTCACTTTCTAAAAAACCCTAGAGACAACCGTCCAAAGGAGAGCACGAAGAGAGCCACTCCCTCACTTTCCGGCACTGGGGGAATACTAAGAGAAGGCTCGAGGGTCGAGCACCCATCGAATCAATTTTAATGGAGATCAATCCAAACAGATTTCTAGGTATGGATTCGAACTGTATCCTCGTAGCTTTATTCGGATTGTTTTTTATGTAATCTGTATGCACTATCACTATGTTCATGGAGAATTCCGACCCCTACAAATTGAAGGTGAAGGTGGAGGTGGAGGAGGATGAAAATGAGGGGTGGGAATAAAACGGATTTAAAAAAAAAAGAAAAATTGAGACCAATTAGATAGTGATACGTGACATTTTTTTTTATCTACTTAACAGGTTGAATTTCTCATAGGACCATTTTTTATCTATTGTTTCTGGATTCATTTGAATGAAAAGTGCCTATTGTAAAATATATATATATATATATATATATATATATATATATATATATATATATATATTTTTTTTTTTTTTTAAGTTCTAAACTTTTTTTTTACAATTCATTGCATTAGTGATGAATTTAATATATTGTGTTTTAGTTGATTTAGAGTCTATTGTTGACTGATTTTCACATAGACCAAAAACTAACTATTTTCTTATGTCACTATAAAAACTCTTCAATCTCCAGCAATTATACCAAAAACTTGTGTGACAACATTTGTAAATACTGTTTTTTGTTGAGTGTAAAATAATCTGCAATTTAAAATTAATTTTGGTCTAAATCACTACAAGTGCACAGGTCATACAAGTAATAAAGTGGATTTTTAAGTCCAAATATCATTCCTACGAGGATTGATTTAAAAATATAAAGATTAACTACTCTCACTACTCAAGATCATCACTATTTGAACCTCTATTTTCTAGAATATCTTGAATTTTCTAAATTAGAATCTATAAGAGATAAAGAAATTCTAAAAATATATGGATTAGAGAGTTCACTGGACTAAAATAACACTGGGAATGAAAACAGTGTTGTGACCATCACTTAGCGAGTTTCCAAATAAAATATGAAATATGGGACATGAACATTGGAATTGTCCAAGAGAAAATTAGTGTAGCAATGGATTTCTCCTAAAACCATACATTTCACTCTCCAACTTACCACACTTCTATCTCATTAAATGGGCTCAAGAGTTACTTCAGACGACTTACTCCCTCTTAAATCTTTTTTTTTCCTTCTCAATACTTGACAACCATTTCTTAGGAATGGAAATTGCTTGCCCCTATAGACAGGATAATGCAAGCCCTCTCTAAAATAGTTAGTACCTCAACCATCAATTAGACAGGAATTCCCTCTCCCGTTGATTTGAATCTCAGCTAACACAAGGCTGGACTTCACCCGAGTAGAACATCTCTGTAATTAAACCACATACGCAAGTGGATCATATTCCTCGGGAATACACTCTTGTTGTCACCCAAGAGGGAACCTTAAAGTCAGATGTTAGATCATCACAAGTGATATACAAGAGTGATCCAAATATTGCATTAGCTCAAATAACATCAGTGTATTTTACACCTAAGTGACTGCTCTTTGCTCACATGTAGTCCATCTCTGTGTCACTGAGGGATTCTTGAAATCAGAGCAATTATAGAACTCTTTCTAGGTAACAAACACTGATATTCAGAATAGCTCAATGCAGGAGTAATACCAGTCAAATTACTCCAATTTCATACCCAAAATAACATTAAAATATTACAAACGATAATCCCAACAACATATTCTTCCAAAAGGGAGCTTAGCCTTTCAAATCTAGATCACAAATGACAATGACTAGTTAATCAAACAAATTCATTGAGATTGTAATCAAAATTGAAGAAGAATGAATCTTAAAATTCCCGATTCCATCGTTCGTGACAAAATCAAGCTTAAATTACATTCATCCAAATAATCCCGCTCATATCAATTACCTAACAAAACTTAATCCAAAAACAAACTAAAACTAAATGAAAAATAAAAATAAAAATAAAAAAATAAAAATATATACAATGAGACTTCAAATTTCTTCCAAAAGGCCTTTAAAAATCCTGATGAAAAGCCGCTAGAAGCTGGCCACACTACCCTCGAGTTTCTATTTACAGCTTGCGCCTTCGCCCTCAAAACGACGACAATTACGACGCTCAAAGTTCTGCAAAATCCCCGCCCTAAAGATCGTTGTCGGCAATGTCGCGGGTTGATTCTGGCGTCGTGCGGACATCGTCTCATCATGGATCGAATTTCGTGTCATGCTAATGCCATTTATTGCTAACCCACGTCACGACATCGTTAGTTAATCTCCACCTTTACTCGCTCAGCCGATGTCACGACATTGTCGATCCATATCGTGACATTGCATCTTGATAGCTGAGTGTTTAAGATGTCGCGGACATTGAATTCATGTTCAAGCCCTCTGGCCAATGCTCGCGGGCCGATATCGCAATATCGTCACATGATGTCGCATCAAAGTGGTCTCACCACCTTGGCTGCTTTGATTTGATGTCGCGACATCACTGATCCGATGTCACGACACTAGATGTTTAGATCTCCAATGTTCAAGCCTTTGATGATGTTGCTAACGATGTCGTGGCAATGTCGCGACATTGTTGATTTCTACTCTTGTTAGCTCTTCTAATGTCATGGAGTTTGCGGGTGTCGTTAACATCGCACCGATGTCGCGACATCGAGATTTGTGTCATAGCTTCGAAAGTGATGTCGCACTTATGTCGTGGCTATAAGCGCACATTGAGAATTCCCGATCTACGTATTTCAACTGATGTCGCGATAGTAACTAGCATGACACTCTCCATATGATGTCACAACATTGTTCTTCTGGTGTCGCGACATTGCTACCTTTGCTTCCCTTTTTTCTATTTTTTTTGGCTGCTTTTTCGCTTTCTTCAAATTCTATGTAAAACAATAATCTAGGTAAAAATTCTATAATGTTAAGCATTAAATAAGATTTTTAAGACTCGAAATATACTTGAAAAATGTGGTTTAAAATATACGAAGTTTTAAAATTTCATCATTCTAATCCACTACAAATAAAATCATAAAAGTATGATTACCTGTAGAGCAAGAAAAATACATTTCACTTTGAAATTATTATAATCTATGAATTTTTATTGGTGATTGGGTATGTTTAGCTTCATTTTTTTTTTAAATAATTAATTTATTGTTCGTTCATGAATCCATTTGTCTATTAAAAATGAATTTAAGTGAGACAGTTTTAGATTTTTTTAATGAAAAATCTTTAAAAAAAAAATCAAATATAAATACCACTGCTTACAAACTTACATATTTTACAATTATTTAATATAAAGCAAGAGAGTTAAAATAAATAGAATAGTTTAAAGTATCAAATAAAATAATTGGGTGCCCGCCCAGAGCTCTAGAAATACTAAGGTGAGCTTAACAAATTTTTAAGGTCTTAAGGCCTGGTGAGCCAAGAAATACTATGAGCTTAACAGCTCAGCTTATGCAGCTTAACAACCAAAGAAGAACTCAACGCCTCAGAGCCCTTGTGAGCTTCAGCTCGAGCTTAACAAACCAAGAAGGCCTCAGCACCCACGAGTCCGCACTCAAGTTTGCAGAGCTTAACAGCTCAGAGGCTCCGCCTGCGAGCCCCAGAAGGCCGAGCTTAATGTACCAGTGAAGGCCTTAGCGCCCACGAGCCCCGTGAAGCTCGCTTGCGTGTTTAAGAGTCAGAAGGCCTCAGCGCCCGTAAGCCCCGCTGCAGCCAGCTTGCAGCTTAACAACCAGTAGAAGGCCTTGGGCGCCCCAGAGCTCCCAGAGCTCGGGCCAGAGCTTAACAACTCGTAAAGGCCTCATCGCTGCTAAGAAGCCCAAGAGCTCGCTCAGAAGCTTAACACCAGAAGGCCTTAGCGCCCACGAGCCCAATAACTCGGTTTGCAGAGCTTAACAGCTCAGGAAGGCCTCAGCGCCCAAGAGCCCTGTAGCTTAGTTTTCAAAGCTTAACAGACGTAGGGCCTTAGCGCCAGAGCCTAATACCAATACAGCTTAACAACTCAGAAGGTCCTCAAAGACTCTGGGAGCCCAAGAGGCTACTATAGAGCTGATCAACAGTGAGCGCCTTAACGCCAGAGCCTAATAACTGCTTGTAGAGCTAATAGCCTCTCGTGAAGGCCTCGCCGCCCAGGAGCCCCCAGCTCGCCAGAGCTAACATCTCGTAAAGGCCTGGGCGCCCGTAAGCCCAAGAAATTCGCCATGTGAGCTTAACAAACAGATAGCTCACGCCAGGAGCCCCAGAGTTTCCGCTTCGTGAGCTTAATAGCTCAGGAAGGCCTTAGCCTCCCAGAGCCCCCCAGAATGGGCCAGAGCCTTAACACCAGAAGGCCTCAAGACTCAGAGCTCCACAAATTTCATTATAGATCTTATCAAATGTGATGGTTTGCGCCATGAGCCTAGAAGCAAAATTTGTACTTTTGCAGCTTAACATCTTAGGAAGGCTCCTAAATTGAAGCCTACTAGCTCGGGCCTGCGAGCTTAATAGCTTAGGAAGGCCCTGCGCCAAGAGCCCAAAGAACTCAGCTTATGTGAGCTTAACAACTAGAAGGCCTCAAATGCATCAGAGCCCGGGGAGAGCTTAGTTTGCAAAAGCTTAATAAACAGAAGGCCTCAGCGCCCAGAGCCTGAAGAGGCCATTTTGTAGAGCTTAACATCAGAAGGCCTTAGCGCTCAGTAGAGCCCAAGAGCTCATATTACAGAACATAACCCGCCTCAAGGAAGGCCAGCCACGAGCCATGTAGCTCAGCCAAAGAGCTCGCAGCCACTGCTTTTGGCTGGCCAAGTAGTTAAGGAGCTTTAGCTCATGAGCCACAGTTTCGCTTCGTAAGGCCAAGTAGCCAAGGAGCTATGTAGCTCAGAGCTATGTGGGCCAGCTTTCAAGAGAGCTCAGCCGCTAAGAGAGCCAGAAGCCAAGCTAAGAGAGCTTATAGCCAAGCCAAGAGAGTTTCAGAACCCGCCCGCTGGGAGCTATGTAGCTAAGTTTCAAGAGAGCTTTAGAAGTTCAAGCCAAATGAGCTCAGAGTTTCGCTGTGGAGGCCAAGTAGCCAAGGAGCTATAGCTGGCCATAGCTATAGCTTCTCGGCTTAAGGCTATAGCCTAAGGAGCTATAAAATCCCAGAGCTATGCTGTGTTCAAGAGAGCCTCAAAACTGGGCTTCAAGAGAGCCTCAGCCGCTTCAAGAGGCCTTGCTGGGCCAAGAGAGCCTCGTACCTCGCTCGAGACATGTACCGCTTTAAGGTCATGAGCCAAGGAGCCATAAGCCTCTACGCCGCAGCCTGGGCTTCAGAGCATAACCTGCCGTAGCGGGTCTTGGAGCCCCGGGCTCAAGAGCTCCGGCCGCTTTTAGAGCATAGTTGCTCAAGAAAGGGTCTTGGAGCCCCGGAGTTCAGCAGCTCATCTTTTCAGAGCATAACTGCTTAATAAAGGGTCTTGGAGCCCCGGAGCCTAGTAGCTCAGTTTTTAGAGCATAACTACTCAAAAAGGGTTTTAAAGCCCTAGAGCCCAGTAGCTCAGTTTTTAGAGCACTAATCAAGCCAAGAGTAGGGTCTGAGCCCCGTCAACAGCCAAATTTTTCGTGAGCATAAATCAAGCCAAGAAAGGGTCTTAGAGCGCCGGCCCACAGCTCGCTTTTTAAAGCATAACTGCCATGAGTAGTCTTGCTTCCAGCCAGCTCGCCTTTTCGCAGCATAATCAAGCCTGCCAGGCAGATTGGAGCCTCCGGAGCCCGCAGTTTCGCTGTGAGCATAAT
This sequence comes from Tetrastigma voinierianum, assembly GCA_016808115.1. NCBI lineage: Eukaryota > Viridiplantae > Streptophyta > Magnoliopsida > Vitales > Vitaceae > Tetrastigma > Tetrastigma voinierianum. Next base: position 1,873,505 of record JAEQBH010003196.1, read on the forward strand.
CAGCCGTAAAGAGCCATGTAAATTCAGAGCCCAAGAGTTTCGGGCCAGAGCATAACCGCCAAGGAGGCTAAGTAGTCACGTATCACACTCCGATCCGAGAAACGATACAACCTCGCTACGTCGCGTAGTCAAAGGCTAGGGGGCAACTGACGTGCTTAAAATAATAGCACAAGCCCATAACACAAGCCCAAATGTCGCCAAGAAGGATTAAGAAGCGTGCCTAGTACCAAGAATGGGCCCTCGATGACATCCCCAAATATGTGCCCAAAACAAAGGCTCCACCCACCCTTTCAAAAGGCTTCTGCAATGTAATCAAAGCACTCAGATAGCGAAAATACCCAATCTCCACCAATTAGGAAAGCAAGATATTTCCTAATTATCGCCCATCAATTATCCTCATTAATCTATTTATGATAAGGAAAGAAAATCTCTACCTAATGGGAGGAATATCGTATCATCATCTCAACTAGAAAGTTATCAATTATCCCTTATTAATCTAAGCAATATGAAAGAAAATTTCACCCAATGAGAGGAATATCGTATCATCATCCAACCAGAACGTTATCAATTAATCCCTTTATTAATCTAACAATAAGGAAAGAAAATCTCTCACCCAATAAGAGAAATATGTTATCATCATCCAACTAGGAAAGTTATTATGACATCCATGTAAATACTAGCCACCCCATCTATGAGCCACGCACAAAAAATTCATTCTCAAGAAGTTGATTTTTCTCTTCCACTGTAAAGAACCGACTTAGTACCTGAGAGGCAACAGTAACTCACTCAACTTTTGTTTCTTATTTTTAAGTAGTATAAGCTCGACATCCGTAATTGTGGGACCTGCCTGTGCAATCCCGCCAAGCTCCAAATTCCCAGCCAAGTGGAAAGCATCATCAATATATATATATATATATATATATATATATATATATATATATATATATATATATATATATATATATATATATATATATAAGTTAGCGGTAGTTCGGGGTTGTCAGCGGAATGTGGATTTGGTAGTGTAAAAGCGTGATAGTGTGTGATAGTGCGGAGGTTGCGATATGGTGCGGTGGTAGGTGCCGTTGGCCGATAACTCTTGCGATTGCTTGTACTAAAAAAGATTTATGGAACCAGAAAAAACTAAAGAATTAACACAAAAGGGTTTCAAACCTTGGACCTTCCACTTGAACTACTACCACTTTACTACTAGGCCATAAGCCTAATTGTTTTCTAGTTTAACATATATCATGGTTAAAAACCTCTTATTGCCTATGAAACATTAAGTGAATAGTTTTCTTACTCTTCAAGTTCCTATATGTTAGGTGATCAATAAATTTCATTGATTAATAGTAGCCACAACATGTTGACCAATAAAATTTTATATTAAGGATGATCACTCTATAACATAATTGTGATTAATTTAGGAAAATATGTGGTTAAATTTCTTAATTAATTAGGATAAAATGTTGGATTATAATTCTTAATCTACCAACAGGAATTGAGAATAGGAACTTAATCCAATAGTTTTATCATAAAGGATAACATGCTTAAACCTAATTGTATGGGACTTTAGCCCATAGGCAAGTCTTGTGCCTCTTGGTCCTTCCCTAACTTTTGGACATATACATTTATTTGAATAGGACTTTAGCCCATAGTCAAGTCTTGTGCCTCTCGGTCCTTCCCTAACTTTTGGACATAGACATTTATTTGAATAGGACTTTAGCTCACAAGCAGGCAAGTCCGATGTCTATAGATTAGTCTTTGCGTGTGTTCCATTGTTTCACATACATTAAGTTTATAGCCTTAAAACATTAATGATTATATTTTCTTACTTTGCAGTTACTCAATCTAAAAACTACTCTGATATTAAGTTGGAAATTCCCAAGCTTAAGGGAGATAACTATAAGGTCTGGAAAGAGAGAGAGTCTTACTCCATTTACGGTGTATGGACTTTGACTATGCTATTAGGAAGGATGAGCCACCGGCTATCACAGCAACCAACACTCCAGATGTTGTGAGACTTTACAAGCGGTAGGAGGTTTGTCGCCTCTCATTATAATTCAAGCAAGGCCTTTGCATATGTTGTAAGCGTGGCTCAATTGAGAAGCATGTCAAAGTCAGAGATCTACTAAAGGCGATAGATGAGCAGTTTGCTAAATCTAATAAATCCCTTCCTAGAACTTTTATAATTATGTTCTCATCCTTAAGGCTCACTAGAATTAGAGGGTGCGTGATCATATCATGCACATGATGGACATTTCGACTCAATTGAAGTCTTTGGAAGTATCCATGTTCGAGTCTTCCTTGTTACTTTCCACATCTTACCTTACCCCCCTCATTTATAGTCCTTGAGTCTCTATATTTGAGGATAAAATGGTCAATTAATGAATTCTTAACCATATGTGTACAAGAAAGGAGCGACTCTTGTTCTGGAACAAGGAGAAAAGGTGCTTTTCTCTCTAGTAATCAAGGAAGATAAGCCTAAGAGCGAAAGGGAAAGGTGAGAGTCCCAACCTAAAGGTAGACATAAAAAAGGAATCTATGTGTTTCTTTGTAAAAAGAAAAGGACCATGAAGAAAATTGCATGAAGCATAAATGCGCTTGAAAGGAAAGTATTTCCTTTTCTTTGCATTATGTTATGAATCAGAATTTCATAAATATTAATTATAACACTTAGTGAATTGACTATGGTTACAGTTGGGGTAAACGATCCATGTTTCAAATACCTTCTGGTATGCGAAACCTCGAAGAACCAATGGGTAAGTGAGCAATGCATCCCATTCGGAGGGAGGTCGACTCTGCGTGGCCAAACCATTAGCTCTTGCGGTTTGGAGTTATCGGCGAGTTTCATTTTTCGATTGGAAGACCTTTGCCACAGTTGTTAGGGATTTAATTTTAGTATCAGCTCTCATACCTTTTGGAATCTCCCGTAACTATTTTGATACCTGTTTTAATTTTTATATTAAATAAGAAGTTATTGGATCTAGTACTTTGTGCGATGGTCTCTATTCAATACATTTGCGAATAATAATCAAACATAACTCATTAAGTTTATCTTGAATTAAAGGAATGTTATGAATGAAGGTGTGTGTGCCTTTTAGGAGATTAGGACACATCTTCATTCAGAGAATTAAAGGTTAGTGAATGAAAGGGTATTCAGTGCCCTACACTTTATTGACTTTGAGACATGTTTGGATTGCATTAAGGGAATGCAAACCAACAAGTCAAAAAATGGTACAACAAGGAGTAAACATTTGTTAGAAATCATACATACAAACATTTGTTGTCCTGATATGGATGGGAGTGATTCAAAATACTTCATCACCTTCATTGATGACTACTCTGGTTACATGTATCTCTACATGCTTTGTTATGAGACGGCCCGACCTTTAAGGTATTGAGGCTGGTGACGATGCGAGAAAGCGAAATAAAGGTCGTGAGGTCGAGGATAGAGGTGGAAGTACTATGAGTAAATGCATTGAGAATAGGCAACTTAGGTCCATTTGCTGGTTTCTTTAAGAGCATGGAGATTGTTGCAAATATGCCATGCTTGGTTCTCTAAAACAAAAATGAATTGGCATAAAGAAGCCAGAACCTTAATGGACATAAGTAAGGAAATATTAAGAGGTAATGTTAATCTTCCTCAATTCCTGTGGACTGAGGCACTAAAGACGGTAGTGTATATAATTAATCGGGTCCCAATCAAGGCTATCCAAAAGACGCCATTTGAGTTATTCAAAGGTTGGAAACCCAGTTTGTGACATACGCGTATGGGGATGCTCGTCTAAAGTAAGGATTTATAATCCACAAGAAAATAAACTAGACCAAACGACTATTAGTGGGCATTTCATTGGATATGCTGACAAATCCAAGGACTACAGGTTCTATTGTCCTTCTCACACCACTAGGATTGTGGAGTGAAGAAATGCGAAGTTTCTAGAGAATGACTTAATCGGTGGGAGTGGTCAAATTCATGACACATGGTCTAAAGATCCTTTATCAGGGTCGAGCCTCTATAGTTCAAGTCATGGAAGCCCGGCCATCACCACATACCCATGAGAGTGAAGCGATATAAAGACAACCGTGTCAGAATCCACCAAACTTTTGAACCTATAGATCGTGTTTATCGAAAAACGACAAAATATGAACGCTATTGAAAGCGTCAGAGTTGAGCAACCAAAGTTCCCGGAAGAAACAACATAAAGAGATCTACGAAGTCGAAACTCGATTGTTCCTATGATTATGTCATGTACTTACAAGTCAGTTACAATATTAAGTAGAACATGATGAAAACCTTTTCCACGAACCGTAGGTTCTGGGAATCGGACTTGTAGTATGTGCCGTGAAGATGAAATAGACTCTGCCATGGAATCTAATCCCGAGTCGAGGATCTCGTCGAGTTGCCTTATCTTTGTAAAAGCGGATTGTGTCACGAGTGGGTCTTTTAAAGGCCGAGAGAAAGACTCACGGGACAACGGTGAGAACGTAAGCAGACTAAATTGTGAAGGGTTCTATCAAAGGAAGGAATCGACTACCGGTGCTACTCTTATCTATCGGAAAGATTCTCTTTGGGTTATTATGGCATTAGTAGCTCATTTTGACTTAGAGGCGCATCGGATAGATGTAAACAACATATACAATGGTGACCTAGAGGAAAGAGTTCAATGAAACAACTTGAAGTTGTCCTCAGTGCTAATGATCATTTGGTTTACTGACTTAATAAATCCATTCATAGTTTAGCTCAGTCATCCCATCCCGATGGTATTTGAAGTTCCATAAGGTCATCACTTCATTCGATTTTGAAGAATGTCATGGATCATTGTATATACCAAAGCGATAAGTTAAGACCTGCTTTCTTGTTTTTATGTAAGAGATATTTGCTAGTAACAACCCCCAATAAGAAAGTTATATGTGAGGTGAAACAATTCCTCTCGAGAGAACTTTGATATGAAGAAGGATATGGGTGAGGCATCTTATGTCGTGGCATTAAGATCCATCGAGAAAGATCTATTGGGGTTTTGTCTTAAAGACACATATCAACAAAGTTTTAGAGATTTGGATGAAAAGATTGTTCACTAAACCCGGCGCCCACCAATGGGTGTGTGGCGACCCCAGGAAACTAGTTCGACAGGTGGAGGGTCAAGCCAAGAAACCTAAGGGGCCTTTGCAGATTACCCGCTGATCCACTTTATCAATCATTTATCAAATACGCGCGGAAAGCGATTTGATTTAGTGAAACCCGTAAGCATTTACAACATAACATTTGACAAAATACATTTACAATGAAGGCATTCCATGCCTTTTCAAAATGATTTACAAAATAGAAGTTCAAAGTTCAAATTGTTTTTACAAAATATCAATGTTCAAAGAAATTGAGTGAATGCATATGACAAAGCATACTCCGCAATTCTTTCTTTATGACTCTGAGCTCCTCGACCTTGGGTCCACTTTCAATCACTATCAATCACTCGATACCTGCGCATTGATAAAAACAATATGCTAAGCATTTTCATGCTTAGTGGTTCTATACAATTCCATTCTGTTGTTTCAGTTTAAGTCAAAGCTTGCAATTTTGCTAAACAAAACTTTCAAATCTTTTTGGATGATCAATGTCAATGCAATACATATACCTATTTCATATACAATCATTTATGGTTCATTGATCATCCCAAATATACACTTTCATATGTTATAATTCATTTATAACCAATTCATGCATTTCACAATGCTCTTTTCATTTGAATTTGCTATCATGTTTTTCAATATCAATATGTCACAATCTCAAATCAATTCAGTTCCGCCCTTAACAAATTTAACCTATGTTTTCAGTATATAGGATATCGGAATCACCGGCATAGTCCCGCTAGGCTACAGGCCGATATAAAAACATTTGTTTTATAACACTGTATGGTCCCACTAGGGTCGTCGACCAGTTATTGTGCAATCAATTTGTGAACACGATACCGGTCCCGCCGGGTCTACTCTGACGGAGGACACATCAATACATTTGTTCGTAGTACTACTAATTTAACCCTTATTGGTATATCAATATATCCTTAATGCGAATTAAATTGTTAACATTATATTAAGGGCTTTCAAATCCTTTATATCAAAATACAGTACAATATGTACATTTGTATAAATAGTTCATTTTCAATAATCATGCAATTTTTATATGCAAACATTTCACAATCATTTGCCTCAAATCAATTAGTGTTGAAATCAATATGATTTTCATGCATTTAGAACAAACATTTTCAAATATGTCAAACAGTAAAGAATAAAGAGAAGATGTAACAAACCAATATATTCTTTTTTGCCTTGTTCACCTTGGTCCTAGGTCGTGATCCTCACCTATCCCTGAAGAAATCATACATATCACATTAGTGTGAAATCTAGCACTAATCATACTTAATTTAGAAAATTGCCAAGGCTAATAGGTACGGTAAGATTTCTTTTTCTCACTTAGCTTCATTCTCCTTATTTGAACCCTCGTTAATCATTTATTAGGTTCCTTAAACAATCTAAGTGTAACGAATACAAGGCTTCCTAACAAAATCCGTGTGCAATTTTTTTGCCTCTATGAACAAGTGCCTTTCGAAGGGTCTTAGCACGCTTCGGGCCGCGGGCGTGAGCACTCGCTTGTCGCAGGCGAACCCATGGGGCTGCCCTCGGGCCTCACCGCACGAGGCGTACCGCCGCGCCGAAGGCCCGAATGCTCAGCTTTTTCTTTGTTCTTGTGATTTTCTCCAAAAAATCACCCAAAAAATCAAAACAAATTATGGAAAACTCTGCCAAAGGCATTTTAATATCTTCCTAAACCAACCATGAGCAAAACCCATGGATGGATTAGAGTTTTTCTAATCCAAATATCATTTCAAGAAATCTAGGGTTTGTGTAATACCTTGAAATTACTTTGCACTTGAAGCCATAGCTTCCTTCTTCCTTCCTCCTTGCAAGATCTTGCATAAACATGGAGGGATTCACACCAATCTCCAACATTTCCCCAAACCCTAGCTCCCTCTCTTCTGTCTCGAAACGTTTGGCACTTGTGGGAGGTTTCATGACCAAATGTGGTCCCCACTTATCCAATTATTATAAGGCCATGTTTACACTTCAATAAATCCATTTCTCATTTTTGGCATTTTTCTCACTTATTGGTTTTCATTTCACTTTCATTTATCATTTATTTCACATTAGCATTTAAGTTATCATTTGACCCTTAGGTTCTCATTTTACAAATTTCCAAATTTGTCATTTTTCACTTGGGTTTATTTCCGGATTCAATCAATTTCTCATTTTAGCATATAGTATTTAATCATATGCTCACATTTTCACTTCGCAATTCACAATTTAACAATTTATCAGTTTTCTCATAAAAACCCAAGTTTGGCTCAATTTATACCCGGAATATATAATAAAAATTCTATGGTATTTTTGGGGTGTTACAGGGTGACAGGTTCAGCTTAGACCAATGCTCAAAAGAACTATTTTAAGTGGGAACAAATGAAGAAAATTCCATATGCTTTAGTTGTAGGAAGCCTTATGTAAACAGTGCACCGTGACCACATCGCATATGTCAAGCCGAGTGTTAGTAGATATCGAGTACCTAGGTATTGACCACTGGAAAGATGCAAATAAGGTTATGAGATACCTTCAAGGTACAAAGAACTAGGTGCTGATGTGTACGCATTATTATCGACATTACTGCAGCGATTGACACTCTAACGCTATTTTCTACTGGCCGCATGGACTCCGCGAAAAGTCCACCGGTTATGTATTTATGCTAGCCAATGGAGCTGTGTCTTGGAGAAGTATGAAGTAGACATTGACTAGTACTTCCACTATGGAGGCCGAATTTGTATCTTATTTTGAAGCTACCTCGCATGGTGTTTGGCTTAAGAGTTTCATTTCTAGCTTGAGAGTTGTTGATTCTATTGAGAGGGCATTGAGATTATACTATGACAACTCAACTACAGTTTTTTAGCTAAGAATGATAAAAGTCAAAGTCAAAGTAAACATAGCGACATCAAATACTCAGCCATTCAAGAACGTGTAAAGAAAAGAAAGGGGTCATTGAACATGTTAGCACTGAGCTAATGATTGCTGATCCTTTGACTAAAGGCATGCCACCCTAAGAGTCTGTGGATCATGTAATCAATATAAGACTCTGGGTCCATGATAATTCCCATATTGTATGTACATTTTTTTATATTAATGAAGTTTTATTCAATTGATGTTTGCGGAGGTTGCAGCACACTTCACTTATTGTGATAGAGAAATATCATTAAATTTTGACCCAGGATAAACATATGATTTATTCGTAAAGGTTACGACTAGTATTACAAGAACAAATATATTGTAATACATTGATGATAATACCTGCTATTAGAGGACATATTGCCATGATTCATATATTTAATTCTTGAAATGGATGGACATCAAGAAGTATGGACCAAGTGGGAGAGTGTTAATTTCTCATCCGTTATGAGCTTTTCTTTCATTAAGGCTAATGAAGAAAGGAAATAAAAAATGCAAAGTGGTCCATACGTTTGGTTCTTAATGTATGCTCCATTAATTCCATAATGGAATTAAGCCTTTAAGGTGGAGGTTATGATGGAAACCTCTATATAAGGACCATAATCTTACAGCTCTTGGGTCACTGCTGCTCACTCTTTACATCAAAAAATAGCACCATCGTTCTTGAGAGTCAAAGGGTAGAAAATCCAAAGCGTCCTCTTCCTTATTGCAATGGCTAGAGGTTAGATCTTTGCCCCTCGCCCTTCGCATATAAAATGAATTTATCTAACATTCTTATATTTATTTTTTAAAATAAAATTTAGAAAATATATTCAAATTCCATCTTAGTTATTCTAAACTATTTAGGTAATAAAAAATTTACTTAATTCAATCATTGGTATTTATTAACTAGAAAAACTTTTATATAATTCAATTATTATTCTTTTAAATAGTAAAAAATATAATAAGTGTGAAATATTAATCTTATTTTTACTTAAATTTATTTTTTTGAAGTTTATAATTATTATAATTATTATTTTGTTTTCTACATGTTTTAAACTTTATTTTATATTTACTAATTAAGAAAATTAAACTTTCACATGCTTAGGCTCAAGTCACCTTGGGAGCTAAAATGCTATTCTGGGCTTTTTAACTTCAAAAAAATATAAGGGAGAAAATCCTTATCCAAATATGAAGAAAGAATAGTTCCACCTAAGGTTAGTAATGTTTTCACTAAAAAGATATTTAAGGAAAATTACTGTGTTTGTGTTAGCACTGAAATTCCTATAGTTGAGAATATGATCTAATAATGCAAAGTGATGATTGATTATCTACTTGCTACTTGGTATCTGCGTTAACAAGGGTTATTAGGATCCATAAGATAGTCCTAGGTCCCTCAAAATCCATTTATTAAGTTGATTCAACATCTTACTAAAGATAATATACTTTCAATACCCTGTATAAATAACAATGAGATACTAATTGATCAATCCGTGTCCAACTATTCATTGTATACGGTCTTCTTATGAACTAATATTCATGATCGAACAAGGTGAAAAATATCAACCTCTCAAGGTTACCTTTGCCATCGTTAAGTTTGACATCCTTATATAGTTTGATCAACTACCATAAACTTACAAAAAGCTTATTTCAAATTCCCACTGTAGGGAATACTAGGACCATAGTTTATCAAACATATCTTCTTAGGATCATTGAAAAGGAAAACGCATGAAATATCACAATATCCATATTGAGAATATCTATTACTAAGTATCTCCAACAAGCTGAGTCGAGTTGCTCGGAGAAATGAAGACAGTGGCTTAGTTCTGAGTGAGCCAATGAGTCCGTAGACCAATCGACGGGCTAGGCATCATATGTTTTTTTAGGTACATAGCCCAATCAACACGAGCCGTGGAATAAGCGACTCATGACTTGATACAAAACTTTTTAAAATTTGTGTAGGAGAAGAATCAAACACCCTCCTCCAAGCTTAGAATACACCAACCAATTGGGCTATACCCTCCTCCAAGTTTAGAATACAATACACCAACCAATTGGGCTATACTTTCTTTGCGCTTATGTAATGAACTTTATACTCTCTTTAAATAAATAATAAACTCTTAATTTGTTATGTTACGTTGTGCCTTTAAGGGTTCCATCCTAATAAATGGCTTTTTTTCCATATATTCCAAAAACAATATCATAATTTTTTTTTTTTTGCCAATATTGATGACCTCATCATTACTAGTAACCACATAAGCTTTATTTTCTCATATCATTGCGAGCCTCTCACAATAGTTCTAAATGAAGAATTTTGGAGATCTAAAGGTTGTCCCTTCTACTAATGGAATTATTCTTTCTATCTCAATATACATACATTTGGGACGTCCTATGACCCCACCATATATCATAAATCAAAGTATTAAGCACCTTCATTACCAATCTTAATATCTTTAGTTTTTTTATATTTCTCCTTCTTATGACAAAATGATATATTGACAAATGGTTGGAGCCCTCTAATGTTTAGCTATCAACCACTTTGATATTTTCTTTAATTGCTTTAAATAAGTTGACTCAAGTCATGCATTAACCAACTCATACAAAATGGTCATGAATTTCCAAGCGATCATTTTCATATCTCAAATACACCATATATTATGGTCTGTGTTTCAAATAGGGAATCTTGTATTAGTCTACATCGGTTTGAAAATATTAGTAAAATTGAAACAAGAATGGGTTTTGCATTATTAGGTTTTACATTATTCAGGCTGTGTTTGTCTGTTAATGTATAGACTAAACCATTTAATTTTAGCACCTCTACTGGAGCCTTACAATTCCCCTACAGTGGAACCAAAATTTGAGCTAGTTGTTTGAAAATTAGAAAATGGTCTATGTTCTGAAAATTATAAAATGAGTTTAGTTTAAGACACTGCAAGTGCATAGGTCATATAAGTAGTAAAAATTGGATGCAAGTCCATATATCATTCCCTCGGAGATTGACAAGAATTTTGAAATCAACTACCCTAACTACTCAAGATCCACACTATTTGCACCTCCTTGTAATGGTTTGAAAACTAGAATTTGAAAGACAAAATAATCCTATTTTATATTCTCTAATTAAAATAAAATTTTAGTTAAAACAAATAAAATAAACTAGATTGGATCAGTTCTATGCTAAAAATGAACACTGATAAGGAACTGCTGTGGAAACGTTTAATTCAGATAACTATTGATTTTTCAATCCTTATTTGGATCCGATTTGTCAAAGATGCCTAATAATGCTGTTTCGATTTCTCCATAATTCAATTAAGAAGTCTCTCGCTTCTTTTCAAAGACATGGATCTAATCGCATTTGTATTCGTAACACTCTTATAAGATCTCGGGGTATTTTTCTTTTTCAATACCATACTTCATTTAAGACTGCAAATTTCTTGCACCCCAAGTATGGCCTATTGCAAAACCTCTACAAATTGGTTGATGACTCCTCCTTTAGATCTGATATATTTTTCCCTTTCCTTGATTAGATCTCAGCTAACACAGGATCAAGATCTTTCCATCAGATTAAGGTGAAATCTCTTATTATTTAAACCTTCAACTTCAACTATGAGTGAATTGGATATTTATTGAAGTGAACTTTCAAAGCTTTTTAGTTCTTCAATAGTAGTCTAACATACCCACAAATTGAATGTTCCAAGCCTCGTGACCTCCATCCCGTGTCACTCAAAAGGGCCTTGGAAATCGTGAGCAGATACGGGCCTTTTGAAAGGATATTTGATACTACTATTGGGAACAAATCAATTCAAGAACAACATCAATCAAATAAATCCCAAATCAAGGAAATTTCTTCTAATTTATGCAGAAAAGACTATAACTAATCAACAGGTCCATTCAGTGGAAGTTGTGCTTCTCAAATACTAAATCACAATCGACATTAAAGTATTGATCAAGAACGTCCACTATAACTGTAATAAACTGAAAGAAACAAATTCCAGAAATTGTTTAGACTTCATTAATTCCAGGCAATAATTAGAAAATAGATTGAACGATTTGATCCAGCTTCACAATTCAATCAGATTACTGGTTTAGATCCAGAAGCAAAAAAATATCAAAATGATTCTAACTAATCTAATCTAAAAATATACAAATGAGTCTTCTTTAATCCCCCAAGGATCTGGGTTTTGGAAGAGCTGATTCCTCCTAACGCAAAGACACCCATTTATACATTTCCAAAGAATCGGGCCTCGATTCGAAGGCTTCGCAGATTTCCCAAATTAAATGGCCTAGCTCATCGCTCAGGTCACACCTAAGCGAGCTTATCGCTGACCGAAGCTTGCAGCCATGAGCTTAAGCGGTTCGTCGCGGACTCAATTACTTGTCGAACCTTTTTGTTTGCTTGCGTAGGGAGTCGCGACTTGATGTCTTCTGTCACAACATCATTCTTTGTAGCCTCTTCATTTAGTTGTCGCGACCGAGTTTCTTTGTCGCGACTTAAGTTGTTGCCTATCCCCTTGATTCTGGTTGCGACTAAGTTTTCAGTTGCGACATGAGTTTTGCCTAGAGTTCTTCTTTCTCTAGAATCTTTGTCGCGACATGAATTGTTGTGTCATGACTAAGTTTAGTTTCCAGTAGTTATGATTCTTGTTGCGATAACTTTTTCTAGTCTCCAAGTATTTGTGTCTCGACCTCAATTCCATGTCTCGACCTAGCTGTCCTTCCCTTTACTGAGTTCTGTGTCGCGACCTAGTTTTCATGTCGCGACACAATTTATGTTGCCAGCCACTTTGATTCCTGGTCACAGCTTCCCTTTTATGTTGCGACATCATTTGTTTGTCTTTTGCCTTTATTTAGGTTGCAACTCAAAATTGCTGATCTGTTTAGTTCCTTGTCATGACATGCAATTTTAGGTCGCTACCAGGTTGTATCTTTCCTTGCTGCACTTTTTGTTGTAACCTAAAAGGTAGGTCGCGACTTGACTATACATTTTTAACTCCCACCTTGTCGCAACCTCATTTCTCAGTTACAACTGTTTTTACTCAATTCAGCTTCTATTTCTGGTTGCGACCTAGAAAGTATGTCGCGACTGAATGGTTGCCCTTCTCACCTTTGCTCTTATCGCAGTTGCTCAAACTTAGTTGCAACATGCTTTTAACTGTTCAGCCTATTTTCATGTCGCGACATGAAATCAGTGTCACGACCTCAACTGGTGTCTTAAACTTGTATTTTGTCGCAACAACAAATTCCCTCAAGGGAGACCTTTCCAATTCATTAAGCAACCATTCCTCGTCGCGGACATCACCATTCGGTTACGACCAAAGTTGCTTTCGCCGGGTGTCGACATACGTAATGGTGTCGCGATAAGATCTTTCTTGAAACCCCTTCTCTGCTCCTCGCCAACTTTTCTTGTCGCAACGTTTTCTGCCTAGACTTCTTTCTTGTCACGACCTGAAGCCTTTTTCGCGACCTCGAATAATATCTTCATCTTGTCATCATGTCGTAACTTGAAAATCCTTTGCTAAGACTTGGTCAGTTTATGAAGCAGTCATTCCTTGTCGCGACATCATTTTTCTGTCTCAACAAGAGTTGTCTTACCGCTCGGATCCGTGAACGATAGTCGCCACAAGATCCTTCTTTCTGGGGCTTTTTCTCTGCCTTCGCATCCCCGTCTCTTGGTCGCAACATTCTTCGCCCCGCATTACCTCTCTTGTCGCGGACTCATTCTTCGTCAGCGCACCTAAGGTCTTTTCTAATAGATTTTTGTAGCAACATGCTTACCGTGTCGTGACTTAAAACCGCCGATTCGAGGAATCCCTTATCGCGACTCCAAGAAGTCTCGTCAGGAATAGTCGCCTTGACCATATCTTTTTCTGGGTCGAAATTGACAATTTTTCAGAAAATCGCAAACATAAATTCTGGTGTTCCATATTTCTGCATAATAATAAGCAATTATATTGTAACTCAGATCAAAAAAATGGATTAAAAATCAATGAGTTTTTTACTCATCAAATTCCCCAAAACTTAAAATTTTGCTTGTCCCCAAGCAAAGAAAAGAAAGATTTGTTTGTCCTCAAACAATTGAACTTTATTTTTAAGGACATTTTTCTATTTTATACCACAATCTTTTCTGATTCCACCAATTGACTTGAAAAAAGTAAGTTGCAGTATTATTTCAAACTTCAATTTTCAACTGAGAAAAAGGAATAGTTTCAACCTCTATTACAAATAAACGGATGAATTTCGTATTAAACGTCAATAATTGATCCCTGCTCTGGGTGCTTTTCCTTTTCTCCTTGTTAGATTAGTTAATCTATGGGATTCTCCTTGGAAAATTAGTCAAAGTCCCATGTGCTTGTTTTTCATATTTATCTCCACTAATGTAAGCAAATCCAACCTTCAAGATCAATGAGGTCTTTTAAGCTTGTAATGTTAGGCTTGGGGTAGATAATTGGAAAATTTAGGTTGTAAATTACCCAGATTCCATTCTTTCCATCTGCATAATTGCCCTTCTCTTTCATCCTTTTCCTTCCTACTGATGTAAACTTTAATAATTCCCCCAAACTTGGTTTTGGTGCATCTTCTTGCATATTGTGGTCTCTTTGATTGCCACCTTCAAACTTATCAATCTAGTTCCTTTAATTGGAACTCTTTTGTCTCCCTTTTTCTGTTAAAGATTTAGGAATAGTGCAATGCTTTGTCTTATTAGGTTTCTACTCCTTAGAGAACTTTGGGTTAGCAACCCCATACCGCTCGGGCATTAGGGCAATAGATGTCAAACACCCCTAAGAACTTAATTGTTCAAGAGAGATAGGCCACAAGACAAAACTTATTCCCTTTTGACTTCTTTCCTCTCTAGTCTTTCAATTGGTTTTGCCTCATCCTTCCTTGCAATCCAAAAGAAATATATTCCTAAACTTTGTTCCCTTTCATGATCTTACAATTTTGTTCCTTGAAAACTGGGTATTCAGTTTCTTTCGTCACAGATTAGCTTAAAGGAGGTGATCTTAGTTTCTAATTGTTGTGTATTGAAGAAATTAGGCATTTTGGCTCAAATTATGGAACTAGAGTGTATGCATTTGCATATAATGAGGGTAGGCTTGAAAAGGTTCAAACTTCTAAAGATGGCCTCTATTATTTCTTCTTAGTTGGTTTTGCCTAGGATTTCGCCTCGACTAATAATCTAACAAGTTCTAGGACTTTGTACTATTGACTGTGAATCACCCTAGAAGATGTCCCTAATCTTTCTCAAATTGTTAAGGACTTACTTGACCATGTGTATTGTTTTCCAAGATTTGTACTCAACTTTATCAAGTACACATAGATTCAAGCGCAGCCTTATTTGTTCTTCACATCAGGTACTTTTTTCCCAACTCTACATTTTCAACTTAATTCAAACTAAAACTGCAACTTCTTATTTCAATTCAAATAAGCCTACCCCAATTTCTATAACAGTATTGTATGGATTTTATCAGTGGTTGTTGTGCCATTCACCATTAAAAGCTTTAATACAATAATCATTCCTTTCAAACAAACAAAGAATGACACAAGCAACCTAGTTTACTCAATCAGATTAATGCATCCAAAAACAATTCACATTTCCTCAAACTCATTCAACCACCCAATCCCAGTTAAGTAGTTCAACAACATACATGTTCTAATTGCAACATTATTGAGAGCAACAAAACCAAATTATCATATCAAAAGAACAAATCACAAGACACTTTCAATGGACTATACTGGGCTTCTATTAATGGTGAAGAAAGAATACAATTAGAGAAGGGAAAAAAGAAGAATTTGTGAGAATTCACTTTCTTCTCTTATAGGATTTGGTAGGTATGATATTGGGAGGATCAATGTCAAAGCTTGCCAAACAGGGAGAAAATTTTGAGAAGGTGATGTCTGGTCTTTTCTTGTCAGTGGGCTCTTCTTCTTTTCCAATGGTGCATAGATCATTTGTAGAAATCCCACAAAAGTGATCACTGATCTGGTCTAGTCCAATTATTCTATTGTGCTCTCTAAACCATATACAACTTAGCATATTTGACAAATTAGTATTGGATCATATCCGTGCGTTCTCATGCCAAAATTTTCTCCCTGTAAACATCATTGTCCTCCAACCTTTATCTCTTTCTTTCACAGCCTACCAAACTCCTCGAACGTTCTTTATGGGGAGATACTTGAAGGCTTCTATCTTTTTAACATATTGCCTTCCATTTCAGCCTTCTCTCTTTCCTCAAAATTGTTAGTACTTCAAGATCTCATGGAATTGATTATTGTAGAAGGCTTCAAGTTAGCCTTCATTTTTCTAGCGCTTCTTTTCTCCCTCTCATCCATCTCTTCCTTCCACTCTTTCTTTCTTTTTTTGCTTCAAGTGTCTCCATTTGCTGTTTTTCTTTTAAGATCAGCCTCTAAGAATTCTTCTCTGATCTGCTATTATCTCTCCCACTTCTTTTCTCTATCTTCCATATCTTTCTTCTCATTGATACAACATTTCCATTATTTCAAATAGCCTCTTTCATTTCTTTCCTGAGCTCTCTCGCAGCCGTAGTATTTTCTCTCATATCGCAGGTATGAATGACCTTAAGGCTCATTCTACACTGCATTTCCTTCTCTTTTTCTGCTGGACGAGCTTTTAGGAAATTTTCGATTTCCATGTTATCATTCTCCTCCGTATGTTCTCCACCCTAATATTCTCGCTTTTTATTTTTCGCCCTTTGTTACTCCCGTTAATCAGTGGTTGATGAGAGACTAAGGCATACTTCTTCTTCTTCCTCATGATCCCTTCACCCAAACTTCAAGATGCATAACTGCGATGGTTGTCGCGGGAATTATCCCTCTGTTGCTCGATGATAGCCCCCACGAGAGCCTTCGATCGCACTTCCATAGTTAATTTTATATCCTTCAAAAGCGCATATAAAACAAGGTATTTCTGCTCCCTGATAGAGCACACAAATGCTTGCCTCGATTGCCAAATGATACATGAAATAGAACCAAACCTTTGCCTCCTCTGTGAGAGATCCTCTGTTTATGGCCTGGTGTGGGTTCTTCTTCGTTGCCTCCCACTTTCCCTGTCCAACTGTTAACAGGTTTATAATCTTCTCATGGTCTGGTTTTTCAACCAACTTCTTGAATTGAGCCATGCGCTTGAGTGCCCCTTCACCGGTCACTTCATTAATTCTCTTATGCCCAAAAGGAACCCATACCCCTCGTACATATACAGAGTCCTCCTTCATCTCCACCATATTTGAGTGAAATTCTTCGTGAGCAAATAAGCTAGGTGCCCGAAGCTACGTGAAGAAATCCTAACCTCTTTTCATTCGAAAAAGGGAAATAAGCTTTCTAAACCCCTTCTCATTGATGAAACCCTTATCAGCAAATAGTTTGTTCCATAAAGCATGAGCCTCAGTATAAACAAATTCCCATCACCTTTGGTTCTCGTTTCATTATGTCTCACCGACTGCTCTTTTGCTTTTCCTTCCTTCCTGTTCTCAGCCTCAGGTTGGGCTTCTGGTTCTTCAGTTATGACTATCCCAGGTTGAGGTTTCAGGTGAACCTCTTCCTCTCCATGAGCATATTCATTCATCATCTCACTCAGATTGGGAACAACGTTCTGGTTTTATACCATTGATGAGGTTTTTGAAGTTGGGTTTTTAAGACTCTGGAATCTAGGGTTTTGATATTTGAAGAGAGAAAGAGAATGGAAGATTGGGTGAGGATGAAACTGGATTGAAGTCTTGGAAGAAAATGGTTATTCAGCTTCAACCTTTTCTTATTGATGAGCTTAATGATATCATTGTTTTATGGAATGTCGCAACATTAATGTCTAAGTTGTAACATTAACTGTTAACAATAAGTACCTCTTTTAATGTTGCGACGCCTCAGACAGAATGTTTCGTCAATTTGTTATCGATATTCTGGGTCAGATTAAGTCAATAATTGATGAAACAAATGTGTGTTCATTACTACCCTTCTTCGGTTCAATCACCAGTCGATAATACTCCCTTGTGTTATAATCCATGATCATTGATTCATATAACATTAATACTATAGAATTAAATAATATAGATATTAATTTGTTTCGCCGATAATAAGTGTTGTGTTCGACGATGTTACCATTCTGTATTATCAAATGTTTCTTATGAGTATCTAATCTCAGAAATACTCTATAATATTGCCCAATGCACCTTGTTCTAGTCTCCACGATGATAATTACCTTAGTAGCACTTACAGAGACATGATGCAACATTCTAGAAACCCAATTCAAACAAGAAAAATTCATCATTCACATGTTCAACAAACCAACTCATCAAAGCATAAGATTCGATATTGAATTGAAAATCAATTCCCAAACTACAATGTGCATTCTCTAAAAGAAGTGTCAGTATAATACTTCCCTTTATGTTCTTGTGTGCATACACAGAAGTAATGTAAGTGAAGATTCATTTACGACAAGCCCTCACCCCAACTGTAGCCCTTGAAAAATTTTAAGCAGTGAAACTGACACACAAGTCTAACTAAAATTTTAAAAATTTAAACACATTAATTGACTATAAAACATAAAATAAAATATTGTATGGGTTGCCTCCCACGAAGCTGCTCAGTTTTGAGTCCTTAGCTGGATTTGCTGCTATGATTCTCTTGTCTCGTCAAAATTCTTCTGTAACTCAGAATCTGGAATTAGTCTTCAATTATCTTCCCTCCAAGGTAATGCTTTAATCTCTGACTATTCACTTTGAATTCTTCTCCTTTACTGGTTTTCAATGTCACTGTCCTAAAGGTTGTACTTTCCATTACTGTATAAGGACCACTTCATTTTGATCTAAGCTTTCCTGGAAACAGTTTCAGTCTAGAGTTGAATAACAGGACCTGATCTCCTACCTGAAATTCCCTCCTCAAAATTTTATGATCATGTCATTTCTTTGTTTTATCTTTGTAAATTCTAGCATTATCATAAGCTTCATTTCTCAACTCTTCCAATTCATTCAGTTGGGGTAAATACTTTCTTCATAGCGACCTTAAAATCAAAATTCAATTCCTTGATGGCCACATTCAGCATATTCAATTCAGAGGAGGTGACAGGGTTTACCAAAGACAATTCTATATGGGGACATTCCAATAGGAGTTTTATATGTAGTTCTATAAGCCCACAATGCATCATCAAACTTTAGAGACCAATCTCTTATGCTAGAACTTACAGTCTTTTCAAGAATCTTCATGATCTCCCTATTAGAAATTTTAGCTTGCCCATTTGTTTGAGGATGATAAGCTAGACTCATTATGTGTTTGATTCCATACCTGCTCATGAGTTTCTCAAACACCTTGTTTGCAAAATGGCTCCCTCCATCACTTATGATAGTTCTGGGTGCCCCAAATCTACTTAGAATATTTCTCTGTAAGAATCCCATAACTATGTTAGCATCATTTTTAGGACAAGCTGTTGCTTCCACCCATTTGGATACGTAGTCCACAGCTAGGAGTATGTACATATTCCCAAATGAAGATGGAAAAGGTCCCATGAAATCTATTACCCACACATTAAAAAGCTGCACCACCAAGATACCTTACAGGGGCATTTCATGTCTTCTACTAATATTTCCCATTCTCTGGCATTGATCATAAAGTTTAACCCACTCAAAACAATCTTTGAATATCGTAGGCCAATAAAAGCTTGATTGGAGAGTACATGAGTTGTTTGTCTCTGCAAAATGTCCTCCATATGGTGATGCATGACATTCATATAAAATTATGCCTTGTTCACTTTCTAGCACACACCTCCTGATTATATTATCAGCTCCTCTTTTGAATAACAGTGGGTTATCCCATATATAGAATCTGTTGTCAGTCCTTAACTTCTTTCTCTGCTGGTAGCTGAATTCTGGTGGCATAACTCCACAAGCTAGAAAATTTACAATGTCATCATACCAGGGTGATTAGAATGGCAACTGGAATAGCTGCTCATCTGGAAAGTTTTTTGCTAATTTTGTTCCCTCTCCTTTTAATTCTTGACAAGTGATCAGCTATCACATTATCACAACTCTTCCTGTCCTTAATCTCTAGATCAAATTCCTACAGTAACAATACCCATCTGATCAGTATTGGCTTAGCTTTTTCTTTGTCGTCAAATATTTAATTGTGGCATGATCAGTATGGATGATGACATGGGATCCCAATATGTATGGCCTGAATTTTTCACATGCAAATACCATGGCTAACATCTCTTTTTCAGTGGTTGAGTAGTTCTCTTGAGCTTCATTGAAGGTTTTGATGGCATAGTATATGGCCCTAAACATCTTGTCAGTTTTACGTCCTATGTAGCTCCATTGTAGTCATAAGATGCACATAATCTCAAATTCCTTATTCCAGTTTGGTTTAGCCATAATGGGAGCTTCAACTAATCTGGATCTGATCTCTTCAAATGAAGATTGGCAGGATTCATCAAAATTAAACTTGGTATCCTTTTCCAATAGTCTACACAATGGTCTTGCAATTTTTGAGAAATTCTCGTCAATCTTCTATAAAAATAACAACTGTCCAGAAAAACTTCTTATTCCCTTGACTATTGTAGGTGGAAAAAGAGTCTTTATCATGGAAACCTTTAATTGGTCCACTTCCAACCCTGCTGCAGAAATTCTGTGCCCAAGGACAATGCCGTCTGTTACCATAAAATGGCATTTTTCCCAATTCAAGAATAAATTCTTGTCCTGGCACTTGTGAAGTCTTGTCCCACGTTCAGCGGATCCGTAAAGCGTGAAGTCATCCATGAATAACTCATAACCTCTTACACAAATGCGAGAACATAGACATCGTATCTTTGAAATGTAGCAGGAGCATTGCATAGCCAAATGGCATTCTTCTAAAAGCAAAGGTACCATAAGGGCATGTGAAAGTGGTTTTCTCCTGGTCCTTAGGTGCAATAGCAATTTGGTTATATCCAGAATATCCATCAAGAAAGCAGAAGTGAGGGTGTCCTGCCAATCTATCCAACATCTTATCAATGAAGGTAGGGGAAAATGATCCTTCCTGGTTGCAGTATTCAACTTTCGGTAATCTATGCACACCCTCCATTCTGTCATAGTTCTTATAAGAATTAGTTCATTCCTTTCATTCCTGATCACAGTGAATCCACCCTTCTTGGGAACCACATGAACTGAGCTTACTCAAGGGCTGTCTAATATTGCATAAATAAAACCTGCATTTAACCATTTCAACACTTCCTTCATTACAACATCCTTCATTACTGGATTCAGCCTTCTTTGGTGTTTAATTGAAGTCTTGGCATTATCTTCTAGCAGAATTTTGTGCATGCAAATAGAAGGACTAATACCCTTGAGATCTTCAATTGACCAAGCGATTGCTTCCTTGTATTTCCTTAGAATCTTTAACAGCTTTTGTTCTTCATTTGGTCATCACGATTGATATAATCAACGGTTTTGCCTTTTCTGGTTCTAAAGCATATTTCAAATGACTAACCCAATTCTTTCAAACAACCTTTACGTACTGGTTTCTTGCTTTCGATTGCTTTCTTTCACTTCTTTGCATAATTCTCTTCGATTTTTCATTCAAACTCAAAAGCGTTTTACGTATATTCTGGCTGGAATGTAGCAATTCATAATCCAACACTCTTAAGATCTTGAAATTCATCTCATTTTCATTGACATAATGGCGAATGTTATGTCGAGTTCAGTTCAAAGAAAACTAATGGGACTAATGTTATCTCTGACCCATCTGTTTTCTTCATCAACATCGAGACGCTATCATTAGCTTTTGTTGAGATTGAAGTGCACTGCTTCATTTCCCACTCTCAGGGTTAGCTCACCCTTCTGTACATCGATCAAGGCAGCTCTAGTTGCTTAGAAGGGTCTTCCTAACAACAAAGGGACTTGTGTGTCCTCTTCCATTTTCATGATAACAAAATCCACAAGGAAGATGAATTTCCCTACCTTGACCAGTACATCCTCAAGGACTCCTTCTGGTTGTGCCATTGACCTATCAGCCATTTGCAGTGTAATTGTTGTTGGAGTAAAGTTCCCCAAACTCAACCTTTGTACCACTGATAAGGGTATCAAGTTGATGTTGGCACCTGAGTCACACAAATCTTTCACAGATTATATTTCGGTGTGCGGGAATGGTAAGCGTCGAGTCTTTCATCTTAGCTGGTAGGCTCTTCTGAATAACTGCACTGCATGTTGCAGTTAGGCTCACCACTCCTTCCTCAGCAATTTTCTTCTTTTTTATTTCAATATATCCTTCATAAATTTGGCATAGTTTGGCATTTGATTTATAGCATCTGCAAAGGGAATGTTAATTTCTATCTTCTTGAACATTTCCAAGAATTTAGAAAATTGTTCCTCCTTCTTTGCCTTCTAAAGTCTTTATGGGAAAGGCTGGGGTGTGAGCGACTTGGACCTTTCTTTTCTGTTGTTGTTCTGATTTTTTCCTAGGCTGCTCCAATTTACTTTATTCTCGAGTTTTGTAGTCAGTATATTTGCTCTTTATTCTACTCTTCGATTTCTTCCTCTTCTTCTTGCTCTGTCTTTTCTTTCTTTTCTACTCTGTTGTTGCTCAATTCCTTGCCACTCCTCAGCTGGACTGCCATACAATCTCTTAGAGTCTTCTAGGTGTCACTAAGGAAAATATCCTTGGTTTTGTTAAAGGTTGAGGCCGTACTTGACTTTGTGTTTCCAAAGTTCTTAGTGACGCATTGTTTGCTTGAAAATTTTGTGTTGGATTTAAAAGTTTCCAACTCAACAAATTTTTGTTCATGGAGGTTTAGCAGCTTTTTGTTGTCCCCCATGAACTATAACATTTGCTCTTCAAAGGACTGAGTCCTCTTTTGACCTTGATATTCATTTCTATGCTCTTAGGCCCTGTGATGCTCCTACACCATATGAGAAGTTCTCACACTTCACTAGTGTGTAGTAGAAAGTCAATAGGGCTCGAATGGTATTTCTATTCATTCAAATAATTGGCCTCCTCAACTTGATAGGGATCCTTATCAATTAGTCCCTAAGCACTTCTTCTAATTCCATCTCTTCCCATTGCTCCAATTTCATGAGCATAGTGCATTCTTTTCTCTTGATTCCCCAACTTATGCATTATCAGATCAAGTTTTGGTCTACATCGGGCCATTTTATCGAGCCTCAATGACCCCACTCCTCTTTGTTCTAATGTTGCTCCCTAAATATTCAGATGGAGCTTTCATGTTGCATTTAGCCACCCGATCGCCGCGAAGCTTCTCCGCACTTTCGCTTAAATGCCCCACAGCCATTCTACTCCATGACCCTTAGAGGTATCATTCAGGAGTGGCATAACATCCATTTCCGTCTTCGTGTCTATGCCATGCATAGAAACTTTTAATGTACTTCTTTGCACCTATCCTGGGTAGTATAAGATTTCATCCTCCCCGTTCAACACAACGATCTCTTCTTCATTGCAGGGAGTGATGTGGAAAAAAATCCGCCTGTAAGCCTCCACCAACTCTTCCATGTATTAACCGGAGCCATATGGCAATGATTCATACCACGTATGTACATTCTTTTTAGAAAAGAGATGTAGTTTGATCACCTGGGTTCACACCATTTAGTTTATCTATGTCGCTATCCCGAGGAATCGCCCATGTGCCTA
The DNA here is from genome assembly GCA_016808115.1 of Tetrastigma voinierianum. Classification (NCBI taxonomy): domain Eukaryota; kingdom Viridiplantae; phylum Streptophyta; class Magnoliopsida; order Vitales; family Vitaceae; genus Tetrastigma; species Tetrastigma voinierianum. Next base: position 1,897,145 of record JAEQBH010003196.1, read on the forward strand.
CAGATCTTCAGTAGATGGCCTCAGGAATCGATTTTGTTTAATTCACGGGATCAGTACGGGGTTTTTACCAAAATTGTTAGCCTCTATAGCAAGTTGTCTAACTGCTCAATATTCTTCGATAATCGGTCTCTTAGAAATCCTCCATTGCATTCAGACCTGAGGCCTTTCTGCTGCTATTTCTTGTTCAACTGTCTGACCCATTCTTTCATCTGCCATAATTGTTGTTTCTACACTTCTAACCTTCCTTAAGTTCCTCAATGTTCTTTCCAAATCAATATCTAAGGGAAACAGATCTAATTCTGACTTCTTGTGCATGAAATAACTTCTTAAAATGGAAACATATCGAGATTAATTGGAAACAGTGGTATTAAAAATCATATATCCTCTAAGCTCTCTAAAAGATCAGTAGCTTATGTAGCCACTGCTATCAAAACTGTTTTTGTGAATTTCTTTTATAAAACAAAGAAAAATGTTCAAATTAGCATCTCTCTCTTTTGTCGGAATATTGATTCATTCAAATCCTTTCAATCCCTAGCAACGGCACCATAAAACTTGTTTGTCTGTTAATGTATAAACTAAACCATTCAATTTTAACACCTCTACTGGAGCCTTACAATTCCCCTATAGTGGAACCAAAATTTGAGCTAGTTGTTTGAAAATTAGAAAATGGTCTTATGTTCTGGAAATTATAAAATGAGTTTAGTCTAAGACACCGTGAAGTGCAATGTGCCATACAAGTAGTAAAATTGATGCAAGTCCATATATCATTCCTCGTAGATTGACAAGAATTTTGAAATCAACTACCCTAACTACTCAAGATCCACACTATTTTCACCTCCTCAGCATCGGGTTTGAAAACTCCGGAATTTGAAAGACAAGATAATCTTATTTTATATTCTCTAATTAAAATAAATTTGAATTAAAACAAATAAAATAAATCGATCAACTGCCTCTCGCTTAGAACACCGAGCATGAACCGATGTGAAACAAAACTCCACTTCGCATTATAACCCATCGACATTTCTCAATCCTTATTTTAGATCTAGATTTGTCAAAGATGCCTAATAATGCAAATGGATTCTTATAATCTACTAATTAGAGGTCTCGGCTTCTTTCAAAGATGGATCTAATCACATTTGTATTCAAAACACCTTATAAGATCTGTGTCTTTTTCTTTTCAATACTTCATACCGCCTTTAAGATCGATATTTCTCGCACCCTAAGTCTAGGCCATTGCAAAAGCTTCTATTAAATTGGTCAGACGACTCCCTTTAGATCCGATGGATTTTTCCTTTCCTTACTTAGATCTCGCCAACACAAGATTCATGATCTTCCATCGACAGTGAAATCTCTATTATTTAAACCTTCAACTTCAACTATGAGTGAATTGAAATTTATCATGGTTCTCAAAGCTTTTTAATTTCTTCAATAAGAGTTCAACATACCCTAATAAATTGAATGTTCCAAGCTCTCAGGAAAGGATATTCGATACTACTATTGGGAACAAATCAATTCAAGAACAACATCAATCAAATAAATCCCAAATCCAGGAAATTCCTTCTAATTTATGCAGAAAAGACTATAACTAATCAACAGGTCCATTCAATGGAAGATGTGCTTCTCAAATACTAAATCACAATCGACAATGGAGTATTGATCAAGAATCTAATCGTAACTGTAATAAACCCAAAGAAACAAATCCGTAAATCGTCAGATCATTAATTCCGTGCAAGAATTGAAAGACGAACGATTCGATCCAATTTCACAATTCAATCATACATCGGGCTCGTGATCCAAAAACAAAAAAATATCAAAACTATTTTAACTAATCTAATCTAAAAATATACAAGTGAGTCTTCTTCAATCCCCCAAGGATCTAGCCGCTTCCTCCTGACGCAAAGACACCTATTTATACATTTCCAAAGAATTGGGCCTCGAGTCTGTTTCTGGATTTCCAATGAAGGCCTACCACTATTCAAAGTCACGAATTTTAGTATGAGCTTTGTCGCGAACATTGAGTTTGGTACTATAAGCTTCGTAAAGTCTATCACGACTTCAATTACTCATTGTCGCAACCTTCTTTGTTTGCTCGCCATCAGAGTCACGACTCGATGTCTTCTTTCACACCATCATCGTTCTTCGCGTTCTTCCATTTAGTCAAGGCGACTCCGCTTTCTTTGTCACACTTGTCAAGGCTCATCCCTGATTCCGCTGCGATCAGTTTTCAAGCCAGACATGTGTTTGGCCTAGAGTTTCTTCTCTCTTCTCCTCGAATCTTGTCATGACATGAATCACTAAAGTCGTGAACCAAGTTTACCAAGAGTTGCGATCAAGCCATGCACAACTTTTCCTTCGGGTCTCCAAGTATTTGTGTCGCGACCTCAATTCCATGTCACGACCTAGCTGTCCTTCCCTATACTAAGTTCTGTGTCATGACCTAGTTTTCATGTCGCGACACAATTTCTGTTGCTAGCCACTTTGATTCCTACCACAACTTCCTTATGTCATGACATCATTTGCTTCATCATTTCATTCGTGTCATGACTCAAACCGCCGACTGCTTAGTTCCTTGTCGCACATGCAATTTTAGTCGCACCAGTCAGATCTTCCTGTTACACTTTGTCGCAACCTAAAAGGCAGGTCACGACTTGACTATACGTTTTTAACTCCCACCTTGTTGCAACCTCATTTCTCAATTACAACTATTTGTACTCAATTCAGCTTCTATTTCTAGTCGCGACCTAGAAAGTATGTCGTGACTGAATGGTTGCCTTTCTCACCTTTGCTCTTATCGCAGTTGCTCAAACTTAGTTGCAACATGCTTTTAATCGTTTCAAATTCCATTTCTGCCACACATGAAACTCCGTTTCGACCTCAACCGGTGTCTTCAACTTCTGTTTTTCGCAACAAAGAAATCCTGCGGACCTTTCCGGCTCATTAAGCAACCATTCCTCATCGTGGATATCAATTATCCGCTGCGACCGTGAAAGGTTTTCTGTGTCACGACATACAAAACTAAGTAAGTCACGACAAGATCTTCTTTGAAACCTTCTCTCGCCTCAACAACTTTTCTCGTCACAACAATCTTCGCTTGGCCTAAACTTCTTCTTGTCACGACTCAGTTTCCTTGGCCGCCACTTCAATAATACTTCCTTCTTGTCATCATGTCAGAATCGTAAAACTCTTCGTCGACTTGGTCATTTTATGAAGCAGTCATTCCTTGTCGCGACATTGTTTTTCCATCGCGACAAGAGTTGTCTTCTTTTAGCGTCGCGACATCCAGAACGATGTCGCGACAAGATCCTTCTTTCAAGATTTTTCTCTATCTCTGCATCCTCGGGCTCTCACGCAACATTCTTCGCCCCCGCATCACTTCGTCAGTGACTCGATTCTCCGGTCGCGACCGAGGTCTTGCCTAACATATTCAGAGCAACATGCTTACTTAGGTTGTGACTTAAAAACTGCTGATCTGAGGAATCCTTTGTCGCGACCTCGCAAGTCTGTCGTGACCTAGCTGCCTTGACCATATATATCTTTTTCTTGCTGAAATTTCTAATTCTTCTGTAAAAATCTGTGAAACATAAATTTGGTAAGGTCTCCATATTTATGCATAATAATAAGCAATTATATTGTAACTTAGGTCAGAAAAATGGATTAAAAATCAATGAGTTTTTTACCATCAAAGTCATGAATAAGAAATAATCAAGATCTAAGTAGGTGAATGACTACAAAACACAACCTCAAAATAATTTTTTATATCAAAACTCGCCCCTTCTCTCCTCCCTTTAAGCAAAATAAAAATAAATAAAAACCTGAACATCATCTTCTTCTTCCTCCTTGATTGATCACAACACCATTGTTGGATGAGTGTGGTCAGCAATTTTCTCCCGCCCCGTCTAATTTTCAACCATCTCAGAAAAGCTCCAATCCCAAAACCTTAACATCTTATAAACACATCTTCTTCTTCCTCCTTGGATCACAATGCCATTACAGGTGAGTGTTCCTTCCTCCTATCCCATTACCCCGTTGAAGCATCTACAAGTAAAGTAATCCCAAAACCCCTTACATCTTATTCTTCTTCTTCATGGGAATCCATCTTTCTTCATCAGGGGAACACCCCACATAGATTTCCGTGGAAGGAAGAGCTTCCTCACGGATTTCTATCAGAGGTTATGGAAATGAGTATTTTGGCCCCAAATATTTATACTAGCATAATATCTGGTATACTGGATGAGCTCCCTTGTTTTCGCAATTAGTACTACCATAACATACTAAGACTACTACCATAATAAATAAAAAATTGGTCAAAACCCCCATATAAATATGTACAATAGTTTCTATTCTAGTGTTTATGTTTGTTATGAGTTAGGGAATTTGTTAGAATCAGTGAGGCTGCTTATCTGGAAATAATGACTTGAAGAAATATTTTTTATTGCTATGTAATTTCTTGCATATTCTTCATCATATTTTACACCTTTTAAATAATGGTTATTTCACTTATTTTCAGCATTAAACCACTTATTGTTGTACAAAAACCTCATACCATGTGTCATCTAAAACTTGAACATCAATTTCATAAGCATTTATTAGTTAAACTTGTTATTAGTTAACCTATTACGTATAATTAATCATTATTAGTTAACCTTTCAGGAATCTAAAATAGTAACCTATTGTATCGTCTTTGTTGGTAAAATAAAATGGAGGCTTTGACTTTTGGTTTGAATGTGAATGAAGGCTATTATTCTATAAAGGTGGTGTACACAAAGCTTATACTTATAAAGATGAAGCAATGCGAGCATGAGTGATATATACACCAAGATGGACTTGTTACATTTCTTCAGTAACTCCAAGATATGGACATGAAGACAACCAATATATGCAAAATAGTTCAAGTGCATTACTAATGTAACTCATTTATTAATATTGTTAATTATTGTATAATATAAATTGTGAACTTCACCTATGAAGAAATACATTTGTAATAGTTAAACAAGTTACCATTGTGAATGGAAGGGAACATTTACTGTAATATGTACTTTATATGGCTTATTATTCATTTTAATTGTGAATTTTAAACATTTTTCTTTCCATTGTTGTGTGGTTCCATAGAAATCCAAATGGTGAAGACTTATTTCATAATTTTTGCTTCCGTTTTGTGCGTTGTTTGTATTGTTCATCATTTATGGTCGAATTTAGTCTACGGTTGAAGAAAGTTGAAGTTAGATGAAGCGGGTGCTTCTGACTAAGGGTGCTTTTATCAGGTAGTCTCACACCTTTCGAATGTGGTGGTACACAGTTTTGTTTTATTTTCAAGTGTCTTCAATCATTGTATGATGTTTTTGGTTGACATGCTGAAGTCTAAAGTCGATATATTTCAGGATTACAAAGAAGTGTACTAGAGCAAAATCTTAATTTCTATTCCATACTAAGTAAAGATTACAATCAATGTTCATTCCATAATCAAAATGATACTTACAAGAAATTTTTCTATTCATAATTTGTTGAAGGCATTACAACAATCATGCCACCATGCACCATACATTAATGCTATTATGACCCAAATAATGAAAGAACTATACATAGCGCTTGAATACTTCTCCATTTGTTTTTTGTCTTCATGTCCATAATTGGAAGTAAATGAAGATATTCCAACACCAGATCCATCAGGTCTCTTCCTTCTCAATGGATATAGCACCCATGACCTCATAGCTTCATCTCTAAAAGTGTAAGCAATGTATAGACTCTCTTTATAGAATATCACCTTTCTTTGACATTCAATCCATGAATCGCATACATCACATTTCCAACCAACAAATACAAGGTAATAGTTTGTCATTTTCTCTTTGGATTTAATTTACCTGCAAGCATAACTACTACTTGTTAAGCATCCATAATAGGTCACATAATAACTAAAGTGTTATGGTAGTGCTGGGTAGTACACCCAATATGTTATGGTAGTACACCCAATATATTATGGTAGTACTACCTATTCCAAACAAGTAGCTTACCAATGGTCTAACTCAACATATATATAATAGGTTAGGTGTGCAACATACTTATTTATATGCGGTCTTAGCCATTTTTTCATTATGGTAGTACCCTCAGTATGTTATGGTAGTACCCCGAGTATTCTATGGTGGTACCAATGCAACGATTGATGCCAACCAGTGACCCATAACAATTCTCTTACTCATTACAAACCTAGGAATGGAATAAAGCCTTAGTTAACATATTAATATGAGGTCTTAAGCAACTGTTTATTACGGTAGTCTCGAGTAATACAATGTAATGTTATGGTATACTACAATTTTGACTTACAGCTTAAATCACGAAATCTAATCAATACCATTACTAGGTTTTGAATAAAACAACACATATATAAACAAATGTGGTTATGACAATTATTTAATTATGGTAGTACCCCAGTACGTTATGGTATTACACCCAGTATGTTATGGTGGTACCAATTTCAAAAATAAGGAAGCTTGTCCAGTATACCAAATAACATGGCATTGTCACACTACAATAGAAATCTCGTGAGGAAGCTCTTCCTTCCATAAAATATCGTGGATGTGTGCTCTGTCATAACCACAAGCACATGGGTCGTATTAAGTAATACAGTTGGACTACAAAGTCTTAAACCATCCCACAAGGAAGGTGTGGTTTTAGCTTAGGATTAAGCACTATTTACTAAAGTCGCTCATTATTTGAGGACTCAATGATCAGGTTATTTGCAAAACACAAAAACTAAACTAAACAAAAACAAGAAATGATTTGTAAAACTTAGAGTAATTAAATGGAAACACGAGAGTATTCTAAAGAGAATTTGTAGGATTGGTTATCTTCAATGATGCTTAGTGATTCATCTATATGAGGCACAAGTTGAATGAATTACAACCTAAATTGGTCTGGGGATACGGTACAAGGATCCCACTTTCTTTTTCCCCTTGTATTTTCTCGCACTATCCACCTATTCACAATTACGTCCATCTAAGTCGATAGGGCGATACTTTTAAAAGGCATTTTTCCTCGATAGCTCTATTGGTCACAGTTACGTCTTACGTCCTTGTAATAGAGCTACTCGAACTAAGCTCGGATTGGTCATAGTTACATCCTTGTAATCCTCACTTAATACATTTGGTGTCCCCTCCTAGTGAAATCCGCTTAGTACTAGACCTTTCTAATTCTCTAAGCCTCTTTAGCTAGGTTAATTTGAATCCTGATTAATTGACTCACACCTTAAGAGAATCAGAACCAGATTTTGGGGCGTAATCCAAGCGTCATCAAGGATACCCTAGTAAAATGATCGAAGATCCGATTCTCAGCATGCATCAATTAGCCAAAATCATAGTATTCCTAAGTTCTAACACCAAACACAACAAATCAAGCATAAAACATCCAACCAGACTAAAGATTAGATGAATCAAACACCAAATCTGATAACCAACCCTATGAAATGCCTAGCCTATCATTTCAGCCATCAAAACCCACAAATTCATATTAATAATAAACACAAAACTGCACTTAAAGAAGCGATAGAGATGTAAATACAAACAAAGTTTGCTGCAAATGACTTTTAATCCCAAGCTCCAAGCTAAAATCCACATCCATGCTGGGTCGTGCTTCCTGGAAGAATAATCGACATAAACCAAAGTATTCACAAAAAAAACCTAAATCTAAGAAATCTAAAGAAAACCTAACCTAGAAAATGGAACAAAGCTTTAAGAGGGAAAACCCTAGAAGAGAGCCTCCCTCTCTCAAAGTTCGAACCCTAAAAATGAGCGAAAGTTCACCTTAAATACACCTTGAAAAATGGGCTAAAACAAGCCTAAAATGGAAATAATCTAGGCCAAGTTGTGACCACATAAAAAGTTGTAAAAACAGTGCTGTAGGAAAAAGAGGATGTGGTCGCGACATAGGTCATGGCCACACTGAGAGTGCTGTTACTCAGTTGCTGCATGGGAGCTCTATGGTCGCGACTATGGTCGTGACCACACCGAATGTATACTGACACGGTCTTCTGTGGTCGTGATCACACCGAGATTTTATTGCACAGGATTGTTAACCAATTTTTTAACACAGCTACCAAAGACTAAACTAAGTCCCTGGCAACGACGCCAAAAACTTATAAGGACCAAATGATGTATTATATATGAAAATTTGGCTAAGGGAGTGAATGTGTGGTAAATACTCAAAAACTTATTTGAAACAAAAGTAAGTGTACTCAAAAACTGAAATGAAAAGTATTACCAACACTCAACCCCTTTCCGCAATTGCATGGGTCATACAAGTAATAAAGTTGACCCTAAAAGTCCGAATATCGTACCCACGAGGATTGGAGGTTCTCTTTAATTGGAATTTGAGCACCCCGATTGCAAGGGCTCTTCACTATCTAAGCGACCAAATAAGATGTGGAATAAAATCAATTTAACTAAAATAAAAATTGATTTAAAACTAATCTTAATTCTAAAATCTATCAAGCAAACAACTACTAAAGTCTAAAATGTATGAAGAGAGGCACTAGGGATGGTGATAATCATTTAACAATCAATTTGCATTTCCTTAAAAGTGCAACATTTATGAGTTGAATGCTAGATTTGTCTAAGAGTAATGTAGTATAACTTGGATTCCTCCACACACTATACATTTCACTAATTAGATAATCACATTCCCGCGCATACACCTGGTCTAATCAATTACTCAGAGATATAATCCTCTTCTAAGAATTAGGTATTTTTCCTTTCCAAAGATTTCACACCTTCTTTTAATAGGATCAGCATCATTTGCCCCGATAGACAAGATAATGCAAGCCTTCTCCAATGTAATTGGTACCTCAACCATCAAATCTAATAAAGTTCTCTCTCTCTCTTTGATCAGATCTATGCTAACACAGGATCAAGGTCATTCTATCAGATTGAGGTGAGACCTCTAAACATTAAACTAATTCATCAACTAATTAATCCTCACACCATGAGTAAATTAGTGATCTATCAAAGTAATATTTCAGAGTTCATTAGTTTCAAAATATTATTCTAACATACCCCCAAGTTAACGCTCTTTACTCTCAGGAATCTCCTTCTCTGTGTCACTCAGAGGGCCTCCTAAAAATCAAAGCAATGATACAAACTTCTTTCTGTATAAGCTACCGATATTTAGGAATCCGCCACTATATGAACAAAGACCAATTATATAAAATTAGTCTTCAAACCTACAAAATAAACTAAAAATCCGCAATCAATGTTCAACAATTAATCCCACCCCTGGGAGGGGTGTTTAATGTTCCATTATTGGATTCCAATCACTAACCAAACAACAACAAGTAAGAAAAAATGAAGAAAGAAATCAAGAGACAAGGAGTGAGAGAAAATCCAGATTTGAGTTTCAATCTCTGCCTCAACAAAGAAATAAATTTGAACTCCTCTCGAGTACAGCAATCGAAATCTCTTCAATACAAATAAAAATCTCCTCTAAAACTACTCTAAGATCTACTAAAAATCAAATCCCTAAGCTAAACTAAAAAAATGGGTAGGTTTTTAGAGAGAGAAACCCTCATGAGAGATTTTCTCACCCCTCCCATCTTCCCCCCTTCCAAAAAAAATGAATATATTTAGTCATCAGGTGAAAATGGGCTTGAAAACGAACCAAAATATCAATTTTTTGGCTTTTCTGGTTTTTCCAGCACTTGAGTCACGACATCAACATTTTTGAGTCGTGACATCAGCATTCTAGAGTCGCAACATCATCATTTTTGAGTCGCAACGTCAACATTCTGGATGCCCAACACAATGTCATGACATAATAAAATGTAAAACTTTGTTGCGACAAAGTTTGTCTTTAGCTTTGTCGTGACATAATCTAGGTTTGTCACGACAAAGTTTCTGGCTTTGTTGTTGGCTTTGTTGCGACATAGTTTGTGCTTAACAGCTTTTTTTTTCTTCTCCAACTTGTTGGGGCCAAAACTTCTTCATTTTAACTCGAATTTGGGCGTGTGAGGTGTCGTTAGAAAGCTCTTTGAATGTAGAATAAAACCATGAGTGGAGTTGAACCTTTTGATGCTCCCAATGATACATAAAAATTCATCTTCCCAATGACACACTGTGAGACATCCGGTTAACTCTCTTTTTGGAACTATGTTGCATCTTTTCTTACCAAATCACTTGCTTTACATCAAAAATCCAGCAAAACCAAGTTTAGAGGAAATGTTATGAGTTTTACATGAATATGGATATAAAATACTCAAAATAGCATGTGAAATGAACTCAAAACATAGATGAGTTTTACACTCATCAAACACCCTCAAACTTAAATTTTGCTTGTCCTCAAGCAAAGAAAAGAAAGAAGTTGCTTGTCCCTAAGTAATGAAAGAGAAGAGTTCATTTCACCCTTTTTATTTAACCAAAATTGAGTAATCAAGCTTGCCAAGGGGTATGTGATATGTGTATCTAGAATTACCCTTACCAAGAATATGGAGAATATGATCAAGATAATTTATTTATTTTAATAGTGAATTAATCTCATATCAGATAAATTTGCACTACGGTTCCTTATCTAAGGTAAGGTAAGGCAAGGCCTTCCCTATCCAATCAATTCTAAGCTAGATGAGTTTATGAGAATTGAGATAAATAATGAATCTCCTAAATATTTGATATATTTAGGTTCCATAGGCTTGTTGTTCTTATCACTCTCCACTAATGTAGGCACACACAACTCTCAAGATCAATTAGGTCTTTATAGGCTTGTAATGTAAGGCTTGGGTAAAGGGTAGTTGGGTAGTAATTTAAGCTAAAACTTACCCAAACCTACATATTTTTCTCCATTCATAGCTCATACTCCATCCTTATTCTCACCAGCGGCACAATGACACTCTCAAGCACCCCAAAATTTGTTTAAGTGCTTCATTCCATATTCCTCATATGACCTTTTTACACAAATTCTGCATTCTTTCAACAAACACCAAGAAGTCTTTTTCTTCAAGACAAGGTTAGTAGAGTGGTGCAATGTCAAAACCCCCTTAAGCTTTCTACCAACCCTTAGCAAGCTTTAAATCGCAGTCGCTGCACTCAGCTTGTCCTTAGGTACTGTGTGTCGAGACACCCTTAGGATTTACTTACTCTAGGGAAGGAAAGCTACGAGGCTAGACTCACTCCTCCTTGACTTTTTATTCTATTTTTGCTTCTTTTACACTTGATATTTTTTTCTTTTTCTTTTTCTTTTTCTCCTTCCTTTTTACCAACCTCTTTTGGTTTTCAACTTAACTCATTTTAACCAATTTCCTATGGAAAAATAACTCCCCTAAACTTGCTCCTCACCACATTTCTCAATTATGTTCAAATCCTCATGTAATGGGTGAGTTTGATTCTTTACTGAGGGATAGTGATGTATAGGAGGTTATTGGCTTCAAACTTGGTTCTTATAAACAGAATTTTAGCTCTTTGAGGCTCAACATTCTAGTACTATAGGAATATGCATATGCATATTAATAGGGTTAGTTGAAAGGCTCAATATTTCCAAGGATGACCTATATCATTTATCAATTGTTGTGTTGCCTAGGATTTCGCCTCAAGCGATAATAGAACAAATTCTAGAACCTATGGAGATCAAAGATAGATGGATTCTCATAAACCTTCTCTAACCCAAGCAAAAATTGCTCTTCAAGGGTATTTAGTGACCAAGTGCATGGATTTTGAGAAACCAATGACTAAATAGTCTATTAGAGAGATAACTCATTAAGCATTAAGTCCTATTATCTTGAATATTGTCCATATCTCAAGGTTTCAATTATGAACTTCATTGACATCACAACTACTCCAAGCAAAACTCAATTAACTCAAAAACTCTAACTAACAAAATAAACCAAAACTAAGATGTAAGTTGGAAAGCATCAAACAAAGTCATCATTAATAAAACCACCAGAAAATTTCATCCTCAAAGTTATCATGTGCAACATGTGGGGTGTGATATGACAAACCAACCAAAATAAACACCCCTAAACTTTGAGATGAACATTATCCTAATTGTCTAGCAATGAGCAAAAGGAAGCAATAATGTAAAAGGGTAATAGAGAGAGTTGGGAAAAGTGAACTCCCCTTTCTAGTCTCGGGCACTTTGAATAGGAACCTTGAAGATTTTTAGACCTTGACATTTGTGTACTACCCCTTTCTATCCTATTTTTCTTCTTTGAAGCCATGAAAGTGGTTGTGGTATTTTCTCAAACACTTGGTGCGCACCAACTTCCTTCACCTCAAATGAGTGAGTTTTGATTCTTTAAAACCTCCTTCAATACATGCAAATCACTCCACAATCAACAATGATTCACAAAGAACCTAAAAACAAACAACAAAGCACAAAAAAAATTTCCATTGTAACTCTTCTTTGATGCTTGGAATGATAAATGGAAAGTTGGGATTCAAGAATGGTAAGTTTGTGGGTTTGTGATGGGTTTTGAAGCTTGGAGACGACGGAGATGGATTGGGGAGGGATGTGATTTAGCATTTGAGTGGATGGGAGATGAATTTGAAAGTGGTTAGAAGTTGCAAAGGTTGGAGGGACCTTTGGAGGGAAAGAGTATGGCCAGATAGAGTGTAAAGTAGGAAGAAGAAAAATGGGTTTAAAGGAGTTTGAGAGCCTCTATTTTTGTGACTGTGGTGCTGGTCACATCATCGATTCATTCAAAGACCCTCGTTTTTCTTCCAACTTGTTATATCATATCTCCTTCATTTTAGCTCTAAATTGGACGTAAGGACTAAGTGGAAATCTATTTCAATGTAGAATGTGCTCATGGGCTGATAGTGGACCATTTGGAGCCTCAATCAATACAGAAAATCATACGTCCAATGTTGTCCAAAGGTGATGATTTCTCGACTCCTTACAGTTCTCCTTGCTTATCTCTGCCCATATCACTTGTTATCCTTCTCATAAGTCCTTCATGCGATATATTCTCTCAAAATTCCTCCATTATCAACCCTTCTTAATGTTTATTCATGCTTAACCACCTCTTTGTCTTCAATTCTCCTCAAGCATGATCATGAACTTTCCAACTTTATATTTCAGTTCAATTTGGTTCATTTCATCTCTAAAACTTCAAATTTTCTCAACATCTCAACGCCACCATTTTCACACTTCAAGCACTATAAGTACATCAACCACTTTCCAACTCCTTGTCTTTGCTCTTGCAAACTAGTCATTTATTAAAGATTCTGAGTTTCAAACCTACTTTATTCCTTGAAACATTAACAAAGAAAGAAACATCATGAAATTTTCATCCCAAATAAAGAAAAAAACGTAAAAAAATAATGTAGCTAAAAAAACGTAAAAAGAAAAGAGAATGGATAGAATCCTTAATACTTAGCTCGGGTTGCCTCCCCAAGAAGTCGCTTCCATTTTTAGAGTCCAGCTAGACTCATTGGAAAAGTACTAGTGCTTCCATTTGGCCAATCATCCATCTTGGACAACACTTCCTCTTCATAACTATTCAGCTCAAGGATGATTTCTTCCATAGTTTGAATAGGGAAAAGAAACTCATAATCCCCTTTAATTGTGGCTAGTTGTTCAGCCATAATTTCTTCAAAATAGTCCCCTTTATGTGATGCAAATGCAAGCACATCTATGATAAAGGAGGACTCTCAAATGATGTGTCTCGATGGAAGCAAGTTTATAAATCTTATGCACATGGTTCTTCGCTCCATCAAAGGTAATGGTCAGTCGAGATTGAACTTTGTTTTCTCCCTCACCTACAAGCAAGGTGAGCCTCATGATGTCAATCCATGCTTGGCTTCGAGGAAGGAAGCTGGTCTTCGTAGAGTATATGAGAATTTTGTAGATCCCTTTCTAATGCCCCAAGTCACAAAATCCATGGGGAAGGTAAATGTGTCAATCTTCACCAAGACGCTTTCAATAGCCATCACTTGACTTTCTTCTTCAACTTTCGCCCATCCACTGCGGGTTCTTCATCCTCTAAGCTAGTTTAGAGCTCTGTTCTAATTTCCATCCTTCATTTCACTTTCTTCCACGTATTTTGTGATAGAAGTTCTTGCACACGCTTCAAAGGAGTATCCATGCATCTATCGGGGATTTGTCATATAACTAGAGAGTCCAGAAAATTTTTCCTTAAATGCTTTTGACTAAGTGGCCCACTGAGCTTCTATATTTTTCAATCTAGCACTAGTGTTTCCCGGAAGGCATCTAAATCTGAAATTTTATGCTCATGAAGACTAATCATCTTCTTTGCTCTCATCCATGTAGGTAATAACGCTTCCTTACAGAGACAACTCTTCTTCATCCTAAAATATGGGGTTTGAACTCCCTTGATAAGGCATATGTTGAGGGATAATTGGCATACAGCTCGGGTTCTCATAGGCAAGATCATCTTGATACTAAAAACCACATTCAGCAAATACTCCTTGTTCCATGTTTGAGTCATTGTTACTTCTTTGGTTCAAATGATGAACAAGTAAGTCAATCTTGGCTTCTATAGAGGCAAGTCTATCTTCTCTTGAATATTCCTCCATGAGTACCTACAAATAAGAAGGCTTCTCCATGAGTGCCAATCCCCAGCAACGGCACCAAAAACTTGTTAACCAATTTTCCAACATGGCTACTAAAGACTAAACTAAGTCCCTAGCAATGGCGCCAAAAACTTGTAAGGACCAAATAATGTATTATATATGAAAATTTAGCTAAGGGAGTGAATGTGGTAAATGCTCAAAAACTGATTTGAAACAAAAGTAAGTGTACTCAAAAACTGAAATGAAAAGTATTACCAACACTCAACTCCTTTCTGCAAGTGCATGGGTCATACAAGTAATAAAGTGGACTCTAGAAGTCCTGGGACATCATACCCACAAGATTGAGGTTCTTCTATATGGAATTTGGAGCAACTCGACATTACAAGGGCTCTCACTATCTGTTTGACCAAATAGGATGTGGAATAAAATCAATTTAACTGAAATAAAAACTTATTTAAAACTAATCTTAATTCTAAAATCTATCAAGCAAACAACTACTAGAGTCGAAAATGTATGAAGAGAGACACTAGGGATGGTGATAATCATTTAACAATCAATTTGCATTTCCTTGAAAGAGCAACATTTGTGAGTTGAATGATGGATTTGTCCAAGAGCAATGTAGTATAGCTTGAATTCCTCCACACACTATACATTTCACTAATTAGAGAATCACGTTCCTTCCATATACATGGGTCTAATCAGTTACTTGTAGGATATAATCCTCTTTCTAAGAATTGGGTATTTTTCCTTTCCGCATTCTCCACACCTTTTCTTAGAACTCGAGACTCCATTCGCCCCTTACAGACAGGATAATGCAAGCCTTCCAATGTAATCGTGTATCTCAACCATCAAACCCAATAAAGTTCTCTCTCTCTCTTTGGACAGATCTATGCAACAGGGATCAAGGTCATTCTATCAGATTGAGGTGAGACCTCTAAACATTAAACCGATACATCATCTAATTAATCCTCACACCATGAGTAAATTAGTGATCTATCAAAGTAATCTTTCAGAGTTCATTAGTTCCATAATATTAGTCTAACATACCCCTAAGTTAATGTTCTTTACTCTCAAGAATCTCCATCTCTATGTCACTCAGAGGGCCTCCTAGAAATCAGAGCAAAGATATACTCTTTCAATATAAGCTAATGATATTCGTGAACAAATTATTATATGAACAATACCAATTATATAAAATAAGTCTTCAAACCCACAAAATAAACTGAAAATCTGCAAATTTGAATGTTCAACAATTAATCCTCACCCCTAAAGGGTGTTTAATGTTCCATTATTGGATTCCAATCATCACTAATCAAACAACAAGTAAGAAAATGAAGAAAGAAATCAAGAGACAAGGAGTGAGAGAAAATCCGATTGAAGTTTCACCTTCGTCTCAACAGTAAATAAATTTGAATCTCTGAGTACAGCACCAAAATCTCTTCAATACAAATAAAAATCTCCTCTAAAACTACTCTAAGATCTACTAAAAATCAAAGCCCTAAGTTAAACTAAAAAAAATGGGTAGGTTTTTAGAGAGAGAAACCCTCATGAGATATTTTCTCTCTCCTACCCTCTTCCCCCTTCCAAAAAATTTAAAAAAAATGAATGTATATAGTCCTCGGGTGAAAATGAGCTTGAAAACAGGCCAAAATATCAATTTTTTGGCTTTTCTGGTTTTTCCAGCACTTAAGTCGCGACATCAGCATTTTTGAATCATGACATCAGTATTCTGGAGTCGCGACATCATCATATTTGAGTCACAACGTCAGCCTTCTGGATGCCTAGCACAATGTCCCGACATAATAAAACTTTATCGCAACAAAGTTTGTCTAAAACTTTGTTACGACAAAGTAAAACTTTGTTGCGACAAAGTAAAACTTTGGTGCGACAAAGTTTGTCTTTGGCTTGTCTTTGGCTTTGTCGCGACATAATAAAACTTTGTCATGACAAAGTTTGTCTTCTATCTTTGTCGCGACATAATCTCGGTTTGTCGCGACAAAGTTTCTAGTTTTGTTGTTGGCTTTGTCGTGACATAATCTAGAAATGGCACGACATAGTTTATGTTGAGGTGTTGTTGGAAAGCTCTTTGAATGTAGAATACAAATGTAAGACCCGAGAAATTCCAAATTATGGAATAAGGGCAAAATCGTAATTTCGGTTACAAAAATTGAAATTTCAGCTAAAAACTGTACTTATTCTAGATCTTAGATGATCTAAACGATTTCACCGTTGGAATCGCCTCAAAAAATCTAGTTAGCACGTAAAATTTCCTCGTAATATTCCGAGACAAATAAGGCATCGCTGAGGCATCGCTGCCAAAGCAGTAAAATCCATTTTCGATGCGACGAAAGTCACATAACAAAACAAAATTATAAGTGGTATGAGTAGATAAATGATGAAAATGGACGGCCGAGATAGAGCCGAATGTCAAAACTGGAGAAAGAAGTGAATTAAATAAGTAAATGGATTAAATGGTAATAAAACAAAATTGCAAACAGTAACCATCTTCTTCATTTTAAATCAAGAGCAAAAAAAAACTTGATTTGCAAACCAGGGAGAACCAGTAGCCGAATATGGAGGATTTAGGAGAGAGAGCATCCACCCTCTAGAAATAGGGGTGATCCGACCGTCTAGCTTCCTCGAGACAAGAAGGAGAACCGGCGATGCGAGAGGGTCGCTGGTACTTATTTGTGAGTTTTGACAAACCCGAGAGGTAGGGGGTTTCTCCCACTTATTTTACTTCATTTTAAGTGTTTTACTAATGTTTGGTTGCATGAGGCCGTGAGGTCGCCGACGTCCCAAACCAACCTAATTGATAAAATTCTTGAAAGAAAACCAGCAGTCTGACTCGCCCACGCCAGCTGGGTGATTTAATTCTTAATCCAAGGTTTAATCCTGTGTTGATTGGATTGAGGCCAGAAATGGCTGTGAAACCCGTGTTCACAAAGTGAACCGATGATTTGTGATTTTCTGGGAATAGTAACCGAGGGTTTCACTATTCCGAATAACCTGCTCTAAAATATACTGGGAATTAATGTAGCTTGGTCGAGCACCAAGTAAATTGCTCGTGGTTTGATCATCATTAGCCCAAGTGAGCCAATTTTGAGGATAAAAATGTATAATTACATAACATGATTGTGTGATTTGAATTATGCGAGTATATTCATGATATATATTTGCATGTGACACTGTATGGGAACCGGCATAAGCATGCATTCCATATGCAATCGAACACCCTAGGATTATAGGAGTGAGTGCATGATGAGTCTAGAGAAAATGGTTCTGAGGGTTGCTCCAAAAATACACTATCTGGAGGGTAGTCCAATTAAAAATATCAATCGTCTGAGTGCCCACCGAAGATCTACTCCAGGGTAGTCCATTAACAACACATATCAATCGCTCTGAAAGGCCCAATTGATATATATATAAGATCGGAGGGTAGTCCATTAAACAGTCAATATATCAATCGCTCTGGAGCGTCCACCCGATATATATACATCGAGGGAAGTTGTCCACAAACAAACAAAATAGAAATTCTCATACGAGGCTTGAAGAAAGGTGAGGGAGCCTGCGAGGACTCCTGATCTCGAGTTGTCATGTAGACATTCAAGTAGATCATGCATTTGCTCAATGTGTTTAATTGGAACATTGCACTGCACTTAGCGCAAACAAAGAAATTTCCACTTGCGCGATTCCATCATCAAAGATAAATACCCTCGTCGAGGGATATTGTTTGGCTGCAGTACAGGGAAGAGGGACGACTCGTCCTAGGGATCGAGGATTAGAAGAAATGAACAGGGTTTTTCGTTCCTCGATTTAAACATGTATTGTAAACTCTATAAGTTTGATATATGTCAGATAAGAGTAACATATTAACTCTTGCAACTATTGGGTATATAGTTGATTCATAGTTGGCATGTATATCGAGGTTGCTGGCGCGCCCAAGTGGGCCGTATTGATATATTGATTATATTGACCGTTTTCAGACGTGCTTATGTGTCTTCAGATTTGGGTAGAGCTCCCCCGTACAAAGGAGACTTCGCCCGATTTTTCGTGAAATGCCCGTCACCGACATTCACGAAGTATTCCGCTGCTGATCTGCAGTCAACTAACTCCTGCCTCGTGGGTGTCACAAACAGCATCGTAGCCAGTACGGCCACCTAGGGCCTGAGGGATTGGGCTTAGCCATGTCTTTGAGGTATAAGAACATCACCACTAGGTGTGGTTCGGCATTGAGCGAGTATGGGATTACCTAGGAAATCTCGCCTGACAAAAACTAGGACACCGCATGCACGTGCTCGTGTGTTTGTGTGATTTGATGAATTATTGTATGATGGTGTGTATGTCATGTTGTATGTATGATGTGAATGTTTGTGTGCTTAAATAAATAGCACATAGGTGTTGGAAAACAAATGGTGGAGTTTTATAGTGTGTAAAACTGGAAGAGAAAAGAAACGAACTAAATTTTAATAAATTTAGTTAGTTTATTGGATAATGAAATCAAATTTTAATAAATTTGAGGTTGAACATTAGGGTTAGTGTTGGATCAGGAGGTTTTGAGAAAATTGTTGAACAACATGGTCCAGAATAAAAAGAAAAATAAATTTTATAAGTTGACTTGGTTTAGAGGTGAAGAAAATAATTTTCTAAGGTTATACAGTGTGTAAAACTGAAGAAAATTGATTAAAATAAATTTTCAAAAAAATTTATTTGAGTATTCTGGAAAATGAAAAAAAAAATATAGGTATATATTTTTTTTTGTGTATCTTCCAGTAGCTGGAAGAAATGAAAAAAGAGAAGAAAATGGTTTTCAAATATTTTACAATGTAAAACTGAAGAAAAAGTGAAGAAAATAAATTTTTATAAGTTTATTTTGGTGTAATGGAGAATGAAAAATCAAATAAATAAACTTTACTAAGTTTATTTGATGTATTGGAGAATAATGAAAAAAAAAAAACATAGATATGTTTTTGGGTGTTTCCAATAGCTGGAAAAAAAAACAAAATTTTTTAAAAATATTTAATTAAATAAAATCAAATCAAATAAAATTAGACAAAATTTTAGAAAAATAAAATTTTCAGAAATAAATTTTTGTTGAAAAAATATTTTAATGTAAATTGATTGCCTTGCACACTGTAAATGCAAGGACAATGTGTATACACCGATTTATGTGTATGATTAGTGTCCTGGCCTGTGGTTTATGCCTTAGAGATACCGTATTGAGATTTAATTTGCTACTGAATCCGTGATAGATGGCTGGGGTCGAGGACGAGGACGTAGAGGACGTCCATAGGGCACTTGTCATGCACCACCGACATTCTCACCAACTCGCGCATTTGATCGCAAGAGGTCTACGAG
This sequence comes from Tetrastigma voinierianum, assembly GCA_016808115.1. Lineage (NCBI taxonomy): Eukaryota > Viridiplantae > Streptophyta > Magnoliopsida > Vitales > Vitaceae > Tetrastigma > Tetrastigma voinierianum. The sequence goes on from JAEQBH010003196.1 coordinate 1,917,007, forward strand.
GCCGAGTGTTACAGCGGGCCGCACGCATGTGCTGGTATAGCAAGTAGACAGAAGATCCTAAGAACTCGTGAGGTTTAGGCGCATCCGCATCATCCTCAGGCATTCACGGGGAGGAGATACGATCAGTGAGCCATTTGGTTTATCTGAATTGAGAAGGTGTTAGAGGCTATGTGGATTTACCTCTAGCGACCGGGATTAGACTAGTTGCGTTCGGTACAGAGGGTGAGGCGAATATAGTGGAAATGGGCGAGGACCTCTGAGACTTAAGAGGGCATGACATGGCGGAATTTCAAGAGTTGTTCATGGAGTGTATTTTCGAGGGTAACGAGCTCGGGAGTTCCTAAATTTGAAGCAGAGGCGATGACTATGATGGATCCGTATGACTAGGTTCCGCAGGCTAACACGATTGTTGATGATTACGTGGCCGTAGACTTAGTCAAGATTAGGAGATTCGAGAATGGGCTAAAGTTGTCCATTCGGGCCCCGAGGATTATGGACTGCTACGGGATATGGATTATAGTTAGAGACTGACCACGACCGTAGAAATGTTGGGCTTAGAGGTTGAGACCTTAGGGCCTTTGTACGTGAGTTCTTCCACACAGGGATTAGGGGCGAGGAATAAGGATGATATGTCGAGTTCTGAGTTAGAGATCGGGGACTCTACTCCCGGTGGACACGAGGGAACATGGACATGTCAGAGTTCGATGTCATCCTGGGGATGGATTGACTGATAGCCTACGGGGTGGGTGCATCGATTGAGCGTAGGAGGTCTGCTATCTGCGGGACGGTACTCGTGGTGTTTGAGGGGAGACCAAGCATGATGTTTACCACCAGACGTTATCTGAATCAGTGTCAGTGATTCAGGCGGGGTTACTTGACCTTACTGAAGGACGGAGGAGCCAGGACTTAGATCTACGCCTCGATTGGTATACGGTATGTGGATGTTTTCGGATGAGCTACACAAATACCTCGCGAGAGGGTAGTAGACTTTGGTATCGAGTTACACCGCAATTTACTTCACCCATCTCTATGACAGCATAGGATGGCACGGTTGAGTTGCGGGAACTCGAGTCAGGTTACATGAGCTATTAGACGAAGGGGTTCCATTAGGCAGAACACTTTACCATGGAAACTCAGTTACATTCTGTGAAGAAGAAGAATGAGCCTTAAGTGGCATTTATTAACGACGGTTCAGGCAGGGTTACGATCGAGAATGGTACCCATTATAGAAGTTAACGCCGATTGTTTGATCGGTTGAGAGGGCGCGAGTCTACTCGAGATAGACCTTCGCCTTTGGTTACCTGGCGAGGATTAAGGGATCTGAATATCACTAGGCGGTGTTTGGACGGCGTTATGGGCACTATGAGTTCTGGTGATGCCCTTCAGGTTGACGAATGCGCCAGCGGCATTCATGGATCTCATGCATAGGATATTCCAACCTATTTAGATCGGTTGTCGTAGTCTTAGGTGGATGACATCTTGATGCACACTCAGTCAGTGGGAGCATGAGGTATCGCTTGAGGATCATGTTACGATTGTTAAGAGACCATCAATTTGTCGCCCAGATTCGGTAAGTCGTTTTGAAATGCGGGTGAAATGTTGGAACCGCGTGGTGTCGACGTCGGGTTGTCGGTCGACCTAGAAAGGTCGGCGGGTGATGAGTTAGGAGCGTCGGTCTTGAGATCGTGGTTTCTTGGGATTGGTTGGGTATTCTGAAGGAGATTGTTAAATTTCTCGGATAGCCTTTATGACTAGGTTGACCGGAAGGAAGTCAAAGTTTGAGTGGGATGAGCGATCTGAAGAGCATTCGAGTTGAAGAGAGACTTACTTGACTCATCTTGACCAGTCCGGACGGAGCCAGGGGTACCACACGATTAACGTATTGTGATGCCTCGAGAATTCGGTTGGGATGTGTTTTGATGCGTGGGAGGGTAGTAGCTTATGGTTCGTCGATTGAAGAATCCTGGCCAATTACCTGACATGGAGTTGGCGGTCGTAGTCTTCATATGAAGGTTGAAAGCCCTTGCTTATCGTGAAGATCAGGTGCCACTGGATGTAAAAGTCTGAAGTATATTTTCCTTGTGGCCAGACCTGAATATGAGGCAATAGATGGGCCAATTCTAGAGGATTATGACTTCACTTTGCATTACCATCCTGGTAAGGCAAATGTATTAACTGATGCACACTCGAGTGGGGAGGAGAGTCACGAGGGCGTGGCTAGTATAGCTTCTGCAGGTGGCGGATGCCAGGCGTGGGACGATTTGAATTTATGATGCAATGACGGACTCGGGGTACCTTGGGGAGTTTAGTGGCTGCCAGTCTCATAGCTGACCGAGTGATTGAGTCGGTGGCGGGACGAAATAGTGTCCATCGGGGTGATACCGATCGGAATGCAGTGGCGAGGGCTAGACCGTTCATAGATGGTAGTCTTGATGGGGGCGGGTAGTGGTTCCCCCGGTTAATGGGATTTGAGAGGAGATTCTCGGGGAGTTTCCTTTGCTCTCGATTTGCCGTGCATCAGTGTACGAAGATGTACGGGATCTTCGTCGCCGATTGCTATAGGAGTGGGGATGAAGAGCCGCGTAGGGGACTTTGTTCGGCCGATGTCTCACGTGTCGACGGAGTTAAGTGAGCACCAGAAGCCAGCAGGGCTACTTTAACCATTGGAGGTGGCTGAGTAGAAGTGGGAGCACGTCACGATGGATTTTGTGACCCGCGGACGCAGCAGAAGCATGACGCGGTATGGGTGATAGTGGACCCCGGCTCGCAGTCGCACATTCCCCTCTAGCGTCTGCGGATGACCTTCGCCTTGGAGAGATTATATCGGTTATACATTCGAGAATAATCGGCTACATGGGTACGGTATAGTGTCGGATAGGGACCCAGGTTCACGGCACACTTTGGAAGAGTTTCCAAGGCTATGGGCACACGATAACTATGAGTGCGACATTCCACCTCGGAGCCAGGATGGTTGGTCGAGAGGACTATCTGGTGTTAGAGGGACATGCTGCGAGCATGCGTCTGGATCATAAGGGTAGGCGGGAAGGCACTTGCCCTTAGTGAGTTCGCCTCTGACAATAGTTACCCGGGGCGAGTATATAGTGCTGCGTGTAAGGGCATTGTATGGAGCCATGTAGATCCATAGTTATGTTGAGCAGGGTGGGAGAGAGCTCCATCAACGGTCTGATTTGATTAGAGACACCTCCCGAGAGGTGAGCTTGATACGACGGCGATCTTCTCACGGCTCGAGCCGGCGAGGAAAGGAGCTGGGGATGCGACGTCGACCCTTGATTCGAGGTTAGATCATGCTTCTTGGTGATGCCTAAGAGGGAGTGTTAAGGTTGTGACGCGAGGAAGCTATCAGCCAGAGGTTTGTGGACGCTTCCGAGATACTTCGAGAGAGGTAGGCTTCCGTTCGCCGGTCGTGTGCCGCCCAGCATGATAGGTGTCACGAGGTATTTCTGCGTCTCCATGCTCAGTAGCCCGGATCCGGCTCATGTGGTGGATTGGGGGCCGGATGAGTTAAGCCGCAGATGAGACCTTCGAGGAGGACAGTGTGCATTTTGGATAGCCCAGTGATCAGGTTTGCGTATAAGACCAGTGAGGCTGTAGTCTTTATCGGCCCATGGAGTGGAGGAATCGCGTGGGAGCGCGGGACCGTCTGGAGCCACATATCCTTCTTGTTTAGGGATGGGTACGTGGTTTTGTCGTTGTATTAAATGACCGGTTTTACACATGCATGAGTATGATCTGCCTGTGTGCATGTGAGTGATAGTGGTGTCTGAGATTTCGGAATGAAATTCCTTTAGAGGGAAGAATATGGGCAGAAATTCAATTATGGAATAAGAAGGCAAAATCGTAATTTCGAGTTCTGAAGTGAAATTTCGAAGCTAAAATTAAGTAATTTATTCTCTATATCTCCGGATAATGGCTTGATTTCAGTTGGAATCGTCTTGAAAAATATAATTTATGTACGTAAATTTAGCAATATTAGAAGGTGGTCGGAGTTGACACGTTTTCGAGGCATCGCGTTTGAGGTGCGTAAACGGATTTTCGATCTGACGAGGAGTCACACATAACAAGTACTCATGCACCCTTAAATTAGTATAAGTGAATAAATGATGAAAATGATTGATGAGATAAGTAGAGATGTCAAAGCGGAGAAAAGTGAATTAATTAAGTAAATGGATTAAATGATAATAAAGCAAGGAATTATGACAGTAACCATCTTCTTCATTTTAAATCAAGAGCAAAAAAAAAAAAAAGCATTGATTTACAGAGCCGGGGGAACCCGGTGGCGAAATGGAAGGTTGGGAGAACATCGACTTCTCTCTGAAATAGGGGTGATCAAACGTTGGCGGAGTCTTGAACGAAGGAGAAGCGCTCACGGAGGGGCTTGGCGTGGTCTGGGGTGAGTTTTGACAAACTCCGAGAGGTGAGAGTTCTCTACCGCTGAGTTTCTCCATTTGTGTTTCTAATGTTTGAGGTTGCATGGTAGGTGAGGGACGTTTGATCGATCCCGAAAACTTGGGATAGAATTGATAAAATTTTGAAAGAAAAATCAGAGCTGGCTTGAGTAAGTACTTACGCTGTTTGGTGGTTAATTCTTCATCAAGTATTAATCACGTGTTAATTGGATTGAGGCCGAGAAATGGTAGTGAAGCAGGAGTTCACAAAGTGAACCGATGATTTGTGATTTTTAGGGAATAGTAACCGAGGGTTTCACTATTCCCGAATCAGTGTTCTAAAAATATATTTTTGGGAATGTGTTTTGGTCGAGCAATTCAAGTAAATTGCTCGTGTTTCATTAGTCAAGTGAAATAATTTTGATGTGATAAAATGTATATGCATTACATAACATGATTGTGATTTGAATTATGCGAGTATATTCCTTAATATATATTTGCATGTGATTGGGGCGTATGGGAAGCAGTACATGCATTCGTAATACCTTTTGGAACACCCTAGGATTATAGGAGTGAGTGCATGAGATGAAGTCAGAAAATGGTTCGGAGGGTTGTCTAAAAATGTGAATTATCGGGTAGTCAAATTAGAAATATCCAATCGTCGGGATAGCTGATTGATATTCATCGGAGTAGTCCCGCAGACAAATAATATATCAATCGTCGGGTATTTGATTGATATATATACATCGGGTAGTCCCACGAAGCAAATAATATATCCATTCTCGTCGGGCTGGCCCCAATTGATATATCACGGGTTGTCCACAAACAAACGAAATAGAAATTCTCATGTCTGAGGCTTGGCGGGTGTGAGGGAGTCGGTGGACTCGGGATCACGAGTTAGTCATGTAGACATTCAAGTAGGATCGCTGGCCTCTTGAATGTGTGTTTAATTGGAACATTGCCGCGCTGCCTTGGGTGGTGGGAAGTGGCCCGGCAGGGGCGATTCCACTGCGAGCATTAGCTCACCACAGTCGAGGATATTGTTTTACAGTGGGGAGCGTGCGGGGCGAGCTCATCCTAGGGATTGAGGATTAGAAGAAAGTCGAGTTGTGGCTTTGGTTCCTAATTTAAACATGCATTAGAACTCTATAAGTTTGATATATGTTGTATAAGGTAAAAACATAATGCTCTTGTAACTATTGGGTATATAGTTGGATTCATAGTTGGCATGTATATTGAGTGTTGTTTATGCGCCCAAGTGGCCGTATTGGATATATTGATTATATTGGGTATTTTGGGACGGGTTTATCTGGAGTTACGTATTTGGGTAGAGCTCCCCGTACAAAGGAGACTCTGCCGGATTTTCGTGAAAAATGTCGGGTCGCTAGACATTCAGTATTCTGCGGAGTTGGCGGGTAGTCAACGGACCCGAGTTTTGAAGTCTGACAAAACATGAGTGTATTTGAACCTTTTGATGCTCCTGATGATACAGAAAAATTCATCTTCCCAATGACGTACTGTGTGACATCCGATTAACTCTCTTTTGGAACTATGTTACATCTTTTCTTACTAAATCACTTGCTTTCCATCAAAAATCTTGCAAAACCAAGTTTAGAGGAAATGTTATGAGTTTTACATTAATATGAATATAAAATACTCAAAATAGCATATGAAATGAACTCAAAACATAGATGAGTTTTATACTCATCAAGGATCCTCTTGAATTTGCTCTATGGTCGCAACCACGGCTTCTTCTTTGCATATCTTCCCACTTTGCCCAAATTGCTCGCTTCATCCTCGCTTTGTTTCCTACAAATACAATAAATATAGGGGTTAGACATGAAAATTAGTAGGAAGGGTGCTTAGTTAGCATCAAAATCTTGAAATATGCTATGTTCTGCACCGACAAAAGCTAACCTAAAGCACACTAAACAAATTCCCCCAAACTTAGCCTTTTTCTTGTCCTCAAGCAAAGAAATATCATACTTTCCTTATTCATAACTAATTGACCTGATAAGCATGTATTGAGATACTGAATGATAATCCGCCTCAGGGATTTTACCTTCATACCACCAAAGAAAACTTTGAGATAGCTATTTTCAAAAAAATAAATAATAGATTGACCAAAAGTTGAACCTACCTAAACCACAGTTCTCAAGTGTGTGTGTGTAGTCTCCCCCCTTTAGTCAATTGCAGTTCAGATGGAATTAGATGAGCATGAGTGGAATGGGGATCTCTTACTCACATGGTGAGTATGTGAGGCTCCATACGTTTGTTTGGCATATCACTCTCCACTAATGTAGGCAACGCACAACACTTAGGATCAACTAGGTCTTTAAAAGCTTGTAATGTATGGCTTAGGTAAGGGTGGTTAAATAGGTCATTTAGGTTTTAGTTTACCCAAAACATACATATTTTCCTTTTTCTCCACTTGTATGTCCATCCTTTAGCATAACACATTATTTGCAGTTGACTTCCTAAGCTTTCCCCCAAACTTAGCTTCTTTGCATCTTTTTATCACATAGAGTCTCCCCCAAACTTGCTTCTCATTATTTTCACCATTTTTGAAAGCAAACCAAACCTATATTTCTTCTTCTTATAGCCTTCAAGGCATGGAGTAGTGCAATGTTTGACCTTCTTAAGCTTTCTACCCACCCTTAACAAACTTTAGGTTAGTAACTCTCAGACTAGTTGGCCTTAGGGCACTAGGTGTTCAAGGTAGGAAGGCTACAAAGTCAAACAACTTCACCTTGTTTTATTCTTTCTTTTTCTTATTTTTCTTCTTTTTCTGCCCTAAACCTCTTTTGATTTCCATTCATTACTCACTCGCTTCAACCAAACTCCTAATTCAACTACATGTCTTCACGGGATATAACTTTGATAGCAACTTGTAAACATAAGCTTTTGACTGAAGGGTGTTTAACAAAAAGGGTTAAAGGGCTCTTTCTTGGCTTTCAAGACATAAAATGGCTAATAAGGCTCAAATTTGGGTGACTAAGGATCAATGCATATAAGGGTTGGCTAGAAAGGCTCAATCGATCCAAGGATGGCCTATATCATTTCCTAATTGTCGTGTTGCCTAGGATTTCGCCCTCAAGTGATAATTGAACAAGTTTTAGAGTCTTAAGAGATCAATTAGAACGATATTCACCTAATTCTTCTCTAAAACAAGTAGTATTGACCAAAATGGTACATGACTTGTGCTCAAAGTGATAAGACATGTTTTTAAATAGTCAACTACAAGTTCAAACCATTATGCTTTAAGTTCAAATATCTCTCATTTTCTTCATTTGAAAGAAGGTTCAATCATTATTTATCATAGGCATCATAATCAATCTCAAAACAAGTTCAACCAAAAACAAAAACAAGCTAAAAATGAAAAAATTAACCTAAAAATTGAAAACATTAAAAAGCAACTAAAACACACAAGCAATTAAAAGAAACACTAGAAATAGGATAATTGGAGCTGGAAAATTTAAAAACAAAGGGACACTCCCCCAATACCCCCAAACTTAAAATATGCATTATCCTTAATGTATGAAATATGAAAGTTAAGAACATAGGACTCCCCTAGATGATCAATTTTGATCATTGAGCTCGGGTTGAGATGGGTCTTGATGAAACTCCATCACTAAGAATCAGCTTCAATGTCATGAAAAATACAAACAAAAACTAACATAAACACCAAAAATAAAATCAAAACGTAAAACATACTAAAATAACTAAAAACAAACTAAAACGGGAAATTAATGGAAATTCTTATTATTCTTTTCTGCTTGGGTTGCTTCCCAAGAAGCTACTCCATTTTTAAAGTCCAGCTTGACTTATTGGGGAAGTCCGAGATCTTCGCTTTAGCCCTTCTTCCATCGTGGCCAATACTCGCTCTTCATCCTCATCGCTTGTGAGGATGAGCTTCTCCACCTCTGTATTGTGCGATGTAAGCTAAAATGCCAACTCTTTGGTAGGAAAGAGTTGGCCTTAAAATTTATATCCTTCGAGAGTGTCCTCTTGAAGGATCATAGGTGCTTGCTCCTTGATAGTCGAGAATGAACTCTCTATCTTCATGCACGCCCTCCTTTCCTCATCCGTTAGTGGTATGCTTTGATAGAGGTCAAACTTCATTTTCTTCTCACCAAAAAGCAAGGTCATTTCCCCATGTTCGGCATCAATCCACACTTAACTTGTGGCAATAGAAGGCTTTTCTATAAATGAATCCTGTCAGTCCTCTTACATTCCAAAAGTCAAAGAATCAATTGGGAAATTGAAGTCTTTAACCCTAACTAAAGCATTTTCAATTTTACGCTCCGGATGTTTCTTTTCAACTTGCATCTTTTTCAATGACGCCTCTTCCTTAATGGCAAGCTCATTCTTCTCAACCAATGACAAGACTTGAAATTCTCCCTCAAGGACCAAAGGTATTTTGTCACATTCCATTATGTCCTTATCTTAATCTAATGTCAGGCTCGAAAGTTCATCTTCAAGTTTTAAAGTTACGTTTTCACTCTCCCGTATGTCATCATTCTTTATGTCGCTCGGGAGTTTCCTTGAAGATTGTTCCTTTAAAATTTTTGCTAATTCCTCAGCTTATATTGTTTTTCTTTCCATGATAGCACACATTGCTCTACTAAGGTTTGTCGAATAGGTGACCATGTTTGCTATCATTTTGGCATCCATCTTGGTTTCCATGATTGGCAACCGCATTTCTAGAGCATCTTTATCCTTCTTAATTTCTTCCTTCAAGGCAAGAAATTGCCCCTCAATAGATGGTTACTGGAATTGTTCTTGATAATAGGAACTTGAACTCTCTTGACTTTGCATAATTAGATTTTCATAGGAGAAATTTTCATATGTCCCCCAATCCAAATGATACAGCTCAAGAAAATGTAAGGAGAAGGGAATTCATGACTGCTGCAAAGGCTTGACTCAAAATTATGTGCTCAGGCTATGAGGTTTTGTTATCTGGTAATATTCTATGTTGACTGTCATGGAGAGGAAAATTGATTCAGGAAGGTGTAGATGAGTTCATTCATCTCTTCGTCTATCATTATACTTAGCACCTTAAAGAAAAATACAAAATAAAAGAAAAAAAATCAAGTATAATAAATACTAATAAGAAACAAATAAAAATAAGAAAATAAAAATTTTTGCTCAAATTAGCAAACTTCTCTTTTGCCAAAATATCAATCTAAACACCAAACCGTACCTTCCCCAGTAACGACGCCAAAAACTTGTTGTGAACCGCAAGCACACGGGTCTTACAAGTAATACAGTGGACTACAAAGTCCAGATATCGATCCTACATGGAAGGTGTGGTTTTAGCGAGGATTGAGTACCCCGACTACTAAAGTCGTTCATTATTTGAGTGACTCAATGATTTAGGGGTGATTTTGTAAAAACTATAAAAACTAAACTAAACAAAAACAAGAATGATTTGTGAAAACTAGAGTAATTGAATAAAACACAGAGAAAACGACTTAGAGAGGAATTAGGATTGGTTATCTTCAATGATGCTTAGTGATTCATCTATATGAGGCATGAGCTAAATGAATTACAACTTGAATTGGTCTGAGGATACGGTACAAGGATCCCACTTTCGTTTTCCTCAGATTTTCCTCGCACTCATTCACATATCTGCCACGCTACGCATTCAGTCAATGTGAGCGATACTTTTCAAAGGCATTTTTCCTCGGGAGCTCTATTGATCACAGTTACGTCCTTGCAATAAAACTACCTAGACTAAGCTCGGATTGGTCATAGTTGCGTCCTTGCAATCTCACTTTATACATTTAGTGTCCCCTCCTGGTGAAATTAGCTTAGTACCAGACCTGTCTTGTAACACCCCAAATTATACCCTAGTAGTTTATTACATGTTTAGAGTATAATATAAGTAAAATTAGCATTTTTCGGAAATTTAAGTGCTAAGAGTGAAAAATGATAAAAACCGGAATTAATACAACAGTCAAGGTTAAATTGGTAATTTGTAAAATGAGGACCCAAAGGTCATAACACAAGAAGATGATATGTTATTGTAGGAATTGGATAAGTTGAATTTCAAATAGAATGAAGTGGAAGGACTAATAAGTAAAAAGGAGAAATTAAGCCAAAAATGAGATAAAGCCAAACATGGCCTTCTAAGAAAAGGAATTTCCCATTTTTGTTTGGTTTAGGTTAGGGCATTTACGGTGAAGGAGGAAGCAGGAGATCATTCGCTTCAGGTAAATCCATTGTTTCGTTCAACTAAAGTGAAGAAAATGAGAAGTTTGGTTCAAGTCTTTGAAGATCAAGGTATGGAACCTATATGTATGGAACTTTTGTATGGAAACTATCACAAATCCCTCATTGTCTAGATTTGTATAGGAAAAATCCTAATAAAGGTGTTTTGGTTAGTCTAAGTTCAGTTTTGAAGGTTCATTTGTTTTGGTTTTGGTTTTGAAGGAAGATTTCCGGTGAAAAAGGGGAAAAATACCCCATTCCAGTTTTCAACCCGACACCCCTTTACCTAGGCGAAGGAGTGCTCGCCTAGGCGAAGACCAAGCGAAGGTCAGTTCGCCTAGGCGAACCCGAAGCCCAATTTTTCCTAGTCTCGGCCTCGCCTCGGCAAGGATTACTTCGCCTAGGTGAAGGTCTTCGCTTAAGCGAAGGTTCTCTTTGCCTAAGCAAACCTAAAATCCCGTTTTTGCTCCTGTCTTTTGTTAATTCTAGAAACCATCCATTGGATTTGAAGAGGCATCCTGCAATCAAGTGAATGAAAGTAGTCCGCATAAGTATAAAAGTATATGAAAATGCTCAACCTCGCCGACGAAGCAAAGACATCATTTCTACCCCTATTTGCTAATGTGATTAAGAACAATATAACAAGCTCAATAATACATATAAGGTATGCCACCACGCACCAAAATAGCTAAATGAATAGGCACCTGATCAATGATATCAAGACTTTGCTAGTGCTACGGCACTTCAAGACGTGAGCAGACATCGTCATGATTGGGCTGCTTTCGCACTCTCTGCTCAAAGGCTACGAAAGACTTCGCTAGTACTACAACACTTCTATCAGACAAGGTGCACGCCTTTGTTTATGCTTCAAGACCTTGTTTAGTGATCGTATCATACCTTGGGTACCCATTGTGGCCGTGGTCTTCTCCTCATTCACATTTCTCGGTCTATACAGGCAAACATTTATATGATAAGAATCTGAATAATGTGATATATGGAAATAATTATATGAAATCACAAGTAATCAATTGTGTTCTGTAGTGTACCTACGTGTACCCTCTGTACAAGATTTATGTTCTACACTTCTACGGGAGATATGAAAATTCTGATATATGAAATATTGAATATATATACTGTAATTGAGGACCACTATTGTGGTCATATATATTATCTGTTTTCCCACTAAGCTATAAGGTTAGCACGAAAGGTTTCATCCGTGCATCAAGAGACATCCAAGGCATTGCTATAGGCTAACAAGAATAGAGTCCACCATATGTAGGTCTTTGACTCTGTTTTGTAATCTAAATGTAAAATTTTGTAATAGCAAAACTTGTGTAAATACAAGTAAATGGGACTCACGAATATATGTATAGGACATTTCAACACCACTACGGTGGTAGTTTTATAAGTTATATTATGATATATGGATTTATATTTTGAAATGGGCCTACTAATGTCAGAAAATCAAGTAAATGAGTCCCAGTCCCGCGTGGCGTCCCTATCGTCCTCCTAAGCGAGGGATGGGGCGTTACATTTCTAATTCCCTAAGCCTTTTTAGATAGGTTAATTCGAATCTCGATTAATTGACTCACACCTTAAGAGAATCAGAACCAGATTTTAAGGCGTAATCCAAGCGTCACCAAGGATACCCTGGTAAAAGGATCGAATATCTGATTCTCAACATGCATCAATTAGCCAAAATCATAGTATTCCCAAGATTTAACACCAAACACAACAAATCAAGCATAAACCATCTAACCAAACTAAAGATTAAATGAATCAAATACCAAATCTGATAACCGATCCTATGAAATGTCTAGCCTATCATTTTAGCCATCAAACCCACAAATTCATATTAATAATAAACACACAACTACAGAATTTGAAGAAGAAGAAGAGATAGAAATATAAAACAAAGTTTAAGCTACAAATGACTTCAACTTAAGTCTAAGTCAAACGACACTCCACAAGGTCAGAGTCTGCAAGAATAATCGGGACATAAACCAGCATTCAAAAACAAACCTAAATATAAGAAATCTAAAGAAAACCTAACCTAGAAAATTGAATAAAGATTCAAGAGGGAAAACCTTAAAATAGAGCTTCCCTTTCTCAAAGTTTGAACCCTAAAAATGAGTGAAAGTTCACCTTTAATACACCTCAAAAACTAGGCCAAAACAGGCCCAAAATGGAAATAATCTAGGCCAAGTCGCGACCACACAAAAAGTTGTAAAAACAATGTTGTTGGAAAAAAATGGTTGTGGTCACAACCACTCTGAGAGTGTTGTTACTCAGGTGATGCAGGGGAGCTCTTTGGTCGCAACCACACCGAATATATGCTGACATTGTAACACCCTAAAATATACCTAGTAGTTTTCTAACATGTTTAGGGTATAAAATAAGTTAAATTTGTATTATTATTTTTCGGAAATTATATTGCTAAGAAAAAAAAGAAAAAAAAGAAAAAAATGATAAAACTTGGAATTAATACAGGAGTCGAGGTTAAATTGGTAAAATGTCAAAATGAGGATCCAAAGGCCATAAATGAAGAAGAGTATATGCCAAAGTATAAATGTAATAAGTTGAATGTCAAATAGAGAGGGAGTTTAAGGATTAAAATGCAAAAATGGGGAAACTTAATCAAAAATGGGAGCCAAACGTGGCCTTAGACCAAAAAGGGGGTTAAGACCACATTTGGTCTTAGAATGAGGGAGTTTTCTCATTTGGAAAAAAAGAGAACTAGGGCATGTCTAGTGGAGGAGAAGAGGAGATTAGTTGGCTTTTGTGCTCTCCAAGGTTTTTATTCAAGCTAAGTGAAGGAGAAAGCTAGGCTCTGAAGCTCAAGAGATTTAAGGTATGGAAACTAGCCCTAACTTCCTTTGATTTGTGGTTCGTTTGGTAAACCCAATTTTGTATATATATATGTTTGAGTTAGGAGTTCCACAGCTTCCTTTTTTGCTTTGATTAGGATTGGTTTTTGGAGGAATTTTGTATAAAGGAAATGCTGGGGTTTTAGGAGATGGCCAAATTTTCTAACACTCCACGTTGCTTTCAGCATAACTTCGTCATTTACTCATCCAGTCTGAGTGGATTCAAATTTATGGGTAAATCCATAGGAATTTAGGAGAACAAATTTATTGAAATAAGTGTATTCAAATTTTGACTTCTATTGGACCCGTAAATACGCTAAAATGAAGCTCGCTTTAGACAAATTCTCGTTCCGGGCTTGGTACTGTTGTGTTTTGCAAAAGTTTTATTCACTATAAGCCGAGTTTCACTCATCCAAATTAAGTGATTCAAATTTTTGGGAGAAGAAAAATTTTTCTAAATAAGTGTATTCAAATTTAGACCCCATTGGACCCAGAAATTTGTCAAAGTGAAGCTTTATTTTTGAGCAAATTTTGATTCTATTTCGAAAATATAGTAGTTCCGGTTGTTTAGGACATATCTTGAGTTTCGGTGCTTCGAATTGGATGATTCCAATTTCTAAATAAAATATATTTATAGAGGAACAATAGACTTGAAGGAAGTTGGGTGATATATGGCTCATTTGTTCCCAGAAAATTTTACAAGTGAAGGTGTATTGGGTAGAAATCAACCCTAACTAAAACACTAAAGATGCACAATCGATATTTTCTCCGTCAGGATGGACTGGTCAGACGAGGAAACCCGAGTAAGATCGGGATTCCAAGGATGGAGCTGGGCGAGCGACAACCTTTTTGGTTTGTTCTTCTCATTTCTTTTCTTATTGCAGCTTTGTATTGGATTCGTCAAAAACCGAAATGATTTAAATGGGAAAACTGCATGTGTTTCTAGATCTCAGATGATGAAACGGACTTCACCGTTGGAATCGTCTCGCGAAATCTAGCTACCACATTTGTCTCACAAATCCGAGATAGTTTAATTTCACGCTTAGAGGCAATGTGAGGGTAGACGGACACTTGGCACATGATGAGTAGTTCACAATGTGCCACGTGTTAAGTGCAGGGTAAGTCAAACAAAGAGCCTAAGTGGGACTCTTAGTAGACATGTGGCAACACATGATTGGAGAGAAATCCAAAGTAGATGGATAAGGTGATAAGAGTAATCCAAGGAGCCAATGGGGTATTGACATGTGGCCAAAAAGTACTCTCCAAACTTGATTTTAGACCAAATAATTTCGTAGGAAGAGAGAAAGAAAAGGAGAAAGAGAATAGGGGAGAAATTTTAGACAGAGAAGCTCCACCTTCTCTCTAGGTTTCCCGGCGATCGGACCGGCGATTCCTGGCGGAGCAAGAAGAAAAGTACTTCCCCGTGCAAAGAGTTTCAAGTAGAGACATGAAACGGGTTTCGACAAACTCCAAGAAGTAGGGTCTTCTCCTACTTTGGTTAATTTCTACCCAAAGGGTTGTGGTGGTGTCTTGCCCCATAAGGAATGTTTGGTTGCATTTTGAACCATGGGAAGTTGCCCTATTTTGATCATACGCATTAGCTAGACTTTAGGACTGGTTTTTGGGTGGGAAATAAAAAGAATTTGGTAGTGAGTCCTTCAGGTAAATTGTAGCCACATCAGTGAACTTGATGTTAGGATTTTGAATTACCCAAATCAAACCTCTATATCCCAAGTTATGGTCCGTTTACCCCGAATAGTCTAAGTGGAAAGGCTGGTTGGCTAGGATCAGCCGGCTGGGTTCATGTGAGGTTTCCAACTTCGGACGGCCATAACTTCTTCGTCCGAACTCTGTTTTGGGTGTTCTTAGACTCTATGGAAAGTCCATTGAGTCAATATTCCATCCATATACTTGTGGAGGATAGTGGGTGAACATAAATTTTCTGAAATCTATGTTATTTCAGGGTTGCTGGCCAGCTAGGGCTGGCTATTCATGTGTGACCTCCAACTTCGAACGGTCATAACTTCTTCGTCTGGACTCTGTTTTGGGTGTTCTTGGACTCTATGGAAAGCCTATTGAGTCAAGATTTCATCCATATTCCCGTGGAGGATAGTGGGTGATCATAACTTTTCTGAAATCTATGTTTTGGACCAAGTGTGCAAAGGTTTCGTCATGTCAATGTGCATAGTCGAAGTTTTGACATGACTCATCGCGATGGCATGTTGTAGGCTGTCAGGCTATGTAGGAATTGCCATGAGTTAGCCTAAGGAAGGCTGTGTGACATCATTTGTTTAGTCATGGATTGATGGATGCTAATATGCTTGACATGATATATGTGTATATATATATTAGCATGAAATATATGGAACTTACAAGCTTACGATATATGTTTGCATGGTAATTGACATGAAGTATAACTGATGTGAATGGTTCATGTAGTGTGCATCATACATGTAACATGAGAATTGCAGTGGCATAATTGCATTGCATATGCACTAGAACATCATATGACGTGGGTGTGAGTGCATGGTGTGTTTTACACTCCGTGTTAGGTGTTTGATGGTGTGTCGTGGGTTACACTAAGAGTAAATCAACACTGCATTTGGTGTTGGATTGAGTGGGCGTTAATGGGACAACGTCCAAATGAGTTGCACGGAATACGAAAATAGTAAAAGACATTATGCGTTGGGTATCAGCAACTTGGGATAGATTCCCCTCATGGTGAAAGACCCAAATTTATTGAGGTTAGACATGATCACCGACAGTGAAAGCCCGTCAAAAATGTCTGGGCTTGTGGAGCCCATGGTGCGACACCAAGAATCCACTACCCACAAAAAGGCGTAGGATTGTAAATGAAAATATGAATATAAAATGTAATGAGTCAAAGAAATGATCATTGGATGTCATGGAAAATGACGGTTGTTCACACATAGGTTTAGTATCGTGTGAGGGAGCCTGAGGACTCGGACGTGGATAAGGTGAGTCACATTCTCATCCATGGCATGTAAACATTCGAAAGAGGAATGTGCATATTTTTACTTGAATTGTAAAAGCTGGATTACTGCATGAGCACTCTAGGTGGGAGTGAACTTTATAAGATTCACCGACTTCGCTTCACCCTGGCCATGGGACTTCTTTCGTGCACGAAGACAATGCTCCTTCGAGGCCGTGAGTACGAAGAAGGAAGGGTTGTGACCTTGAGAAGCATTTTTGTAAAATATATTAGAATAATCTAGTTTTAATAAATTTTGGCATGTAAAAGTGTAAAGAGTTGTACATCAAACTCTTGTGAAATATTATAAGAATTGGTTATTTGTAAGAAAATTATACATAAATGGGTCTTGATATATGAGACATGTGAGTGTGATATCGGAGCACCCGATATCCACAGGTTTCCGCGGGTTGACGGGTTGTCAATGGGACCCCCGGGATAGGGGCGTCACAAATTAAGAAATTTATTGCAAATGGATTGCCTGAAAACTGCATGAGCGTCAAAATGTGTTTATTAGGATATATATGTATATACAATATTGTAATTTACTATGACTGAGTATTAATGTCATTAAGAGAATGTTATCCGTCATATTCAAATTAAAAATAGATTTGTATACCAATAAGGGTCAATGTAGCAAGATCATGAATCTAAATGATTTATAGCGGCATATAGATCCAGAGTCTAACCCGACAAGATTTGATACAGCATACAAAATAAATTTGTAAATAACTGGGCCAAGAACCCAATGAGACCGTGACTATAATTAAATTTTTTTATCGACCGCAGCCCAATGAACTGCGGGTAGTGATTCCGTTTATCCTATGCACCGAAAGTCAAGCATTAAATCTAGTTTAAGGGAAAACTTATAAGTAAATGTGTGAAATGCATAATTTGAGTTTTGAATGAAAATTTAACATATATATATTGTTTATTGCATTGACCATTGAAAATGTGTCAAAATATTGTTTTTGAAAAGATACATATTTTATGTTTGATTGAAATGAGGATAGAAATGCATAGAACCACTAAGCATGCAAATGTTTAGCGCGTTGTTTTATCACGCGCAGGCACCTAGTGGATAGGGGCAAGATCAAGGACCGTAGAGCCCGGAGTCATCGTCGAATCATGCGGAGTATAAGTAAATGTTCCGTCTCATTCATACATTTCATTTCAAAGAAAAAATCATGTAATTGTTTTGCATTGCATACAAAGATGTATAAATCTTCATGGGAAGATTATATTTTGACTTATGTATAGACATGAACTATAATGTTTTGTAAATGATTTAAAAAGGGGCAAGAAATGTCGTCTTGTATAAATGTGGGAATTAAGCAAATGATGGGTTCTCTACCATGATTGATATATATTTTTATATATATAATGCGTATTAGTAATGAGATCATATTTTCATACATACATAAATATTATTTAAATGGATATTAAATATCTCATCGAAAATAAGTATACGAAATGTGTTTTACAGATAAATAGAGTTAATGGTCCGCGTCCCCGGGTTCGATCTAGCCATTGGGTCTGGTCGGGTCTGGGGGCACAACAGACATAGTCTTCTATGGTCACAACCACTCCGAGATTTTACTGCACAGGATCCTCTTGAATTTGCTCTAGGTCGCAACCTCAGCTTCTTCTTTGCATCTATTCCTCAATTCTTGCCCAAATTGTTTGCTTTTCGTCTCGATTTCTTCATTTCTAAAAAATACACAACTATAGGGGGTTAGACATGAAAATGAATAGGAAGGGTGCTTAGTTAGCATCAAAATCATGAAATATGCTATGTTTTGCACCAATAAAAGCTAACCCAAAACATACTTAACAGTGTTCGAATGGGGAGAGTGAGTGTTTGAATGAAGAAGAAGAAGAACATATTAAGGTTTTAGGAAGAAGAAGATGTTAGGGTTTTGGGAAGAAGAAGATGTTAGGGTTTTTGGATTATCTTACCTACAAATGCTTCAAAGGGGCCAAGGGGATAGGAGGGAGGAGCACTCACCTATAATGGTGTCGTGATCCAAAGAGAAAGAAGATGTGTTTTATAAGATGATAGGGTTTTGGGATTAGCTTACCTACAGATGGTTCAAAGGGGTCAACGGGACGGGAGGGAGGAACCCCACCAATAATTTATCCAACAATGGGGGTTTGATCAATCAAGTTATGCAAGTACAAAGACAATTGCTTTTTTTTCTTTTTTTTTTTTTTTTTTTTTTTTTGCCTTAGGAGGAGAGGAGGGACAAGTGAGGGTAGGTTTTACTGTAGGGGTATTTTGGGATTATGTTTTGCCATCATTACTTTTTTACTACATTTTTAATTATTTTTTCTAACACCAACCTGAATAATGTAAAACCATTCTTATTTTCAATTTTACTAATAATTTCAAACTAATGTATACAAACACAAGATTCCCTTTCAAATATGGCTCTATCACTTCTTTTGCATGCATTCTTTCATGTAGATTGAGTAAAAAATTCAAATTATAAAACTTCAAGAAATGCATATGTTATCTATGACCTCATAATACATAAACACCTTTATTTTTCTATGATAGTTCTCCTTCCTATGACCCAACATGATATTGACACATGATTGGAGCCAGCTAATATTTAACCATCACCCCCTTGACATCTTCTTAATTTGTTGTAAAAGTACCTAAGTCATGTATCAGGAAACCCCGAAAATTCAATGTGAAGCCCGAAAATTCGACCGAAAGGGTAAAATGATAATTTCGGTCAAAATCCGGAATTTTTCTAGATCTCGGATGACGAAACAAACTTTACCGTTGGAATCGTCTCGCGAAATCTAGCTACCACGTCGAATTTCGTCGAACTCCAAGACAGTCGAAATTTCACGTTTTTCGAGGCACCGAGAATAGTGCGGGACACTTGGCGCATTTGAGTGGCTCAAGATGAGACATGTGTCAAGTGGAGAGGTAGTCAAACAAATAGCTCAAGTGGGACCCAGAAGAGACATGTGGCAACACATGATTGGAGGAAAATCCAAGGTAGATGACCTGATAAGGGTAATCCAATGAGCCACTTAGAATTGGACAAGTGGCAAGTGAGAGGATATCTCACTTGACTTCTATCTTCTCCCAACCGGTTGGGAGAGAGGGAGAGGGAAAGGCAAACCGGATTTGAAAAGAGAGAGTTTTAGAGAGAGAGACTCCACCTTCTCTCTAAATTTCTTGGCGATTGGACCGACGGTTTCAAGCGGAGCAAGAGGAAGAGTTCATTCTCACGGTAAGAGCTTCGCATAGAGTCCGGAATCGGGGAGTTTCGACAAACTCCAAGAGGTAGGTCTTCTCCTACTTTGGTTATTTTCTACCCTAAGGGTTGTGTGTGAGTTGTCTCACTCAAGGGGAATAAGCTTATTGTGATTTCAACCACAGGTTCGCGACATTGTGGTAGTACACATTAACCGGACTTTAGAACTGTCGTGGGAAAGAAAGGAAATCTGCAAGGAGTCCTTCTGGTAAATTGTGAAATTCACACTGAACTTGATGTCAGCTTTGAATCTCTCACCCTGACTTTGTGAAATCTCAAGTTATGGCCTTCACACTTCAAATAGTCTATGAAAGTCCGGCTAGAGGCCACCTGCCAGAGGTCACCAGAGGTCAAATTTAGAGGTCACCACTGCATAATAAATTTCAATCTAAGTCACAATTTCTACGCTTCTACTACGTATGACCTCCAACTCTGCAGAGTGAAGTCATAACTTCTTCGTCCGAACTCCGTTTCGGGTGTTCTTAGACTCTATGGAAAGCCCATTGAGTCAAGATTCCAGCCATGTACCTATGGAGGGCAGTAGGTGAGCTCATCTAGGTCATCTTAGCCTCGGACAAAGTCGCACACCTCACTGCCGCCGCCTACCGGGTTTGACTACGTTTGACCTCCAACTTAAGGTCATAACTTCTTCGTCCGAACTCCGTTTCGAGTGTTCTTAGACTCTATGGAAAGCCCATTGAGTCAAGATTCCAGCCATGTCCTATGGAGGGCAGTGGGTGAGCTCAGCTAGGTCAGCTCAGCTCAGATAGGTCAGGACACCTAGGCCAAGTCAGGTCACCGGCTGGTTTGATCACGCATGACCTCCAACTTCTGTGAGGTCGGCAACTTTGTCCAACCCGTTTCGCAGTGTCTCTTAGACCTGCGGAAAGCCCATTGAGTCAAGATTCCAGCCATGTACCTGTGGAGGGTAGTAGGTGAGCTTATCTAAGTCAGATCAGCTCGAACAGGTCAGGACACCCGGCTAAGTCAGCCACCAACAGCTTGACTACATTTGACTCCAACTCGAAGATCATAACTTCGTCCAAACTCCGTTCTGGTGTTCTTAGACTCTATGGAAAGCCCATCGAGTCAAGATCCCAGCCATGCCTGTGAGGCAGTGAAGCCTATCCAGTCGCCTGGGTCGGATGTGTCAGGACACCTCGCCAAGTCGTCGTACTGGCCTGGTTTGACTATGTATGACCAACTTCGACATGCGCTTCATAATCTCTTCGGGTCCGAACTCAAGCTTCGGGTGTTCTTGAACTCTATGAAAATCCCATTGAGTCAAGATTCCAGCCATGTGCCTATTGAGGGCATTAGGTGATCATAACCTTGCTGAAAACCTATGTTTTGCACCAAGTGCGCGCAGGCCAAGCTGTCATGGGCTTCATGAAAAGCCTGTGTGCTGGCAATGCACTGCATGGCATGTCAGAAAGGCACTGGGTACAGTATGGCTGTTCATGGATGCCATGAGAGGCCATATGGTTTAGTTCCAAAAAAAAAAAACTCGATCAAGTGATAGAATTTCTATAACCACTATAAACAATCCAAGATCACAAGGTTTGTTTGAACTGTAAAACTAAGCTTTCTTGCGCTTTATATATTATTTGATTTCGTAGATGACGACGGAACTAAACCTGCTCACGATTATGAAGTGTCGTGAGGTACCCTATCGACGGGTCCAAGATCGGCACTGTGTGTTATCACTGTACGAATAACATGCAAGGTGGAATATGACATGTTAATGTATACTGTATGATGTATTAACATGGGTTGTGCATAGAGGACAATTATATGTATTAATTATAATTATCCATGGTATGTTGATGTTGCATGTAGCACTCATATATATACATGTAAGATGAAGGAAAATGCATTGGCAAAATTGCATTGCACGTGCACGAAAACATTGCATGACATGGGTGTGAGTGCATGGTTAGGATCGACACTATGTTAGGTGTCTGGCGGAGGTCGCGGGTACATCGATCAGGGGATCAACACTACGTATGGTGTTGATTAGTGGGCTCTGGCCATTGGGACAAAGTCCAAAATGAGTCGCAGACCGTTAAAGAAATGGTAAAGGATAATTATGCCTGCATCGCAGTTGGGATAGATTCCCCTGGTAAGTGAAAGACCCATCAATTATGGTCGACATAGTCCGTGAAAGCGTCAGAAAGCTGTCTCGCGCATGAATACGGCAGAACACCAAATCCATTACCCACAACAAGGCGTGCATGGTTGTAAATGAAAATATTAAAAGATAAGAAATCTTTGTCATTACTCCGAAATGACAATAGTCACACTCGTATAGGTAGCGAGGGAGTCGTGAGTGACTCGATATGGGCATGATGACATTTATGCATGACATATGACATCTACGTAGACATTTTACTCGATGTGTGTTTGTTTGCGCGACCATCGTACGCGCACTTGAGCGACGAAAGAACCCTTGCAGAGATTATCACTACAGCTTTGCCTCACCCCCGCCATCCCCTTCGTGCACACGAAGATCGCGTCCTTCGAGGCCGTGAGTACGTGTAAGAAGGTCAAGCAAGCGCCTCGAGAGAATTATTTTTTGTAAAATATATTAAAACAATCTAGTTTTAATATATTTTGGCATATAAAGTGTAAAAGAGTTGTACATCAAACTCTTGTAAAATATTATTATAAATTTATTATTTTATGTGCTAAAAATTATACGAAGAATTCGGTCTCCATATACGAGACAAATGAGCGATATCTACACTGATATTCACACGTATTCCGCTGCCGACAATAATAACTTAATTCCTGATAGGGGGCGCTACATGCATTTAACCAACTCACACATGCATTGATCAGTTTTTCAAATGTGGCTTTATCACTTTTTGGCATACATTCTTTGATGTAAAATTGGGTAGAAAATCCAAATGATAAAATATCAACAAATGCATATGTTCTTTTACCTTAGTTGTAAACCCAATTTCTTGAAGCTCTAAAAGACAAAGGTTTGTTGCTAGATCTACTATGCATTAAACATTATCCATCTATGATAATAATTTTGACACTGCCTACCAATACACAGATTTAGTTTTCACTTCTTTAAGTAAAGCACATTGCTACTGATTTTTACTTTTTTTTTCTTTTTTTGGAACGCTATTGATTTTTACTTTGTTCCCCATAAATTATCTTTTCTCTTACCCAAGATAGATATTTTCAATGGAACCACGATATTAAGAGGGTGTAATAGGATATTTAATTTCCAATGGAACCACTATATTAAGAGGGTATATAATAGGAATGAAACAAGAAGTTCTCCCAACCTCATTAATGCCTGCTAATAATCCACTCCTCCATATAAATTAAAATCTTCTAATTTGAAATGATCCAAATAATTTCCAATTAACCAAATCATAATATTCTCATTTATAACATTTCCATATTCCTTTCATTATAAAGCATTCCAAAAACACATACAACAATTTATTTAATTTATTCCTCTACCACTAAACTTTCTTGCTCTATTAGTGTCATTATACTCATGGAATCAGAACTTAAAAGAGAACAGTCTCTTAAAACATCTCTCTATATTTTTAAGACCTAACTCAAATGGTAAAGATGTGAAAAAAGAAACAAGAGGTTCTAGATTTATAAAAATAAAATACTGAATAGATATAAAAAAATATATATCTCGCTCAAATATCAAATTTTTGCCAAATTTACAACAAGAATGTTTATTCATTTGCCATTAGTCTTATTAAATATCTAGCAAGTTGAGGGGTGGGACAAAATCAGCCTTGGAGTCACGGGTCATGGAATAAAATGCCTGACTTGAAGAAGTAAGTGGAGCCAGCCAGCCAGTCAGTCAGTCAAAATTCTGGGTAGATAATGGGGACAAGGCAAGGAAGGAGGGTGGAAAATGTAGTGATCCCAAAAGTAGTCTTCCCCCCAATTGTCCAAATGCGAAAATCACGAGAGATTGAAAATGTTGTCTCCAGCGTCTCTTTCCTTTGAAAAAGCAATGTGAAACAAAACAAACTCATAAAGTATTAATTCGCAAGATTTTCCATTGAAAAGCCCACCATGTATTCATATTCTGTAACTTTTTGTCTTCATCGTTATCCATCTCCGTTCACAAAACCAAGGCAAGGATTCGGGTTTCTTTTGATGAATCAGCGGCGTGAAAAAATTACCGATTCACAATATCAGTGAAAATAATTGCATTGAAATTAAACTCAAAGGATCATCAATTCGAACTGGCCGATTCGATCCAATGTTTAAACATGGGTTATGGAAGTCTTCACTCTTCAACACCAACATTAGTGATGGAAGCTTCGGTCTTCGCTCTTCAACCCCACGGCAAGAAAAGCGAATACCAAATTGAGATATCTTAGCTGGTGTACATTATGTTTCTGGGACATCTAAACAAAACCATGAAGCTTTAGAATTACAAAATTACCCTCTCTACAATTGTTGTCTCACAAAAACTTCTCAGAATATAAGTCTTGTTATATTGATGGCAATATATTTAAAAAGGAAGAACCATTTTAGGGTTTAACTCAATGATTATTTATTTAAATCCCATCAGAGAGCCATCGGAAGTGATGGGATTATTCAATGTGTGCGTCAGCTGCCCAGACATCACGGTTATAAAAAAAAAAAAATCTTTCTTTTTATTTTCTTTTTTCCAATATTAGGCAGAAAAAAGCCACAGCCCCCAATCATATCCCTCTTCACTTCCTCACACTGTGAACTGCTCTCTCTCTCTCTCTCTCTTCTTCTTCTTCCCTCCTCTCTGAAACCATGCAACTACAGCCATGGATAATCATGGCAACAATCTCTGCATTTCTCATACAGATTTGCTTAGCAGTTGATTCCCCTCCGAGAACTGATAAAATCATCAGTTTGCCGGGACAGCCACAAGTTGGTTTCCAGCAATTTGGTGGATACATAACCGTGGACGAAAAGCAACAGAGAAATCTCTTCTACTACTTTGTTGAAGCAGATGACCCTCATTCAAAGCCTCTTGTTCTTTGGTTAAATGGAGGTAAAAATTCATTTTTCTCTAACCCAGATCAAGATCAGCTTTTTTTTTTTTTTTTTTTTTGCAATTTATCCTATTAAAGATGATTCATATCCTTTCTGGGTTTTGATTCTTGAAGGACCTGGGTGTTCATCCATTGGAGCTGGAGCATTTTGCGAACACGGGCCATTCAAACCAAGTGGAGATATCCTCTTGCAAAATGATTATAGCTGGAATAAAGGTACCCACATAAAAGTTTATTCTGAATTTTGAATGTTTTTCCATACTTCTAATTTTGCTATTGATGTTCATCTCTGCTATAGAAGCAAATATGTTATACCTAGAATCACCAGCAGGCGTTGGCTTCTCTTATTCTACAAATACATCCTTCTATGCCTTTGTGGACGATTACATGACAGGTTCTCTGCATTTTTTTTTGAGCAATTTTGGAATTTCAGAAAGTTTATACAAACCACAAGCAAAAACTGATTGGGATTTTACTTTTCTTTAGCACAAGACAATCTCATATTCCTCCAACGCTGGTTCCTGAAATTCCCGGAATACAAAAACAGAGATCTGTTCCTGACTGGGGAGAGCTATGCAGGTCTGTTTCAGTCTTTCAGATTCACCTTTTCACTGCAAAGTAAAGGGTGTATTTCTTCTGAAAGTTTCTATTGTAATGTCTGAGACCAGGTCACTATGTTCCCCAACTGGCACAACTCATTGTCCAATCGAAAATGAAATTCAATCTGAAGGGGATTGCTGTAAGTAGAAGAGAACTCAGAATCAGTAAAACAATGCATTTTCGTTTAGTCTAATCACATCTAATTCGAGAAATTGCAGATAGGGAATCCTCTTCTAGAATTCAACACAGATTTTAACTCCAGGGCTGAATACATGTGGTCTCACGGACTAATATCAGACATCACATATGAAGCCTTTACTATAATCTGCAACTTTTCTCAGTTCAGAAGAGAGATAGTAAGCGGCTCGCTTTCCCAAGCCTGTTCTAGGGTAATAACCCAAGTTTCAAGAGAACATGGCAAATTTGTCGACGAATACGATGTTACACTTGATGTCTGCTTACCATCAGTTGCTTCACAATCTGAAAGGCTCAAGCAACCTGTAGAACTTTCTCATTCTTTTTCTTCTTTTTTTTTTTTTTTCTTTCTTCCTCTGTTTTCCCCTGTTTTACTCGGTATTTACTTCTTCTCTGACTGCTCAAATTTAATCTCTCTCATTTACAGCATGGGACAGGGAAACTTGACGTCTGTGTAGAAGACGAAACAATCAAATATCTGAACAGGAAAGACGTCCAGAGAGCCCTCCATGCTCGCCTCGTGGGTGTCTCAGAATGGGGAATTTGTAGCGAGTAATGATCTCATACTCATAACAACTATAATTTCATAACTTTTCAACTAACACAAGTAATCTTTCTTCCACAACTTCTTTTTCTTTGACTCCTTTCTTTGTATTTGATAAAAGTATCCTCAAATATGAGCAAAAGAATTTAGAGATACCTACCATTCATGTTTTGGGCGAACTCCTCAAATCTGGAATTCGGGTACTGGTGTACAGGTAAATCTAGCAGCTGCCTATGACTGATAAGTTTTTTGAAACTTCTTTTATCATTAATGATGATACAATGAACCGTAATTTCTGCAGTGGAGATCAAGATTCGGTAGTTCCGCTGACCGGGACTCGGACTCTGGTGAATGGCCTTGCAAAGGACTTGGAACTGAATACAACTGTGCCTTATAGAAACTGGTTTGAAGGAAGACAGGTTAGTTAGCATCCATAAAATGTTATGGATACTTCAAATCAATGTTTTAAAACTCGGATTGGACTTATCCTGTTGAACCTTTGGTACAAACCCTGTTCAGCTATTGATCCGGTTTTTTAAATATTGCTTGATTTGGACCGTCAATCAATGACCTTTTTTGTTCGGTTCAACTGCTGGTTCAAACCCTAAACCAATAACTCTTTTAGTTCAATCATTAAAAACATTGCTTGAAATAGAAAATCTTTTTGGTGTGAGTATGTTGTGGATAATTTTCTCTTTCTGCAATCCTCCTCTCAGGTTGGTGGATGGACACAAGTGTATGGTGATAAATTATCTTTCGCTACCATTAGAGGAGCTTCTCATGAAGCTCCATTTTCACAGCCTGAAAGATCGCTTGTGTTGTTCAGTAAATTTCTCCAGGGGAATCCCCTACCAGAAGCGGCTGAGGTTTAATGATCAAATTCATTGATATATGCGGTTCATCATTGTATTAGATTATGTATTGCCTGATTTTCCAATACATGCAAAATTCAAGCAGGAGATTAATGAATCTTCCTGCCATTAGAAGTCTGTTTGGGTACAATTCTTCAAGGATTATAAATGTTATTTGCAAGGCTCAAAACTGGCATTCATTTGACCAACCATCCCGAGAAAAACCTCGGTATATCGTGGTAACTCTGATTAATTACACTCGTTGCATTTATCGATCCATAATTTTACTAACTGACAGAGCCTTCGTGATGCAGAGCCTTTACCTAAAACCTCAAGCCCCGTACAATGTAATAATACTACAGAAAACAAAGACTCACCAAGAAGCTGTCTCGTGTTCGCCTAGGCGAAGCCCACCTTCAACTAGGCGAGGCGGAACCCAAAATACAAGACAACCTTGGGTTCACCAAGGCAAAGCCCACCTTTGCCTAGGCGAAGGAGATCTTCGCCTAGGCAAGGCAGAGCCTTAAAATGCAAGACGGCCATATGTAAAAAAATGCAAGTTAGCTCAAATACAATTCTTTTACATAAAAAAAATACATATCAAAACTAGTTTGTTCAAAAAAAAATTATAAAAAGTAAATCATAGAAGCCATATGTTGGCTTTCTTCACCCTTGCGGCCTCGGATGAGAGTCTCATGGTGTATATCCGTGGCAGGAAATTTTTTTCTATATAAGATGACCCACCCGGTAGAGTAATTCTAAAATCTTTCTTTCGACCGTGCGTATCACGATGTTATGACGGCAATTCTGCTCCATCAACATTCCTAAGTAGAATATATGAAATTACAAAATTCGAAGTGCATATGTAAATCTTCCTTACAGAAATAAGATGAGGCTCTTCAAATGTTGTCGCCAGTCTTTCTGAGCTACCATCATGTGCGATGCGATGTGATAAAACGATCATTAATGGATTACATCCAATAATCATTTTTAAATGAAAGTCATCTGTTTATAAACCAAAACTTGTTAGATGTTACACCTCAAATGACCATTTCATTTACAAAACCATGTATCTTTTTTTGGGCAGCGAATTTTCGAAGTCTCGCTGTAGGCTCCGCACGCCTAGCTACACTTTTTGGACTTTCACCGTCAAAGTGTATGAACGATAGCAGGTTTTTCACCCAGGGAGTGTCTGCCCTTCTTCTTTATTACAGACGTTTTCTTGGCATTGTCATGCAGCGTTTAGCTCTATTGAACTTTGTCTAGCGATGCAAAAAGTCCACTTATCAATCACCAAATGTGACGTTTTGATTTTAACATGCCTTCTGCCGTGACTGCGATATTAAGGTGTATGCAATGTAATGGAGGGTAAGTACGTATCAATGTCATGTCGCGTAAGTAATAAATGTCATATGGACAACTTAAATTCATACAATTCATCATGTATCATGGACAATCATATCATATGCATATAATTTCCAAATAAACACTCATTTCAATGTCATTACTTTAGAACACAGTATATTAACATTTTATCGAACAACAACAACAAGCATGTTATCACAAAATCAAGCAATAACACTCTTAATTCTCAAGGTCAAGTGTGACATATAATATACCTAAGCATTATAGCTTGTACTTTAAAAATGACCATAAACCAATCAAACAGGCCCTTAAAATGGCCATAAAAATCAGCCAAACAAGACCTTAACAGTCCATATTTTATTTCTAATCCAAACAACCCTTAAAACAATGTTTTGAACATGCCATAAACACTCACAAAACCGGCCACAAATGGGCCATAAAAATGGCCATAAGCGTTTTAAGCAGTCGAAGCGACCCAACAGGCATCACACAGTAATCCCCTAAAATCGGCCAAATGGTGAAATAAAACCAAAGTAGAATGTCACCTCTTAAATTGTATTAGGAAGTAGTGGGAGGCCTCGAGAACACTTCCTAGAAAGCCCAAAACTTTTGATTTCCCAAATCTCCTCGCACGGATCTTTGGTGAAACTCCTTGTTTTTAAGTATTTCACACCCGTCAGGCGCTTGTCGGCGATGAACTTTAGTTCGCGAACCAGCAGTGCGATCGACCAGGCTCGAGTTAATAGAAGAAGACTTGGGTGCTCTCTTTCTCTGCGTGAAAACGGGAAATAATGGGATGTTTTTTGTACATATGCATTTATTTAGCCTTATCCATAGTTTAAAGTTTGTACGTTGCACCAAATGTCCGCGATAATTGAGTCCATCTAGCCCCGAATCAATTAACTTCGTCCCGGTTTAAATTCAAATTATTTTATATGAACTTCTTGATTGTTTTCCAACTTTGTAATTTTCTTAAAAATCTAGTTTTGAAAGTTCTGGACACCAGTTGATCTCAGAAAAAATCAGAAAATTTTCTTACTCTGCAGAATTGGGTAGTGGTAATTAGCTAGATTCATAATGAGATCGCGGAGTGATGAATCAGTTTAGTCATCTAAGATCTAGAAAAAATTTAAGTTTACCGCCAGTGTATTGATTGAAGCGATTCAGTTTTTGCGTGCAGAAAGATTAGTGCACGATTTTGAATTCATGCATAAATTTTGTCCACACAAAAATTCTGCACCTTTCAACACATACAATCCATGCGCCTTACTACGAGTCATTCGTATCAAATGACTAAAAACATAATTCGTCACTCGAATAGAAGATGGTGGTGATATAGTATCTTCGTGTTCCCCATGTTGCCTCATCGCTCCTCGGTCTTGCCCACGAGCCTTCACTAACCTAATGATCTTGTCTATAAAACACATTCCGGTTATCCATGTCACGTACGGTCCCCCTCTCGAAGGTTTCATACGCATCAACAATAAAGCTCCTGCAATCCACCACAGAGTCGATTTGGGTGTTCAGAGACAAAGACATGGAGTGCGGATGTTCTTGGAGTATAAGTTTGGCGGTGGCATGATCGATGCTCGTGTTTACCATCTCAGTGCGCCGAAGAGCAGCGAGTATATCTCGTGATGAACAAGCTTATTGGGCGACCACTTTCTTCTCTTGGCGTCGCGAGAATCGTGATCTCCCGCCTCAAAGCCCGTGAGGTCATCGTCGTCGCGTCAGTGAAACTGTTAGCTCAAATGCAGCAGAAGATCTTTGTATCGTCCACCTTCTTAAGTTGTCTGTGGCAAATCAGGACCATAGAGGGTCTCCTCCACCTCAAGTCCATAATATTGGGGTAATGAGGCATCATGGTGCCTCATAGATTGTCATATGTATGCTCGCATTGAACTATGTGTTGTGGCGAACTCCACTAAGGAAATGCTCTTCCAGTACTGCAGATCAGGCGCATACCACCATGCTTTGTCCTCTAAAGTTTGGATGGTCCTCTCTGACTGGTCATCCGTTTGGGGATGAAAAGCAGTGCTCATCATCAACTATGTCCCCATGAATCGTTGAAAACTCTTCCAAAATGAGTTGTGCTTTGGGATCTCAATTCGATCTACTATAGATACTAATTTTTATGCAAGCTTTGGACAATCTCTCATTATCTACAACCTCTGAGTTCACTTGGTGAGTTACATCATAGCCAAAAGTGTATCGACTTGATGGTGCGATTACTATCTTGTGGTCGCTGCCTACATGATCGGCCCAGTAGTCTAAAATCCATCATGACTGTTCCCACTTCCCTCTCCAACCACCTCCAGAATTTGGAGTAATCAGCTAGTCTCTAATGCTCGTGGCCTTTACTTGCTGACCGCGTGAGACATCGGCAGAACAAAATCCCCAGCGGGTTTCTTCCACCCCACTCCCGTGCCACTTAATGAAGATCATGGTACATCTTCGTGCCACCTAAGGTACACATTAAGCGAGAACAGTGGAACTTCACGGGGATCTTCTCTGCGGATTTCATAGCAGGCTAACTAGGGGACCACAGCCCTCCTATACCAAGACTACCATTCGGTGGAATGTTTGACCTTCGTCACATGTCGTAGTACCGCTCCTTAATGAATAATACCTCCATGTCGATCCACTAGGACTAAAATCCTTTCTACCTTTCGATAGGAAGGCATAGCC
Source organism: Tetrastigma voinierianum (assembly GCA_016808115.1). NCBI lineage: Eukaryota > Viridiplantae > Streptophyta > Magnoliopsida > Vitales > Vitaceae > Tetrastigma > Tetrastigma voinierianum. The sequence continues at coordinate 1,948,030 of JAEQBH010003196.1, forward strand.
ACTAAACTCTCAGTACACCTTGAGCGACCCTTGTAATCTGACCATGTCCTGACCTTGAGCAGCATCGCATCTGGGAAGCTGTAGCCAACGCTCCTTGTGACTTAAGGCTTGGAGTCTTTATCGACCACCACATTTGCCTAGGGATGGTAATGCAAAGTAAATCCTCAGTCGTGAATCTCTACAAAATCAACTGCGTTGCCTCATATTAAGGTCCCGCTATGTAAAAATGTACTTCAGATAATTATGGTCCGAAAACACCTTGAATTGTTTACCGTATAGATAGTGGCGCCAAACCTTTAAGGAAAAGATAATGGCCGCTAACTCCATGTCATGTGTGGGGTAATTCTGTTCGTGGTTCTTTAACTACCAAGAACCATAAGCTACTGCCTCCATTTGCGATAAAACACATCAAGTCGGAGTCCTTAGAGGCATCCTGATACTTGTGTATTACCTCTATCTACGTTCTGGAACTATCATAATAGGAAATTTGTTAAGCCTCTATTCAAATTGGAATGTCTTCTCACACAAGATCATTTCCTCGGAAACTTGACCTCCTTAGGTCAATCTGCGTGTAAGGCGCGATGTCGAGAAAAGTCTTTAATGAACCTCTTATAATACCCTGTCAATCCCAAGAAAATGCGTATCTCGAAGACTAACTTTGGTATCTCCCAACTCCACAGCCACCTCCAGCCTTCTCAGGGTCCCTGCGGATCTACACCGGCAGAGCACCACATGCCTCGGGAATTTCACCTCGATAAGCCAAAATTCACGCACTAAACGGTTGGCGCTGTCCCGATGGTCTCAAGGCCTGGAGAACAATCCTCAAGTCACCCTCATACTCCTCCTCAAACTTAGAGTAGACCAAGATCATTGTCGTAGAAGACCACAGCGGTGATCTAGGTAGAGTGAAACACCCTATGCATAGAGATCCATGAATCTTTTGTAGATCGTCAAATCGAATGACATCATTGTGAACCAAAATGCCCATATCACGTCCTAAACGTCGTCTTAAGGATGTCTACCTCCCTAACCCTCAACTAATGGTAACTGGTGCGGAGATTTATCTTAGAGTAGACCTGCGCCCCTCTCATCTGATCAAATAAATCATCAATCCTTGGCAAAGGATACCTATTCTTGATATTAACCTTATTCGACTGTTGGTAGTCTATGCATAGCCGAAGGATCTTGTCCTTCTTCTTGGCAAGCGACAGAAGAGCCCCGAGTGAAGTGCTGGAGTGCAATAAAACCCTTGTCCAACATTCCTTTGAAATTTAGATTTGAGTTCTATGACTTCGTGACGCCATTCTATGCGGAGTCGCCGTAAGAGATGTACCAAGGTGTAACTCAATAGTAAAGTCTACATCCCTATGCGAAGGTAATCGGTAGTTACGTCAAGCGTCCTCATGTTCACAAACGTCAAGAGTAGACCCAACTCCTTTCGCCTCATCCACGGAGTAAAACGCTGCTTGGCTTGGGTCGATTGCGTGCCATTTAAGAGTCGTACGACAGGGTAAAGCTTCATGCTTGTCCCCTAAACATGAAACAAATACTATATGGGGTGTAGGCAGTAACCCTCTTACAATCACAATCAATGACGACTCGGTCTGCGTCGACGGTCATCAAGAGTGATATCAAACTCTGACATGTCCATGACCTAAGGTCCCGGTGATAGAATCACGAGATCTCTAACTCTAGCCCGACATATCGATCAGCGTTCACCACTGGCTCACAGGGGAGAACTCACAATACGGCGACTCTTCGAGGTTTCAACCTCTAATCTCAAATCTTTCACACATGATGCAGTAATAAAGGAATGAGATGCACCATAATCAAATAATACTCTTGCTCATAAGCGAGATAGGGAGAAGCTGTACTGAATGGCCCAGTTATTATGCAAAACTCAGCCTGGGTGTGATAAGCGTAAACGGGCCTGAGTCCCTAAAGTCCAGCTTTGTGGGCAACCTCGACCTCGACCTATGCCTTAGCCATACGGCTTTAATTGTGAAGTAATAGGGAGTAGTGCAGCATCTGCTTGGGGCCCCAGTATTCTTAACTCCCACGGCCGCTGGATAGGGAGGAACAAAGGCGGGTCTATGAACGTCCCACTAATGACTAGGACTAAGGTGTCCCAAAACTCTAGGATCCTTGCCTTTTAGAGCAATCTGGTCTCATGTGTCCAAGTTGGTGGCAATAGAAACATGTCCTCTGCCCTAGCTAGCTAGGAGCCACAGAGGAGCCATCTCCACCTTAGGATGATTGACCTGCAGCCACTAATGGCCTTAGCGCGTATGCAAGCCTGTCACCTTGAAAATCCTTGCGGAGTAGAGGCCCTCTGCTTCTTCCCTAAGCTAGAAGAAGAAGTTAGCTGTCCTTCCTCTTATCTTTAAAGCCCACATCCCGGATGCTCCATGCGTCTTCCACTTCCCTCTCAATGGCCATAGTTGTCTTGACCATCAAGTCCATGTCTTGCAGGAGAAGTCCTGATTTTACCCCAGGATGGACATTTGGACCATCCTCGGGCTTTCTCACTTTGGCCGCATGCGTGGCCACATAATCCTCCGGTGAAGCAGGCTAGTCGATGGAACTCCCAACTCTGTGTTCCCTGCTGCTTGTCATTATCCCTTGTTTCAATTTTGAAACTCGAGATTTTGCGTAATAGAGTAGACAGGGAATGTAGCGAAAAGCTCCACGGAACTCTTCCCGCCAATGTTTTGCCTACAAGTTTCGCTAAGGCTTTGACCCGATCCCTACATACTTGGGATTCGCCCTCTAGCTAGAATATAGCTAGCTTATCCTAGTGGCATCGGAGGTGATCTCCATAGCCTCCAAGATCTTACCGACTTGTCATAATCAATTATTAGCTACCATCGGGTCCCCTCCTCCCTTGAAGGTTGGAGGATGGTGTGCCTTGAACCTCTGAAGGTAAGGCCCTCCTTGGCTCACAATTGCACTAGTATGTGCAATAATGGCAGTCATAGCACTCGCCTGTGCAATGGTAACAATCGCAGTACCAATAGCCTCTATGAAGGCTTGTTGGTCAAAGGCCGATGGTAGTGGGTTGTTGTTCTGCCCACCGCCTCGGCGTCCTCTTCTTCAATTAGTCATCTACATATGTCAAATAGCAATAGAGTCTTACATAGCATCCCAAGAAAATAAGGATTAAGTCTAAACTTTGAGATTTCTCCCTTTGTCTAATTAGTAGTGCATGTGCCAACCACCAATAGACCTTAACATTCCGAACTATCCCATTCGTTCTTTTTTCGAACCCTCAAGGTTATATTTTCTAACCCTAGTGCTCCTTTTTCACATGTACATTTTACCATGTATATAATTCACATAACACATAGCACATAATCATGTAGCATATTAAGGCACAAAACATGAAATGCATAATGAATGCAATGGTCTAGATATTATGCTCTATCAAGCCACAGGTAATTGCTTACTATGCTCACGTGTGGGTATGACGCCCTAAAATCCCAGGAGTGCGGTTAACCCGACCATCAACATGGAAAAACTGTGAATATCGATGCTTGATACCACACCATTGTGTCCCCATTCTGGGATCCATAATTTTGCAAAAGCCAGAATGATCTCATTCTTATGGGGAGCCCTACCCAAAACCAAGCATGTACAATGTACAATATCACAACGAGAAAACAACACACCTCTTAAGAAGTCCCAAGTTACTTTGAGGAGAAGTTAAGCGCCTGCTAACCGGGTTCTGAGGCAAAGGCTTCCACCTTTGTTTAGGCAAGATCTCCTTAAGCCTAAGCATGAGGGACGATCATAAGCAGGCGGCGAGCCTAAAATGCGGGACAATCATATGTAAAAAATGCAAGTTAGTTCAAATACAATTCTTTTACATAATATATATATATATATATATATATATATATATACACACATGCCATAACTAGTTTGTTCCAAAAAAATTTACCAAAAGTAAATCATAGAAGCCACATGTCGGCTTTCTTCACCCTTGTGGCCTTGGATAGAGGCCATCGGCGGCGTATCACTGAAATGTTTTCCCATATAGGGTGAGCCACACGCAATAAGTAATTCCTCATCTTCTCCCCTGCCAAATGCATGCAATGTCGCATGACAATTTACACTCATCAACATTCAAGTAGAATATGCAAATTCTAGGTTGCATTCACATCAATATGAAATGAGATGAAAGGTACTAATGCACCATATCCCGAGTCTTTACCGACTCCCATCACACCATGTAATACCAATCTGTGATAAAAACCCGTCATTGATGGATTACATCCAATTATCATTTTTGAATGGAAGTTATGTGTTTATAAACCAAAACTTGTTGGATGTTACACCTCAAATGACCATTTCATACTCACAAAACCGTAATGTCTTTTTTTGGGCGTGTAGTTTTGAGTCTCACCGTGAGCTCCATGCGGCAACTTCACTTTTTGAGCTTTCACCGTCAAAGTGTAGCAGACGATAACCGAGCCTTTCATCCGAGGAGTGTCGACCCCTTCTTACTATTGCGACCCTGAGTTTCCATGTCATGCAACCGTGTGACTCTGTTGAACTTCGTCAAATGGTACCAAGCCCACTTATTAATCACCAAATGTGAAGTTTGATTTTCACCATGCACTCACACCCATGAATTGTGATGTCCTTGTGCATATGCAATGTAATGCACCATTGCATATCAATGTCATGTCACATAAGTAATGAATGTCATATGGACAACTTAAATTCATACAATTCATCATGTATCATGGACAATTATATCATATGCATATAATTTCCAAATAAACACTCATTTCAATGTCAATACTTTAGAACACAATATATCAACATTTTATCGAACAACAACAACAAGCATGTTATCACAAAATCAAGCAGCCTTACTCTCATAATTCTATAGAGGCCAAGTGTGACATTGTATGCCCACAAATTAGCCCACAAAGCAGCCCAGCTTGAGCCCCTTAAGTGGGTATAAAACCATCCAAACATATGCCCTTAAGCGGCCATAAAAGCACCTTGGCTTGGTATACTTGATCGAATTTTATTTCTAATCTAAACAACTCCTAAAATAATGTTTTGAACATGTCATAAACACTCACAAATCGGCCCACAAAACAGGCCATAAATGAACTCTCATATAACTTCTGAATTTATTTTTAAGCAGTCAACATTATATAGGAGCATCTACACAACAATCCCCCTAAAATCAGCCCAAAGGGTATAAATAAAACCAAAGTATGAAGAATCTCTACCTCTTGGAGCGTAGTAGAAGTAGTAGGAGACTCGGGAACACCTCTAGCCAGAGCTTTTGATTTTACAAATCTCCTCATTTGTAGATGTAGGTGGCTCTCGTTTTTGGTACACTGCGTGGCCCTCCTCGAGGCGATGAACACTAGTTAACTTTGGATCGGCAATTGTGGCAGGAACTTCGAGGATCGTAGAAAAGACTTAGATTACTCTCATCTTTCTCACACGTGAAAACTAGGAAATAATGGGATCTTTTTGTCCCCAAATTAGCATTCATTTAATATATCCATAAGTTTAAAGGCATTACGCGTCGGCGTGTCGCGTGGCTGCTTAGGTCCATCTTGCTCTCAAAACAATTAATTTCATTAGTTTAAGTTAATTATTTTATATATAACTTTATTTAGTTATTTTTCCAACTTTCATTTTCTTAAAATCTCGTTTTAGGATACATCGAACACCGATCGCCCGAAAAATGAAAAAAATCGACTATCTCTCGAATCGATGGGGAATTTGTCCAGTGCTTAGTTTCTAAGGCAGATTCAACGATGTTTCGTCATCTGGGATCTAGAAAAATTCATGTTTGTAACACATATCATAGTGGCAATTTACCGTTTTGCTTTTTTTTCGAAAAAGTTTAAATTTACCCAGATTTCACATTATTAATACTGAAAAAAAATTAGAAAAAAGAAATTAGAGAATTACAGTGATCTTTGGACCAATATCTTGAGATGGGTATTTGGCCTCCTATAGCCATTCAAACTTTAAATTTAGCATTTGACATATGTGATTTTGGCTTGTAATCCAGCATGTCATATGTTGATGAGCACTGAGCAGATTCTATGGAAGTGTGACCTTACTCAAAGTCAAGGACAAAAAAAGGAAGACAAAAATTAAAACATAGTAACAACCAAATGGACTCATTCTCCATATTTCCAAAACAAGTAAAATAAAATAAAATCCCCTAAAAACACCATTTAAATCACCATGGACTCCCATAGAAAAAAAAAAGTGTCTCGACTGAATAAGAAAAAAATAGCCAGCCGATACCAGTTAATTGTCATTAGTCTTGAATTTGTGTCGTCAGTTCATGCAGAAACCACAGCAATATTCAATACCAAAGCATGCAAAATTTTATAAATTAAAAGAAAGAGGAGAAAAAGTTATCAAACTGTAATTCGTAATATTATCTAATAAACCATAATCAGTGAACGATACCAGTGTCATGCACAAATTTGATAGTATAACTCAAAATGCTGCTAGACCTGGCACAAAGCAATGCAGCCTCCCCAGCCTGTCTCTGTTTCTAATTTTCCATCATTGTTTTTTCAAATTTTACATGAAATAACCAAGGGGACAACAACCCCAGGTGCGAAATTAACATATAATATGTGCAGATGATAAAGAAAAGATGTTAACGTCTTTATAAATTATGAGCCCTGCAACTTTATGATGACTAATGTGCAATATTTTTTTAAATTTTTTGATAAGTAAGCTGGACAATATATTAACATAATAGGGCCAAGCCCCAGAGTATACTGGTTGTATACAAAGAGGAAACATGAAAAAAGGAAGAACCAGAACCTACCACCCAAGGAGTATGGCTAGGAGTACTAGAGAATACACATTAATAAATTTACAATAAATACTCTCTCCATTCTTGATAGCCTTGAGAAACAACGATCTTATAAAGGAGTGACAACTTTCTTGGAAAAGAGTGCATTATAAAATGCTTATATGTTCCTTTCTTCCGTGCCCAGCAAAGACTAGAGAGAAACCAGCCGCGAGCCACTGGGTGCACAGCTTTCTTCATATATAGAAAAGGTTGTCCATCCACCACATTAAGTCTTTAACCAGAAACAATATTGCAATATGGATATATATATATATATATATATATTTATATATATATATATATATACTGATCCATGTGCATCCTTGGCCACAAGTGCAGAATAATTTACAAAGTAATGAACGTAAAAAAACTTACTAATTATTTCTATGGAAGAAGAGAATAATAAATCTTTCTCTGCATATTAAGTAAATGGAGATGATCAAGCCTATGGTTGTTGAATTAGCACAGGCATGTGGGCATACAGGTCAAGTCAGCTAAGTGAACAACATGATCATTTTTCTAGGATGAAGATCTGACTCATGAACCATAATCTATACTGAAGTCAAGGGTGTAAGTTTGAGCTTGTAAGAAATTGTCCCCACAAATAGAAAGCTAGATGATGCTTTCATTCACTCAAAGCCAAAAGAATAAAACTGCTTGATGGACAATGTAAAGTAAACCTCTACTACTTGCTACTATTTGCCTCCAGCCGAACATTGCGCTCATGAATTATTCTTTGCCAAGATGAGAGATGGCACAGGACATCAATCATGCAGTGTTTCCCAATATATCCTCATCCCGGTACAAATGATACCTGAAATGAATTCAAAACTCATTTTATTGCATCTAACCATTTGTAACAAACTTTAGAATGAGGAAGACAAAATCAAAGTTCAAATTAAGAAAAATGGCAAAGAAAGGAATACAAATCTATGTAATTTTCTTTACACGCAAACTTAAGAATGAGAATTTTTGGTATCAATTATCTAACCATCCTTAATCTGGCCCCAACTTAGTATAAAACGCAATAATCCTTTCACACATAGACCATCAAGCACAGCCAAGCTGTAAGTGTCCCAATTCACATGGTCAACGTCTCCACCAAAATATACTTAATTCCAGCAAAAAGCCAATTTTCAATTCTCTTCAAGTAGCTACAGTAAGTTAACTACTTTTTTTTTATAGATAAATACAAAAGCATGTATTAATCAAAAAAAGGTGGAAGCCAGGATGCCCCTAAGTATACATGGAGTATACAAGGAGCACCTGACCTATTCAAAAAAATAACACCTACTTACCCCCCCAAGAGAAGAGTTAGAGAATACACAAAGGAATTCTTATAAAAGAACACTCCTCCACCTCAAGACAGCCTGCCCAAGAGACTAACATGCTAGCAAAAGAAGTCTTTAGTCTTGATAAAGAAAAGGCACATCTTCGAAAATTATCCGGTTCCTTTCCTTCCAGATTGCCCAAACAGACATAAGGGGATCGCCCTCCACAACTTTCTAGCTCTTTTCTTTATGGGGAAACAACTCTAGCCCAGAATTAAGTCCTTGGCCAAAAGAGGGCAACCCCAATTGAGACTTGGTATAGAAATAAGGCTTTCCCACATGCCCCAAACTGAAGGACAATGGATCAAAAGATGATGCAAATCTTCTTCTGCCTTGCCATATAAAGGGCACCTAGTTGCCATCTGGAAACCTCTCTTTTTTAGATTCTCCATTGTAAGCGCTTTCCCCCACCAAATCTCCCAAGCAAAGAAACAAACTTTAGGAGGCACACAGTTATTCCAAAGCATCAACCAAGGCATTGTCCTGCCTAGGTTTCCCTCCAGAAGCACTGTATTAGCCATGACAGTGTATGTACCCTTTTTGTCCCCCTTCCAAAAAAGTTTGTCCTCTTCCTCCTGCTTAACTCTTCTATTGTTCAACAAAAAAAAGCTCTCAATTTTAACTATCTTTTCCTGAAAATCATTTGAGAGCCTCCTGAAAACTTAGATTCCATGCCCCTTCCCCTGGAATTATCCCACACCTCGACAACCTTGGCCTCTTTAAACCCTCAAGATATACGGCGCGAGAGATCTCTCACATGAGAGGATCCTCTCCTTTCAAACACCTTCTGAAGTTGATTCTCCTCTCATCACCTAAGACAAACATGTTGTTCTACTTCAACTGCCCAATCTCCTTACTAATGTCTTTCCACAGGCCCACCTCGAAACTTCCCCTTGGGACTTTTATGAACCAACCTCCTTCCTCTACCCGATATTTCAGCCTTATAACTTCTTTCCAAATGGCCCTCTCCTCCCGAGAGAATCTCCAAACCCATTTCCCCAACAAGGCCTTGTTAACAACGAAGGAGCTTCCTAATACTTGACCCACATTCTCTTTCCCCAAAACAAAACCACTTTCAGTTAATTAATGAATATTTACGTCGGTGCTCCTCCCACAGTCCTCTTAATTTTCTCAATCTATTTCTGTTCCCTTTGTAGTAACCTGACAAGGACATAACATAGATGGGTAGATTAGAAAGAGTACTCCTAATGAGGGTCAGTCTCGCCCTTTTCCATAATGCTAATTTTTTCCTGAACCTTTCCTCTACACCATCCCAAACAGAGGTTGAGTTGTGCCACATACCCAAAGGGAGTCCCAAATAGGTTGATGGAAGAGTCCCTGTTGTACTGCCTAATTCCAAAGCCAAACCCTCAAGCTCCTCCACACTTCCTACTAGCATAACTGAGCTTTTATCCAGATTTATATCCAGACCTGAGAAAGCTTCAAACCAAACGAGGATCCAACTAAGATGGGCCATTTGTTCCCTCGAGGTCTTTGTGAACACTAGGCATAGAGATAGCAAGTGTCTTGATCATCCTTTGCTTCCCCATTTCTATTTTCTATTTTATAACCAATAAGCAAGTTTTCTACCACAAATTTTTCAATTAGGATGAAAAACTTCATTCACGAACAAAAGGTAGGGGGATGGGGATCTCCTTTGCTGCCCTCTTGGAACTCTTAAAAGAGCCTTCTAGTTCAGTTGGAGTCAAAGCCCGAGGAGGTAAGTTGTGATGTGCTGCTGTGCATCCAGTGCCATCTCATCTGACCAGTTTTCTTCTAAGACTAAGAAAATTCACGATTTATGCGATCATATGCTTTTCTATATCAGTTGAGCCAAACACACACCCCTTTCCTTCTTTCTTGTGTGATCAGTCACCTCATTTGCTATTAAGGAATGCATTGGTGTCTTTGACAGACATTATGAGCCTTGTTTACCCGACTCACGACCGCCTGTTTGTTTGCTGCAGACTTTGCCAACCACTTATATAAACTCCCCACCAGACTGATAGGTCTGAAGTCCTTAAAATCCTCTGCCCCTCCTTTTTTCAGGATCATGACTAGGAACGAGGCATTTAGGCTCTTAACAAACCTGGGTTTCATGAAATCCTAAACATTCTTGTATCATTCTCTGCCCAAATCCATTTGTTTGCCACAAATGCTACCAAGCCATCGACCCTAGAGCCTTATCCCCATTCATATCCCTTGAAGCCAAAACCTCCTCAATTTAGCTGACTCCCGAACTTAAGCTTCATCTCATTCAGCTAGTGAGCTTCAAACCATCCAAACTAACCCTCAAATCCCTTAGATTACATAAGAAGAACCTTAAAGGCATTTTGCATCTGGCGCATTGAATTGTCCTTAATGGAGCAAACCCCATTGATCCTTATCTTTCTAATCAAACTTTGCCTCCTAGCCGGGATTAGCCATTTTATAGAAACATGTGCTGTCCCCTTCTGGCCCAATTTCAAGTTTTTGCCTCTGAGATATCACCTGAATTAGCCATCTTTGAAGTCTACAGGGCCTTCGCTTTGTCTTCCATCTCGCTGATTGAAAGAGGTCTCTAAGTTTCCACTTTATCCCAATGGGCTATCCTCTTCAAGTTGTCTGCTTTCTATCCTCCACATATAACCTCTTGTTCGTCAAAACTGGAACAGAGCTTATTTTAATGATGTCATGTTTACTTCGACGATTACTGTGCCTAACCACCACTCAGCCTGGTCAGGATTCTTAAATCCATCCGCCTTTAGCCACATGTTTTTGAAACGAAACGGCATTAGCCCTTTGTGAGAGGTACCCCTCTACCCGATAAGAGCTGGAAAGTGATCTACAGGGTGGGTCTTGGCAATAAATTGAAGCCCGAGCCTCCAAAATAACCATCCCAAGTCATGGTAATTAGAACTTTTGTCCAATCTGGTCATCCTTTGATTGTTCATCCCTCATTTCCAGGTAAAATGCCCCCCATGAAGTAGAAGGTCTTTCAACTCCAGCTCGTCAATGATTTGAGAAAATCTTCTCATCGAGCCCAATATTCTACCATCCCTGTTCCTTTCCTCTGGGAACCGAATGATGTTGAAATCCCCTCCTTTGCACCAAGGTTCCTTCCACATCCCTTTAATTGCCCCCAATTCTTCCCACATCAAATCCCTATTGCCTCTAGAAGTAGGGTCGTACACCTCTGTGAAGACCCAAGTAAAATTATCCTCGCAATTCTTGAATTTGCACGAAAGGGAGTAACTACTTTCCTCAACCTCTAGCACCTGAAGAACCCTATAATCCCAGAAAATTAGATTTCCTCCAAACGCCCCCACCGCATTACTTGTCGCCCAATCCACAAATCTTCCAACGCCTAAATTCCTAACCAACCTGCATGACATCCTCTTAAGCTTAGTTTCTTGAAGACAAATAAGATCCACCCTTTGTGGTCTTAGAAAAGCTTTCATCTTTCTTTTCTCCACACTAGCCCCCTAACATTCCACGTACGGATTCGATTTTCATCATAAATATGCAAAGAACCCCTTGCTCCTTTACCTTGAGAAGCTACTTTAATACTCCCTTTGTCCTTTACTGTCCATTTCAATTTCTTCAATTCACGGTCAAACTTCGTAGAGGAGTTCACCCCTTTTCCTTTCCCTTTGATTCTTCTTTGATTAACCTTAGACATTAGTTCCTGAAAATTGTCTTCGAAACCCCCAATGGACAGCCCCATACACTGATAGAATTTCTGCAAGCAACTCTCCTCCTAGTATAACTCTTCTTGGTCCCCCTCTAGATCAACACCCTCGGCTTCTGCCTTTTCTAGTTCTGCCCTAACCACTGACGCCCTCAATTCCTCTCCTAAAGCAAGGTCTTCTTCACAATCCACTATCAGCATCAAAACCCTCAATGGTGTTTGTAACAATTTTTCCCCTTAGTTAAGTTCAAACACCACAACACAACCATAGTCGTAACCCCCCCGACCAAAAAGCCTCTCCTTAGATGAGGCTCGGTCCAAAAAATAATTAGAGGAATAAACAGCAGGAGATTCATACCTTTTTGCAAAAAATGTCTCCTCATCTTCGCTTTCCTCCTTCCTAAGAGGGGAGAGTCCTTCATCTTCCATCCTCCCTTCGTTCGCCCTTGAGTGTGATTTTCTGTCCCTTGAGTCATAAGCGGTATTCTTTGAAACCTCAAGAGGACTAACCCTTTGGCCTACCCTTTCTTGCCCTTCCAAAGGCCCAGAAAAAGCCAACCCATTTGATGGGTTAGACAATCTAGCAAGGCCCGTATAACAGTCCTCTCCTTTAGCATTGGCGAGGTGGGCTTTGGGTATCTTCTTGGCCCATCCGAACCTACCCTTAGGCCTGACTCAGAGAACCCTTCCACTAGGGCCTATTATATTGGCCCATGAGAAGCCTACCCATTGGACGGGCTTAAATAGTCCCATGATGCTCCCATAACGGCACTCTCTTTAGCCTTTGGAGAGGTAGGTTTTGAAGTAGCTCTCAACCCATCCACACAAACAGATCCTCTCCCTAAATGCCCTCTTTTCATATCCGATTCTCCACCCAAGTCCGCCTCCATCCCATCATCATTAGAAGCCCGTGCCCTGCTCTTCTAAGGTACCGTCCCTTTCTTCTAACAACTCTGGGCACCATCATAATTCTTTCCTTTGTGTAGCCATGAGCGTTGATTAGCGCATGTGGAAACTTCACCTTCTTCCTCACGACTTTGTTTTGCATCTTCATTGCAATGTTTTGAGGGGTAAACTCCTATAGACCATGGCGGCAACTCCCACCAGATTTGTAGCTCATAACTCCTCGATCCCGCCTCTAAGCCAATCACATTAGGCCTTTCCTTCCCTACTAGTTTAACAAGAATTCTTACCCAAAGGAGGTCAGTCTTAAGGGTCGTTTCCTTGTTTAGGGCCAAGAAACCCCCACAACGATCACCAATTCTCCTCAGAATTTCACCAATCCATAGATGTAGTGGTAGTCCTACCACACGGATCCAAGCTTCCTTCACCGTCTCCTTCTTCACACACCCATCACCTGGGTTCCACCATTGCCTCATTGGGAACCCCTTAAAACTTCTTCCCACCTCAAAAACCCACTTTGCATCTTCTGGGTTCACAAACTCCAAAAAAAAAATATCTTTATTTAAAAAGAATACCATTAGACTATCCTTTAGACGCCATGCCACTCTCACCCATTCTCCTCCTCTGCCGCTACTGGGAAGGGGTCCAAAGGTGTTTTCCACCATCCAACAAGGCAGTATTTCAGAGTTCCCATAAAATCTTTTGGTGCAAAATCACCAACATTCACCCATGCACAGTTGTCCAAAGATTTATTTCTTCTTGGCCCCTCCTGAGTAGCAATATTCTCCTTATTACCTTCCCCTAGCCCACCTTCAACTTTTTTCTCCGTCCTCTCTACATGTTTCCCTTTTAATCCCAAGCTTTTGAGCTTTTCTACCAGCAGCATCCAACCCTTGATCAATCCTCTTCCTTCTGGAAAGAACAACCTATGCCTTTTTCCATCTCCATCTATGACTGAACAAAGAATGAAACTACCCGCTTCATTCTCCATGTTCTCCACACTGTAAGATCTTCCATTCTCCTTCCAATCAAAGACCCTTTTGATCTTATTGTCCTCCTTACAAAAAGTTTCAACACCCAGTAAGAGATTCCTCAGACCTACTTCACCGAAACGAATCCACGAAACAAAACCTTTTCTCCGCTCCTTGATGACGCCCTTTGGCTTGTTGCCTTGTCCCTCCACCAAGATTTCAAACGATTTTGCGTCGACGGCGAACCATTTTCTGTTTCTTTCACATCGATTTTGCATCTTCAGTTCTATACATATCATACAGATTCCAGTGACTAAAATCTCTTGACTAATTGCTCTCTCCTTCTTTGATTTTGGTCATCCTTCTCCCTCCTCGATCTCTTTGTTTGGCTTTTGAGATTTGATTCCAGTTGAGTTTCTGAGTTCCTGAAGAACAAGCATATGGCATATGTAGAAAGCAACAACTGACGAGAACAACTAGGCCACAGGGATCTGTTTGGCCGTCTAAAGAGAAAATGATGGAACTCTGAAGTTGTTGTTGTTGTTATTGTTCTACTTCCTCAAGAGACCACAACGTCGCCAAAACCATAATCTTAAACATAGAGAATCTCATTAAAAATATTGGGTGAGCAATAAGAAATGTATTCAATTCCAGGGATTTGGTTCAAAATCAATTACTATATTATTATACACCTTGAATAAAATAGGTGAAGACCATTTTACTCTAACTTCAGATAAGAAATTCAAAACTACATCATAAAACCTCACAACCACAAGAAAGCAACCCAAATATAATCTTCATCATCTCAACCCATGAATCCATGAAAACGTTACAAGACTAGCATGAATTTACCACAAACAAATAAAAGTATTCAGAAATCCAGAGCAAACAATTAAGCCTTCACAGAACTTTAGAGGACCAAACAAGTTATAAATTAAATAAACTATCCCAAAAAATTGAACTAAGGAACTGGTCAAATGAAAGGAGTAAATTTCAAAAAAGATGAGCGCATGTTTTAGTGTATTTTTGTTTTATTTCATTTTAGGAATAGGGAGAAGAAAGCATGAATGTCTGCTTCTTGGTTCCTCAATTCCCTGTAAGTATTTATCCATTAAGTAATCAACTATCTAACCTCTAATTTTCCTACAATAAACCCCCACTTCATGCTAGAAGGCTTGGACTCAACTGATTCTAATAAAATGGAGGAACTTAACTCTGAAAGCAGTAATAGCCCGCTTGATTGGGTGAATGACCATCGTTAATTGAAGGAATCAGGTGTATCTCTTTAGATGTCCCATCTATCCTAAAAACCCTGATCTCTTGTAATAGATAAAATTAAAATCTACTAGTTTAATTGTTGTATATAGGTCAATCCCCATAACAAGTCAAAAACTAGAATGGCAACCAACATGGTCAAAACAAAATATAAATGTTCATCGTTTTTCCTTTTTCAGAATTGAACCCAGAACTTGCCACATCCCAACTCTAATCCCTCACCACTTGACAAAGCCTCACTGACCACATAAGATGAATTTCAATCAAAGAACAACTATTCCAATAAGAGGATTTGCAAATACATAAGATGATTGTTAATATCAATCATCTCATGTTCATTAAAGGGTCAAACTTCGGTGGGACTGTAAGGTCCAGAAAGAGGTGGGACAATCAGGTCCAAATGTGCATTCTTCTTTTCATGGGTGCTGAGTAATTCGAAGGAACAATGTTTTGCAAGGATCGGGTAAATGGAACCCAGTCCCAAGGAATGGGATTGGCTGGTATGAGAAACTCTTTTAATGAATTGCTCCTCTGTTATAAAAACAATCCAATTTAGGCAGAAAAGGAGGACAATTAGTTGTTAACTCCAAGTCCAGATAATAAGGGACCATTCTTGTCGGTTTAACTAGAGTTTAGGCATAGACATGATCTCCATGAAATACACAAGGCACAAACTAATAAAAGAAGAGGAATTTTCTGGGTGGTGCATCAGTCAATCATATCTTTCTTTTCCTCAAGAGAGGTTGAATGCTAATGCATTGACCATATCTCAATTTTGGGATGGTCATGGCTCTATATCTATTCACATTGATCAACCAAAGAGGAGAAATGAAAAATTACACGATTCAATAGGCACAAAATTGACAAACCAGTAGATTAGGCCATCATAATTATCAAGAAACAAAAGCAAGAACAATGACAAACAACAACGATAAATTTATTCTTACTCCCTTGTGTCATAACCGACTTCTGGTTCCATATTCAGGCAACAGGAAGGTGTCCTTCCTTCCGCTCAAACAGAATTATCAACCTCTTCATACCGCAGCCCAGGACCCACCGCTACAACCTTTCCAGAATTCAGCTGATTCACCAAGTAAAGAAAATCTTATCAAATGTAAAGAACACACAGCAGGTCGATTCCGAATTCATGTCTTGCAACGAAAAGATTACAGGGGAAAATATAGGAACCGAAAACATACATCAATCATGGCCAAAAAAAATATATTACATCTTGAAAGTATTGTCAGAACGTACGTGAAAAAGAAAAGAGGAAACTGAGATAAGATTTGGCTAAAATAAAAACTAATAATGCATAATTATGACATAATAATAAACAAGATGGCCATGTTGTGGGCATTAAAATTGTTAATCTTTTCCTGTGAGGAATACACTAGAAATTTTCTCATGTAAACCAGAAAAATGGAACGTCCACAGAAAAAGCAAGAAATTGAATTTGAATATTATAATTTCAATCATTTGGCACTACTTAACCCAAAACATAGTAAAATTCAAATTCTCACTTATCTTTTCCTCGGTTTTCTTGGCAAAGAAACGGAAAATCGGAAGCGTGAAGAACGAAATACGTCGAAAAGAGTGATCAAGAGGAAATATGTGGAATTTTTACCTTGTTCGCCTTTTCAGGCAGTAAAATCCCAGCATTGGTTTTGGATGGACGAATGATTTTCTCCACCAATACCCTGTTCAAAGCTGGAATCAAACGCTTTGCCATACACTTCAAAATTACGATTATGAACAAAAACAGAGAAGAAACCAGTAGCAAACGGAACCTAAAATCCTAAGAGCAACTCGAATGGGAGTTGCCAAAAATAGGGAGTTAAATTTTATTTTACAACCCTCAATAGTGGTTTGACACTTTTTAACAGTATTTTTGTTTTAATGGTAGTTATCAAAATGGGATATCATTTTAATAATTCAATGTATTTTATTAAAAAATATAATTAAAAACACTTGGTTATATTTTAATGGATATATTTTTTATCTTGATGTCTCAATTTAACGGATATATTTGTATAGTATGATTTTAAATTCCAATTTAATTTTGTTGATGAAATTCCAATTTCAACTGTTGAAATTCAAATTTGAAAATTTAATTGTCAAAATAAAAATTTTAAAAAGTATAATTCATTTATAAATATGATAATTTTTATTATGATTTTCGTCAATCATCTTAAATTCTTTATAAATTCGATATCTCGCTTTCTCTTTGTTTATTTATCATTCGTATTTTGATTCATTGAGTTATATGAATTGTTGAAATATTTGGGATATGATGTAGAATAAATGTGTTGACATATTAATGTGCTATTCGAGTTACAAGTGTTTCTAATGGGTGATTAAAGTCGTGGTGTGGATAGTCCGTATAAATGTCGTGATAGTTGAGGTCGGTTTTATGACCTATTTGCCACGTAATAATAAAATTTAAGATAAATTCTGATAAATCATCCTCTTACTGCTGAGATAAATGTTAAAACAATCGATAACCACAATTACAAAGAATAGGATGTTCAGGTTCTCGATTATCATCCTCAAAGAAGATAACGTTCTGCTATAGAATTATTGCTACGAACACGGTCTGTAGATGAATACATCAGAATTGGAGAAAGGATTACCATAGAGAGTGCGAGGAAGATTTTGTGAAGGCTGTGCCATTGCAATGTTTGCGACCGTTACCTAGGTCGCAGTGATGTCGATATTCAGTGTACAAACGGGGAACAACGTGGCTTTCACGGCATGTTGGGGAGTATTGATTGCATGCGTTGGAAGTGGAAAAATTGTCTGGTGTAGCGAGAGTATGTATGCGGTCGTTGTCGTGAACGAAAATCATTTCGAAGTTGTGAAAATCTCGAGATCTTTGGAAATGGCATGCATTCTTTGGTGCGCAGTTCATTGAATGGCCTTAAATGTTACAGATAGGTCCCCTGTTTTTATATTATTAGCAAATGGTCATGCTCCTTCAGTCAACTACATAATTAATGGTCATGAGTATAGAATGGGATAGTATCAGCGGCGATATTGCTCCGGCGGTCGACATTTGTAAAAACAATTCGCTGTCAGTAAGGTTCGAAGAAAAACATTTCTTCAAGTCTGAGTTGGCAAGAAAGACAGAGCGGGCATTTGGGGTACTTCAAGCCCGTTTTGCAATTGTGCATGGACCAGCACGTTTTTGGGAGAAGAAACACTTGCAGATATTATGAAAGCGTGCATAATAATGCATAATATGGTCATTTAGGACGAAGGAGATATTGAAGTATGATGACTTTGATGGAAGTGGTAAATCAGTTTGTAAGTGTCACGTGCATATACACGAGTGAAGACTTCATGCAGGCCCGTTCTCCGGATCAGAACCGGTGTTACTCATTCTCAGCTGCTGGTCGAGATCTTATCGAGCATTTGTGGGAGCAGCGTAGGCTGCAAATAGCATACATCAATTTCAAGTTGAAGTTGTATTTTCAATTCCAATTTCAATTTCATATTGTATTTTAATTCCAAATTTCAATTTCATGTTGTATTTTAATTACAATTTCAATTTCATGTTGTATTTTCAATTCCAATTTCAATTTCATATTGTATTTTAATTCCAAATTTCAATTTCATGTTGTATTTTAATTACAATTTCAATTTCATGTTGTATTTTAATTACAATTTCAATTTCATGTTGTATTTTCAAGTCCAATTTCAATTTCAAGTTATTTTTTTCAATTCCAATTGCAACATAATAAATAATGACTACTAATTAAAAAATAATAGCAACATAATAAATAAAGACTAAAAATTAAAACCCCGCTTTTTCATAACCTCAATCTTGAGTTATTCCAATATATTTACGAAATTGGGTCCATACCCCGGTAGTATCGATTCCATGATTTTCATCATTTGCGTTTAATTTGCTATCTTTCTTGATTTCTTCACATTTACGATGTTGCTCAATGATATCTCTAACGGCATAAATTTTGTCGTATCATTCGACTTTTGTCGTTCCGCTTCCATTCTTTCATTCCGGTGGTGATGATACAGTGATCTTTGACATTGGTTTCTTCTTTGTTTTTAAGTTGTTTCTTGAAGCGGCTACATCCGATGGCTATCGAGGTTTAGTGTCATCCTAAATATGGAGTTGAATGGTAGGATTGACATGAGTTGGTCAGCGGGACTACGGTTGAATGAGTTTTTTGCTCTCTTATTCTTTGGTGGATTATCGGTCATTTCGCTCCATTTCAATATATTACAACAATGCTCGTATTGAAATGGTTTTTCAATAATCAACAAACATTTTTCTTCATCCAGTATAAAGAAAAACATATGAAATTATTCAGTTAATAGTTGAATATCAAATCATACTAGTGTCTAAATTAAAGTTTATATCTTATATTATTTTGCTCGGTTAATGTCCACTTTGTCGAGTCTTTCAATTTGACTATAAAACCGAAAAAATTTCTTTGCGTTTGCATTTATATCAGTCAGCGACTTTTAATAGAAGATTGAGAGCGAACTTACGTGATTACTCCATGAAGTTCGTATTTTTAATATTCTGCTAGAATGCACCACGCATTGTTAAATTCCCGATAATGGCGTGCTTTCAGCTAAGTATTAGCGCATAACCATGATTAATTTATGTAACCTACGGAGAATTTGCTTTTAATCGCTGCGTTTTGTCTTGAACAGCTTGTTTATGCAGCATATGCTATAGGAATTACTCTGATGTATCATCATATAAATAGAATTATGGAATTCATGTAAAATGAGTTAAGAAACTAGTCATATTACAAATCCATCTACAAAAAAAAAATTATAATCAATTTAAAGAATAGGCAATTTATAAAAAAAGTATACAAATAAATCTATCAATTATAAAATTTATAATCAATTTAAAGAATGAGCAATTTATCAATTAAAAAATTATAAATTTATCAATTTAAATTTAAAAATCAATTTGTCAATTTAAAGAATAAGCAATTTATCAATTAAAAAAATTATAATCAATTTAAAGACTGAGAAATTTATAAAGTATACAAATGAATCTATCAATTATAAAATTTATAATCAATTTAAAGAATTAGCAATTTATCAATTTTAATTTAAAAATCAAAATTTCAATTTAAAGAAGGCAAGGAATTGAAAAACCGTCTTCTTCGCCTTTTATTTCTTATAACTCGCTTTTCTCAGGTGGCTTTACTGCGACAACAAGGGCTAGGGTTCGACTTTCTACAATTACAACGACAACAAGGGATAGGGTTCAGGGAAGCTAGGGTTTTCGATATCAAAGAAGGCAAAGATTCAAGGTAAGTTCCTTTCCTCTTTGATTATCTGTATTTTTATAGAAATTGAAATTGAATATAGTTGTTAGTTGTTGAGATGAGCAATTGTGTCAGTATTATTCACATCCTCTCGATTCTCTTAAGTTAGCTGAATATGGCCTTTGGCACTAAATGACGTTCTTGTATACGATGTAAATGCATTTGGAGTCACGAATTTTATGATTTTGGTATCGTTTAGCGAGTTATGGGGATAGTGGCTCACGATGCTTGACTTCTCGTTGGGTTAACCACCAATTTGTATCCACCAAGTGTTAGGGTTTAAATCCTGAGTGCCAAAACTATTGGGTTTGGGTCGGACCCTATAGGAACCGCAAAAGGCATGGTAAATTGGTAATGCTAATTTCGGTCGGGTCGGACTATTGTTACGGAAGACAATGGGTCTCATTCTACTATTTGAGCTGGGCCTTCCAAAATACTAATTTAGGTTGAAGTTGGGCTTGGAATTAAACAGGCCGACTAAATGGGTCTCATTTGATGGGTATTTGTCACTACCCCTTTTTTTCTTTTTCTATTTTTTGAGAGAATTACGTTTATATGTATCGGAAGGAAAATAAATTAAAAAAGTAGGTCGTCAAATGTACAACAGCCTATGGGTGGGTGGGTGGCTACTGCAATTTGGGGATTTGGATCTCCAAAACATGCTCTAAACAGTGATTTATGTTTGAATACGCATTTCTATTTCCTGTGAGCTTATTCGGGTTAAAACGGGTTGGATTGAAATTGTCCCCAGCTTCATTTTTATTTAATTCTTTTCGATTAGTCAATCTGATTCATTTGGGTTATAATTAACAATTTAAATTTTGTGGCAGCTAAAAAATGTTATGAAAATCATTTTACAAATTCTATTATTATTGAAATAAAATAAATAATATATAAATATATAAAAATAATTAATATATAAAATAATTAAGTCTAAACAATATAATAATATTAAACAAACTTAAATAAATAAATAATGATGAAAGCATTAATTATATTTTAAAATCTACATTAATTAGTTAAATAGTATCGAAACAAATAAAGTAACGAAACAATAACGTATATGGAAAAAAGCATTGATAATATCGAATAAAATGCATTATCATTTAATCTTACATCATTAAATCATTATTATACCAAATAATAACATATGAACACATATTAGAAAAGCGTGTATCGTAGATACGGGTTGAGTCGTCATCGTCGTAATTATTTTTTAGAATATTAATAATATAAATTTTATTTATATTTGCAATAAATAAATTTTTTTCCAAAAATGCAACTCAATAATATAATAATGAAATACCTTATTTGTTTTAAAAATTCATTTTGCTTGAAGATATTATTGTATTAGGAAAAAAGTAAATGTATAATTTTTGTTAATTATTTTTAAAATAATAATATTTTGTTATTAACAATAGTTTAAGTAATAAAATTCTTTAAAATATGTTGATAATTTAGTTATTTAATTTAATTTAATTTATAAGCTACTACAACTTCGTTTTTATAAAAAAAACATATATGATTAAATAAAATTTGAAGGATAAATATAAAAAAAATAAAATTATAAATATTTAAAATATGATTAATGAGATAAATAAAAATATATTCGATATTAAAACTTTAATTTATTTAATTCAAATGCATTCTGTAATTTTTCATTAAAGATTTTTTACATATTAAATTATCATATAAGTTATATTAAAAAGTTACATTTAAAATTTGAAAAAAAATAGTTAAAAAAAACAAAGTTTAATATATTAATCATGTATTATAATAATAATACTTATTATTATTTTTAAAACTCATTTACTACAAAAAGCAGATTTGACTTATTATTAAAGCTGAATCATAAAAGGAATACCAAATTCTTAAACTGGTATTGAAAATTTGATAAAGATTCCAGTATCCAAATGACTTGGATAAAACCATGGATCACGTGCCAGCAGATTCGAATCGATTTAGGCTGATTGTAATCAAGCGCTAAATTTTATAGTACATTTTCTAAATGGGTTATCGTATCTTCTATTTCATCTTATCAATTTCTCTTATCATTACAAAAATACGTCAATGCAATCCATTATGTGTGCCACGTGTCGACACACCACATTTCCCTCCCCCACCTCCCTCTCTCCTCCCCTCTCACCCGGTGGGCCCGTCCCCCTCCAACTTCCTTTCTTCGTTACATTTTATTTATTTTTTGTTCACTCTTAATATAAAAATATATTTATTAATAATAATAATTAATAATTTAATAAATAAATAAATATTGACATTTTAAATAATAATTTATAAATTTGATTTTCTTTTTTCAAAAATAACTTAATACATTAAATTAGGTTAGTTTTTATTGTTATAAACATGTTTATAATTTAATTTTATAAACATATAAAATAATTTTTTATATGAGAATTATGTTAAATAAGAGAGAGTCCTGGAGAAGTCGAGGGTCCAAACTCTCACGAAAAATACAACGTGAGAGAGAGGCAACCTTTAACAATGATTTCTGTTGTAGGTGAAATTTGTAGACGTCTCGAGTCATTGAAAGAGTTATATTATAAAGGCTTGCTAAGAACGATTTGTGCCTTTGTCGTCGGTTCACCTATATATATATATATATATATATATATATATATTATCGCGATATTTTTAAAAAAATTGGATCCCGATGATTGAATAAGATTGATGATTTATCAAACTCGTTTTCCGATCCAAGTTATTATTGAACGATTATTATCGACCGACTTTTTTGAACCGTGAGCGAGCAAGTTTGCTGAACCGGGTGGCAAGAAGGACCGAACAATTCACAATGCAGCATCATTTATGTTTAACAGCTGAACAGCAAGCCATCAAAAAATATTCTCACTTGGAGAGCTGGCCACCATCCTTAACGCTTTTTGAATCGCATGGATGGGATGAGATGTTATAAAGGCTTTAAAAGCTTTGTTTTTTCAATGTGGAACATGACCAATGTTTCAAATAAAAAATTTTATTTGGCAATAAGGAGTCAAACCTGAGTTTAATGCCTTCTTATAACTCAAGGATGCCACTAGGCTACTAGAACATTTAGTTTATCTTTTACAAAAACATATATACAACTCCAATTTTAAGAATATAAATATGGATATAATTATAAATATAATATTATATTTTCCATTTTCAAGGAATTTTAATATTTAAAAATTATACATCTTTATTTTTGAAACAAAATTATACTCTTATATTTCATAAAATCTATATATTAATACAACTATATAAAATGAATAAATAATATTATAATTTATATTTTAAAAATTATTTAAAATATACCAAACATTTACACATCACTGGCTCAATCACGATTCGACTATTGGTCTGACCAATGAACCATGAACCAATAAATTTTCTGGTTCAATACCTGGTCCGATTTTTAAGGCCCTTGCATTTCATTTAAAATTTTCAACTCTATCCAAAATCTCGTATTACGAAAATTTTCAATGTGATTCTAATCTTGGGCCATTACTTAAAATACGTTTTCAGACTAATTGCTTGAAAATACGTTTTCATTTTCAACCCCATTTCACACTCGTTGAATTTAATTAAAACAAAGAAAAAACATTTTTACCAAGTTCGATTCATATAAATGCCAAAAATACATCTATTTTCATTAAAATTTGTTGCCTATTCTCGTAATTCAAACGCCGCTTTCCCTGTTTTCAGCCACAGAAATGTAAAATTTTCTACCTACTAAATGTGCCTAAACATCATGCTTGTGGTAAAATTGTAAACTTATATTAAAAAATAATAATATTTAATTAAAAAAAATAGAAATAATAGAAATAATTGTAATTACAAATAAAAAATATTTATAATTATTTGTAATTACAATAATAATTTTTAATTAAAAATATTATTATAATATATTATTGTACTTTTAGTATTAAGATTGTTACATATAAATAAAACAATGTTACTATTTAGTATGCAAGTAACAATATTAATGAAAACTAAAAGTATCTTTGTAAATAGAGAATAAGCAAGGTTACTATCATTGAAGATAATCACATTTTTAATGCAAAGTGAATAGAAGTCAATTTTTTTTTACTTTTTTTTAAATATTTTAATGAAATACTCTGAAAATATTATCATTGTTAATTTTTTTTGTTGAATTAAATAAAAGTTATATTAATAACTTTTCATATTATTTATCTATTTTTTTAATTAAATAAAAATAATTTTTAACTAGTGTGAATAATGTTTTTTTTTAAATGTATGTTTAATATTCTATAATATTTTTTAAAATATAAAACCATATCCAAAATATAAAAATTATAAAATATCATGAATATAAAAGAAAATAAATTATATATGAACTATTAGTAAAATATTAGAATTTACTTATTTTTTATATTATTAATGATTACATATGAATGTATTTTTATATTAAAACCTAATCTATTTTAATGTATTAAGTTATATTTTTAAAAATAAAATAAAATATATAAAATATTATTTAAAATGTTGATATATTTTTTATAGTTAAACACTTTAATTAGTAAATTATCCACATTATGAATCGAACTTGAGACTCTTCCCCTCCCTATGTCTTACATATTTAAAATTGAATGCTTTATCGAATGAGTTAGGTATGATGAGCATTTTAATATTTATTTATTTATTAGATTATTAATTAATATTATTATTATTATTATTAAATATATTTTTATATTAAAAATTATTCAAAAAAAATTAAAATGTAATGAAGAAATAAGTTGGAGGGGGAGGTGAGCCGGTACCTAGCAAGATCTGGCCTGGCGGCCTGGCCGACACAGTGGTCATGCGTAGCCTGGGGCCTGACCCAAGCCGAGCCCGATTTAAACTGCCGCCATTTTGCCGGCTCCAAATTTCGACTTATATCGAGCCAAACACCATATAGAAAAAAATTTATTTTATTCAATAAATTACTTTTCTTCTCTATTATTTGTTTCAATTCGTATACTTCATGATTTCTCTTTCAAATAATGTTATAATGCTCATTGCCTCAGATTTCTTTTTCAGACCATATCATATTTCATGCCCAGTTACCTAAATTCTATGATTCGAAACAATGCTCAAACAAATAATAAACAAAAATCTCTTTAACATCAAACTAAGTGTACATGAGTTTTTCCACACTTTCCCAAATACTAATTGCTTGACTAATACAACCCCAATACTAAAAACTGTTAAGCATAAAAAACCATAATTATGGAATGTATAACTTATAGATTCAGCAACCCCAAGGCTTTCTTAAATCAACAATTTTGGCCTAAATATTTTCACTTTTGTAGATTCAGCAATTTCAAGTCTTCAACACTAAAATTTTCAGTTTTATTTGATACTATCGTAGCTAATGTACCGCTTGCCCACTCAATCACAATTTATTTGCTTCTTCAGGAGTCAGGATTTCAAGATTCTCAACTGCAATATGTATCATGTATGAGGTAGAATAAAAAGATACTTGATCTTATTTTTGTTGTTTTCAATAACACTAACCAAACATTCTCTAACAAAAACATGAAACCTGTTTAAAACTTGTTTTTATTCTGAAAAAAAACAAGAACACTTTTCTACACAATTAAATGGCCATGAACTTTTCTACACAAGATTGGTGTACCAGGCATTGTAACCAGCATCACTTCAAAGCCAAATATGAAGTAGCCAGGCACAAATAAGTAAGGTTTATTGAAAATGAAATTACCTTCGCAGTACTGGTAGCCATAGCTTCCTGCCAATGAGGGGAGAAGAAATTAAATCAATGAGATAATAATTAAAAGGACAAGAACATTGTTATAATTTATCATTTCAGAATGCAACAATAACCCCCAGAGTTAAGGCACATCTAAAGTAAATCATGCAGTTCATTCTAAACCTTCATAACTCAATAATATTGTTGTTATCTTTGATGTCAACTAAGGATAACATATAATACTAATTCATGCCTTCACTTCTTAATTCCCTGTCACAATTCTTGTACAACATTTCAACCAACTTAACGAACTAGTGAAGTTATTGAAACCAAACATTCCCTAACAAAACTGGTTTTTATTCTGAAAAAAACAAGAACATGGGAGAACAAGATGTCAAAAACAAAACTGGTTTTTGTTATGAAAAATTGGTTTAAAAAATCATGGACTTCGAAAAAATAGGTTTAAAACTGGTTTTATTTCTTTGAAAAAACTAGTTTTTATTCGAACAGGGAATTATGTCAAAACTGTTTAAAACTTTTTTCAAAACTTCGATGATATTTTCATCATTTCTTCTAAAACTGAGAATTTGGAACTTCAAATTCTTCAATGCATAAACCTACCAACAGGCAACATGCACGACAACACTTTAAAAAAAAACGCCCTATCAATTTTACTATAGAAATCTTAAACCAAACATAACCTCTATTCTAGGGTTCGTCTAATCGTTCCTGAAGTTGAAGATGAAGCCGACACGAGCACAACCCATTTCCAAAGATCGTAAAAGAAATAAAAGATTATAAGACAAGATGCATGTCACAAAAAAAGAGACCAAACGAGAAAAAAAAAATTGAAGCAAAAGTGATGATTTTTTTACCTAGAAAACTATTATGAGGAAATCAAATATGTATGGGTTGCAGCACTTTGCAAATTCCAATTTCTTGAAAAAGAAATCGTAATTTTTGCTTATAAAATTGTAATTTCGTTGTGCAATCCGAATTTATTCTTCTAGATCTCGGATGAAAAATGGATTTCACCGCTTGAATCGCTCACGAATCTAACTAGCACATAAATTTCATCGAATTCGAGACAATCTAATTTACACGCTTCGAGGCATCACTGCTAGGGTGTCAGAAACGATTTTCGACGACGAAGTCAAGATATGATGACGCACCAGCTGGGCGGCATGAGCAGAAAGAAATGATGAAACGGACGGCCGAGATAAGGTCAATGTCAAACCGGAAAGTTAAGGACATAACGAGTATTAATGGAAAATGTTTAAGTTAGAAAAAGACAAAACATGACTAGTGTTGTCTTCTACATTGCCAAAAGGGAAAACAAAACGTGAAGGGCAGGAGGAGAACGAACCAGTAGCCAATTTCTTTTGTTTTAGAGAGAGAAGGACCTTATTCTCTCTAGAAATTCGGGCGATCCGACCGTCGGCAGTCTTAGGGACAACAAGGAAAGTCAGTTTATGGGAGGTCTATTCTGCGGATATCGGATTTGAGGAGTTTTGACAAACCCGCGGGAGGTGTGGGGTTTCTCCCCATTTGGTTTTACACTTTATTTAAGCTGCTTTCTTCAACGCCGTTACCAGACCTTGAACGGTTGCTGATCGGTCCCAAAATCAGACCAATTGATTGAATTTACTAACCCAAAATGAGCCTACTGTGAGCGTGAGGGGGCTGTTTGGTTGATAATGGCATAAATAATGCTATAAATCATGATTGACGTAATGAGGCCTGAACGGCAGGAAAACCTGGTTCACTTGCTAAGGAACCGACGATCGGGTGATTTTCCGAGAATAGTAACTGAGGGCTTTCCCACTATTCTCGAGAATAAGGTTCACAAAATAAATTGCAATTAATGTGCTCGCTTCCAGTAATTCAAGTAGAATTGCTCGTGTTTGATCATTAGCCCACGTGAGCTAATTCTGATGCATGAAATGAGAAATTACATAACATGATTTATCAATTTTTATGTGAATATATGCATGTTTATATTTGTAATGCTAAGTATGCATCAGAATTAATCACATCATGCATTCCATATGCACTGACACCCTAGACGATAAGAGTGAGCGATGAGATGAGTCTAAAATGCATTTCCGGGCTTGTCTAAAACTTAAAAACATCTGAGGGCGGGCCCATACTAAAATATCAATCGCCTGAGATGGCCCAATTGATATACATCTGAGGGTACCCATACTAAAATATCAATCGCCTGAGACTTTCGCCTAACTGATATATATACATCGGAGGGCTGTCCATAAACAAACATAATAATTCTCATACGAGGCTTAGGCGAGTGTGGTGAGTCGGTGAGGACTCCTGCACGATGATCGCGTTAGACATTCAAGTAGGATCATGCATTCGCTGAACGCTGCTATTTCTTAACACGTATATGCACTTAAAGGGAGAGTAGCCCACTTAGGTGATTCCACTACTGAGCATTAGCTCACCCCGTCGAGGATATTATTTTACAGGTGCAGCAGTGAGCTATATGGTGAGACCCATTTCATCCTGCAGACTGAAGTTTTAGAAGAAAGCCTGACAGGGCTTTCTTGGGTTATGATGTATGACATGTATTAGAATTCTCTAATTTTGTCATATGCTAAGAATGGTACTCAACTCTTGAAACTATTGGATATAGTCGATATATATGTTTTATGAGTATTGTTCATGGCCCAAGTATTGCTTTACCTACGTTATCGTTATATCGATGTTCAGACAAAGTTATATGCAGTGTTTCAGGACGCAGCTCCCCGCACAGCGAGAATTCCCGCCCACTTTCGCGAAATGCCAACACCACATTCACGAGCATTTCGCAGGTCAAGGGTAGTCAACTACCCTGGGCCAGGCATCACAGCCTTGATATCGAAAGCCAGTATATGAATACCTAGGAGTTCTGTTTGGTATCCATCACCACTCGGTGGCTCATGTAGAGCAGGTATATGGAAACCAGATCGAGGATTCTGGCCAGCCATAAGCCGTTAAGAACACCACTGGGTGGTTTGATGTCTTGCTTAGGTATGAGATTACCTAGGAAATCACTATTAACTAGACACTCGCATTTATTTGCCGGGTGTGTTTCAGGTGAATTGATTTCATAAGTGTGCTTCGCATGCTTCGCTGCGCATAATATGAATTGTTAAAGTGTTATGTGATCGAATTATATGATTGGTATGTTTCGTTAATAGCATATGATAATGTTGAACACTGGATGAAGTGTGAGAACAATGGAAAACTTTAAAAATGGTCCGTGAAAATTTCGACAATGTTTGAATCGGACAAGAATGTAGTGGATTTTATGGAAAATCGAATATTATACCGCCAGAGATAAGAGAAAGGATTAAAATTGAACCCTTAAAATGTTTTGAAGTGTAGGAATTGCAGTGTTCAGGCCACTGCATGTATAAAGTAGCAAGGGGGCTACTGGAGATGAGGAAAATAAAATTTTTAAGGTTTTATAATGTAAAACTGAAGAAAGTTGAAGAAAATAAATTTTTATAAATTTATTAGAGTATTCTAGAAAAAGAAAATATTTTTTTTTAGCATTTTCCAATAGCCGAAATAAATGGAAAAAAGAGAAAAAAACGAAAAAAGAGATGCAGACCCTGAAACGGGCTACGCCTATCGAGCATATAAAGGCAGCGCGGGGCGGCGAGTGCGCAGTCAGCGCAGGCTGGCGCCACAAGACGGCAAAGCTCGGTGCGCAGCTCACGGCAAGACGCAGCGCCAAGGCCAAGGTGTCCACGACAGCGCATGAATGCCACGGCACGGAGGTCGGGCGCAAATGTGCACGCAGGCGAGCAGTCGGCGCGACAAAGCGGGCGCTGCTAGGTGCGCGGCAGGGCGAAGGCGGCACCGGCGTCGGGCGTGTTGCTGATCAGGTCGCGGTGCACTGTGCACTCCAAACGCGGATCTCAGCTGACTCACTGCTCCCCGAGTCACTAAATGAACACCGCCATCATGTACCAAAAAAGTCAACAACAAAACAAAAATTAGACAACAAAATTCGAAAATACCAAAATTGAAATTTTCGAAAATAAAATTTTTGTTGAAAATATATATATATATATATATATATATATATATATATATTATTTAAATGCAGGGTTGATTGCCTGCATTATTTGTAAATGCAAGGTCAATGTATACACCGATTTATGTGTACTAATAGTGTCTCGGCCGGTTTATGCCTTGTATAGATACCAGACGAGATTAAATTTGCCATCGAACCGTATTGATGGCTACGAGGACTAGGACGCAGGACGAGGGCGCCCATTCAGGTACCGGTCAAGCACCACCATTGTTCGACGCTGTGCTTCATCGAGGTCGTAGGTATTACGAAGAACCCGCTATCGCACGTGCCGGTATAGCGTAGACAAGAAGATCCCCAGTAACCTGCAGAGGTTTAGTGGCGCATCCTCCGACATTCACAGGAGGAGATCCGCCGGTGGCGCACTACTGTCTACGCACGAGAAGGTGTTGTGAGGCTATGACACGGCAGCCGCGAGTCGCTCAAGGGTAAAAGATTTCCAGAGATCGCGGCGCTCGGGAGTTCCCGAAATAAGTAGGGGCGAAGGATCGTGGATGGATTACGTGACTAGGTTCGCGTAGCCAGCCCGATTTGTCGATGATTACGCCGCCACAAACTCGCCAAGGTTAGAGATTTAAGAATGGACCGTTATCTGCCGTGATTGTGTGGACTTCGCCACAGTGATACGGATTCCATGGTTGGGACAACCCTGACCATAGAGAGAGAGATAGAGGATGCTCGGAGCACTGGGATGCGAGTGTTAGTAGCAAGAGGAAGGACAACTACCTTCTTCCGCCCAGGTGAGGCAAAGGACGAGGCCCACAGCAGTGGACATCGTGTTCAGGGCGTGTCTACGCCATCACACCCAGGCCGAGCCGGCCAGACGCGCTTATACAGGTACGTGCTTTTGCTATCTCGCCTACGGGCAAGAGTGTTATTTGATTACGGTGTCGATTCATTCATCAGACGCCAGGATAGAAGAAGGCTTGCAGGTCGAGACCTTATGTGAGCCATTTACGTGAGCGCCTCTCAGTGATTCGGGGCGCAGAATAGTGGATGAGATATGCCGAGGTCATGAGTTGGAGATCTCGTGACTTTACTCACAATGTAATTCGAGGATCATGGACATGTCGAGTCTGGCGTCATCCTCGATGGATCGGGTCGACACGCCATGTGGTCGCATCGGTCATGAAGGCAGGAGGGTTACCGCCTACACGCAGACGGTGATCGTAGTATTTCAAGGGACAAGCATGATATTTCGCCTCAAATAGTATACAGTCCAGTGTCGTGGACGCTACGGTCGGGCTAGCGAGCCTTACCTCGTGAGGATGAGGAGAGACCGCACTCGATCTACCTCAGAGTAAGGTAGCGACATGTGGATGTTTTTTTCCGATGTAGCTACCTCGATCGCTTCTCCACAGAGGGTTGTGTGATTTCGTATCGAAGCTACACCTGGGTATCACCCATCTCTATGACTCCTCATAGGATGGCACCAGTTGAGTTGCAGGAACTCAAAGTCCAGTTATAGGAGTTATTTGACAAGGGGTTCAATAGACCGAGCACTTCACCATGGGGCGCTCCGGTTCTATTTGCGAAGAAAAGGGCGACAGACTTCTTCAATCGCGGCATTGATTATCGATACTGAACAGGTTACGATCAAGAACTCCAGACCCATCGGGCCGAGATCACGATTGCTTCGATCACTGAGAGGGGCGCGAGTCTACCCAAGATGTAATCTTCGCGACCGTTACCATCAAATGAGAGTTAGGTCAGATATCCCTAAGACGTCATAGACGCTACATGTGGGCACTATGAGTTTACTAAGATGCCTCTTCGGACGGACGACGCGCCAAATAGTCTACGGATCTCACGGACAGGTATTCCAACCCTATTAGACTGGCCACATCTTCGTGTGGATGATATTTTGATATACTCCCAATGAGTGGGAGCATGAGTATCACTTCGAGGATCATTTTACGCTTGCTGAGACCATCACCAGACGCCAAGTTCGGCGCAGCTTGCCATCGAGGTGAGATTTCGGGACACGCGTGGTGCTGGTGATCGAGTGTCACTGACCAGAGAAGGTCGAAATGTAATGAGTCAGGGGAGACCGGGTCGCCGAGACACGAGCTTCTCGACTGGCCGGGCAACGTCATGTCGTAGTCTCGCTTCTGAAGATTCGCGCCACTACTTATACGGTGAGGAGTTCGAGGTGTACTCAATTCATGTGTCCAAGTATATTCACGCACAGACCTCACATGAGGCAAAGCGTATGGACGGAGTTCCAGAGCATTATGACTTCACTTGCATACTATCCCAGAAGGGGCAATGCGGTGGCTAATGCACTGTAATGGAAGTCACGAGGAGCGCCGGGCTAGTATAGCTTCGAGTGGCGATGTTCGAGACTGCGGGGACAAATAAAGGCAAGATAACAGTGCACTGTGTGGTATCGTGGGAGTTTAAGGGCTAAGCACCGTCACAGCAGAGTATCAGTCCCAAAGGGGCAGGACGCAGAGATAAGGTCCACGTGACCCGGTACGTGCACGCGTATTGTACCGGACCGCTCACGCAGACGTAGTCTTCGGCATGTGTGATTCGGGCAGGTTCTCATTTATTTGAGAGAGGAGATTCTCGAGAGTTTCACCGCTTCGATTTTCGCGTATCCGTGTGGCAAGAAGATGTACCAAGATCTTCACGCAAGCATTCATCGAGTGGGATTTAAGAGACACGCAGAGACTTTGTGCGACGACGTTCTCACGTGTCGCCAGGTTATACCGAACACCGTACAAGCAGGACGCTACTTCAGCCATCGAGGTAGCCGAGCTGGCTGGAGCATGTCACGCATGGATTTTGCGACCATCTGCTACCTGACACCGCAGAGACATGATGCGGCTGGTGATAGTGGACCTGGCCACTGAAGTCAGACATTTTCAATTTCATGACGACCTTCATCGAGATTCTGGGTTTGGCCAGATATTAGAGAGATAGTCCACCATGCTGAGTACCGCGATGTCCATAAGTATCTGATAGGGATCCGAGGTTTACGCGCACTCAGAGTTTCAAAGGCAAGCAATACCCGCCACGATGAGTAATAACTTCCACCCTCGACGTAGATGGTCGGGCCCTGAGAGGACTATATGTGTTGCAGGACATGCTACTTGAGCATGCGGTCCCGGATCATCGTAGTCGAAGAGCACTGGCTTTTATGGGAATTACTACAACAAGCACAAAGAGTATACAGATGGCACCGTAAGAGGTATCAGGAGCGGAGGCCACAGAAACAAATGCGAGTATCGGGACCGAGGGGCGGGAGAGAGCTCCATCACCGGTCCCGATTCGACAGAGACACCTCCGAAGGTGAGCTTGATACGATACGATCTTCTCACTCCGGCCAGAGCCTAAGAAGAGCTTATGGGCCGATGTGCGACGTCGACAATTAGAGCCCGAGGGTCGGGATCAAGGTTCAAGGTGATGCCTTAAGAGAGGAGCGGCCGTTCCTAAGTGCGAAGGCGAAAGTTATCGCCGAGGTTCATCGCCCGGAGATACCGAGAGCCAACATCCCAAACACGTATCAATCAAATAATACTGGCATATATAAGGGTGGTAAGGCAATACAGGTCCACGAAGATTACGCCCATGCCTCGGCATACTTATCTGCCGCCATGTGGTGGATCGGGAGCCAGACAGGTCGACACGATGCAGAGCTCCAGGAAGGGACCACGTGCATTTGATAGCGCGAGCATTTAAGATCAAGTGAGTGTTAGTGAGGTGTGCACATTAAGAGTGAGGAGTCATCTTGGGGAAAGCAGACACGACGCGCCACCTATCCTCTCGTCAGTAATTTTAAGGTACGTGGTTCAGTTGTTTAACATTTAAATGGCTAGTTTACATACATGGTAAAGTGCACGTTGCATATGCATGTGAGTGATGGGGATTGTCTAGAATTTCGGGACAAAATTCCTTTTAAGGAGGGGAGAATGTAAGACCCGAGAAATTCCAATTTCTGGAAAAAGGGCAAAATCGTAATTTCGGTTACAAAATTGTAATTTCGGTTAAAAATCCAGAATTTATTCTCTAGATCTTGGATGATAAAACAGATTTTACCGTTGGAATCGTCTCGCGAAATCTAGCTAGCACGCAAATTGGCCGAATTCCGAGATAGCCTAATTTACACGCTTCGAGGCATCACGTCGTGTCGTAAAACGCATTTTCTCGATGACGGTTACATATGACACGTGACTCACGCCGCCATAAGCGCATGAGTAGAGCAAACATTTAAACGCGACGGCCGAGATAATGCCAATGTCAAAACTGGTTATGACATAACGTATTAATTAAAATGCTTCAAGCTAAAAGACAAAACACGACTAGTGTCAAGCCTACATTGACAAAAGGGAAAACAAAACGTGAAGGGCAGGAGGAGAACGAACCAGTAGCCAATTTCTTTTGTTTTAGAGAGATAAGGACCTTCTTCTCTCTAGAGTTCCGCGATCCGACCGTCGCGCCTTCTGACAAGAAGGAAAGTCGTTTATGCGCGAGAGGTCTGGGCCACAAGTGGACACCGGATTGAGGAGCTCTCGACAAATACGAGGTGTGGGTTTCTCCCTACTGGGTTTTACACTTTATTTAAGTGTTTTTCAATGTTTCGCTAGTTTCGAGACCTTGAATCCATCGATCTGGTCCCAAAACTGGACCGAATTGATTGATTTATAGAACCCAACATGAGCCGTCCGTGAGCCGCTGTAGGCTGTTCGGGCCGAGCAATGGCAGCAATAATGCTATAAATCATGTACGGATTGAATGAGGTCGAAATGGCCAGAAACCCGGTTCACTAAGGAACCGACGACAGATTTTCTCGGGAATAGTAATCGAGGGTTTCAATTATTCCCATTGTTCACAAAATAAATTTTGTGAATTAATGTGTTTTGTGACACCCCAAACCCGGGGTCCGTCGACCACCCACAACCCGCGATTACTTGTGAGTGCTACCTGATGACCCGACATTTTTTCGACGAACCCAGTAGTCTCCTTGTACTGAGTTCTACCCAAATAGCTTAACCTCGTGATAAACCCTGGGTCTCCAAATGTACCCAATATAATGGGCTTATAATTTAAAACCGCCACTCGCCCATAAACAATACTCAATATACATGCCAACTAAGAACTAACTATATACCCAATAGTTACAAGAGTTAATATGTTTTTATCTTATACAATACATACATTAAACTTAAAAGTTATACACATGTATACATCAAAGCCATTGTACCCGACTTCCTTCTTAACCCTGGCCTCAGGACGAGCCGTCCCTCTCGCACGCTCCCGTGACCAGAAAATAATATCCCCGATTGGGTGAGATAATGCTCGCTTGTTGAATCGCCCCAAGTGGGCCAGTCACCACCTAAGTGCAAAGGCAATGTTCCAAATTAAACACAATATTCAGGTTGAAACGCACGATCCTACTCAATGTCGTTGTCTTTGTTGTCACGACCAACCTGCATCCCGAAACCTTCACATCGACCCTCACACTTCGCCTGCTTCTCGTGATGAGAATTTCTATTTTGTTGTTTGTCTGTGGACAACCTCTTCATGTGTATATTTCAAATCGGGTCAGCCCGACGACATATATTATTTGTTTGTTTGTGGACAACCCCTCCGATGTGTATATATCATCAATCAGCCGCCCGACGATCGATATATTATTTGCTCAGGACTACCCTCCGATGAATAATATCAATCGGGCCGCCCGACGACATTTTTAATCTGACTACCCTCCCGATAATTAATATTTTTAGACAATCCTCCGAACCGGCTTTCTCTGGGGACTCATCTCATGCACTCACTCCTATAGTCCTAGGGTGTTCTAGTGCATATGGAATGCATGTATGCCAATTCCAATACAGTCTAATTC
Source organism: Tetrastigma voinierianum (assembly GCA_016808115.1). Taxonomy (NCBI): domain Eukaryota; kingdom Viridiplantae; phylum Streptophyta; class Magnoliopsida; order Vitales; family Vitaceae; genus Tetrastigma; species Tetrastigma voinierianum. Next base: position 1,984,005 of record JAEQBH010003196.1, read on the forward strand.
ACATGTAAATATATAAACATGCATATATTTACATAATATCCAATCACACAATCATGTCATGTAATTAATCAATTCATACATCAAAATTAGCTCACTTGGGCTAATGATCAAACACGAGAAATTCGACTCGAATCACTCGACCATACACGTTTTCACACAAAAATATATTTGAGAACATCGTTTCTCGGAATAGTGAAACCCCTAAGCATTATTCTCGAAAAAATCACAATTCATTGGTTCACTTAGTGAACCCGAAATTCACGGTCATTCCCGACCTTTTTCATATCAAGCATACATTTTAATGCATAATTTCACACAAGCAGCCACTACATTTCCTCGGATCGTCACGATGCAAGAAGAAAATTTCTAAAAAAATTTCATCACCCGGCCCCAAGTTTTGGGATCGACAGACGGCCCTTCACGCTCATTCACTAAACATCGAGCATTTCTAGTTACGAATAAACCCAAGTAGAAACCCTTACCTCAATGAGTTCGTTTTAAACTCCTTAAATCCGGCATCTACGCGGCTTCCCTTCAAGGTATACAGCCTTTCCTTCTTGTCCCGAAGACTCCACGACGGCCGGATTGGCCGATATTCTGCAGGCAGGCGAGTGACATCATCTCTAAAAGCCATTTAAGCACGGAGATTTCGTTTTTCAAAATCACATTTTTTGCTCTTTGATTTAACGCAAGCGCACTCAACACTATTCCATTTTGTCATTTGAAGGATTCTGAAAATTCTAATTAATGACCATTATGTCCCTCCATTTCCAAGTGACATTCTAAGACTATCTCTACCGGGCCCATTTTCATTCTTACTCATACCACTTGCGGCACATGAGTACATGTTATATGTGACTTTCGTCGCATCGGTAACCGCGCTTTACTTCAAGACCAACGGCGTTCGAAAAACGTAAATCTCGAACGCTCTCGTAATCTAATTTAAATTTTACGCAAGTTAGCTAGATTTCGCGAGACTATTCCAACTGCAACCGCTTCGCCATCCAAGATCTAGAGAATAAATTGCGGATTTTTAATCCGAAATTACAATTTCAAACCGAATTACGATTTTGCAATTTTTCCGTAAATTAATTTTTCTGGGTCTTACATTCTCCTCTTAAAGGAATTTCATCCCCAATTCAGACAATCACAACACTAACATGCATATGTGTAACGTGCATTCTACTCATGCATGTAAACAGCCATTTAAACTTAAACGATTTCTCAAACCACGTATCTTCATCCTTTAAACAAGAGAAGGGCTCCACGGTCCTCGCGCTCCCGACGTTGACTCTCCACCCATAAGGCCGCCCACAAAGACCTCGACACTCGCCCGCCTCACGCAAACCCGATCGCCTCGCTATCAACGCACACCGGTCCCTCCTCGGGCGTCCCATCCGTGTCAACCTCATCCGCCCCCAATCCACCACATGAGCCGGATCCGGAGTATATCGGAGCATGGAGACGTGGAAATACCCCTGACACCGAAGCAGGGTAACGCCAACCCGGCACGCCACGCGCCTATCCTCCTGGAAAGTATCTCGAAGGTCCAGCCACCCTGGGCGATAGCTTCCCACGCTCGCGAACCCGACCACCTCTCTTAGCATCACCTTCAAGAGACTGATCCCCAACTCCTCGAACTCTAAGGGTCACTTGCCGCACATCAACATACTGGGCCGCCTGAGCCGTGAGAAGACGCCTCAGATCAAGCTCACCTTTCCTGAGGTGTCTCTAATCGATCAGACCGCTGATGGAGCTCTCTCCCACCCTGGCCCAACATAATCTGATCTACATGGCCTCCCATACAATGCCTCATACTGCCATCCGTATACTCACCCGGTAACCAAGTGTTGTAGGCGAATTCCACTAAAGACAAATGCCCTCCTACTACCCTTATGATCTCGTAGACGCATGCTCGCAAAGATGTCCTTTAACACCGCATGGGCCCTCCCCAGACCGACCAACCGTCCGAGGCCGAATCCGATGCACTCATGGTCAGCCAGGTGCTCCATAGCCTTTTGAAACTTTCCAAAAGTGCGCCGTGAACCCTGGTCCCCATCCGATACTATGGATACCTGCATCTCATAGCCGACCACTTCTCGAATGTGTACAACCAGCCAGATCTCTCCAAGGCGAAAGTCATCCGCACTCCGGCCAGAAATGTGCCGACTTCGCGGAGCCGGTCCACTATCACTCATACCGCTGGCCATGCTCTAACGCCCGTGGCAATCGGGTCACAAAGTCCATCGTGACGTTGCCCCCACTTCCACCGCCCACCCAGCTGGTCGGCGAACGCGCTTCGTGCCTTCACCTTTAACTCATGCCGACACGTGAGACATCGTCGAACAAAGTCTCCCACGTGTCTCTTCATCCCACTCCACAGCACCGGCGACGAAGATCCCGTGCCATCTTCGTGCCACCCGATACCCGCAAACGAGAGCGTGTTGAAATTCCCCGAGAATCTCCTCTCTCTCTCAAATCTACACCGGGGGAACCACTACCCGGTCCCTCATCAAGACTACCATCTACGTGAAACGTCCAGCCCTCGTCACCCGTATCTGACTGTACTCGGTCCCTGATGGACACTATCTCTACGTCCCGCACGGGGATTCAATCTACTCGCTTCACCAGACTGCAGCCACTAAACTCTCCCAAGGTAGTTTCCCGAAGCTCCGGCTTCGATGTATCAGGAACCAAACCGGTCCCACGCCTCGAGCATCCGCCACTCGAAGCTATCCTAGCCAACGCTCCGCGGACTTCCGATCGAGTGCGTATCGGCCACCACACTACCTACCGGGTGGTAATGCAGCGAAGTCATAATCCCCTAGAACTCCATCCATCTACGTTGCTTCATATCGAGGTCCCACGTGTGAAAATATACTCACTTTTACGGTCCGAGCATACTCGAACTCCTCGGGCTATAAGTGGGCGCCCAAATCTCAAGGCGAAGACTACTTCGCCACCAACTCCCGCGGTCGTGTGTGGGGGTAACGCTCACGATTCTTCCAAACCCACGAGAACCATGTAAGCTACTACCCTGACCGCATCAAAAACACATCCCAATCCGCCCTCGAGGCATCACAATACACCGTGTACCCCCCCGTCTCCCCGTCTGAACTATCAAGATGGGAGCCTAAGTAAGTCTCCTTCTTCAACTCCCCTGGATCGCCTCCTCGCATCTGTCATCCACTCCAACTCACCTCCTTTCTGGGTCAACCTAGTCATAAAAAGTCGCTATCCCCGGGAGAAATCCCCGGCACGAATTCCCGTGAATACCCGTACCAATCCCAAGAAACCACGATCTCACGCATCGACTTCGGCCTCTCCCCAACTCATCACGCCTCAACCCTCTTTCTAGTCGGGATCGACACCCGACAAGCATCACCACGTGTCCCAAAAATCTCACCCCGCAGCCGAACTCGGTGACTTACTAAACTCGCGCATAACCGATGGTCTCTCAACAACTGTAAAACGATCCTCAAGTGGTACTCATGCTCCCACTCGACGGAGTGTATCAAGACGTCATCCACGGGGCATCAATATAAACCCATTTAAAATAGGGCCCGAATATCCTACGATGGAGATCCACGCACGCATCGCGCATTCATTAATCCGAAGGGCATCACCAAACTCAAAGTGCCCATAACGTTTCTAAACGCCGCCTTAGGATACCCCGCATCCCTAATCCTCAGCCGATGGTAAATCAGCGCGAAGGTTCATCTCGAGTAGACTCGCTGGCTTCTCTCAACCGATCAAACAACAGAATCCTGTGAATGGTACCGATTCTCGATCGTAACCCCGCTCAATTGTCCGTAGTCAATGCACAATCGGTTGTCTTGTCCTTCTTCAAAATGTAACCGGAGCGCCCCATGGTGAAGTGCCTGGCCGAATGGAACCCTCATTCACACCTCCTCGCGAATCGGGATCGAGTTCCTCCAACTCAATCGGTGCCATCCTATGCGCGAGTCATAGATTGTGAAGTACCAGTAGTGTAACTCGATACCAAAGTCTACTACCCTCTCAGGTGGGCCCGTAACTCATCTCGGGAAAACATCCACATACTGCATACTACCCGAGGTAGACTAAAGCTCCAGTTCTCTCGCCCTTCAGTGTGTGGGCGCTCGCGGCAGCCAACTCCGGGCCAACCGCCCCTCGGAACAGCCACCTGACTCATGGTCGTCTGGGTACTGCCGCGTTTTGTCCCTCGAAACACCACACGAGTACCGTCTCAAGGTAGCAAATCCCTGCCCAATCGAGCAACGACCTGTGTCGCCGCTAATCCATCTCTGTGATAACATCGAACCCCCGACACGTCCTACTTTGCATCCGGTACCACTCGCGGAGTAGAGTCCCCGAGACTTCCAACTCGCAATCCTCGACATATCATCCCTATTCTCGCCCCTAACTCAGTGGAGAACTCACATACAGTGCCCTCTAAGGGTCTCAACCTCTAAGCCCAGAACTTCTCTATGGTCGGTCATTCCAACCATAAAAATCCATATCCTCCGTGAGGCGAAAGTCCTACAATCTCGCCCGAATGGACAACCTCACTATTCTCAAATCTCCTGACCCGTCATGTCCGTGGCCACGTAATCATCAACAAATCACAGCTCAGAACCTAGTCATGAGCAACGATCACATTTTATCGCCCTGCTTCAAATTTCCAGGAATCAGTACCACCAGCTCATAGCGCTCTAGGTAAATCGTGGAAAGTACTTACCCATGAACAACGCTCCCGAAACTCGCCCCACATCATAGCCTCAAGTCTCTAGAGGTCCGCCCATTTCCACCATACTGGGCCTTCACCCCTCTAGTCGAATCCAGCCTGGCCCCGATCCCGGTCGCATCGCAGGTGATCTCCGTAGGCCCCCCAAAGATTTTCTATCCGCATAAACCACACCGTCATCACCATCTGCCCCTCCCGCTGCAATGCTCTGAGGATAATGCGCTCTAAAACCTCGGAGGTTACTAGACTTCCCCGACTACCCGGCTATGCCTCAGGCATACAGCTCACGTGAACATCTCCACAAACTCAAGAAAGGTCACGATCAAATACGGCGGGCCGGGTCAAATGCTCCATGGTGCCCGACCAAGGTCCCGTGGACGTCCCTCTTACTGGCCCTCGCCCTCTACTAGCCATCTACACACCATCACGACGCTTAAATCTCAACGCAAAGATTCTAAGGCATAAACACTTACCGAGACACCGCTCAATCATACACATAACCGCTGTATACATATCGTTTCCGTGATTTGGCGTGGCATGGCAAATCTACTCTTGCATTTTAAAATATTGTTTTCAACAAAATTTTATTTTCGAAATTTCACTTAAAATTTTATTTTTCAAAATTTTGTCAAATTTTATTTGATTTTGATTTTCGACTTTTTGAATTTAATTTAATTCATTTATTTCCCATTATTTTCCAAGAATGAAAATCACTAAAAAATCACTTCTTTTTTTTTTTTTTTTTTTTCGCCTTTCGAACACTAAATAAATTTATAAAATTTTATTTTCTCTCATTTTCTCTCGCTCACCCTTTGTAAAACCTTAGAAAATAATTTTCTTCATTTTCTAAACCAAATAAATACATAAAAAATTTTATTTTGCTTATTTACTATTTATTTTTTTCTTTCTATTCTAGACCATATGTTGTTCAAAAATTTCAAACCTCCTGATCTAACATCATCCAAATAAAATTTAATAAAATCTTATTTCATTATCCAATAAATTTATTAAATTTATCTCATTTCATTTTCATTTTTTTTTTCAGCCCCCCAAAAGAGCCTCTCGCTACTCCATACATGCGCTGGCTTGAACACTGCAATTCCTACACTCAATAATTTTATGAGTTCACTTTAAAATTCATTTAAAATTTTATTTCATTGTTCTAAACCAAATAAATTTTGTAAAAATTTATTTTTTATTTCCTTGCTCCAATTTACACACTCGTAACTCCAAAATTTTTCACACTTCATCCTATGCTATCAACCGCTATTAATAATCATATAATCTCAATCACATACACTAACAATTCATGTTATGCATAACCTCAAGCATGCAAGCACACTTCACAAAATCCAATCACACAAAACATACCAACCCATGCATGCGCTGTCTCTGGGCTATCCCGTGATTTCCTGCGTGCAGGGCAATCCCATACCTAAACTCAACATCAACCACACCTAGTGGTGATGTTCTTACACCTCAAAGACCAAAGGCCAAGCCTAAACTTCTTAATCTTTAGGCCTATATACCTATACTCTACATCAAACCACCCGAGTGGTGATGATACTTCCAACCCGGCCCTCAGTATTCGTGATACCTAAGCACCGATACAGTTAGACGCCAGTCTCCGGGGTGTCCAGCTGACTGACTTCCGTCAACTCCGTGGAATACTGCGGAGTAGCCGATGACCATTACTTAATGTGCAGTTTCAACACGCAGCCTTACCCAAATATGTAACTCGCATAAACCCTGTCTAAATACCCAATATAACTTGAGGATTTAATACATTAGCCCATAAACAATACCAATATACATGTTGGTTCAAGAATCCAACTATATACCCAATAGTTACAAGAGTTAATATGTTTTTACTCTTATACAATACATACATTAAACTTAAAAGCTTCTAATACATGTATACATTAAAGCCATGTACCCCATTCCTCTCTAATCCCTAGCCTCAGATCTAGCCGTCTCTCGCACGCTCCTGACTCAAACAATATCCATCGACAGTGGTGAGCTAATGCTCAAGAGGTGGAATCGCCCTGCAAAGGCAAGGCAGCGGAAGCGCGGGCGAAAGTCAAGAAGGCGCGCGTGGGAATGTTGGTACACACCACCCATGCTATGACTTGCCTGAATTAAACACACATTCAAGCAAATGCATGATTCACCAATGTCTACATTACCAACTCAGATCCCGAGTCCTCACCGACTTCCCTTCACACGCCTAAGCCTCCTCGACATGAGAATTTATTTTGTTTGTTCAGACAACCCCCGATGTGTGATATATCACTGGGCCGTCTGACATTGATATATTATTTGCTTGTGGACTACCCTCCGATGAATATCAATCGGGTCAGCCCGACGATTGATATTTTTAACAATTACTTCCATAATGGTAATATTTTAGACAACCCTTCAACTGCTTTCTAGATCATCTGCCACCACTCTTATAGTCCTGGGTGGTGTTCCAATGCATATGGAATATGTATAATTCCACATAATAATTCAGCATGTAAATATATAACATGCATATTTACATTATCAAATCACACAATCATGTCGTATCAATTAATCAATTCATACATCAAAATTAGCTCACTTTACAGATTAAACACGAAAGTAATCTCGACTTCAATCACCGACCATACACGGCTTTCACACAAAATATATTTGAGATAAATGACTGCTTCAAGAATAGTGAAACCTCACATGGCCCCTGAAAAGAATTCATCTGCTCACTCAGTGAACTCCGAAATTCACGCCATTCTCAGTAATCTTTTCATATCAAGCATACATTTTAATGCATAATTTCACAATAAGCAGCCACTTCGAGATTATTTCAGATCACGACAAGAAAAATTTCTAAAAAATTCCAACAATTTTGGCCCTAAAGCTGGACCGACCGACAAAATTTCTCATGGCCTCATTCTGCATTTCAAAACACATCGAAAAGTAATTTAAAGAAGGAATAAACCTAAGTAGGTAGAGAAACCCCACCCAAGAGTTTGGTCTAAACTCCTTAAATCCTAGACCCACGTGCCAAGCCCTCTCCGTAGAAATAACTTTCCTTCTTGTCCCGAAGACCGCGACGATCTATTCACTGACATTCTAGGAGAGTATGAGGACATCATCTCTAAAACGCCATTTTGGCTGCCATCGAAGGCTTCCTGCCTTTCGGCAAAATCACGTTTTTTGCTCTTGGATTTAAATTTTAAAGAAAACTTAAATTAATTATTCTATTTGTCATTTAAAGTGATCAATGCATTTAATTAATGACCATTATGTCCCTCCATTTCCCAATTTTGACATTCACACTATCTCAATGTCCACTTTCATTATTTCTCTCATCATATCACACTTTATGGGTATTATGGAGTACATGTTATATGTGACTCTCAGCTCAAAGATTCAGGGACTCACGCACTAAACGCGATGCCTCGAAAAAGTGTAAACTGACCGTCCCTAATCTCGACGAAATTTACGTGCTAGCTAGATCTACAGATCGATTCAATGTGTAATCGTTTTATTTATCCGATCAGAGAGCCAATTTACAGATTTTTAATCAAATTACAATTCTCAGAATCGAATTACATTTTGTCTTTTTCCTTAAATTAAATTCCTGTCTTGCAAATGGGTCAGTAATCGCTAGAATTCTTGCTCGTGGTTTGATCATTAGCCCACATGAGCTTAATCTTTGATGTGATTGTTAGAAATTCTCACACAACATGATCAGGTGATTTTAATTCTGGCGTGAATATATGCATGTTTATATATTTGCATGTGTTATGGGGATCAGAACGGAATCGACAATTATGCATTCATATGTAATCAGACACCCTAGGACTAGTGAGGAGGAGCGCATGAGGCGAGCCTAGAGAAAATGGTTTTTGAGGGTTGTCTAAAAAACAAAATGACTTGAGGGTAGTCCATACTAAAATATCAATCCCACCCACCTGACATACATCGAGAGTTGTACCATAATGATGATCAAATCGCTGAGACAAATCAACTATTATGAGGATATACACTGAGGGGTCCACAAAACAAGTTACATAAATAATTCCCATAATGAGGCTTAAAGAGTCACTGGTGGAGCCTGAGTGACTCTGCACGACGATCGTCAGAATATCCAAGGCGACTGCGCATTCGTCAATGTAAGGTGATTTTGGAACATCAGACAATGACTTGAGCGAGAGTAGCCCACTTAGGGTGATTCCACCATCGAGTTACTAGCTCACACCCCATTCAGATATTATTTTACTGCACAGAGCGCATGAGGAGACTCGCCTCATCCTGGAGACCAGCTTTGCAGTTGTCAGATCAGGCTCTCGGGTCATGGCACATATGTATTAAATCTCCACCTGACATATGTGTTGTATAAGAGTAAATTTTGAACTCTTTGAAACTATTGATATAAATAGATATATATGTTTACATTGTTCAGGCCCGCTGGGCCGCTTTACTCATGTTATTGTTATACTTATGCCTGATAGACATGTTATATGGGCTATATTTGCAGAGAAATTCTCCTTCGTACAGTTGAGATCGCCACTTTTTCAGAAATAAGGTCACCCGACATTCATAAGATTCTGTAAAAAGGACAGTCAACTTAATTCTGTTTGGGGGCGCCACAGAAGAGGATCACCACCGGGACCCATGAATATAAGACTGGAAACGCTAGAGCATTGTCGAGGGAAAGGGTCCGCGCAGAGCTCTACGAACTACTAAGATGAATCGAGAAGGAGAAGAGCTCTTTTTTTAAAAAGCCAAAACGAAAAGGAAATCAGGTCAACTCGGAAGGATAAGCACAAAGTAAAGTAAATTAAGTGCGGGGCGATGACTTAATATCAATCACATTGAAAAACCCACAAATTTATTCAGATCAAGTTGAGCCCCAAAGAAAATTAATCGGGCCTGCCAAATTTAGTCTGCTTTTTCGGCCAAAATTAGAGCCTAGCCCAACCCTAAATTCTGCTTTACCTTGCTAGTCCAAACAAGCTCCTTGGCCCAAATTCACAAATTTCTAAGGGAAAACAGGGAGGAGAAAAAGAGTGGAGGAGAAGAGATGGAGATTGACATGTGGCACTCATGGATGGTTGATTGAGTTTAAGCATAAGGGGCCCGCCATAATTCAATGTATTGGGGGTTATTTTATTCAAACACAAATTTAGTGTTTATAAGGTTGGATCCAAACCCAAACCATACCCTTATTGTTGTACATTTGGAGACCTACTTCTTTAATCTATTTCTCCTTTATACATATAAACATAATTCTCCTTTTTTTTTTTTGTAAATTGTTTTTTGGGAAGATTTCTCTATTGAGAAAAATATATAATTTTAAATGAAAATAAATAGCAATGTACTATCTTCTAAAAAAATAGTAATGTATATGGGCCCAAAACCCACTATCCAATAGGCCTAGCATTCGCACAGGTCCATTGCCTGATTTAAACCTCAATAGGGCCCAAAACAACTTGTTACATCAAAAACATATAGGGGGTTACCAAGATTGGGAAAACCCGCCCCGGCTCCTTCAATCCCCGAGTCCCCTAGCCAGACACACTATCGCTTACAAGAAATTCATCTATGGATCTCTTAATTCCACATCTCAAATTTATAATTTTAAATGAGAGAGAATTGGTCTAGATAAGGAAAGTCAAATCTTATCATTAAGTTGATAATATTATCTCTCCAAAAATCAAGCATAATTGATCTCTGATAAGGAATGAGATATTCGCACTCACAAAATCACAAGGATGGTTTTCAAGAATCATGGGAAATCGGCGATGAAAACAAACACTCTAATGAGAAAAAAAGATATGCAACCCTAATCAACCTACTTCTTTTTCCTTATCTCCATCTTTTTCCTAACTTAAGATTAGAAATGCTCACACACCGTCGCTTTGACCCTTATTTTATGTAATATACCACCGCTTGACATGCCCGCAGAGGTTTATTAAACCTCAAGTACCAACATTATTGCCCTTAAGATTTGGTTCAAATGATATTGCCCTTAAGATTTGGTTCAAATGATAAGAATGTGAGATGAATTTACGGAAAAACCAAGTTTAAATATAAGAATAGAATGTTACAGTGCATTACATAGTGAATAATAGAAAAAAAAAAGAAAAAAAAGAGGGAAGTGTGTTGTGCTTGACCTCACCCTTGCCCATAGGCTTAATTCTAATCAGATTTTGATGTTAGATGAGACTGACAAATAATTGACTAACTATTACTGGTAATTAAATTGTAGCTTTAATGTTTTATTAAAATATACTTAATATTATTTTAGAAAAAATATGGTATGTAACTCAACTCCCTTGTAACTCCGAATGTTTTAATTAAAATAATAAAGTCATTTCATATATTTGTGGGAGATGATATAAATAAAGGATTCAAATAAGCATAGTTGAAAGTCTAATTTAAGTAACTAAGGACAATAATTAGGAGATTGTTTTGGTGGATTTTACTAGAATAGACAAAAAGCATGGAAATTGGTGAACTGGTTTTGATGTTTAGAAAAAAATTACATATAGTATTTAATCCAAAATGTGTTTAAAACTAATTTTGCTCAAGCAAAAACGGATCCTCTAGTTCCTTGACACCTCAGAAATGTGTGTCTAAAAATACTTGAAAATTATTTGTAAGAACTGAATTGAGTTAAGAGAAAACTGAACTACCAGCTTGAAAATAGCAATTTTGGCTATAGAATCGAAAACAAAAATGGTTAGCAATAAGTTTTTGAAGACAAAAATTTAAAAGAACATATAAAACTAAACTAAGAATCTAAATAAAAGTGTTGTTGAAATTGTAGAAGAATAACATAAAAGCCGAAATGATATTTCATCGGTTTTGAGTGTTTGAAAGTCGGTCCCTCGCTCTGATGCTTTGATTTCATTTTATAGGCATTTCTAAGTAACTGGCACCAGCCCAATTTCTCATTAGGGCCAACTGCTTCAGTCAACTCCTTCCATGGAGAAACTGCTCTTCTCTACTTTCTCATTAGAGAAACTACACCAACCCATTATCCCAATAGTTGTCCATGCCTCAATACAAAGCCGCTTCATAGTAGCTTTCAAATAATCTGCCCATGTAATTCATGTCTTTTAATTTGAGAAAGTCTCATCCACTTTTTGCTTTTAAGACAAAGTCACAATATTATTGGCTCATCTTGACAAATTTCCTTTAAAAATTTGGTATCCTAAACCTTTTCATGGGTCGATTCCCTCATAGCTTGGCTTTCTCAGATTGGGTTGACATCTATTCTACCATTCCACTACCAATCGGGGCTCTAAAATTATTTTAGGTCAATAATTGGCCTCCCACCCCACCCCCTCACTCCCTTACCCCCACACAATATGGCCATGGGTCATATTTGTATGTGGCTTAAAGATTTTATATACACAGCTTCTCTTTGCTTTCCCCAGCTTTACCATGAGGCCCTCAAAGTGCAACTTACCCTTTTAGAGGGATTTATTTAATAAAAGACCTCAGAGCCGCCACAACTCAGTCCCATTAAACAATTTGTGCTAGTCTGAATACACTTTGAAAAAGCCTCCCGTAATTTTTTCTTTCAAACCTTCGGCTTTTGATCTCCCTCCTCCTCCACAATCGGTTCCTTCTGCATTAAAAGACTTTTCTTTAAGATTTGAAAGGTTCATAGGAAGAAATCCCTTTGATTTATGTACCAACCCTTCCACATTCTCCTCTCTGCTCCCTTCTTTCCCCTCTTCTTCTTCTCTCAAACCCCACTCCCCGCCAAAATCCTTACTATGGGTCCTCGCCTCTTCTGTCGCTATCACCGCTGTTTGCCAAGTCCCTGCACTTTCATCAACATCACTAAGTGGTTATCATCTGATTTTACAGCTAACTTCTGCCACTAACTAACCCTGCTGCCCCTCTCCACTACGCCAAGCTCGACTTTTCAACCTTCATGACCCAAACCCCGCCTCTCCTCTCACCTGTATAGACAGTCCATCTTTATTAAGCTATTTATGTTGAATGTTCCATATGACTACAGTGTATATTGAAAGATTCATTCCTAATAAAGAGAACCAATAATCCAAAGAGTATCTGCATGATCTCCAAGAACTAGGAGAAATCTTTTTCGCTTTTAATTAAATCACTCATTCTTCAATCAAAAGGTTTTGAAAATCAAGGAAACATTATTTTTTAGCCTTTGTAATCAAATCCTTCACTCTCTTTAACGAAAAATATCCTTAAACATCAACAAAGAATCCCTTTCGCCTGGTGGGAACCCAAATCTTTCGTCTTTCATCAAAAGGTCTTCAAAATCGTGAAACATCATTTTTTCCGCTTTAGAACTTTTTAGATTTCATCTTTCTGCTCCCAAAAATCTTAGAAATCAAGAAAAGGAGTTTGTTCTACAGAAGCTTTCTCTATTTGTATCCAGCATCTCTCATTTCTCTCCCTCTACTCGATCTTTTTGCCTCATCTACCCGTGAAAGCATCACAAAGGTAACTCCTCAACCTTGCCATTTGATGGACTTGAATAACTTGCCATCATACCTTTAGGTAAGTTGAATAATCTTCAACATCTTACCTTTTCTTGATTAGTGGCTACCGTCAACCTTTAGTTTGACTGGCTGTGCTGGGAAACTCCACACATTTTGCATGATGCAATGGCTGTATGTATAAACTAGTGGACCAAGGTGGCGTTAGGTTTACTCTTTTGGATGTGCTATCACCGAACATTGCCAATACATGCTTCATAACCATATGACATTGCATTAGTGGAATCAAGGTGGCAATAGTCACCTGGATGTTTGTGTTTGAAAACACTATACAAAGCACTTCGCATGTAATTTGAACTGAATAATCAAAAAGAGGCACCTAAGCTTACCTTCGACATTATCTAAACTCTATTTTAAACCATTTTGAATGGTCGTTAAGCGTCGTTAGACAAATACATTGAGATGCTATATCTCGACCTGTGTGGCCATGAGAGCCCCACTTTATTAGTGATTTGGCCAAGCGGCTAGACAGCTTGATGTAAAAAAACCAAAACCCTTCTTCCAAACCAGCAAAAAGCCTGGCCTGAACTTACTCAACCCCAAACTCTCCATTGAGTCATAGTCGCTACCGTGTCGTGAAGGCGGGAATACTTACACCTAATATTGAGTCAAGGTGTCATAGTCCTTAATAATCTCTCAATAAGTTAAGACCATAAAAGTCACTGGCAATGCACTACGCAAAAGTATCTCTGGCTATGAAGGTATATAGGATCCATGGTCGACCATAATGCGCACCATAATTTTCTATGGTCTCTTTGGTCATAGTCGTGACCATAGAGTATCGCGGGTCGCCACCATGCGCCACCATGGTCACGACCACACTGTGTAGTACCATATTAGGTTCCATGGTCACGACCACACCGTGAAAATACTCTCCGCAGCTTTCATGTCTGGTCGCAGTCTACTATAAACATTGTAGGTTAAGTAATTCACACTACAAAGTTGCATAACTTTCATCTTGTCCAAATCAAAGCCTGATCTTTGTCTGTTTTCTCTCCCATTTCACTACATGTACTTGAATGTGTAGTACACGGCTCCACTTTCCTTTACTCCAACTGGCTTATTTCAATCTTAGAGTGATTTCCTTCCTTAGGATCTTTCCATTCATCATTCATTCTCAATCTAAAGTGATTTAAGAGAACTTCTCATGAACTTGTCCAGCAAGGTGCTCCTGTCAAAATGAGAATCAATTACCAGAGGCCTCACCTTTATTCACTCTAAATTTCCTCCTATTTTTTCCAATCCTTGGATGGTCAAGAAGTCTTCTCAAACCTGAGGAACTGGAAGAAGTCAGAATGCATTGATAAGAACAACTCATTACCCCAAATCTCATCTCAAACGAAAGAACTAGTGAACCTGTCCTTACAATTTTCTCCAATGGTCTTTAATAGTCTCAGAACCTGTCCAGAGAGGGTTATGAATCTTAAGAGAATCAAGGAATGAATGGATAACGCACCAAGATGCCACTTTATCATTAAACATCTTAGTCCCAAAGGTCAGGAAACTCACTTGAGAATGACGATTACAAACAAGCCTTAATCGGGGAGCCTACTGAGACTAATAGATCATAAAGCTCATTTAACCTTCAATAAAGATGAAGTATTCATCTCCTAGGTTTAAGTGGACATGGAACTACTTATTATTCAGTTGAAACAAACAGGTATAAAGGCACGACATCGAAATACAAAAGGCCTGAGCAAAGGCACAAATAAATACTTTATCACCAAAGCAACTACTATAAATATTTCTGAATCCCAAAATGGTCACTGGACTACTATGCTTGTTATTCCTCATTCCCCACCTTGCCCTTCTGAAGTCCAAACATTTCACACAGGAAATATTTCTGTACTCTACTGATGAACCTTTGGTGTGGTCTCCTTCAAGTGCATGACAAATCCGTGAGGTGGCCAGCGCATTCGTGGTAACCTAGTCGGTCTTCTACTAGTTGTATAATTACTAAATTTGTGGCCTTTAGAACCCAGCGCACCACATTCAAACAAGCTCCTTCTTCAAACCCCCTTCTTTGACCCACTTTGTTGTGTGGCCTGAGCCACCTCTTTCCTGGATTATGATGGGCCCAACTTCTTGTAATCCTTTCCTATCCAATGCCTCAGTTCCATCAACATGGTCCCAATTCTGTATTTTGAGGATTTAAGGTCATTATGCCTGACACCCCCCTAGAGCATGAACTACCATCTCTGAATAATTCATCAAGCCCATAGGTTATAATTAAAGACTTACCTACAGAACTCCTTTTAGATGTTCTATGTTTATTAGTCCCCGATAAAAGTAATGTGTCAATCCCCAGCAGATATTCTCCAGATATTCTCAGGGATTGTGCTGGTATCAACTATTAAAGCTTCGCTTCGCCATTTGGTCGGGTATGGAAGTGGAGTGGATCTGATCTTATGAAATAGAATGTCGCAGCCCTTGTAAAATAAGTCATCTCATCCCAGTTAATAATGGAAAAATGGGTCGCAGTAATGGATTGAGGAATTCCAAATCTAGTGAATTTGATATAGCTCTGATGAATTGAACTCAGCGATCCTCTGGTCTTACCTTCTTATATATTCAACTATTTGTGAAAGTAGTCTCAGAGCTACCAAGATAAAGTTGTCACTGATTTTGAAGCCAGATTTTTCCTTCAATTAAGTCCATGACCCATCCTCTGGGTAGCCATGGTTTCATAATGACGGAGTTCCAATAAATAGATCCTTCCAGATGTCGCCATACTTTGGCCACTTATTAAGAATTCATATAACACTGACCACTTTTGTGGATATTAGCTGAATGAAAACAAATCATAACTTCTAATAAAGCCATCATTTTTATCCAGTTTGATTAGTTCAAACCTTCATGAACTTGTTTCCATCACTCTATGCCGTCTAGAATGATAGCACCTGGTGAGGAACTCCATCATGTCCTCTTTCTAAGGCACTTTACTTCAACATTACTTTTGGCTTTAGACTTGTTGAGTTTCATGCCGTAGGATTAGCCTAACTTTGGGTGATGCCTAACCTTCTCCCATGTGGTATAAAATATTTGCTAAGGTATTTCCCATTTATGAACCTTGGTGTGACTCTTGTAGATTTGACATTGAACGTGTTTTGTCATTCCATAGTAGGTTTCTGCTATCACCTTTGGGCCTCGCTTTAGAGGGTTCAATTATAATCCCTATAAATTTTCTCTATCTCCATAGGTTGTCGTCACTTTACTAGGCTTTCCTCCATTTATTTTGATTTGGAGAAAGTTGACAAAGTTAGATAACTAGTGAATAATTCAAGGAAATAAGATTTGTACCAATCAGAATAGTTCCCAAATATGTTTCTTCATTTGAATCCAAACAGACCCAACATCTCTCCTCCTCCCCTCCCTATAGCTTTTTCCTCCATATTTGGCTTTTCTCTAGACTAAATACCTTTCCTTAAAGATTCTCTCGCCCTTTTCTCGCTTTCCCCCCAGAATATCCAGAAGTTAACTTTTCTCCATGGCTCTTTGTCTCTGCATTCTCCTTTTTTGAGTTTCGGTGAGCTTTTAGGGAAATTTCTTATGTTGCACCACATGCCATTCTTGTGCAGGTGAGATAGTAGAAGGAACAATAAACCTTTGGGGTATTTTCCTTCTTGAAGGGTCATTCATACCCTTTTCCCTTGGAGAAACATGTCTCTCTTTTGGAGACACGTTCTTTTCCTTAGAGAACTTCTTATTCTTTGTCTCATGTTTTGAGTCTTCAAATGAATGGTATGGATACCTTCCATTCTTTTTCCATTTTCTGGATGCAGGCATTCTTCCTTTTGCTATCAATGTAACGTCCCAAAAATAGTCTTTTCGTTTTATTATTTTACTTTATAGCATTTTCTGCTATTATAAATTTTTATTTTATTTATTCGATATTTTATTGGTTTTAAGTGATAAAAATAGAGGTTTTTAAAGTTAGAATTCGCATAGTGGATTAGTGCACCCTAAATTAAACCCTAGTAGTTTTATACATGTTCAATGTATATTGAATGTCAAATGTGAAAATGGTATTGGGTAAATTTCAATCAGGCTCGTTGATATAAAGTGATTAGTCTTGGTGTCATGTGGTAGATTTAAGGGGCAAGTTGTTGCGGAATTGAATAAAGTTGGGGACTTAAAATAAAGCACCTGTTATGTGCAAATTAGGGGTCTTAAGTATGCAAATGAGAAAAGTTGATCACATGGGAAGGTGACACATGGAACTTCTAGAAGAATGGATTCCAAATTGGCTTTGGGAGCCTTTGCAATCCGATTGAGCTTGGGAGAATGAGATCCAAAAGTTTTGGCTCTTCTCATTTTGTGGTCTTTAGATACGGTTAAGAGAAGGGAAGAAAGGAAGAAGAAAAGGTGAAAAGAAAGAAGAAGGAAAAGGAGAAAGCTAGGTTTCAAAGCCTAAGAGATTTGCTGTATGTATGGAAACTAGTCTTAATCCTCCTCTTTGATTTGTGTTTGGTCAGTAAAACTACTTTTGCATATATATATATATATATATGTTTGCTAGAGTTCACAGTTTCCTTTTGCTTTAATGTAATTGGTTTTGAGGAATTTTGAATAAAGGAATGTTAGGGTTTTGAGATTCTGTCAAAAATTTTCCAAAACCCATGTTTTTGTTTTGACCATAATCCTCACATTACTCATCCAAATTGAGTGATTCAAATTTTTAAAAATTAGACTTCTAGGGGAAAAATTTTTGAAATTAGTATAATCAAATTTCCTTGACCCCATTGACCTAGAAATTCACAAAGGATGCTTTGTTTTCCTCGCAACTCGGTTCGTTTGCACGCGAAGTGTTTTGGACAATTTTGGTATTTAGGCCATAAGTTGAGTTTTACTCATCCTAATTGAGTGATTAAAATTTTTTGGGTAAACTAGACTTCTAGGAGAACAACTTTTCTTGAAATAAGTGTATTCAAATTTGAACCTCATTGTACCCAGAAATTCGTCTAAGGAAGCTTTGTTTATAGGAAAATTCTGGTTTTGTTTTGAAAATAGAGTAGCCTCGGTCGTTTAGAACATATCTTGAGTTTCAATGCTCTGAATTGGATGATTCCAATATATGAATAAAATAGATTTATAGAGGAACAATGGACTTGAAGGAAGTTGGGTAAAATATGGCTCATTTGTTCCCAAAAATTTTTACAAGTTAAGGTGTATCACAGAAATCAAACCCCAACCAAAACACTAGCAGCTGCAAAATATTATTTTTCTCTCTCATTTGTGATGGACTAAAGCTGGTGACGAGAAAGTTCCGCGACTGGACTTCCAAGGATAGGAGTCAAGGAGCGACAACCTTTTTGGTTTGTTCTTCTCATTTCTTTTCTTATTGCATCTTTGTATTGGATATGTCAAAAACCAAAATGATTTACATGGGAAAATTGCATGTGTGCTTTGTTTTTAACCATAAACAAATTTGTCTTAAGTGATTGGAAAATTGATTGCAAATGGATTGCCATGAAAACTGCATGAGCATCAAAATGTGTTTATCAAAGTATATATGTATATACATTGTAATTTATCGGACTCGGTAATAATGCCCTTAAGAGAATGTTATTCATTATATTCGAGTTATGATAGATTGGATATACTCAATAATGGTCAATGTAGCAAAGATCGCGAACTAAATGATTTATAGTGGCATACCGATCCATAGCCCAAATGACAATTCTAGTGTGTACACAAATGGAATTGTAATAACCAAACAAGAACCCAAAGACGATAGATCAGAAGACCCTAAATTATACCATGACAGTTTTATAACATGTTTTGGGTACAATAAAAGTAAATGTATATTTTTCTAGAATAAAATAATGCTAAAAAAAATAAAAAAAAACAAAAATCCGGAATTAATACAGGAGTTAAGGGTAAATTAAGGATTTACCAATTCAGGACCCAATGGTCATAATTGAAGAAGATTTTATGCTAATATATGATTAGGATAAGTGGAATTGCAAATAAAAGGAAATTAAAGGACGAAGTTGCAAAAAACACAATTTAGGTCAAATGTTAGGATAAAGCTAAACATGGCCTTAAAGAAATCTCATTTATGGCTTTTATGTTAGGGCAAATCGGATAAGGGAGAAAGAAGAGAAGAGAAGAAGAGAAGAAGAGAAGAGAAGAAGAGAAGAAGAGAAGAAGAAGAAGAGAAGAAGAAGAAGAAAAGAAGAGAAGAAGAAGAAATCAAGGTATGAAACTGTGTAGAATCCTTGTTTGGCATGGTTGTTTGATTTGGTTGTGGTCCTCAATGGAGGAAAAGTTTGTATAGAGAAAATGTTGGGTTTTATGGGAGATGCTGTCCGTTTTTTTTAAACTCATGTTTTGTTTTGGACATAACTTGACCATCTCTTATCCAAATTAAGTGATTCAAATTTTTTGGTAAACTAGACATCTAGAAGAACAAATCTCCTTGAAATAAGTGTCTCCAAATTTAGACCCCAGGGTACCTAGAAAATTCGTCAAATTGAGGCTCTGTTTTCGGGTCAATTCTGATACAGTTTTGAGTTTCGGAACAGTTTTGGTATTTATGTCATAAGTTGAGTTTCACTTATCCAAATTGAGTGATTAGATTTTTTGGATAAACTAGACTTCTAAGAGAACAAATCTCCTTGAAATAAGTATATCCAAATTTTGACTCCATTAGACCCATAAAATTCGTCAGAGTAAGAGAACAATTATGTCCCTGAAATCTGCCTCATAACAGTCCCTTGAACTGGAGTAATTATGGTTGTTTAAATCATAATTTGAGTTATGCTGGTCCAAATGAGATGATTCAAATTTTTGTACAAACTAGACATATGGGAGAACAACTTTCATGAAGAAATTATGGTCAAATTATGTCTCTAACATTCCCAGAAAATTTTCAAATATAGGACACAATTCTAGATTATGTCTTGTGAAACCGTCCAGAAAGCAGGGAATGGCATGTACCATATCTCCCAAATTAAAAGTCCAAATGACATGATTTTTGAACTATAAGAAACTTAAGACAGAGGGGTATATTGAGTTAGAAGCTGCCTCGAATTGTTCATGCAGAATTGGTTATGGAAATTGAAATTGTATAAAGGTTATATAAATATATTATTATATGAAATAATGCATCATAGTAATATGATCATGATAACATGTGTTATGAAAGCTAAAGAGAATACATGTATAGTTTTGTTATATTAAAAAATACAGTTAAATGTTTATAAGAGATTATTTGATAATGAATATCTCATAAGTATACATGATATCAGTAGTTATTCATGTATATTAGATATCTTTTTCTAATACGAAATAATATTTGTTAAGAAAACATAATAAAGCGATTATGCCTTATGGCCAAGGTAGTTGGATAGATAGGCATGCCTATAGGGATACAGTTGCTGCAACATACAGTTTATAGATATCGAGGCCTCATTTGGGTCGATGACATAGATCCCGTTTGGATCATTATAGCGGGTCCGTTTGGGTCATACAGTTCTTTCCCGTATCCACTTCTAAGGTTTATGCAGGCATGAAACATAAAAGAAAATGACAAATATACGCAAATGAGATGTATATGATATATGACATGATATGAGAAGCTTAGCACTGCTATGTGATGATAGTATACGGTTATAAGAACAAGAAGTAAAGTGTAAGATGACATGAAAAGTATATGAAATATGATAAGAAATGAAACATGTTATGAAAAATTAGATATGAGAAATTGATAAGTATTTGTAAATGTTATATTTGTCATAAGTATATGCATATATCTAAAGTGAGATGATCCTTATTAGGGGTCGTCTACAAGTATTATTCCCAGTAAGCTATAAGCTTAGCATGGGTGTTTCATCAGGTGTAGTGAAGAGAGGAAACTAGAGGAATAGAAGATAATCGCGTCGACGGTCAGGAAGTCGACATCGGCTAGTACCTTGGAAGACCATTTGGTCTAATGTATATGTATTTTTGTTTCTTTTGTAAGCAATGTACATATTGTAAATGTTAAACACTTCCATATATGGAGTTTGTATATATTTTGTAATCCGCTGCTACAGAATATAGTACAAGTTAAATGTTTAACATTATATGAATGAACAAGCTTAAAGTTTATAAGTTTATAGCAAACAGAAAAAAAAAAAGACACCCTTGCTTGACACCGGGTGCCGAGTTGGGGGTGTTACAGTTTGGTGGTATCAGAGTCTAGGTTTAGGAGGCTCTGGAATAGGGTATATGATAGAAAAGCATGTGTTTAGTAATGTGTTGGCCTGAAGTGGATGTCTTTGTGTTTTGTATAGATGGATCGGCCTCCGAATTTAGCCGAAGAAGCAATTGAGAGTGTTAACCCTAAAGATCAGGGATTACCCGCTTCGGACCCTTCTAAATCTATCAGAAGTGAGAGCCAAGTTTTGGCTTTGCCAAATGAAGCGTTACTGAGGATATCTCAGGATATGACTCGGGTATTAGAAAGATTAATAGCTCCAAAAGCCTCGATAGACATGTTAAGAAGACATGGGGCTAAGGAATTCCATGGGACAAACATTGAAGAGTTCGATAAAGCGGAATTCTAGTTAGAAAAGTTACAAAGAATATTGGAGGAAGTTAGATTCCCTCCCGATCAGAGAGTATCATGAGCAGTCTCACTATTGCAGAGTGAGACATATGATTGGTGGAAACTAGAGTTGAGAGTCAAGTTCCAAGATCCATTACCATAGGAGTTTTTGTCGAAGTTGGGGCCAAATATGTCTCTGATATATACAGGGAAATCAAGTGGAAGCAGTTCTTGAATTTGAAGCAAAGAAACTTAACAATGGTGAAATATGAGAAAGAATTCAGCCATCTTAGCAAGTACGCACCTGAATCAGTCCTCACCGAGGCATTTCGGTGTAGGCAGTTTGAGGATGGACTAAATGAGTCCATAAAAAGATATTTGGTGCCTGTGACAGTACTCCAGCAAGTAAATTTCTATCAGTTGGTTCAAGCGGCAATGAAAGTGGAGAAATCTAAGGCAAGTATTAGAGAAAGATTTCAGAAGAGGAAGCTTTCTAAAGGAACTTCTTCCTCCTCGGATAAAAGAGCCAGAGAGTTCCAAGGCGAGTCGGTACATGAAGTTACGCCTGAGGGAAGAAGACAAGGAAATACAATAATTACTTAGTCTTTGAGTAGGAGTGCTTAGCGTGACCGGGAGGAAACTCTAGGTGCCCTCATTGCCATCAACAACATTTGGGAGTTTACCAAATTGTTGACGGGGTGCTTTAGATGTGGCTGCCCAGACATTTTATGTGAGTGTCCCCGAAGAGTCGGGGACGATAAGATCATAAATGCTGTGAGAGGGAGGGTCCAGTGGCTCCGTCGACTCGGGATAAAGGTAAGAGGTCGAGGGGGCGGGAGCCGACATAAACAGGACGAGGAGGCCGCAGTGTCGAGAAACTGTTAGATGGAATCCTATGCCTTCGAGCGCCCAGCACGAGCATATGCTATGAAGGCTCGTAGAGTTGGGATGCATCGAAGTAATTGCTGGTATAATTTCTCTTTATGGTATTGAAATGCATGCATTAATAGACCCTAGATATACTCATTCATATGTATGCATTGAGCATGTGTTCGATAAGATGACAACAGTGGAGCAACTATCATATGATATGCATGTAACTAGTCCTTTAGGGTACAGTGTCAATGTGAATAGAGTGTATAAGAATTGCCATACCATTTTGTGAATTTGATTTGATTTTGGGAATGGATTGGTTGTCTAAACACCGGGCTATAATTGATTGTGATAAAAAGACAGTAGTGCTTAGATAATCTGATCAGTCTGAAGTATTAGTACATGGTGTTCGGTCGCGATATGCAATGTGATTTAATTTATCTGAGCCCGACGACTATTGAGAAAGGATGTGAGGCCTTTTTGGCTTTGGTGCTTGATAAAAGTGAAATAGAATTGGAAATAATGCAGTTTGTGAAGATTTTTCGGATGTGTTCCGAAGAGTTACAGTATTCCACCTAAAGAGAAGTGGATTTATCTGTTGAGATTTTGCGAGAACGGCTCCTGCTTCTAGGGCACCATACGGGATGGCTCAACTAAGTTGAAGAGTAAGGTCAAATTCTGAGCTTCTACGGATAAGGGTTTATCTGACCCAGTGTTTCTCTCTAGGGTGAACATGTTTTGTTCGTGAGAAAGAAAGATTACCACCCTACGGATGTGCATTGATTATCGGCACATCAATAAGGTGACAGTGAAAAACAAATACTCATTCTTAGGGTAGAAGATCTCTTTGATCGAGTTAAAGGAAGCGGGTGTCTTCTGAATGGGCCTGCGATGAGGAGCTAAGAGTGAAAGTCTTCGATGTCTTTGAAGACCGCGTCGAACTTTCGATATAAGCGTATGAGTTCTTGGTAATGCCATTTGGGTTGACTAATGCCTTGACATCATTCATGGATTTGATGAATGGGGTGTTTCGACCTTATTTAAGATCGAGTTTATCGTGGTGGCACAGTGATGATATATTGAGGTATAATTCGGAGGTGGCGGGAGCATGAGCAACATTTGAAAATAGTTCTATAGACTTTGAGAGAGAAAAGTTGTATGCTAAGCTTAGCAAATGTGATTTTTGGCTAAAGGAAGTTTCATTCCTAGGCCATATTGTATTTGACCCTGTTAAGATTGAAGTTGTGGTGAATTGGAAACCACCCCAAAGCGTTACCGAAGTGAGAAGTTTCTTAGGTCTAGAGGGATATTATAGAAGATTTGTGAAGGGATTCTCTGTCATAGCTTCTCCGCTCACCAAATTACTCAGAAAATGAATAAAGTTTGAGTGGTCAGATAAATGTCAGAATAGTTTTGAACAATTAAAAGAAATCTTTGGTTGGAAGCACCGGTGTGAAACCTGACCTACAACAGGAAAGAGTACACCTTATACGGTGATGCTTGCCGAGGGCGTGGGTTGGAATGTTAATACCAGAATGGAAATGGGTATTATATCAGCGAGATTTAGAATCCACGTGAACAAAATGATCCCACTCATGACTTAGAGTTGGCTGCAGTAGTATTTGATTTGAAGATATGGCGACGCTACTTATATGGTGAAAAATGCAGAATTTATACAGATCATAAAAGTCTCAAATATTTGTTAACGCAGAAGGAGCTTAATTTAAGACAACGGAGGTGGTTGGAGTTGTTCAAAGATTATGAGGCGCATAATAGACTACCATCCCGAATGCTAATGTGGTGGCGGATGCCTTAAGTAGAAGCGATGGCGACTGTTAATACAGCGCGATGAATGGAGAATAGTATCTGATGGAGCTATATTAGCTCAATTAAAAGCGCAGCTTGTTTTAAAGCAAATGATTATAGATGCTCAGAAAAACGATGAAGAGATGCAGAAAAAGGTACAGATGGTCAGATATGGTGATAAGACTTATTTTTCAGTAAAAGAAGCTGGAAGTTTGTATTTCCAGAACATATTATGTGTGTCAAATGATAAAGAGCTAAAGAAAAAGTTACTATTTGAAGCTCATAATACGGTATTTACCATGCATCCTGGAGGTAATAAGATGTACCAGGATTTGAAACAACATTATTGGTGGAAAGAAATGAAAAGAGATGTGACAGAGTACGTGTCTAAATGTTTGACGTGTCAGCAAGTCAAAGGCGAACACGAGTTCAACCCAGTGCATTGAATCCCTTCCAATTCCTCGATGGAAGTAGGATAACATTACCATGGATTTTGTCGGGTTTCCCCTCATGCAGCAAAAACATGACTTCACATACAGAGTGATTGTTGATAGGCTTACAAAAGTCGGCCCATTTTTATACGGTTAGGATTAGTATTCTATGGATTAGTATTGTTGAGTTATATGTGGAAGAGATTGTGCGATTGCATGGTGTGCCGTTGTCTATTGTGTCGGATAGAGATCCGATTTTTACATAGAGATTCTGGAAGGAATTACAGTTAGCCTTGGGAACTCGATTTAATTTCAGTACAGCATTCCACTCGCAAATAGATGGACAGTCCAAGAGGTTGATTCAAGTGCTCGAAGATAATAGCCGAGGGGATGTGTAATGGAGATACCTTTGGAAGTAGGATAAGTATATTCCATTGATAGAATTTACCTATAACAAAAGTTATCAATCAAGTATTAGCATGACACCATATGAGGCTTTGTATGGCTAGAGATGTAGAACTCCTGTGTGTTGGACATAATTGAATGAGCATAAAGTGATTAATTACGAACATAGTAAAGATACATGTAGTTCGAGGTTATTTGGCAAAAGGTTAAGGTGCCGGTGGTCGACAAAGTCATATGCCGATTTGAAAAGGAAGGACCAGTGAATATGAAGTGGGTGATAAAGTGTTCTTAAGGTATCTCCATGGAGGAAGGTGCTTAGATTTGGGAAGAAGAGTTGAGTTCGAAGCCGGGCGTGGTGGGCCCACAGGCTCGGGCTCGGGCAGGCTCGGCTCAGCTCGGCTCAAGCTTGGCTCGTAAGCTGAACAAGCCCAACCCAGGCTAAGATTAGGCTTGTTTCTTGCGGCCAGGCCCGGGCGAGCCAATGAGCTTGAAGAGCTGTTAATAAAACGGCGTCGTTTAGCATTTTTTTAATAAATTGCTCGATTGCAAAGCGGCGTCGTTTCTGCAATATATGGAAAAAAAAACCTAAACCGCAGAAGTCGCTCGGTGATTCTGAATCCCACTCTCCCCGTCGTCGTCGGGCGGCCGGACCTCGGCTGAATTGCCGTACGCTCGTCGTCCCGGAGCTTCTCTCCCCGGAGCACGGCGGCGCCGTCGACTTCATCTCGACCGTCGATCTGCCTCTCTCAGGCGTGAGCGATGTCGTGCATCTCGACCTTTCTCCCTCTGTGCGACGTCGGCTAGCTATCACGATTTTCTCGGCTCAGTTTCGTCGAATCTCCTCTCTGATACAATCATTCAAGGTATTCTCTCGGTTAATCCATTTAATTGATGCCCAATGTACTCTGAATTCAATCTTGGATTCGACTTAGATGAAATGAAATGTCATCTGAATTTTTCTTCTGAATTTTTCTCAATTCCCAGTGCCCCCATCCCTATCTCTCTCTTCAATCATGGCTTCTCTATGGGGTCCATAATCTTTTGTCACCCATTTCATGTACTCTTTTTTGTTTCTTTTAATATTTCTCAACTCAAAAAAACTTGTACAATTTATTTACGCAAGGATGCTTCAGCCTTCAAGTTCAGCTTTCATTATCATTTGTTCTTGGTTTCATTGTCTTTAGACTCTTTATACCTAACTGCTCACCTATGATTTTATGGCATTTGGGTTTTCTTTTATTTTTATAAATGATCTTAGATGGTTATTATAACGATTCTTACAATCTCATTAAAATTTCAATCATGTTTTTCCATAAAAGATGGGGTTTATATTTGTCGTTGAGTCTTTTCCATAATTTTTTGTTTTTTTAATTGCATGATCTTTAGTGATTATTGGAGGTGGGATTTTTAGTGATAATAAAGTTTGCCCTTGGAAAGAAAAATTCCAAGAAACCCTGTTGAGATTTTGATTTATCACTTTGGCCTCCATACTTTGTTTGCATCATAATATTAAAATGCATCCATGTAAATTTCAATAATTTTGCTTACGCATTTTGAAATAGTTTATGTAGTTATTTTTATCAGAAATGTCTAGACCAACAAAAGCTAATATTGTGATCGATATGGAAGATGTGGATAAAGACGACGAAATGGATGAAATGGGTATAGATGCAACGGAAGCCAAGACAAGCGGAGGGTGGTGATTTCAGGAGGTGGAAATCATAACAAACGGTGGCGACATGAAGGCAAGATGTGTCCTTCTTGAAGCATAATCTTGCCTATAAGAAGAGGTACGACAACTCATCTTAAAGGCATCTAAAACTTTTTCATTAAAGCTACTTTGGTACAGCAGGATAAGGGTCCAAAGCAAAGTTTATTGTCTTTTGATGTTCTTGAAAGGTGATGAAATGCTATCAATCTTTAAGTATGATAAAGGAAAAGTAAGAGAGGAACTTGTAAAGATATTTGTTGTCCACGAATATCCTTTTGGGATGGTAGAGCATGAGTTCTTCACTAAATTTTGTAGAAGTCTTAACCCCAAGTATGAGCCAATCAAAAGACAAACTTTGAAGCTTGATTGCATGAAGATGTATATATCTGAGAAGGAAAGTTTGAAGTTGGCATTGGCAGACATTAATAAAATCAGCTTAACTTATGATTTATGGACTTAGTCAGTCCATAGGGTATATGTGCCTCACGGGACATTTTAAGTTCGAATGGAAGTTGCGAGAAAGAATCCTGAATTTTGTCCCTTGGAACCTCCCTCACCTTTAGACACAATTGCGATAGTATCGGTGAGTGTTTGTTTGATTGATTGGGAATTGAAGATAAATTTCACCATTACACTCGATAATGCTTCTTCAAATGATTTAGGCGTAAGAGTATTGAAGAAAATTTTGAAGCGAAGAAAAGCTTCACTTTGGTGGTAAATATTTCATGTCCGATCTTTGTGCTCATATTCTAAACTTGATGGTCAGATGGGGGTAACAGTACGAGTGTGATTGAGAATATTCGAGAAAGTGTTAAGTATTTGAAGTTGTCTCTTCAAGACTTTATAAGTTCAATGAAATTGTCAAAGCCTAAAGCTATCTACCTCCTAAACGCTTGATTCTTGATGTGCTACACGTGGAACTTCGACATATGCCATGCTGAAGTGTGCACTTGAGAACAAGTCGGTTTTTTTCACGGTACAAGGAAAGGGACTACAATTATAGGCGGTTGCCATCAGGTGGTTGGAAGAAATTTGTAGGGTTTCACAAATTTTGGAGTTGTGTGATGTTACAAAGGTGTTCTCGGGGCGAAAATATCTCTTCAAATTTGTTTCTTAAGTAAAATATGGAAAGTAAGGAAGATGTTGAATGACATGTCTACGATAATAGAGATTTTTGTGAAGCATATGACTCCTAAAAAAGATGAAGGAAAAGTTTGACAAGTATTAGGAGAATGTAACTTGGTGATGGCAATTGGGCGGTCTTGGATCCTCGGTATAAAATGAAACTCATTCTCTACTCTTTCAAAAATTTATCAATGAGATGATTTGAAGGCATATAGATGATGTTCGTGAGTCCTTACAATTTCTTTACAAAGAATATCTATCGTAGATAGCCAAATAAATAATTAGCATAGGCAGTGCCGCCTTGTTCTAACCCTCTCCAAGCGAAAAAACAAAGAGCGGATAGTTTTGATGGAGTGGGTTATAACTAGTCACGATATCATTCACAGGAACAAAGAGTGAGATGACATATAATTTAGATGAGGAGTTTATAAGCTTTGGTAATGAGGAATAGGGATTTTGATGCTTTGAATTGGTGGAAAGCTAATAGTCTAAAATTCGACACTTATCAAGATGGCTCGAGACCATCCATTCCTATTACTACGGTTGTGAGAATCTGCCTTTAGTCTTGGGTGAGTATGACCAATGTCAGAAGTTCTTTAAAGCTGAAGAGGCATCGAAGCTTTGGTTGTATGGGAGATTAGTTACAATAAGTTGGGTTTGAGTTGGCATCAATGTAAGTACTTTTTATTGACTTTAATATATATTTATATATATAGTTTAGTATTTCTTGTTTTTTTATGAAAGCTTGATCTTCTTGTTTTATTTAAAGGTTGAGAATGAGTTTATGCAAGAAGGTTAGAGATGGACACTTAATTTGGGTTGTATAGTTGCAATGTGTAAGTGTTCATTACTCTGTTTAATATTTTCATATTAGTTAGTTTACTTTTTTTATTTTATGTATTAACTATTTTTTGCTTATTATTTAATTTACGAGTTGGCCCGATAGTTTATACTAAAAGAGATAAATGACTTGAAAAATTCTGAAGCAAACCTTCTTAGTTTTGATTTATTTTGCTTCTTTTTGTCAGGCGACTTAGACAGAGTTGTTTTTGCTCTTTTGTCAGCTTAGGCAGTATTCTTGATTTCTTGTATATGAAGCCCGGCAAACCCATTCTTCTTGATTTCTTGTATATGAAATGACTTAGACAATTTGTTTTGTCTTGGGTTTAATATTTACTTTCCATTGAATCAGAATTAAGTTTTTAATGATGTATGTTTGGAAGGAGTGTTTGTGATCCAGGGTAGTAGAGTGTTCCTGTACAGTACATCTTGTAGTGATTATAGCCTTATAGGCAAACACTGTAATATTATTGTAGTGATTACAGTGATTACAAGATGTAAGCATAATCTTATTGCAGTAATATTATTGCAGTAATATTATAAGCATAATCTTGCAGTGATTACAGTGTAAAAATATTATCACAGGTTGTACTTCATAATCGAGAATTACAGTGTTTGTGAGAAAATACTAAATTTAAATGCCAAAAAGTTCGGGTCTCAAGAAACCGCATTTTGGACTCTGGCGCAAGTCATGGAGATGTATTCTGCTTGAGGCTGTTCTTGAAGTGGAATATTTTAGTGAGGTTGGCATGCTTGGATTGGGTCCATTGGAGGTTGGCTTTGGATTAGGTCTACATTGGAGGTTGCTTAGCGTAAAAGGCCCTTCGAGATGGGTGGCTCTTAGACACATATTGTCACGGCATTGTACAAGCTTGTACTTGGTCAAGTAAGTTACTTGTGTCCTTTGTACAATAATGAAATTTTACTTCTTTCTGAATTCTGAATTTTTTTGATAACCACTATCATTTCTTTGTCATTTTTGTTTTGTTATGGTGATCGGTGTGCACACATGTTTGTGGATTGAGACATTCCAGCTATTTCATTTCTTGTAGGAGTTTGATTTACATGATATTCTTTCTTTTGATGCGAGTTTAGGAAGATTTTGCAAGAACTACAAGTCCTTGTTAGTCGAAAACAATATCTAGAATCAATGGGCAGTGATAATCAGGGTGCAATTGCTGATTTATGTTTCCGTGGGGCACCAATAGAAGATCTCTGTCTGGATTTCAGTCTTCCCGGTTATCCAGACTACATTTTGAAACCAGGAGAAGAAAATGTAATTTGCATACCTCTTCAAAACTTTGATGGATTTTTCACCCCTTGACATATTTGTGTGCAAAGATGTTCTGAAATACTTCCTTATTTGTTGATTTCCGGGTGGATATTAATAATTTGAATGAATACACATATCTTTGGTAGTTGATGCAGCCGTCAAAAGCCCAGATAATCGCGAATGGAAGCATTTAGATCGGGTTTCAATCCCGGGTTAGCGGATTCCTTTGTCCATTGTGGATTTCCATGTATTCCAGACTAAACTTTTGAGGTGTATTTGTTGATCATCTAAGACTTAATAATCCTCCTCGTAATGGATTTAATTTGTTGGGTAATTCTGCTTGCTAAACACTAGTTACTTGGGTTAGTAATTGGTCTCTTAGATACATATATCAGAGTTCCATGAAATGTGGGTTTTGATCTTGTATAGGATATCTTTCTGCTGCACCTGGTTAATTGTGTTACTCATTGAGATTTGAAGTGTAAGTGTCATGAGATCTGTTGTTTCCAGTCATTTGATTTATCACATTGTTACTAGTCCGTCTCTTGATTGCAAATTAAGTTTGGGTTTAATACATTTTAGCCAGTAGCTCTGACGATTACTAACACTCAAAGAATTATTATTATTATTATTATTACTACTTTTTGATAAAAATAATGAATAAGGTGAGGTGAATCTAAGACTTGCATATTGTAATATATTGGGCGATAAATTCTTTGGTCCCCACTGAAGTATGAACTAAGAAAGCAGTATCAAAAGCAAAATTGCAGAAGCTTCCTGACAACCCAAGCATTCAAAGCCCCAATATCTCTTGTCCTTTTCACTTTTATGCAATTCTCAATTGCTTTTTACTACTCTTGCTTTTACTTCTATTATACTTTCAAAAGTTTGTGGTGATGTTCAAAAGTTTGAGTGTTGGTACTTATTCTTGCCCTCTGTTACGAACAGGTCTTTGACATCACATCTCTACAAATATTCTCTCTGGGATGGTGGATTATTTGCTATGGCGAAAGAGGAATTGTGGGAGGTAATATGCTTTCCTATGTTTCGTGACCTCCATTATAACAAGCGTACATGAAATAAATGCTGTGAATTATGATGGTTAAAATATGGTGGTCATAATCTCAGTGAGCGGCTAGTTGATCACATAAAGTTTGATCATGGATATCTTGCGAAACCTGCTTGTCATTAATGTGTCTTCTTTTCGTTACAAAGTTGATGCAATAGGCTTTATTTTGCGATACTTCATTGATGTCATCTTCTTTTTACTCTATTCGATTCGAGATTATGGGAGAATTCAACCCCCGAGGCTTGTGTGGGCGCCTGGCGGTTGGGGTGTAGCTTAACTGGAGAACATTCTTACCACTGATCCCGTATGAATTCTCCCGGAAATGAAGCATGTGAAGCAGTTTTCATTTATGGGAAAAATCTGTGGGATCTACTTGTCAAAAACATTTCATGATTAATTAGATTGCGGATATTTTCACCAAAGTACGTAGTGATTTTTATCTTCTATGAAAAGGTCTATGGGATACCTAAGCGTCAAACACCACTCTGATAGTGATAGCGCATACCGTTTTTACTGCCGTTTTTCCTCTTGTAGCCTATTTTCCTCAAGCGAGGAAGGAGTAATTTCTTGGTTATATCGCTTATCCCGATTTTTAATGGTTATAATAGTGAGATTATCATCTCCACTTTTGGCACGTGTTAAAAAAAGGTCAATCAAAATATTATTTGATCATGCTCGTATAAGCTCTAAGCTGCTCAGCCGCTCAACAAGCTTCGCTTCGCTGTTTTTAAAAAGCTCGATTGAGGTCACTGGGCTCTGCCTGAGCTCCCTGGGCCAGCT
This sequence comes from Tetrastigma voinierianum, assembly GCA_016808115.1. NCBI lineage: Eukaryota > Viridiplantae > Streptophyta > Magnoliopsida > Vitales > Vitaceae > Tetrastigma > Tetrastigma voinierianum. The sequence continues at coordinate 2,016,114 of JAEQBH010003196.1, forward strand.
GGGTAAAACAAACAAAGCCTAGGCTCAAATGTTCCTCAGCTGGGCTAAAGCCTGCTCGGTTCGTCACACCCCTAAGTCGAGGTCCATTACGACATGAAGTTTTGGAGAGAATCGGACTAGTGGTGTATCGGTTGGCACTCCCTCTGGAGTTGGCCAAATTGCATAATGTGTTTCATGTGTCGATGTTTAGGAGATACTGCTCTGATGAGTCACACATACTACCAGTGCAAGAGATACAAGTACAGGAGGATTTGTCTTATGATGCGGAGCCAAAGGCTATTATGGTTTGAGAGGTAACACATGAAACAAACAAGTACCGTTAAGGAAAGTACTCCGCAACACCATGGAAAGTTATTAGTCACTTGGGAGTCGTAACAATTACGAGACACAAGACCAAGAATCCTCATTCGTATGAATTTCAAGGACGAAATTCTTTTTAAGGGGGGGAGAGTTGTAACACCCTAAATTATACCCTAACGGTTTTATAACATGTTTTGGGTATAATAAAAGTGAGGGTATATTTTTTCGGAATAAAATAATGTTAAAAAAAATAAAATAAGCAAAAATCCGGAATTAATACAGGAATTAAGGGTAAATTAATAATTTACCAATTCAGGACCCAAGGGTCATAATTGAAGAAGATTGTATGCTAATATAGGATTAGGACAAGTGGAATTGCAAATAAAAGGAAATTAAAGGACTAAGTTGCAAAAAACACAATTTAGGTCAAATGTTAGGATAAAGCCAAACATGGCTTTAAAGAAATCTCATTTTTGGCATTTATGTTAGGGCAAATCTAATAAGAGAGAAAGAAAAGAAGAGAAGAAGAGAAGAAGAGAAGAAGAGAAGAGAGAAGAGAAGAAGAAGAAGAAGAAGAGAAGAGAAGAAGAAGAAATCAAGGTATGGAATTGTTTGTATGAATTTTGTTGATTTATGGATACTCGTTGGAGGTTTGGAATAATTTCTTTTGTGTAGAATCCTTGTTTGGAATGGTTGTGGTCCTCAATTGAGGAAAAATTTGTATAGAGAAAATGTTGGGTTTTAGGGGAGATACTGTTCTTTTTTTTAAACCCATGTTTTTGTTTTGGCCATAACTTGGCCATCCCTCATCCAAATTACGTGATTCAAAATTCTGGGTAAACTGGACATCTAGAAAAAAAAATCTCCCTGAAATAAGTGTCTCCAAATTTGGACCCCAAGGTACCCATAAAATTTGTCAAATTGAGGCTCTGTTTTCGGGTCAATTCTGATACAATTTTGAGTTTCTGAACAGTTTTGGTATCTAAGCCATAAGTTGATATTCACTCATCTAAATTGAGTGATTCAAATTTTTGGATAAACTAGACTTCTAGGAGAAAAAATCTCCCTTAAATAAGTATATCCAAATTTGGATCCCATTAGACCCAGAAAATTCGTCAAAGTAAGGAACACTTTGTCCTCGAAATTCACCATACAAATTCCCTAACTGGAGTACTTTGATTGTTTAACTATAACTGAGTTATGCTGTCCAAATGAGATTATTCAAATTTATGTACAAACTAGACATCTATGAGAATAACTCATGAAGAAATTATGGCCACCATGTCTCTAATATTCTATACCTTTTCAAACATGTGATACAATTCTAGACATGTTCTCGAACCGGCCCAGAGCAAGAGGAAATGTTTAGACCATATATCCCAAAATAAAAGTCCAAATAATATATTTTTTTGAACCATAAGAAACTTAAGACATAGGGGTGGTTATTGAGTTGAAGATCACTTTCTCTCAATAACTCATGTGGTAAAAATATTGGTAGTTTAAATGGACTTAGAGCGCTCGAATTGTTTAGGCAAAATTAGTTATGGAAATTGAAATTGTATAAAGGTTATATAAATGTATTGTTATATGAAATAATGCATCATAGTTATATGATCATGATAACATATGTTATGAAAGCTAAAGAGAATACACGTATAATTTTTTTATATGAAAAAGTACAGTTAAATATTTATAAGTGATTATTTGATAATGAATATCTTATAAGTATACATGATATCAGTAGTTATTCATATATGATATATTTTTCTTAATAATTAAGATTGTTAAGAAAACATAATAAAACTGATTTTCTGCTTATGACCGGGTAGTTGGATAGATAAACATGCCTATAGGGATACAGTTGTTGTAGTATATGGTTTATAGCCACGAGGCCCTGCTTAAGATGACATAGATCCCGCTTGATCACAGGCGGCCCTGCGTAGGTCATACAGATAGAGATAATTGTCTCGTACAGTGATAGTACCTTCGGGTACATACAGTTCTTTCCCGTATCCATTTCTAAGGTTTATGTAGGCATGAAACATAAAATCAAATGACAAGTATACGCAAATGAGATGTATATAATATATGACATGATATGAGAAGCATAACACTGCTATGTGATGATAGTATATGGTTACAAGAACAAGAAGTAAAGTGTAAGATGACATGAAAAATATATGAAATATGATAAGAAATTAAACATGTTATGAAAAAGTATATATGAGAAATTGATAAGTATATGTAAATGTTATATTTGTCATAAGTATATACATATATCTAAAGTGAGATGATCCTTATTAGGGGTCGTCCGCGAGTATTATTCCCACTAATGCTTAGCACGGGTGTTTCATCCATGCATGCAGAGAAACCCAGAGATAGGACACCCGCATCAACAAATAAAGTCAACACATACTAGGTACTCCACCTGAAGACCATTTGGTCTAATGTATATGTATTTTGTTCTTTGTGCTATCAGAAATATTAAAATGTCGAACACTTCTATATATTTGTATAGGTTTTGCAATCCGTCGCTGTAAATATAAAGGCTGCTAAATGTTTAACATTATACGAACGAACAAAGTTCTTGTGCTTATAAAGTTTTATAAGAAACAAAATAAAAATACACCCGTCACACCGTGCCTTAGTTGGGGGCGCATGCATCGGGGTGGTTATTAAATGTTTTTATATCGGCCTAAAGCCCAACGAGACCATGCCGGTGATTCCGTTATCCTATGCACCAAAAGTCGTGGTTAAATTCATTTAAGGATAAACTTATAAGTAAATGTGTGAAATGCATAATTTGAGTTTTGAATTAAAAATTAACACATATATTGTTTATTGCATTGACCATTGAAAATGTGCTAAAATGTTGTTTTTGAAAAGATACATTTTTTGTATTTGATTGAAATGAGGATAGAAATGCATAGAACTACTAAGCATGAAAAAGCTTAAAATGTTGTTTTCGAAAAGATACATATTTTGTGTTTGATTGAAATGAGGATAGAAATGCATAGAACCACTAAGTATGAAAATGCTTAGCGCGTTGTTTTATCACGTGCAGGTACCGAGTGAATAGGGGCAAGATCAAAGACCGTAGAGCCCAGAGTCATCATCGAATCGTGCAAAGTATAAGTAAATGCTCCGTCTCATGCATACATTTCATTTCAAAGAAAAAAAAAATCATGTAATTGTTTTGCATTGTAAACAAAGAAGTATAAATCTTCATAGAAAGAGTATATTCTGACTTACATTTAGACATGAACTACAATGTTTTGTAAATGATTTAAAAAGGGCAAGAAATGTCGTATTGTATAAATGTGGGAATTGAGCAAATGATGAGCTCTCTACCATGATTGATGTATATTACATATATAATGCGATAGTAATGAGATCATATTTTCATACATACATAAATATGACTTAAAATGAATATTAAATATCCCATCGAAAATAAGTATATGAAATGTGTTTTTACAGATAATGGATTTAGTGTCCGTGTCCCTGTCCTCGGGTCCAAACTCACGAGCCGCCCGTCAAGGGAGGGGGCAACAATTTATTTTATATCGAGCCTGTGTTTGAAGATTCTATAAATTGATTTAAAATTGTGTATGACATGCATTGCATTTGGTATATAAAGGATACTTACTTGATGCATCTTACTCCGCCTTAAAGTCTATGGCAATGAAGGCCGTTGGAGATAAAGATGCCTTGATGTGATAGTCAGTAATTTCAATATTCATCTTTTGATATTAAAACATGCACTTGTAGACCTAGGGTCAACCCATTCTTATGTTTGTACTTCCATTCCGAGGTTGGGTGGTTTACCGAAGAGTGAAACGTATGATATCTTGGTGACAAATCTGCTAGGGAATAGTGTCATTATGAATAGAGTTTACAAAGATTGTCCCATCAAAATACGAGAATATGAGTTTCCGGGAGACTTAATCGAGTTATTATTTAGAGAGTTCGATGTGATATTAGGAATGAATTGGTTGTCCCGACACCAAGTGGTAGTTGATTATAGAATGAAACGAGTGACCTTAAGGACACCGAGTGGCGAGGAAGTGACTTTCATCGATGAGAGGCCGAACCACCTTCTCTAATGTGATTTCCGCCGCTACTACTATAACGATGGTTTGGAAAGGGTGTGAAGCCTACTTGGCATATGTGCTTGATACGAAAAAGGCGGACCCTAGTTTATCAGACATCCATACAGTTTGTGATTATTCAGACGTGTTTTGGGAGGAGTTGCTAGGATTGCATCCACAGAGAGAGATTGAGTTCGCAATCGACATTGTTCTGGGTGCCACTTCGGCATCCATTACACCGTATAGAATGGCTCCGGTGGAGTTAAAAGAGTTGAAGCTTCAGTTGTAAGAATTATTAGAGAAGGGATTTATTCGTCCGAGTGTATCACCATGGGGAGCTCTAGTGCTCTTTGTTAAGAAGAAAGACAGTACACTTCGGTTGTGTGTTCATTATAGACAATTGGACAAAATGACAATGAAGAACAAGTATCTGTTACCCAGAATTGATGACTTGTTCGACCAATTGAAAGGTGCGGGTGTCTTTTCGAAGATTGACCTACTTTCTGGGTATCATCAATTAAGGATTAAGGATGCAGATGTGAATAAGACGGCGTTTAGAATGGTGTATAAACATTACGAGTTCCCTGAATGCCATTTGGGTTGACAAATGCACCAGCGGCTTTCATGGACTTAATGAAGCGTGTTTTCCAACCGTTTTTAGATCGGTTTGTAGTGGTGTTTATAGATGACATCCTTGTGTATTAAAAGGATCAGGAAGATCATAATACACACCTTCAGGTAGTGTTAGAAACAAAGGAACAGTTGTATGCAAAAATGAGTAAGTGTGAATTTTGGTTTAAAGAAGTGTCCTTTCTTGGACACATTGTCTCGGAAGAAGGAATTAGGGTGGATCCGAGGAAGATAGAAGTGATTCTTGAATGGAAACCACCGAGAAGTAGTCACTGAAGTTCGTATTTCCCAGGGCTTAGCAAGTGTGTTACTACGTATGTCTGTTAAGAGGTTTTCGAAGGATCATGCCCCGATGACAAGATTACTCTAAAAGGATGCGAGATTTGAGTGGAGTGAAAAGTGCCAAGCTAGTTTTTAAAAGTTGAAAGCATTTTTAACCTAGGCTCCGGTTCTTACTCAGCTAACCTTCGGTAAAGAATATGTGATCTTTAGCGATGCTTCATTAAATGGACTCGGATGTGTCCTTATGCAAGAGGGTAAAATGGTAGCTTATGCTTTAAGGAAATTGAAGTTGCATGAAAAGAATTACCCTACATATGATTAGGAATTGGCCGCCATTGTGTTTGCATTGAAAATATGGAGACACTATCTTTACGGAGAAATGTGTTTCATTTACACCAATCACAAAAGTCTTAAGTATTTGCCCTCACAATGAGAGCTTAACTTGAGACAACGTAGATGGATGGAATTTATCAAGGATTATGATTGTGTGATTGACTACCATCTTGGGAAAGCTAATTTTGTAGCAGACGCTCTGAGTAGAAAGTCAGTACAAACATTACGAGCATTGAATGCTCATTTGTCATTATCAGACGACGGTACAATAGTAGCAAAATTGATAGCAAAACCGAATTTGTTAAATCGAGTGCTAGAGGCATAAAAGAGTGATGAGAAAATTTCTACAATTGTAAGTCAAAATAGAGAGGGGAAAGAAACTAGGTTTTCAGTGAATGAAGATGGATTCTTGTATTATAGAGACCAAGTTTGTGTACCCAATGATGATGAGTTGAAGAAATCCATTCTTAAAGAGGCACACAGTAGATCCTTTGTTGTGCATGCTGGTAGCACAAAAATGTATCATGAATTAAAGACTTCATATTGGTGGTCCGGAATGAAGAGAGATGTTTCAGAATTTGTGACAAAATGTATGGTGTGTCAGAAAGTGAAAGCAGAACATCAAGTTCCTTCGGGATTGTTGCAGCCTATTAGAATACCCGAGTGGAAATGGGACCAAATCACAATGGATTTTGTGGTCGGGTTACCATTGATAGGGAGAAAGCATGATTAAGTTTGGGTCATGGTAGACCGATTGACGAAGTCAGCTCACTACATACCAGTAAGAACCTACTATTCACTTGATAAGTTTGCAAAGCTTTACATAGAGGAAATTGTTCGATTACATGGGATTCCAGTGTCTATTATTTCAGATAGAGATCTGAGGTTCACCTCGAGATTTTGGGGAAAATTGCAAGAGGCTTTAAGCACTCGACTAAATTTCAGCACTGCTTTCCACCCGCAGAAGGATGGACAATCAAAGAAAGTTATTCAAGTTTTAGAGGATATGCTTAGAAGTTGTGTGATCGACTATGAGGGTAGTTAGGATAGACATATTCCTCTAGTTGAATTTGTGTATAACAACAGTTTCTAGTCGAGTATTAGAATGGCACCTTACGAAGCTCTTTACGGAAGGAAGTGTAGAACTCCACTGTGTTGGACAAAGTTAAGTGAGAAGAAGGTAATCGGCCCTGATTTGATCCAAGAGACCAAGGAGAAGGTGAAAATGATCAGAGAAAGATTAAAGGTAGCCGCGGATAGACAAAAGTCTTACGCCAACTTGAAGAGAAAAGACATTCAATATGAGATCAGCAAGAAAGTGTTCTTGAAAGTTTCTCCTTGGAAGAAAGTCATGAGATTGGAGATATGTTGAGCCCCAGTTCTGGTCGTGATGAAGGATCGAGAAAGGGTCCAAAGGGCATAGGTTAGCCTTACCTCCAGAGTTGGAAAAGATTCATAACGTTTTTCACATTTCAATGTTAAGGAGGTATAGGTCAGACCCCTCACATGTGGTCTCTTCGAAGATTATTGAGCTTCGCCCCGACTTGACTTACGAAGAGGAACTCGTAGAAATCTTGGCTCGAGAAGTCAAAGAATTGAGGAACAAATGAATTCCATTAGTCAAAGTATTGTGGAGAAACCATAAGACTGAGAAAGTCACGTGGAAAAGTGAAGAAACTATGCTTCAACAATATCCACAACTATTCAATGAAGGTAATTTTGAGGACAAAATCTCCTAAGTGGGGAGGAGTTGTAACGTCCAAAAAATATCCTTTTTGTTTTATTATTTTACTTTATACTATTTGCTGCTATTATAAATTTTTATTTTATTTATTCTATATTTTATTGGTTTTAAGTGATAAAAATAGAGGTTTTTAAAGTTAGAATTCACATAGTGGATTACTGCACCCAAATTAAACCCTAGTAGTTTTATAACATGTTCAATGTATATTGGAATATGAAAAGGGTATTTGCAAATTCTCAATCAGGCTTGTTTGATATGAAGTGATTAGTCTTGTGTCATGGTAGATTTATGTTAAGCTATTGTGGAATTGAATAAAGTTGGGGGACTTAAAAGGACGGACCTATAAAATTAGGGTCTTATATGCAAATGAGAAAGTCAGATCACATGGGAAGGTGACACATGGAACTTTCTAGGTTAATGGATTCCAAATTGGCTTTGGGAGCCTTTGAAATCCGGTTGAGCTTGGGAGAATGAGATCCAAAAGTTTTGGCTTTTCTCATTTTGTGGTCTCTAGATACGGTTAAGAGAAGGGAAGAAAGGAAGAAGAAAAGGTGAAAGGAAAGAAGAAGGAAGAAGAGAAAGCTAGGGTTTGAAGCTTCAAGAGATTTAAGGTATGGAAACTAGCCCTAACTTCCACTTTGATTGTGTTTGAGTTTGGTAAAGCCCTAATTTTGTATATATATGTTTAAGTTAGAGTTCAAGAAGCCTTTTTGCTTTGATTAGAATTGGTTTTGAGGAATTTTTGTATAAAGGAAATGTTGGGGTTTTAGGGGAGATGCTGTCAAAAATTTTCAAAGCCCATGTTTTTGTTTTGGCCATAACTTGGCCATTAGTCATCCAAATTGAGTGATTCAAATTTTTGGATAAACTAGATTTCTAGGGGAACAAATTTCCTTGAAATAAGTGTAATCATTTGGACCCAAAAATTCGTTAAAGTGAGACTTTGTTTTCGAGCAAATACTGGTTCTGGTTTGGTATAGTTTTGGTGTTTTTGGACAGTTTTGGTATTTAGACCATAAGTTGAGTTTCACTCATCCAAATTGAGTGATTCAAATTTTTGGGTAAACTGGACTTCTAGGAGAACAAAGATTCTTTAAATAAGTATATTCAAATTTGGACCCATTGTACCCAGAAATTCATCTAAGGGAAGCTTTATTTACAAGAAAATTCTGGTTATGTTTTGAAAATAGAGTAGTCCTGATGATTTATATACTTAGCTGTACATTAATATGATCGAATTTTCATCAAAATAGGTTTATAGAGAAACAATGGACTTGAAGGAAGTTGGGTAAAATATTGTTCATAGAAAATTTTACAAGTGAAGGTGTATTGGGTAGAAATCAGCCCTAACCAAAAACACTAGCATGCACAACTGATATTTTTCTCTGTTTGTGATGGACTATTAGGTCGGTGACGAAAACCTATAAGACTGTAGATTCCAAGGATAGGAGCCAAGAGCCACAACCTTTTTTGGCTCGTTTCTTCTCATTTCTTCTTATTGCGCCTTTGTATTGGATTTGTCAAACCAAAAATGACGACATGGGGAAAACTGCATGTGTGTTTTTTTGTTTTTAACCATAAACAAATTTGTCTTATGATTGGGAAATTGATTGCAATAGATTGCTATGAAAAACCTGCATGAGCCAAAATGTGTTTATTGGGGTATATATATATATATATATATATATATATATATATATATATATATATATATATATATATATATATATATATACAATATTGTAATTTACTATGACTGAGTATTAATGCCCTTAAGAGAATGTTATCCATCGTATTCGAGTTAAGGATAGATTGGTACACCAATAAGGGTCAATGTAGCAGTACTGCGAATGAAATGATTTATAGTGACATACCGATCCGTAGCCCAACGAGACAATATTGGTAGTATATACAAAATGAATTTGTAAATAACTACCAATGTTCTAAGGACGATACATCAGGTTATTAAAATTGCTTTTATACTACACAGAATAAATTTAATCTGTACACATTCGTTATCCTATGCACTTAAAGTCGTGGGTTAAATTCAAGTATACAAACTTATAAGTAAATGTGAAAATGCATAATTTGAGTTTTGAATGAAAAATTAACATATATGTTGTTTATTGCATTGACCATTGAAATAACAGCAGTTGTTCGAAAAATATACATATTTTGTGTTTGATTGAAATGAGGATAGAAATGCATAAAACCACTAAGCATGAAAATGCTTAGTGCTTTGTTTTATCATGCAGTAATTGAGAATAGGGGCAGATTCACCAGTTCGAGTCATTGTCGATCGTGAAGTGAGTATAAGGAAATGCTCCGTCTCATGCATACATTTCATTCAAAGAAAAAAAAAATCATGTAATTGTTTTGCATTGCAAACAAAGATGTATAAATCTTCATGGGAAGAGTATATTTTGACTTACATTTAGACATGAATTACAATATTTTATAAATGATTTATAAAGGGCAAAAAATGTCGTCTTGTATAAATGTGGAAATTGAGCAAATGATGGGCTCTCTACCATGATTGATGTATATATATATATATATATATATATATATATATATATATATATATATATATAATGCGATTAGTACGAGACTATATTTTTATACATACATAAATATGATTCAAATGGATATTAAATCCCATCGAAAATAAGTATATGAAATGTGTTTTTGCTGTGATTAATGGGATTTAGTGGTCCGTAGTTCAACACGCCCCCGGTCCCGCCTAGTCATTGGGTCAAGGAGGGATGGATCGACAGTCAAGTCATTTTTATAAGTCAAGTATTGCTTAGGAATCCATACCTTTCTTACCCTGGCGCTTGGTGAAGTTCTCTCAGCCTTCTTTGCATTTAACATAGCCCTCGAATTAGTAGTAGCTATATTGATCGAAGCTGGTGGTGGACATGGATCTTCATCAATCAATATGGCTTCTTTTCCTCCAAGGGGCTTCACCATGACTTTCTTTTCTCCAGGGAAATTTACTATGACTTCCTTTTCTCTAGAGAACTTCACTGTGACTTCTTTTTTTCCAAAGAATTTCACCGTGACTTCCTTTTCTCCAAGAAAATTCACAATGACTTCCTTTTCTCCAAGGAAATTCATCGTGACTTCCTTGTTGACCCTGTCTTGGATAACAATCCTGAAACTCCAGCAAAAATTAGTACTATGATTTCAAGAGTTGTGATACTTACAGTAGACATTTCCTCTAAGCTCATCTTTGCTAGGGAGCTGGTGATCCTAGGGAAAAGTAGTGAACTTCTCCTTCACAATAAATTTCTCAGTCTCTGCCACATCGGATTTATATGGGGCTCGTGCATTAGAAGCTTGTGACTTCTTTCCTAGGTTAGGTGGTAGAGGTGGCTACATAATAAGTTGGAGAATTTGTTGTCCCCTATTGTCATTCACTCTTGTAGGTGGCTGCATGATGTCCCCCAGGCCTCCATTGAAAGAAAACCCCCCTTCATAAGTTCCATGCTGTGTAAGTGGATTAGTCTGAGCAAAAATCCTCTAAGAGGTCGTGGCCATAGCTGCATTAGTTATTTCCCATGCTACGTTCTCTAGAGTACCACTCTCTCTCCTATGGGGAGAAAGGCATTCCACCGGCCGCATAGGGAGAGCAGTGAAATTCACCAAATTTTCTCGATGTTCTCATCGCCGCCGAGTTCATTAAATTGCCTTTGCCAATAGAAGCACTTCCTGCCTTGGTTACCCCCTTTCTTTAAGGTTCTCCATGATGGATTGAAATTGCTACTTCATTTCTTCCATAAAGGCAATCATTATCACTCGCTGACTCTTTAATTCTTACATGAGAGCCTGAAAATCATTAGAATTATTAAAGAAAAGAATAGGCACATCCACATTACCTGCACCCCTTCCTTCCACTTGTTCAATAGGGTTGTTGGATGGATTCCCTTGTTGTCGTATTAGAGAATTCATCAAGTTTTTTATATGTTCCACTAGGGCTAAAACTTTTCCTTCTTGTGCTGCATCAGCAGCATCAAATCCTGAGTCTAGAGACTCTACAGTTGTCTTACTCCTTAATTTTGGTAGCATTCTTCAATACCCATTGTTGAATATGCACAACTATATTAAAAAAAACAAAAAGATGTATGGATTTTCACAAAGATGTGTCCCACCGGGCATGCCAAAAATATGGTTCGGTGGATTTTCTAGTGGAATTCACCATACAAAAAGCATGGAAATTGATGAATGCACAGGCTTGCCATGAAATTATAGTATTTCCAAACTGAAACTGTGTCGAAATTTAACTTTTGCTCAAGCGAAAATTGATCTCTTAGTTTCCTTAATAGCTCCCTAGAATCTTAGTGAAAAATACCTTAAAAATTAGATCGCATAGGTTGAATTGAAAGCTAAGAGAAAAACTCAACGAACTAGCTTGAAAAATAGCAGATTTTACGTTAGAACTTGACTAAAAATCAAATGTTTAAGCAAGAAAGCTTTGAAGTGACAAAGTTTTAGAAAGAACATGTAAAACTAAGCTAGGAATATGAATAAAAATGCTGTTGAAATTGTAGAAGAATAAAAGAAATGCTAAAATGATCTTGCATTGGTTTTGAGTGTTTGAAAGTCGGCCCCTCACTCTGATGCTTTGATTCCCTTTTATAGGCATTTCTGAGTAACTGCACCAACCCACTTTCTCACTGAGACCAACTGCTCAGTTAACTCCTTTCCTAGAGAAACTGCTTTTCCCCACTTTCTCATTAGAAAAACTACACCAACCCATTATCCCAATAGTTGTCCACGCCTTCGATAAGAAGTCTTGCTCCTCAAGTAGCTTTCCACCACTACCCATGGACTCTGTCATGTCCTGACTTGAAGAAAAAGTCACATCCACCTTTTTCTTTTGAAACAAAGTCTCAATATTTTTTGCTGACAACTTTGACAAATTTTTAAAAATTTAAGAAATATCCCTGGACCTTTTCATAGGCTAATTCTCATGGGTTTGGGCTTTCTCGGATTGGGTTGACATATCTATTCGGCCCATTCCACTATCAATTGGGCCGAAAAATTATTTTTAGTGTCAACAGAGATGATTTTATGTTTCATTTTATTTAAAGAAAAATAAATAAAGGCAAAAAATAGAATAAACAAGTGAAAAACTTATATTTACATCCTATTGTTAATCCATTTCACTAAGTATCATTTAAAAGTTTTTTTTTTTAATAAGTTTTAATTATATTTGATCCCTTGGTATTTTTATCATCAAATTTGTTCTGGAAGTCCGACTCGCAGTGCCGCCACTTCTGCCCGCCGGCTCGACTGGAAAGCTCTGGCCGCCGCCGTGAGCCAAACGAGCCGAGCTGAGCCCACCCCAGGCTTGATAAATCTCGGCTCGGGCCAGCCACGTCGCAAAAGCCCCCATTGCCGCCGGGACCCATCCAATGCTGAACGAGGCTTCGCCACTTCCGCTCTTCGACCGCAGATTCGGTCTTCACCTAAGATCCCGACTCAGCGCCACGAGTGAAATGCCCGTGTCATGTGTCCCTGATATCGATGGGCGGATCCTCAAGCTCTAGATCCAATCCGACATGGATGGCAAATACGTGAATCCCACGGCCGCATGAGGCACTAAAGACGGCGACGGCCCAGCTCAGCGATCCACGCCGTCGGTCGGGGGACTGTGACCAAATTCCAGACCGCCAAGATGAAATGGTGCCCACGATAGCACGAAGGTGCTCATGACTGTGATGTTCCAAAGGTGGATAGCGTGAAGAAGGTGTCAAGAAGGGACGTATTTGTGGAAGGACATGGATGTCGGGTATGACCCATTGGTACGATCGGGTCGATCCCGTGTGTACAAGAATCCGATTACAAATTGAGGGTATTGGGGCCTCAGGAAACTATAGAGGCCAGGCCAGAGCTTTAGATAAGGTTTGCCGACCAGTAGCATTGGAGGGCAATGCACGACCCACCGGGACATGATCAATCTGCACCGATGAACTAGGATCCAATCTCAAATCTGGGGGTATTAGGGCCCCTTTGGATACTGGTACTGGACTTAACCCAGCGCATCTAGGCGTGGGTATGGGCAAAGGCATCAAGGGTGATCAGGTGGGTTTCCACAGAGAAACAAGAGCCAGATCCGGACCGCAATGCATGTAACGCCTGAGTGCCACCACACCGCCGGGTATGAAAATTTGGGTCAATCGCCCGACATGGTGGGCGCATTCTCGATCTCCAATCCCAATGTGAAGCTATGGGTCTTGAAATTAATCACGCGCACTGGGCAAATGTGAGGGTGGTGGCCAACTTAACCATGTGCAAGAAGATATTGCCAATATTTGTTGTTAATAATGAGTTTGCTTGGCGTATCTTGTTGATATTATTTCTTTATTTAGATAATCGACAAAACCAATCATGTTTCTTATTCAATGATTTGTATCTTATTTCTTCACTAAGAATTTCTACTTGTTTTAATTCTATTTCATAAATTCGCCTGCAACTGTTTTAAAGAAGTGGGAATTCAAGGTAATCCGTAAAGTGGAAACAAATGTTGAAGGAGGTGGCTTTAACAACTTTAACATCAATTCGTTAAATCAACTAAGGTGTAAAACAAACTTCATAGAAAATTATTTCTTAATCGATGTATTTGTTATCGATTGATTACAAAAAGTTAAAAGTATATGTACTCGAGCTTGAGGATTGATTACAATACAAACTTGTATAGGCTCGGGATTGGGCTTGAGCTCGAGGTTGCTCGAGTCTGCTCATATGGAAAACGAGCTTCCACGAGCCTGCCGTTTCTTTTTTTTTTTAAATCAATGCTTGAGCTCACTTAAGCCTGCTCAAAAGCCCGCTCGGGCTCGAGCTCACTCATAAATTAACAAGCCTAGCTCGAAATGTTCAAAGCTCGGCTCGGCTCGGCTCGTTACCAGCCCTAGACTCAAGTGGGGTGAAACAGGAAGAGGTTCGAGATTTGAGTCCCTATAAAAATAGAGTGTTACAACGAAGTAAAGTCATTAAAAAAATTAAGAGGTCTCATATGGTAGAACGTTCAACGTTTAAATGAGCAAGAGCATAAAAAGGAGATGGGTCTCGGGTTCCAGCCCATGGAGCCAATTTTTTCTAAGGATTTTTCTAGGATTACATATGGTGGCCTAAGAAAGAAATAAAAACATATGGAAAAAGAAAAAAAATTGACATGTTCGTTGAAATTGGTGTTTAGCCAGGAAAATAAAATATAAAAATAAAAAATAAAAATAAATTTATGCTCAATAATTTATTTATTTATTTCTTTTAACCTTTTAAATATTTTTTAGAAGTTAAATATAGTAAATAAATGGCTTTCAACGTCCATACGTAAGTGTAATCTAATTTTTTTTAAGAAAAATGTCATGTCATTAACAACTAATGACTCTCTTATGTTGTTAGAGAAGGGAAAAAATGATTGATTTAAAATAATATAGAGGTAAAAATGACCAAAAATATATATAGTTGAGAGGCAAGTTGACATATGAGACATAGTTGTGGGCAAAAATGCCCTTTAACCCAAAAATTAATAATAAAGTCAAATATATGACAAAAATTGGTATTTTTCTTCCTTCTTATATAACCCATTGGATTAAGGTACAAGATCAACTTTTTGAACTAGTTAAAACAAATTATAAGTATAAATTTAAATATAACACTAATCATGATTTACAATAATGAAATCCAATTCACAAAAGGACCAGCCCTTCATCTTAGCTTAGCAACCATCACTTCATCCATTTCCCTTTTCCTCTTTTTCTTATTTTTGCATTCCCACAAGGCAAGGCTGTGTTATAACTTGTATGTATAATGATTTAGGTCAAATTTAGAATAAAACCAATCAAGCACATGATAATAAATAAACAAGAAAAATGAAGAAAGAAAAAAACAAAAAATCAAATCTGTCGATGGAGAGGAGGAGATGGGGGAAAGAACCAGTTTTAAGCATGATTAACTATTAATGAAGGAGGTAGGGAAGGCCATAATGAGAATTTTCATGGAATAGTTGATGTTCCAATGATGGTAGTACCCTGACTTTGACCAAACGGAAAATAAAGCAACAACAATGAAGAGAAAGGTCATCACATTTTAGAAAAAAATTAAAAAAAAAAAGAAAGAAAGAAAGAAAGAGACCACCCTAATTGCTTGCCCACCAATATTTTCTTGCCTGCGTCCACTCATAACGATATTTCCTATTTAAGGATTTGATCTTTGATCGCTTCTATCTAAAACTTCTTACTCCACAATATTTTACTCATCCCCTCTTCTCTTCCCTCTTCCCTCTTCCTTCTTCCCTCTTCCCTCTTCCGTTTCCGGTGGGTCTCTTCATCTCAACAACAATAAAATGTCTATTAAGGAATAATACTTCCTAATCATGAACTTGATTTTTCCCATAGCTACCCAAGTAAAACTATGTAGTGCGCGAAAGCTTTGATACAAATAATGCTAATTTAAAAACACCAAAATAATTGGCATAAAGTGCCTTTAAGGCCTAGTTCCAATGGTAAAAATATGGGATAGACATTCGATAAAATCAGAATTGAATCCTTATAAAAACAATATATTACAATGTAATATGTAAAAATAAATATAAATATAAAAAAAACACCAAAATAAGGTAACCCACAAAAAAAAAGTGGTTCTACCAATCATGTCCATCTATATCCATAAATGAGAAAGCATCTTTTCATTTATACCCTAAACCACAGACTCCTCACTTCACCAGCATCCCTTCTTCTTCAAATACTAACCTTGTATTGTCTTTATAAGTCCATCTTTGTTTCATAACTTTTTTATTTCATAACCCAAAAATATTTAGAGTGATATTTCTAAAAACTTTTATTATACAAGAAGTCTAATATTGCAATTCATTAATACTATGAACCACAAAAAATTCTATATAATATTATTTTAAAGAAAAATTACTATTAAAAACTTGAATTTCGTGACTTTTGATTAGGAATTCATATTGATTAGGAATTTAAGACATTGTTACAATGTAGAATGTTAGATAAAAATAAAACTTGTTCTCAAATTTAACTAATAATGCAATTTCTATGAGTTCAAAGATCAACAATCGATGAATTGTGAACTCTTGTACTATTTATTATTTATGACCCTTTTAATGGTCTGATATCATTTTCTATGGATCCTTCAATGCTTTGATGTTGATTCCTGGCAGTGTGTAAGGACCTAAAATATACAATTTTTTAACAAAAAAATAAAAATTTTAATCTATATATATATATTTTTTAAAATAGTAAAAGTTCTAAAACTATTTTCAGTATAAGATCTCGACAAATATGTACTTGCGGAATTCTTTTCAGAAGAATTAATAATATGGAAGGATGAAACAAAAGAATATGTGAAGTTCTCCTTGGTTGTTGTAGGAATGGACAAAGATCATCAACAAACCTAATCAATAATGGAGATCAAGAAATTGGGTTTGTTCCCTGCAAAGAAAAGCCAGAAGAAAAGATGCCCATGAAGCCAAAAATCCAGTCTAGCTAGTGTCACGACAATTTTCCTAAGACCCATGTATCTTCTTAGTCAATAAATATAATCAGAGTGTGTGTGTTGCAGGTGACATAAAAGCCTGAGCTTAATTACCACAAAGGAGCCAGAAGTCCTTTGTGAGGAAAAAAAAAGGAAAAAGAAAAGGCCTTTAAGCCTTCACTAATACGCAAAATAGTAACTCAGTTAGTCTACTTTGTTTTTTATTAGTCATTAATTCAAGTTATTTTAGAGTTGTCATTGAAGGATTTATTCAATCATTAACTTGCTCATTCTTATCCTTATCAGAAAAGTTGTGCCCAGCAACCACATACTGAAATTTTGAGGTAGAGAAGCTTTAATATATGAGAATAATCATTTTTGGGATAATAAAAAAATTGATAAGAATATATATATACAAAATTAAAATTTTTGTCAGGGATTAAAATGAAAATGAAATAAAAGGGTACGTACATGGGGGGGGGAGGGTTTTACTACAAAGGTATCAGGATAACTGGGGGGCATCTACTAAGAAAGTCATCAAGTATCCATGACTTTGATGTACTCATCTTCCTTCTAAGAATAAAAAGTGAGAGAGGACACCATCATTTCTTCTAAGAAAGTCATCACTACATACATTCTGATATTCACCACCCACCTCTAGCTTATGTCCCACCTCCACCTCCTCTCTTTCTCTCTCTCTTTTTAAAAAAAATTATTAATCAAACTTTATATTAGATTAATTTTCTTACTGCTTTCCTTCTTCTGATTTTGATTTTTTTTGGTGAGAGAAAATGGTGGAATTAAATAAGAGGAAAGGTGAAAAATGAATTATAGACATGTCTGATGGATAATAATTATGATATTGACAATGGGGGTTGGTTGAGCTGTGACTTCTTTAGCAAATAGCGAACCTTAATGTCCATGTTTGCATTTAAGTGGTACATACAGTACTCATCACAGCTTATCATGAATCTTAGGGATACCACCTACTGGTTTTAACTTTTAAGAGCAACTTTTGTATATCAATCAGAATAAAAGCTTGTTCAGAAAGGGGGGGAAGCAGTGTCTTTTCCCCCACTGGGAAATGGCCATTAATGGAGCTTTAAGCAAATATGAAAGGAATCTCTGAGTTATGTTAGGCCGGTGTAATGGAAACAAAACCCAGATACAAACATATCCCTTCAATTTTTTTAGCAGATAGTGAGCTAGTTTTCATATCTGATCACAGCAGTATTTTCCTGGGAAAATTTCCCACCATCCAAGCAGTAATGTAAGAACTTCCCATCAATGTGAACTTGGGTCATTGCCCATTAATTGGTTGTGTTCAACAGTTCAATTCAATTTTTGAAGATCCTACAATTTTTTCAAAACTTCTGCCCATATTAATGACATATTGATTATTTCTAAGTCCAAGTCATTATTTTACTTCATTACTTTTTGCACGTATGTATTTTGCTTTTCATCTGAATTTCAGAAAATCCACAATGATGTGATTGAAAAACTTTATCAAAATAAAGGGCATACATATATGGGAGTTGATGGCTGGCATTGTCTTCAAGGTACACTAGTTTGATATGTTTTCTAGAGGGTATAATAACAATTTAGAAAATATAGAAAAGGATCTAAATTATTGAGAAAATTAAAAATAAAAATAAAAAGATAATTTCTTACGTACAATGCATTGGCTAAATTTTTTTTTTTTTTTTTAAATAATGCATTGGCTAGCTAAAACTGTTCAGTGTCTGGTTTTTATTTTATTTTTTGGTTGATGAGAAACTGTCCATCTGTCTCACAGCTTTAGCTGTGTAATAGTAAATAGGGGTCAGAATAATTTTTATGTTATTTTGGAGAAGGTGGGTGGTGGGTGGTAAATTAGTTAGACTTGTATTTTTGCCTGCAGATGACTGGGATATATGCATTATTGGCAGAGAAGATGTTGAAAGAAAGCCAGGAAAGACCATGGAGCTAGAACAAAGCATTAAATTCCATTTCTAAAGCATATCCAAACAACCCCTTATTGCAACACCTGCACCTGGGTAAAAATCTTTTTGGGGGAAGTGTAAGTGACCTGTGGGTGATTTTTGCATTGGAGTGGGTAATCATAAAATAATATAGAGTATAGGACACAACACGTAAGGCATTCTCAAATATATACTAGTAGCCAGTAGGTAAAAACTAAAAAAGACCCTCTCTACCCCTACATCAAATGAATAAAAACCCCAAGGAGAAAATAATTGACTGATCAAAATTGAGATGAGAGAGAGATCCTGGGGAGCTTTCAATATTCATTCGTCCAAAAATTAAGCTCCCTCTTTTCACTCTCTCTCCCCTTCCCTCTCTTTCTCTCTCTCCCTTTCCCTCTCTTTCTCTCTGTCCCTTTTTTTTTTTCTCTCCATCTTTTCTTCTTTCTTTTCGGGTTTGTGGAGCTTTGTGGAGCTTTCCCAGGAAAAAATTAGGCTCTGAAATCAGAAACAAAAGAAGTTTCCAACAAACACCAAATTTAAAAATTGATTCAGGCAGCAACCCCCATGCATTTTGACTCTCACCCAACATTGACTATTAGCTTCTTGTTCTTGTTCTTCTTCTTCTTCTTCTGCAAACTCCAAGGCAGCAAAACAAAGCCCAAAAGTTTCCTCATAAAATAATCCTCAGCCTAGTCCCACTACAAACCCCACTTTAAGCTCACACTGTTGGAAGGTGGAGGGAAGGATATAAGAGAGGTACTGATTCTAATTCCTCTTACATCCATCCCCATGCCATGATTTTGGGTCTCAGCAAGAAACAGAAACAGATGATGGGTGTGAGAAAAGAGTTGGCTTGCTTGTCTCTTCTTCTGCTGCTGATGCTGTTACAGTTACAGAGTTCATGTTTTGCAGAAGGGTATGGCAGATTCAGTGGATTTAAAGTCGGGTCGGGTTCTGGGTCTGAGCTTAAACCCAGTGGAGCTTTCAAAGGAAACCCAGATAAAGATAAAGATGGTGATGAAGTTTTTGCAGCTGAAAAGAGGAGAGTCTACACAGGTCCAAATCCTCTACACAATAGATAAAAAGCACTACTACTAGTAGAGAAAAACCAATTAAGCTTGATTTTCTCTCCTTCAAGCTATGAATTTTTCTTCTTTCCCTTTCTCTTAATTTCCCACCTCTTCTTTCTTTTCTTTTTCTTTCCTCTTTTAATTTCCTCATTTTTATGAATATATATATTTTATGCTTGAGGCTTTGCTGAACTTGTTCACAGGATGTTTTTTTTTTTGTCAAGGTAATTTTACAAATGTATATGTAGACTTAATTAGTTTTGAGATTTTGGTGATCATCAGGAATCACTTTTATTTGTCATTATTATATAAATATATATAGCAAGAAATATTTTCAGATAATGATCTCCCTCCCTCCATTAATGAGGTGGTTGGTGTTTATGAATACAGGTCTGCTTTTTTGTTCAAGTTGCTATTGTATTCAATAAACTGCAGCAGCTTTGTCTCCTTTAGCTTGTTCTTTCCCCAGCCTTCAACCAGCTCATATCCATATATTTATTATTCTTCTCTATGGATTTATTTTCCATACTGACATGCATGTATATTCAGCTTGCATGTCAGTAATGAGGAAAATTTGATTGTTTATTTATTTGTTTTCTTATTGGGTTTTTCTTCATTTGTGTGATGATTGAAATCTGCATCTATAATAGCTTCTCGCTTCTCTTTCGGCGGAAATGCTTATTCTGAGATGTTTCCTTTTGCAGTATGTGTTTGTATATTTTAATATTTTTGAACCATAATTATTCAATTAATTTTCACCATAAAGATTGTGTAGCAGGATTAAATTTGTCCATAGTCTTCAACTCATCTTAATTTTCCTGCCATGAATGATTATGAAGGAGGCCCCACTCTAGGGTTTGATTCAACCTTTGCCAGCCATATGTCCACTATAGTTATAGACATCCATATACATTTAGGATTTTAATTATTCATCTGTTTTTTATTATTGTGGAAAGACAATTCTCACGCCCATTTGATGAATGATGGATTATATAGATGGGAATTTTTTTTTCCCTCTTCTTTCTTTCCTTATTTATTGTTTTCTTAGTTTCTTTGAAGATGGGAATTTTTTTATTTTTTCTTGGTTCATCTCCAATTTCCCATGGAGGGAAAGAAAGGTACAACAAACACATACTTAACAAGTTGGTTGATAGTGTTTTTCCCTTCAAATTCTCTTTCTTTGATTTTTTTTTTCTCATTTTCTTTCCTCTTTTAAATAATGACCTAAAGCATGAACTCTTACTGGGATATTGATAAGAATATTTTTTATTTTAAGAAGAAACTTTTCAAAAGAATTTTCTCCATGCCCTCCTCTTCATCTTTCCTTAGATGGATTGTACTATAACCTATACAGTGGACAAAAAAAAAGAAAAGAAAATAGGAGGGAATAGAAAATGATATGAGAGAAAGAAGTAAGAAAGGGATGGAATTTTTTGAAGATACTCCAAGTCAAGAGTTTGATGTCAAAATAGGTTATTTTTAAAAAAAAACTACTTAAGTACACTTCTTTGCAAAATAATCATGAAACTAATCTAACACATATTTTGAAAACTGCATTTACCAAATATAGATTTAAAAATTAACCTTAAAATTACATTCATAAACTACCGTTTCCAAAAAACTGACCTTAAAAAAAAACTAACCTTAAAACTGTAATTAATGAATGTGGTTTTTAAGATTAACCTTAAAACCATAGTTGTTAAATGTGATTTTAAGGTTAATTTTTAATATCGTATTTGGTGATTGCAATTTTCTAAACATGTGAGAGACCAAGGGCATGTTTGGTTCTTATTTTTAAAACTATTATTCATAACAGTTTTGCAAAACATAGGGAACACCATTTTGGTTTTTTGTGAAAACTGTTTCTGTTATCCAAATTTAGTATTTTTTGTGTTTTTTGTAATAAAAAAAAGGATCAAACGTGTTCTCACTATTTTTTTTTTTATTCTCCTTGTTTTTCTTGTTTTTAAGAGCAAAAAACAATTTTCAAAAATTGAAACCAATCGGACCTTTATTTAGTGATTATTTTGAAAAAAAAAAAATTGTACTTGTGTAATTTCTTTTGAAATATAACCTATTTGACATTAAACTCACTAGTCAATTGTAAAGTGAGGAAGAAGAGTCCTGGTAACTACAGTTTAAAAATATGTACAAATTGTTTGTTTCTACATGTAAAGGGAAAGGGGGCTTTGATTTTTGTTTCTTACTGGTCTTCAGGCTCTATATTTTTCAAGATAGGGATCTTAAGGTTCCAAGCTACAGTCCACTTAGAAATAGGAAAATAACTGTTGGATGCATTTCATTTTCTTTATTTAAAAGGATACGATAATGAATATAAATAAATTTCATAATTGACATTATGATTTTTGCCTTTTTTTTTTTTGGTGAGATGATATGGAAATTACTGAAAACATGTAAATTCCATCATGATGAACAATAATAGTTTTTAAAACCAAAATTTGCGACATATCTAAAAAAGTTCCGATCATCAAATATTTGATTTCACATTGCAAATATATTTCTTAAATTAACTTTTTGTTCTATTTGTAAAAAAAAAATGGAAGCATTCACTCGTTTGGTTCTTATTTTTTAAAATATCTATTAAAAAAAGTTTTTAAAAACATAAAAAAAACACCAACCATTTTAGTATTTTCTGAAAACTGTTCTTATTCTTTAAATTTAACATTTTTTGTTTTCTTTATGTTATTTTAGAACCAAAAACATTCTTTATGTTTTTTTTATTCTTTTTATTTTGAAGAACAGAAAATAGTTTTTAAAAAATCAGGAACTAATCAAACCCATTAGTTTTAGCAGTTTTGAAACCTCAAATCCTCAAAAAGCTAAAAACAATTCCAGCTAAATACATTTATTATTTCGTCTCAAGCTAAATTCCAGCTTCATATCCTCTGTACATCAAGATAAAATCTTATCATTCTTTATCTAGGTAATATCACTTGAAATTTTATGTCAATATCAGGAAATTTCAGCATAGAATTCGGTAATGGAAGACCGAGACTAACAACAGGACTTTATACCAGGATTTAAAATGAAAGGCGGGTGTGTGGAAAACATGGATGAAATATGCAATCAATGCTGAAGCAAGAGGACTTGAGACTTGGGAGGCATTTAATGGGGGTTTGAAAATGAATCGTCCTTGTCTAGTTCAAGGAATGAAGACAGCTAATTTCATATCCTCAAAGTTAATAAATCTATCTCACGAACCCCATTTCCTCCACTGAAAAAGACTAACTTCATGTGGTTAATTATTTTAACCAGTAGAGCTGTCAATCCATTTTGGAAAAAGAAATCAGATGTTATAATAACTCACGAAGAAGTTCTCTTCAGTTTCAATGCTAGTGATACCTGCACATACAACCCACGGGATTGAGTTTTACATGTATGTTTCATTTTTTTCTTTAAATTTTTTTTCAATCTCAAGATATCTCTTATATTTATTTTCCTAACTCAATCATGTTTCTGTTAATAGGCAATTCAAAACTCAGTCATGTTTCTGTTAGTAGGCAAGATCAGGGATGGACAAACGTTGGTTAAAATACTTATTAAAACCCCGTTGAACATATTACACGTGTCAAAATATTCAACATGAATATGACCTTTTTAACTGAATGGATACAAATAACTACAGAAATAAACGTAAATTCAGGAAGTGTGACATATGCGCACAAATCCCAGCGAGTAAGGCCATAAAATTGAAGTACAGGAAGGCTGGATTTGAAAGGTCAAAGAACCACAGCCTACAACGTAACATATAAAACGGAAAATGTCAGGTAACAGTCATGTCATCCAAACCAACTATTTCAATTTTGAATCCATTCAAAATCCAATTTGAGAAGACTCGTATATCAAATTACCCCCCATCCCCACCCCCACCCCCGACAACTCTCCAGTGCTTTTAAAGAAGCCAATTAATGCACAAGATTCTTAACAGCGTCCATTACTGCAGCCCCATGGCCTTTTCCTCCCATCGATTTAAGCTCCTCTCTTAATACGGATTCTACTTATCACAAGCAACATTAGGGCTGGAAACAGGTTTCTATTCAAAGAATTTCAAGAGTTTTGGAACAAACTACTGTATTTGAAAAAAATAATTCTAAAATTAGTTTGGGAACGAAAATAAAGATGGAATTGGAGCATAATATCGTTGTCCATGACAGCGGTAATTGGATTTTATCAAATGCTCAAATACCGTTGTCCATGACAACAACAATTGCACTTTAAAAATAGGAAAATATCGTTGTCCATGACAGTGACAATTGGAGCTTTAAAAACGAAGTTGTCCCAGCAGTTAGGATTTTTTCCTGTGCTGCCCCCCTCCTTTGCTCCTCTCCGGTGTTGAAGACGATAGCATTCCTGTTTTTACTCAGGGTTTGTTCAAATTTTTTTCGCCTTTGATTTCTTTCCTTTTTGGTTTGCATTGGTGGGGTGACTTGTCACACCCCGAATTCCATCGATGTGATTTATGTTACTATTTTACCACCTGATTTTTTTTTTTCACAACTTGAGTCTAAACTCCACTTGGAGTAATCACCTAGAAACATAAATAAAACACTACTCCAAGTCTCCAAACATACACACATACTCCAGACAAAGCTAATTCCTCAATACCCAAAACTATACACTTACACTTGATCAAAATAACATTTACACAAAGTTCCAAAGCTAGTGGCACAAGCCAAATATACAATGATCCACAAAAGATACCAATCGTCTAAATATACAAAGGTGAATATCCACATAACACTAAATATTCCATCAAAAAATGTATGCTCAACCACTAACAGCCAAGGTTGGCATACAAACTTCCCATCCTCAAAACCCCGTAGGCCTCAACTTTCATGTCAATGCAACCGTCTCGCATCGCGATTCAAGGTGGAGGGAAATACGGGGGTGAGTTCTACAACTCGCAGGTGAATCCCATAACAAGCCATGCTCATAAACATTTCAATTTATACATAATTCAAGATATCTCAAAACATGAGCATTTTATTAAATGATAGGGTTGATGATGGAAACACACATGAATGCAATACTACCACCATCTTAACCCCTCATCGACTCTTTGGTTTTCACCAGTGGATTCAGCCGAATATCCCTAACAATGACAAATTGCCGACTTACCACCCAAGGATATGCCCACATCCCGTAATACGACAAATTGTTGGGACTTACCACCCAAGTGATACGCCCACATCCCGTATATCTCGCGGGACCTTTATGGACTACAACCTGTGGACTAGCCATCGTCCCATGTCCACTACATCAATCCCATTCTCGCGCCTCATACCCATGTCATGCTTTAAAACAATTTCACAAAGCATTCAACCACATGGATATTTAAAAACATCATGTACCGCTTAATTCAAAGATTTCATATATATAAAATATGTTTATATATCAATAGAAAATCACATACCAAAGCAATGAATGGTACAAAATTCCTCAACATCAAACCATAGTACAAGTGTGAAGGTTATAAGATCCCCACCTTCCTTGGATTCAAAAATCCGCAACTTCCTAAGGAAGTCAAACCTCGAGGCTACTCCAAAGATTCAGAAATAACAAGTCATAAGATTCCCTTAGCCTCTCACAATCCGTGTCACATAAAAATTACCAAGTGGCTCCATTACTTTATCACCACTGACTCACATATATTCTTATACCTTTCCAACATAAACCTTGATCCCCTCGCGCACTCTCTACACTTACTAGGATCAACATTTAACACCCTTATTGGGGGAGCTACACAAACAACACACTCAACACAAAACACCTCTTGTATTCCTATCTCCATATTACTCATTTGAAGATAAGGTGCTAAAGGTTCTCCTCCAACTGGAATCACCCAAATCGGAGCACCGAAACTCGAGTTATGTCCTAAACAACCCGGACTATTCTATGATCAAACCTAAGAAAATTTCACGCATACTCTCTTGAGTGAATTTTTGGGCCACATAGAGTCAGAATTTGAGGGTACCTATTTCAGTATGTTTGGTGTTCCTTGAAGTCTAGTTTAACCAGAAACTTGAATCACTAAAATCGGATAAGAAATGAGCAAGTTATGGCCAAAATACTAACACTAGTCAAAATGTAAAAATTCAACCCCCTCGAAATGCCCGTGACTTATGATTTTCCCACTTTTTCCATAAGTTTCCAACCCAATCAACCCCAACACTCAAACACACATCAAAGCCACTTCTATTCAACCCAAAACATCTTCCAAAACAATATCTTAAACAAGACTCCAAGCGTTTTGCCAACTCCATCACTCAACCAATCTAAGGTTAGATGAAACCTCAGCTTTCAAAAAGAGAGAAATTCATGAATCATACCCTCTATACAAAATCCCTCAAATCTCATACACAAATAATCAAGGATTAGGTTTACCAATTTGTATCCTTTAAATCTAGGGTTAGAGAAGTTCCCCAACCAAACCTTAGAAAAGAACCATTTTATTAAGAATCAAACCAAAACTCCTTACTCGGGGCTCAATCTCCTTCCTTCTCTTCCTTTCTCCTTCTTCTCTTCTTCTTCTTTCTTCTTCCTCTTCTCCTCTCTTCTTCACGCTTTTGCCCCAACTCTCATTTGAGCAAAAAAAATGAGAACTATCCTTTTCACCAGTTTTAGTCTTATACCCATTTTTGACTTTAAAGTTTACTCACGCAATTCTAAGCCATTAACTCTTTCTATTTGCATATCACATTCTCAATCTTATACATTGACCACTAGACTTTCTCATTAATGACCCAAGGGTCCTTAAGTGGTAAATTTACCAATTTACCCTTGGCTCTAGTATTAAACCCGGGTCTATCGTTTTATTTTCGAAAAAATAATATTTAGCTATTGTAATAATTCCGGGTGTTACATGTTAGCCTTATAGTTCTAATGGGTTTAATCTACTTTGTTGTTTGGCTTGGTTTTGGATGAGTTTGGCAATTGGATTGTCCCTGTTTGGTTGTCGATAAATGGTTCAAAGAGGGTGCTAAGAGTTTTTGAGTATGTTTTGTAGAGTTTTTGGTTGCCGATCTTTGGTATTTTGTTTTCCCTTTTTTCATTTTTGTTTTACAAAAATTTACCCGGTCTTACAATAATTTCCTCCGGCGGCTGGGGAAAAAGACGACCTTGGAATGGTGTCATACTCATTTGAGTCCCCCAATCGTACGTCGCGAATTTTCTCTAGAAATCAACACATTTTCCTGAGAATCACCCAATCGTGGAAGTGTGAGTGGGTGTGTTCCTGTCAATCAGGTTAGATTTTTTTGCAACGTTAATGGTTGGAGTTTTTGTGCCAATTTCAGTTAAGTGGTTGGGTTTGAATCCGTGCTCTGATTAGTGTAATTTTTTACTTTCAAGCCTTAGAGATGATAGGAAGTTGGGGCGGAATGTTGCTTGATTTCTTTTTTCTGTTCCTTTTTTTTTGTCCTATTGATGAATTTGGAAGCGGTTGAGAGGTTGTTTTTTTGTTGAGATTGGTGTTTCAGCCTTAGTTTTGTGGTTCAATTTTGTTAAGACGTGTGGTTGTCGGGAAAAATTGGGAAAATAAAAACAGTTCAACAGTTTGGAAAATGGATTTTTTGTGTTTGGTTACTGGTAGAGATACTGACATCAAATTCAGGTTGAATGCTCTTGGCTTAGTTGGGTTGAGTCTCCCGTCATTTTTGAGCTAGTAAGCAAAGATCCGAGAAATCTTTGTCTTCCTTCATCTTTGTGCAGGCCGAAACCGAGGAAACCGAAACCTAAATAATAAGCAAGTAAGTGTAAACCTAAACACAAACCTAAGCTACTAAATCAAGCACTAAACTGAAACCTAAACCCCAAACCTAAAGCATAAAACCTAAACTCTACTACCACACCTAAGACCTAAACACTAAGCCCAAAAGCTATAAACCCATAGCCCTATTGTGAAACCCCAGAAACCCTAAACCACTAGGCACAAACCTACACATGAGACCCTAAACCCTAAACCCTTATATACCCTAAACCCTACATACTAAACCCTGAAACCTTAAATGTAAACCCTAAAATCCCAAAACCGAAAACCCTATACCTTGAACCCTAAAACCCTAAACCCTTATATATATAGCCTAAACCAGTAAACCTAAGGCATAACACTAAACTACTCAGCTAAACTCCTATACGAAACGAAACCGAAATACTAAGCGCTAACCCTAATGGACAACTAAATAGGACGATTTTATGTCATATTTTTATTTTTTAGAAGGTGATTGTTTTCTTTATGATAAAGTTGATGTGATAAGGATAATGACCTCTCATATTATTTAATTCATTTGGGGCTATTTTGTATAGGTCAATTATGTTTGTTTCAACTATTCCCGAGATATGTTATTATAATGGACAAATATTGAGGACTAAAACATATGTCAAATATGGGGGGAGAAAAGATGTTATTGTGCCTTTGGATGTACAGGTTGAATGCATGTTTGAACAATTGACTGATATGATATACTCAAGAATAACCATTGACAAACAAAGGTTGAGTGGTCCTCTAATTGTAAATTATCCCTAAAGTGAAATAGTTTAACCTTTTCCAATATGGATGATAGTAATATTAATCTGCAAGATGTTTAATTTATGGTTAACACAACTAGCATTGAAGAAATTGAATTGTATATTGAAGTGGTTCGAGTCAAGGCACAATTGAATCAATATGTGGGTGTCCATATAGATTTATTGGTTCGCAACAATTATAATGTTGCAAAATTTGAGTATGGTTGTGGGCCTAGTAGCGGTCCAGTACCGAATACTGGAGTATATGGAGATCATGAAGACTTCGCTTATGAAGAAGCTAATGATGACTCTGATCAACATGTTGATGATGAATGTAATTGAGACTTAGATGTTCAAGCTGATGGACATGTATCATCCTTCCATACTTTGAACCAAGTTTTGGAGAATGAGCAAGGGATATATGTCTTTGTGCATGCATCATCGTGTGATGTATCAAATAACCCAGATGCTGAGACATTAGACAAGTCATCCCCAGTTCATTATCACTTACCACCAACACCTCAATTTGAACATGTTGAAAACTTAAGTAATGTTATTTCAAGTGCGTGGACTCCATGGGTGCAACATTGTACCTGTTACTCGAGTGGAGAATTTGTAGTTGGCCAAGTTTTTAATTCTAAATCTGATTTGCAAGAAGCTGCAAAGATTTAATCAATTAAAGCACACCAAGAGTTTGTCGTTGTTGCATCCTCAAAGAAATTGCTTGTGTTAAGATGTAAGAAGGCAGAAGAATGTCAATGTCTATGGAAGCTTCATGCCATGGTTGTGAAAGATACTTCCTTATTTGTTATCAACAAATATAAAGGGCCGCATACTTGTGTCAATCCTTGCTTGAACTGGGACCATTATCAATTGGACTCAAATGCGGTTGCTGCTCATATAAAGACAATAATTAAGGCACAATTCACATTGACTACGTATTTATTCAAAGAAAGTGTGATGGAAGTAAGGGATATGAAATATCATGCAAAAAGGCGTTGGATGGAAAGCATAAAGCACTTAGACAGTTATTTGGTGACTTTTCTCAGTCATACACACAACTGCCACATTTGTTCTTAGCCATAGAGCAAGTAAATCTTGACTGTGTTGTAATTTGGAAAACATGTGACATTAATATGTCAAACGCTGCTATATTCTAACGCGTGTTCTGGTCATTCAAGCCATCTATTGAAGGGTTCGAACATTGTCGTCCCTTGATGAGTATTGATGGTACACATTTGTATGGGAAGTACAAAGGCACGTTATTGATTGCTATGGGGTGTGATAGAAATAATCAGTTGTTTCCATTGGCATTTGCTATCACAGAAGGCGAGAATATTAATAGTTGGGGATGGTTATTAGCATGTATAAAAAATAGAGTAACTCAAGCAGTTAGGATTTGTGTTATACTCAGCAGAACATCAAGTATTATGGCGGTAATGACCCAGTCTACATGCTTGGTTGGGCTTACTACCATACACTTTATCACAGGATTTGCATCGTCATCTTGCAAGCAATTTATATTGATTCAAAGATAAATCTTGAAAATTTGGTATGCGAGGCTTGGTTTTAGCAGTACATAACATAAGTCGGTAAGCATGTGACTACAATTTGGAGAATTAATTCTAAACACAACGTGGTTAGAGGCAGAATCCTTTTCAATTATGGGCACTTTCACACGATTGAGATTCGAAGATATGGGATAATAGAACTAGCGTCGCCGAAGGTATTGCAGTGTTCTTGAAG
The DNA here is from genome assembly GCA_016808115.1 of Tetrastigma voinierianum. Classification (NCBI taxonomy): domain Eukaryota; kingdom Viridiplantae; phylum Streptophyta; class Magnoliopsida; order Vitales; family Vitaceae; genus Tetrastigma; species Tetrastigma voinierianum. Next base: position 2,046,304 of record JAEQBH010003196.1, read on the forward strand.
CTCGTAGCTTACCATTCCTTTGCATTGAATGCGATTGACCTTCTTGTATACTTGATTTGCTTTGTTGCAAGAAGGGAACTAGGTGCTAATAGATTGGCATCTGATGAGCAATTCACTTCATATGTTGATGCTCAGATTCAGGGTTGTGTTGTTAAGGCTGGTTCGATGGAAATTGTTCTTTACGATAACGAACATGGTCGATTTCATGTCAAGTCAAGGAGTGGTCGAACGCATCGCCTCAACTTACATGATAAAAAATGCACATGTGGAAAATTTCTGATATATGGATTTCCATGTAGCCATATCATAGCAGCATGTCAGCATCGATATGTTGATTTTCGGTTATTTATGCAAGCCTACTACACTACGTAGTCGTACTATGATACATGGGCAAACTTGTTTCATCCAATATTTAATGAAGATGAGTGACCTCTTTATGATGGTCCTACAATTGTGCCACTTGAGTCAATGAAACACATAGGCAATAGACGTACTAAATCAACCCGGTTGCATAATGAAATAGACGCTAGGGAGGGGAAAACAACTATCACATGTGGGTTGTTTGCACAACTGGGTCATAATCGACGGTCTTATAAGAATAGAAATCAAGTTCAGTAAATACATCAATCATGTGTGTGTCTATTTTAATTTATTGTCGTTGTAATTAGTACTTCCATTAATTATGTTGATACAGTATCTCAAATGCGTTTTATTAATATTTATACTGCCTTTCAGACATCAGTTATAGATACCATATAGGCGTTGGAGGCTTCATGATGCGGATCCTTTAGATCGTACGTGTTGGTATTGCAAGGCGAGGCGTAAGGTCGCACTTAGTAGATATAGAACAAGTATGTATTTTATTACTTATCAAATAATATTTCCAGTTGCAACATGTAATTTATATATAAGCAATTATAAAATTTTGTTTAATCATTGCTTGTAGTTTCAAGAAGTACTCTACCCTCAACAGCAGATGAAAGCCTTCATGCGTATGTGGAGGATGGATACACGCATTCGTCCATACGTGATCCACGCGGGATTTTATGGTGTATACCGTTTGGGCCACATCATGATCAATTGGCCTCTTATCACTTGTCTCGTCGAGAAATGGTGGCCCGAGACACACACCTTTCATGTGCCCTTCGGAGAGATGACGATCACGTTACAGGATGTTGCTATCATCCTTGGCCTCATGTAATGGGACCAGCGATCAGCAGGACATGTGCTCGATGTGACGGAGTTGTGCGATTGCTCAATGTCACCCACCCAGCTAATGCTCTCAAAAGGATCTACTATCTCCATCAGGTGGTTATGTGACTAGTTATCCACCACTAGCACTGATGTGGATAGAGGTGCACAGAGCGCGATCTTGACTTGGTTTCATCTTGTCTTGATGGGATCCTTCTTGTTCTTGGGAATGAGAGGAGTGCATGTTCATACATGCTTTCTCCCACTACTATGAATGACATCTGCGACTTATAGTTGGGGTGATGCGGTACCAGCACATACATATCGCGAGTTATCTTAGGGCGACTTGGATCGTGAAGCGCGGTATTAGCGGTTTGTATTACACTTACTCACGAGGGTATGTAAAAAGGATTTTAGTACATACCTGACACATCATTAAGGTTGTTTACTTTTATGTTTATTTTATATTCGGCTATGGTCTTAGGAGACTTCATGTGAGGGCGACCAATTTAGGTGATCAGCGACATATCCCAGGCGCCACCGGTTCCTTATACTTACATGATGGCTTGATGTCAATATGGTAAGTGGGAGACCCTAGTTAAAGGCCCTCGACGATGGATTACCAGTTGAGCCTGCCATTGAGCTAGGGCCAAAGCCAGCTCTTCCATTGGGGTGTAGGTGGAGAGTACAGCACGACCGCAGTGCATAACCCATCCGATTAATACTCCTCTTTATCTCCGAGATGTTTGGATCATAAACCATAGTCGGGTAATGATATATGTAAGCCCTTGCATGGATTACATAGTAATTTCATTCATTTTTCACATAAAATTTTTGACGTCAGTGTAAATATTATAGGTCTTATAGCAACCATATGTCGGAGGATTGATTGACAGTTTCAATATCACTCGGTGATCGGGAGATCGGCGGACGATGTCTGCCTTATATGTTTAAAGGCGTGAGTAGCATGTCGTCCCGGGCTTGAGTCTTGCTTGGGTTGAATCGACAAGAAGGCCACCTCCCATCTTGCTTTCTTTATGAGCACTCACTTCCATAAGAGTGGATGCACATGGACAACACAGGAGATTGATGATACTCTCCGCGCTCCATATTGTCGCCATAGGACCATGGCTAGGATCATCACTACACCCCCATGGTGGAGTATGATGACCATGATCATATATGCAGTGGTATCGTCATATTACACGGCGTTTTATGACACCACCACTCCCATGGGACGATATGAGATTCCATACTACATTGGTACTACTCGGGTTTGGTAAGTTGGAATCTGTGTTTCTAAAGTGTTTTCCAGATTTGGATCAATAGATTATGTATTTATAATTCTTTGGTTGGTTCATTTTAGATCTCTATCATGTGACCTGCGCTGATCGCTTGCACTATGCTACCCTTTGATTTGGTGTCACGCTTACATCCTGTGCTGAATCGGTGTTACAGTCGGAGAAAGGCATGCTTCATCGTAAACTACGTCCGAGGAGGGATTTACATCACATGGACCATCATTAGACACCTCGATGTCATCCACTCCGATGCGTGGCATCCCATTCGAGGTAGAGGGAGAGGGAGAGGGAGAGTTGATCGCGGAGGTCGTGGTCGAGATGGTGGGCAAGGTCATGGTCGAGATGGTGAGGCGATTCGTGAGTACATAGTAGGCGTCGACATTTTCGCCGATGCCCAATACTTACGAGTCACGAAGTTTTATACCTCGCACACTAACACATCACCTTCCATACCCCCAAACACTTACACATCTTTAGCATATCTGGTGTCACCAGAGCCAGCCTCCATAGCAGTAGATATCACCTTCTCATCCCACCCTTTATCATCCCCTACATTGCCTCCCATCGGTGACACCATCCTTGACCTTGTATCAGAGTTGGGTCCACTTCCAGCTAGGTGACCTCGTGCTCCTTGTATACGTCGAGTACTTCATCCATCAGCTCCCTCGACTCCATCAGCTCCGTTTGAGATTGTATGGGACCCTATTGATCAACAAGCTATGTATTCTAAGCGTCGTCCTAAGAGAAATATAAAGACACCTTCTTGTGGGACTCATTGATGTATGTTGATATTTTTATATATTGATATTTGTATACATTGTTTTAATATATTTATATGATTTGGTTTATGCATGGAGGTCTTAATGTTGGTGTTCCTCGGCTTCAATTGTGGTTTATGCGCTATCATTCTTTGATGTCGGAGAAAGTTGGTGTCTTTGCCAATATCTTAGTTTATGGTGCTTGTGTTTTTTGTTTTTTTTGTATAGGTCTTGGGGCATTTGTTGTATATATCCCCTAAACTCTGTTTAGGGTTGCTTTCCCAGCCTTGTTTCATTGAGCTCCCTTTGCTTATTAGGTATGTAAAAAAACAAATCATATGACATAGCTCCATGACACTTGTTTCATTGGAATTATATAGTTGAAAAAGGTATTAATATTATAAATTCAAAAAATTTAGTTATCAATTATCTTTACAGATTTTAGAAATATTATTGTGAATATTTATCAATCACCTTTACAAAATTATAAAAAAATATTAAATAATCCATCATGTGGCTTTCCTATGGCCTAATCATCTTCAGGTCATTATTTACTTGTTCAATAAGTTAATATTACATCAAATACTTCTATTACTCTAGTTGATAAAATTATACCCAACTTATTATATTTAGTACTCAAAATATGTAATACAATTTATATAGGTTATTAAACCAAAGTATGAAGAATGGTATCAAATATAAAATAATGGAATGAAAAGTTGAAATGCCCAATTGCCGTTGTCTGTGACAACGGCATTTGAATTCCCCTAATGTCTCTGCATCGGCTAACGACATTTGAACTTGCCCAATTGCCACTGTCTGTGACAGTGGCATTTGGATTCGCCTAATAGTCGTTGCCTCCGTTAACAGCATTTGAACATTCTATGAAATCCAATTGCCGTTGTCTATGACAGCGATAGGCATCGGCATTACGAAGTAGTTTGATAATTATTTTGGCATTCAAACTAATTTAATCATTTTTTTTTTCAAACGTATTCTTTTCATCTAAAACTCGAATTTCAAGCTATAAAACAGGGAGAAGTCATGGGTGGGGGGGAAATGATACTTGCATGGGTTCACTTCGAATGCTCTCTCTAACTGCTGCGCTTTCCCGAATTTAAGGGTTTATCAGGAGGTTATGCAGCTCTGGTTCATGCTGTTGTTCCATTATTCAGGCCTAGCTGATATAATGAGAAGAAAATCTAAACTTTTAGGCAAGGGATTTAAAATTACTTTCTGTAAAATCCAGTATGGGATGGAACTATGTATTCACATGATGCATGCAAAACATAATTGGCTTCTCTTATGATTCTGCAGGCTCAGGCTGACTGTCAGACTATTGTACTGCACTAGTACATTTTCTTCGTCATCAAGCTACAAAATTTTGGAAACATCTTAATTTCAAGCACATACTCCCATGCAATGAGTCCAAACAACGCCCCCCCACCCCATCAAAGTAAGGGTTTGAAAACTTCTACTTAAATTCTGTTTACTAAAATCTCCACAATTGTATTTCTTCTCTTCCATAGATACTTAAACTAACAAGTAATACTCGAAGAGCAATTGAGTAAAAGTTGTGTATACTTGGCTCTTTTTTCTACTCTTTTAAGTGATCACATAATCTGAATGCAGGAATGCGATCATAAAAAAGATCACATGAAGGCAGAAATGGGACAAATATAACAGCCCAATCGGCAAGTTCAGGTTCATAGGACAACCAGGGGGTTTTACTTTGGATTGTGCTAAAGATAATACAGTTCTTGAAGCACCTAAACACACAACGAGGAAAATAAGACAAAAATAATATATATATATATATATATATATATATATATATTTTTTTTTTTTTGATCGAGTAAAGAAGTAGAATATCTCGTTAAAAAGCGAAGCCATGAAACTCCAAGAGTACACAAGAAGAATGCAAAGGGAGAAACATGCGCTCTCACCTATACCCCTGACGAGTTAAAATCCAATAGAAAGAACTTAAGTTATCTCAGTGTCTGACTTGGCCCGAGCCTTAGGTGAAACAAAAGGATTCGTGCAGCCGAGAGGAATCTCATTTATCAGCCGTACTGTTCGCTCATTTCATACGAGTCGAAATAAGAAGTGTAATGAAATACTTTTAAAACTTTTTACCGCTCTAGCACTTTGCCAAGCAGGAGGGCTTGGCGGAAGCAAATTAGGAACACCCGAGTTATAATCCATAATGGCGGTTCTAACATCTTATTTGTCGAACAATGGATAAACAAATGGTCCTATTGTTTGTCCTCCTCTTCGCATAAAAACACTTGTTTACAAAGGTGAGTTCCTCTCTTTAATTGGTGGTAAGCTGCAGGAAGGCTTGTAGAAACCCGGCTTGGGGGAACAATTGGGTTCAATGGAATGCGAGACGCGGGGAGAATGCATTAGCTTTCGATACATGAGTTTGACTGAGAAACCATCAGGCCTAGTCTCCTTTAAAATAAGACAATCCTCTTGAGTTGGCCTAATTTTCTTGTTGTGAAGAACAAGAAGGAACCTCTCAACCTCCTCATTTCCCAATCATTAAAGGTCTTTCAAGACGAGGGGACCATCCCCATCAGCCCTTGAAGAGTCCCAGTCTGCACTACCCTTGCATCTTTGTGAGCAACGAGGTGAGCGAGTGGGGAAGGCATTACACAGCGCCTTCTCCCCGCACCAGGGATCCTTCTAGAACCTTAGCCTCGCGTTTGCCCAGGGCGGTCTTAGCGTTTGAAAAAGGTGAACCATTCTTTACTAATGTCTTTCCATAGCCCGGTGCCATAGCCTCCCTATGTCATTAGATTCCGACCTCCGTCTCCTCTGAATTTGGTCTTGATCTGAAGCATGAAAGTCCTCTCATTGGCGGGCAGCGGCCTCACTTGCAAACGAGGAAGCGGTATTCATCTGCAAAATTCTCACCTGAGACCCACGCAGCTTTTTTCAAGGCAAACTGTTTTCCAATTGGCGAGGTGAGGTTTGGGTGCCCAGCCCCCGAGGAGAAAGTCTACGAGATCTTCTCGACCTTGAGCAGACAATCTTTGGCATTCTAAGCGATAGAAAGTAAAAGCGGGAAGAAATTTAGGCAGTACTCAGAGATAGTGTGATCCTTCCCCCTTTGAGATGCTGTCTTTTCAAGTTGCCAACCTTCTTCATCTGTTTTTCGATGGAATCGGACCCTTAAGCAACTGTGAGGCGCCCAAAGAGGAAGACGAAATACGTTGAGGGAGGACCCAACCTATGACCAAGCTCGTATCTTTCCTCCATTGTCCGCCCTGCCCGGAGGATAATCGCGCACAATCAAATTAATCTTCAAGCACGAAAAGGCTTCAATACTATCGAGTCATCTCAAAATACATTAGTTGCTGAGTTGGCTTAGCAAAACAAAGATAGTATCATCTGACATATAAAGATGAGATATAACAATATCCCCTCAGTCTCTCTGGGAAGAGCGCAACGAGAGATGGCGCCTTCCAGCTGCGGCAAGCATACGGCTCGAGAACTGTCTAGATGTGAGTAGGAAAGAGGTCCCAGCAATCTCAGGCCTCTGGGCTCTGAAGAACCAGTAGAAGAGCCATTAACTGACCCCACGGAAAAGAGTTTGTGGATATGCACCATTTAATCCAACTAATCCATTTGGAGCCCGAGCCCATTCTCTCCATAATCTGACGGAAAATCGACTAATATGATCGTAAGCCTTTTCAATATCCAGCTTGAGAATCCCATTCTCTTTCCATTCTTAGGATAGAATCCACTTTGCCTCATTAGCAATAGGCTTTGTCGAATTTGCCTCCCGCACAAAAGCATTTTGAAATTGTGAAATAATCGCTAGCATCGCTCTTTTGATTCTGTTAGCCAACACTTTGATAAAATTTGTACAAACTCCCACTAAATGATGGGTGCAAATCGCTAAATCCTCGGTCTTCCGCCCAGGAATCAAGACGGAATGCTTAGCATTCGGGCTTTTGACAAACTGGTTATGTTCGAAGAATTCCTTAAAAAAACCCAAAACCTCACCTTTCCTAAAATCAATGAAAGACCAAAAAGGTAATGGGAAACCATCATGACCTGGGGCTTTATCGCCATTAAGCCCAGAGATTGCTACAAGAATTTCCTCCTCTGTGAAACATTTCTTCGGCTGCAATTTGAGTCGACTGATCTCATTGAGCGGGAGGTCGAGGAAAGAGCGGGCACAGTTGCCCAGGCGAGAGAAAGGGAGACTGGCGGGCTCGACGGACTTTCTTTAATCTCAGGTTCTTTGACACATCTTCTACCATTGATGCTGATGTTCCTAATGGAGTTCCTCTTCCTATGAGAATTGGCCATCCTGTGAAAGAATCTTGTGTTTACTGTCCTCTTTCGACCGGGTTTCCACTAGATTTTCTCTCAGGGAGACCTCTTCTAAGTCCCACCCACTTCCTAGCTCTCCTAGCCTTTTCCCTCGCCGGTTTCTTCGAGGCCAGGGCCTTTTCCTTCTCAAGTCATCCAAGCGAGATCACCTTTCAGAGCTCTTTTCTTTTGGGCCATATTTCTGTAGAAAACCTCTTTGTTCCAGACCCTCAGTATACCTTTCAGGGCCTTTACTTTGGAAGCCAAGACAAAACTAAAGGCAGGAGAAGTCTGACTTTGCCACCACCCTCGAGAAGGTCCTTAAAACCATCAAATTCGACCATGATCTCAAAGCGGAGGATCGGATAGGACATAATCCCTCCTTTGTCTAACAAGCAGGACGTGGTGGAGACACGGGGTGTCGGGAGGTACTTTGAATCGCATTCTTGAATCGACTTGTCAGTAGTTACTAAAAATCTATCCAGTAGGGACATGCAGCGGTGTGAAGCCTCCTCCGGGTAAAGGTCCCTTGAAGGAGATCTACGACCTAACTCATTCACCTTCTAAGAACGCCTCATAGAGTTGATAGCCTACCCCCTTGTTCCTTTCATTTAGGAGATAGGACCATGTTGAAGTCTCCACCTATGCACCATGGCCCCAGCCCTTTTAATTGATTCTTCCCAGAGGCGGCTCAGGTTGTTCCTCCATAGGCCCATAGACTCAGAGTGAATGCCACTTGAAAACCATCTTCGAGTATTTTTAAAGTACACGTGCTTAGAAGTGACCGAGTTTCAACCTCCATCACCTCCCAGGTTTTCTTTTGTCCCGAAACCTGAGAATACCCCCTGCGGTTCCCTGCGCCTCCATGACCCTCCACTTAGCCCAATCTTCCCACCCCCCCAGACTACGGCGTCGACTGGACATCTCTTGAAACTTAGTTTCTTGCGAATGAAACCAAATCCATACTGCGGGCTAATAAAATTTGATGATATTCCTTTTGTCGAATTGTTCTCACTACAACGTTCCATGAAAGGCTTTAACTTCATTTAACTTCAACAAAATTCCCTATCTCTTCCCTCTGTTTTGGCCTTCCATTATGGTTTATAGTGCATTCCAACTATCATTCCTCTCACTTCTTGACTTTGAAGGATTTACTTCTTTTGTCTGAAATTTCTTGGGACACCATTTCTGAAACAACTCGAATCTCGCATCAAAACCCCTGTAGGGATCCACTAGAAACTTCATTTGAATTTAATCGACGAGTTGTCCTCCCACTTAATCGTAACAACATTGGTACATGTCTTGGGACCCTCCTCCTTCCCATCCCCACAACTCTCAGTCTCTATAATAGCGTCCGCAAAGTCCTCGGAAGTCTTCTCTCCCCATTCTATTTCGTCACGGCCGACTTCTCTCAACGGTTCTAACTCACTGACTCCTCATCCTCAAACAAGTTCCCGGGCCAGACTGGCCCCAGGAAAAGAAGAGTAGGCTAAAGCGAGAGCAAAGAGGAAGAAAAATTCTTGGATGGTGAGCTTGTTTCGTACACAGAAACGCCGGCACGCCACGAAATCCTCGTGACCTCCTCTTGAACCTCACGATACCCAGTTCCACTATATTGAGCTTGGCGTTGGATATCCTTTGAGTGGACCGCTTAACAGGAAATAAAAAGTAGGCGTTCGAAGACATCTCCCACGTCCAGCTTTCTCTGACACTGAAACATAACGATCCAGCCGATACGATCTCTTCGTGTTCAACCGGGGAGAGAGCCCCTACAGCGCATATCGGCGGGGATCATCGAGCGTCAGGGTGAAGGCCCTTCACGCACAGACGATCTCCCTCATCTTCCTCTTGATATCCCCTTCGAATACATTATATCTTTACGACTGTTGAAATATCATTTGAGCCCATTTTGTCTTCACAGGTCCCCCTTGTTTTTGTTTTGGGCTTTTGGGCATTTAACATTTAATTGGTTTGGTCAATTATGACGCCAGACCAAAACGGACCTTATTGTGGACCCAATTGCTGGCCTCTTTCTGATTTTTATCCCTTTGTAGCACATTGAGTTTAATCCTCCCTTCCGGACCGGCTTTGGCCCATACATTTGAGGCGGTTGCCCGTTCGTAATCCGGCCCCATCAGGTTAGGCATGAGTGCTTGGATGGACAACCACCCACCACACCTTTTGTTCCACCCTTTCCTCTATCCCACTTCCCCTGAACTCCCCACAATACTTCCATTAATTCTTGGCTGTTACATCCTTGCAATCGGCCCTCATTAGTACTGTCTAGCTGCGCCCCACATTGTCGGTGCCTGTCTCCTCTCTCTGCCTATCATCATTGCAGCTAAGACAAACAAGGCCCACTCTCTTCTTCGCGCGTACCTCTCCATCATCTTCTTCCTTTGGACTCTTCGCAGAACCCGTAGCATACACAGGATAAACATCATTACGAGGATGTACCTCCCACCCGAATCCCCGAAACAGAAAGTCCTTGGACCTTCAAAATGTTGAGTGGCAGGCTAGGAGACCTGTCGTTTTAGAGTCGGCCCAGCTAAGCTCCCTTCTCGACTCTGTACTTTTGTCAATGGCTAAATGTCACTCCTGAAAATGCTATTCTCTTTGGGGCGTCCATTTTCCACGGTGGGTGGAAGCCCTACCCTCTAACCCGTTCTTCTTGCGCCAGGCCCTTTTCTCTGATACATCAGTATAGTTCCATCGCTCAATGCCAAAACCCCTCCTCTGAAATTTCTTACTCCCGACTCAAGGACCAACAGCCTCAGCGGCGATTCAAGACTCAGGAAATAGGAGGTCTTCATTTAAGGGGCCGCGCCAGTACCGTTAAGCCTCGGACTTATCTAAGCGAAAGTCTGAGCATATTTTCCTAAAATAGTCTCGCTTTATCTTCCACGACCCGGTCAAACTCCACTGCAGTAACTCTATCTCCTTCCCGGAACCACAGTCTCCAACATCCACCCAAACCGCGTTTTCCACCCTGCATTTTTCTTCACCCCATGCCTTATCATCGGGAAGTCTCCCATCTGGATCTTTAACTTTACTGGGACCATTCCTCTCCTTCACTTCCTCCTTTGTCGGTATTGCTTTAATGATAGTCAAAGGAATTTCCTCCTGTCGTTTGAGGCCCATCCCTCTTAATTTCTCTGCCAACAAATTTTAGTTCAAAACCCCTTCCTTACGGAAAAAGCGACTGTGTTTTTGCCTTCACGTCCTTAGCGAACGGAAGCGGGAACCTCCCATCTTGGTTGCAACAGCCAGCTTGAAGAAGCGTCGCGTTCTCCTCCATACTAAGGATCTACCTGCTGGGATAGACGCATTACGGCACTCATCTACATTCTTCAAAAGGTTGAATAACCCCTTTTCACCGAAGCGAATCCACGATACTTTACCTCTACTCCGTTCTGTGATGACATATTTTGTTTTTTTACCTTCACCATCCACCGTAATCTCGAAGGATTTCGCCTCAACGGCGAACCAGTTCGCATTTCTCTCGTCCACGCACATTTCTCTTAGAGGCAATTATGCCTATGTCCATAAATTATATATATATATATATATACACGCATTATTCATTTTAGCCTTAAAAGCAGGTGTTTGCATATAAATATTTCAATGTGAGAGCATTACAATTTGGAGCATATCAATTTGATTCAGCAAAAGATGGGCTCTGATGGTATTGTTGCTGACACAAACACATGGAACACAACAGAAAGCACACAACATGATAGTAAAACCAAGATAACAAGAGAACTTTGACTTGTATACCCATGCTCTTCAAGAAGTGAGTTAAAATTTCCAGACGATCAATGCTCAAAATCCCAATGGGTCAGATAAAAGATGATCTGCCTCCTGTACCTCATAGCTTGGAGGCAGGAAATCTAATCCTACTCAAGGCAATTGCTGTCTTTGAACCAGATTTTCGTCCCAAATGCTGACAGATGAAATCTCCAGCCGACAGGAGCTTCCCAAGATCCACATTGGTCTTCACCCCAAGTCCATTTAGCATATAAACAACATCCTCAGTTGCAACATTCCCTGTAGCACCTTTAGCATATGGGCAGCCCCCAAGACCAGATACTGATGAATCGACAGTGGTGATCCCCATCTGTGTAAAAGAGAGATATAGTCTATAAAATATGGAATAAAAAGTAAAATACACCTCATGATTAGTAATATTGTTAAACCAATTTTGAACCTCAACCAAGCACACAATTCAGCTTTTTAAATTTCTAAGTGAATGATAGCCATATCATCAAAGCAAGCCAGCAAAGCTCCATGCAAATGCTTGGTAGATGTGATTTAAAGAAGCATCATTATCTTAGACCACCAAAAATTCAGTTATATGTACCATTTCAATTATTTATCTCCATGTTCGTGAGTGAGGATTTGTAAAAATTTTCCAAGTCCAACTACATCCCCAAGGTCCAACTTTGATATTCATATCAACATAATATGCATGCAGGTTGCAACTTTTTTTGTGGAAGATGAAGGCGGCTTATGTTGAAGAATGCACTCTAAAGAGACTACTAAGCAATGTGTTAATATTAATATCTAATGAGTGAGTTGGGTCAGTGAAATGTTTCATGAAAAGTTATAATAATATTTTAATTGGTTATCATAGAACAAAAATTCAGGACAGTCAAAATCTCTTTACCACGTATCTTGCAATCAATTTGATCCCATTTGGTACTGTTACTTAAAGTAATTCGTTCTTCTATCAACATTAATTCTTTTCTCTGAATCAAAGCAACAATATTGCTGAGGCCTGACCTCTTCTATCAACACTAATTCTTTTCTCTGAATCAAAGCAACAATATTGCTGAGGCTTGAACCCGTAAATCGAATGACCCTTGGCTATCGTCCAATAGACCCCAAATATATTTTCCTTTTAGTTTTCCATTTTATTTTATGTTTTACCATTATGTATCCTAATGGTATTAGACCCTCATTTAAATCTATAAGCATTATACATCCTGTAATTTTCTTTCCTAGCAGTATGGCAGAAAAAGATTGGGTTGACTTGATTCCCCACTTCCTTTGCCATAGAGAGGCCTAAAAAGGGAGGAAGAAAACCTAACCACAACAATGTAAAAAGTAATGGCAAGGATCAATTTTTAACTATGGCCATTGCGGGAAATCTGATCAAGATAGAGATTTAATTTGGGAAATGTATGATCATTGAAGAACATTTCCTCAACTCTCCAGCAGCTGACATTGTTTAACAAGAAGCTGTTTTGAAACTCTATTTAACAAACAATCCTATTATGCACTCATATTAAACATTGTAGTAAAGATCCACAAGTGCACATGCATGCATTTGGTTTTCTCTTCAAGTTATCAAGTGTTGGACCATCAATTAAAAAACTTCTAATCTAATCAACTATGGATAATCATTTTCCAGTGTATCTATTAATGCAATATCAGGGTTCAGACTGCCAATGCATCACTTCCTCACATCTTTCCAATGAAGAATATTATGATATCATTTACTAATCTCATCCATTACTATTAATACATTATACTTAATAATGGGTCTTACGTATTTCCTTAGCATTGTTCTTTTACTATCAATTCAAGTAAGATAAATCATAAGTGTTCCTGAACCTAATGGTTATTACTAGTTTAACTCGACATTCTTGCTCACATACATCATCATAGCCTAGTAGAATAAGTAAGACTAGCTTAATGTTGTCACAATCAATCATTTGTCACTTTGGTCCTCAACCAACTTTTAAACCATTAAATTTTCAGCTAATTCATGTTTAAAATGTGAGATTCATCACCTTTTGACAATGTTACAGGTCATGTCCTATACTTGATAAGTTCGTTTGACTATGCACATTATGATAATTGAGAATCCCCTCATAACAAATGTTGTGTTAATCTGCACCACCACCCCCCAACAACAACAACAAAAAAAAAAACATCATTAAATTTAGTATTACCAGAGGGAATCGGTGCACTTGTAATGGGCGTACCCTAATTTAGCAAATACATCAACAAAAATGTGTTGCACAGAACAAAAATGGACACGACAACATACTTCAACTGGAGGGATTTTGTTTAATCCCTCAATAGCAAACTCACAATGGCATCAGATAATCCATTTGAGGAGTGTATTTAGGAAGTTATATATATATATATATATATATATATATATATATATATATATATATATATATATATATATACATATATAGATATTGCGCCTCTATTGTCAAATCATTTCACAATACCCTTAAAAACTTAGCTAAATACAATTCACTCAGGAGCAATCATTTTCATGAATGATGCATATATGAATGAATAAGAAATGGCATCTTAATCAGAAGAACCTTACTCGGGAGTGGAGTTGAATGGTTTCTAAAATACTGTGAGCATGCATTATGTAAAAAGAAAAAAATTTAAAAAGAAAAGGAATAGGTCAAACTCAATCTGCCCAAGAAAATAAATCCTCATAGAATAGACTGGAATTTTGAAAGGTTAAGGCTTTCATGCACGAATTAAGATAAGAAGGTTACTTACTTGGAGGGATGCTAGAATATTTGAAAGAGCCTGCCCATAAGTATCATGAAAATGGACAGCAAGATTATCGATAGGGACAACATCAATAACATCTTCAAGCATTGGAACGACAGTACCTAGACACAGGAAAAAAAGTAAGCAAGAAATAACCAAATCCAGAAAATAAATAAGTCAACAAAGAGAAAAACCCCATATAAAAGAAGCGTTGTTCAAACTCTTAAAAAATCTGTTTTCAGAACAGTTTCTTTCTTACAATTAATGCATATATTAACAATAATTAATTTCAGATTTTTCATGCTCTAGGTCTAGAGGTCAAATAAATCCAACGGGGTGAATTGTGTTACACTGACTTCATCCAATAACCACAACGTATCAAGTCACATGTTAATCCTTTTTGCTTGATATGTAAATTTTTATCCCCATTGAAACTTGAACCTGGAACCTCCAAAGGAACCTAACCATCCCTTTACCACTTGGACCAGGCCTAAGGGCCACAGGTTAATCCTATTATCATACTATGTTTTGCATCATGGCTATGAAACTGATTCTCTTTTTTCAATTAAAATTCTTTGTTTACAGACACTGCTGGAGCCAGGAATCTAGTTCAGGGGGCAATTTTTAAGATATACATGTAGATTTTTTATAGGTTTTGTGTATTAGTTTAGTGAAAGAAAGCAAGAATTGTTGTAATGAATGGTGTACAGATTGAAGAAATGAATCTGGAAGATGAATTTTATTGAGATTTCAAGAAAAGTCCACTGGCTATTCGAGAGGCCAGAATCTCTCCAAAGAGCAAAACTATTGTTTACATTTCTCATGCCTCATTCTCTCCCTTTCTTACATATATATACCCCCAGCCCCCAAACCCAAGGAGTCTCCCTACTAACAAACCAGTAACTAATTGATTCCCAGGCAGTTGGAATTAACCAACTTAGTTGCCAATTGTTTGCTCCACATGACTTGCTCTGCTCCTTCCCTTGATGTTCTTCTTTCTCTAGTATGTAAAATGAACCAAGGGCCTATCAGTTCTACAAATCATAAATACTATGGATCTTAGCCAATGGCCCAGCTTGCACAATTTTCAGGGGCGGGGGGGGGGGGAGGGAGGAGGACGGGACCGGGCGGCACGCTAGCCACGTGCAGATGCTGGATCTTGGGTTCGATGCCCCTTATAAGCAATAAGGACTTTTTAAAAAACATTTTTAGGGGGCCAGCTGTTTGCAGATGTTAGATTAATTATAAAACATGGACAGTTTCAAAATTTGTGTTTGTGTATGCTAGCCAGCAAGCCCGCCAATTTGTATGCGCAACACATAATTTAAGAAATCAATTAACTTTAAACTGATGAAAACTAAATCAAATGTATACATATATTGTTTTTAAATTCTGGGTCAATCCACTCGAAAGGATTTACATTAATGTGAATATGTGATGTTTTAGGTTAAATTATAATGTTCTAAATTAGTTTATCATATTTTTGCACTACATATTTTAGAAACTCCCACATCTCCAGAAAAGGTATTGGCCCAATTATGCTCCCAGACCAATTAAACTGATGTTAAAGTTGGGTTGGTTTTGGCCAATAACTAAATCAAATCTAATCAGTTCCAATTTATTAAAAACTGACCAACTCGCTTCGAGTCTTGGGTCAGTCAAAAACTAACCTATCTAAACCATACCCACCCCCATTTGCTGACTACCAATTTAAATTTTTCACATACAATGTCCCACTATTTTATGACATTCGAAAATGAAATTTGATTTTTTTTTCTCTAGTAGGTCTAAAATTAAGCAATACTAATCAAACTTCTAAACTAAAATAAAAAGGAAAATAAAAGGTAAGGCGATGTTTAGTTCCCAGAAAATATGAAAAAAAGAAGAAAAAAATGTTAAGAAAAACGATTTCCGCATGTTTGGTTTTAGCATGAAAAATACAATTGAAATTCATTGCAATTTTATATTATTTAATCTTTTATATTAGAAAAATAGAATAAGTTTTGAATGAAATTGAAGCTATGTTGCTCGGACTCGGGTGCGGGTGTCGGATACTTGTACATATCTAAGAATCGGATTCGTCAATTTTCAAAATTTAGAATACAGGGATACGAATGATAAGTATCCAAATTTGGACTCACAGTCTTGAGTGTGTTGTAAATAAAGAAATTTTCTATAAATTACATACCTTCATATGAATCATATGATAATTTACAATAATAAATGGTTTTATTATTTAATGACAATTTACAATATAATGGATGATAATTGACAAGTGACAATATAATAATTTTTTTATTTAATAAAGTAACATGTTATAATATTTTTTATTATTTAATAAAGTAGCATATTATATTTAAATAATGTTTTAAAATATATTTATTATTCATATATTTTAGATAAAAATTTATTAAGTTAAAATATATTCATTATATATTTAGATAAAATATATAAGTTATTATTCGTATATTTTATATAGTATTTATTTAATAAAGTAGCACAATATATTTAGATAATGCTTTAGATAATGACCTTATCTAAATATATATAATGTTTTAAAATATATTTAGATAATGTTTTAACACATATTTATTATATATGTCTAGATTAGTTATTATCCATATATTCCAAACCTATATATAATGTTCTAAAATATATTTATTATATATTTAGATAATGTTTTAACATATATTTATTATATATGTCTAGATTAGCTATTATCAATATATTTCAAACCTATTTCTTTTATTTGGCAACCAAACCCATTTTGCCCAAAGTGTATCCGGAATGGATTCCACACCCTTATCCGTGTTGTGTAGTGACGACACGGGTGCTTTAGAGATTTTGAAGAGTCCGAGCATCACATAATTGAAGTAAC
Source organism: Tetrastigma voinierianum (assembly GCA_016808115.1). Classification (NCBI taxonomy): domain Eukaryota; kingdom Viridiplantae; phylum Streptophyta; class Magnoliopsida; order Vitales; family Vitaceae; genus Tetrastigma; species Tetrastigma voinierianum. Next base: position 2,063,289 of record JAEQBH010003196.1, read on the forward strand.
ATATAAAAATAATTTATTAACTTAAAATCCATTTTTTATTTTCCTACAGTTTTTCTCTGTTTCTACTTTTCCTCTTTATCTTCTTTTCTTCACCATTTCCCAAGAACCAAACATCGCATGAGAGACGCTACAGAATAAGTAACTTTAGCATTCATAGAAAAGGTCATCTAAAAATTAAGTTTGAAGAAAAAAAGGATGAAGAAAAACCGTTTAGAAAGATTTTAAAGAGGGAAAGAAGGAAGAAAGTTATACTGCTGCTAGAAAGGTTTATACACATAAATTTATATTAGAGAAAATTTGTTGGCCATATTGAAATTCTTATTAATTTTAAGGAATAGAGAGTAAATCTCTATCTTGCCTTTTGTTTCTTCTATACAAAAGGAAATAATGAGGACTTGAATACTTTTGTTTTTTTTGATAAGTAATTCTTGAGAAATTCAAACATTCAAACTTTTTCTTAAAGAATCTTCTAATCCATAACTTGATCTTGAAAAGTTCTCAAATTTAGACTTGAAGATCAAGGACAAAGCTTGAATAACCCTAGAAACTTTGAAGTGATCTCTCTAACTCTGTTCCTTTGTTGTCTTTTGAATTGTCTTCAGATCTTTGGAATGAGCTCTATTTATAGGAACTGAAAGCACAACATTTGTGAAGTTTTTTAATCCATTAAGATATTATTCTTTAATTAGAATAATGTTTATGAAGATTTGAAAAGAGCAATTTTTCTAGTCTTTTAATTTCTTTCTTTGCAGGAATTGATAATTATTTTTTTCAATTATCAAATTTTCCATTTTTTTCTATTCTAACAATTATATTTTACCCATTAGAACACATACTTTTCTATTTAAACAGATGAAAACTCATATAGCATTTGTCTAGGGCCAATGCTACACATAACAATCATGCTACGTATTATTAACAATGTAAATTAATTATGAAAATCTGGTTTTTCTGTTAGTTCATAATTAATTTAATTTGATCATATGATAAATTATAAGGTCTAAGTAAGAGCTAACGTATTGAACCTTTTTGTAGTAACTCTTCCATTCATTTTTTTTGGATAGGTAACTCTTGCCTTATGTTGTCAAGCCTTTGCAAAACTTTACACCATCTATACTACATTTCAAAGTTTGCAGCAAGTTTCCATTTCTTAAACAACACCTATGACATGTTAAAATAAAATTCAATAATTTGTGTGAAGTACTATCGGAGGTTGCAAAAACTCCTTCACTCGGCAATCTATTATTTTGGTGATGACTTCACACTGAAAAAATTGGTATATTAGTTTTCATTTATCACACAAGGAACCTAACCACAACTCAAAAAATAGAGAAAACAAAAGGCAGCTTTGGATGTTACCAGGAGTACCAACACCAATGGTATCACCAAGGGAAATTTCGTAGCAACCCATATCATGAAGTTCTTTAGCCACATATGCCACTTTTGATGGAGATACAACTCCTTCCTCAGGACAACCCACAACACACGATATGTATCTAAGGACATCAAGGACTATATATTACACCTTCTATATGATGCAAGAAATTGATCTCAAATACAAAAGTATCAACTAGTTTTCATGTTACGAGAAATACATCTAACCACTTCTTTTCTGTGAAAGGTTACAAACAGAAATTAAAAATAAAACACAGAGGTTAAATATATTTATATTCTTTACAAAACAGCCTAATTTTTTTTAATGCCAAACAATGGTTAGAACTCAAAAGATAGACCTCTGACATATAAACTTTATTTTAGGACATCAAATGATGAGAAAGAGAGTATAGAATCCATGGTTTATGTTATAGCATATATCTACTTTACATATAGATTGTAATTAGTTAGGAAACTTGTCTTATAGAGTTGTAACAATTTAGATTGGCTTACCTATTGTAAAGCCTAACCTGTTTGTATATATACACGTGATGGATCAATGGAAAATCACAAGGAATTCTTTCCTCCAATTCTTCCTTCTTGTTTTCTACATGGTATCAGAGCTCAGGGTTTAAGTTTGCCCCAAAAAAGGCAAATTTGGAGTTTTTTTTTTCATAAGAACCCTAAAGGGCTGTAGAAGAGGTGTTTTGAAACACTACTTTAGGGTGGTCAGTGGTTGACACAGCAACCACCAGTAGGTGCGGAGATCGGCCCATCCCCGAAATTTGACCACCAGGAAGTCAGCGCGTGAAGCTCACGCGCCACCCATGTACTCACGCGCCCCCACGCGCTAGAACAGTGTCCTTCAAAGACTCTTAGGTTCGACAACCACTCTTCCTAGAGTTTTTGCCTCTATTTCTTGCTTCCTTCGACCTTTAGTAACATCCAAAGATGTTTGTGGTTACTAGGTCCAAGGGAGGTGTTTCTACGTGGATTTGTGTTGCAGACCTAGGGTTTTTCAGGAGGTGTTTGTGCTCTTGATTTTGAAGGTATTCTTTGTCCCTGAATCCTTTCCTTAGCTTCCTAAATGAGTACTTCAGAAGATAAAAAGTTTGTTTCGGCACCTGAAGTGGTCTTGATGATGTCTAAAATCACAGAGGACAAATCGACTGGTCCCAATTACTCGGATTGGTGTAAAACAATCCGCCTCTACTTGAGGAGTATTCGTATGGCCATCCATCTTGATAAAGACCCTCCTACGGATGATTCGAAAGAACGATGGCTGGAGGATGATGCCCAATCTCTTCCTACAAATTCGTAATTTCATTGATGGTCAAGTACTCACCCTCATTAATCACTATGAGTTTGTTAAGGAACTAATGGAATATTTGGAATTTGTGTATTCTGGCAAAGGAAATATTTCTCGCATATTTGATGTATGTAGAGCATTTAATCGCATCGAGAAACAAGATCGATCCCTCATAGAACTCTTCATGGACTATAAAAAGACATATGATGAACTGAACACACTACTACCATTTGGTCAAGATGTAAAGGTTCAGCAAGCTCAATGGGAAAAGATGGCAGTGATGGGTTTCTTAGTCGCACTCCCTTTGGAGTATGATTCTGTTAAGGCCCAGATTCTATCCAACCCTGAGATCTCATCTTTCCAAGAAACATTTAGCAGGATAGTCCGCACATAGACCTCCTCCTCTACTCCTCCTTCTGCCTAGATGAGTAGTGCCCTTGCTGGTCGAAACATTGGTGAGTCAGAAAAGCAAGAAATGGTGGTCCAGGAGGTAACTCTAGAGGGCCAAGTTTTGGAGGAGTTGTTTGTTATTACTACTTAAAGTCTGGCCATATGATACGAGACTGCAAGTAGCGGCAAAGTTGGAATTAGAGATTTATGTTTTCTCGTGTAGCATCTACTAATGAGGCATCAAATCAATCAGATCAGTTTACAACAGAAGAACTAGCCAGGTTCCACTTGTATTAGGAATCATTGAAGTCTCCATCTACTCCAATTACTGCTATTGTTGAGTCAGGTAACCCAAATAAATGCCTTGTCTCTTATTCGTCCTCTAAATGGGTCATTGATTCTAGAGCCACAGATCACATGACAGGTAATTCTAGTCTATTCTCTACCTTTGAGTCACAACCTTCCACTTCCACAGTCACTTTAGTAGATGGATCACAATCATGTGTTCTTGGGTCAGGCACAATTTTTTCCACTCCATCTATTCATTTATCATCTGTCTTGAGTTTATCAAATTTTTCTTTTAACTTGATATCTGTGAGCAAATTAACTTGAGCCCCTAAGTGTCATATTTCATTCTTTCCTGATTTTTGTCTCTTTCAAGATCTTATGACGAATCGGATAATTGGTAGAGGACATGAGACTAGGGGTCTACATTCTTATTCTTGCAGTACCAAGACTTGTCGCTTGTTCTGGAGTTACTACACCTTTTGAGACCCAATGTCGACTGGGCCATCCCTCTCTCCCCTTATTGAAAAAGTTGTGTCCTCAATTTTCGAGTTTGTCGTCATTAGATTGTGAGTCTTGTCAATTTGCAAAGCATCAGCGTCTTCATAGTGCTCCATTTGAATTAGTCCATTCAGATGTGTGCGGTCCATATCCAATTGTGTCCCCAACTGGGTTTCAATACTTTGTCACTTTTGTTGATGATTATTCACAAACCACTTGATTATATTTAATGAAAAACCGCTCTGAGTTATTTTCTCATTTAATTGCCTTTATCTTGAGATCGCACTGTTTCATGTTTTGTTCAAGTGCGAAGTGATAATGCTAAGATATTTTAGAGCTTTCATTTTAGTCGTTCATGCTTCAAAATGACATCCTTCATCACACCTCCTGTGTTGATACTCCTTCTCAGAATGGAGTGGCTAAGAGGAAGAATAGACACCTCCTTAAAACTGTCAGAGAGTTATTATTTCAAATGCATGTGCCCGACATTTGCAGGTGATATTGTTTCCGCTTGTCTTTTATTAGCAGGATGCCCTCCTTCTTCTTGGTGGGACCATTTCAGGTATCGCGTACTTTAAGAATAAACTATGTTGTATTGAGCCTCAGATATTTAGGTGCACTTGTTTGGTTCGGGAATGTTTGTGCCAGTGTCGAGCTGACCGTAAGCCTTTGAAAAGTCTAAACTCCCAGCACTTTAGCCGTCATCCATCCAGATCAGCGTGATGATCTCCCTATTGCTCTTCGTAAAAGGTAAACGATAGTATGCCTATCCGATTTCTTCCTTTTGCTCTTATAATCATTTGTCTTCCCGTTCTTGTTCTTTTGTTGCATTCTTGGACTCTACTTCATTGCCTCACAATTTTCATGAAGCCTTATATCTCACCCCGGTTGGCGTAGTGCTATGACAGAGGAGATGGATGCTTTGAATGGAAATGGTACTTAGGACTTGATACAATTACCTGCTGGTTCCGTTGCTCGATTGAAAGTCTGACTTATGGCTAAGGGGTAAGCATATACCTATGGCGTGGACTATTCTGACACATTTTCCCCTATTGCTAAGATGACATCTATTCAGCTTTTTATTTCCCTGGTTACCACTTATAATTGGGATCTCCAACAACTTTATATTAAGAATGTCTTTCTTCATGGCGACCTTCAGTAGAAGGTGTATATGGAGCAACCTCTAGGGTTTGTTGCTCGGGGCGAAATAGGGAAGGTGTTCCGTCTTTGGAAGTCTTTGTATAGTTTGAAACAAAGTCCCCATGCGTGGTTTGATAAATTCAGCCGACGAGTTGAGAGGAATTGGCGTGCGGAAGAGTCCAATCGGCCACTCAGTCTTACATGGAGCTACAGTTGGTATGCAAATTACATTGTAGTAGTGTATGTGGATGATATTATTATCATTGAGAGTGACTATAAAAGGTATCTCGTCTGTAAGTCGCTCTTCGTAGTCGATTTAAATACAGAAAGGAACTACAGGATCTTTAAGATATTTCTTGGGCATTGAAGTTATGCGAAGTAAACATGGAATCTTCATATCTTAAAGGAAATATGTGCTTGATCTATTGTCCGAGACTCGAAAGTTAGGGGTAAAACCATGCAGTTCCCCTATGGCTTTAGGTGTACACCTTACTAGAAAAGGCGAAACATTTGAGGATCCTGAGAGATATAGAAGACTAGTTGGGAAGTTGAATTACCTTACAGTGGCTTCGTCTGTATTGCCGCTCAATCAATGTTGTAAGTTAGTACGTATGTGGCTCAAATGATGAAGCCAATTTGGTGGCGTAGAGCGGTCTGTATATTGTTGAAAGGAGCGTCGGGGCGAGGTATTCTACATAATGAAAATCATGGGCATAACGAGGAATTAAGTGTTCCTGAATGCTAATTGGGCGAAGTCACGGGAAGATGGGAGATCCATTTCAAGTTACTATGTTTTGTTGGTGGGAAACCTAGTATCATGGAAAGTAAGACGAGGGTTGTTTCTATTAAATTGCAAAGAAGTTTGAATATGGAGCAATGACACGGTCAGTGTGTGAGATCATGTGGCTTCATCAACTCTTGATGGTAGTCGGCATTGAGATACCAGTCTTAGCAAAATTCTAGTGAGACAACTTGGTTGCCCTTCATATTACTTCTAATCTTGTATTCCATGAGCAGGCCCAAGCGTATTGATATGAGCGTCACTTCGTTCGTGAAGATCTATTTCGGCAATTTCACGGGATATGTGGCGGGAGAACAATTGAGTTGATATAACTCACAAAGGCCTTAGCGGGAATGGGTTAATTATCTATGTAATAAGTTGAGCATGATTAATATCTATGCTCCAACTTGAGGGGGAGTGTTATAATATATATCTACTTTACATATAGATTGTAATTAGTTAGGAAACTTGTCTTATAGAGTTGTAACAATTTAGGAAGGTTAGATTAGCTTACCTATTATACAACCTAACCTATTTGTATATATACACGTGATGGATCAATGAAAAATCACAAGGAATTCTTTCCTCCAATTCTTCCTTCTTGTTTACTACATTTAGAAGATAAAGAAAATTTTTTCTAGGGAGTCATAATAAAATGGTGAGGGAAATATTCAAAGGTTGATAGGTGGTAAATCTCATCTATGAGCCATCTCCAACAAGGTGGCCATTTTTAACCATTTCAATTGATGAATTAAATCAGATGGCGAAAAAATAGCAATGAAACTATGTCAGTTGTCTAAGGAAATGAACAGAAAGAGATTTTACTACACACCAAGACTCTTCATTTGATGGATTGTATTGAATTTCTCCTGTTTCTTTGAAAAGCAAAATACACTAAGAAATGAAATATTAAACTTTATACATTTTCAAGCTCCAATTCTCCTTTTTTTTTCCTTTTTTCCAAGTGAATAAAGTTAAGAGACAAGTGGCGAAGAAATTTATTGGGCTTTAACCAGTCTTCTATTATCCTTTTCCCTTCACTAGTTATTTCCCACAAAAGTTTCCAAAACCTGGAATTTGAAGATCTAAATGAATGAAGAGAACAAATGTTGCTTATGCAGATATCTATTTTCCCTTTGGGTGATTAGGAGCATGTTTGGTAGTGTTTCTATGTCAAGTACTTTGCTGAAGTGCTTTCTCTTGAAGCACTTTTTCAGAGAATCAGTTATCAAGTGCTGCTCTAGGAAATATTGCAAACGATTTTTGACTTTTGAGAAGTACTTTATAAATTCAGCCAAACGCTAGATTTTTCTCTGAAAACATTTTTATGCTAGAATTATTTTCTATAAGTACTACTTTTTAAAAGTAACAATCAGAAAATGAAAATTCTCAGGCCATATATGATTTATGGCATAAAATGCCACAAAAATTGTAGGCAAAGAGATGAGTAGCCAAAGTGAAGATACAGGTGTTTAGATGGACAAGTGGCCATACAAGAAAAGGGTGGAAACAAGAAATTATGGATTCATGCGGAGCTAGAAAATGGCACCAATTGCAGACAACATCAGGAAGAGTCATCTACTATGTCTACAAAGAGGATCAATAATGGACCGTTAAGGAGAAGACCTTTTATTCAAATTCTGGACAACAGACTGCACATATATGAAATATATATTTCTTCTGCAGATAACAGTTTCTGTCATTTGTGCAACATAGATACATTTATTTCTCTCCTAAGAGAAATTTATGATATTTTCACTACTCTTAAGCAACTTTACACTAATAAAATATATATGAGTAGAACTTATTGATTGAATTTGTCTACCAAAAATAAAAGAATTTATTAAATGAACTTAGAAGAAATGCAAAGCGTAAATGGAGTTAGAAGGCATACCCACGAACAGGGATTGACAGCTTTCTAGCAGCAACAGCAACATCACGGTAACGAATGAGACTATCTTCAATGCTACAATTGATGTTTGACTTTGAAAATGACTCAGAAGCGGAAGCAAAGATGGCTACTTCCTTAGCTCCAGCTGCAACAGCTGCTTCAAAGCCCTAGAAGAAAATATTACCATTATCAATAATCTCATCCAAACAAATTGAGCATTAGGTTACAAGTGCAAATTCATCATAAAAGACAGGCTTACTTTAAGATTAGGTGTTAACACAGGAAATCTAGCACCTTCAACAGTTCGAATAGCTTCCATTACATCCTTTGCATCTGCTAACTGTAATTTTATAATGAAAAGTTTAAACAGGCAGAATTATAGTGTGTTGAAGAGGATACTCCAAAAAATTGAGGAAAAAAACAGTAGATATGAGCATACAAGTAGGACATCTGTAGTAGTTAAAGAACTTGTGATACACTTTTTTTTTTCTTTTCTGACAAGTAAAGCAGATATATTAAGGAAAAGGGCATTGACGAAAAACGCCCCAAAGTATATAACACGCACCAACAACAGCACCAGCACCCCAACAAACAAAGCAAACAACAAAAAAGACTATCACCCCTCATCCCGACCCTAACCAATCCACAAAAACTACAACATAAGAGGGACCTTGAATCATAAAAACAGATGACCATGCCCAAATATTGTACAAAAAAATGGATTTTCCTATGAACGGAATTTTCCTAGTTGTCAAAAACTCTTCTATTCCTTTCCCGCCAAATCATCCAAAAAAGGGAAGAAGGTACCATCTGCCACACTTTTTTTTACCCACCATAAACCACATGAACTAAGAAGCAAATCTTTCACTGTATGAGGTAAAACCCAAGAGACACCAAATAAGGAAATCAGGAGATGCCAAACAGCCCTAGAAAAGCCACAGTGTAACAACAAGTGATTACAATTTTCCTCCTCCTTTCCACAAAGATAACATCCATTCGCCACTGCAACACCTCTACTTTGCACATTATCTAACATCACAATTCTACCCCAAGTCACCTCCCAAACAAAGATCTTATAAGGGGCCTAAGACTTCCAAATCACCTTAAAAGGAAAATCCTTCAACCTTCTCAGCTCCAACTCCTTATACAGCCATTTGACATAAAATTTGTTGTCTCTGACCCCCTCCCACACCCACTTATCTTCCTTACTTTCGACTCTTTTCCCTTGCAGCCTCAACAGAAACCTTTCCGCTGCCTCCAACTCCCAATCATTAACATATCTAATGAAACCAGGAGCCCAACAACCCCCCTCATTAGAAACATGCCAAATGTCCTGCACCCAAGCTTCCTTGTTAGTAGCAAGAGCAAATAAATATGGAAGGGTGCATACACCACTTGTCCAACCAAAATCTAACCCTTTTTCCATTCCCCATAGCAAAATCCACCCTACTTTCCACCAATTCCCAATATGTACTTATTGCCTTCTACACCCCTACTCCATATGCACTGCTAACCTTACAAGACTGCCAACCACCCTCCTCCACCCCTATTTTCCACGAATCACTCTATGCCATTAAGCCCCCCTTTCCTCCGTATAGCGCCACACTCATCACCCATTATAGCTTGTTGAGAGTGGCTAATTTTCTCACACCCAAACCTCCCTTATGCTTTTCAGCACATAGTTGCCCATTTCATTGACATTAAAAATTGACATAACTGACAAATAAAAGTTTTACTTAATCTATCACTTTTGCGAATTTTTTTTTGATAGGTAAGAAGAAAATATATTAAAAAAGAAACAATAGACAGCCTAAAAGGCAGCCCAACCAGAGTATAGAAGATGTATATTAAAAAAGAAACACTAGACAGCTAAGGCTGCTGACGATATAGAGGATGTATACAAAGGGGCAGGCCTGAAGCAAAAGAGGATTCGAACAAAAACCTACCAGCCCAACCCAGAAGCTAGGAGCAACAAAACGAGGCTTCTTACAAGATAACAGTCCACCTCTCTAGGAATCAAACCTTGAGAACAAAGGGACCTAAGAAGAAGAGACTTTAGTCTATCAAGGAGAAAAAAATCATCTTCAAAGTATTATGTTCTCTCCTTCCCAAATCACCCACATCAAGCAAAGGGAGCAGCACACTTACAACCTATATTCCTTTTTTCTTGAGGAGGCAGTCCCAACCAAGGATCAAATCTTTCGCAAAGGACAAACCCGACCACCATGAGCAGAAAAGAGGCAGTCCATAGCGCCAAATCATTGGGCGGTGGATAAAAATATGCTCCTCTTCTTTTGCCTTTCACAAGAGACGGCAGTATGAGAAGAAACCCCTTTTCTTAAGTTGTCCAAGAAATCAAGGCCTTTCCCATGAACTTCCCCGAGCAAAAACAAATTTTAGTAGAGGCGTGGATTCCTGACATTTTAACCAGCACCAAGCTAGCATCTCCCACTTAATAAAGCGGATTTACCGGTGAAGATACCCTCCTTAATACTCTTTCCAAAGTAACCTATCTAATCAAAGGGTTGAGTCTTTTGAAATTTGGCCCATGCAAATGAAGCGATGAACTATATCCATCTCCCAGTCATTGAAGGATCTTTCAAACCTGAAAGTCCAGCCACCCTCCGATCTTTGGACCCTCCATAACTCCATGCTGGCGTTGAATCGGCCACCTCATATAAGGAAGGTAGAGACGAGCACAAAAGAAGTCTTGCACCTACATCTTGTCTTCCCGAGTCAAACTTTACACCATCGCCTAAATTAAAGAAGCGGTTTGCTTCAAGCTGCGTTGCTATACTAATTTCTTTTTAAAGGCCCACCCATGGCGCCCTTGGGGTATTTTAGAGAACCAGCCCCCCTCCTCAATTCCATATTATAGGCTAATAAGGAACCTCGGGGAAGAGTTTTCCTCATTGGAAAATCTCGGTTCCACTCGAGGAGCCACAGTAAGATTGCAGAGGTTGCGAATCCCCAGCCCTCCCTTCTTTTTGCTCAAACAGACAGTGCCCCATTTAACCAAGTGTATTTTCTTCTCTAGTTTGCCTCCTCCCCATAGAAAGTCCTTTTGAATTTTCTCTAATCTGATGTAGATGTAGATGGGCATGTTGGATAGGGTGCTTCTTATAAGAGTAAACCTTCCACCCTTGGAAATGTACTGCCTTTTCCAGAGAGCAAGCCTTCTACGGAACCTTTCCTCAACCCATCCCACACTTCTAAAGAATTGTGTTTCGCCCCGAGGAGGCAGATAAGCAGTTGACAAGGCAATTTTGCAGCCTAACTCCGCGACCGGACTCTGGCATTTTCCTCTTCCCACGGGCGTAGGCGCTCTTCTCGAGGGTTGATTAAGCGGTCAGGGCTTCAAACGAACGAGGATCGGCTAAGATAAACCATTTGGTCTTCCAAGTCCTTACAAAAGACAAGGGTGTCATAAGCGAATAGAAGGTGTGTGACCTTCCCCTCAGAGCCTTTTCTCCCCCTAAACTTGTACCCAGAAAGGTATCCCGCACTCACAGCTTTGTCAATCACTAAGTAAAAAAGCTTCCATTCCAAGAACAAATAGGTACGGGGACACAGGATCCCCCTGCCTTAACCCTCTGGTACTATTAAAGAAGCCTGCTGGACTGCCATTAATCAAGATCGAAAACAAAGCAGTGGAGATAAACCATTTAATCCAGCCAATCCATCTCTCCCCAAAGCCCATCCTCTGATGAACCTTAACAATAAAATTCCAATTAATCTGATCGTAGGCCTTCTCAATGTCTAATTTACAAAGAACGCCCCTTTCCTTCCTTCTCATAATCGAATCTATGACTTCATTTGCAATCAAAGGTGCATCCAAAATCTGTCTCCCTTCCCTGAGCGTTAAGGCTGGAAGGTTACAAGCTGTTCATCACTTTTTCGATGCGTTTGCCAACACCTTTGCTTGCTCGGCTTATCTGAGTGCCCACCAGACTAATAGGTCCCAAGTCTTAAAGGTCCTCATCCCCCTCTTTTTTCGGAATCAAAACTAGAAAGGTGCAATTTAAGCTCTTTACAAATTTCCCTTGTTGATGGAAATCCGTAAAGAGCTCCATAATGTCATTCTTGATGATATCCCAGCTAAATTGCCAAAAAGCAGCAAAAAAACCATCCAACCTTGAAGCCTTATCCCTATTCAGTGCAGATAATGCAAAAAGAACTTCCTCCTCCGCGAAAGACACCTCCCGACTTGCCGCTTCATTGTCTTCTAGCCTAGAGAACACTAGACTTTCTGAACTAGCTCTCCAGCCCCTAGGATCGGATAGGAGATTCTTGTAGACATTCACAATGCCTATTTTTATATTTTCCTCTTCATTCAGCCAATCCCCTCCAATACGGATCTTATCTATGTTGTTCCTCCTCCTATGGGAGTTAGCCATTCTCTGAAAAAACCTCGTGTTCCTATCTCCCACTTTAAGCTAGATTTCCCTCAACTTTTGCCTCTAAGAAGCCTCTTCCATTACCATTTCTTGAAATCCTCCATGGCTGACATTCTTTCATCTAATTCGACTGAAGAGAGAGGTCTCTGACACTCTAGGTTATCCCAAAAAGCCACCTTGATGAGGGATGATTCCTTGTTTTCCTCCACTTTCCCAAAAACATCTTTGTTCCACACTTTGAGTTTGGCTTTAAGGGCTTTGATCTTCTCCATCATAACATAACTACTTGTCCCTCTTAATGTAACACTTTGCCACCACTCTCTAATTTGAGCTTTGAAGCCCTCCTCCTTAAGCCACATGTTTTCAAATCTAAAAGGAGATGGACCTTTACTTAGACTCCTACCCCCTTCAAGCAGGATTGGAACATGGTCAGAGATGGGTCTAGGTAGGATGTTCTGCCTTGTCCCACTAAAACTTGGAACTTTGGAAACGATACATACAAATATGCATACACACATATATACATACAAACATACATACATACATACATACATATATACCTTTATAGCACATATCTAAAAATTTGGAAATTTTTTAATTAAAATTAAGTCAAAAATTTTTGAAAACTTCCTTCTCCTTACATCAATCTCGATTTTTTTCCTCAAAGAGCAGAAGTAATTCTACACTTTGTACCACATATCATGTGTGTCACACCCCCTAGCAAATTAAAACTAAATTAACTACCCTACCCCACAATAAAGATAGAATGTATTTGACAAGGTGTCCCAACCATAAAAACTGAACAGCCGTTTTCCTCATCAGACCTCCCAGTTTGTTTTCATGCCTGTGGTGATCATTCAAAAACTTCTCATAAGCAATAACTCATTTCTTTAGAAGTTCTAAACATTTTGTGTACTTCCTAAAATCCTAAATCACTTGCTTAAATATATATTCTACACTTGAGCAGTTGAGAAATAACTTTTTGCATAATTGGCTCCAAGATATGTTGTAAAAGATACATCTAACAATTAACATCATAGGATAGGGTCTTGATTAACATCTAAAACAATCTCAAATGCACAAGATAACAAGCCACATCACATAATATAAAGCAAATAATAAAGAGCCCCAATTATTAATTTATTTATTTATTTATTTTGTCGAAAAACAGGAGGTTGAACTAAAAGGAGAAAACTCTTAGCAAAATTAGGTTAACAAGGCTGACAAATCTATGCAAAAATGAACATACAAAATTGCAACTCATTTGAGAATTGGCGCACATAGCAAATAACTTTACATGAAAGTTGACTATCTCCTAGAAACTATCAAACCTACTTTACCTGTGGTACACGTTTTGGTGAGACAAAACTTGTAGCCTCTACAATAGGCAATCCTGAAGAAACTAACAACTTAATCAGCTGAACCTTTACAGCAGTAGGGACGATTTCCTTCTCATTTTGCAATCCATCTCTGGGACCAACTTCCACAATCTGTACATACTCTGGTATACTTCTTAACAACTGCAAGGCATCATGTACTTTTAGACTACACAATTCCTGTATGTAAAATAGAAAATCCCCAAACCTGAAGACTTACATAAATTTCCAAAAAAATCTGAAAAAATGCAGTATATATTATTGAAATTGTCAGCATTTGAACAAGTGCGAACATTCATAGCCAGAATATAACAGATGTTTCTTATATCACCATGAGATTACTGATTTGACTCAAAATAAAGTTACTAAAGAATCTAATCCATTGAGCAATGACTCAAAGAATGACCCCAAAAACAAAGAAAAGAAATAGCAAAGTTTATATACTCCCTCCCTGTTTTTCTTTACAATAAGATTTCCACTTATTCACCAGTAATAGAAAGTATACATAAGATGTAATGCACCTTATTATCCCTTGTGCATTTATCATTGCAATGGGAGCTATAAGAACGATCTGGCAAATAACAAGTATCAGGAACACTTCCAAATACTCTATGCTTTCTACTCATGCTTGCAGGTGTGCAATTGAAGAAATCTCCCCGTGACACATTCTTCATTTGTCTTCTCCAAGGGTATGCTTCTTCTGTATACTCATAACTGTAGAAGAATAACTTATGAGTTTTCTAGATAACTAAATCGCATGTCTAGAATTTATCTGACATTGACATGAATTTTCCATCAAGAAAGTGATCCTCTATGAATCTCCCCAGCCACGCTAGCAATAAAAAAAGCCACAGCTCACAAGTCACAGAAAAATGAATGTCCATAGTCTTCTAGATCACTCTAACTCTCCTACTAATAATATGAAGAAAATTTCCATGGAAAAAGGAATTTCCCAGGGAGCCAACCCAACATTACCACTCAATAGAAAATGAATTGCCATAACTCTCAAGACAAAGGTACATGAGTATCCATAGTCTCCTTATTCACTCCACACATGATGCACCAAGCAAGAGTGAATGTTCTATAGCATCCATAGAACCAAAGGATTCGTATTGCTATCATCCCTTTCTCAAGCTACCAACCACTCAGTTCTTTAGTTTTTAGGGACTCTGCCTTCCCAAATCAACTCACATTCAAAACAAATAGACATCTTGACCATGGAGGGAAGGTGGGCACTTAATGACTAACAACACAATTTTGTTTTTTGATCCCAGAGTGAAAAAACCAAGCTTTTGGGAGGCTCTAAAAGCCGAAAAAGAAAAATGGAAGAGATGGAAACAGACTTCAGAATTCTTCATATGCTATTCATGAGCTGTCAAGCAATGTCATAGTCCCATAAGGCAGTGGTAATGAACATCCAGGTGTTTTAATCAGTGAGACACACACACACACACATACACATATATTTATATATATATATATATATACATACAAGTATAAAAGAACAAAAGAATAGAAACTCGGATTGTAGCCCCGAACATCCTAACAAAAGCCTAGAATTTATTAAATAGGGGAACCATGTGTGTGAATATGACAGTTGACTGTGATAAATCAAAATAAAAGGTTGTTTGTGATTTACTAGGCAAGCATGTAGATGGCAGAAAATACATTACAAAAATTTGAGAAATAAAATAAAGTAGAAGAAAAGAACCAAAAAAGAAAAGAGAGAATACAGTTTTATGTCAAGTTTCAAGCAATACAACAATTTTAATCAGAGATCTTCAGGTTTATAGACATATGCTTACTTGCTACTATTTGAAGGGTGAAGACTTGACCCTTCAAGCCAGCAATGCCCAGTTCCTGTACCACTTTCTCTGATCACGCAAGGATTAGAGGAAAACAATTTTACTTTATCACCACAAAATCTTGAAAGCTTGTCAATAACAGATGGCTCCTCCAAATTCAACATTATTGGAATAAATGTGCGAAAAGATAAATTTTTCAACCATAAAACTTTATCTGAAGCCTTCACTGATAGCATCTGATCAACAACACAAAAATGAAAAACTGATTAATCTCTGGAATGGAATATTTAAGTACCTTGACAAAAATGAAAAGATGAAAAGATGTTTATGAATGATCAAGAAAAATTCCAAGCATGAGATCTTATCAAGGGAAGTTAGTAGTTTCAAGTAACAAAAACTTCCAAACATTAATTTTCCAACTGCAATCACAAATTTTACATCAAAACTGAAGCTTAAAAACCTTCTGTGAGTCAATTGATACTTCAGCCTCCAAAAATTAATTCAGCTTCTAGGAGTCCGTTCCAAACTTGATGTTTCAAACTGAAACATCATAAAAGCCAAAGTTAGGTCAGGATTTTTTGTTCCTTTTCTTTTTATGAAAAAACTTATGGAAAAGAGAAAATAGTGCCATGTACAACAATTAAAGAAACGAAGTCTTCTACCCTCTATGATCTAGTAACAAATATATCAGAACATGAGGGTTCAGTGAGTTAGTTTTAGCATTTGAAAATTTAGCACAGGAAATGATCATTGGATTTCGAATTCAACAAACATAAAATTATTTTAAGAAATAACAAAATTAATACCGCATACTTTCATTGAGTCTTGAGAATTCCATCAGCTCCTTGTAAACAAAATATAATTTACTCTAGGAGTTGTGGTAGTCAAAAGGTGATGGCCGAGAAAAAGCTTGAAACGCCGATCGATTATTCAATAAACTTAGCAATTTCCCTCCGTTTCCTCTGAAACCAATACAGAGACCTAACCAATTTGTGTATCGCATTCCGATAAACCAAACATGAGTTACCGTCCATTAACCAGTAGAAACTTGTCTAAAACTGATTTTTCTAATACCAGGTACGAGAAATTCACAGAGATTCTTACAGAAGTTTCGTACAATATGATTATCAACATAACAAAGCATGTCCAAAAGCTTTTACCAATTTAACCGGGGAAAAAAAGAGGTGATCGACCCACTCATTCAGAGTCATTAATCGCATCCCGTTTGTTTGCTGAGAAAACGATTTGGAAACACAGAAAATTCATTCAAGAAAATCTAGAGGAGCTGAATAGCTGATTCCGGAAATTGAAGACGAACATCAAACCCGGTTGCAGAGAGGTGTAGGTAGCATAAGGATCCCTGTTCTCTCAATTGAATTTTCAATTTCAAATATCAAATTGGTTTTCTCGAAATTTTCATAAAGCCGTAATTAGGATCATAACAAAGCGTGCCCAAAAGCACTTACCAGTTTAATCCGGAAAAAGAATATGCGATCTCTTCACTGATTCACTGCTGCTTTGATTAATCAAATTCGATGTTTGGTCGCTGAGAAAAATGGAAAGCCAAAAATAAAAAACATTCGTTCAAGAAACCTTCGGGGTTATCTTTATCCGATAGGGCGTGCGTTACATGTTAAGAAATAAATAAAAACGTCAAAAGAATAAGCGACTTAGCCGTTACCTGCAGGATGTGTGCGAATGTCTCCTGAAGAAAGGGCTGGGCTCGTGTACCCAGTGAAGCGCAACGATTAAATTTTGAAATGGTTTATTTTATTTACAGTTTATTTTGAAGTGATCTTCCCCATAATTACTTTTATAAAAATTATAAGTATTTGAAATCATTTATAAAATTAACTTATGAGCTAATTTTAGCTTATTTCAATCAGCTTCATGAAGCGCAACGATTAAATTTTGAAATGGTTTATTTTATTAACAGTTTATTTTGAAGTGATCTTTCCCATAATTACTTTTATAAAAATTATAAGTATTTGAAATAATTTATAAAATTAACTTATGAGTTAATTTTAGCTTATTTCAATAAGTTTCGTTAAGAAGCTTATCAAATAAAGTTTATACAAAGTTTTAAAATCAATCGTTTTAATGCCAAAACTATTATTTTCGACAAATTGTATAAAAAATAGGGAAAAAATAAAAATAACATAAAATTAGAAAAAAATTCTAAAAAAATGAGAAAAAATTCTGAAAAATAATAATAAAAAATATATAGAAAAATCTGAAAATTTATGTAAGGAAAAAAAATCCTGAAAGATAATGAAAAAATAGAAAACAAAGTCCAACAAATTATGTAAAAAAGATTTAAAATTTTTGAAAAAAATTATGTAAAAAATAGGAAAAAAAAAATCTGAAATATGAAAATAGAAAAAGATTCTATTGACGATAGAAATAATGATATTGATAATGATTTTTCTTGATTTGGAATTTGATGTATATCCATGAGTGTTTATTTTGTTTTAAAACTTAGAATTTTTGTAGTGAGAGGAAACACTAATGATGTTTGTTATTCTATTTTGGAAATGTTTGTGATTATAGGAAGCACTACTAATGCGTTTTAAATAACTATGAGTTCATGATACATTATATTTCAATTTATAGAAAGTGTCCTAAAGATTTTAATGAATAAAACAACCTATAATATTTTAGTTTTTATAATCTCTATGATGCATATAAAACAAAAGTGAATATGAGATAATAGTTCATTAACTATTTTTTATACTAAATATTATATTTGAATGATAAATGTTTACAGTATATAGTGAATCTTATATATATATATATATATATATATATAATTAATTTTTAGCCTTTAGTTTTTTTAATTTTGTAAAAATTATGGCAAGTGTTTATTTATTCAAACACTTCAATTTTATAATTGTTTATAATGGTATTTTTCGGTAATTCGAATTTATTATAAGTGTTTATGTAGTAATCACGTAGAAAACACATAAAATAATGTATAAACGTTTTTTAAAATATGTATCCAAAAACAAATAGCTTATTGAATAAAATACTTATGATATAATCTTTCATCTAATAAAATCTTATAAAATAAGTGTTTAATTAAGTTGTTTACCCAAACAGGGGAATCAATCTTTAAAGGTTGGGTGCTCTATAAGGAAGGATCAAGTTCGAGTCTCGTATGAGGAACAGAATACTACAATTTTATAATGTAAAGTAAATAATTATCCAATAATAAATAGATCAATTACAAATATGTCTCTTTCACTCTCTCCACCATGTCGTATAGATAAAAAAAAAACTTTAAAAAATTATTTTCTTTTTTTTTATTCGAACTTTAAAAAAATCTTAAATTTTTTTATCTTTTTCTAAATTTCCCCGCGAAAACACTTAAAAGGCTATTTGTTTTTTTTATTGAATAAAAAATATAAATTACCTCATTTTTTTTATATTCAATTAATACAATTAAAATAATTATCTAATAAATATATTAATTTTTAAAAATAATTCAAAACTCAAAAATTAATTCAATTAATATTACATAATTACAAAACTTAAACCAATAAATGTTAAAAAGTTTCATAATCATGCTTATGGTATTTGGTTATTATTATTTTGATAATTAAGTCTTTCAGCATAATATAGTAAAATGTACCAGTATTATAGGCTGGTAGAATTCTTGTATCTTGGATGTCCTGTATTTCTAAACTTTGAATGTTCTACCAATAGAGTTTATTGCATAAATTAATTATAAGTTAAATTATTACTTTATATATATATATATATATATATATATATATATATATATATCATTACATCTGTGAGCATTATATTACCTTAAAATGTATTTAAGTCATCAAATTAATATATTTATGATAAGTTATAATTGGAGTTAGAGAATGGTTAATAATAAAGGTGGTGGAGTCCCTTCAAAAAAACATAAAGATAGTGGAGTAATATGGAGATTATGGATATAATCACAGTGAATAAAGAAAAAAAAAGTAAAAAAAAAAACAAATATATCCAACTAAGTTGATTTTCAATGCCAACAAGACTCCTTTATGATTTTTTAACGATTTTGATTATATATTTTTATAGATATATTGTTAGTTTAAATCAATAAAATTATTTTTCTCTTCAAAAAGACAAAGGTCAATAAGGATTAACTCAATGATTAAGAGCTAGGACGAGCAGAGCTAGGGTAAGGAACAAGAGGGAGCCAGGTTCTAAAGACAAAATTGTGTAATTATAAAATAAAAAAAGGTTGATTTTTTTTATTTTAAATTATACATTGGATTATTCTATTTAATTAATGACTTAAATTAAGTTTTTTTTTAAATGACTTAAATTAAGTTATTAAGCTACTTTTTCTTTTGCAATTTATGTGCAATTAATGACTTAAATTGGTCCAACTCAAGTGATAAAAAGACTGGAAAGGGGGCGGGAGATCAGGTTTGAATCCTTGTTGTAAAAACAGGCACTACAACTAATGTAATATATAAAGTGAAAAGATGTAATAAAGGTACTACAACATAATAATATACAAATGAATAGATGTAAACAAAAAATTGAGTTATTTGACTACATGTATGAATTAATGCAATTCATGTGCGAATAAGGAAGGTAAAGAAGCTACCCTCGTAGAAATCCTTCTTGTAAATTTACATGAAAAGATTTTTTTTTTCAATTCTTTCTTATGCATTTTAAGAACCTATGTGAAAATTGGATTTTGATGTTTAGCGTATGTTTAGCGTAAATAACAGAGACATGTAATTTTCAATCACCAGATGAAGGTGAAGCAGGAACTTCAAACTTCATTGCCGGAACATAAAGCAGAAACCACAATAACCAGAACTCAAAAATAGCTACACAAATGAGACAGTTGTAAATAAATGATACCTAGTTTATTCCAGAATACAGCATTTAGACAATCAAATTATACAGTGTAATCCAATATGGCAGGTTTGGACTTTATGGTGGTCACCATCACCTTTCCAAATCAAAATTCCATAGATGTATCACTAACAGAATTCTGGGATGTTATTACTACATGAGGGGGTTCGTTCAATAAACCCCAAGAAAACCAATACAGCAGAAGAGACTCAAAGGCGAGAGAAGAGGGGGATGCCTGGCAGGGTTGCACCTGCATCGACAATAAAAATGTTACCAGAAACGTACCCTGAAGAATCATGAATCAAATATCGCACCAGGGATGTCAATGCAGGGTCTGATGTTCCCCAGGTCCGTAAAGGACTGTTTTCTCAGCCACATTCTTGAGCCAGTCTTTTTGCATTAGGCCTGAAGTTATCTCCGATCTGAAGAGTCCAGGTGCTATCGCATTTGCTCTAATATTGTATGCCCCAAATTCCAGAGCCATGGCCTGGAATTATTATCATTAGTTAGAAAAGCAAACATTCTTCAGACGGGCATAAGTATGAAGGTTCTAGAACATATTCATATGAAAAAATAGTTGAAAATGGCAGTAAATATACAAATAAAATGTTGAAACGAAAAATGTATGATGCCAAATATAAACACAAGCTGTTAACCAGTTCTACAGAAAATGGTCGGATAGGCAAACTGGAGATATCATGCAAGGGCTAGGTTCCAATATTAAAATGACTCTGGGATTATAAATATATGAATGCTTCCAAGGTGTCCCCCTCACATAGTTCATATAAGCTAAAGCATTACATCCAGCTATCAAAGTGAGCCAGCCAACAAATATGGATGCCTTCTCCAACTTCAAAACATGGAATGCATATGAAGGAAGGTTAACATAGTCATAGCGTGCAGCTGGGGGTCAAGTAACCTCCAACGGTTTATAACACATCATCCTCCGACATTCACCGGGTGAGGGGATCCAGCGGTAGTTGATCATTGGTTCCGACAGGTTGAAAGGATTTTGGAGGCTATGGAGATTACCTCCGATGCTACGAGGATCAGGCTAGCCACATTTCAGCTAGAGGGTGAATTCCAGATATGGTGGGACTGGGTCAAAGTCTCACGGGACCCAAAGACGATGACATGGGGAGAGTTCCGAGAGTTCTTCATGGATAAGTTTTTCCCAGCATTTGCTAGGCATGCAAAAGCTCGGGAGTTCCTTGAGTTGAAACCAGGAAGTATGACTGTGCTCGAATACGTAGCCAAGTTCACTGAATTTCTTAAACAATGAATCCTGCTATGAGGTTCCACTTAAAATGTAGCTTCATGTAAGATTGTGCCAGTCTGCTACTTCAAACAATGTTGGCTAGCAAATCAGTCCTCATGGGCATGGATGACTTAATTGTGCGTAGGAATGAAACAGGAAAGGTCTCTTTTCTTTGTAGTCTTTCTTTTGATTACTTAGTTGATAGGAATCTTCAATCTTCCCTTCACATCCAGGGACAATCTAATGGCTTCAAAATAACAGGTCAACAATCTTTTTACCAATCAAATAACTATAAAAATAAATGAAAGTCAATGAATCTTCGAGAGGAAAACCACATTGATTCTACCATCTTCCTTGCATTCTGGGGCAAACTTCAAAGGAAGCATATTTATCTGCTTTCTACATTTCCATTATGAGAAAAATTATAATCCAATATTTCCACTTATCCTCAAGTTTGTTCACTGAGAAGAAACAGGAAAAGAAAATAATAGAAATTTCAAACCTAAGATTTTTAAATATTTGGGATTAGAGATAAAAACCTACACTCAACCCAGCTTGTACGGGTGGGTTAGTCTGGTTGAGTTTCCAATTGTCATTGGAATAAGCATCAAAATGAGACGCACCGATGTCAACATCATAGTTTTAGATCTCGGAATCATCTCTCAAAATGTAATGAGGTGAGAGAAAATGTTATTGGAATTTCAAAATCATGGCTAGAAAAATAGCAGCAACAGTAATCTATCAATAGTTTTTCCGCTACTTCAAGCATCTCTTCAGATGAAACTGTTGGTACCATTAAAATTACAGGAAGACAGAACATAATGCATCATGTATCAATCACTTCAGCAAAGCATCATATGTTGGTTGAACACCCTTAATATCCTTCATTGTTTCTTCTTAGTCTTCCTCACCCTCTCATCCTTCGACCCTACAATTCCAAGTGCCCATAAGAAAAGCTCAAATAGCAGTCGTAACCCTTACTGTATGTGGAAAAAGCCTACGATAAGCTTGAATGGGAGTTCATTAAAGTAATCCTTACTAAAAAAGGTTTTCATCCGAAATGGATTGATTGGGTTATGGAATGCATCACCATGGTGTCTTATTCCATTTTGATAAATGATAGCCCTGAAGGTAAAATCCAACCAACTAGAGGTATAAGAAAGGGAGACCCTTTATCTCCATATATTTTTATTTTATGTGTTGAGTTTCTTGGTAGGGAATTAGCTAAACATTCTGAGAACCCCAAGAATCATTTAGGAATCCCTTCTCATCAAAATGGACCCAAAATCCATTTTCTTATGTTTGCAGATGATTATGTCATTTTCGCTAAAGCTTCTCATATTGCTTGTAATAACATTAATAAAATTCTTCATAATTTTTGTGCTTTATCAGGACAACTTGTGAATTTTCATAAGTCTGCAGTTCAAGTGTCTAACAATATTCAAGGAGCTTCATAAAGAAGACTAGGAGAAGCTCTTAATATTCCACTGTCCAATGGCATTGGTAAATACCTTGGTTGTCCATTAATCCAAGGTAGAATAAAAAGTACCTTAAAAATGGTCATTAAATTCCAAAAAAATTAGTGTCTTGGAAAGCACGTTTCCCCTCAAGAGCGGGTAAAATATTTCTAATAAAAGCAATTTGGTAGGCACCCCTCTCCATGTGATGAATTGTTTTAAACTTACAAAAAGGAATAATGAAGATCTTGATAAAATAAATAGAAAGTTCCTTTGGACCCCAAATACTGGGCCTAATGAAGCTAAAGGGATTCCTTTGGTAGCTTGGGATGAAGTTTATAGACCTAAATCCGAAGGTAGACTAGGAATTAGGAGAAATGAAGATGTCAATAAAGCTTCAATTACTAAACTGGGATGGAGAATCCTCACTAATAATGATAGCTTCTGGACAAGAGTCATGAGAGAAAAATATGTTAAGAATAATAATTTCTTTAGAATCACAAAAAAAAAGTACGAGAAATTATTATCTGTAGAGAATATGTTGGAGTGGGCCTAAGATGGTGCATAGGAGATGGTAAGAAAGTTTGTTTCTAGACAGATTATTAGGTTTATATCATAGTTATGAAAGGCGAGCTTAAAGCTCAGGCGCCACCACTCCTGTTGAAAAAACCTCGCTTTAGGTGAGACGTAGGGATGAGAGGCACTGAAAATTGGTTCCAGCTGTAGCTCTGCAAGGTACACCCTTCCTCTCCTTCTCCTCTCTCTTTTTTTTTTTCTTTTTTGGTTGTCAGAGATGGCTGGATCTGGGGAGAAAAGTTGACAGAGAAGAGCGGCGTCGGGGAAGAAGAGGGAGCCTAAGGCTCCTAATGAAGACCAAACCCAAAACGACGTCGTTTTGGGTTGGTCTTAGATTATATTAAAAATCATAAGACCTCAAAACAAAGTTGTTTTTAGGTCTTTGATTTTTCTTTTTAAAAAAAAAAAAACACCTCCAAAACGACGTCGGTTTGGGCTTCCAGCAACCAAAATGACGCTATTTTGTGTGTTTGGACCCTTAGCCCTATAAAAACCCCTCTTTCTCGGATTTCACCCTAAAACCCTCAAATACACTTTCAAATCTAGATTGAAGAGGAAAGACGAAGAAGAAGAAGAAGACTCAAAGAGGGTTTTTTTTTTTTTTCATTTTTCCTATTTTATTTATGAAAAAAATTCTAAAAAAAAAGTAGAATAACATTCTCAGAAAATTCTTAAAAACAAAAGAAAAATATTTTTCTAAAAAATTGCTGTAAAAAATAGGAAAAAAATCAGAAAAATAATGTACAAAATAGGAAAAAATCTGAAAAATTATGAAAAAATAGAAAAAAAAATTATGAAACAATTAGAACAAAAATTTAAAACATTTTTAGTTGTTTGGCAAAACATTTAGTGTGTTTATAATTTATAGATTTATACTATATAATATAATTAATTTTTTTTTTCTCAATGTAATTGTCATTTTATTGTTGATTTGTTTTAAAGATACACAAAAATGGACAAAGAGATTGAAATTGAAGTAGAGCCCGCAAGCGGAAGAAAAGATCCGAGATGGAAATATGCTTGCTTATTAAATGAGAAAGATACAAGTACACTCATTTGTATTTTTTGTGATAAAGTAACTAAATGAGCCATTTATGGACAAAAGCAACACCTTGTTGAAGGATTGAGAAATTCAAAAAAGTGTACAGGATGTCCCAAACATGTTAGGAAAGAAATAGAAGAGTATATGCTAGCCAAAAACTCAAAAAAATCAAATGAGTTTTGGGATCATAATGTGAATGAGGATATGTTTAGGTTCAAGATGAGATATATGCTTTCTGCCTGTGAGGACCCGGAGGTTACTAGCAAAATGCAGAGAAAGGATGTTTCTAGTGGTGTGGTAGCCGCGTGTAGGGAAGTGGTGGTAGTGATGGTAACCCAAGAGACAAGGCAAAAGGTCCCTCTGGGGATCCTTTCTTCACTCTAATCCGAGAAATGGTTGATCGAATAGAAAAATACTCAAATTACTATCATGATGCCCTCTGAGAAAAGGAGACGAGGAGAGAGGCGACATACCATTTTATAGATAGATGTATGATCTTATGATTATTTAATGTGGTGAACTATGCTAGTTTTCAACCAATGCTTGAGGCAATTGAGCAATATGGTGTGGGCTACAAGGGACCAAGTTTTCATGAGGTAAGGGTTACTAACCTCAAGAAAGAATTGGCTCTTACAAAAGATTTAATGAAAGATCATTTCACGGAATAGAAGCAAAATGGATGTTCAATTATGTCAGATAGATGGACTGATAGGAAGGAAAGGTCATTGGTGAATTCTCCAAGAGGGACCATGTTTATGAAATCTATTGATGCTTCTTCTATGGTCATGACAGGAAAGAAGTTGTTTGAATTACTTGACAGTTGGGTGGAGGAAGTTGGTGAAGGCAATGTTATTAAAGTGATAACAGATAATGCTACAAATTATGTGGTGACAGGTACTTATAATTTAATTTGAAAATTTCAATTACTTATGTATGTAAGTGATTACATCTATTATCTATTTATTATGTGTTTAACTTATGTAGGGAGGTTGTTGGAAAAGAAAATGCCACATTTGTATTAGACACCATGTGCCGCACATTGTCTTGACGATCTTGGGAATGTTGAGCTACCGCGTAGCGTGAGAAGACGATAGGGGCCCGTATTCATAAGCGGCTACATCTATAATAGAACGGGGTTGATCAACATGATGAGGCGATTTACTGAGAAAGGGAGTTATTGAGGCCTGCTAAGACTCGATTTGCAACGGCCTTTATCACCTTATCCCGCATCAATGAACAAAGAAACAACTTGAGGAAGATGTTTACTAGTTTAGATTGGACACAAAGTAAATGGGCAAACGGGCAAAAGGGAAAAAATGTAGACAATATAATTTTCATGTCTTCTTTTTGGAACATTATAGTGTTTTGTTTGAAGGAGTCAAGCCCTCTTATACGTGTGTTTTGTTTGGTGGATGGTGAAAAGAGGCCTCCTATGGGCTACATTTATGTAGCCATGAAAAAGGCGAAAGAAACAATTGTCAAAAGCTTTAATGGGAATGAAGAGAAGGATAGGGAAATCATGGAAATCATTGATAAGAGGTGGGAGGTTTAGCTTCATCGCCCTTTGCATTCAATTGAGTATTTTTTGAACCCACAGTTCTATTGATACAAAAAGGATTAGGAGTGGGCCTAGATTCAAAAATCTTTGAAGATGAATGTAGTTGCATGTCGAGATTGGTGAAAAACAAAGATGAACAAGATGCAATTATATCACAACTGGACTTGTACATGTATGCTAGAGACCTTTTTGGTCATGAGTTCGCCATTAAAACAAGGAAGACTAAACCTCTAGGTTAGTTCTTTAGTTTTGTTAATTAGTGCATTGAAATTATTATATAGGTGAAATGTTCAACTAATAATTTATTTATATTATTATGTAGGTGAAATGTTCAACTAATAATTTATTTATATTAATTGTAGCTAAATGATGGGGTATGTTTGGATCTAGTACTAGAAGTTTGCAAAAGTTTGCATTGAGGGTTCTCAACCTAACATGTAGCGCATCAAGTTGTGAAAGGAATTGGAGTATTTTTGAGAATGCAAGTTACTAGAACAATTTCATGCAACTGAATTTGTGTCTTTACAGCATTCTTTAATGTAACTTAGATTCTTAGAAACTAAAACATTGAGAAATAATCATGAAAACTATTTGTTTTTCAAGATTCATAGCAAGAGGAGAAATAGATTGGACCATCAACGCTTGAATGATTTGGTGTACATTAAGTACAACTGAACCTTGATGAAAAGATACAATGAGCGTCATACCATTGATCTCATTTCCTTGAAAGATATAGATGATAACAACAAATGGTAGATGGGAAGAATGGAAGATGAAGGTGCTGCAGAAGATGATTTGGTGTTTGAGGGTGATGATTTAACATGGGTGATGTTGCAAGAGCTAGTGGAGCTGAGGAGTTTAGGGTTTATACAAGAGCTAAAGCAAGCAAAACACCAACCAAAACCAAAGTCAAGACCATTTAGCTCTAAACATACTCCTACTCTTGCTTTGATTGATGAAGATGAAGAGATGATCTATTCATCGGGAGAGGAAGATGAAGAAGAGGGGGAGTGGAAGATTGATGATGAGTATAATAATGATGATGATTTTCTTGATTTAGATTTAGATGCAGATCCAGATCCATGGGTGTTTATTTTGTTTTGGAACTTTGGATTTTTGTGATGATGAGAAGCACTAATGATGTTTGTTATTTTGTTTTGGAACTTTGAATGTTTGGATGATGGGAGTACTATTGATGTTTGATTTTTATGTTTGATGTCTTTTACTTTATTATATTTTATTATTAGATGAAAATTATAGACAATATTTAGTGAGATATATAATTTTTATTTGTATTAGGTAGAGTCTTGCTTTTTCCTTAAAAAAGCCGGAGTACTCAAATGCCGCACTATACTCAAAGTCTAAGAAGGCTTTTGTTGCCTAGTCTTGCTTAAATAATTATGGTTTATATGCTACCCCTTAGTTCCTTTGTAGACGAGAATAGTAGGCAATTTTTCAATTGGGACACCAAAGTGCATGATTTTATAGATCAAGATAAGGAGTGGAATCTTCACTCTATTAATAAGCTCCTTCCTACTGATGTTTTGGTTGATATTAAAGCGGTGCCTATTCCTTCCTCTCCCTTAGAGGATAGGTTTGGTTGGGGTTTCTCCCAAGACAGGACGTTTACTCTCAAGTCACCCTAGATCCAAGATGTTGAACCAGATTTGGAAATTAAAACTTCTTCCTAAAATTAAGTTTTTCCTTTGGTTGGTTATTAGAAATTCCCTCCCTACTTGTGAGTTTCTTGTTGCTAGAAAGATAGAAATTCCTAACGTCTATCACTTCTATAGTCACAATATTGAGAATATTGACCATATTTTTAGAGAATGCCCTTTCGTTCAAGGAATTTGGGACCGTATTAAGTATAACTTATGAAGGTGACTTCCTGTCCTAGCTAGAAATGATTTATAAAAACTATAAAAGTAATTGCAAATTGTTCAATCTCCTAATAGAAAAAATTGGCATAATAATGTGGAATGTTTGAACGCATAGAAATAAAGTATTGTTTAGGAAGATCCAACCAAACCCCTTTCTCGTCATTGAGAAAGCCACCTTAATCTTTCAAAATCTCCAAGATTTTTTGTTGGACTCCTATCCTCTTAATGAAGGACGTATTGCCACTAGACGAATCGGAAAATGGATACGTTGGATTCCCCCTATTAATGGTAGATTCAAATTAAACATGGTAAAAGTGCTTTAGGATGGGTTATTAGAGACTCTAACGGTATTATAAAGATGGTTGCATGTAGACATGTTGGCATGGCCTTAAGAGATGGTATACTAGCTGCTGAGAATAAGGGTTTTTCGAACATAGAGATTGAAGAGGATTCAAAAATAGCTATAGATTATTACAGAAAAAGGATCAATATTCCTAGTTCTATTTTTATTATTAATGGAGGATATTTGGAACTTGTCTCGTGGTCTAAATATTTATGAGTGTCGGCATGTTTATAGAGAAGCAAATAGAACTGTAGATTGTCTAGCTAAGAAAGGTATTGGTAATTTAAATTCAAGTTTTTAGTTGTCAAATTTCCTCAAAGATGTTACAAATATTAGTTATGAGGATTACTATGGTTTTCGTTTTAATTGGTTATGTCATATTCCTATTTCGTAGTCTTCCTTCATTAAAAAAAAAAAAAAAACACCATTATTTCCAACCTCTTACATGATATCTCATATTAGATAGAGGAAACCATTCTTGGTACTATATATGTATGGGTTTTTCTAAACCTTGTAAATGTGTTCTAAAGTCAAGAGGTTGGTACAACCCTTATCAAACCCTAAAAATTTGCTGCCCTAACCCACAATTTCAGCCCCTTTTAAACCCCTCCTAAAATAGAAACTCCACCAACAACTGCCATGTGCCCCATAAAACTTAAGGGTTCACATGTTGCACGTGTTTCCTTCTCCTAGAATAAATTAAATGAATGGGAGGCTTATCAATACCCCTGGCCCAAAGAGACACCTTGTCCTCAAGGTGAAGGGAGGGAGACTGATTTTGAATGAGGGTGTAAGGTTCCCAAGTAGCCTCCACCAGGGCAAATCTCCACTTAATCAGACTTCCACATCATGAGGAATGAGGGCTAGAATTCGATAACCCGGCCTCTTGAGTTCGACCAACGGTTCTAGGTCTCTGAGATAAATTGGGTGGGTAAATCAGAACCCAGGAGGAACATTTCCAATTGTAGGGTGAAGTTGGGAGATATGAAAGATAGGGTGAATTGTGGAAGAAGTCAGAAGTTGGAGCTTGTAAGCCACTTGCCCTACTCGTTAGAGGATAGGAAAGGGGCCATAAAATCTTGGTGCCAACTTCTCATTTCCTTGCCTTGCAAGAGATAGTCGCCTATAAGGGCGAAATTTTAAATAAACCATAAATGACCCGAAAAGGAGTAGCATTAGTGGTAGAATGAAACAAAGTATTGTACCAATACTCTGCCCAAGGTAGAAAGCTAGCCTAAGACTGGGGCTTGGATCTAGCAAAACAACGTAGATACGTTTCAATACAATGATTAACAACCTCAATCTGGCCGTTAGTTTGAGGATGATAAGCGGTGCTCATTTTGAGAGAAGTCCCCTGACTCTTGAAGAGTGACTGCCAAAAAGTACTCATGAAAATTTTATCTTTGTCGAAGACTATAGATTTAGGAAACCCATGTAAGCGAACTACTTCCTGGATGAAAAGGGAGGCAAGGAGGCAACAAAGAGTGCTGAAAAAGGATGGCCTAGGCCGAGGAAATGACCATACTAGCTGAGTCGATCAATGACTACTAGGATAGAATCACTGCCTCCAGACAAAGGTAAGCCTTTAGTGAAATCCATAGAAATGTCTACCCAAAATTTTTCAGGAATAAGAAGAGGTAGGAGAAGACCCGTAGGAGCATCAGTTGAAGGGACCCAAGATAGCGCATCCGCGACTTTGTTTTCCAGACCTGGACGATACTGAATATCAAAGTTAAAACCCAACAGTTTGGTCACCCATTTCTAGCAATCTGGGTTGATAAGTCATTGCTCCAACAAATATTTTAAACTGCTTTGGTCAGTGTGTATAGTGAACCTACTCCTTAACAGATAATGACACCATTTGTGAACAACAACGACTATGGCCATTAATTCTCTTTCATAAACCAATTTCTGGCATGGCTTAGTAGACAATCGGTGACTGAAGAAGGCAATGGGCCGATGATCTTGCATAAGCAAGCTCCTAAGAAAGCCACTGTTTGGAGCGGCGATTTCAGAATAAATGGCTTAGTGAAATCGGAAGGGCAAGAAACAAGAAGAGCTCTTAAACATTCGAGTTTCAAGAAATCTTCCTATGCGTCTGTAGTCCAGTGGAAAGCATCCTTTTTTAACTGATTCGTGAGGGGCCTGGCAATATCTCCATAATTACGAACAAAGACGCAATAATAGCCAGTTAAGCCAAGGAAGCCCCTCAGTTCTTTTATAGAGGATGGGAACGACCAATTCTGCATAGTAGTGAGCTTGTTGGAATTTGCTTCAACTCCCTACCCAAAGAAGATATTGTGGGAAATTATGTAAATAATATATTTTAGAAAAGAATCAAGGTCAATAATCTGATTCTAGAATTAGCTATGGGAAGTTAATAATAAAATCCCAAAATTTAGGGAATTGGTTATGGTAACTTCCTTTCAGTGTCCAAAATATGTGTATATATAGTGTGTTATATAGGTTGTACAAATTCATTCAAAAACTAATAAAATTTCCAACTCAATTATGTTTTCTACATGGTATCAGAGCCTAGTTTGGTCGGAGGTCCTAGGTTCAAGCCACCTCTTTGCAATTTATTCCCCATTTGTTGATTTGAAAGTCAAATGGGACTGTTGGTTTGTTGACTCTAGTGCGGTGGGGTTGCGTGAGGGAGGGTGTTAAGCGGGATATTCATATTAAATCCAGTCTCTGACTTTCATTCACAGTTTCAAGCCTAGGTTTAAGGATTCCTCTCTGCATCCTCCATTCTTTGTACTAGTTTTGAGGAATTTTGGATAGCCTTCATTATTGACCTAGATTTTTCGATTTCTGCCGTGCTTGCTTTAAGCTTCCTTTTCCGACCTTTATTCTTTGGTGTAATCCTCAGCTTTCATTGTTGATTTTTTCTATGGCCCTACTACCTTTATTTCTTGATCGTCTCTGTGTTTCATCGACATCAATCATAATAGGACTCCATCTCTTCAAGCTGTTGAAGGAGAAGCTGGATGTCTTGTGACTGACTTACTTCAAAATATTCAGCCACCTTCAAGACCTCAGAAAGCATAATTCTAGGTATGTGTTCATTGACTCTTTCGTGAGACTACAATTTCTCTTGAATTAAATGCTTGAAGTAATGGTTTAGGAATGCTTGGATCCTTGATTAAGTGCTGTAACCATATGATGACCCATAATCGAATCAATTTAAAACCTATTTACCTTGTCAGCGATTGGAAAATTGTTGTTGTTGATGGAACTACCTGTAGTAGGTATAGGAGATGTTAGGTTACCTCGAATCTGGTTCTTAAAAAGTATTTCTTCATGTCCCTCAAATATCCACTGTCTTGTTTGATACAAAAACACTGGGAGATAAGTTGTCGTGTTATATTCGATGCACTCCTTTTGTAGATTTCGGACCGAGTTGAAGAGGAAGAAGGTGGACTTGCGAGAGCCTGATGGTTTCTACTTCTTGAGTACATCTAGTCGATAGAGCGGTTAAGTTACTTTGTCTACTTCTTTTTTCTCTTCATCAAATAAAGATGTCATTTGGTTACATCATAGGCGTCTAGGTCACGTGCCTTTTTCCACATTAAATTAATGTTTCTTACCTTGTTCAAGGGACTAGATATTCAACCTTTTTTATTGCGACATTTGTGAGTATGCAAAACATACTCGTATATCCTTCCCTATTAGTAATAAAAGATCTTCTTCTCCTTTCTTTCTAATTCACAGTGACATTTGGGGACCATCCACCATTCCAAATATCTCAGGATCCAAGTGGTTTGTAACATTTATTAATGATTGTACAAGAGTTTCTTGGATCTATTTGCTCAAAAATAAATCTGATGAGTCATATTTTCCCTTTTTTTATACAATGGTTCAAAATCAATTTGGTACAAAAATCAAGAAAATCCGCTCAAACAATGCTCGTGATTATTTCAATCAAATTTTGTCTCAGTGGTTTCAAAAGGAAGAAATCATACATGAATCATCTTGTATCACGACTCCCCAAAAAAATGAGGTGGCGGAAAGGAAAAACCATCATCTTCTTGAGTGTACTCAAGTTTTATTGTTTCAACAAAATGTACTAAAATCCTACTGGGGAGATGTTGTACTCACATCAGCATATGTCATAAACAAAATCCCTTCTAGAGTTTTGGGGTGTAAAAGTCCACTAGAAACCTTGTCTCAATTCTATCCGGACATTCGATCCTCCCTTCAGCCTTCTTTCAGTTTTTAGGTACACATGTAATACATATTCATAATCATACTCGGGGAAAATTAGATCCTAGAGCTCTTAAGTGCATTTTTGAGGGGTACTCATCTACTCAAAAGGGATATAAATGTTATCATCCACCCACTAGGAAACTTTATGTTTCAGCTGATGTTACCTTTGTTGAAAATAAGTCATACTTCTCCACTCCTAATATCTAGGGGGAGTTATCTATACTTGAAGATGAGGAATCAACCATACCATCACTAGAAATAATCCCCTCATTTGAGTCATTCAAATCAAAAGAAACCACTTTAGTGTTACCAATTTCTTTGGAACCAATTCCAATATCACAATCCGAAGAGTCGATGGAGGAAAAGGATAAAGACAATCAAATCTTTGATCGGTTTTGGTTTGATCAGGTGTATACAAGGAGAAGGGACCCTATGGCAACAACGAGGCAAGAACAATCTACTGAATTGAGTCCTAGAAATGAGGTAACAATTCTTGAATAGAACTCAACTCCTATTCTTAATCATGATCTACCTATAGCTTTGAGAAAAGGAACCCGTGAATGCACAAATAGGCCACTATCCATTGTCTCACTTTGTGTCTTTCTAGAGATTTTCTTGAATCATAAGCTTTCTTTCAACTTTAAGCGTTGTGCTTGTCGACTCATTGTTTGAAGCATTATCAAAGAGAGAATGGAGACTTGCTATGGAGGCTAAAATGGATGCATTACAAAAGAATGAAACTTGGTAATTGGTTGATCTACCTAGTGGTAAGAAACCCGATAGACTCTAGTGGGTGTTTGCGGTAAAATTTAAGGTGATGGCTAGAGCGATCTGGTAGGCGGTAGCAAAAGGGTATACTCAGACATATGGAGTGGATTATCAAGAAACATTTCTCCAGTGGAAAAGATGAATATAGTAAGAATTTTACTATCATTGGTTGTTAATTTTGATTGGGAATTGCAATAATATGATGTAAAAAATGTTTT
Organism: Tetrastigma voinierianum; assembly: GCA_016808115.1. Classification (NCBI taxonomy): domain Eukaryota; kingdom Viridiplantae; phylum Streptophyta; class Magnoliopsida; order Vitales; family Vitaceae; genus Tetrastigma; species Tetrastigma voinierianum. The sequence goes on from JAEQBH010003196.1 coordinate 2,096,716, forward strand.
CCTTCATGGTGAGTTAGAATAAGAGATTTACATGAGTATTCCACCAGGGTTCAATGGGAGTGATGGAAACAAGGTTTGTTAGTTAAAGAAGGCATTATATGGGTTAAAGTAGTCCCCACGTGCTTGGTTTGGAAGGTTTGCCAAGGTTATGATAGCTAATGGTCACAAACAAAGCCAGGGAGATTACAATTTTCATAAAACATTCAATTTCAAGGGGAGTGACGGCATTAATTGTGTATGTGGATGACATTATTGTGACAGGAAATGATGAGAAAGAGAAAAATACCTTGAAGCAGTGCCTAGCCAAGAGTTTGAAATAAAAGATTTAGGAAATTGAAGTATTTCCTTGGAATTGAGGTGGCTCAGTCCAAGCAAGGCATTTTCATTTCTCAACAGAAACATGTTATTGATATTCTCAGAGAAACAAGTATGATGGCTAGTAAACCAGTTGCGACTCCCATTGAACAAAATCATAGATTGAGTGAAGCACTTGGAAAGAAGAAAGTGGACCGAAAAATGTATCAACGGCTTGTTGGGAGACTCATTTATCTTGCACATACTAGGCTAAACATAGCCTATTCAATGAGTGTAATTAGTCAATTCATGCATGGTCCAAGAGAAATTCATCTATAGGTAACCTACTGAGTCCTCCATTACTTAAAAGCACATCCAGCAAAGGGAATCCTATTCAAGAAAACATCAAATATTGTATGGCAATATACACCGATGCAGATTTTGCAGGGTCTCCATTGGACAAGCAATCAACTATAGGCTACTGTACCTTTCTTGGAGGAAATCTAGTTATCTTGGAGGAGGAAGAAGCAAAATGTGGTAGCACGGTCAAGTGCAGAGGTAGAGTTTATAGCTATGGCAGTAGGAGTATGTGAATTGTTGTGGCTCAAGATCATTCTGGAGAATTTGAAGGTTCAATCATAGTTGTGAAAGGGGCAAGGCGCACCAAGGCACAAAGGCCTCTTGGAGCCTTGAGGCGCAAGGCGTGCCTTAGGCACGGATTTTTTATATAAGGGGCACCCTATATTTTATATATATATTTCTCAAATATATATAAATATAACAATATTTATTATCAAATATCATCTGATTTCAATCAAATCATTATAAACATATAAATTTTTGAAGGTTAAAGAGTTTCTTTATTTTTTAGATAATTTTACACAGCAATTTGTTGGCCTTGTTGTTAGCACCCAGTTTTTCTTCACTTCTATGCGGTTGATATTGAGGTTGGGGAGGGCTAAGGTGTATTTTTTTCGGTTGGAAACAAGGCAAAAATGGGGGTTGGAGGGCTTGGAATTGTGAAATACAATTTCCGAGGCCAAAACGGCGTTGTTTTAGCCATCAGAAGTTATTTTTTAATTCAAATAACTAATCAAAACAGCGCTGTTTTGGATAAGTGATGCGTTGTTTTGGACTCTAGCATCTTTTAACGACGTCGTTTTGAGTTGTATTAAAAAAAAAAAAAAAAAACCAAACGACGTCGTTTTGGTAGTGGGTTGCAAAAAAGAGGAAGCCTTATTCCTGCATTCCCAACGCCGGCGAAAAAAATGAAAAAACGAAGAAGAAGAAGGGGAAAGAAGAAGAAGAAGAAGAAGAAGAATAGGGAGAAGAAGGGGAAAGAAGAAGAAGAAGAAGAAGAAGAATAGGGAGAAGAAGGGGAAGGAGACACACATGCTCAAAGGCATGCCTTTGGAGAGCTTCGAGCTTGAGGTAAGGCGCGTGCCTTTGACGCCTTTACTACGCCCACGGGAAGGGGCATCGCCCCAACTAAGGCGAGGTGCCGCAACTGTGCATCGCGTGCGCCTGCGCCTAGGCACGCCTTTCACAACTATGGGTTCAATGGAGTAAGCCTATGAAACTACATTGTGATGTCATCGACAATCGAGATTGCTCATAATTCGGTGCGGCTTTGACCAAACAAAACACATAAGAGATGAAACCAGACACTTCATCAAAGAGTGGATAGTGGGTTAATTTGTACTCCATATGTTCCTCTGAGACATCAATTAGCATATGTGCTAACAAAGGGTTGTCTCGATGTGTGTTTCATAAAAATATTAGCAATTTGGGAATGGAAGATCTATATTCACCGACTTGAGGGATGTGGGAAATTATGTATATAATATATTTTAGGAAAGAATCCAAGGTGATAATGATTCTAGAATTAGTATGAAGTGAATAAGAAAATCCCAAAATTTAGGGAATCGGTTATGAGATCTTCCTTTTTAGTGTACAAAATATCTTATATATAATTGTGTTATATAGAATTTAATAGATTAATTGAAATTAATAAAATTTCCAACTTCGATTACATTTTCTTGAGATATGACCAAAAGTATTCTAGCCCAGCTATCCGAATTGGCATTTCTTCGGATTAGCCAACGGAGTTTGTGATTTTGAGCGTTTAATTACTAGTGAAGATGACTAACATGTTCTTCCAAGGAGGTATTGTAAACAAGCACATCATCAAAAAACGTTAAAACAAATTTACGCAAATAATCATGAAAGACCTGGTTCATCAAACTCTGAAATGTTGTCGATGCATTGGAAAGGCCAAAGGGCATGACTAAGAATTCATAATGGCCTTCATGAGTTCTTAACGTTGTCTTAGGAATATCCTGTTGGCTCACGAAATTTGATGATAACCTAATCGAAGATCTAATTTGGAGAAGATTAAGGCACCATGAAGTTCATTGAGTAGTTCATCTACTATCGGAAAGGGAAATTTTCAGGGACTATAGCTCGATTTATAGATTTGTAGTTGACACAAAACCTCCATTCCCCATCCTTTTTCTTGATTAGCATTACAGGACTTCAGAATGGGCTCACACTAGGTCGTATGATTCCTGCGCTTAACATGTCTCGAACCAAATGTTCAATATCAAATTTCTGATGATGAGGTTATCTATAAGGGTGTACATTGGCGTACATTTACCGGAGTTGTCCCTAGTTGGAGAACAATAGCATGGTCGCGAGCTCGGCTTAGGGGTAATAACTTAGGCTCCTCAAAGACATTAGAGTAAGATTGAAGCAGTATGGCAATAAGCTCTGGCACAGGAGACTCATTTTGTTGTTGTTGAGATGAAACAAGGCTACATAATTCCAACAAAACTACTTCCCCATCCCCTCTTATAGCCTTCATCATTGCTTTGAGAGACATTGAGAGTGGCAGAGGCTTGGGTCACCTTGTAAGGTCACCATCGTGTCATCCAATTGGAAATGCATAGTAAGAGTTTTCCAATTTTCCTGCATTCCTCCAAGTGTTTCCCAATTGGAAACACATAGTAAGAGTTTACCAATTTACCTACATTCCTCTAAGTGTTTCCAGCCACTAATTACCAATGATGACATCGACACTGCCTAGCTTCAAAGGGAGGAAGTTTGCCACAATTTTGATGTTATGCAGTTGGACCACAACCCCTGTACAAAGGCCAACTCCTTTAACTGATAAACATGTGCCCATGAAAACCCCAAAATTGTGAGTTCCAACAGAGGGGAGACCCAATTTGTCTACTAATTCCGCATAAATAAAATTATGGGAAGCCCCACAATCAATCAAGACCACTACCTCTTGGTTATTAATTGTACCTCAAAGCTTCATGGTTCTAGGAGTAGAGATACCAACCACATAATTTAAAGAGAGTTCTACCTCTTCATTAGGAGATGGTTGATCCTATTCTAATTCCCCCTCTTCCAAGGCTCTGACATCTTCGTTGTCTTCAACTAATAAGACTTGTAACTATCTATTTTTGCATCAATGACCAACAAAAAACCATTCATCACATCGATAACATATGCCCTTGTCTCGCTTATCCTGGAGTTCGGCCTTTGTCAATCGCCTATAAGGGGCCCCACATTTTTGGCCATGGAATCTAGCTCGTGGTGATACCATTGTGGTTTTCGCTGTTGCCGACGATTGGTTTTGGAGTGAAGGGAGCTGTGGATTAGGGTTCAAAGCAAGGAGTGGGTTGGAAGAAGTTGGGTATTTATGGGGAGGGTTGTTTGGGCCCTGGGCGTCAAAGTTGAAATTTGAAGTCCATGTCTCTGCTTTGGAGCCCACGACCCAGGCCTCGTTATTCTTTATGGCTGGAGCTCTAGGCTTTTTTTTTTTCTTTGAGCCCCGAAGATCCCCGAATCCACTCCTTGAACCCCATGTGAGGGACCTAATGTTAGGCGGCCCAGACCCCGTAGATACAGTCGATCTTTGACTCGTTGGGCATATTCCATAAGCTCCTCAAGCTTTCGAGCGGACCTTAACCCGAATTTTAGGTCTCAACCCATTAATGAAACTCCTTCGGAACAACACTCGGAACCCCTTGCAACAACAGCGTCATTGCCTCCAAAATTACGCGAATTCGCTACAGGCTCCCTCTTGCACGAGTGCTAGAAACTACCATGAAAGAACCTTCTTGTGTAAAGCCAAAGCGAACTAGAAGCCTTGATTTTAATTCATCCCAACTCACCATTCTTTGTCGTCTATCCTCCCATTGGAACCAGGCTAGAGCCTCGCCGTCAAAACTAAGGCCGGCCACATCTAGCTTCTCCATCTCAGAAAGTCGATGCATTGAAAAAAAAATTCCTGCACAAAAAATCCACCCTTATGGGTTGCCCAGATGGATGCCTCCAGATGTCTTTAACGTTGAATCACTAGAAGCAAAGGCATCTTCAAGTCCTTCACCCAAGCTGCTAATATCGCTTGAATCTATGGCGTGAGAGAAGGGTTGATGGATTTGGGTCTAATGAGATACCCCTGATCCCAGTTGGGATTCTCTTTTTCCCCCATTTTCTATAATGTTCTCTCAACCTGATCTAAAATCTCCATCTTCTCTAACAATACTCCCATATTTTTTTCCAAAGGACCCAATCATTGAAGATCACTGCGAATCGAACCCATTTCACGCTGTAACTCACCTTGCACCTCAGCCATCTTCTCCTCCAACAGATCCAACCTTCCTTTCATCTTCTTCGTCGCCATACCTAAGAGCTACCACTCTGATACCAAATCGGTACAACCCTTCCCTTATCAAACTCTAAAAATTCGCTGCCCTAACCCACAATTTCAACCCCTTTTAAACCCCTCCTAAAACAAGAACTCCACTAGCAGCTGCAATGTGCCTTATAAAACTTAAGGGTTCACGTGCTACACTTGCTTCCTTCTCCTAGAATAAGTTAAATGAATGCGAGGCTTATCAGAGGCCCAAAAGCAGAGAATACATACATGGTTGAGTGCCCTTCTATGGCTAAAACGACAATATCAACACAATTGAGTATGAATCCTTATATTTTATCCTGTCATTCTGATCATATATTCTACCCCAACAAACAGCTATCTTAAAGTATTTCACAAGACAACTCTAAGATTTAACAATAGAAAATACCATAAATCAATTATATCTCTGCACCCTATTAACCCAAATAAATGGCATTTCAACAGCATGATGTACAATCCCAACCCTTAAATCAACTTTCTGGGCTGCCACTATGATGATTCAAAACTGAAGCTCACCAGAGCTTGGTGATTAACCCCTCATTCATTATACCTATGTGAGGAGGAGCAAAAGGCAAGGGCAAAGGCATGAAGGCAAGGACAAGGAAGTCGTACACCCAAGTGTGTTGGCCTGGAGGAAGGAAGTGGCCAGTAGTCACAAAATATGCTTTAAGGCTCCTATTAGGGTTGTGGCAAGGCAATTAGGGTGCGAGAATTGCAAGGACAAGTTGGGCAGTTATTTAGAGCATGGAAGGGAAAGGTAGGGGAGATCATCATGTATTAGACATTGTGAAATGAGAGAAGAAAATAATACTTTTCTTTATGGAATGAGTGAGTGAATAAAATACAATATAGGTCCTGCCTATTTATATAGGTCAGGAAGACACAAAAAGGAAACAAATAAAATACAAAAATGCAGGAAAATAATGTACAAGAAATGAAGGAGATAAACCAGAGAATATCCTATGATTATAAATCACATGATTAGGCAGCCTAGATTGAATCGTAAGAGCATTTACAGATATGCAGTCTCAAGGTCTTTGAGAGATTTGGTAAACAAATGGTAGTTGGTGCTCCTAGTTGACAAACTATTAGTGACATCATAATCACGATATTATAGTAAGTGACATTCCATTTCAATATGCTTGGTCCTCTCATGAAAGACCAAGTTAGATGCGATGTGGAGAGTAGCTTGATTATCATATATTAGCTTTATTTGTTCATCATTAGGCATCTTACATCTGAAGAAGATGCTTGTATGAGGCTCACATGTGTTGCGAAGTCATAGCTCGGTATCTTTGCTTTTAGCATGATATGGTCTGACGTCGTATTGCCTCCTTGAGGAGACTAGGTTTCCACGAATAAATACACAATACCTGAAATTGGAGGGTCTATCTGTGATGAACACCTTGTCTGCGTGTGATATCCAGAAATGATCTAGGTGTATTATACGGCCTGCCATAGCATAACCTAGTGTTCTCTTAATATAACGGAGGATACGAATCAAGGCATCTCAATGGCAATCACATGGTGATTAAGCTAACTATATTTTTAACCGAGAAATGCACAAAAATTGGATTAATTCAGATAGTTTAGTTTTTCCCACAATGATCGATATCTCCTGGATCCGTGGGGGGCTCCCCTGTGCTGATGCAACGGCGTTCGATCAGCGATATCTACGAGGTTTGCGATGTCTTTACCTTACAATATTAAGCATGCTTTCTGCGATTCATAACCACACTAGATTTAGTTGAGCTATCTCATTCAGTATCTTGGTTTCAGGGTGTAGTCGAAAGTTCTTTGAAGAGATGTTGTTTGACCTCTGAGATCCCATCTTGATCATTGTCTATGATAACGATCATTCTAATAAACAATCAAATATATGCCTTTATACGAACTTGTATGATGATGGCGAGTGATCTATATCGTGCCCAGTCATACCAAACTCACGAACTCTACGAAATAAGCCGTGACCAAGCTCGAGGGGACTACTTAAGCCATATAATGAGCGGCGTAGCTTGCATATAATCTGGCTCGCGACGTGACGCAGTGGTTCAACATAGACCTCCTTTTGCGGGAATTAGCCATGTAAGAAGGCATTTTTGTCAACTTGGAAACAGAGGCAAAAATTGCATGTGACCATAGATAGGAAAATGAGCCAGGCAATCTTGGTAACAGGAAAATGTGGATGGTATTGGAACCTTGAACTCAGTGTTGGCACCCCTTGCCTTCTGCGCAGGAGCCTCCAGGCCCATCAAGGCAATCTTACGCTATATACATCAGCGACATCCAGCGAGGTAAAATAACCCGGGTCGATGCTGCCCGAAATGCAAACGATCGTTCGCAAACCATAGCTTGTTTCCAGTCCAGATGGGATAGAGCCTCATGCACATTTTGTGGAACAGAAACAGAAGACAAGGTGGAAACAAAGCTAGAGTATTGATAAGATATAAAAATGATGGGGCTTACGAGAGGAACGAGTACCTTTCCGAATGGCAATGGAAAGATTAGCGGGAGCAGCAGGCAGATATCATGGAATGTCATAGGAGATGAGTGTGAGGCGGATGTCGGTATACGGCGACAGAGTATAAACTGCAGTAATTAGAAGTGGAGTAGCATTTGAGTACAAGCGGTGAGGGCGGGATAAAGAAGGGGTAGAGATATGACATCAGAATTAGGAGGGTGGTTGATAAGGAACATAGAAGAGTTCTCAAAAAATATGACATCGGCAGAGACAAAGTATCGATGTGTATCAGGGGAGTAGCAACGATAACCTCATTGAAACTAGAAATAACCGAGGAAGACACATTTTGTGGCTTTGGCTGAAAGCTTGTCTTGTCCAAGAGAAAGAATATGGACAAAACAAACACAACCAAAGACACGAAGGAGAAAGTAGAAGAGAGGTTGGTTTGGAAAAAGAATGGAATGAGGGATTTTATCATGTAAGACGGATGACGGCATACGATTGATCAAATAACAAGTGGCTAAGGTAGCATCCCCAAGCGTTAGAAGACTATGATGGAATAAGAAGTCTGGCGATTTTAACCAAATAGCCGGTTCTTAAAAGCACCAGCCACTCCATTACATTGAGGCATAAGCATGAATGGCCGATGAAGAATCACCTATTGAGAATGGAGGAGAATGGTCCAAAAAGAAATTCCTTAGCATTATCACTTCATAGGATACGAATTGAAGTACTAAATTGAGTTCGAACTTCAGCATTGAACTTCTGGAAAATAGAGAATAACTCAACTCAAGTTTTCATTAAAAATAGAAGCCAAGTACAATGCAGAATAATCGTATAAAAGCGGGAGTAGACTCAGTTTAGTAGGACCACAAGCATGATAATGGCGAAGCTTGAAAGAACAATGGGTGTCTAGGCGCAGGGAATCGGCGTAGGTATGTTTCCCAAGAAATTTGAAATGACTCACCTCCCGATTGAGGATAAACTAAGAAAAACAAAGGAGCAGATTATCGAAACTTAGACATATTAGGATGACCGGCGTGAACAAGGAGAGGGTATCCATGAAAGTGCAAGTAATTGGAAGAGAATGGGTGACTAAGATGAAAGAGCCACCCGAAAATCTTACGTCTTGTACGGTGAGTCATCCCAGTACTTTCTGATCTTACTAATGTGAATTATCGAGAAAAGGTAATCAAACAAAATTAAGGTCGCAGTCAACTTGCAATAGAAATCGAGATTAAAGGACAATGAGAATATAAGGGCCCGGAATGAGGGATGGTGAGAAGGGCCATGTTGAGCCGTTCCTTTAGCCATAGTTTGAGATCCATTAGCTAAAGTAATCATGGAGTAAGGTGATGTAATAGTAAGGGAAGTAAAAGATCATATTACTAGAAAAGATTAGGAAACAGAATCGAGAATCTAGGTCGGATGAATGTGAAGGCAAGTAGAGGCCATTACCGGTCACAAGGCAATGAGACGAAATGGATGTACTCGAAGTAAGGCTAGGTGGGCGGACAGACCAGCCTCCCGAAAGAGTGTGGATAAGCTCATTTGACGGTAGTAAAAAGTAGAAGAAAAAAGCAACGAAGTCGGCTTCGAACAACAAAACACGATTACGGTGGAATAATAAGGTCTCGAAAGATTGGAAAGAAGGCTATTAGCGATGGCCAGTTCTTGGCAAACAATAGAAAGTATCAAAGAAAAGTGCCAACCGAATATAAAAACTAAGAAAAATGGTGGTTATAGGTCTCAAAACAGGAAGATAGGTGGATAGAAGTGGAGATCGACACTTGATGAGCTAAGAGAAGAAGTCCAGTTGTCGGCATGACTCGCTCGCCTCATGCGATGCACGAGGGCAAATGCAGGAAGCGAAAAATCGCGCGCCATGGGCGCGTGGTTGTCGGAGGTGTTTCTCAGATGGATAGATCGGGCGAGGAGACTCCCGATGGGTGAGTCGTCGGCCGAAAACAATCGCGAAGAGTTGGTCGAAAAGGTTAGGTAGGAAATTTTCAGTGCTTAGAGGTGACTTGAAGCGACAAAGGATTAAGATGAAGGTGGGTGTGGTGCGATACGACCACTAGATGGGTTGCCGAAGTTGGAACCATGGCAAAATCCTAACCCAAGCCTTCCATGGCTCTAATACCATGTGAAATGAGAGAAGAAAAGAATTATTTTCTTATTTTGAATGAGTGAGTGAATAAAATACAGTATAGGTCCTAACTATTTATATAGGTCAGGAAAACACAAAAATGAAACAAATAAAATACAAAAAGGAAGGAAAATAATGTATAAGAAATGAAGGCAAAAGCCCAGAGAATATCTGTGATTCTCGACACATCCCGCTAGGTTCAACGATTCCGCCAGCACCACAAAACTGTTAGAAATTTTCCTATCACACCCAATCTCGAGCCTGAGGCCGGGCTTTTAATGATACCATTGATCGACATAAACTGAGATCACCTTGAATTGTAAACCTCTGCCCTTGCAATTGGAACCTCCTCATTCTCTGTGACTTCCAGGTGAATTTGGCATATCACTAGAGTCTCGAGCCACTAAATACGAGGATAACATCGGGCGGTGAGATCAAGGTAGAAAATCTTCCACTATTTCCACCTCTTGTAGAATAACCCCCAGGCCCCCTTCCCCTTCCCCTTTTCAAATCCTGAGCCCTTACATTGATTTGGTCCCCATTAAAACTCCATAGGTCCTTGTTTCTTCCACTTGTATGGTCAGTCTCCTTACCAAATCAGAAGAGATGAAGTTGTGGGTCGCTCCACTGTCAATGAGAACCACCACATTATGTGACCCAATTTTTCCTTGCAATTTCATGGTTCTCGGTGAAATAGGAACTGCCGCAAATTTAAAGACAATTCAACCCCACTTTATCCTAGTCGAAGCAACCCGACTGACTATACATTGCTTAAGAATTTCCTTCAAACACCTCAATAGCCTCGAATTCTTTCAATGCGGCTTGTCACCAGTTCCCTTCCTCGGCGTATCAAGCGCTTGCGGCTCGTTGCTTCTGATGATGTCCGTGCAAACTTCTCATACATAGCGGTAGCATAAACCGCCCAGCCCTCTTCTCGAATTTGACTGTCTTCAGTTTAAAGTGAGACTCTCTCTTTGGAACCCCTTTTTGCTCGATAAGCAGAGTTGCCTTAATTGTGGTTTGATTTAGGGTTTAGATTCTAATTGGGAATAATGGGATGTGGGTCGAACATTCATTGGGCCCGAAGTGTTTCTAGCTTATTTAAGCCCGATATTTCTTTCCTCAATACGTTGGGCCAATGACATCATATGGCCCAGCCCAATTGGTTGATGCATTCAGCTTAGCCCATATCTCAGCCCTAAGCCCATTAACAAAGCTACCCTCCAACACCTGATCTAAAACTCCCCTTAACGGAGCTGCCCTGGTTTTGAATTGCTGATGATAATCTCGAACTGTTCCACCTTGTAGGCGGCCAAACTGCGCCTCGTACAATGTACCCTCCTAGGAAGGCCTAAATCTCTCAAGCAACATTTCCTTCAACTCTACCCACCTCTAAATCAATCATCGACCATCTTCCCACTGGAACCATGTGATGGCTTCTCCTTCCATACTTATTAGGACAATCGCTTCCAACTTTTCGTTCTTGGTCATCAGATTTACGTCAAAAAATTGTTCAGCTCGAAATACCAAACCATCAGGGTCTGTGCCATCAAAGATCGATAACTCGAGTCGTCGAACTAGGTTGTTCCACCGTCGTACACCCTCAACTTGCTCTTCTTCTTGGTGCAATTCAGTCATTTTCAATTCCAATCCACACCTCTCACTGTTCAGCTCTTCCATGACGTGCTTTCCTCGACTTAAAATTATTCCGACATTGCTAGACCCCTCACCTCGCTGCAAGAGGAGTTGGTCGAGTTTCATCACCGCCTCCAACCCCTTCTCCAGGATGGGAATCCATTGGAGGTTCTCTTGGATCGAGTCAAGCCTTCGCTGCATCTCGGCTTTTTATGGTATGCCTCTTCGCTCCATAGAGTCCGGCTACCCATCCACCTTATTAGCTGACATCAAGTCGAGGTCGGTGAGTTTCTTGCCCATCCCGGTCGTTTTATACGATACCACCCGAACCACACTCAACAATACGCCATAAAGGAAATTAAGATGGGAGAACAATGCTCAAGAGCTTGTATTTGTTGTTGAATGCAGAAAAAAAAAGAAAAAAAAACAGTAATAAGGAAAAATAAGTGCAAACATTCGAGAGGTTTGTGCTCTCCCTAGGAAAATTATGTCTGTTGAGAATCATAGGATATTCTGTGGTTTATCTCCTTCCTTTCATGTACATCATTTTCCTTCCTTTTTGTATTTTATTTGTTTCCTTTTTGTGTCTTCTTGGCCTATATAAATAGGTAGGTCCTATACTGTATTTCATTCACTCACTCATTCCATAAAGAAAAGTATTCTTTTCTTCTCTTCGACAGACCTTCTCCGGTTAAGTACATATGTAACAAGTTTGGTGTATATGACTTTGTATCTTTGCGGTTGAGGAGAGTTGAGAATCGTAGGATATGCTAGGATATTAGCAGGATATTATCTGGTTCTCCTTCCTTTCTTATATTTTTTTTTTTTTTTTTTTTTTTTTTTCCTTTCTTTACGTATTTGTTTCCTTTTTGTGTCTTCCTAACCTATATAAATAGGTAGGACCTATACTATATTTTATTCACTCACTCATTCAATAAAGAAAAGCATTCTTTTCTTCTCTCATTTCACAGGATGGAACAGATACCAACACACATTTAGGAGGTGCTGGACAAATTTGAAGTTGTCTTCAATAATCCAATAAGCCTACCTCCATGATGTTGTAGGGGTCATGTGATAACCCTGAAGGAGGGTACTCCACCAATTAGTGTGAGGCCTTACATATATACCCCTATGTGCAAAAGCAGGAAATTGAGAAATTAGTAGGGGAAATGCTCACTGCTGGAATCATTTGCTCTAGTATCAATCCCTTTTGAAGCCCTATATTGTTGGTTAAGAAGAAAGATGGGAGTTGGAGGTTGTGTGTTGATTATAGAGCACTAAACAAGAGTCTATACCAGATAAATTTATGATTCCTGCAATTGACGAGTTGTTGAATGAGCTAAATGGGGCGACGGTGTTCACTAAATTGGACCTCAAGTCAGGATACCACCAGATTCGTGTTTGTCAGGAAGAAACCCCAAAGACAACATTCAGGACTCATGAGGGGCACTACAGATTCCTCGTCATGTTGTTTGGCCTTATTAATGCACCTGCCACTTTCCAAGCTCTTATGAATGAGGTATTTAAGCCATTACTACGAAAATTTGAATTAGTTTTTTTTTGACGATATTCTCATCTACAGCAAGTCAATAGAAGAGCATGCACAACATTTAGTTACAGTGTTGGACGTATTAAGAAGCCAACAATTGTATGTCAATAGGGCAAAATGTTGTATAGCCCAAAGAAAGCTGGAATATCTAGGGCATATTATTTCAGAGGATGGTATGGTTGTGGATCAATAAAAAATTGAGGCAATGCTGAATTGGCCCACCCCAAGAACATTGCGAGACTTGTGGGGCTTCTTAGGCCTTACAGGTTACTATAGGAAATTTGTGTCAGGATACAGCAAACTAGCCTGGCCATTGACAGAGCAATTTAAGAAAAATAATTTTTGGTGGAATGAGGGAGTCGAGGAGGTATTTCAGAAACTAAAGAAAGCAATGACAACAGTCCCAGTTTTAGCACTTCCAGATTTTTCAATTTCCTTCATTGTAGAGACTGATGCATCTAGGCATGGACTGGGAGCAGTCTTGATGCAAGAGCAACGCCCGATTGCTTATTATAGTCGTGTGTTACCATCTCAGGCGAGTCACGAATCAATTTATGAATGGGAACTCATGGCAATAGTCTTTGCGATGTAGAAATGGCGGCCATATCTGATTGGGAACAAGTTCATTGTACACATTGATCAAAGAAGTTTGAAGTTTTTGCTTGAACAAAGAATAGTGGCTGCTGAACATCAAGGATGGGTTACCAAGTTGTTGGGATATGATTTTGAGGTGAAATATTGGCCTGGAATGGAAAATAAAGTTGTAGATGCCCTCTTGCGCATGCCAAAAGAAGTGAGCTTAGCTACCCTATCCATCCCCCAAGTGATTACAATGGAGGAGATACAGCAGCTAGTGCAAGATGATGAACCACTCCACAAGATAGTACTAGATTTAGAATTTGACCCAGATTCTCATCCAAGTTATAGGCTAGTGCAAGGGTGTTACTGTACAAGGGACAATTAGTCATACCAAAAGGGGCTTCTATCAAAACAACCCTCCTCAAAGAGTATCATAATGGGCCAGTAGGAGGACATTCGGGGGGTGTTGAAAACATATAAGAGGATGCACGCAGACTTGTACTGGGAAAGCATGAAAAAAGACATTGAGAACTATGTTGCTATGTGTGCCATTTGTCAACAACACAAATACTCGACTTTATCTCCTGCAGGGTTACTCCAGCCACTTTAAGTACCAAGCTTAGTTTGGGATGACTTGATAATGGATTTTATAGATGGGCTACCAAAATCTAAAGGATTTGACACCATCCTTGTAATTGTTGATCGACTCAGTAAATATTCTCATTTTATAGCCCTAAAGCATCCTTTTACTACTTAGACAATGGCATTGACCTTCACTAAAGAAATAGTTCGCCTACATGGGGTTCCACACTCTATTGTATCATATCATGATAAAGTGTTCATGAGTCTTTTTTGGACCGAGCACTTTCGCCTACATGGGACATTATTGAAACGTAGTTCTGCTTATCATCCACTAATGGATGGTCAAGCCCAGGAGTTGTCAGCAAAAAGCCGGATAAAAGAATGAAACCCACCTTTTAGACTCTGACAAATGTTGTGGCCAAACACATTCAACAAGGAAAAAAAAAGCGAAGGAGAGAAGAGAAAAACATAACAACTTGAAGGTAAATTTCTGCTATTACTCAAGCTCAACCCATTCATTCACCAATTCTAGGAAAAAGAAGAAAACCAAAAGAAAGATGCCAAAAAACCTAAAAAACTAAGAGAGAAGAAAATAACAAACAATTCTCTGAATCAATAATGTTGTGGCACAACACAGACCCAGGGATGATTCCCCTCCACTCCTTTCTGCATACCCGCCTACTCAAACCACCCTCAGTCCTCACTTTTTGTATCCTCAAAAACCGTTATTCTCTTTCCAGTTGGTCCTTCATCCTTTTGTCCACGTGTCCCTTTTTTTTCTTCTAGAATAAACCTTTCAAGTGGTCTAACTGTGCCTATAGTCATGAGTTGCTATCTCCTTCTTGCCTTCTTTGGCTCTATCTCTATCACTGCCGCCCTCTCTCTCTTCTCCCCACCCTAATCAAGCCTGATCTTGTCCTCGAGGCTAAGGTTGGGAATGCCTTTTGAGCAGGTTCCTCTTCCCCATGTAGCCTCTTCCATGGGTTTTGTTCCTCAGTGAATTAAATTAGTTATTGTCTCACCACATTCTTGGATGGAGCATGCTTGTGACAATGCAGCATGGGAAGTAAGAGATCATCATCCTCTACAGTGAACCCATCAGGAAGGACTGGATGTGTAGTTTTGGTGACCACTGCTCGCTTTAAAAGGGAAGTATGAAATACCGGATGTACTTTAGAATTTGATGGGAGTTTCAATCTGTAGCGGCGTGACTTTGTGAACTTGAAAGGGACCATATGAGGCCAGAGCTTTGTGGTGAATCTGTTGAAGGTAGCATCTTGTTACTGTCTGGGCGCGAATTTAAGTGCGATCCGGCTCAAAATTAACATCTTGTCTATGTGCATTTGCAGTGCCCTTCATCTATCCTTGAGCCCTAGTGAGGTGGATTTAAGCTACTGCAGGGCCTCATCTCTATCTTTCAGGTCAAGCCACCACCTCAACCTTTACTTCACCCGGAATTTGTTGCACCACTATGCCCACCATGAGCCGCCACCACCTCAAGTCGCTGCCATATACAGCCTCGAAAGGTGTAGTGCCCAGAGAAGAATGGAAGTTGGTATTGTACTAAAATTCAGCTCGAAATCCAAAAAGACCAAAGTCGTGGTTGTTCTATAGCAAAACATCGCAAGTAAGTTTCTAAGCATCGATTTACCACCTCTGTTTGGCCATCGGACTTCGGGTGATAGGCAGAACTCATGTGCAATGTTGTCCCTTGCTTGTGGAACAACTCTTGCTAGAATTTGCTCATAAAAAGGGGGTCTCGATCACTAAGGATAGACTTGGGAATGCCATGGAGGTGTACCACTTCCTTCATGAAAATTTCAGCAATATGGCTAGCTGTGTAAGGGTGTTTCAGGAATAGAAAATGGTTGTATTTGGACAGCCTATCCACCACGACGAGAATTGAGTCAAATCCTTTAGATCTAGGTAGGTCGGAAATAAAGTCCATGGACACGTGTTCCCAAATAGTGTCGGGAATTGCTAGGGGTTGTAGGAGTCCCCTAGGCACCAGTGTGTTGGATTTGCTTCTCTAACAAATATCACATCCTTAAACATATTTCTGCACTGCCGAACTCATCCCTATCCAATAGGGATTAGCCGGTGCCGATAAGTACAATAATAACCCGATAAGTACAGAACAACTTGAAGGTAAATTTCTACTATTACTCAACCTTAGCCCATTCATTCACCAATTCCAGGAAAAGGAAGAAAACCAAAAGAAAGATGCCAAAAAACCTAAAAAACCAAGAGAGAAGAAAATAACATACAATTCTCATAATCAATGATGTTGTGGCACAACACGGCCCTAGGGATCATTCCCCTCCACTTCTTTCTACATACCCACCTGCTCAAACCAGCCTTAGTCCTCACTTTTTGTACCCTTAGAAACCGTTATTCTCTGTCCAACTGGTCCCTCATCCTTTTGTCCACGTGTCCCTTCTTTTTTTCTTCTAGAATAAAACTTCCAAGTGGTCTGGATGTGTCTGGATTCAGGATTTCTAATCTCCTTCCTACCTTCTTTGGCTCTATCTCTATCAAAAGCTTAGATGCTTATCTTTGTTATTTTGCCTCAAACACACCCAAACAATGGGCACGATGGCTCCCATGGTCAGAATATTGGTATAACACCTCTTACCATACTTCCATTCATACCACCCCCTTTAAAGCACTTTATGGAAAAGACTGGTCTCCACTTATTCGTCACAAAACCAGTTCCACTCCTGTTTTTGAAATTGATCAACTCCTAGCTAAGCAAGACACAATATTGGATGACTTGAAATTTCACCTAACACGAGCTCAATCCAAAATGAAAGTAGCAGTTGATTAGCATAGGCATGAGGTTCAGTTTGAGGAGGGTGACCTGGTGTAGTTGAAGATTCAACCGATTAGACAACGCTCCCTTGCAAATCGCAAGAATGATAAACTAGCACCAAGGTATCTTGGACCCTACGAAATCTTGGAGAAAATTGGAGTAGTGGCTTATAAGTTGAAGCTCCCACCATATGCAACCATTCATCCTGTTTTCCATGTATCTCATTTAAGAAAAGTGGTTGGTACTACTACCACAACCATTGCCCCCACAACTAGCTGTTGACATGGAGTTACAGGTCGAACCAGTTGCAATATTAGGAGTACGTCCTGCCTAGGAGAAAGGGAGTGTTGGTCAAGAGGTGATTATCAAATGGAAGGGCTTACCTGAGTTTGAGGCAACATGAGAACTCTTCTTGGTCATTCAACAACAATTCCCACATTTCCACCTTGAGGACAAGGTGTGACTTTTAAGCGGGGGGTATTGTCGGCCCACGATTCATTATACAATAGTGAGAAGGAGCAAAGGGGGCAGGGCAAAGGCATGAAAGACGAGGACACGGAAGTCGTACACGAAGTGTCTTTGGGCCGGAGGGAAAGTGTCGAATGATCCTGAGAATATGCTTTAAGGCTCCTATTGGAGGTTGTGGCAGGGTAGTTAGGGTGTGAGAATAGCAAGGACAAGTTGGGCAGTTATTTAGAGCATGGAGGGAAAAGGCAGGGGGGATCATCATGCATTAGACATAATGTTCTCAGGGAGAGCACAGACATCTCAAATGTCTACACTTATTTTTCATTACTACTGGTTTTTTTTCTTTTTTTTCTGCATTCAACAGAAAATACAAGCCCTTGAGCATTGTTCTCCCATCTTAATTTCCTTTCTGGCGTATTGTTGAGTGTGTTGGGTGCTATCACTTAGCTTGTTGATAGTCAGTAGAACCAGAGGATAAGGTCAATGAGCCTCAATCCACCGCAGTGAGTGAGATGCCTAAGCTTAAGTCGATGTTCACTCGACCACTTGGCTCTATGTACTTGTATGTGCGATCTTTACAAGAACCATGATTATGTGAATGCGAGAATTCATTCATTTAGGTGCTCTCCTTAGAGACCCTCAGGAACTTTCCTCTAGTAGAAAACTATTGGAAGGAATTATAGTCTTCCCGATACCGGAGAACATTGAGCTTCTGAGCGAAGGTCGTTACTGTTCCATCTCATGTTGCTTTAAGAGCAATAAGAATGATATTGTATGGTTTTTTACTCAAATATATGCCCCTATGTTGAGAGGAGAAGGAGAAGTTTTAGGCAGAACTTACCAACATTAGAGACCTTAAGTATACTTCTTCGTGAGTTGGGGGAGACTTCAACATAGTCAGATTTCCTAATGAAAAGAGGAATCCTTCCAGGAATTCTTCGGTAGTGAGGTGTTCTCTAAGATAATCAAGGGGCTAAATTTGCATGATTATTTAGTACATGGAGTGAAGGTTTGAATAATCACTCTATATTAAGGTTGGATCAGTTCTTGTCTCAAAGGACTAGGAGAGTCAATTCAGTGGCATTCTTTATTGGCTTTTCCTGAGCCAAACTCTAATCATGACCCTATTTTGTTGTGCAAGATGGGAGGAGAGTGATGTTTTGGTTAGTGTTCTAAGATGAAAGGCCATTAGGAAAAATTTAGAGAATTCCAAAATAATAATTCACTTGGTTATGGGGGATGAGAGGAGATTAATGTTTTGGTTGGATACATAACATGGTGGATCATTGCAAAGAGAATCTTTTCTTGTTGTATTTGTCATAGCAAATTCAAAAGATGCATAGGTTCTAGATATGTGTAAATAAAAATAAAAAATAAAAACAGGAGGAGAGGGGTCATTAAATCCCACACAGACAGCCTCATGATTACGAGCTAGAAATGGTGGAGGGCTTTTTGAGAAACTACAAAATCAAGCAGTAATTTGGGGATTGATTAGGCTATCCCCTCTTCTACAGACCAACGTTGTTAAGTTGGAATGGACATATTGCTCAAAAGAGACAAAGGAAAACATGATTAGCTGCCCCTTACACCGTTTTTGAACAACTTGGTAGAAAAACGGGAAGGCTTTTGAAAATGCAGAAATTTCTGAACAATCATTCAAATCCTATTCCATGTGCAATGTCTTGGATAGTGTTAGGCTTTGCATAGGACAGACACCTATGTCTATGTGGGATTTTGTTGATTGGTTAAGTTCAAATGACGCATGGAATAGATCTGTGTTTTTCTTTTCCAACTTTTGTTTGGTCTCCCTTGTATACCTCCTATATACTTGAGTATGCTTATGTTGTACATTGTTCTTTTATCTCCTCTTTTTACACCTTATATATTCCTTGTGCTTATTTTAAAAAAGAAAAAAGATAAAATTAGTATTAAATATTAAAAATAAAATAAAAAGACAGCATAATCCAATGAACATAAACATTAAAAAAAACATTTTCACGTTATATATAGATCTAATATTGAATTTTCAAATTCACATTTGTTTGCCAAATATATTAGAATCAATTTAAAACAGGTCAGAGATATTACCCTTGTCATGGCGGTCAAGCCTGTCTTGGAAGCTGAATAGGCTACACCCCCAGGTAATTGTCCCCGATTAAGAGCAGCAATGGAAGTAATATTGATAATTGATCCTCCACGCTTAGCATCCCTCATGCGCATGCCGACATGTTTTGAAACCAACCATGATCCTGTCAAATTTGTTTTCATAGTACTATTCCATTCCTCCTCAGTTAAATCCAGAGGAGAGTTCACAGTGCCTAAGCACACAAGGCATAGGTTAAATACAGCTACCACGTATTAATTTCACAAATATTTGCAGAATATAAGAGACAAATGAAATGAGTTATATTGATGACAACAAATATACGTGATTGACTCGATCGATACAGATACTCACTTGCCTCGCTAATCATTATCATTAAACAAATAATTTCAAATTTCAGTTCTGACTGAATAAAACGAAACGTGCACTTTAATTAAAAGTATGAAGAATATAAGGTTTCCAAAAGTCAGCTGTAAAACGGGAAATTCAATATAACGCAATATCAGGATTGTGCAAATCCCCATGAATTCAAAAAGTGGTAACCTGAAACGACACATTAGGTGAATTCATAAAAATGAAAAAAGCCTCCAAATTCATTAATCAAAAAAATAAAAATAAAATAAAAAGCCTACAAATTCAACCCATAGACGATTGAAATTTTCATATCGTTCTTGATTCTGTTTTCGCGCAAACCAAACAGCAGGTAGAAGCGATCAATTTAAAAATAAAAATGGCCTCGTTGCATTTCCTTAACGATCAGAACCGCATCAAACCACGGGATTCCAAATACCCCTTCATTTTCCTAGAAAACAAACAGAAACCAAATTCTTTCCTAAAATCAGACCAAAATTACCTCTAACGCCCGCATTATTCAGCAAAGCATCGATATGTCCAAAGGCCTCCCAAGCCTTCTGGACGGAGGAGCCGATGGAGGAGCCATCGGCGGTGACATCAAGTCCGACAGCAACTGCTCGGAGAGGACGGTCAGCGTTTGGAGAAAGGTTCGAGAAGGCAAGGTTGTTGATCTCGTCGCAGAGGGACTTGAGCCGGTCAACTCGGCGAGCGGCCGCCACGATCCTGCAGCCGGCTCTGCCAAGGTCGAGGCAGACCTCGCGGCCTATACCGGAGGATGCGCCGGTGACCATGACCACTTTGCCCTCCAGGTCTTGCCATGGCTCCAAGTGATTCGCCACTTCGCTCGCCATCAATGCTTATGAGAGAAAGCTCTAACTTCTGAGCCCTTTTAAAGGCTCAGAAGGGAAGAGATAAAATAAGTCAAAGGGAAAGAAAAGAAAGACCTTTCTGGTGTTCCTCAAGACATTACTTGACCGAAAATATCTATAGGTTAGTTGTCTAGAGGGACTATCCATTATTGTTTATGTTTTGGACATATTTAGTTTTATTTTAAAAAAATTCTAAAATAGTTTTAAAATATAAATAATGTTTAAATTAATATATAAACAGTAACATTGTAATCAATCATTATTAATGATAACTTAAAAGATTTTGAATATTTATAAGGCTATGATTAGTAGCTAAATTATTAATTTAAAAGTGCGATCTGTAATTAATGGTATGATATTCGCATTTATGTATTGGTTTGAGCGTTATTTTTTATTTTCAAATTATTTTAATAATTTAAAATTAATAATAATAAATATGTGCAAAGCTCTTATTGTTTTGTATATTTTGTTTTTAGTTTTTGCTAAAAACATTTTTATTGCCCGTCGTATTGCTCTATTAGTGATTGAGCGTTCGCCGTTAAAAAGCAAAGGGCATATAAAGGAGGTCCTAGATTCGAATCCCAACATAGACAATTTACTATGTTGAAAATGGAATGTATTAAAAAAAAAACAATTTCTAATTTTTATTTTTCAAAAAAGAAAATTCATTTTCATTTTCCCCCTATTTAAGCTAAAATTCATTTAATTTTTAATATAAAAAATTCAATTTTCCTATAATAATTAATAATTTAATGATAATAAATAAAACTATTTTAAATAATAAATATATGTTATTTTATTTTGTTTTCATAATATTTTAAAACTTATAATTTTCATATTATAGATTATGTGAAAATAGCCGATAAAAGTTACATGTTTGCATCCAAATTAAAATTTGGCCTGACCCAATATTAAGTTAGGCTTAAGCCCAAACTCATAAGTAAAAGTTCAGTTAAAATGGGTCTAGATCCATTTGAACAAGTCCATCTAAAAGTCAGGTATTTAAATTTTTTAAAATTTTACGAAATCAGCGAGATTTTTCTCGATATCATAAGTACAAGAATGGCAAACTGTGATTATTTGGGCGTAAATTTCCTTAGAAACAAGCGTACCAATGCGAATGTGGATAATTCGCGAGAGCAGTGCCGCACAATGAGGCGTGGAATAATTCCTTAAAGGAACAAGTCTACTCTAATGGAAGCGTGGGTAAATACTTGAAAAGTAAAAGAGTTGAAAGTGAGACTTGCAATTATGCGGGGCCTTTTGTAAAAGGAGGCGCTCTCGAGACAAACCATCATCAGCAATCCAACCTTGGCGACAATGCTTCCAATATGCTTGCTTTTCAATTAGCTTTAAATGATTTAATTTACTACATTCCAAGTTCAATTAGCTTTCATCAATTTCAGCATTCAATTTCTAAGTTCTAGTCAAGTTTCTTTCAATTCTTCATAACATTTCAACATTCTATTTTCAAGTTCTAGTCAAGTTTCTTTCAATTCTTCAACACTGTTCATTTCATTCATTCCTAGTGCAATATAGCATTTTCTCTAGCTTTCATTCCTGCAATCTTTATATTTTTACGGCATCATCGGCTTAGATTATAGGGAACTATCAAGGGAACCAAAGAACTTATTTTGTTTAATTAAGAAGTTTGATTTTTCGGCATAGTCTTAATTTGGAAACACTTTAATTACTTAGCACACCCACAACCGCATGTTTTTATTTTGTATGTTCGTGTGAAAATCACCACAACATATTTTTGGCACGCTCGATGAGACCTATCTTTGTTGAAGGCCCAATGGGACCTATCTTTGTTGAAGATGCCATAAAAGTTGAGAAGTAAAATTGTTTTGGAGTCTCAAGATTCAAGATTTGATGTTGTAGAAGCAGCATAGAAGGGACTAGTTCCAACCATGGTGGAACAACTGGAGAAAAATGTAGCAAATTTTCTCCAAGAGGAATATGCATCAGACATCCCAATTGGGCAAAAAACAGGCATAGGTAGTGTGGATGTACCTATTCATTTCCATAAGGCTATTGAAATTCCAGGGCGTGCAATTTAAGGCGAAACCAGGACGCCCGGTATTCTATGACGTCTTGAAGAAAGAATGGCGACCTGGCCAAGGCTTTGGTTGACCAAGTCAAAATTGTGGCTGAAAAAACTAAAGTCATAGTTTTTTTTCAGTAAAAAATAGCAGTATATTAAGGGAGAGATGCTAAAGTAGCGACTTTAAAGGAATGAAGATGCAATAACTACCACCCCACCCCCACCCCACTTTTAGCCATTAAAAACAAAAGGAGAAAGTGCAAGAACTCCCTCCTCAAGTAACACCCACCTAATCAAAGAATTGGACCAAGGTCTGTGGACCATCCTTTATAAACATATTGGTCTCCGACCATAGTAGATTTACAAAAGAAAACTTAAGCTTTTGTATTGACAAACCATCATCCCTAAAAATAATGTCGTTCTTAGCCTTCCAAACTGACCAAAAGATGCATAAGGGACACTTTCCACACCAATCTCTAAGCTTTTCTAGTAGCGGTCTAGCGGATCCTCGCCACCCTAATAAGGTATCCCACACCGAAAGAGGATTAACTCAAGGAATGTCAAAAAGAGAAAAAAGAAGATCCCAAAGCACCTGAGTTGTAACGTAACGAAGGAGAAGGCGATTTGCAATTTCCTCGTCTTCATGGCAAAGAAAGCATCTGTTAGAAAATGAAAATCCTTTTCTCTTGAGTTGATCAAGAGTCAGGATTTTTTCCCAAGACGCTTCCCAAGCAAAAAAGCATAATTTTGGTTGAACACGAACACCCCAAATATTACATGAAGGAAAAACATAAGGGGAGTTAGCCTCCAACAACTTGTATATAGCTCCCAATAGAAATCACTTGTTCTTGATCTCTCACTCCACGTTGGTTTTATCATCAATCTCCATAAATAGTTTTTAGGCCTGCTCCAAAAAAGGCCCGATAACCTCCTCCACCTCCCGATCATTAGGATTCCTTAAGAAAATAGGATCCATTACCTACTATCTCCGTCTCTCTCGAATATCCCTCACATTGCTTCTTGAGAGGGAAGAGAGATGTGGCTGAAGATGGAAAAAGGTGTTGCGGGGAGATATCATCTGTGACGCCCTTATTCGGGGTCTAGTTGACAATCGAGTCAGCCCTCGGAATGCTCGTGGATGTCGGTAACGGAGCACCACAACATCGTGTCCCCTTTTAGAGACCCGATTCATGAAATTAGGCAGTGCTCTTTGTATGGGGAGGCTCTGCACGATTACAACTGTCTGATTACATGTGACGCTGACCCGATATTATACAACAACCACACTTGGGTCCGCATACGGTAAAATAATGTATGAGGACCAATTTATCTATACTCAAACATATAGCTTGCACATGACTGCAAACCGTAGTCCATTAAAGTTTAAATTACATCACTCTTATACAAATAAATAGTATATATATTTACAAAATATTTATAAGCCATGTCAGAGCTTTCTTATGTGCGATCCAGTGCGGATCGTAGAAACACCTTGGCTATGTACGAAAGTCTACGACGAAGTGGCAAAGCCCGGTATTGATAATCTCCTACAAGGGCTACTCCTCACCTAAGTGCACATGCAGTGACATCTAAACAAACAAACAAACATTAGTGAATCATGTATATCTGTAAATGCACATGTCATGGATGAGAATGTGACTCTGCATCATATCCGAGTCCTCAGACTCCTCACACACGCGAATTTGCCAGAGTGCTTGAACTCTTATCATTTTCGATGACAGCCAGATTACTCTTAATCTTTTCATTTTCATTTACAACCATACGCCTCGAGTCTCGCGACTTCCTCTGGCTTGTCACATTTGCCATGAATGGCAGATTTCAAAGCAAGGTATTTGTTTTTAATCGTGAATGACACTCCAGATATATATATAGTGGACAGCTCAGATAACTTTATTTTGTGGACAACCCTAGATGTATATCGATTAAGGCGGACTCAGACGATTGATATTATATGGACAACCCTCGATCTTTGTAGTGGACACACTCAGATGCAAATAATATTGTTGGTCGACCCTCGAAACAATTCTCTCGAGAAACTCGCCGTCTGGCTAAGCTCTGTTATTGCAGGAGTGTACTTATGCATATGAAATGCAATGACGGCCCGAAAATAGTCCCGAAAATTCTGTCATAACTGTCCAAAAACATTCTCGAAAATTCAGCTCAAGCTTTGTTCGAACGATCCGAAATTAAGCGATTATTAAAAACAATCCGGAAATTTCTAAAAATTCTTATACTTTCAGTCGAAATTTGAGAAGCGAAATTCTGACCTTTCACGGCCTCTAGCCATCCACAACCATTAAATGACCTTTATGTTAGAAATACTTAAGTAGGAAGATTCACCTCATGGAGTTTGTGAAACTCAGATTTTGGTGTCCACCAGCGTGGCTCTCGTCGCGTAGTCAACTTTGCGCCGGCCCTAGATGAAAACTTACGTCAGATTTGATAAATTTAAGAAAGAAACAAAGAGAAGAAAAAAATAAAAATAATATTCTCTCTCCACGCTCCCTTTCTCTCCCTCCCGTAGGTTCCTCTGCCAAAATGGCATTTTCCTCCTTTTTATTTGATTTTTTATTATTATTATTCTTATTATTATATTATTATTTGATATTTATAGTTCGTATTAAGCTTTGTGGTCAGTTTTTAATAGAAAAAATTTATTTCTTTTCGATTCATTTTATTTTAAATGAACTTAACGTCGTTCACGACTTTTGAGATTTTCGTAAAAATCTCGTCCACAGAATCATTGACTGACTTATCACGCGAGAAAATCGTAAAATATTAGATTGTCTCGAGTGTGAGGAAACTTTTTCTAGGTCACTAGATTTCGCGAGACGAATTTAACGGGGCAGTCCGTTTCGTCATCCAAGATTTAGAGAATTTCCGGTTTTTCTTAGAGTGCAGTTTACCCTTTTCGAAGAATTGAATTTTCTCGGGTTTTACATTATCGCACCATTTGTCTTTCCAAAACTTCAACATTTTCCCTTTTCCTACCACAAAGGACATTTTATTGTATATAAAATGCCCCCACTTTTGAATATCTTTCCGGAGTCTTACTCCATAACCAATCCTTACAACACAAGTGGCCCAACCCCCCTTTTCTTCACCATATTTTCCTCTAATAAAATCATTCCACAAAGTCCCTTTCTCATTAGAAAAACACCAAGACCATTTGCAAAGAAAAGCTTTATTTAATAAAGTCAGACTCTTGATGCCCAACCCGCCTTTTCTTTTATCCAAACACATTGTTTCCTACTTCACTAAATGCATCTTGCACTCTAGGGATCCTCCTCCCTAAAAGAAATTTCTTTGAATCTACTCCAAGCTTTGTTTAACTTTCCTTGGCACATGAAGAATAAACATGAGGTAAAGGGGTAAGGTGGACAGAGTGCTTTTAATGAGAGTGACCCTGCTTCCCTTAGAGATACACTGTCATTTCCACTTAGCCAATCTTTTCCGAAAACGCTCTTCAACCCTATCCCGCACTCTGGAGGAATTATAATGTGTTCCTAAAGGCAAACCAAGGTAAGTAGAAGGCAAACTTCCCACCTTACACCCTAAAACAACAACTATCTCTTTTGCATTATCAACACTTCCCACTGGAATCAATTCACTCTTATCCATATTTATCTTCAGCCCAAATAAAGCCTCAAACGACATCAAAAGCTAACAAAGATAGGTCACCTGGTCATTTGTAGCCTCACAAAAAATTAGGTGTCATCTATGAACAAAAGATGAGAAACTCGACTCCTGCGCCCCCTCTTTTCAAGCAATTTATTAAGAAGCCCCCTGCCAGTCCTCTTAATCAACTAGCGGGGCTTCCGTCACAATCCTGAACAAAAAATGGAAGAGGATCCCTTGATGCGAACCTCTGGCTCTTGAAAAACTAGTTGGAGTTCGGTTGATGTGGCTACTGAGAAGCAGGTGTCAGTTGACTCTTCGATCGACCGCGAGAATTTTACATGTCTGCCCCGCTTCGCAGAGGCGCGTACGTGGAATGGCCCGACGGGGCGCGCATCCATCTGACGAATATACATTTTATCTGAGGATTCATTCCGCGATTGTTTTTATTACAATTTATCACGAAAATGGTGCAACTGCGCAGAATTTACGAAAATACAGATAAGGCCATCTTGGCGTTTCTTATATAAAACAGGATCGTCCCGTCCCGTCACGTCTTGATACGAAAAAGGGGGTCCCTCGGCCGGGGTGGCAATGATGGTGGAATTTCCTTACGCGGTTACTCCGCTAAGTCGTGCAATGACACACGAGCATCGACACATGCTAATATATCACTCATTGCATATTAGCAAAATTAATTTCCGATCGTCGTATTTATTCGAGTTTATAGCGATAACGTAAACTTAGCTTTAATGGGCTACAAGGCACAATCCGTGATCCGTCTTGAGGCGCCCATAAAATCACCTGAACATGTTATTTTCTCATAAGCGATAACCTGACACCCACATGAATCGAGCAAGCGGTCAGGTGGTATAATCACGAACCATTCGAGGATTTATTGATCGATCCAATCTTTTGGGCCAAAGCCAGAAACTGACCATCAGGCCTCAGCGAATCTATCCATTATGACATAATTGAAAAGTAAAGCAAATGGGAGAAAAACCCTACCTTTCCCGGAGTTTAATGAAACTCCGGAAATCTGATGCCACGTGTAGTCGCGTAGGTGGGAAGCGACTTTCTTTACTAGCATAAATCGGGCTCGCGATCCGTCGTCGGGAAACTTAGAGAGAAGGTGGAGCCTCTCTACCAAACCCTCTCTTTCTATCTCTTCCAGTTTGCTCTCTCTCTTTCTTCCTTCCCTCATTGAGGTTGGGAAGACTTGGTCGAGAAGGGACTTGTCATAAATACATATATATCCATTTCTCATTTAGACAGCCCAGATTACCTATCGAAACATGTCCAACGGATTCCGCTCGATGGCGCGTCTTATGCTGTCGCGTGTAGGCCCACTTGAGCTCGATGTTTGACTCTCCCATAGCTTGACACGTGGGCGCCCTTGGGCCACTCAAGCGTGCCAAGTGTCTCACGTCCCTCTGGTGCCTCGAAGCGTGAAATTTCATTGTCTCGGGTCGACGAAGTCGACTTGGTAGCTAGATTTCACGAGACGATTCCAACGGTGGTGTCCGTTTTGTCACCTGAGATCTAGAAAAATTTCGGATTTTGGCCAAAGTACCATTTATCCTTCCATAGAAAGCTTAGTTTTCGAGTGCCATTCTCCCCCTTAAAGAATTCGTCTCGAATTTCACTTACATGCGCATCCCGACCCGTGCATATGAAACCTACACCTGATTCTTTTGCTTGGTGTGTACGATGACCTTTCTGAGTCCTGGTGCAAACGATCGATGGGCCGTCCAGCTTTAATTCATGTCTGAATGACATCCATCCACGAGCCCTTGTCGGTTCACCATCATGATAAATTTCGATGGGTAATAAAGATCTCGAGTCACTCTCAGCTCCTATCACTCAACTACGAAAGTCACATGTGATAACGGCCAGTGTTTTCATCCCAGTCTCTCGACTCCTATAGAAACCGACTCACAAGTCTTGGTGATAAGCGTAATAAGTGTGTCCTCATCTTTGAGTCTCTCGGAAGCTCACATCACTAAACTCTAAGTCTGGGTGATAACCATATCCATATGTCCTCATCTCGAGTCTCTCCCGACTCCTATCACTCAACTCTAAGTCTGGGTGATAACCATATCCGTGTGTTTTCATCTCTTGGGCACAAAACTTTTCGGCCTACACTTCGAGCCTCTTATATCCACACAGAAATTTCGGATTTCTCCACGGGTCTCACCACTCACCACGAAATTCGAGATCGCTCCGGGTCTCTTACACCCTGCGAAATTCATGATCATTTCACTCGGGTCTCTTCGCTACAGTCGGGATTGCTCCCGGATTCTACACCCACCTGAAATTGGACATCTTCCGGTCTGCTACGCTACCACGAAATTCGGATTGCTCCGGGTCTCTTACACCCCTGGTCGGGATCACTCCCCGGGTCTACACCACGAAGTCGGGATCGCTCCACAGGTCTCTTACGCCCACCTGAAATTTTCGGATTTCTCCACGGGTCTCTTACACCCACGGAAATCGGGGATCCTCCCGGTCTCTTACACCCACAACGAAATTTTGGATCGCTCCTCGGGTCTCTTACACCACGAAATTCAGGATATCCACGGGTCTCTTACACCCACACGGAAATTTAGGATTTCTCCTCGGGTCTCTTACACCCACGAGGTCGGGATATCTCCTGGGTCTCTTCGCCCCACCTGGGACCTTCGGATACTACCTCGGGTCTCATCACCTAATTCAGGGCTTTTCACCTTAGAGTTAGCGACCCCCTTCTTGCTTTGCCCAACCTTTATTACTTTCTCTTCATTTCTGATTCGAACTATGAGTCTTCGTTGGAGCGTAGTCCCAGACCCAAACTCAGCCACGCTCACGAAGTGGTGAATGGCCATCTTTGTGCCCATGAGCCTTGATCAGGCTGTCGAGTCGACTCTTACCCCTACCTCACAGGAACATCCATACACAGCCCTACAAGGCCTTAACCTCTAAGCCCGATTATCACATAAGATCTGACAAATAAATAGATTCGATGCATCAATTTATATTACTCTAGTCAAACAAGTGTGAGTAAACATACCACCGCATATTAATTTATCCCGAGCGCTCAGTCTACGTACCATAAAGATCTCTGCCTCTAGGACAATCCGCCTCATATGCCCCAATTTGTCGCGAGATATAACATATCATCTGCCTGTCTGACTAAGTCTGGCACATGAGTCACATGCGACTCGACCCACACTTTGGCCCCCTCGGCCCCTGTCTTTAGGGTGCTCGTCTCTTCCAATGGCGGTTCCTCGGCCGGAAATTACTAGGAGTGTGGAGGAATGTTTATCACGCTCTCATGTTCTACGACTAGCGGGGCTGCGCTGTCAAAAATCACAGGATCACTGTCTGCGGGGGCCAAATCAGTCTCATGTAAGGCATCGTAGAAATAACATGTGCACCTGCACGACTATGCTTCAAATCTGACCTTGGTCACGAAACTCGTGTGAAGCGGGAAGTGTACGCCTCTTAAGAACTGAAGAAGGCGATCCTCCCTCTTATTACCAACACCGTATCTGAGTACTCAGGCATCACTGAGTCTCTCTCCCATGGTCGAGGGCCGTCCGATCCTGGAGTCCATGTCCCAAGTGGCGAAGTCTACGATCCTACCCGATGGACAACTTGGCCCATTCTCGAATTTCTTTGTATATGCGTGGCCCACGTAATCATCGTGAATCGGGCTAACTACGTGAATCTAGCCACGTAGTCCATCACGGTGTCGCCCCTGCCGACTCTAGGAACTCTGACCTTGCGTACCCTCATGATCTACGGAAGAGTACTTACCAGTGAACGGCTCTCTTGAAGTGCCCATGTCACCAACCTCAGTCTACAGAAGTCCCAACCCGTCTCCGCCATACGGGCCTCGCCCTCTGGCCACAGATAAACTAACTTTGATCTGATCGTATCGGAGGTGATCTCCATAACCTCCAGTACCTTCTCGATCTGCTTGAACCAGTGGTCTGCCACCATCGGATCTCTATACTATGAATGTAGGAGGATGATGTGCCTAAACCTCTGGAGGTTCTTAGGACCTTCACGACCTCTTCTGTTGGCTTGTGCGATAGCCGCCGGCTATGACTCTACGGCCTCGGCAAAAGCATGAATCAAATACGGGCGGTAATTCGAATGTCGGTGGTGTCTGACCCGATTGTTCTGAGTGGATGTCCTCTACGTCCTGGAATCTCTGCTAGCCATCTACGAGTCGATAGGCGGATTAAGTTCCAATCTTGATATCTACAGGCTCGAAATTTGACCAGGAACCTTATTCATAAGAATTTTTCACATCTACGTAATTGCATTTATAGTAATTGTAATATAAATATTCCATATATTAAATCACACACAATAATTTTTTTTTTAAAATTTTTGTACACTTTTTTTTTTTAAATAGTGTCCATGAATAGTTACCCAAGCGGTGTTGCCGACAGCCCGGAATCAAGCGGGTTGGGTGCACGGTCGCGCACCGGGCGGTCGTGCACGCTGCGCGTAGTGGTCGTGGGCGTGTTTGTCTGGCGCCAGTCGCGCGCGTAATATTTCGCCGCAGCGGCGCGGTCGGCGCTTCCGAGCGTCTTATGAGTCGGCGCATGTCGCGACCTCCCTTCCTTGCCCAGTCCGCTGGCCCGGTCGCGACGCCGTTTCTAGGTGCTGACCTCCACAGAAAAACCATTCCATGTCGACATCACATTGAGGTGTGCGACGCCAGCTCTGCGCACTCCAGGTTGCGACTTCAAATTTCATGTTGCGACATACGTCTCTCTCACACTTGTCGAAGCGGTCGGCGACTTCATTTCGGTCGAGACCTCTGGGCGACGACTGTATCACGACATCGGCGGTGTCGCGACACCACCTCAGCCTTTCTGGGTGGCGACCTCAAAGCGAATCGCGACCGCAGTTTCTCTGCCCAACCTCTCGCCAGGTCGCGACACCAGAACCAGGTCGCGACCCTCCTGGAGACTCCCCTATGTCGCGACATCAAATTCATGTCGCGACCTCGTTTCTGCCCACAGTGGGATTTCCAGGTCGCGACACCAAGATTCCAGGTCGCGACCTCCCCTCTTTGCTACCCGTAGCCATGACCTCAAAATTGATGCGACCTCAAACGACTTCGACCCCCATCTACGCTCGTGTCAGCGGCCCTTGCATTTTTCCATGTCTGGCGACCTCACTTTGCTGCCGCCCATGCCGGCGTACCTGAAAATGATGTGTGACCTCCTTTCAATGACGAACCGTCGGTTGCGACCTCGAAATGGGATTCGCAGCGCCCTTCCTTGGGCCAGTGTGACCACCGGAATTCCGTATCATGACCTCCCATACGCTTATTCTGGCGGCCAGTGCGGCTTACGAAGGATGTAGCGCTTGACCTCTAGTCGGTCGCGACACGGCTGGGCGTCGCGACCTCGCCTGTCTGGCAGGTCGCGCTGCCACACCTATGCTGGCACCATGTTTGTCATGGCTTCATCTGGGTCGCGACGTATTTGGAATTTGGCATTAGCCATTCACAGCTTCTGCGCGCATTTTTTCCAAATCCTCCGGTGGCAGCTACTGCTGCTCCACAGAATCTTGAGTAACCCAGACACTACTCTTTACCCACTTCTAAATTTCTAGAATTGAATTCCAACTCTTTCCCTTGTGCAAAAACTGGAATAATTTTCCAGAATTCCACAAAACCCATTCTGTTCATGTTCAAAAACTAGAGCACTGTCCAGAAAAATATATATATATTTTTTCGTTCATTTCTTGTTTATTTCTGGACCGTTCTTGTAAAGTGCGGAACACCTAAGGTTATTTTTTTCTCGGCCTAGTGTTCAATCTTTCCTATGCTATTCACGAGCATCTGAATCCACCTGATTAAATGCAATGACGTATACACGATCACACATCACATTTAATTCTGAAAATGCCTGATGATGTATGATCTATCCGTTTCAGTGAGTCTGGGTAGTCGTATACCTGCTCTACCTTGTAGGAGCTCCCAAAGGTAATCGTTTCTGTAGGCCACGATCTGCATTTGTGAAGCGCCCCGAGCCGAGTTGTCCATTATTTGCAGTCGGCCGTGAATTCATGTCTCCTTCATGAGGCGCGTACATGTGTAAAGCGACCCGATAGGGCGCACACAATCCATCTGACCCGAATATACATTTATCTGAGGGATTCATTCCGCAGTTGTTTTGATTCTGATTTATCTGAAAATGGGTCTGCCCCGAAAATTTTGAAATACAAGATAAGACCATCTTAGTAGTTTCTTCGCCTCCCAAGGCGGATCGTCCCATCCCCGATGCGTCTTGATACACGAAGGGGGTCCCCGCGGCCCGGGGTGAGCATAGCCCGATAGTGGAATTTCCCTACTTGGGTTACTCCCCACTAAGTCGCGTCTGTGGCACACAAACATCAAACACGTACTAATATATCGCTCATGCATATATTAGCAAGAATTAATTTCAATCATCATGTTGTTCAGTTTATAACAATAACATAAACTTAGCTCGCGTAAATTTAAGCGTAATCTGTGATCCATCTTGAGCTGCAATCCACAGCTGTATTATTTCTCATGTGATAACAGCGCCCTGCAAATCAAAGCCAAGCAGTGGTAGATCTGTCCCAGGCCATTCAAAGGGATTTATTGGTCGGTCAGATCTTTTGGGCAAAGCCCAGGCGGCCATCAGGACTGTGGAAATCCACATCCATTACATGACCCTTAAAGCGAAAAGTAAAGCAAGTAGGAGAAAAACCCTACCTTTCGGGAGTTTATCGAAACTCCCCCGAATCACAGTACTACGTGTAGTCGCTACTTAGTGGGAAACGACTTACCAACTCACACCAAGTCGGATTTCATTTGATCCGTCGTCGAAGCTTAGAAAGAAGGTGGAGCCTCTCTCTACCAAACCTCTCTTTTCTCACTTCTTTGGACTTGCTCTACCTCTCTTTCTTATTGCTCCACGAACGGGTTGGAAGACTTGGTCGAAGGACTTGTCCTCTTATCGCGTATCGTTTCGTTAGGCGCGCCCAGATTCTGCAATCACTTATCCATCTGGCGGATTCGCATAATGGCGTGATGCCATGTGTCACATGAGCCCCACTTGAGCTCGATGCGCTCCCATGGCGACCGTGCGAGCCCCTTGGGCGCTCAGCGGTGCAGTGTCCTGCGTCCCTCGGTGCCTCGGCGTGAAATTAGGCGTGCCGGTGACGAGTCGACGTGGTAAATTTGAATTTGTGAGACGATTCCAACGGTGAAGTCGGTTTTGTCATCCGAGATCTAGAAAAATTTAATTTTAGTAGAAATTACCATTTATCCTTATGAGGCTTGGATTTTCGAAGTGTAAATAAGCATGGAAAATTTGCGATGAAGATGCACCATTTCGTCGATCTATCCAATTTCCTTCCAAAGCCCATCTTCTTTAAGACTGAAAAAGGAAGTGCCATTCCACATGGTCATAGGTCTTCTCAGTATTAAGCTTACAAAGGAAAGCCCCTTTTTTACTTCTCAAAATTATCAATTGCTTCATTTGCCACAAGCGCCGCATCCGAGATTTGTCTTTCCTCCACAAAAGCACTTTGGGCCTTAGAGATTAGCTTAGGTAGCACCTTTTTTAGTTTGTTCATTAATACTTTTGCAAGCCACTTATATAAGCTTCCCACAAAACTTATTGCCCTAAAATCTTTCAAGTCCTCTACAACCCCCTTCTTTGGAATTAACACCACAAATGTATCATTGACGCTTCTAACAAACCGACCATGCTCATAAAAGTTTGGAAAGAACCTCATCACCTCAGCTTTAACGAAAACCTAGGAATTCTTCAAGAAAGACATAGTGAACCCATCCGGCCCCAAGGCTTTGTCACCACTAAAATCGCCCAAGGCAATGAAAATTTCTTCCTCAGTGAAGGGACTTTCCAATCTAGTTGCTTCGCTTGGATCCAAGCTATCAAAGGACAATGCATTAGAGCTAGGATGCCAAGCATTATCAGTAGAGAGTAGCCCTTGAAAAGCCTTCAACACTTCATTTCTTAAATCATTCTCATCATTAAACCATTCACCATTAATTCTAATTCTATTCAAGTGATTTCTTCTTCTGTGGGCATTGGCCATTTTGTGGAAAAACTGTGTTTTTATCCCCCTCCTTCAACCACACCACCCTAGATTTTTGTCTCTAGAAAACTTCTTCCATCGTTGCCCACTTTTTGAAATTATCCTTAGCTTCCTCCCTTATGCCAAATTCATCAGGGGTAAGAGGACGAGAGGATTCCTCTGACATCAGTGCTGACACGGTTGAAAGCCTCGATCTTTTTAATTCTAAGTTACCAAAGACATTCTTATTCCAGACTTTGAGAAAGGCTTTAAGCACTTTCAATTTCTCGACCAACACAAAGCTAGTTGATATGGTGAATCTTCCCACAGTTCGCACAACATTTGTAGAGCCTTTCGTCAACTGGCTACATTTTTTCCAAATTTGAAGGGTGGCCGGTCCTTGCCTCCAGGCCTCCTATCTAACGAGTGGGAAAATGATCGACACGAGTCTAGGGAGAATGAAGCATGTTGTATCACTTCTGAAGCCCTTCTAGTCTTGAGAGACTAGGGGTCGATCAAACACAGTTTGGAAGCACCCATTAAGACCTCAGCTCTAGTGAAGGTCCCCAGTGTGAGGAGATCTTTAAGCTCAAGGTCTTCCATGACATACGATATGAGTCTCATATCGACGTGATCTACCTTCTCTCACTTCTCCAACCCCGGGAACTGACCAAATTAAAATCACTTGCCACACACCAAGGCACTTCACAGAGACCTCTAATGGCTCCAAGATCCTCCTAAAAGGCCTCTCTCTCTCTCTCTCGCTCTCTCTCTCTCTCGCTCTCTCTCTCTCTCTCCTTTAGGTAGGTCCATACACACTTGTGAAGGCCCATATCTAAATGTCTTCCTAGTTCTTAAACCGATAAGACACTGAAAAATTTCCCACCTTAACATCCAAGACCTAAAGGACTTTGTTATCCTAGAAAAAAAAAAAACCACTTCGTTTAAGCTGCCTTGGAGTTAGAGAGCTGCACGCTCTAAGGAATCTTCCCACACCTAAACTTTGGACAATCCCCTTATTCATCTCTTGGACCTTTGTTTCCTAAAGGCACATCACATCCACTTTATAAGACTTTACCATGGGTTTAATCACTTTCCTTTTATCCTTGTTATTGACCCCATGAACATTCCACAACAGAATTTTGATGCTCATAAATTCAAAATGCTTCCCCCTTTCCCATTCTTAGAGCCTTTGTCATTAACCGACCATTCCAACCTTCTCAATTCCCAATCATGTAAAGAGAGCCTTAGACCTTGTTTGCTCTTACTAGTTCCCGCACTTGAAATTCATTTTCTTTTTCATTTTCC
Source organism: Tetrastigma voinierianum (assembly GCA_016808115.1). Lineage (NCBI taxonomy): Eukaryota > Viridiplantae > Streptophyta > Magnoliopsida > Vitales > Vitaceae > Tetrastigma > Tetrastigma voinierianum. Next base: position 2,132,356 of record JAEQBH010003196.1, read on the forward strand.
TCAGCCCAGTAGTAAGATGTCACCATAAAGCCCTTGGTTGGCATTCCCAGCCATCTAGAGAGTTGGGCGAATTTTCCATTAACCCAAGCATCATTTGGGTCCTCATCCCCCTCCCTAAGGTTGGCGAGTTATGTCTCCTGAGTAGAGCCCTTCATGTCCTCCCTGAAACCAGTCTCTCCATACAACGAGAAGAGCTTTGGGCTCATCCCAGCACTCGAGCAACTCTCAGCGGTTCGACTAGTAACTCATCCTCTTTGTAACCACGGCTCATTTCCACCCTAGAAAGGACGAAGCAAAGATCCTTTTTCCCCCGTAAAATAAATAAATTCGGGAGTGAGTACGATTATCTATGTTCTCTTCCTCTAAAAATTTCATAGTTCCATTGCTTCATGCTCCCGATAATCTTAGAAGCCACCTGGAGCTTTCTTCTCCCGATCACTTAGGGGAGGGAATAAAGCCCTAGCAACTTTAGTTCTTAGATCATAGACGACAGGAGATGGGCTTCACTGCACAAGCCCACATATCCAATCTTCGAGCTTATCAACTTCCACCTTGGGTTGGGGCAGATCCTCTTGGGCTCTATGCAGCGAGGCAGGTCTTCGGGCTTAGGTCCCTGCATCATCTACTTGAGGCCCTTGTTGGGGGCCCCACATTGAGCTTGGCTTAGCATGGTGGATTGGACTCCTTTCCCACATGGACTAAGGCTCATTTCAAAAGGCCCACCACCATCTTATAAAGTGACTTGGGCTATAGCTTTCCCCCGAGATCCAACACTCACCTCCCTAACCTTAACTTCATCTTTTTTCCTACTGTGCTCTTAAAAGGGCTCTGTAGCTACAGTACAGACACCCTTCCCCACATCGGCTGCGTCGTCAATTGAACTTCCTACAACACTTTTTGCAACCCAAGGACAAGACCTTTCATTCTCCACGCTTCTGCTCGTGCATGTTGTAACCTTTCTTTCAACCCTAACTCTCTGCGATTTTCCTTCCTAACCACGAGACTCTGAGGCCACTTGCAACAACCACTACAAAACCTCCCACCATAACTGGAGCTCGAGGCATAAGTTCCCCACGATGAGCTACAATGTCCCAGGTAAAAACTTTCTTATTTTTTTCACTCTTATCCATGCCCATTGGAGCTTTGTGAATCTAATCGTATCTTTGTCAATCCCAATGAAACCTCCACAACACTCATCGATTTTTCTAAACACCCCCGCTTGATATAAATGGAGGAGGAGACTAACGACTCTTACCCACCCCTCATTGTTGTGCTTTTGCTCTCGAACACAACCCACTTCAGGTTCCCATTAACTCAGGATCAATTTCTTTTCTTGGAAAAAACATGAGTCTTTTCTCTATACCTATTGGCCTCATCCCTATCTTCAAAGGAGAACAAGAAAGACCCTCCTAGAAGCTTCATCACCTGTAGCAAGGCTTTGAGGTTCCAAAGGCAAGAACCCCATTTCCTTACACCCCTAATATGAGGTTCAAAGTCTTTAACCCACCTTCATACTAAACAGAGGTTTGCCAAGTCCTTCTTGATCTTACCTCTTGCTCTCTAAGTTACATCTAGAGGGCTTCCCCAATCCTTTTATTTTCTAGCTGGCGCCTTAAAAAATGAGATAGGATTTTCCTGCCCTCCTCTTCCACTAGAGCTCTCGGGTGCCTGACTCACTTCAAAAGATCTATTGCCAGAGTCGTTCCTTGCTATCACCCCAAGTGACCTTAGTTTGGTAGCTAGGGTCGACCACCTTCGAGTAAAGCCTCTACTTTCTAGGAAGACAATGCAAAAGCGTTAGGCACCCACATCCACAATCGAGCATAAAAGGAACCTCCTCGCTGCATTAGAGCGAAACCGAAGTCTGTAACTTCTGCCTTCCTCCTCCCATTCTTTAAACACATTCCCAACTCTTCCATCTCTACAGCTCTCTTCAACTCCTTCCAACAACCTCCCTAGACCGAATCCAGGAAGAATGACCTTTACTCCATTCAACAATAACTCCTTTCAGCTTGCATGCTAACTCCTCTACCGAAATATCAAAAGATTTCGATTCCACCGCGAACCAGCACTTTCCTCATTTCATTCATTCACCCCATAGCTTTGGTTCTTGGATAAAGACTATACTCTTCTACAATCATAAAAATAACTAAAGTCATGGTTGATCAAGCCTAGGCTATGATAGAAGAACATGCTAAAACAACAACCGAGCAGGCTAAGGCCATTATGGAAGAGCGAAAACAACAATCTCAATCGTAAGGGAAGATCTAAGAGACGACCTTAGGAATTTTTTGACAATAGGGACAAGAAGTTGCTACTCGGCCTATAAGGCAACTATCTGATGAGCTAGGGGGGCAGCATCCTAGGAATTTTCAGGGAGTAGGTGAATCTCACTGTTCACCTATACAGGTTGAAAATTGCCATCATCCTCCTCATATGAGAGAGGATGAAACTTCGATGAATGTCAATGGCGAATGTTCTAATCTCGTTAGAATAATGGCTCCTCAAAGGTTGTTTGTTAATACCAACTTGGTTACGTAACCTAGAGCCTACAATGAACCACTTCCTTTTGTTGAAGGCATGGGGGACACTATTCAACCACTCATAGGGGTAGATACTAATAGAGGCTAACAAATTCTCCAGCCTTTTATGTAGCCAGCACCCGCACACACCTGCGAACTTGGAGGCAGGGAGGTGGTACAAGAGTTATAAAGGCTAGGGTTTAAACAAATTGGCTGACTAAAATTCTACAAGTCATACCCAAAGGCAATAGACAAAGAGAATCCTTACCCAAGGGGGTATAGAATTCCTGAGTTCTCTTTATTCACTGGAGAAGATAGACAATCCACCTTGGAGTATGTGGCTAGATTCACAGTGTAGTGTGGGGAATTGGCCAACCATGAGATTTTTCCCTACTTTATACTCAAGTTATTTCCTAACTCATTAACAAGAGTTGCTTTTACTTGGTATGCAACATTGCCAAGGAATTCTATTATGAGTTTGGAGGAAATTGAGAGACAATTCCACACAATTATTTAGAGTCGAACCTAGGATATACATAATAGAATTATCAAGGGTAACCCAAAGGGGTGGAGAACTAGCAGATTCATTCATTACTCATTTCAAAAGGATGAGGAATAGATGCAAAATTCATCTCCCGAAAATAGAGTATGTGAAGATGGCCCAAAGGGGACTTGATATAGAGTTGAGGAAGAAATTTCAAGGTATGGAGTTCAAAGACTTCTATGAACTTGCTGCTAAGGTAACATAATATGAAGAACTACTTAGGGAAGAAAATCAATGGAGAACGACCTCCATGGGAACTTACTGCCAGAAGGTGAATCTTGAAGAAATAGCAATAGTAGATCTCCTAAGTACAAGTTCATTCATTTGCCCTCTATTGGTGAAGAAAGCATTTGACTTATGGAAGAAGTTGCAAGCCTCTCATACACTAGTCTAGTGTTTATTTGATGTGGCAAAGATTGAGGAAATATTTAATTTCTTACTAAAGGAGAAATTCATCACATTTCCTCAAGATCATCAACTCCCCAACAAAGAGGAACTCAGTGAAAAGTGTACTGTAAGTATCACAACTTCTGGAATCATAACATTAATTATTGTTGGAGTTTCAAGACTATTATCTAGGAAGTGATTAACAAGGGAATACTGAAGTTCCCCAAGAAAAGGAAGCTATGGTGATTGATGAAGATCCATTTCCATCAATAGCATCAATCAACATAGCTGCTACTGATTTGATGGCCATGCTAAATGCAAATAAGGTTGGGAGATTTTCTCTAAGTACCAGGATAAGAAAGTAATAGAGATAGAGGTATGGACCAAATTGATCGAGTTGATGAGACCAAATATTTACAAGATCCTTTGCACGAAATTGGAGGTCCAATGACTCCGACAAGGACAAAAAGAATGAAGGACGCTTTACAAGGCTTGCTCTTACAAGTTCAAGACAAAGAGGTTGCATTAGAAGATTTCAGGTCAAAATTTGAAGGTTCCATAGCTTCACAAAGCATGGTTACCTATCTTGTTATGGAAGAGATAGATTCAAAAGACCCAAATGAGGGAATGGGTTAATTAGAAATTTCATTTTATTAGTTTTGGGGCATTTCCTGGATGTTATTTAATCATCGGCCTTTTATTTAATTATGGTTTCCTTTTTAGTTATTCTTTTAATGATTTATTTTAGGCCCTATTCATTCTAAATGGGCTAAATTCTTTTTAGGGTTTTAGGGCTTTTTTTGGGACTGGTTTACTTATAAAAAACAGCCGCCATTTGGAAGAAAAATAGTTTATGTTTAACAAAAGTTTATTTAGAAAGATTTTGATTTGTTTCCTTTTGTTCTTGATTGAATGCATGAAAATCCAACTTATCAAAAGGGTGATTGACCTTGTGGTGTCTCAAGATTAGGGTTTTAATGACTTAGTTTCCTTTTAGTTCCAATCAGATTTCCAAAATATGTTCTTGGCGTTGGGTAGCGATTATCTTCCATTAAATTCAAGGGTTCCTAGGGTCGGTCGTCTAGAGGGTTTGTATCAATTGGTATCAAAGCTTTTGGTGCTGAAAATAGGTTTTGTTTCTATTTCCTTTTGTTTCTTTCGTTTTTTTATTCAAAAAAACAAACAAACAAACAAACAAACAAAAAACAAAAAAACAAAAATTCGTACTTGAGGGGGCTACCATCTTAAAATAGCTGTAACTTTTGATCTAAGTATCGAAACAACTTGTATAGATATCAAATCGAAGCCCTTTTCAAGCACAAATATGGATTGTGTGCATTTTATCTATTGCACATCCTTACAAAAAAATTTCCCTTTTTTTTCCGTCAAAATTCTAAAATCGTTTTTGGGGGGACTGTCATTTAAAACAACCGTAACTTTTGATCCAAGTAACGAAATGACTTGTATAGCATATTAAATTGAAGCCCTTCTCATTGGAAGGAATGAAGTAAAGGTAGAGAAAATACCCCTTGTCCAGAATATTGATCCTTATTCAGCCACTTCCCAAAAAGAAATCTGAGTCAATATTCTAGCCCATGGTATGAGATACAAGGTCGATTGGCTTTTGTGCAAGTGGGATTTTGTTAGAGAAGTGCTCTAAAGGTGATCACCATTAGCACTTACTGTACGCATAACATATTATTTAATATGAAAGGCTTCTTTGTTAATTTGATATTCATACGTTGAATTGATATAGATCTTTAATCGAATTAATGAAATCCATGATACATAACATGGCATGAAGGAAATCATGATGGGATCGTGATAATAAAGATTCCTAATATCTTGATTATGTTAGTGTCTAAATTATCCACAGTCATAGGATCAACCATTTGGATATTATTGATGCAGACCAGAGGACCAGCACATGTCATACTTCTTGATTGGAATCCCGGCGGTAGATCTATAAAAGCTGTGATCATAGGGTTGTCGAGTTGGTGTGTGGATACTTGCTAAAGTAAGTAAGTACATTGGAGACATAATGAGGCAATCATATGGATCATCTATTTAAATCTGAGATGATTGTCTCATCATAGCAATGGTGCAAGTATCCTTAGACTTGAGGTGCTCATGGATATCTTGGATCTTGATCTTGTACTTTGACCTCGATCCGTATTTGCCTCGAAGTCGCTCATTGGATGATTGGGTATAGTTTGAGGTGTTCGAAGGTAATTGAGTAGCCAACAAAGGATTCGCCACTCCTAATAGAGGGAGGGTATACCTAAGGCCTCTTGTCGGAATCATTACTTGGGAATCTCTGGCCATAGTGAAAATGGCTTGAGGAGTGTCTTCAAAGTGCATAACAGTTGAGTGATGAATCTGGGGACAAGATCAAATATCACTTGGGCTAGGTGTGGCATAGTCAGTCTAGTGGGAGCTACACATTATCCATGCTCTGAACCAAGTAGGGTATAGATTGGTGAAATGACGAATTGCACGGTATTTGTCTATAGGAAGGGTATGCAGTCAGACCACTGACTCTCCGATCAATTGGGGGACATGATGTGTTGCTAGATACCAATCTTGACTTGCTTAATTCAATAGTTGAATCAAGTGGCCAACATAACCGAAACCTAATGGGTTACACACTTTAAAGAGTGTGGGGCTAATATGAAACGGATTTGGATGTGATCCAAATATGAGGGAGTTAATTCTCATGAATGAAATGTCATGGGATTAGTGGAATCCTGAGTTTGAAAGCCCTCACTTAAAGAGATAATAGGTTTGGGCTTGTACCTCGGCTTAGGGCCATATGGGAACTCGCCATAACGCATGGGGATGTGTGTAACCTATCATCACTTAGAGTGAGGGGCATTTTGGTCATTTGAAGGATAGGTTTTCCACATAAAGGAATGTTATGGAAACCACAAAGATGATGACTCTTTGAGACTTGAAGAGTTCATGAGAAAAGCTCCAATTTGCTCGTCTCGAAGGGTGTTCTAGAGTTTAAGAGACCCGAGTTTTTGGCTTCCTCTTTGGATCTGGACTTGGCTAATACTTGGGACCCTTTCTAGGCAATTTGCCTTGGAGGTTGTCGGCTTCACTCTTGGTGTGGATCTGATAGAATGAACACTTAGGAATTGGTTGCCTTTGGTCCTAAAATTTGCCCAGAGCAGTTGCTTCGGTTTTGGGCAAACCTGAGGTAATCCCTACACCCTTCTCTTTGTTATAGAACAGGATTTGATGCTACAAGGGGTCCTTGGATTGGGTTTTTTTTTTGTTTTCCACTGCTATTGGCAAGTGTTGCCACCCACCGAACCCTTCAAAATGTGGCTTCTTTGTTCCTAGAAATTTTACTTGAAGAAAGTTGTGTAGAAAACAACCTTAACTAGAAACCTAAATATGCCAACTAATATTGTTCTCTAATTGTGATGGATTAGGGGTTGGTGATGAGGAAGTCAAACCTAAGAACAAGATTATGAGGATAGGGATCAAGGAGCAACAACCTTTTTAGGTTTGTTCTCCATACCTCTCTTCTTATTTCAAGTTTTGTGATTGTTGGTTGAAATGATTTTCAAGAAAACTGCATATGTGATTTGTTTTAAGCGATTTGGGAAAATTGATTTCAAATGCATTGCCATAAAAATTGCATGAGCATCAAAATGGATTATTTGGGTATAAATGTATATACAATATTGTAAATTACTATGGCTGAGTTTTAATGCCCTTAAATAGAATGTTATTCGTCATATTCGAGTTAAGGATAAATTTGTATACCAATAAGGGTTAAACTAGTAGTACTATGAACGAAATGAAATATAGTGGCATACCAATCCGTAGCCCAACATGACAGTATTGGTAGTGGCACTACAATGGATTTTAAATAACCGGAGTTAAGCGACCCTAGCGGGGCAGTATTATTGTGTTATAAAATGTTTTTTTTTCACCCAGTTTGCAACCCAGCGGGACCGTGCCGATGGTCTGCTATCTGGCAAGAAGAAATGGTTAAATTCGTTTAAGGGCAAAATTATAAGTAAATGTGTGAAATGCATGGATTGAGTTTCAAATGAAATATTGCATATGAAATTGTATACTTTGAAGTGATCAAATGATTTGCAAATGAAAGTATGTGAAATAAGCACATATATATAATGTATATTGCATGGACTATTGAAATTGTGTCAAAACATTGTTTCAGAAAAGCTGTATATTTGTGTTTTAATTGGAAATGAAGAATTACATAGAACCGCTAAGCATGAAAATGCTTAGCCTTTATTTTATCATGTAGCAGTGGTGGCTAGAGACCCAGCTTGAAGCTGAGTTAGACTCATCGTCGAATCATGCGGAATAAGTAAATGCCGTTTCATGCATACATTTCGTCCCATGACATTGTTGATCATTTTGTAATGAAACCAAAAATGTATAAGTTTTCATGGGAAGAACATATTTGATTTATTTGTGGAGATGAACTATGATAATGTTTTGTAAATGATAATGTTAAAAAGGCATACATGCCATATTGAATGAAAGTATTAATTGACAAAACGGTGGGCTCTCTTTAACTGAAATGATTATGCGACATTTATTTCTACAGTATTCGAAAATGTATATATGACAAAATTGGTCCGCGTCTGCGTCCCCAGATCCGTTTCGGCCTCCGGGACACTTTGCCATTCATAATACTTTAGGCATATTAAATGAGCATTTGTATTGGCCTAACATGAAACGTGATGTGAGTTTGTGTGTGCTAAGTGCATTACATGTAGGCAAGCAAAGTCTAGAGTTAAACCTCATGGCTTGTATACTCCTTTACTTACGCCTGAACAACCTTGGATTGATATATCTATGGACTTTGTTTTAGGACTACCGAGGTCTCAGAATGGTAAGGGCAACATCTTTGTTGTTGTTGATAGGTTTAGCAAAATGGTTCATTTCATTGCATGTTCTAAAACTAATGATGCGACATATATTAATGATTTGTTCTTTAAAGAAGTAGTTCGTTTGCATGGATTGCCTAGTACAATTTTTAGTGATAGAGATGTTAAGTTTCTAAGTACTTTTTGGTGCACTTTATAGAATAAATTAGGAACAAAACTATTGTTTTCTACTATTGCCCATCCTCAAACGAATGGTCAAACTGAAGTAGTTAATAGAACACTCACTACCTTATTGAATGCTATCATTCAAAAGAATTTAAGGTAGTGGGAGAAGTGTTTGCCCCATATTGAGTTTTCATATAATAGGATTGTTCATGCTCCTTCTTTATTTTCTCCTTTTGAAGTTGTGTATGGCTTTAATCCATTAACACCTATGGACATTTTACATTTGCCTACTAATGAGCATGCTAATCTTGATGGTAGGAAAAGTGATTTAAGATTAAGGGTTGCACGCTAGAGTTTGGGCCAACATTGAAAGGAAAAATGAACAATATGCTAAGCAAGCCAACAAGGGGTGTTTGAAGGTTGTCTTCAAACCTAGAGATTCCTACTAAATGAGCATGCTAATCTTAATGGTAAGGAAAAGATAGTTTTCGTTAAGGAGTTACACGCTAGAGTTCGGGCCAGCATTGAAAGGAAAAATGAACAATATGCTAAGCAGGACAACAAGGGGCGTTTAAAGGTTATCTTCAAACACAGGATTGGGTATGGGTGCATGTGAAATGAGAGGTTCCACTACCTGAAAGGAAATCGAAACTACGACTTAGAGGAGATGGACCTTTCCCGAGTCTTAAGGGTAGATAATGATAAAACTACAATGCAGATTTGCCAAGCAAATATGGTAATGTTAGTGCAACTTTTAATGTTGTTGATTTATCTTTGTTTGATGTAGGTGATTTGAGAATGAATCATTTAGAGTAGGGAGGGAAAATAGAGATCGAGGTGTGGACTAAGTTGATAAAGTTGATAAGACCAAATATTCACAAGATCCTTTGAATGGAATTGGAGGTTCAATGACTCAGGTGAGGAAAAAATGAATGAAGGATGCTTTACAAGTACAAGACAATGAGGCTACATTAGAAGATTCTAGGAAAAAATTTGAAGGTTCCATAGCTTCATGAAGCATGGTCACCTATCTTGTTATGGAAGAGCTAGATTCAGAAGACCGAAATGAGGGCATGGGTTAATTAGGAATTTCATTTTATTAGTTTTGGGGATTTTTATTTAATTATGGTTTGCTTTTTAGTTGTTCTTTTAATGATTTATTTAGGCCCTATTTATTCTAAATAGGAAAATTTTGTTTTTAGGGTTTTAGGGCTTTTTTGGGGTTGGTTGATCAACAAAAAGCAACCTTCATTTGGAAGAAACACATTTTATGTTTAATGAAAGTTTATTTAGAAAGATTTTGCTTTGTTTCCTTCTATTATTGATTGAATGCATGGAAATCCGACTTATCAAGGGAGTGATCAACCTTGTGGTGTCTCAAGATTAGGGTTTTAAGGACTTAGCTTCCTTTTGGTTCTAATCAGATCTCTAAAATCTGTTATTGGTGTTGGGAGAAATTCTCTTCCATTTAATTCATATCAGAAAGGTATGGATTCCTAAGTAATATTTGGTTCATATAGATGATTTGGTAGCAAGAAGAAAAGTGTCTGGATCCAAAGAAAGGAAAAATAATGGAAGGTATTCATACCATTCAAAATAGGAAATTAAGAAGGATAAATTTTCCAAGGGAAATGATGTTTCTCCAAAAGAAATGTTTTTCCAGGGGAAAAGGGCATGAACAATCCTTCAATGAGGAAAATGCCTCCAAGTTTTGTAGTTCCTCCTCTTGTCTCACCTGGACAAAAATGACATGTGGTGAAACATAGAAAATCTCCTCTAAAGCTCACTAGAACTAAAAAAAAAAAAGATGCAGAGATAGAGAGTTATGGAGAAAAGACAACTACCTGAAGAAAGAAGCAGAGAATCTGAGAGAAGAAATGATGCCTACTCCAAAGAAAACCAAATTTGGAAGGAAGGCTATAGAAAATGATGAGTCTAGCTATGGATCTACTAAAGAAATGGATTTGAGAACTATTTTAATAGGTATAATCCTTATTTCTTTGAAATGTTCTACCATTACTCTAACTTTGCTAGATTTCTTCAAGTCAAGAGATGGAGGAAAGCATATTATAAGTAGAGAAAGATCATTCTCCAACAGATGAAATCATAGTCAGAGGATAATCACCATTGACTCCTTTGAAGGAAGTAGTGCCTAGAAGGTGATACTTCAAAAACTTACAGAGGAAATGATATAGCACATAAGACCTCTCTATGTGAGAGCACACTTTAATGGCAAACCAGTGTCCAAAGTGTTGGTTGGTAATGGATCAACAGTCAATGTGATGCCATTAAGGATGTTAAGAGCACTAGGAAGAGGTATAAGTGACCTAATTGAAACAGAAGTATCTGTATTAGCTTTCATTGGGGAAATCTCAAAGACTCTAGGCATATATACCCTATTGATATCATTGTGGGTAGTAAGACCTCCTTATCAACTTTCTTAATGATTAATTTTATTGCTAATTATAATGTTTTGCTAGAAAAGACTGAATGCACGCCAATTGTTATGTGTTGTTCTTCATTCACTAATTTTCTTTTTTGGAAAGGTGATGAAATAAAAGTAGTATGGGTAGATAAACAAACTTTCATTCGCGACTTGATTTTGTGAGCCCGATTCACATGACCAAGTTTAGATCTAATAAAATTCAAAGGCAAGAAGAAGGATGAGGCTCAAGGAAAATATATACATGGAGTCGAAATGTTGGTGAAATCAATTAAAACATAAACTTCTAAAGACAATTGTTATCATGCATTTCAATATGATAAATAGGGCCAATCATTATGAGAGATCGATGGTAAGTATTCTCATGAAGAGAATCGTACTTCTGCAAGTGACATTCAAAATGAAAATGAAACAAGTGCGAAAAAATATAGAAGAAGCGGTTAAGGCAACATGGGTGAAGTGATTTATGAAAAAGAATCATATGAAGATAAGGAAGAAATTCAGATTGAAGATTTGGAGCAAGCGCATCCCAATGATCCTATGGAAGAAGTCAATCTCGACACTATGGAAGAGCCAAAGATAACTTACATCAGTTCTCTCTTACCCACTGACTTGAAGGAAAATATCACATCACTATTGAAAGAATTTAAAGTTTGCTTCGCTTGGAATTATGATGAAATGCTAGGATTGGAAAGGAGCCTTGTGGAACATCGCCTTCCCATTAGGCCCAAGTTCCATCATTTTCAACAACCACCTAGAAGGATGGATGTCCAAGGAAGTAGAGCTAAAGATAAAGAAAGAAATCGAGAAACTCTTGAAGGCCAAGTTCATTAAGCCTACAAGGTATGTGCAGGTAAGCAAATATTGTTCCTGTAATGAAGAAAAATGGAAAAATTTTGGTATGTGTGGATTTTAAAGATTTAAATGTTGCTACTCCTAGGGACATGTATGTGATGCCTATTGTAGACATTTTAGTTGACTCTGCTGCTAATAATGAATTGTTGTCTTTTATAGATGATTTCTCTGGTTACCAAAAGATTTTAATAGCAGTAGAAGATATACCTAAGATCGCCTTTAGATGTCTTAGCTCCATAGGGACATTTGAATTGTTGGTCATGTATTTTGGTCTCAAAAATGCAGGTGTAACTTACCAAAGGGCAATGAATGCCATTTTCCATGACATGCTAGGCCACCACGGTATACATTGATGATATAGTGGTTAAATCTAAAAGAGCCAGTAAGCATGTGGACCATCTAAAGAAAAGCTTTGAGAGGATGAGACATCATTAGTTGAAGCTTAACCCACTCAAATGTGCATTTGGAGTTTGTGCTAGGAATTTTCTTAGATTCCTAGTTTACCAAAGAGGGATATAAGTAGATTATAACAAAGCAAAAACTATTACTTCAACTAAAGCTCCACAAAACAAGAAAGAACTCTAAAAGTTCTTAGGCCAAGTAAATTATTTAAAAAGATTTATCTCTAACTTGGTAGGTAAAACCAAGGAATTCTCTAACTTAGTGAAGCTGAAAGATATGGAAGAGTTTAGGTTGGAGGAACGACATCAAATAGCCTTTGACAAGATCAAAGAGTACCTCTCTAAACCTCTTGTTTTAATGCCTCCTATACAAGGCCACCCACTTAAATTATATTTATCAACTGCAAATGAGTTAATAGGTTGTCTTTTGGCACAAAACAATTCTAAAGGCCTTGAGCAGACTGTATATTATTTGAATATGGTCTAAATCCAACAGAAACAAGATATACCCCAATTGAAAAATTATGTTTAGCCTTGTACTTTGCATGTACCAAACTGAGACATTACTTAATCAAGTCTCGAGTTTATGTCCTTATTAAGTATATGCTTAATTGGTTACTAATTATAGGGAGGATTGGTAAACGGTCCTTTGTTTTGTCAGAATTCACCTTGATTTATTTTCCACATAAATTAGTCAAGGGACAAGCATTGACATATTTCCTAGCTGATCATCCTTCCTTAGAGATTGAGGCAGAATAAAGAGTGGAGCTAGGAATTTATGGAGTAGAAAAGGAGCCTTGGATCCTTAAATTTAATGGTTCAAGCACAAAGAATTCAGCTGGTGTAGGAATAGTTATCATTTCCCCAAGGCGAGTAAAAACTACTTTGTCTTTTAATCTGGCCTTTGAATGCACCAACAATTAGGTTGAGTATGAAGCTTTGGTGATTGGCTTAGTGATCCTAAGGGAGCTTAGGGCAAAATATGTTCAATTTAGTGGGGATTCTCAATTGGTACTTTGTCAATTAATAGGGGAGTATAAATGCAATAGTTTGCTTTTGACACCTTTCTTTACTGCGCCATTCAATTGTTAAACTCCTTTGATAGTGTGGAATTTGAACATGTGCCTAAGGAATCAAATTGTGAGGCTGATGAACTTGCTCAAATAGCCTTTGGTATAAAAATTGGTGAAGAATTGACCCATAAACTTATCATGATAAAGAAGAAGAATCACCCTTTAATTTTTGGGGATCAACCTAGACATCTTCAATAGTGACATGAACATTGCTAGAGACTAGAGAACAAAGTTTAGAGAATGTTTGGAGAATCCAAACAAAATGGTTCCTCATAGAGTAATGGCTCAAGCTCAGAGTTTTGTTCTACTAGAAGGAGAACTATATAGAAAAGGACTTGATGGGCTATTACTTAAGTGCCTATCTTTCCTAGATAGCATGGAAGTTATGAAGCAAGTTCATGGAGGAGTTTGTGGAGTCCATCAATCCAGAGTAAAGATGAGATGGCTGATTAGAAGACATGGCTATTTTTGGCGGACCATTCTAAAAGATTGCATTACTTACTCTACAAGTTGTTAACAACGCCATATGTATGGGAGCATACAAAGGATTCCTCCTATTGAATTACATTCAATAGTAAAGCCATGGTCGTTCAAAGGATGGGCCATGTATTTGATTGAGAAGATTTGTCCAGCATCATCAAAAGGACACAACTTCATCCTAGTGGCTACATACTACTTCACTAAGTCGGTAGAGGTGGTACCATTGAAGAAAGCATAACATAAGGATGTGATTTAGTTTATCAAAGAGTAGATTATTCATAGGTTTGGAATTCCCTAGTCTATTACTATTGATCAAGGAACAATGTTCAATGGAGAAGAGATGAATTACTTTGCTGCTGATCATGGGATAAAACTCATCATATTAACTCCTTTCTATGCTCAAGCCAATGGGCAAGTAGGAGCTTCTAACAAAGTGTTGATAGGGATGTTGGAAGAGAATTCTAAAGACAGGCACAAGATTTTATCCGAGACATTGTGGGCCTACATGACGTCTAAAAGGAGTTCTACAAGGGTAAGTATTTTTTCTCTAACTGATGGACATGCGGTACTCCCAATGGAAGTAGTGGTGCCTTCTCTAAGAGTTTCTAGGAAAAATGACCTTACTCCTCAAGAGTACAGTGAGACCATGATGATGGAACTCAGTCTAGCCGGATGGTAGAAGAATCTGAAGCTTCGACCATATGTTGGTTTAGAAAATAAAATAGCTGGACTCGACAAGAGTCAAGAAAAGAGCTTTGAAATTAGGAGATTTGGAAGTGCTACTGCAATTAGGTTCAAGACAAATGTGGAATGAGTGTCTCCCGATTAGGAGGGGCCTTTCAAGATTACATCAGAGTACTGAAATGCCTATTGGTTAGCAAGCCTACATATGAGTATCTTAAATATTCATTTTAGCCCTATGTTTTACTTATATTTTTAGTATTTTTTATGTTAAATAAGTGTCATAATGTTTTAAATATTCATCTTTATGATTAGGTCAATCATTTAGTGGAATTGTGAGAAAATGAGCAAAAAAAGAAGGAAAATCAACAAATCACATGTAGTAGCAACTACTAGGTTTTGATGTTTTTAGCTACAAGATGATTCCAAATGGCTACAATATTTATATGGATGGATAGGATGGATAGGTAACTTCCCAAGATTTCTAAAGAGACCTTATTCACTCAATTTGTGCTTCAAATTATCAAATTATGACTCTTGGAAGTTGAAGGAAGAAGATAATATAGCTCAAAAGTGATCAGTTGCAACATTTCATAAATGTAGTCTTTAATCATTTCTAAAGTGTTCTTTCTATCCATATCTAGATTCTACACTTCAAGAGCTTTCCAATGGTACCAAGATTGTGCAATTTGGAGTCCAAACGAGAAAGTTATGTTCGTCGCGGCGAAGAGCACTCTTTGTTGCGATGAATGTGTTCGTTGCGACGAAGTCACTCTTCACTGCTACGAACCAGAAGAGCAACAAACGAAGATGCTACAAGTTCACCGCAGCAAAGGTTGTGCAGCCCAACAACACATAAAACCCATATTAATCGTTTTCGAAGACCTATATAAGAGGGGACACGTTTTAGGGTTAGAGAAGGACGAGAGAGGACCAAATAGGCCCTTTGGGGTTGGCGATCAGATCTTTTGAGGGAGAAAACCCTCCCTAGGATTTCTCCCTTCTTGTTCTTGAACCAACAACACTTTAGGACTAGAGATGAGGCTTGGTAGCAGCCTTCAAGTTTGGAAGAAGTATTAGAGATTTGGAGAAGAAGATTGAAGACTTACCATGGCTATTATAGTTTCTTCTTTCTCTTTTCTCATGTTTTATCATAGATTGGTGATGTACCAAACCTTTATTATGTTTTAATTTCGTAGTCTAGGGTTTTCTATGTATTTTAGATATGAATCTTATATTTAAAAGTTGATTTTCTTATTTCTATTGTCTATTTGTGATTATCTATCTATTAATTCATGCTTGGGTGTTATTTGCATGTTGATTTCTAGCTAATCTCAACATGGTGAGTGGTTCCTTACGAGATCTGAGAAGGGAGTGAGGAATTTAACATAGATGAATTAACCTTGTTAGCCTAGTAGTGTAGAAATTATCGGTAATTAGGAGGCATGTGAGACTCTTGGATCTTAAAGCATCTCTAATGCTTGGGGTTGAGCTGAGAAGCAAGAAACCTAGTGTTAGTTGGTAGGTTATTCGACCTCGAGAGAGCCTTATAATTAAATTAGACAAGAGTCGCCTTGGAAATCATTTTCATGAAACAATAGAGTAGAATTTTGACTTAGATATAAGAGGATTGTCTAATTGCACCAAATACCCTAGGAGTTTATCATCTCTTGGTATCCCTTAGTTGCATAGTTCATTAGTCAGTTGAGATTTCATCAGCTTAGTTTAGTTTAATTTTTGTTTCAATCCATCGATTTCACTGTTTGGATATTAGAGAAGTATTCTAATTTTGGTACTTAACATCCCCATATTTCCCTGTGGATCGATATCCGTACTTAGATTCACTTTATTATTTGACAAAGTGTATTCGCATAGAATAGACACTTTATTGCATAGTTTATTTACATATCATGAATATGCCTATCATGTTTTTGGCACCTTTGCCGGAGACTAACAAGTCTCTAGTGACGTTGCTAGTGACTTGCAAAATGCCTATCAAGTTTTTGGCACCGTTGTCGGGGAAATTGTAGTGTTTTATGCTAATACCAATACCAAGTGCTTCTTTGGTACTTCAAACATTTTTTGTTTTTTTATTTAGTCTTGTTTTATTTTCTTTTTCTATTTTACTATGAATTTTTGTTTTGTAGGTTTAAATCATAATGGATCCTATCATCGAGTTGACAAATCAAATAGCTCTCTTTAGTCAACAACTAAGAATGAGGCAATTGGCCAATGAGCATCAAAGAAGAGTGACAACTCAAGTGAGGAGTCAAGTGTGACAACCATATGCATTAATGGATTATGTTCAATGTGGAGGTACCCCATATTGGAACAGTTATAATTCGGTTTGGCAACATTGCCCTAACAGCTCATGGAATACAAGCTATACCACTCCACACACTCCATAAGTCCAAAGATCAAGCCTAGATGAAAAAATGGCTGAATTAGAAAGAGTTCATGCTAAATTGGTGATGGAAAATGCTGAATTTAGAAAATTAAGGGATGAAATAGATTATTCTCAAGTTGGGTTGCTTAGGTTTCTTGATCAAAATGAGATAAGTCAACCTCCAAATGGGAGAATGACAAAGTTAGAGGCAACCATGGTTGAATTATAAAGATTTCGTGTTGAATGTGCAACATCTCAGTTTAAATTATGGGTGGGCAGAACTAATGTTCAAATTCAGTATACCATTTAAGGGTGAAAGAAAGAATTGGCTTTAATGGCCACTTCTTGTACTGACTTACATTTGAAAAAGAGCAGACCTAAGCAAGGAGAGTATGAGTATACAAGAACTAGTAGCCAAATATATGAAAGAACAAGAATATGGCTACAATGTCCTTTGAAGGACAACATGAGAGTTTGTCATCTACTCTTAGGGTGAATATAGAAGAAGAAAACTTGAGCTACAATGAAGCAATCACCTCAAGAGGTAATGAAGAACCCGAGAAGTTTCAAATAGTCGAGAATGATGCACAAATTTTGGAAACCTTAGTTATGAAGGAAGATGAACCTTACGTAGCAACCCCCAGCCGGCAGGCAGGTTCGGATCTAGCAGAGAAGCGGGGCGATCAACTATTAATCAAATCCTTTAGCGATTACATTTTCATGATGGGGGCGCGGGTTCGTTCTTTTAGTTATTGTTTTATTAAATTTTCGTTTTCAAAGTACTCGGGCGAATCCCGACGACGGGATTGGCGAGGATCTAAGCGGAGCCGGTTTTACTCAGAGCATTTTCAATTATCTTCTCAAAACATGTTGTTTGTGTTATTCCATTTTAGACTTTTTAGTCTGCGGAAGCATTTCACATTTTTAGGCAAGCCCGTAAGCATTTATTTAACAAAATGCATTTACAAAGCAGTTAGAGTTCAAATTGTTTTACAGAAATATCAATGTTCGAAAGAAATGGAGTGAATGCATATGATGAGGTGCCCTCATGAATTCTCTCTATGACTCTAAGCTCACTCTATCTTGAGTGCTTCACTTTACATCTATCACTCGGTACTGCGCATTGATAAAACAATATGTAAAAGCATTTCATGCTTAGTGGTTCTATACAATTTTCTATTCCATTCCCGAGTTCGATATATATATCAATACATTTATCAAAGTAATACCTTTATAATGTCTGTAATGTAAAGATACTTATACAAATACACTTTTATATCATTTTTCGCTTTCGGTTTGTGATTTCATATATAGCTGCCAGTCAAACATTCACGGCAGTTCGATTGGTGAATCTGTCACATTTGTCATTCAGTAGAATGTGGTTTTTACATTCAATATTACCATCTCACATATGGCTATAGAAGTGACATTCACGGCGGTCGATTGTGACCACATCTGTTGTATTCATTAGCAATGTGGTTTCACATTCAATATTACCATCTCACATATAGGTATAGACAGCCGACATTCCACCTGACAGATTCAGTTGGTAGATCTGTCACATTTGTCGTCGGTAGCAATGTGATTCCACATTCATCAATTTCGGTTACCTTCATGACGAATTCGGTTGGTGAATCAGATCATGTTGGTCATTCAATATTTGCACTTCAGTAAATTAACGCATGATAATTTCACTTATAGTTCAAATACACGCATACATGCAGATATTTGACAAGCATTTCAAATACTAATAATTCAAATCGATATATATATATATATGTAAATTTCACAAATAGAGATCAAACTGAGAACAAATAGGGAACAAAGAACAAACCAATTATCGATTCCTTTTTCTTTTTCGATATCAATCCTAGGTCAGGTTGTCGTCTTCACCCGCACCTAGTCAAATACAAATTCTTCACTCTTAGTGGTTAAGCAAATAATCATACTAAATGAAAGCCGCCTCATTTCGGCGAGTACGATCAGTTTTCATAGTCTCACATTCTTATTTGAACCCCATTGTCGTTCTTAGGGTCCTAAACAGTTGGTATGCGAATCTGAGGACAACGGTGCCAAAATAACAAGCAGTATTGGGTGAGTGGGTGCGGCACTGCCGTGCTGATGCGGGTTATCCCGCGCGGTCGGTCTGGAATGCAGTTGAGGCGGTCGTGGGTCTGCTGCGATCTGGGGTACCACCACTCAAGCGATGGGTACCTAAAGTTTTGCCACAAAATGAGGTTTGGCGTTTTCCTGCATTTTCTTCCACAAATCTTCTCCAATTCGTCCCATATCAAAAATCCACCATGAGATCCACCCAAAACAACTCCAAATGTGGTTTAGAATCAATGAAAATCCATTTTCCTCAAGTTAGGGCTTTTCATCCAAATCCAAATAAAAAAGAATGAGGTTAGGGTTTTGATTTTCTTGCATAGCCCTTTCAGAGTCTTCCGCACATGTTAGCTTGGCCTATTAGAAGCAAAGTGAAAGGATCACACCAAAGCTTGATCTCTTGCAAAACCCTAAGCTTTCTTCTCCACTTTCTCTATCTTTTTCTTCTAAAAACGTTTGCTTCAAAAATGGCATAAGATACAATTTTAGTCTAAACTCGACTAAGTGTAAGGCCTTGTTTGGCCTACACACTTATTATCATTTCTCTTTTTCTCCCCTTTTTGGTCTTAAGTCACTTAGTCTATATAAGGCCTTGTTTGGCCACCTAATAAATTCCATTTTCCATTTTTGGCATTCTAACTCTTTATTTCACTTTCCTTATCATTTATCATTTATTTCACATTAGCATTTAAGCTATCATTTGACCCTTAGGTCCTCATTTTAATTTTCCACATTTTTCCTTTTTTCCTTGGGTTTTATTTCGGGTTCGATCAATTTCTTAATTTAGCATATAATATTCAATCATATGCTAACTCTTTCAATTGCATTTTACAATTTATCAATTTATCGAATTTCTGGAAAAACCAAGTTTATTTCAGTCGTACGGAACATATCAATAAAAATTATTATAAAGAATTACAGGAGGTATTTTGGGCGTTACAACTACGGGAATCACATGAAAAGATAAAAGATGAGGTTGTAAAAACTATTCCGGAGATGGCTCCATAGGGTGAGACATGAAGAGTTGAAAAATGAGAAGATGACCCTTATTCTCAAGGCAGAGAAGTGCACTATTCAATTGTTTAAGGAAATGGAAGCCACCATCGTGAACAAAAAAAAAAAAATAGAAATCTAAAAAAAATAATGATCTTGGAAGATTATGTGTTCAAGTTACTGATTGAGCACAATTATCGCCTCTTAGAAAAGGATGGAGGTAAGACTCATCGCCTCTTAGAAAAAGATGGAGGCATTGCCAACATATTCGTAAGTTCAGTGAGATACAGACGGACTTGAAAAGCGAACGAGTTCATGAGAGCTTAGCCAAAGTTCAAAGTTTCTTTCAATTTTCAATTTCTTAGTTAGTTTAAGTTTGTTTTTGAATAAATTTTCTTACTTGATCTTGAGTTTTTTGTTTTTAGGTTTTGGATTTCAGGTTTTGAAGATTCAAAGTTGATTTTAGGAAGATAAAATGTTGAAATCTTGAAGTTCAATTATTTTGAGAGGCTTAAAGAACCAAAGAGGAAACCATACTCAAGCAGCCCCTTCATTTGGACCTAAGGTATAATCCCTCTAAACACCTTTGCCTCTAAAGCAAGTCATATTCATTGGAGCAATGTTCGGAGACTTGATCGACCTTGGGGGAGTACTCATTATCCATTCTTGCTTTTGTTTCACATTGAGGACAATGTTTAATTCAAGTTTTGGAGGGTGAATTCAATTTATTTTTTCAAAAATCCAACTATTGTATCTCCTTACGTGTTTATTTGCATGTTCTTTTCTTCCTTTCTTTTGTTTGTTTTGTGTTTCATATGAGTGAGTTTGATGCTTTGTTGGATAGTAGAAGGTCATTTTGAACACAAACATTTGAAAAACGACAAGTGTAAAATTAACGTTGGACCCTTAGGTTTTAATGATGCAGATTGTGTGCTTGCTTGGTATGGGTGACTTAGCTTGTCTGCCCCCTTATTATCAGTTATTTCTCAAAGGAATCTATCACCGCACACTTTTGGTCTCCCTTGTTTACCTTGGTCTAGACCCTTTGCCTTAGGGTAAGCTAGCTTAGCAAGGGGATTCAATATCTAAGTGATGGGACACCTAATAAAAAAAGGATTGCCATTGAGCTAAAACCAAAAAGAGATAAATGCAAAAACAATAGAAAAAGTGAAAAGGAAAGATAAAAATAAAATATAAAGCAAAATGTCAAAAATAGGTATGTGAATAAGAATAAGTGGGATCATCAATCAAATCCCACAGGCACGATCGAGGCCTTTCAAAGTCTAATGCGAGCGGTAGGTAGGAGTCATTGACTTCCTTTGCTTTCGCTACATGGGATAGAAGATGGATCCTTCCCACACAGCTAGGAGCCTTTGAGTTTGGTTGAGTGTTCGGGGGGTGAGGTTTGAAGGTATGCGTGCGCCAGCCAATTGGTGGTCATCACACCCGATTCTCGGTCGAGACCGAATGGCCAGGATCCGAGGCCAGGGTCAATGCGAAACTATATCTGGGACTCTTGCTTGTTTTTGTAGTGAACTTGTACTTGTGGGTATACAAACAATTTCTGTAATAACAAAAATCATTTACATATACAAAAGAACACCACCGGAATTGGTGTCCATCAATATCTATACACATATATTTAGTCCCATTTATACATATAAAACAACTTTACATTTAAATTCTGATTCGAGGCGTAGAACCCTACGGTGGTGAACCTTTACTAGTGTCTTGTATTGTATACGGAAGATCGGATGTCTGCTGTACCTACACGGATTAAAAACCCGTGCTAAGCTTTACGTTTAGTGGGAAACGTATCTTATAACTTATACTGGTACACATGCATTTATACTAAATCATAATAAACACTCCCAACATTAACATATATAGTCTTCGTGAATTCATATAACACGTTTTACATAGATAATTATCCTTATGTGACTTATGCTTATTCAGTTTCATTATACGGTACTGAACTTATACTTATAACACAAACTTATACTTATAGGATCTTACACTTATAAGACTTATTCTTATTCCGATCTCCCGTGGAGTCCACGTATATCATATCTCCCGTGGACACATACTTATACAGAATTCAGCAGTATCTGGAGTCTTGCTTAAGCTTATACACATATATGATGGGAGGGGTACTTATCTACATACTCATACTTCTATCTATATCATATACTTGTTCGGATCTCAGGTAGGAGTTCTGAGCTTATGCTTATCTGGTAGTGCCCTTAGGTACTACAAAGCTTATACTTATACCATAGGGCTTATACTTATACTACGGAGATTACACTTGTTTGGAGGTACCTGTAGGTACTATAGAGATATTACGGAACTTATTCTTATACGGAAGTACCCGTAAGTACTACTTGTTCAACTCTCCCAAAAGACACATACTTGTACTTGTATCAGATGTATACGTATTCAGATCTCCCAAAGGACATCTACTTGAACTTCTGTCAGACTAATACTTATCCAGGATCCTACATTAGGAGTTCACGGTAAAGGTGCAGAAGTAGGTACTACGGAACTTATGCTTGTGCCATTATCTTATATACTTGCTTGCTAAGGAGCATATCCTTGTCTTACGGATATTATACTCGTGTTACAGAGCTTATTCTTGTATTTCGGATCTTATACTTGTATTACGGAACTTATTCTTGTATTAAAGATCTTATACTTGTATTACGGAACTTATTCTTGTATTTTAGATCTTATACTTGTATTCCGGAACCTATTCTTGTATTCCGGATCTTATACTTGTATTACGGAACTTATTCTTGTATTTCAGATCTTATACTTGTATTATAGATCTTATGCCTGTATTATGAGACTTATTCTTATATTACAGAACTTATACTTATATTACCGGTATGGAAGTACCCGTAGGTACTCTGAAGTTGCTGTACGAGTACTTTCGTGGGTGCTTCTGAGGCAGATCTGGAGGTACCACCCGTGGAGCCACATTCGGATCTTTACCATATTCATTTCTTCACTCTTATTCCCTTGTCGAACTTATCCTTATAAGCGTTGAATTGCCTGAGCCGATACAGTAAGAAATGAAGTAGAGACCGCAGCCTGATAAGTACGTCTGATGCGATCTTGAAGTCGCGTGCTGGCGGGAGTGTCGAAGCAGCGAGAGAGTGCCGTCGCACTAGCCAGGAGGAAGTCTGCGAAGTATTACTAATAAGAAATAGAAATACTAATATGCCGAAGCATGGTCGAAGTATGTGCACTAATCGGAAAATGCAGAAGTACTATACGTGCTGCCAGCGTAACAAAGGTGCCACATGTCATTGATATCTCGTCTTGAGCGGAGTCCTATAATTATATGAGTTAAATATACTTGTCTTATAATAGGGGCATTCTTAGCCACATTATGTGTTCATGACATATTACATTTCATGTTCATTACGTATTTCGATTCGTTTCATATTTCATATCATATTCATGTTTCATGAACACATCGCCACATATGCCATTTCCTATATTTTCCATGTTTCTCCATGTCACATTTGCATATGGCATCTCATATACTTGTACGATATGATACCTATGTATTCCTCACATTCATGTATTCTTATTCCTCTATGAATCTTGTACTTAGAAATTGGAATCATTCCAATTGAATCATCAGGAAACCCAATTATGGCATTTTCATGCCAAACTAGTAAG
This sequence comes from Tetrastigma voinierianum, assembly GCA_016808115.1. NCBI lineage: Eukaryota > Viridiplantae > Streptophyta > Magnoliopsida > Vitales > Vitaceae > Tetrastigma > Tetrastigma voinierianum. The sequence continues at coordinate 2,155,959 of JAEQBH010003196.1, forward strand.
TTTGCCCATATTACATGGGCCAGTCAAAATACTCATTTAGGTGTAACTCCATACATGACAACGGGTCTTTATACTCATTTGAAGCTAAGGTGCTGAGGGTTCTTCTCCAACTGGAATCACCCAAATCGAACAGAAATGGAATATGTTCTAAACAACGGAGTACTCTATGTTCAAAGCAAGACCGAGAATTGGCTTGAACATAGCCACTGAGTGAATTTCTAGGCCAAATAGAGTGGAATTTGAAGTACCTGACCCCCGGGGTGTTTGTTCTCCTTGAAGTCTAGTTTAACCAGCAACTTGAATCACTCTATTCGGATAAGAAATGACCAAGTTATGGCCAAAATACTAACGCTAGTCCAAAATAGAATGACAGAACACTTGTAGTAGGTACCACTACATTTGGTACCGAGTACCACCTATGAGGCTCCCGAAAGGTGGTTTTTCTCCCATTTTCCATATTTTGCTACCCAAATCAACTCAATAATCAATATACACATCAAAAAACCACTCCATATTCATCTTGTAACTCTTATTCTACTCAAATCATCTTTTAAATATATACACACAAAAACCTATCATGAATTCCTCCCAAAACAACTCTAAAATGGGTCATAACCCATACACAAACCAAACACAAGGATTAGTTAGGGTTTATTCTAACCCAAACTCCATTACTTTACAATTAAACCATGAGTCCAACCTCAAAGGGAGGATTCCATATTTTTCTTGTACCATTTAGGGTTTTACCAACCCTACTTTCAAGAAATCTAGGGTTGGGATGAAATCCTAACAAACCCTAGGTTTGAAAACCATAGAAATCCCTACCATGGTCCAATTATACATAATCCCATACAAGATTCATAATTTCCATACAAAAATCCAAAGATCCATACCTTAAATTTGACTTCTTCTTCTTCCTTCTTCCTCTTCTTCTTCTTCTCCCCTTCTCTTCTCTTCTCTACGATTTGTTCTCACCCAAAATGAGACCAAATTTGGTCTTAAATCAAAGATTTCTCCTTAGGCCATGTTTGGCTCCCAAAAACCCATTTTTTGGGTTAAGTTTCTATTTATTTCACTTTAGTCCTCAAATTTCTTTATTTTTGCAAATCAACTTATGCTATATTTTAATTTAGCCCACACTCTTCTTATCTTATGACTTTCATATCCTTTTTTCCAAATTACAAATTTGTCCTTGTGTGTATAGGCACAGGGTTTCTGAATTTCCATATTTAGCATTTAAATCACTAAAGCTTGTTACAGTGTACTTTACAAAATCTGCTAGCATTAGTAGCGACTAGGGTATATTTGGGGTGTTCTGGTGGGAGTCACCAATGGATCCCCGCTATAGGAACACTCATCTAAAACTTCTTGGCACTGGGTTTCTTTCATTTTTAGGTATTTAGGTAATTTTTAGGAATTTTGGTATGAATAAAATGGGCGTGTTCTTATCATTTCTTAGTTATCTTCTTCCAAATAGGTGAGTTGAGCTTAAGTTTGGGGGTGCTAGGACCTTGATAGTCACTGGAGATCATGCTATCACCTACACTTAGATTCCTTAAGAAAAGTCAATTAAGAATTAGGGGGTTGATTTGCTTTGCTCACCATGCTTTGCTTTTCCATGTTCCTTAAAGAGTTTAACAGTTTAAGGATCCTAAATTTTGGTTGAAAAGGCTAATATTACCAAATTGTGTTCATATTGATCCTTCCATTTGGCATCATGTTATCATACTCATCTCGTTCTTGTTAGTTCATGTCATTTTCAATTTTTGTTTTGTTTTGAGTTAGTTTCTTGCTTGAGGACAAGCAAGAATTTAAGTTTGGGGGTATGATGAGTATCTCAAATACTCATTTTATCCCTATGTTTTACTTAGAATTTTAGTATTTTTTTAATGTTAAATAAGTGTCATAATGCTCTAAATATTCATCTTTATGATTAGGTCAACCATTTGGTGAAATTGCGAGAAAATGAGCCAAAAAATGAAGGAAAATCAGCAAATTACACATGCAACAACAACTACTATGTTTTGATGTTTTCAGCTGCAAGATGATCCCAAATGGCTACAATATTTATATGGATGGATAGGTGACTTCCCAAGATTTTGAAAGAGACCTTATTCATTCAATTTGGACTTCAAATTATCAAATTATGACTCTTGGAAGTTGAAGGAAGAAGAGAAGAGAGCTCAAAAGTGACCAGTTTGAGCATTTCACAAATTCAGTCTACATCATCATTTCTAAAATGTTCTTTCTGGCCATATCTAGATTTTAAAATTCATGAGCTTTCCAATAGTACCAATATTGTGCAATTTGGAGTCCGAACAAGAAAGTTATGTTTGCCACGACAAACCAAAAGAGAAACAAATGAAGATGCTATGGGGTTCGCCGTGGCGAAGGTCGCGTGACCCAGCAACACGTACAACCCATATCAGTCGTTTTCGAAGACCTATATAAGAGGGGACACGTTCTAGGGTTGGAAACGAACAAGAAAGGACCAAATCTACCCTTTGGGGTTGGAGATCGGATCTTTTGAGGGAGAAAACCCTCCTTAGGGTTTCTCCCTTCTTGTTCTTGAACAAACAACACTTTGGGACTAGAGAGAAGGCTTTGTAGCAATCTTCAAGCTTGGGAGAAGAACTAGAGATTTGGAGAAGAAGATTGAAGACCCACCATGGCCATTAGAGTTTATTCTTTCTCTTTTCTCATGTTTTATCCTAGATTTGTGATGTACCACACCTTTATTATGTTTTAATTTCGTAGTCTAGGGTTTTCTGTGTATTTTGGATATGAATCGTATATTTAAAAGTTGATTTTCTTATTTCTATTGTCTATTTGTAATTATTTGTCTATTAATTCATGTTTGGGTATTATTTACATGTTGATTTTCCTTGCGAGATTTAAGAAGAGAATGAGGAATTTGACATAGATGAATTAACCTTGTTAGCCTTGTAGTATAGAAATTTTCGGTAATTAGGAGGCGTATGAGACTCTTGGGTCTTAAAGCATCTCTAATGCTTGGGGTTGAGTTAAGAAGCAAGAAACCTAGTGTTAGTTGGTAGGTTATTCGACCTTGAGAGAGGCTTATAATTAAATTAGACAAGAGTCGCCTTGGAAAGCATTTTCATGAAACACTAGAGTAGAATTTTGACATAAATATAAGAGGATTATCCAATTGCACCAAATACCTTAGGAATTTATCATCTCTTGGTATCCCTTAGTTGCACAGTTCATTATTCAATTGAGATTCCATTAGTTTAGTTTAGTTTAATTTATGTTTCAATCCATCGATTTGACCGTTTGGATATTAGAGAAGTATTCCAATTTTGGTACTTAGCATCCCCATATTTCCCTGTGGATCGATATCCATACTTAGGTACACTTTATTCCTTGACAAGCGTATACTTGTGCAAAATAGACACTTTATTGTATAGTTTATTTACATATCATGAATATGCCTATCAAGTTTTTGACGCAATTGTCGGGGACTAACAAGTCTTTGGTGACGTTGCTAGCGACTTACAAAACGTCTATCACCTACAAGGAGAGCCACACACGAGGTTTATCAATGGGAAATACCTTAAGGAGTATTTCCTTACCTTGTAGGAAATTTTATAAACTTCCCAAAAGAATTAGGCTGATCACATGGCCTTTAAGAGGACAATGTTGGGGAAATGGTTATATTCTATGTTTTGAATCTAAAAGTAGGTTTTTTAGCCACTATGTTATCAAACATTCAAATTTCCCTAAATAGTGAAAGACTGTTGGAAAATCTGTGAAAGACTCAAATTAACTAAGCTAGTATGCAATTTCCTAAACCATAATGACTCAAGACTAAAATCCTTAAGGCATAGATTTCACCAACAAAATCCTATATGAATCTCCTGACCCCATTAATAAATATACATTACATTATGTTGATGGTGATTTCACTAATGCAATTGTGAATCTCTCTTGATAACTCACAACCTATCCTTATGATTTAGGTATTTTGTATCTCTACTCAACCTCAAAACTCTAGGAATGCAATACACTCAAGAAACCTTAATACCATAGTTAATCTCAGTTATATCTCTGTCTCATGATAATTAGATAACATTTCATCCATGGTCTAATTCAATCCTCATTTCTCAGATCTTGAATCGATCCACAAATTATGTAAATATTGGCCAAATACCCATAAGAAATAAGAACAAAAAGAAATACTCAACATATATATGAAATAAGACATCAATCAATAGAGATTAGGAGGATTCATACATTCAAGTCTTGGCTATATCTAAGCCCTAAGAAAACTAACTAAAACATGATTGGAAAAGGAACTGCAACTGTAAAAAGAGAGAAAAATAGAGATAAAGGGAGAGAATAAATAGATTTGAGTGAAAGCCTCTTCTCATCCTTCCATCTTCTTCTTCTTCCTCTTCAAGAAAGCTTCTCCTCTTCCAAGAACAATGCCCTAGGGTGTTTCACCCAAAGGAACTCCCAAAAACGTAGAAATAAGTGTTTATATAGTTTTAAGGGAAATATGCCTCAAAAGGGGTTGAAAAACACACATTTTAGGCCTCCAGCGTCATATGGTCGCGACCACAGCTATTCATGGTCGTGACCATACCGAAGCCTTCTCTACAGCAGGAAATGGCCCATGGTTGCAACCATGAAAAGCCGTGGTCGCAACTATGGGTTATATCAACAATTCAGATTTCTATACCCAACTTCCCGAGGTCATAACTTTCTCATCCGAACTCCAAATTTGGTGTTCTTGGTATCATTGGAAAGCTCCTGAAGTTTAGAATCCATCTATATAAAGCTTAATTCCATTTCAATTTGAGGTCAACTTATATCTGAAAAGGGCAAAATATAATAGCTGTTGTTGCATGTGTAGCGGTGTTTGTCGATTTTCCACTTTTTTGAATTATTTTCTCTCCAATTTTGCTTGTATGCATTCAATGGTTGACCTAATCATAATGATGGACATTTAGGGAATTAAAACGCTTATTTATATCTAAAAACCATAAAATAACACACAAAACATAGGGATAAAATGAGTATAAAATATACTCATCAGTACCTGTTCAATACAGTAAAAAAGTAGGCTTTTGAAGCCATTGTTTTTCAAGCATTCAATTCTCCAATGTTGTACCTGATATACCTAGTATATAATATCAAGTAAAGAAAGTAAGTCCAAGTACCACTTTTAATTCAACAATAGAGAATCACATCATTACTCCACAACATCAACACACATCCAAAGGTAGGCCTCGTACTGCCTTGACCCACTAATGCAATGTCATGGTTGTAGTTGTGTGTGTGTTGATATTCAATGAGTTCTCCATAAATAATTATTCCACAAACGTTCAACATATATCCAAAGATAGGGCTAGTGCCACCTTGATCCACTAATGCAATGTCATGGCTATAAGTGCGCTTGTGTAGTGTTCAATGGGTTTTCAACAAGTAGTCAAGATCATCTCATGAGTACATACAAAATTTCCTCCTTCTACTAAGCAAAAATGGTAGCTGGTGGCCACCTAGCAAGGGTTGGAAAGGGAACATAATAGCCTCAGGACAATCATTCATCATCATAGGCTATAGAGTATAAAAGTAAAGAATAAGGTAGTACAAAATAAGAATGTGTAGAAAGGAAGCTTTACAACTGAAAAATGTACAACAAATGACTACAAAGTTCCCAAGTCAAAGTACTACATACTATGATTGTTCATAAGAGTCAATGAATAGTCATATAATGGAGAAATCAAAAGAGCGTAGAGAATCCTAATAGCCAAGGCAATGCTTGCGAGATGCATCAATTCTCTGCAATTCTGAAACTAATCTTGTTGCCTCTTCGAGTTGAAAAACTAAGAATTGGCCTAAGGACTCGACTCTTTGTCGATGCTCAAGCCTTTGAGCCTTTATGGCTTCACCTTGCTCCACCAAAGAGGTTAGTTTAGCTTTCTCCATCTCCAGTTCTTTAGTCAATACTCTGATATGCTCTTTGTGGGCATCATACTCAATGCCTAGCTCACTCAATCACTAGGTAGCTTACTTCTTCACAAGCAGGGCCCGCTCAAACTCTATTTTCTTTTCTTTTAAGGCATCCAATTTGGATGAAATCTCCATGTTAGCCTTCAGAACACAATCCAAAGTAGGAGAAATATAAGAAGTTTGAGTTAAGGCCTTTGAGATGAATACCTTGGACTAAGACACTTGGGAAGTTGATAATAACACCACCAGAGCTGCATAGAAAGCATATTTCTGGATGATGGATAGGGAAAGTAGATCCAAGCCAAGTAAATGGCTCATAGTAGAGTGAGTAGCAACCACATTCGAGTCATTAGGAGGACGCATTAAGGACTAGGGAGCAGGAGTGGTCTGGTCTAGAAAATCCAAATCCAAAGGCATGTCTATATCCACCTCTAATTGAAAAGTTAACCTTGGTGAGGCTTGGAGAAATGGAAAATATAAGGCAGGGAAAGATGAAAAAAGGAAAAAGAAAAAGAAAGATGGAGAACAAATCGGAGAAAGAGAGGGAGTAAGCTGAGAAGTATGCTCATACTAGCCTTCTCCTACGACGATGGTCCTTTCCTTCGAAGAGTCTTCTGCCGTCTCTGTCCTTGAACCAGGGGCATTAATAATATCTCTATAATCTTCCACTCTTGAGGCCTCTTCTCCAAAGGTTGACTCTTTCTCATTACTCTTAGAGGGATCTACCATTTCTTTAACCTCAATGGGATCATCAATAGTATTGGAGAACTCGAACTAATGGATTGGCCAGTGCAAAGAATGCCATAGGTTGGAAGGAGTTCTCATATTTTCAAGGAGCTTGGGTTTTTAGGCTGATTACTAAAAGCTATGTTTTTCTCCTCGGCCATTTTGAGTTTCTAGGTAGGTCTAGTAGGAGAAGAAGTCAATCCTGTAGAGAAAATTGGAAATTAGATAAGCATGAGGTAAAACTATGAATTTAAGTGCAACAAAATAATTCTTTTACCTACAGTGGGTGAGCAAGAGCTGAGGAGCTTGTTAAATATGACATTCCACCAAGAAGAGAAGGATTGTGTTGTGGACAAGGAGATAATCCCAATAGAGCAAGAAGGAGATTGATACTCCTTAACCAACTATTGTACAAACTCCAAATTTGGTTGGATAGAAGGTAAAAGAGGTAAAACTAAGATAAACTATTGAAAACCAAACTGGCGGGCCCAAAGACAAGGGAGATATGACTGTAGACTAGATGGAAATGTAGACAGTGAAGAAGAAAAGGCAAAGCAACCCCTTGAAATGAGTATTCTACAAGTGGTACTAGAAGAGGCTGTAGAACTCTCAAAATCGTGCAGATATGGCTGTGAAGAAGCCAAAGTCTGATTCCAAGCTGAAATATGTATGGAATTAGGCATCAAGAACAAGTGGACTAGTGCTCGATCTACTAAACCCAAGAAAAAGGACATAAGATCATCAGAGGGCATGGTAGGTAGAGAATGCACTGCATAGAGCCCTAAGGTCTTGAAAGATGTAGAATCTTTGTTCGAAAGATCTGGAAAGTATGCAAACAACCACATCTATACAATCCATAAGGCACCACCAACTCGATGGTAAGGCTCATCAGATACGTACTTACTCATGGCTTGATAAACTAATGGCTTGATAACTAAGACCAATAGTAAAGTGCCTAAGGCATATGGCCGACCTAGAGCAAGTGTCTTCGCCAAGGGTAAATATTCCATGGCTAGTTTTCCAAATGTGGAGAAGAATATATATTTGCATAAGAGAACCCACAAGAACTTGACATGCTCAGTGGTAGATGGAATCCTAGTGACATTATGTCATTTCCGGATAGTAGCAGAGTAAGAAGTTTGAGTGGTAGAGGAAACCTCAATAGCTAGGATGGAGGAATCCTGGACATTGAGTAGACAACACATCAACACCTTGGATAGGTAAGCCCGTGAGAATAGTAACATCTCTTAATGTCCTAGAAATAGGGTCAAAAGGGAGTAGGAAATAGTTAATACTCTTGGACCACAATTTCAATACCACACTCATCAATTCCACATCAAGAAAGGTGTTTACAGTGGTAAAATCAATAAACTGCTCAATCCCCAAAGATGCCCAATGTCCTCTAAAATGCGGGGATAATGCAATCCATCCATTCGAAGCCCTTGGACATGACTTGGTCAGGTTCACCATAGGCTTTAATTTCTTTCCGAGAAGTAGTTCGGTTGCTGATCTCAATGGAAAAGGGAAATTAGGTGGAGAGGCCCTTCTCGAGGGAATGTGCAGAATTCTAGCAGGCAAGGAAGAACGATGTCGCAAGTAAAAGTTATATCGAGGAGATGAGTACGAATTCGAGGAAAGATAAGCACAAGTGAAGGATTAGATTACTTTGATGAAGATGGGACCAAGTTGAAAGCTATGGGATCAACACAAGAAACTCTCGAGGAAAATAAATTGAAAGGAAATTTATAACTATGCTACATGACAAAATTTCTAAATCTCAGGCTGAAAAGCTAAGAAACATTCAAGAATAGTAGAGACAAGACAAAAGTCTATATGGTAGTAGCGAGAGTTACGCGCAGTGGTTTCATGGTAGATAAGTAGAAATTCTATGGTGGTATACATGCTATAATCCTGCGAAAAATTCTAAATTGACGGATGAAGGTCATTGACATTTTTCAAAAGCATTTTCAAAAAGGTTATTGAAAATCATTCTCAAAATTTCATTCTAAACTCAAGAAAATTTTCGAAATAGTCGAACGCCATCAAAATAATTTTTTTTTACAAGAGTGCATTCAAGATCATTTTCAAAATGCATCAGAAGAATTCGAAGCCCATTAAACACATCAAAGGAAAATTTTGAATTGCATCCAGGATATTCTTGAAGTCTGTCAATACTAGAAAGAAGAATTTTCATTCAAAGTTGTAGCTAAAATCCTATCGAAAAAGCCTAGTTGGCTTACTTGCGAGAAAAATGTTCGCATCAAAGTCATTTTAACCTGCACCGTCATTTACAATTATTTGAATGAAAATACGAGATGACAAAATATTTTTGCTTGATTGAGACGACGAGGAACAATGGTATCGTCGGCGCGGAAGGAGAGGAACGTTACGGATGTCAAATAGCAGCGTTGATCTTCTTAAATCAGAAAGCGGTGATGGGCCAGGAGGATTCTTCTTGGGTATTCTGACTCGGCGGCGTCAGTGAATCTTGAACCGTGGCACCAATGAGCTTCAAAGTAGTGGTGTGAAGATGGCTGAGTGAAAATCAAAACTGCGACTACAGAGCTTGGCGGCGGGAGAATCAAATCTTTAGTGTGACGGCGATTCTTGAGCTCTTCTGGCGTTGCTTGATGGAGTAGAGCGGCGGCGATCGAAGAGAAGAAGAAGCGCGGCTTCAAGCGGTGAAAGCAGTGCCAAACCGAGTGTGGACGAAGTGTAGTAATTGGCAATGGCGAAGGAAGCACAATCTCCTACGGCAGTAGCGCGGTCATCAACAGGGGGGAGGGGGCCGACGGTGTGGATAGAGAATAAGTAAGATGAAGAAGAAAGGGTAAAATTTTTTATTTGCGGGGTTGTTTTTGGAAAGTGAAAACAAATTCTTTTAAGGAAAGAAAAAGAAATAAGGTGACCCTTGATTGCTTGGAGAAGAAGATGAATAGTTGCTCTTTTGTTGTGCAGTATGGTTACTCTTTTGTTGTGTAGTATTCTTTGGTGGAGGAAGAACGAAGGTTGGAGGTTTGAACTTAAAGATGACGGGAACTTTCTCTTGGGGAATCAATAATTGTTTTCTCATTTGATCCAACTTGGCTTATTTTTGCTGTTAGAACTTCAAATCATGGATTGAGATTTGGACTTTGGGTCTCATTTTGGAGATAGGCCCAAGAAGAATATTTTTTTGGGGTTTTAATACATAAAATATGGCCCTCGGACCAGAATGTATATAGGGGGCAATTGTTTGCACTAAAATTAAAATTTGGCCTGACCTAGTATTAGGTTAGGCCTATGCCCAAGCCCATGAGTAAAAGTTTAGATAAAATGAGCCTAGTTCCATTTGAGTAAGCCCATATAAAAGTTCAGGGATATTTTTGAAAATTTTTAAAATTTTCTAAAGTTAAACGAGACTTTTTCTCAAATATCATAAGTGAAAAAGAATGTAGACAATTATTTGCAGACGTGAAATTTCGTTAAGGAACAAACCTCCCTAATGCAAACGTGGATAATTACTTGAGGAACAAGCCTCCCTAATGGAGATGTGAATAATTCTTTGAGGAACAAACCTCCATAATGAAAGATGTGGGCAATTACTTGAGGAAGTGGAAGAGTAGAAGAAATAGAGACTTGGACAATTATGCAAGGACACCTATAAAAGGAGGAGAGCTCTCGGGAACAAATCATCATCAAAAATCAATAAATAAATCAACTCAACAAACAACAATCTACTTCAGCATGTCTTAGCTTTTCAATTAGCTTTCATCGATTTCAGTACTCTATTTCCAAGTTCAATTAGCTTTCATTAATTTCAGCACTCTATTTCCAAGTTCTAGTCAAGTTTCTTTTGATTCTTTAGCACATTTGATGAGTGCAAAACTCATCTATGTTTTGAGTTCATTTCACATGTTATTTTGTGCATTTTATATCCATATTCATGTAAAACTCATAAAATTTCCTCTAAAGCACAGTTTTATAGGATTATTGATGAAAAGCATTGATTTAGCGAAAATGGCTTGATATATTTCCAAAAGAAGAGTCAGCAGAGTCTCACAACGCTACTGGGAAGATTAATTTTCTGTACCATCTGACATCAAAATGGTTCAAATTCCTCATGGCTGCATTCTGTTCAAAACTCAACGATCTTCCTTCTTGAATCAGAGTTAAAGCGAAGTTATGGCCGGAAACAAGTTAGAAGAAAAACCGATTCTTTGTCAGGAAAATTTGTCGCGGCGGGAGAGTATCATCGCGAGCCCGGAAGTATGTCGTGGCCGTCTTCGCCTTGGGAGAGTATGTCGTGATTGATCTTCGCGGCAGTGGTGTTAATGACGGAAAACGCATTAATCAGCGACCCGAATCTTTGCGAGAAACTTGAAAAGGCAGAAAATTGAGTTTTGACCTAATTTCAAGCCCATTTCACCCTAGTACCATATTTATACTCGTTTTTAGGTAAGAGGCAAAGGGGGAAGATTGGAGAGCCTCTCTCTTGGGGTTTCTCTCTAGGCGCCCATTTTTTCCAGTTTTTAATGAATTTTATTTGTTTTAGATTTGAGAGAAGTTTAGAATGATTTTTGTTTTCTATTGAAGAGATTTCGGTCTTTGTATAATAGAGATTCGATTTCACTAAGGTTGGAGACAAAGATTGAAGCTAAAAATCACGGATTTTCATCTCTCTCATGGGTTTTCTCTAGTGCTCATTTTCTTAGTTTTTCGCTGTGATTTTATTTTAATAGATCTTAGAGTAGTTTTAAACGATTTTATTTTTTATTGAAGAGATTTCGGTCTTTGTACTTTCGGATATTCAATTTATTCTTGTTGAGCGAAAGATTTAAGCTCAAATGCGGGTTTTTCTCTTCACTCTCTTGATTTCTTTCTTCATTTCTTACTTTTTGTTTTGATTAGTGATGATTGGAATCCCGGTAATGAAACGGTAAACACCCTCACAGGGTTGGGGGTTTTGGTGTTGAACATTGATTTCGGAGTTTCGGTTATTTTGTGGGTTTGAATCACGAGATTTATATAATTAGTCTTGTTCATATAATGAATTGTTCGGAATATTAGTAGCTTATACCCAAGTACGTATCTTTGCTCACACGATTTAGGGAGGCCCTCTACAGGTGACATAGAGAGATGGAGATTCACGAGGTAAGAGAGCGGTAACTTAGGGGTATGTTAGACTAATATCTTGGAACTAATGAACTCTGAAAAATTATGATGGTCACTGTTACTCATGGTGTGAGGATTAATTAGATGATGTATCAATTTAGTTGTCAGAGGTTTCTCCTTAGTCGATGAAAGGATCTCTTGATCCGTGTTGTAAAGATCTAATCAAGGAGATAGAAAATTTTTATTAGATTTGAAGGACGAGATACAATTACATTGGAGAAGGCTTGCATTATCACGTCTATAGACGAAATTCTTGATTTAGAAATGGTTGTGAAGTATTGAAAAGAAAAACAATCAAATCTTAAAGAGTGCTAAATTTTACAAGTAGCTATTTGGGCCATTTGTCCTAAAAGGAATATGGTGTGTTAGATGTAGTGAAATGTATGGTGTATAGGAGAAATCCGAGCTATACTGCATTGCTCTTGGACAAATCTGGCATTCGCTCACCAAATGTTGCACTTTCAGGAAATGCAAGCTATTTTGTAAATAATTATCCCCATCTAGTGACTCTCTTCATACCTTTTTTAGAATTAAGTAGTTGTTTATTTGGTAGATTTAGGATTAGTTTTAAAATGAAGTTTTGTTTCAATTAGAGGTGATTTTATTCCACATCCTATTTGATCGTCTAAATAGTGAAAGAGCCCCTTATGTCGGGGTGATCAAATTCCAATTAGAGAACCTCGATCCTCGTGGAGTGCGATGTCCGGACTCTAGAGTCCACTTTGTACCCCAGCCTTGACCCGTGCACTTGCGGAAAGGGGACCCAGTGTTGGTAATACGTTTTATTTCAGTTTTTGAGTACACTTACTTTTGTTTCAAATCAGTTTTTGAGTATTTACCACATTCACTCCCTTGGCCATATTTTCACATATACATCAGTTGGTCTCTTTACAAGTTTTTGGCGCCGTTGCCGGGGATTATATAATAGTCCTTGGTAATAACGTCATAAATTTGTATATGTCTTTTGGTCACTTTACAACATTCCAACATTCTATTATTAAGTTCTAACCAGGTTTCTTTCAATCCTTCAACAATGTTCATTTCATTCATTCCTAGTGCAATTTAGCATTTTCTCCAGCTTTTATTCCTTCAATCTTTACATTTTTATGACATCATCTACTTATATTCTGTGGAACTGTCAAGGGAACTAGGGAACTCATTTTGTCTGATTAAGAAGTTTGATTTTTCGGCACAGTCTCAGTTTGGAAACACTTTAATTTCCTGGCACACCCGCAACCTGATGAGTATATTTTATACTAATTTTATCCCCATGTTTTTGTGTTCTTTTTATGATAAATAAGTGTCTTAATGCTTTAAATGTTCATCTTTATGATTAGGTCAACATGCATATGAGCGGAATCAGACCAAAAAATGGAGCAAGAAACTAGTTAAGAAAAGACAAAGTGCAGCTGAACAAGGCATGCCATGGTATTGAGCTATATACCAAGACATGGAAACAAGAATTTTAGAGCACAAGTATTGATATGCCACGACATCACTATTTGGATGCCACGACATCACTGTTTGGATGTCATGGCATTGAAGTAGAGAAGAAAAGCAAAGGCACTGGTATGCCACGACATCATTGTTCACATGCCGCGACATCCCGTGAAATTATGGATTTTTTTTATCCTTATTTAGTTGTAATGTCGTGGCATCACTGTTAACATGTCGTGACATCGCGACCTAAATTTCACAAATTGCTGATTTCAACCCATTTCCCAAGACTATATATAAACACTTATTTCTTTATTTTTAGAGAGGACCTCCGACTGGAGGGTAAAGGAATAAGCCTCTAGGGTTTCTAACCCTAGGGCAAAGCTCTTGGAGGAAGAAGATTGAAGAATAAGAAGATTGTTTCATATTTTCTTGTGCTTCTTTGGTTTTATTTCTTCACCTTATGTTTTGATTTTCATTTCTAGGGTTTTAGATGTAGTTTAGTTACGATTTATGTATTTGAAGAGTGATTTTCCTTGTATTTGATATTTCTACCACATTTATATTATTGTTCTACTCTAATTAGGGTTTCTTGCACTTTTAAGGTTTTGGGGTTGAGTAGAAATGCGAAATACCTAAACCCTAGGAGTAGATTGTGGGTTATCAAGAGAGATCCACAATTGCAATAATGAAACCTACCATTAATAGGAGATTAGTGATGCAAGGATGGGACCGTGATTGATGATCTAATGGTTTGGGTAAGTTATAGGCATGGGTTTGTGGTAGTTTAGGGGTATATGATGTAACTTTAAAAGATAAGGGACAAGTCTGGTTTCAAATGTTATAAGGCTTATTTGAGGTTTATATATGATGGAATAAAGGTTTAGAATGAAGGATTTTTGGTTTGGAAGGGTTCGGGTTTGATTTGATGCAAAACAACCTTATTTTGAGCTAGTTTGCAGTTTTCAGGTTTTTCTAAGGTATGCTAGGGCTATGTACGAATTTGGGGTTTTTCTAAGGTTAGGGGTGAAACAAAGTATGTGGAAAGGTTTTAGAAGTATGAAACTAGATTTGGAAAGTTAAAAAGAGAAGATGATGAGACGAGTAGAGGTTATAGAAGGATAGGTACTTACACTCAAGGAATCCACCAAGAGATAACAAGTCATGAACTCGTCATTCAAGGGAATTCACCCAATAGATCAGAGAACAAGATATATACTTCGTCACCCAAAGAATCCACCTAGAGATAAGAAGCAACAAACTCACTACTCAAGATAATCCACCCAAGAGATAAGAGAATAAGAGAGAACTCTTAAAAAGAGAAATCTAAAAATATTATTAAACTTGAACTGATTGTCAAAGATTACATTAAGGGAGGTATATATTGCCCCATACTTTCTATTTCTGACCTTGCATCAATTAGAATGTTAATTTAGGGCAAATTGGGAAATAATGCATAATGGTTAACTAGATGAAGTTTAAATCTTAGGCTTTTCCATTTTATTTCACATCTTTACATGCTAGTTTAGGATTTTAGTTTGTTAGTTATTTTTACCTCAATCTATCATCCAAAAAAAGATAGGATTATCCAATTTCAATAGTTAGTAACTCTTTTCCTTGTGGGATCGACACTCTTACTTTTTCACACACTATATTACTTGATAAGACACGTGCACTTACGCACATAGGCGTACACATTTTATTTACGTGTATTCACACCCATCACAACTGTATGCTTTTATTTTGTATGTTAGTGTGAAAATCACAAAATCATCACAACACAACCTATACAAAGCAAGTTGAAAGGCAAAATTAAATCACTTTTATCTAATAATTACAACATTAGTAACTAAAAATATCATTAATATTATATTTAGTTTTTGCCTATTATGCATAACTCATTTGGTAGAACGCTTAATGTTTCAAAAAGATAAGGCATAGGGAGGGGTCCCGAATTCGAGTTTTAATGGAGATAGTTTACTATATTGTAACTAAAGTGTTTAACTGTAAAATAAATATATATTTAGTTTTTTATAATCATTATTTTGAATTTAGAAACGATTATTAAATAATTTGTGGAGAAAATGTACGTATTGTGTTTTCTTTAAATACAATTTATTAAAATCAAAGACAACTTTCATGATTTAAATTTTTATTTGTATGAAAATATACTTTTTTACATATTTAATAAAAAATAGTTTTGTTTTTTAAGATGACGTTTTAAAAATTAATGCAAATAATTTTATGTTTTCAATGTTGTCTACTTTTTTTTTTTTTAAAACAAATGTTATCTACCTTTAAATAATACTTTTAAAATTAAATACTTAAAAATCATTACCATTTTTTTTGTTAAATGAAATTAAAGGTATGTGTAAAGTTTTTCATTTAATTTTTTCTTTTGTTTCAACACATGTGTTGTGTTTTCTATTTTTATTTTATTGAAATTTAGGTGTCAAGGATTCTATTAAAAAATTAGATTAATATTATATCCTCTCTCTATGTAATCAATTTCACTTAAAAATATTATTTATTTATTTTATTAAATTATTAATTATTATTTACTCAAAAAATTATTAATTATTATATACAAAATATATTTTTATACTAAAAATTACTTGATTTTAATGAAAAAATTATGCATGATATTAAAAGAAAATTTTACAAAAAATCAAAATTAAAAAACGAAATTATTTTTTCGAATCAATGGTTGACAAAAGGGTGCTTTTAAAGAAAAATATGAGAATGATGAGGCCAACAACATGATATATACCGGGATGTGATCTTAGGGCCAATTTGGTACTGCTTCTTATAATAGTACTTTTAGCAAAAACTCTTTCACTACACATTTTTATAGGAATATGAAAAAGTGATTCTACTGGTGTTTTTTGTAACATGTAGTATATGTATAAAAACACTTTTATATCATTAAAATTATGAGAAATGACATTTAATATTTAATTACAAAAATAAGATATCATAATAAATAAAAATTTTATTGCAAAAGTATATAAATACATATAAGTTTTTATATTAATAAAACTTAAATAAACTATTTTTATGATTATAAAAAATATAAAAATATTTACAAAAATAAGTGAATTAATAAATATTTGTATTAATAAAAACCTAAAATAATTATTTTTACGATTATAAAAATGTTTTAAAATATTTATAAAAAGATATGAATTAATGAATAAACATATATAAACATTTGTATTAATAAAAACCTAAAATAATTATTCATATGATTATAAAAAAATATTCACAAAGAGATTTGAATTAATTAATAAATGTATGCAAAAATTTGTATGAATAAAAACTTAAAATAATTATTTTTATAAAATAATTTTTTATGATTATACAAAAATTTTAAAAATATTTGAATTTTTTGAATTTCTAAAAGTATATCATTTTATTCAGATTTTTTAAAATAAAATAAATTATATTTTCAAGGAAAAATAAATAGATATTTTAGGAATATTAAAAAACTTTTAAATTGTTTTAAAAAAAAAACGCCTCCTAAGTGCTTCTAAAAAAACATTAAAAGTATTTTTTTTGAACTTTCAAAAGTGATTTTAAAAATATTACCAAACGTATTTTTTTTTGTCCTAGAAACACTTAAAAGTGTTTTCAGGTCAAGAAACACTACTAAACTGACCCTTAGAAGTGTTGGATCATCAAACCAAGTTGCATTCAATAAATAACATGCAAAAGCCAGAAAAAGAGAGGTGGAAAGAAAACCATAGTAGAGAGAAAAGAAATCATTCTTATTTCCTGAGTATGAAAGAATAAACATCATGTACAATAACAGCCTTTGATCTCTTATGTATTTACTGTACAAATGGCAACAGGGCTGATTATCCCAAATCCGTCCCGAACCCATTGACCACACGACTGTCTCTTTACTAACCCGTGGATTGCTTCATCTCTCATGTCAACCCTCTCTTATATAGAGATCATGAACAACCAGTAACAAATTTTATCTACTTGCAACTAATCCCTATAACAAACTAATAAACCTCCTAATCGAATTTGAGCCAATTTCAACATATCTTACTTTCATACTCTATGACCTCTAATGCCGGCGTTATTCACCAAAACATCATATACGGCCGGCGGTTAGTAGTTTTTTTTTTTTTTTAAAGAAAAAAAATAAATTTATTGATTCAAATTAGCAATACATCGATGAAAACATATAATCAAAATCGCTAAAACTATAGAGGATGAAACAATATTTAAGTTACTAGCATAATGAATTAGCTCAAAGTCTATACATTTTATAGTTGAGCCTACATATTTAATAATACTATTGTGATTAGAATACCTATAATTCCAGTTTTGCAATATATTGAACACCATTGATTTGATTTTTAGTCGCTCATCGGATATACTTTTTACATCTAAATCGTCCTCATGCAAATAAACGTCACACCACGATGACGACAAACAAATATCGCACAAAGACGATGATAACTAAACGCTGCACAAAGACGATGACTAAAATACAAAAAAAAAAAAAAAAAAATGAAAACCTAGACCTTATGGAATAACCACTTGTTTGTACCCAAATTTAATTTGGTATGACCCAAATGTTTATTTAGGCTTGAGCCCAAGCTCAAGGTTAAAAATCCAAGTGAAATAAACTTAAACCCGATTGAAAAGCCCATGTAAAAAGCTCATGCTATTTTTGAAAATTTAAAAATTTTTGAAGATTGGCCAACGGAAAATAAATGAGATTTTTTCAAGAGATGGCAGGAAAATATAGAAACTTGGGGAGATGACAAGAAGACGTGGGTAGTTACTTGAGAAGGTGAGGTAGTGGAGAAAAGAATGAAGCATGTCTCAGTAATGCAGAGCGTGTGTTGTTGTTCAAATTTGAGTGCTATAAAAGGAAAAGGAAGGCACATGAAAAAAAAGAGAGTCAATCAATCAATAACAATGAATCACTTCTAGCAGTTTAGTCATTCCACTAGAATTTTTCAACTTTCTTTTATTTCTGCAGTACTTTGTCATTTCAGTTTTCTTAGTGAAGTACAGTAATTTCTATAGCAATTTCTTAATTTCAATTTTCCTAGTGAAATACAGTAATTTCTCTAGCAATTCCTTCAACTTTCATTTTATTTACTTCAATTTATTTATTGTGGAATTTTTATTTAGATTTTGGGGAACTGTCAAGGGAAATAGGGAACCTATCTTTTGTCTAATTAGAAGTTTGATTTTCGGCGTAGCATTAGTTTGTAAACACTTAATTTCTTGGTACACCCACACGCACATTTTCTAATTGTCATTATGTATGTTGAAGTGAAATTCCAAAAAATCACCAACATATTTTTGACACATTTCGTGGGACCTATCTTGAAGTGAAAGATATATAAGATTTGAAGTAAATCATTTGGAGTCTTAGGACTTAGGATCGTGCTCTGAAACGATATAAGAGTTAGTTCTATGTGGTGACCGAATTAGAGAAAAATGCGACAAAATCTTACGAGAGGAACATACATCCAAGCGATGACTAGGAAGAAGGGACAACAAGCATAGGTAATGCAAATGTACCTATTCATTTCCTTAACTCTATTGAAGAGTTCCAGGCTTTGATTAACGAAATGAGGAACCAAAGCTTGATGACCACGCGATGTCTTGAAGAAAGAATGTTCACACAAACTAAAGTTATGGCTGCCTAAGTCAGAGATTGCTGAACAAACCAAATCCATGGTTGAGTAAGCCAAAGCCATGATGGAGGAACATGCCAAAACAACGACCGAGTAGGCCAGAGCCATTGTGGAAGAGCGAAAACAACAAACTCAATTCCAAGTGAAACTCTTTGAAAAAATCTCGAGAGTTGTGAGAGAAGCGAGACAACACAAACAGAAAGTTGCTTCTAGATCTTCAAAGCAACCATCTAATGAACTTGGGGGCAATGCTTCAGGAATTCTTGTGAAGCTGGTGAGTTTCACCGCTCACATGTGCAGGTTGACAATCTGGTGAGTGTAACTAGTGGATGTCCTAATACCCTGCCAGGACAGTGACTCCTTAAAATGTCTTTCTCACCTCTAACCAAACTACACAACTTGGAGTCAATAATGAACCACTTCATTCTACTAGAGGCTCGGGGGGCACCGTGCACACATTCTCTATAGTAACAAATCTTCCAAGTACAAGGTCATTCACTAGCCCTTTACTAGTGGAGAAGACACATGACCAAGGAAAGAAGTCAAAAGCTTCCAATGCACAAGTCCTGTATACATTTGATGTGTCAAAGACTGAGGAAATCCTTGTGAAGGAGAAGTTCATCATTTTTCCTCAGGATCACCAACTCCCTAGCAAAGAGGAGCTTAGAAAACATTTATTGTAAGTATCACAACTCCTGGAATCATAGTACTAATTCTTGCAGGAATGTTAGGAATATTACCTAAGATAGGATCAACAAGATAATACTAAAGTCCCCTTAGGAAAAGAAAGCCATGACGAAATTCCTTGGAGAAAAAAAAATTCACGGTGATTGGTGAAGACACCTTCCCACCAATAGCTTCAATCAACACAATTGCTTTTGACTTGAAAGTAGTGATGAATTTAAAGAAGGCGAGAGGAATTCCACTAGGACCTAGGATATGAAAGTTATGGATTCCTAAGCAATATTTGACTTATAAAAATGATTTGGTTGTAAAAAGAGAAGTGTCTGCAATCAAAGAAAAGAAAAAATGAGGGCATCAGAACCATTAATTTAGGAAAAAATCAATGGGACTCAAGCAAGAAGCAAAGAATGAGAGATTCTTAAAGAAAAAGAATGTTTCTCCAAAAGAGAGACATCTTTTCAAAGGAAAAAGGGCATGAAAAATCTCTTAAAGAGGAAAATGTCTGCAAGGTTTATAATTTCTCCTATTGTGTCAATTGTACAAGAATGGCATGTGGTGCAGCATAAGAAGTTTCTCTAAAAGCTCACCAAAACTCAAAAAAGAAGAATCCAGAGACAGAAAGGTATGAAGAAAAGACAACTTAATGAAGCACCAGAAGAGAATACTAAGGAATCAAGGAAATTGAAGGAAGAAGCAATGGAATTCCTAACCCAGAGAAAACCAAATTCGAAAGAAAAGCTACAGAGGATGTTAAGTCTATTTGCAGTTCAGACAAAGAAACGGATTTAGGAATTATTCTCATAGGTACAATTCCTATTTCCTTGAAATGTTATACTACTTTTCGAACTTTACTAGCCATCTTCAAGTCAAAGGAGATGGATAAAAGTCTTGTAGAAGTGAAAGAGAAACAACCTACAGTATATGAAGGCCACATTTACAAGGGGATCACCATTGAACCCTCTAAAGGAAGCAAGCCCTAGAAGGTAATATTGGAAAAACCTACTATGGAAATGACAAAAACAAGTTCAATGTAAAATGTACAAGGGGAACCACACAAGAGGTTCATCAATGGGAAATGCCATAAGTAGTATTTCTCTACCATGTGGGAGATGTTGGGCATCACCTAAAAGATAATGCCGACCTGACGGATTATAAAAGCTCAATAACCTAACACAAAAATAATGCTGAAGGCATGGGAAAATTGTACTAGCCTAAGTTTTGAGTTAAGAAAGTACGTTTTTTAGCTATTGTTTTCTCAAACACATATTTCTCCAGTGTTGTACTTGTTACCAATATCCATTGTCAAATAAACAAAGTAGGTCTTAGGACCACTTTAATTCAAATTCAAAACAATACATGTGGTAACTGAATATTGTGCCTCATAGTGAGAATGGCAAAGAAAAGGATATTCGAGCTTTTAATACATACAATATGGCCCTCGGGCCACAACGTATGCGAGGCAATTGTTTGTACACAAATTTAATTTGGTATGACCCAATGTTTATTTAGGCCTGAGCCCAAGCCTAGGGTTAAAAATCTAAGTGAAATAAGCCTAAACCCAATTGAAAAGCCCATGTAAAAAGTTCAAGGTATTTTTGAAAATTAAATATTTTTGAAGATTGGCCAACGGAAGATAAATGAGATTTTTTTTAGGAGATGGCAAGAAAATAGAGAAACTTGGGGAGATGGCAAGAAGACATGGACAATTACTTAAGGAGGTGAGGTAGTGGAGAAAAGAATGAAGCATGACTCAATAATGGAGAATGTGGGTTGCATATCAAATTTGAGTGATATAAAAGGAGATGGAATGCACAGGAAAAAAAAAGAGTCAATCAATCAGCAACAATGAACCACTTCTAGCAGATTAATCATCATAGTAGAAATTTTCAATTTTCTTTTATTTTTGCAGTACTTTGTCATTTTAGTTTTCCTAGTGAAAGATAGCAATTCCTTTAGCTTTCATTTTATTTACTTAAATTTATTTATTGTGGCATTTTTACTTAGATTTTTCTAATTGTCATTATGTATGTTGAAGTGAAATTCAAAAAAATCACCAACACCACTTTATTGATGAAGAAAATTATGGAAAAATGTGTAGATATATGATTTCAGGCCAAAAAATCATCCCACATTGTTTAAAAGGAAAAGAGGCTAGTAAAGAAAAAGTTGAGAAAAAAGAAGGCTAAGGTTTTGTTAGTCAATAATTCTATCTAAACCAATAGAACAGAACAAATAAAACGATAATGGAGCCTAGTTTGCAGAACCTATATCAGTATGTCTATGAGGAACTGTTTGCAAAAAAAAAGAATAAAAATTAAAGCAATAAGTTGGAACCTGTTTGCAGTAATTAGGAATGAGATCAAGTCTTATGTTGGACACAATCTCCTTAAGACAAATTATTGCCCTCGTAGTGGTGCTTTGAGTTGTTGGCAATTCATCTACCAGGATAAAATGATCTCCCAACACAAAGAAAACACTTCTTTTTGTTGGCTGTCGAACCAGAAATGTGCAGAACTCGGTCTCTCAAAACTCTAATGATATTGAACGGAAGAATGATTGAATGAATGATTATCAAATGCTTGGTTCTATATCCTATTTATAGACTTGCTCATGACTGTTCGGTACAATCATGAAGCTTGGGCTAGGGTCGTGTCTGTACAGACACAATCGTGTCTGTGGAGAAGAAAGCGTCCATTCAGTCAATACTTCCAAAATGACGGCGTTTGGACTCCAATGGTAACCACATGGCAGCGGTGTTTTAATGTTTCAAGTTTAAAACAAAGTGGGATAATATGCTCTGACCGAACCCAGAGCGTGAGGAGTGGCGACGTCTTGTATGATGTAGTGAAGCAATCATGAAATTTAGAGTCCTCCCCCTTACTAAAACTAGGAACATGAGACTAGAACCTAACTCTGAGATAAGTGTATATATACCCTTTAAAAGTCTTGTTCCCATCGGAGTGTGGGACCGCAGAAGCTTTCCTGAGAAACTTAAACCTTCCCAGTTACCATTTTCAAGTGGTGATGTTTAAAAATTGAATTTCTAATTCAATCCTTAATGGTTTTAAACAGCAATAGATAATCTTCATCTCCTCCTTGGAGGAGAACACACATTCCATGTGGACCCGATACAAAGTTTATGGGACCCATTTTTAATTTTAGCTGAAGATAGCTAATTCCTAATCTCAAACCCATTTTTTCCAACAATCCCTCACATGAATGAAATTGAAATTTGAAAGGAATGCAAATGACGTCTTGACACTAAGGGAGTTCGAGTTGGAAATTTTACGTATAGGAAGGTAGCTTGTGGCCTTGAACCTTCCGCACTTGTGAAATGCTATCGGGGTTCTTGCGGTTGATCGGTGAACATGATGTCTTAATTTGTTCAATCATTGTGTAAACCAAGACAATAACATTCACGAATCTTTCGACAGGAGTTGGTTTCTCAGGTGTGTTCATTTTGCCCTGACGGTGCGGTTTCGCGAGTGATCTTAGAGGAATTTGGCCTTTATCATTCTCATAGAATCGACCGATTCTCCCACTCACATAGGTGACTGTATGGGATGCGCTATACCCCACTTGTCTTTAACAAGATATAAGAATCATTGAAAGCGTGGCTTACCCTGTTCAATATTGCAGGCATCACTATTCTGATTACTGGAATGAGTAGGAGATGTGTTCTCCATAGTGATCTTCAATGAGTCACATAAAACTCGGTTGTCCCTTTGAACCTAGATCTTGGGATCTCAACATTCCGGCTAGATTTGGGTTGCCATTTACGTGAGCTCTTTAGTGCATGAGCTTCAAACCCATTCCCTCGATGATTTGCCCCACTTGCTCTCTGGTCAAACCTTTGGTTAACGGATTCGCAATGTTCTCTTTCGATCTTATGTATTCAATGGTCATAATACCATTAGAGAGAAGTTGTCTTACGGTATATTGTCTTCGACTAATATGTTGAGACTTACTGTTATATATATGACTCTGTGTTCTTCTAATTGCTGATTGACTATTGCAATGAATGCAGATAGCAGGCACAGGTTGTGGCCACATTGGAATATCTTTTAAGAAATGACGAAGCCACTATCTCTAGCCTTACTGGCTTTATCTGTGATAAGCTTCCGGATTCCATCGTGGATCTAGCAATGCACGTTTAGCAGAGATTTCGAACATTTCGCATCACCCAAGTGTAAATAGATAGCCTTTGTGGACTTGAGTCTTTGGTGTGGGATATCCAATTAAGTCATAGTGTAGCTAAATCTGTTTGGATATTTTAAGTAGTGTAATCCATAGTTTTGGGTATATTTCAAATACCTCAAAACTCTAACTAATACTACTTTCAATGGTCGGACTGGATTACTTGGCCAGCATCTACTCCAATTTCTTTGGCAGCGTAAAAGTATGGAGTGGGGTATAGTTCATGACATACATCCACGCTATAATTGCGTGCATATTCTTGTTGTGAAAGGCTTTTGCCATTATTTTGGATAAATGTAGATTTACATCTGGTGTTCTCATTAATTTGCTATCATCTTGTTTTAAATTTCTTGAGAATTTTCTCAGTATGTAATGTGATTGAGATAATATCGATCCATCGATGTTTTAGAATCTTTATCTAGTATAACATCGTGACACAAGTCTTTCATGTCAAACTTATTGTTGAACATTTCCTTGGTAGTTTTAATGACTTCATTATTGCTACCCATGATGAGTATATCATCAACATAGAGACAAATAATGACAAACCCATGTTCGGTGTTCTTGACATATACATTTGTCACACTCGTTGATTTAATATCCATTTGTCATCATTACATTGTCAAATTTCTCATGCCACTGCATTGGTGCTTGCTTTAATCCATAAAGGGATTTAACAAGCCGACAAACTTTCTTTTCTTGACTTGGAACAATAAACCCCTCGGGTTGTTCCATGTAGATTTCTTTATCCAAGTCACCATTTAAGAAAGCTATCTTTACATCCATTTGATGTATCTCGAGATTGTGTATATTTGTAATAGCTATATTAACATTCGAATGGATGATATTCTTACTTGTGAATATGTATCAAAATAGTCAGGCCTTCTTTTTGCTTGTAACCTTTGATATGATTCGGCCTTATATTTATCAATAGATACATCACCTTTCATTTTCAACTAGCAGACTATCCATTTATATCCCTAGGGTTTTGAACACAGTGATAGATCCATGGATTCCCACGTATGATTTTTAAAGATGGATTCTACTTTATGGATTTATAGACTCTTTCCAATATGGAGCTTCAGGGCTCGACATTGCTTCCTTAAAGCTTTAAGGCTCATCTTCTAACAAATACATTAGAAAATCTGGACCAAAAGATTTTGATGTTCTAGTTCTTTTGCTGCGTCTAGGAACATCATCATCTTGTTGGCCTTGACTACTGCCTATTGCAATATCATGAGTTCTTTTACTTGAGTTCGACTCTTGTGCGGATTTGTAAGGAAATACATTTTCAAAGAAATATGCATTTCTTGATTCGATAATAGTATTAGCATGCATATCTATAATTTCTGATTTATGAATCAGAAAACGATATGCACTACTATTATGTGCATATCCATTGAAAACATAATCAACTGTTTTTGGTCCTATTTTAACCTTTTTAGGTATAGGTACCGCCACTTTAGCTAGACACCCCCACACTTTTAAGTATTTGTAAGAAGGTCTTCGACCTTTCCACAACTCATAGGGGGATTTATTGGTTTTCTTGTGAGGTATTCGGTTGAGAATATAATTTGTGGAAAGAATTGCTTCCCCCCACAAATTTTGAGGTAGTCAAGAACTTAATAATAATGCATTCATCATTTCTTTTAAAGTTCTGTTCTTACGTTCATCAACCCCATTTTGCTAAGGTGAATAGGGTGCAGTAGGTTGGTGTATTATACCATTTTGTGAACAAAATGCACCAAAAGGTGCTTCATATTCACCACCTCTATCACTTCTTATCACCTTGATCTTTCTATCAAGTTGGTTCTCCACCTCATTCTTGAAATGTTGAAACATTTCAATGCCTCATCTTTACTTCTCAATAAGTAAACATAACGATGTCCCGAAAAATTAAAAAATATGAAGCTTAGCCAAATTCGAGGCAAAATAAAATATATTAAAACGAATAGATTATTGTTTTACAAAAAATTGAAACAATAAAACAATATTAAAACTAAGCAATTCTTTGTTTTGAGAATTGAACAATAAAACAATATTAAAATTGATATGTAAACTGATATGTAAACTGCTATATAGCAAGTGATATCAAAACCCGAGCTGATTTATGGCGTATATAAAAGCCCGATATATGGCTGATATCGAAGCTAGAAAGCAGAAAGCAGAAAGCGATATAAAAAAAAAATTGTTTTCCTACATAAATTATAGTAAAAGGTTATGTAGTTCTTGAGTTCTGTATCTCAGAACTGAGAGATACTAATTTGTCTTAAGACTGTTAGTCAATAATTCTATATAAACCAAAATAACAGAACAAATAAAAGCGATGTGGAACTGGTTTGCGGAGACCTGTCAATTATGTCTATGAGGAGCGTTTGCGAAAAAAAAGAATAAAAATTCAAAACCCAATAGTTAGGTTCTGTTTGCAGTAATCAGGAATGAGATCAAGTCTTGTGTTGGACCTGATCTCCTTAAGACAAATTATTGCCCTGAGTGGTTCTTGAGTTCAACGTAATTAAATCCTCCAGGGGATAAAATGATCTCCCAACACAAAGAAAGCACTTCTTTTTGTTGGCTGTCGAACCAGAAATGTAAGCGGACAATGTTTTAATGTTTTAGGTTTAAAACAAAACTTAAGGATATGTATACAACACCAGAGCCTGGCCCGAGGTGACAGCGGCGCGCGCGGTGAACCAAGCATGAGCTAGGTCCTCCTCCTTCCACAAAATTGGGGTGCCCCTTGGGGCCTAAACCCAATACAAGGTAGGTGTATATATACCATTTAAAAGTCTTGTTCTCATTTGAAGTGGGACACAAGCTTAAACCTTTAGTTACCATTTTCAAGTGGTGATGTTTGAAAGCAATTTCTAATTCACTCCTTAATGGTTTTGAGCAAATTAATAGATAATCTTCATCTCCTCATGGAGGAGAATGCATTCCCATGTGGACCCACTACAAAGGATTTGTGGGACCCATTTTAATTTTAGCTCAAAGATAGCTAATTCCTAATTCTCAAACCCATTTTTTCCAACAGGTTTTTCATCCAAAGTTGATCGTCGTCAAATAGTTAAAATACTAAAACAATTAAACAAAATTGGTTTTTTATTATTTCATAAAGTATAAGTACTAAATAAAAATTGTCCATAATGTCTATCTCATGTAAAGTTGGTAATATGTATTGACCCCAATGGGTCAGCCCACTTTTTAACTCGACTTTTTGGAGGCTTGTGATGTAAAATTTAAGGCTCGAATAAAACTGGACCAAATTGGTCCGACCCGTTTTGACTCGTGGCCCATTTGGGTTTGGTTTGGGTTGGCCCGATTAGCTCGATTGGCGAAATCTTTATTTCATTCTTTTTAAGTAACTAACTTAGTAATTGAGATTTTCAAAGATTCATCTATAAAATTCGATATTTTTGCTAAAAATATGGCGTCAAATATCTGCTTTTGTGGCATATGGGATTTTAAAAAAAAAATAATTAAATATGATTATTACATTAAACTTTGTTGTTTTAACTATTTTATTTTCAATTTTTAAATATATATTTTTAATATAATTTATATGATAATTTAATATTTAAAAAATCTTGTATGAAAAATTACGAAATTTATTTGAATTAAATAAATTACAGTTTTAATATTCAATATATTTTCATTTATCTCATTAACCATTGCAAATATTTACAACTTCAATTTTTTGTATTTATCCTTTAAATTTTATTCAATCATATATGTTTTTTTTGACAAAAATAAAGTTATACTAGTTTATAAATTAAATTAAATTTAATAACTAAATTATCAGTATTTTTTAAATAATTTTATTACTTAAAACTAGTGTTAATAACAAAATATTGTTATTTTAAAAAATAATTAATGAAATTTATACACTTATTTCTTTTCTAATATGATTATATATTTCTAGCAAGATGGATTTAAAAACAAATAGGATATTTCATTATTATTTGGTCGGCATGCATTTTTGGAAAAAAAATAATTTTTTTATTCCAAATATAAATAAAATTTATGCTGTTAACAGTATAAAATTTTAATTAATAGATGAAGATGACTCAACCAATATCGAGGATGTATATATTTTTAATGTGGAGTCACATGTTATTATTGGATATAACAAAGATGAAGATTAGAGGCATATTAGATTTGAAGTTGTTTTTTTTTTTAGAGATATTATTAAGTTACTTTATTGTTTTAGTACCATTTAGCTAGTTAGTTTGATACTTTGGTTATAACAATGCTCTAGCATTATTTATTTATTTAAGTTTGTTTACTATTATTATATTGTTTTGACTCAATCATTTTATATATTAATTATAATTATTATATTTTTATTTGAAGAATGATAGAATTTGTAAAATTAATTTTTTTTAAACATTTTTAAGGTTTTGGCTTGTTTTGGCCATGACTATATGAGTTGGGTTGAGTTAGATAATAACAGAATAAAGTAATTTAGATTAACCCAGCCGTTTGTGTGACCCAGTTGGGCTTTGTTATTCACGTGGTAAAACATTCAACATTTAAATAGGCATGACATAGGGAGAAGGGGAGTCTCGGGTTAGTCACCAGTAGAACAATTCTGCGATTATAATGTGGGTCTTGTGGGCTTTGGTGAAACATAAGTCGACGGACCCGGTACAACTAAAGAGGCTACGATTGGGCCCGGTATACGGCCCCGGCCTACGAAGGCCAAACTTAGGAGGCCCCGACTTAGGAGGCGAGATCAGGATATCTCTCTGTGGGAAGGGGTTGACATTCTCGGATCTTATATCCGGAGAGGCTTTATTTAACAAAGTACTAACGAGATGGAGCTCCCAGGAGGAGGCGTGCGCCCTTCCATGCCTTGCCAGTGAATTCAAGTAGGCAAGCGTTCACGAGTCTGTGTCGGAGATATGTCCGGCAAAGATGTGGCCAAAGGAAGAGCCCAGTGCCAAGTGCCTTGATATGTCACTACAAAAGGCCGTTTAGAGACGAATGATTCCCGATTGTCAGGTACAGAAGCGAATTACGGGGCCCGGTTAGAGGCGGATTCCAGGTGCTAAAAAGCGGCCCCAGTATATGTGATTTCGAGCCGTCCTACAATCCGTCTACGATTAGAGGCGAATCCATCCGTCTGACGAAAGGCGCGGAATTTTCGGTCTCAAATTAGTCTGCGATCGAGAGGCGGAATTTTCCGATCTCCAAATTACATGCCACGATCGAGCCAGTTTGGAATCGTCTCTGTCGAGAGCGGAATTTTAGTCTCAAATTCGTATCGATCGGAGAGCCCAGTTTGATTAGATCTCTAATTAAAGGCGAGCGATCTCAAATTAGATACGATCGGAGAGGCGAATCAAACTCCATCTCTAATCAAAGCAAATTTTTAATTAAATTTCGTCTCGATCGAAGACGAATTTTTCGAGTCTCAAATTCCGTCTACGATCAAAGGCTATGACATTTAAGTCTACGATTATTTCTATTACATCTATATTTATAAAAGTTTATGTTGACATGTGAAACTCATGCAATCTGTATAATGATTCTCAAAGCCAATTATAGCAAATCATTAAGTGTCTTAGTAATAGTTAAACTAATGACTCATTAAATGATTTGAAATACACAATACTTTTAATTAATTACTAAAATCAATAGTATTCTTAAATAACAAAATGGTAATATTAATTGTCAAATATAACTCTTGATCATTGTCACCACGAAAAAAAAGCGATGGCTTGTGATTTAAATACGCTCTTGCATCTGTGTCTTTTTGCATCTCACGCATTTGTTACACATCTCTTCCTGAATTTGTTTAGCATCTCCTCACATTTTTCATTTTTCTCTTGTATTTTTTGGTGTTGGTCTTGCAAATCCTTAAGCGATCACGTAACTTGACTTATTTCTTCACATAATTGCAATTTATCCTCTAACTCATGGCTATGATCATGAAAATTTCCTTGGTGAAGTGCCACTAAAGCTGATACCACGGTATCGCGATATTTCAGCCAATACCATATAGTCATGATTTCTTACGCTCCTGACATTTTAACAAATATTTCATTGTCATCAACCGGACGGTTCGAGGATGACCCTCCTGGTTGGGACATCTCCTCAGTAATTAGGATGAAATCATCCACACTTTCGACAACACATCACATTAGAAGTTATAATTTTAAGTAATGAAATATTAACTATTAATATAATAAAACATTAAATTTTAATTAAGATGCTAACATTCAAACTTTACGGCTTTCTCATTGACGAATGAGCCATCACCCCTTTAGTATGATTGCGAGATAAACAACTCATAGTATGTTGGCTTCTAACAGAACTTTTTTCCTGTGAGTTCAAAACAAAATTGTATATAATATGATCACGCGAATTAAAATATTATTGTAACAAGATTTTAGCACATCGTAAAAACTGGCTCCATGAGTTTAGCATGTGAAGAATGTGTGATAGATCCTCTCCGGTATGAGTGGCGGGTTCACGGCTTGCCGATTTAACTTGTACATCAGCGCTCTTGCTATGTGCTGAGAACACATTAATTCGTCGTTCCATGCCTTCCAAATATCATGAAACATAGGCAAACACATTTTGTGGCATTCTGTGGTCAGAATGAAACTCTTATTATCTAATATTTTTGTTTCTCCCCAAGAATCTTGACTATACCACTTATTTTTACAGTCCGCAGAAAATATTTCTATAAAATTTAAAAAAAAAAAAAACAAATAGTTAGTACAAAACATTTATATTTCAAAAATTACAATATATTTGAAAGAAGTATTGCTTGAAAATCCTCAAAATGGAATGCTAGTGTTCTGAGAATGTTCTTCCAAATATACCCATCCTTGTGAAGTCATTTTGCTCGAAGTCTTAGTGATCATCAGTGAGCATTTTCGTGAAGGCAACAACCTATAATGAAAATTACTTTCTTGTTAGTTCCCGAGTATTGAAAAGAGTTAATAATACTAATCAAATTCGAGAAATCACTTGATCTTTGAGCTTGGAATGGAAGGCCTATTCAGAAAGAAATACCAATTTGCACAAATAAAACCTGCGAGAGAGGATAACTTAATTACAAATGCACAGCCAAACAATTCCCATCTAAGCCTCTGAAACATTAACTTTCACAGCCCACTATCAAACAAACAGCCTACCTATATTTTTTTTAAATTATTATTTTTAGAATGAAGTTAATAAGATCTGAACACTCTTGCATAAAAATAATTGCAATTAGCTCTGTTTCAAACACTACAGGCACGAGTAATAGCACAATCAACAACTCTCCTCAAATCTTTGGGGAAAAACCAGACCCGCTTCCAAATAACTATCCACAGAGCTATAAAAATTGCAAGTCTGACTGCAAGTACAAAAAAAACATAAAAATAAAAAACTACAACAAAAATTAAACAAAGTGAAGCAATCATTCCAGCTTCCCAACAATTTATCATCTACCATCAATCTCTTTTCCTTATTTATCTCAATTAGTTAAAGATTATGGAAAGCGGCGACTGTTGCCAATTCATAACAATAATTAACTACACATTTACGTTAAATATCTTCCACTCATTGTTTGAACATCTACCTTAAAACACAAGGTGTGATGCATATTTAAAACCGTAACTACAGAAAGTCCTCATACCCTTGGTAAAGCAGTTAGTTAGTTAGGTGATTTTTCGGCGAAATGCCCAGAAAATTCGGTGGAAATGTCGCCGAAAAACATGGAAATTTCCATGAGAAAATCGAATGGAAAATGAAAAAGGAAAAAGGAAAACTTGTTGGACGTTTGAATCTGAGGATTTGATTTTGATTTTGAAGGAATCCGACAATATGCAGTCATTGTGACTGCGGCTTTGATGCAATTAGGGTTAATGTTGTGGAGAAGAGAGGAAAACAAAAGGTGTGAGGATGGAAAGTCCATCAACCTACCCCAAGGCCAAAATAGTCTTTTAAGTTTAAATTTGAGAAAAAAAAATTGTTTATAAGAGTTTTTCTAATTTTTCAACAACTTGTTAATAAATTTTTTGGTTCATACAGTACATGCTTCCATTTGCATTATTAGAAGAAAATTAAGTTGATGAAAACTTACTCTCTGTTCTCAATAGTGATCACATCTCTAGGGTCAAATCTAGAAGCACCATCAATGTTGGCCTCAACATTTATAGATTCAGCAACAGATGCTGATGCAGAGCCAATTTCAAATTGTTGTGGTGCCTGTGCTGGCGGAGGAGGTGATGGTTGTATTGAAGGAATTTGTGATTGTATCATGGGAGCCATGTCTTGGGTCTCACGGTGCATGATTTATCTCATGATAGACTACATCCAAGATCTACTATTATTATTAACTCTACCTTCTGTTTCCTCCTCTTCCTTTACCTCTACCTTCATGGATTCCTCCTCTTCCTTTACCTCTACCCATACACTTTTATATGATGATTTAGTAAACCAACGACAAAGTTCATCAATAAGCATAAAGTGTTAATCTACAAGCATAAAGTCACTGTTGTATCTTATCTTGAAATATGATCTATGCCTTAAAACATAATAGCATACAAATTGTAAGTACTTACTTCTACTATAGTCCTTCACTGATTGCATAAAATATGATCACAATAGTTGTAAGCAATAACATCGATAGTATAAAAAATAGCATAACTCATACTTGTTTTTGTATAAAGGTATCATGCAATTCATACTTAACTTGCCTTTGTCAACTCTAAAGTTCTTTTAAGTTGGATCACTGTACCATAAAATGATATTGATGAGATGAGCTTTGTTTAATGAGTATGCTTTATTAAAAAATAAGCATAGAAGGTATGATTGTGCTAATAAAAAATAGTTGTCTTTGCCTATGTTTAATTATTGATGGATTTTAAATGGGGGTAGAACTTTGTTCTTAGGTTTGAGTCTCCTTGGATCTGCCCTGCTCACAACTATTTGTGGAGTGACAAACAAATAAATACATATAGTATTTCTGAACTTCCAACAATAACATTCCACTATATTTGCTAAAACGAGATATATCATATTAAGTTTAAGTTTATAAGGATTTAGATTCCATATGCCGATCATATTTTTTTAATGTAATTGATTCTAGTAAATAAAAATAGGAGAATAAAAATAGAAATGATGGGGAAAACTTAGTATAGTAACACCATAAAAATAGTGGATATTGAAAATATTCCCATTTCCTATCCCAAAGTTATGAAAATAGTCTATGAAAAATATATATACATAAGATATGAAAAGGATTATAAGAGTTTAGAGAATAAATTCACTGTACAAACACTGAGGAGGAGGGAAATGAACTTATTCCCAAATACAGGGTCCTCATTGCAAGATTTGCTTCTTCTCACATCGGATTCCAAAAAACTAATTATTCAAGGCCAGACCGAGTTTCAATATATTTTTTTCTCCTTGTTTCTTTTTTGGGTGTAAAACTTTACAATCATATTAATTATATTCTGCAGATAGATAGCTTATAATAATAGACCTTTTGACAGAATGGTCTAAGGTTACACATTCTTGACAGAGACTTTTAGCTTACAATATGGTAGCTAGTTCAAAACACAATGTGAAGTATGGTAGGTAAATCATGTAAGAATATGTGAACCCACTAGGCACTGAAACTAAGCACCCATTGGGTCCATTCAAAGGAGGTCACCACCAGGTACAGTACATGAATCACCATTGTCCCCCATGACAACAGAAAGAAAAAGCTAGCGATCATTGTGGGAGGATATATCTGAAATTTAAGTTATGACCATTGCTCATGAAAAAAAGAAGCCTTGATAAGTCATAGCTAATACTTTATTTAGCAGAAATCAACAATGTTGTTGATTGACTTCTGGATGAAGTAACGGTGTACTAAAGTCAATTACTTCAACTAAGGTTTATTGCCTGTACCAACTCTAAAGGTTTCAATAAATAACATATAATTTTTAACTAGCACTTTCCTCAATTGTTTGAAACCTGTATCTGAATAAGCCTAGGACAAAGAACCACCTAGCAACTGGATAATTATAATCTTGTGGACCAGGCCATGGACTCAGGTGATTATTAAGCCCAACAACATTAATAAGAACGAAAAATAAATTAGAAAAAAAAAAAAGAAACAGCCGATGTAGAGCAAAACTGGAAAAAGGAAAAGATAGGAAATAGCTTCAACAGCAAAATCATAATCACAACCACCACGACACCACCCTATATATTCTCTACCCAAATCACAATAGCAAAATCCAGATACCAGGAAAACCAATCAATTAAAACTTAAACAGAAACGCATATGTAGCCTAAATGGAAAACAAAGTAATGAAAATGAAACCTTAGTAATCAATACGGTAGGCTCTCTAATAGCTAAACCATGAAACCTCTAATGTTCAAGTACTAGCCATAATAATTAACCTAGATATACTTGAAGAAAAATTTAGAAAAATGGTATGGTTTTTCTCACATGGTCGAACTCAGCACACACTTGATAGAATAAATCAAAACATCAATCCACAAGATAATGGAAAATAAAGATTAATCATTAATCACAAACACACTCATTTTCCCCAACAAAGACCCTAATCAAACAATTCACAAGAAACAAAAAGAAAATCGTCGACACTTCTTGGAACCATGAAAAAAACGAAAAGAAAATTTAGGGTTGTGTTGATGGGTAGTGGTGATACTTACTTCAATTCGGCGATTTCTTTTGCCCGTGGTATGAGTGATGATACGTACCAAAAATATCACCAAACCTCAAATCAAGCTGTTTGGTGACCTAGTTCTTCACTTGGATGTACACCCAAACAATCTGATACATTTATATTATGTGGGTTCTATACTCATCCTTGGAAAGGTAACGAATTTTCCAATAAATTTCCAAATCATGTTATTTAATGATACGAAAAAGAAAAAGTTTCTAAGAACAAGTAGAGATTCAAGAGAGCAAATATACTTATTTATGATTATTGACTTATATCATCTAAAATAAAACCATTCATCATCACACATGTAATGTGTATTCATAATTCTAACAATAAAGCATACATTATTCATCTTGTCCACACTTTGACTTGGGTCTTTGATGTGTACATTAGGATAACAATTTCACAAATGGGTAGCAACTAGAATCTTGGCCTAATAATACTATACATAATATACTAGGAAAAATCAAGTGGACAAAAGCAATTAAATAAAAGGAAATAAAAGAATAAATGAAGAAATTTGGATATAAACTCTATTTTCCAGAGTGGATTAATCATTAAAAGTTTCTTGTGCCACTAAAGCAAGGATTATTTATTCTAAAATATAACAAGAATAGCTAAAATTCATTTCATCTTCTTAACTAATTATTCAAGGGTTAGAAGAATGGACAACTAGTGATTATAATAACTTGGGAGATAAGTTTACTAGGGTGTTTCAGAACAAGATTGCAAAAAAAATACCACAAGTCGGCCAAAGTCTTCATGTCATCATCTTCATCTTCTGATTCAGATTCCAAAACATGTTCAATCTCATCTTCGGATTCAAATTCATCATCTCCTACATCAGAACCTATATCTCCACCATTTGGATCATTAAGAAGACCAAGATCATTGTCCTCCACCACCTCAATTTGATGTAAATTAATTTCATTGTCTTGAAAGGCCAATTCCGGCATTGAAGAAGTTTTCTTTGACAATTCAGGCATCTCTACAACTGCCCTCGCCTTAATCACCTGACTATCCAATCCATTTGGGCTCGCCTTAATGAAGGATATGGTACATAATATACCTGGCACGCCTGCATTGCAAGTATGAATGGTTCATATTTATTAAACCTTCTACTTTGGTTGACTTCTACGAGGCTGTAATTTGGGTGCCTCCTAGTACCATGCCTTGAAGGGTCAAACCAATCACATTTAAATAGAACCGTTCTTTGAATGGATAACCAGGATACTCTAACTCCAATATCTCTATCAATTGACCATAATAATCACTAGCATTCTCACTATAGTTTGTACCCTTAATGCAAACACCACTGTTCATGGTAGCTCGACCAGTCCCGTGGCCTATAGTATGAAATTTGTACCCATTGACAAAGTACATTGGATATGGTCCTTCAGCAAGAGCCTTTACAAAGATGTTTGTCACGTTGTTACTAGGATTACGTGCCTGTTTATCAAAAAATATTAATGTCAATATGTATTTGATTTAAAATATTTGATTATGAAAATTATGTAGGGAGCGAAATACTCTTACATAAAGAAATTGACCATTCAGCAAAATTATTATGACATTTGATCAATGTCGACATAAAGCTAATTCTTGGATCTTATTCACAGCAGCAAGGAATGTAAAATACTTCAAATAAAAAAATAAAACCATTAACATACAAAAATCAATAATTTTACTAATATTCCAAAATCACTACTTCGATATAAGGTGTAACTTTTCATGCTAGTGTGAAAAGAATATAGGTTTGAAGCGGCCAGGGATTACCGCCTTCAATTGGCTGTAGCTGCGGTTCCATAAGATCGTCCAGGATACGTGAATATTGAAAAATTACCTTCTATTGGAACAGCAACCCCGCCATCATCATTACGGGCACATTCAAGACATCTTGTGAACATGTGATTCAAAGTAATGCGAACAAAGAAGTTTGATGCTTCTTCAACTAAATACGCATTACATATTGAACCCTCGACTGAACCTTAATCATAAACATTTTTTCAAATGTGAAGGAACCTATATACATATACATATATATATGTGAAAGACCCAGCAATTAATTGTTTTCATATGTTATTAACATCAAATATCAAGGAAAATGAAAATTTAATATGAAGTTAGTACTCTCAAGCGGTACATCCAGGCTGGCTATCTTGGGCTGCTATCCTTGCTTCATATGGCAAGTGGACAGGCAAATGTTCCATTGAGTCAAAGCGGGAGGAAATATCTCCTCTAACCCACATCAGAATTTGCGGAATTTCTGCTCCAATCTCCTCATATCTTCCTCCTTGAGTTTCGATCTGAGGTTAAGTCTTTAAAGAATAAGCTCAACTCGGTCAATGGTTCCCAAACATTCGTTGGTATCAAATTCGAAATGCTATTGGGATTAACCTCTGCATAAAGACGTGACAGTCATGACTTTTCATTCCTAAAAAGTTTGTACTTCTTTAAGTCCACACATCGTCCCATATTTGACACATAGCCATCAGAGAAATTTGAGGTTTTTCACCCATTCACGAGGCGGCTTGCTTACCATTTCTTATCAAAGTGTGGTTTGCCTTTGGATATTTACCATTAGCATTCTTCTCTAACTCTTTTCATCGACAAAACATCTTCACAAATCTCTATTTGATGTTGTCTTTTGTTTTTATAACACTAAATGTTGTAATGATGTGGAACATTCTCGACATTTTTCTCTATGTGCATAACATCGAAGTTGTGACGAATCGATTGGTACTCGATAAGGCCGTCTGAAATATACTACGTTTTCTCCAACCCTTTGACCACTAGTTTTACAAATGTTGCTATTGATCTCATCACGCGCCGACGAGGTTGCTTTGCAAGTCCCGACATCTCGATATAACTCTAAAATTTACGTTCCAGGACCTAATTAGGCGGTGGCCCAGGAAGAAAATTGTTTCATTCTAATAAAACTGGAGTTCTTGTTTCGTACGAAGGGTGATTGTGGCGAAACTTTCGATGATTATCGAACCATGATGTCTTCGACCATTTGGGAGTGAAAATGCATCACAGTACTCCATACAATGCGGAATGAAGCTAATTTCTTGGTGTGCTCCATCCAGAACTGACATTAGGTATGGGAAAATCATAATAGTCCACAACAAAGATGCTCTCATTTGAAAATTTGTTTTGAGACACATCATATGTTCCAACACCCACCTCCTGAAGTGTTTCAATTGTTATCGGTCGTGAAGGAACATCTATCTTAACCTTTAGGGTTGTTCATTTAGGTCTGATCTTGTGCAAGAACTTATATGAGGCTCTTTCATACATCCCGTGCCAAATTATCATGGTGTTACAATGGATTATTGCTTTTATGAATATTGCTGCAGATTGACCAAGCGGTTCCGAATCCATCGTGCATAATGACGACATTTTGCTCTCAGTGAAATAAGAAGGATGCACATCTGGTCAAATGAAACAAGCCTTGAGTCGGATGGATGATGCATAACACGAGTCTTCCTTGTCACTTGATCATCGTACCAGCATATCATATGATTGCTTTGAAGCATACAATCTACGTAGCCTAGGAATGAGGAAAGTAATACATCCTCTTATACGGAACATCACCCTTATGTTTTGTTGACTCCCTTCTCCTACTTTGTACCTAGGATGCCCACATAACACAACACTTCAAAGGCGCTATCTACACTTGATATATCATGCACCGCTCCATGACAATCAATTTCTCCACGGGAAGGCCAATCCCTTCAACCATCTTCTTCGTATCGTAAAAATTCTCTGGCAATGTGTTTCTCTGAGGTAGTGCCTCTTTCATAAATTCTAATAATGAATCATAACATCTCCATTAAATGATGTTCGACAATATTCAACAATCGAGCTACTGCAGATAACTGTGAGTGCTTCTCACACCACAGCCTGATGCTTGATCGTAAACATGACATCTCATACAATTTTTTGCTATCGGTTGGACTCTCCTCCATAGTGTGAAATTCAGTCGAGGTCCACACGCATCCATAACCATGGTATGGTATGGACCGGTGATTGTTAGCATAAGGCGATGTATGACCTGCACCTGTTCATAATTTCTACGAGGACAGTAGTTTCCCCATGAAATCTCCACTCACTTAATAATACAGTACAAAACCCTTTTTGCACTAGGTGTAACTTCATTCTCGAGTTTCTAAAACTTTTGGAGATTCTTACACATACTACACTTGACACCTTATTCTCGGTCCATCGAGTCCATTCACGGTTGACTAGTACAAATTGAACAAAACGTGCACTCCATCAACAAATTTAGGGTTTAAATAGCGGAAGTCAGCGCATCATATTATACATCCATTATGCAATGGAACTCATACTTAATTCTTATTAATGAAAACACACGAGGACAATCAATATTTTATATATTTTTAAATTTCTTAGTCCTTATATAATAAAGATAAGCATATATTGTTAATGTTATTTGGGACTAATTATGACTATGCACAGAATGGACAACAGATTGATAGGTAAACATGAAGCTAAAAAGAACATCTCCAAAAACGATAATTAGAGACATAAAACCATAATAAAAAAGAAAAGCGAATGGTACCTAATTTTACCCAAAGTTTTCGTGTAGGTCCAAATCCCTGATCACTTGACTTCTAGTGGCTTTAATTTAAAAATGGGCAAAATAATCGCACCTCGAGACATATGTATAATGTCGGTTCATGATTATTTACCCTTGGTGGCTATATATATATATATATATATATATATATATATATATATATATATATATATATTATATTCCTTACATACCTTTCCTAGTCAAATCTGTTCCCAGCCCACCTATTTTTCTGTGACATGGTACATTTATAATTAATGAAGTACGATGTAATCTTACCGGAGACAACCAAGTCGATGGCACTTTAATGAATTTTAGGGGCTGGGGAAAGGATCCAAGACACGTAATGTTGGCACCTGTCTCATCACAGGGATATTTACCCCTGTAAAGATAAGAGACAGTTTATACAGCAGCTTATGATCAAAACTAGCTCAACCTCAGAAGTTTGCTACCCCACAAAAAAACTCTAGAGAACGTATATGTTAGGTTTGCACAATCAATATGTATTTCAGTTTTGCACTCAATTTGAAGCAAGACTCATCAAAAGTGAAAATTTTGATCACTCAACAAAAACAAGAAACAATAATAAGAATAAAGTAATCGTCAGACAATGTATCTCAGAGATTAGAACCATTTTCAAAATACATTCCTCTGCATGTTTAAACAGAACAGTTGACTTTCACACTAACATGACACAACCAAGTCAACAATGTTCAAGGGGAACCAAGAATCAGGTCTCCTCTGAATGTAATTATATGAATATCTATAAAACCACCAAGTTACAGATATTGCTCACTTGTTCAAATAACCATCAAATCACAGTAACAAAAATCCTTGACTACAAGACCAGTTTTAAAAGCAGCTAAGATTAGAGACACAAATGTGAATTAAAAAACAAAATTTGCAGACTCAATGAAAGATATCAAATGTGAATTTTCTGAATCTTCTATTCTATAACCATCACATTCACAAAGAATTACAAGCTTCAGACACAGATTCAAGCTTCACTAATTTTCCTACCAACCAAACCAGAAATTTTTTTCCAAAAAGCAAAAAAAAAGGGCGGAAAAAGACAAAGAAGAGTGAGATGATAACGAAAATAAAAAACCCATATGAACATTAGAAAACCCATATTCTCATATTAATAACAAAAATAAAACCAGAAGCAGAAATCAAGAGAACCCAAATATAAACATTAGAAAACAAATGGGAAATGATAACGAGGTGCAATGTAAACTTATTAAACAATATTCCACAAAAAAATAAAAAACATGATCAGGAAAGGTAAGATGAATCAAACTCAGAAACAAGATAAACCCAGATGAAGACAAAACCATAATGAACCAAAAAGCTAAACAAAATCTAAGATATATTATCGATGAACTCTTCAACATCAGAATCAGAATTAGAACATTTGGGCGTGGGATTATCACGATTGATAAATGGGGTGTAGTTGTCGATGATGGAAATCCTTTTCGCTCAGTTACCTTTCCTCTAGGAGCCCAACTAAACCCCCTTGAGATCTTCTAGGGTTTCAAACTTTCAATAGAAGAAGAACGAACTTCATCAGAAAGTGGAGACTCTGCGAAATCTCGACGATCGGCATGAGATTGAGACGATTACATGTCGGCAACCAAATGCGTTGACGTTCGGCGAAAGAGATTGGCGAGAGACATCTCTCCGAAATCGAAAATTAGAAATAGACATAAAAGGGAAGAAAGGGATTTAGGGTTAATTATATTTTAGCAATAATTAAAAGAAAATAAAAATTGGCCAGATGGGTTAGCTTGCCCGAACACGATTGACCTGTGGGTTAATTATATTTTTTTTTAATTTTTTTTTATCAAATTCTAGCAATTCCCATATAATAAACTAACTGATCAAACATCAACCCTCAATTAAATCATACACATCCACACCACAAATCAATAAGTCTAATATATTAGCTCGGATCCCATTAGGGTTTCTCACATATTCAAACAGTTAAACCCTAACAGCCCGGTTTAAGAATCTCCGAAAAATGAAAAAGAAAGAGTTAGAAATCTACAAGCTGCATCAAATTTTGCTGAAGTAAGGCTCCCAATTTATGTATTTTCTTTTCTTTTCCCACATTTCTCAGCAACTAAACAGACCTCAAACCAAAAGGAAAAATTTTACATAAAGAAAAAAGAAATGATGAAATACATACCTGGAAGGAGGAGCAACCCATGTCAGGAGAGCTTGTGAAATACAAATAGAAAATTAGGTATATCCAAGGGTAGTGACTGTCGAAATATAGAGATGAAGAAGGTAAAGGTAAAGGTACTCCATTGGGATGTTCGACGCTCGCAACCAAACTTCCTAACGTTGTCTTTCTTTTGGAGGCGCATGTTTATTTCCGCGTTTTATATTTATCGTTTTCTATTTATTTATTTATTTTAATTTGGGTATATTAGGGGGTCTTTTTCTCGACTCCTCCCCCTCCCTCTTCCCCTATGAGAATCGTTTTAAATGTGATGGCAAAAAAAAAAAAATTAATTTTTTTATAAATAAGTAGTAAAAAAAAAAAAAAGAAATTATATATATATATATATATATATATATATATATATATATATATATATATATATATATATATATATATATATATAATCACATCTTCCTCCTTCAAATGCGTAAAGTGGTAAAGTGTTCATAGTATAAGAAGAGGTTTCAGGTTCGAATTTGAATTAGTTGAGGATAATTCTTATCTTGAACTAGAGCAGAATATGGAGTCGAGCAGATGGGTGGCAGGAATTCGAATCATTTGGAGGGTCGGGCGAGTGAAATAAGCGGTCCAGAGATAAGGCTAGGGTACTGTTGGCGAACCAGAGA
Organism: Tetrastigma voinierianum; assembly: GCA_016808115.1. NCBI lineage: Eukaryota > Viridiplantae > Streptophyta > Magnoliopsida > Vitales > Vitaceae > Tetrastigma > Tetrastigma voinierianum. Next base: position 2,197,940 of record JAEQBH010003196.1, read on the forward strand.
CCTGGCACGGTATCGGGTTAAATGGTTTCCGACTCATTATTAGCAATTATATTATATTTCGTCCAAAAAATAGAGAAGTTGATGATATGATATTCAAAATATGAACAATATAAAAAGCAAATCTGAAATAATGTAAAATAAGAGTTTACACGAATTATATATCACTTTAATATATGTTGAATTTTGGTGGTTAGAAAATGAGGTTGAACAAGTTAGGAAAGAAGTGGTTTAGTAACAATAAAACAATATAAAAGCAAATACAGTAATGTAAAATATATCCCATAACACTTAAGCATAGTGTGTTGATATTATTGAAATTGTTGGCTTGAATTTGAAAATGAAAATTTTCAATGGTTTTGTTGATATGTTTGATAACGAATTACAGAAACTCTTAATTGAAAATTTTAAATGGCTATTGGGAATTATAAGTAGGTAAGACCTGCATAACGTGGAATGTAGAATATAGTCCAATAAAATTTTTTAAATGAAAATAGAATTCAGTTAAAAAAACCCTTATAAATAATATAATATTTATAAAAATCTCTTGGTTAGTTTGGATAGTTTTTAAAAGTTTAGATTGTAATGGTTATTTTTTAAACATATTTATGTCCTTTTTTTAATATTATGATTTATTTATGGATATGTTTGTAGTGATATTATTTTTTACAACAATTAATAATTATAGTGAAAAATAAAATATTATAAAAAGTCTCTTTATTTTGGATAATGTAATTTAATGATAATGAGGAGTAAATATGTAAAATCGTAATTTTTCGGTATTGACGTTTACGGTTATCAAGCGATATATTTTATCTTGTTGATTATCGAGTAAACTTGCTCAAAGCAGTTTTCTGATGATTCAAATACTATAAAATTGACACTTAATTTTAGTAACATTACCTGACGGCTAATTTTTTCATTTTATCAAATAGGGCCTTAGTCTTTACACCAATTTTTGTTCTTTTTTTAAACTCTAAGTCACAGTTGCATTTGAAATATGGATTGAATGAGAAAGAATAATACAGTGTTCTAGGTGTCAAGAAAACTCGCTAATATAAATTAGGAAATGTGAAGTCATCATTCTCTTATTTCATTTTACAATAAGATGCGAAACCATTATTCATAAATTTTGTTTGACAATGGAATGTTAAGCCACATTCATCAAGTTAGCCTATGGTATAATGAAAGCTATGATATAATGAAAGCTATGATAAGTCTTATATTGGGTTTTACAAATTTCGTTTGATCATGATGATTAATAGTGTTTTGTTATATATCTCATTGAATTAGAGAACATCTTATAGGTTAAATATTAATATTTGTTTTATATGATTCATGAGATAATGGATATGTATAAATTTATTTATTTTTCATATTTTGTTATTCAAATCCTGAATTATTATTAGGAACAATCTTAGTGAATATCCAAGGTATGATCTTAGAATAATAGTTAAGGAATATATAATATTCCTTAGAATATATAATATTTTATCATTAATATATAATATTTACTTAGAATATAAAATGTACTAATAGTAATAAAATAAAATAAAATAATTAAGGAATATATAATTCAATCAATTAAGTTAAAAATAGTAAAATAAAGAGATTTTATTACCAATATTTGTTAGAACAAAAATATTAAAAGTAAATATTTTTCTCTAATGAGCTTTAGAAATTAATATTTATTATTTTACAATGCAAAAATAAAAAGTCGGTGGATGTTTTTAAAAATATTTTTATTCAAATATTTATTTTTTATCTTTTGAAATATAATCCTTGTAAACAACGGTCATACTTGACTTTTGTGGACACTTTTTTAAATTCCCTCCGCTACTCTCTCTCTCATTAAAATCCTTTCGATGGTGAAACGAAAACCTCTGGCAACATTCCCAAAGCACCTGAGGCACCCTCCCCACCCCACTCGACAAAATCCTTTTCGATGGTCAATGAATAAAATATATATATTCATAATACTTTTATTTTGATTTAAAGTTTCATTTATTTTTATACTTTTATATTTTAAAATTTAATAAACTTGAAAATATAAAAAATAGAAATAAAAAATATTATCCAAAAGTTACATTATTCTGTACATAAAGGTAAAAACGGTAATTTATATTTTAGTGATAATCGTTTAAATATTTAATTTGAATTTTTTTTAACTACCTCAATTTCTAATTCTAATTAAATGATTAGCTAATTAATCATTTAACTACCTCAATTTCTATTTCTACTTATGTTTCATATATATCCCCTTTCTTGAAAGTTCTTTTTATCTAATTTGTATTTTTTGAAAAAAAAAAAGAAATAAATTCATATTCGATAAATTAATTAGTTATTTCTATTTAAAAAACTAATTATATATTACATAATTCTTTTTATTCATTTATTTTCTCTCAACATTTTTTTTGAAAAATAATATATATATATATATATATATATATATATAGATATATATATATATATATATGCTATATATAAAGATTGATGGACAAATTTGACATTTATTAAAAATGAAAATTTTGAAATTAATCCATATTCAACAATAATAGACAAAAAACCCAAAGTGTGGTTTTGAATTAAGAAAGCTTAATTAATTCATTTTTTAAAACTAAAATGATTAATTTATAATTTATTGTGCATATGTGCAAAAGTTTTTTCCTTGGATATGATGTGAGAGTGTACCATTTTCTAATTTATTGTTATTATAGGGTATATGTTTTCAATTGAGCTAACTAGTATATGTTGTGATTATAGACTTTCTATTTATAAACAAATTATTTTGTTCTTTTTTTCATTTGTGTTTTTTTCATTACTTATAAAAGTAGAAAAAAATACATAGATATTATAGGACCGAAAGATGGAAGCGGACAAATAGGATATTTTCTAAAATAAAACAAATATTAAGGGATAGAAACCCTAGGTGGTTTTTAGGACAAGATTTTAAATTTTTGAGTCCTCCATACTTTTTTTTTTTTCAAAGGTTAATAATTAGAAATGGAATTCGAGAGGCAGTTATTCGGTCTCTATTTAGTCTCTAAATAGAGACGGATTGATTTAAGTCCCAAAATTTGACGGAAATCGTTCCCCGTCTCTATTTAGAAAACGAGAAATAGGCAGAATGTCCGTCCCCTATCGAGAGGCAGTTTTGTTAAGTCTCGTTAAAGACAGTTATCAGACCTCTATTTAAGTCTAAATAAAGTCTACGATTAGAGGCGGAAATTGATCGATATACATTTAAGATCTCTAAATGAGGCGGAACGTTCAATCACCAAATCAATCTCAAATCGAGACGGAGATCATTCAGTCTCTATTTAAACGAAATTCCGTTTCTAATTAATTTGTATGCAATCAGTCTCTAATCTGTCTCTATTTAGAGACGGATAAGTGTCCGTCTCTAATTTCCGTCTCTAATTCTGATTTTTCTTGTAGTGTGTGCACCTTTTCCCTCCGTCCTCCTTTAAAGGGAGAAGAACTAGTCTCGCATGCTGAGATATCGCCACCTTCCCCATACCAGGTTCCGGAGATTACCCACTTTCCACGTAAAGCGGATCCCCTTCCTACGTAAAGCGGATCCCCTTCCTCTCTGATAAAAGGAGGCCACTTCAGAAAATAAGGTATGCCCTCTAGACCGAAATATAGGGATTTTGGAGAGAAAGAAAGGATCTAATTTCAGCATTCGGAGCGGCGGCGAGAGGGCTCCTCATTAGCTTTCTTAGGCATGCATTTTGCGAGGTTGTATGAGCAGGTGTATGTCAGGCGATCCGGTGGCTCGGATGATTTTAGAGACTACAGTGGGCGTCGTCACATGGGAAGCGCCTAGCGGGAAATCTCGGGCGTGCTGCGAGCGCTAGTTCATCAGCTCCCCCAGTGATCTCCCCTTTACTTGAATTTTGGTAGTTCGGGTTAGTCCCACCGGGCCGTCGGAGTTTGTCGCCGTATCCAGCAACCTAGTTAACCTGGCCAGTTTGAGGATCGGTTCTCATTGGCATCAGGAGATGGGCGAAGCAAAGGAGTAGACGAGACGGATGGCGGGTACGTGGCTTATCTGGCAAGCTTCTGGCCCAGAGAGAACTAAACTGCGAGTCAATGCCGGAGACCTACGGTGAGAACCTACAAGAAGCTCCCGGCATGTACCCCCGACCAGGACGAATAAAGCATGAAGAGCCCGCCCTACGACCATACGTGATCACCGGCCGATGCGAGTTTATCTTCGGGTAGCTCCACTCCTCAGTCAAACCCACCGGAGCGTGTGGGCCAAGGTCAGAAGAACCACCTTGCCATTCCGAGTGGGGGTGTCAGGTGGCACACATCGCGGGCGAGGCCAGCCGGGGCGGGGCCCATTCGGGGTGGCCTCGAGCACCGCCACCGGGTCGGGGTATGGCCCCCGGTTTCTACAGCGACACCATACGGGGTGCCTCAGCCACGAATCACGGCGTCTTATCCCTATTATGGGGCCTTGCGACATCTTTGTCTTCCACTTTGGGCGGCGTATTTTTATCCCATTACTAGCCTAAGCGGTTACATCATTCCGCCCAGGGTACACTTATCTGGTGATACGGATCTCACGATCCATACAGATCCTGTATTTTTTACGAGTGACGATCTGCGCGGGGAGCCATTCGACTTTATGTAAAGGTGTTCGACGACGAAAGGACTGCTTCCGGCACGGTTCCATAAGCTTCAAGAGGATCCTAAACTCATTCGGTACGAACATGAGCGCCTTTATTCTCCAGGTATCGTGCTCGAGTTGCCGGTGAAAGAAACATCGACTCACTAATCCATCTTTCGGCAGGAAGACGAATCCATCCGGGACTTTACTCGGAGATTTGGGCAAGCCGTCCAACAAATTGATAGTATGTATGCAATCTTACAGAACTTTCGAAGAAGCTTTGGGCCGACTACTCCTTTCTTCCAGTCCCTTTCCCTTGATCACTACTGACCATGGAAAGAAGCGTGGCCAGGCGGGTGAACAAATACTCCACTACGGAGGAGACCGATATCCGGGCAGTGATTAGTACCCCAAAAGTGCTATTTTGAACCCCTATTTATTATAGGTTTTGAAGTGCTTTTGTATACTAATCATTCTAATTAACCGATTTGCACATTAAGGTCCCTACTATTCTCTTGATCGCATTTTGTGGCAAATTTTATAATTTATGAGCTAATCATCTTGCAGAAATTGTTGAGTCGATCAAGCACGAAGAATTCGAGTCAAACTGGCATTAGATGAGACAGGAGGAAGAATAGCGGCTTGAGAAAATGGAGCATTACGGGAATGCTTTCTGCGAACTTGTGCATCTAACGACAACTACATTATCAATATTTTATTCTCTCTTTGCATTTCTTTTACTTTTTGTTACAATTTTTGTTTCTTCTATTTTAACCACTAAATCGGTGGCCCGGCGGCAGGAGTTATATTTTACATTTTCCCTTCATTTTGAACTCAATTTTTCATCAATAACCTCCATTTGTTTTTCACCAAACTCCACATTTTACTGCGAACACGAAGAATCAAATTTAATTCTGCTTTGTAATTCACTGAATAATTTGTGGAAAACCCGTCCACTTTGTGTTGACACCAGGTACTATCTTTGAATGCTTTTCGTCAGGTAAGTAAGAATCTGATTATAATTTGATAGATTCAAACACTACTTGGCTAGGCAGATCAAATGATGTCGTTGCGGGATGGTGCCTAAGTCTCGTGAACCGTAAATTTGTTGAACACTTGTGATCCTCATCCGCGAGTTACAGTGAATTTTCCTTTTATCATTTCTTGTCGATTTTTTAGTTAGTTGCCACTGTTTCTAGCAGTGCATATTCCGGTGGAGTAGAAGCGGCTGCGGTGATCCTGACATAGACCGATGAGACCTTAGGGGGGCGACATGGTGATCTGAGGGAAACCTTGGTGCCCGTAGGTCCATGAGGGACTATGGAAACTCTCCATGGATAGATGTGCCCTCATGCATGGTGCATAACAAGCACCATATGGGAAATTCTTACAAACCTAGTGGAAGTTACTAAACTCTCATGGGGTTGGAACATCCACAGTATGCCTCCTGCTTCTCCGTCTTATGCTTGACTCCTCAGATGCAACACCCACGATTAATTTCTCGGTTGAAGCGAAAGCGATACTAAACCTTACCAAGTTGGTGGGTGATATTGTGAAGCAGAGAAGAAATTAAGCGCCCGATTGAGTAAAAAATTCATCTTGTGGAGAACTCTGAAGACAGAATTGATGGACTTGAAGTGGGAAATGGGCATAAATTTGACAACTGCGGTACTCTATTTCCAAGGCTTGCCCGATCAAGCATCATTCATCGAGAAAGAGAGTCAACGAGGAAGAATACCTAAAAGTGACACCATGGTAGAGGAGGCGTGTCAATAGCAACTATTATTGGAATGCCGGACATTGATGCCTTTGCATGGGAGAAGAGGAAGTAGTCACACAATTTGCTGGCCCGAGGAAGCGGTGGAAGAAACCAGAACAATTTACCTGTATAACTCGGTCCACATCGCGCTTCACCGCGACCTGATACTTTGAAGAGCACCGCTCCTGCTGGCGAAGCAAAACCGCTCATCTCCATTTGCCGCCTTGCAAAACCTCAAGCGGTGGCCATTATTCGGAACCGTCACTCTTGAAAGATGGCATTTGCTCACGTGCATGGCATAGTGGATGGTTGGTGTTGGTTCAGTTTGGAGCACCAGGGCTTTCGACATTTCCTAAGCTCTGACGGTTCCGGCATCCTCGAGGCGAGGAGGCAGGTTTTGGGGTGCTCGATCTCCAAGCTTTTTGTTTCGGTTTTCTTACTTTATTTTATTTTGATTTAGTTATTTTTTCTTTATTTTTTTAGATTTCCTCTAATTTTTAGTTAATCTTTGTTTTTTGCTTATTTTTAAATTTTTTGTAATTTTTCTTAAATTTTTATGTGTTTATTTTTGCAGTTTTGGTCAAGTTTGCAGTAGGAATCGTGAGAAAATTTCGCAACACAATAATTTTGGCCTGTGAATTTACCTGGGCTTATGAGAATTTACTTAGCATTTGTCTTGAATTTAAACCTTTGCAATAGTGCTTCTCAGTATTACGAGGTTTGTTGTGCACTGTGCACTATTTTGTCTTATATGATATATATTTTATTATTTTTAATTATTACTAATTATTATTATTATTTTATATATATATATATATATATATATATATATATATATATATATATATATATATATATATATATATATATAATAATAATAATAATAATAATAATTAAAAATTTAGAAAAAAATTCGCACTTGCGAGAATTTCGCAACCTGCAATTTCATAGTTGCATTCTATTTACATTCTGCATTTTGTTTCCTTCATAACTTTTCATCAGAACTCAAGTTTTAGGTGTTTGGTACCGTTGGAAAGCTTAAGGGAGTGTGTAGGAATCCAAATATATCGGAAAAAATAATTTTGAAATTATTATGAAGGTGTAATTTTCTCAAAAAATTCTCAACTGATGCTTTTTCTCTGCTAGCCTGCAACTTGTTTGTTTGAAGCGGCAGGTGAATAAAGTGTCGATGGAAAGCTTGTGAAGTCTCCTATCCAAAAGCAGTCACATCTCCATCAAGGGGTAGCACTTCCTTCTCTAACTTTCCAATCCGAGCCCCATTGCGGACAATGAGACATTTGGTTGGGGGGAGAGTTAGCAAAGGAAGTGGCTTTTACATTTATGTTTTTGTTTTTATTTTGAGCAAGCCCGTTTTGTGATGTTCAGTGGCTTGCTGGTTTTCCTTTTTGTGAAGCTGTTATACTATACAGCTTAATTTTCCAAAAATTGCACCCACTCTTTTTGTGTTTTGCCTAACGTGCAAGTTGGAAAATTGAAACTTTGTCTAAATCAGGTTGATGTTAGATTGATGCCATGCCTAGTTGAGTGGATGACTATTTGAATCCTTTTTGCTTTCACCCTTTTACCTTTAGCTAACTACTGATTACTGTCGGGTTTCTTTAATAACTTTGAAAAAGCGCTAACCTCCCCAAGCCTTCTTGATAACTACCTAGTTTAGATTGACCACCTTTAATAGGTTGGGACCCCGGCCAGATAGAAGGCCCGATGTGTCTTCAAATAAAAGAAGAGAAAAGAAAAGATAAAGAAAAAAAAGAAAAGAAAGAAGAAAAAGATTACAACGCTTTTGCCTTGGCTTAGAGCACGGTCAGGGTATGTAACAAAGTCTTTATAGCTTAGGTGCCACTAAGCCAGCGAAGTTTGAGACCTTGAACAGTGCTTCTCGCTACATGGGTGGATGGTGGAGTTTAACAGAGTTATAGGTGCTGGAGTTTGAAATCATTCGAGTCAGGGGTGAAACACACGAAGAGTTTGTGGTCGAAAGATCCTTATGACTTGGTGCCTAAGCCTTAATTGGTTGGGAGTCATCGGTAGATCCAGATTACATGGACTTTGGTAAGGTCGATTCCTCGACATTGCACCCACAACATAAAAGATTTGTGGAATAGAGTGGGTTCGATCTATTTAGGTTCGGATAGTGTCCCAGGTGAAGGCGGGTAGCAGTTGGGAGGGAGTGGGTTTGGCGTTGTGTGAGGTGATCAAACAGCACTTAGTTTAAGTGGAAGTTCTGGTTGAGTCCTGAGAGAAATCTTTTGATGGTCGACTACGTATGGCGTTCATTCTCTCGAGATAGGTTTTGGGCTAAGTTTCGGTGATTCTCATTGCGGGTTAAGCCTTACATTTTCAAAACCTTTTTGAACTACCATATTTTTGTTATTTGCTTGTTCTTCTTTCTTGCATTGCTAAGGGATAGGTTGGGGGGTGTGATTAGTACTAAAAGTGTTATTTTGAACCCATTTATTATAGGTTTTGGTACTTTTTGTATACTAATCATTACAATTAACCCAGATTGCACATTAAGGTCCCTACTATACTTCTGATAGCATTTTGTGGCAAATTTTACGAGTTTTTGCGAGCTAATCATGCGAAATTGTTAGTCGATCAAGCAGAATTGGTCATTCGGCATTGCGGATCAAGGCGAGAGGGAAAGAATGGCGTAAAGCGAGGAAGAAAATGGAGCTTCAGAGTCTGCTTTCTACTTGAAACCTTGTGCATCCTGCGAGCAACGCATCAGCATTTTTGTTCTCCTTGCATTTCACGCTTTTGCCTTTTTGTTTACAATTTTTGTTTCTTCCTATTTTAACGCACAATAGCTTTAGTTTTAGCTTTTTGTAATTTCCCTTGCTCTGAGCCGTATATAAGCTAGAGTCAAGGTTTGTAAGAATCAATCAACTTCAATCAATAAAGTGACGGGGGAAGCTTCCAGCTCTCCCGCTTGGCTTCTCCTCTCCTCTGCTTCACTTTCTTTCATTTTCTTTGCCATTTTCTCGGCTGCCAAACATCCTTTGATGATGATAAATCAAAGGATGTTAGTGCGCTCCCCGTCCTTGAAGGGAGGCCACTTTGGGTGCAGTTTGAGGTAAACCAACTATTCTCTTGCTTTTCATGTGAGCGTTTATGGTTGTTCATGTTCCTGCTTCACACAATAGGTTAAAATCTCTTAAGCATGCTCTCCCTAATGTGTATTTGGCAAGCTTTTTGGGTTCAATGGATACTTTCATTAGATCCATTGATGCCCAGTTAGTTGTCTCCTATTAGTTATTGTGGGGTAGGGTTTTTGAGATATGTTATAACCGTTAGGGACATTTATGCCAAGTCAAATGCTATGTTTCAAGAAGGAAAATTTTAGGGTTTAGATTTTAAAGCCAAATGAAGATCCGGTTCGGGAAATGACTATATGTCATCCTCCCCAACATGAGGAAAAAGACCCGAGGACATGTTGGTTGTTTTAAAACCCTAAATCAGTGACCTGACGCTTCAAGGAGTTCTATTTTACATTTTTTTCCTTCATTTTAATTTCAATTTGCACACCATCAACCTCCGCATTTTCTTACTGTTTTTTTACGAGCACGAAAATCCAATTTAATTCACATTTTGATTCACGCAAATCAATTTGTCTGAAGAAAACCCACATCCACGTGTTCGACCACTAGAGCAGCACTATCTTTTACATGTAGTAGCTTTGCTACGTCAGTAGTAGGAATTCTAGGTTATAAATTTTGTTGATTTTGAACACCTACTTGGCTAGAACGAATCAGCCGCCTCACAAACAGTAATGATAACCACTTTCGACGGCAAGCTACCCTGAAACTACTTTGAGCAGGAAAGGGTTAGAGCAAAGGGTCGAGTGCCCCCAAGAACAGTCAGAAAAGAAAAGGGATCCTCCCCAATTCACCCCTCTTAACATCTCCTACGATCGGATGCTCCCCCTCATTCGGGATCACCCCGAGTTTAAATGGCCCCCACCCATGCAGGCAAATTCGGACCAACGCAACCGGTCGTTGAGGTGTGACTATCATAGAGACCACGACCATGAAACAAATCATTACCAAGGCCTAAAGTTCCTAGTAGAAAGATTAATCCGGGCAGGGCACCTCAGAAGTTTCATTCTAGAGTCGCCCCACGGAATCGAATCTACCCACTTGGCCAGATAGAGCTATTGCCACTAAGCACATGAAGCCACGACCCGCGCTGAAGAGCTTTGTACTAGGAGGCCTGAGTCGTTAGTCAATACCAGTCTAAGAGCGAGAGGCGAAGAGATACTCACTTGACCTCGATCGGGCGAGTAAGCCATCAATACCTCAGAGAGCAACACGCTGGTTCAGCCGATCAATGGCCCCATATCCTTTCCTCCTGTAAACGACGGTCATCCTCCCCCGATATGATGCATATACTCACCTTGTGTATTAACAATTTTGATGTGCACGGGGTCCTTGTTGATGCAGGCGTATGGCGAGTTGTGCCTCCGGCCTTTATGCGGATGAAAGTCCCACTTTCGGTCGTATCGGTTAATGTGAGTCTTATCGATTCAATGGATCCACCACACTAACGATTGGGTGACATTGATCTTTACGTAAAGCGGGATCGGATGCTTGCGAGTCTTTGTTTTGATGGTTGAAGATTTGAGCCCATCTGATGCCTCGTAGGTCAAACCTGGCTACATACCATGAAAGCAATCCCCTTAACCTACCACAAAACTATTAGTTATCTCATTACATCCGGGTAGGTTGACCTCCAAGGTAGCTAATTAATGCATCAGGTGTTATCAAATTAATCGAATTCATGAGGCGAAAGGGTAGAAGGCCCCGGAATGGCTGGCCCTCCAGAAACTCACGCCTCTTCATAGAAATTAAAGCCTTCTATCTAGGCCACTTCAAAAGATAGGGAGCAATTGAAGTTTGTAGATCCTATGATCCATGCTCATGAGCTAGAATAAGGTGCACATGTTAGTTCTCTCGACCGAGAAGAAGAAAGAAGGGCCGGTGTAAGAAGTACTAAAGGCTAACGCAGAAGTGTTCGCCTGGGTCCATTTGGACATGACAGGGATAAGGCAGTGAGGCAGCTTCCTGAGTTGAACATTCCATATTCGCCCATGCTCTGTTCGGTAGAGTACGGCCGCTTCCATCACGGATCGCCATCGGAATCATCAATGAGGTAGATAACCTTTTGAAGGCTGGTTTTATCAGAGAAGTGAAATACCCGAAATGGCTTGTTAACGTGGTGGTAGTCCCAAAGAAAGGAGGCAAATGGTGGGTATGCGTAGACTACACGGATCTTAACGACGCGTGTCTTAAAGATAGCTTCCCTTTGCCCCGCATTGATCAAATTGTCGACACATCGGCCGGACATGGTATGTTATCATTCTTAGACGCATTCTCTGGCTACCATCAAATCCCCATGTACTCGCCTGAGGTAGAGAAAACGTCTTTCATCACCCCTCACGGGCTATTCTACTACAACGTAATGCCATTCGGGTTAAAGAATGTCGGGGCCACCTATCAGAGATTGGTAACCAAGATGTTTTGACCACTGCTCGAGAAAATTATGGAAGTATACATAGACGATATGCTGATAAAATCCAAGGAGCGGCCGAATCATGCTGCGCATTTGTAACAGGTATTTGACATCCTTAAGATCTACGGTATGAAACTCAATCCTGCAAAATGTGCATTCGAGGTCAGTGCAGGTCAGTTCTTGGGATTCATGATGACTCAGAGGGGGATCGAGGCCAACCCCTCCCAGCTTAAAGCCATCTTAGAGTCCTACGGCCCGAGCTTTAGAAAAAGAGAGATTCCATAGTGTGGTAGGTCATTTGCTAGGACGGTTATTTCCAGCTTCAAACTGCATTTTCGCCACCACAAGGGAGCTAATCGGGTGAATGGAATGAAGAATGTGATCGGGCTTTATCAGTATCAAAGCTGATGTTAGTTCGAACCACGATTCTCACGGTCCCGACCTGCGGTAGTGTCTTGTCTGCGGCGATTTCAAATACGGCCGTCGATGTCGCATTGTTCAAAGAGAATGAAGGCGGTAAGCGAGAGGCTTGTAATTCTTAGCTAACCAGTAGATCTTTAAGCCGATCTGGGGGCCCGAATGCAGTGGTCTTGGCGGGCCCACATAAGCCCTCACGGATAGCGACCCGAGAAACTTAGCCCTTACGTCGGACACATCCATTGTTGTATGGCAGTCCCTCGGAGCACTATACATAAGCTTGATTTGTTGGGAAGAATGAAGCTTCTTTGGGGTCGAACTAAGCGAATCACGGCATCGATGCATGCAGAGGCTTTGAAAAGGGGCGGATGCGCGGGGGCTTCATGGAAGAATTCCCCAGTCGGAGGAATCAACGCCTAGGCCGACCGGGTTGGTGGATACCAAGCATTGATGGGCGTCTAGACAAACCGGGGCGGGCATCGGCTTACAGTTAAGATCCCCATCCGAGGATAAGATTGAATAAGGCAAATCCGGTTTGATTTGGTGCCTCAGCGTGTCAGTGATCACAGAGCCAATCGCAGACTTTGTTTAATAGTGCCGTGTGTCTCTAATCCTGATATTCCAAGTGGGTGTCGAGCAAGTAATGATTGAATCAGTTCAAATGACAGCATATGTCCGTAAGCAGCAGCTTTCCGAGTTTGGAAAGCTAAGACATTCAAGGACCTTAACGAAAGGCCCAGGATGCAGCCCACGTGGCCACTTCCTGCTACTCAGCGAAACTATATTTACGCCTATCTATTTCCCTGGCCAGAAGCTTCTTCAATTGCATCACTGCAAATAAATCAGGTGGATGAGAATTCACTTTCATGGATGGACCCATTTCGCTATATCTAAGCCGCAGACCGGCTCACAAGCGAGAGAAATAAGGCGTAAAGTTGAGTCCGATCGGCTAGATTCTCCTTAGTTGTGGAGCAGCTATTCAACGATCGAAGCCGGCGTATCACGAAAGCGCGCGGCGATGCGAGCAGAGCCGGTGATGTGTTCGCGGCGCATGAAGGGATGAAATCATCTGGCGGTGAAGACTTGGCGTCGAGACTGTCTGGTCTTATTAGCGACCAGCGGCGTGTGGCTGCCGTTATCTTTAGAAGTGTGATCGGCGCGGCTGACTTGCTCGAATCTGAAATCAGGTCTGAATTTGATCTCTATTTCGAGCCCTTGGCCTTTTGCTCAATGGTGAATCGATATAGTCGGACCACTGCCTACTTCCCCTACCCAAAAGAAGTTATTATTGGTGGCAACTGACTATTTCAGTAAATGGATTGAGGCCGAAGCATTCTCTTCGATCAAAGATAAGGATGTCACTCAGTTTATTTTGAAGAATATTGTATACTGGTTCGACATCCCCAAATCAATTGTGTCGGACAATGGGCCCCAATTCGACAGCCGGGTCTATCGAAATTTATGTCAGGAATTGAAGATAAAAATCCTATATCTACTGGCAGTAGCAAGGCTGAAGTGTGGAGTACAGTGAAGCCTCAAATCAAACCACATTGCGAGCTACAGAAGCGGTTGGATTATTTAAGGCAAATGGTAGATGAACTCAGGAATTTTCTGGGCTTACAACCTCACGCCTGAGCCACCGGTATATAACCGTTTGCAATTACTTACGGGATGGAGAGTTATAATCCTACGGAATTGGCATGCCTACCCGTTGAGACCAGGCGATCCTGAGCGAGAATCTGATTTAATGGTCAGGATCTAGACACACTTTCGATGAATTCGCAGTCGTGGCAATTCGCATAGCATCCCTACCACCGGCTACTTAGGTTAGCAAATTCTTACAACAAAAGGGTGAGTATGATTTCAATGGGGAATCTGGTCTAAGAAGAGTATTTGAGAATACAAGCGGGCGAATGAAGGAAAGTTCCATTAAGCGGGAGGACCATATCTTGTGACACGTGCCGGTCAATCCGGATCATACGCATTAGACAAACTTGGCGGAGACTGTACTACAGAATGTAAAGGCAGCTACATATCTTAGAGGTATTACTCGATAAAGAGAATGATTGATATATAGCGTGCGTATGTGACTATTTTTTGGTCAATTAATGTCAGGATGGTCTGAAAAGATGACCTATCCAAGCCCAGGTTGAATAATATCTGATCAAATTAAGTCCAGGACAGCCCTTGAAAAATAACCTATTTGGCGGGTTAGATAATCTCTAAGCGAAATTCGAATTAAAGTCAGTGGTGCGAGAGAAAATGACACAGACTTAGTTAGATGTGACTAAGCGGGGTAAAATTAAAGTCAGTTGGCGCAAAAGTGAAGCTTATTCGGCTCGGTTAGATAACATCTAATTGGTCAAATTAAAGTTCAGGTGGCGCAATGACACATTTCGGTTAAAAAACATCTAGGCCCAGTCAACTGGCACGCATGGCACGGTAAGCCTTATCCGACCCTTTATAGGTAAGTGTTATTTGATTCAACAATGTGCCCCAGATAATAGCACAACTCTCGGCATAAGATCCCGGGCGAGCATTGCAGAATGAGATATCCCGTCGAATGGGATGGTCATAACTCCTCTTGGGCTAAGCCCAGAGAAAGAAAGTGTTGCCCAGAAGAAGATAAATGCAGCTGAAACATCAAGTTACAAAACGGGGGAATAAAATGTGCGGCAAGTTTCGCGATTTCGTCTCGGATGCCTAACACGTCGGTGAAGGCGAGCATCGAAGGTCGGAGTGGGAAGATACGGTTACTCCCGCATTCAATATGGAAATGGGGAGAGATCCTTATGGATTTTGTGACGGGTCTTGGCGAGACTCGGAAACCGACATGATCTTTATATGGGTGATAGTTGATCGATTGTGAAGTCTGCTCATTTACGCCGGTTAATGTTGAGATTCTGGAAAAGTTAGCGAGTTGTATGCAGGATGAAAATACTCGGTTTAAGCCGGATATATCGGTAATTAGGATTTGGATTATATCGGATATATCGGAGAATATATCGGTGTTTCTTCCATGAATATGGATATATCGAAATTAATAAAAATACTTTGAAATTGATGAAACACTTTATAAAAGTGTAAAAATGACATTAATAATGAAATATAGACATTGATAATACATTGTTATGGTCTTTCACCACCAAAATGAAGATCGATGTGGAACAATTTCACGGCGTTTGATGAAGGGATCTATCTTGGTGAAGACAATAGTCATACCCGAGACATGGTGTTAGATAATATTGATTATAGATCGAACATGCCATGTATAAATGTGCCGCGTACCCACAACCTCTCCAGTAAGATGGAAGTGGGGGTTCACTTTACATGTTCGTTTGAAATCCTTGTTGCATTTGATATGGAAGATAATGGAATGGCATTTGTTCGGCATAGAGGATAATTTATCATTCCATATTCTTCGCTAATGGAAGCGAAGGATTTGAAGAAGAGGTGACCATAAGTCATTGTGTGAGGAGGAAAAAATATTCACGAATCATTGGATGAATCTTGTATTAGTGCAATGCTCATAAGATTCCAAAACTAGCCGACAATGAATCCTGTTGTGATGTGCCATCCTTTGTTGTAAACCTCTATATGAAACTCCAGTGGCTCCGATACGCACCGACTCTCTGAGCCAGTGGTCTTCATCTTGTGTGTAGCATGTGAAATCATCTTCACCGGTGAATGGACTTCGATGGATATTAACTTATTTATTAAGATCTGCAATATCTCACCACCATCATTTCCAGTATCACTACCATCATTGGTCCCCTCTCCTCTTGAGCCATCATTTGCTACATAAATTCAAAATTGCCGGAAAAACTGGTCTACTTACTATGTTCGACACTTGAATCAAATGAAATTGAAATCCATAATGAAATTTGAAATGAGTCTTATGTCTTGGTAGACTTAACTGTGAAGCTGTGGGACAAAACATGATTAACGTCGGCGCGACTATGGTTGTGCGAAGATGGTCGTGGATAAGGATTTCCACCTTCATCATCGAATGGAAGTGCAACCCGTTGGAATAATTGATTATCCTCTTCTTCACCAAACTCGACTGAAATGTCGAGTAAATCAAAGTAATTCTTTTCGCTGACTTTATCGACTCTACTTGCATATCACTTATCTTCAGTTAATGTTATAGTAACAAAAAACTAATTATTTACAGGAGCTTGGGTCGTAAGCGATTTCTTTGTTTGTATGTATTAGACGAATGTGCTCGATTTCTCTCACATCTTTGAAGATACGGTTAGGCAAGAGCTTTAATGTGAATTCCTCGATGTGGGAGTGTGGTTTCCATACATGAACCACCATTAATTTACCAATAAAAATAAGTAACATTCAAAATCCTAATAATAACATGAAAATAGGCTTTATTTTTAATGTTTTAATGAGAAATAACACTAACCGGGAACCATTATTCTGGAAATCTCTCTTGAGGCTATTCTTTGCTCTATCAGAATCCTCTTTAGCATCTCGAAACATTACAAGGCTTATGGGGTGAAAATATACATGTCTAATCGGTATAGTACGTTAATAAATTATTGAATCAGGTTAATTAGATTTGTAACCAATTGATGTACCTCGTTTCGAAAATTACCAATACGTAGTAGTAGAAGATAATCTTGCAAATACTTGATGACGACTTGGAGTAACTTCGGGGTGCTACAACTCGGTCTATATTGAGAACCTTGGATTCAAATAATATGCTACAAAAATTGATTTAGAATTAGTATGTCATAAGGAAAATAACCATACATTAAAATTGTGATTTAAGATTTACGGCAGAATTTACTGCTGCGTAGAGAGGATGTTTAGCGTTCTATCCGGCGTCTGCGATGATTGTTTTGACCCGATCTTTGGCATTGAGTTGATGTGTTTTGCTTCATTACCCGAATCAACTCATACACAAATGGCGGTGTTGGGACGACCCGAATCAACAATCGCGTATATGGCTCATAGATTGATACTAGCTTAGAGACGCCTCCCGATATGTATGGTGGTATGAGCACTTCAACATCATGTCAATGGTCGATCGACTAAGCTTGTAGAAGCCCATTCATCACTAATAGAGATCTTCTTCAAATCAGCCCTCTTTTTAGAAGACTTTCTAGGCGATGTAATTTATTTAACGAATCTTGTTGCCCGGGCTGCAATATCTCCACACGGACCTTTCGCTTTCGCGAAGCAATGACCATGATTGTAGATGAAATTTGGTGATTTGCGATGCGTAGTAATTAATTCCGAAACGGTAGCTCTTTTATCAATGTCTTCAAACATCAAGTTAATACGATGTGCTGCGCGGAATCAGTAAATTGTACTTCTTCATTAGCAACTTTCCCGCCTTCACAAATGCTGATCCATTGTCTGTAACAATTTGCACAACATTTGTTTCACCTACTTCCTTGATCACGTCCTTCAACAAACCGTAAATGTATTTGTTGTCTTTTATCTTGTCGGATGCATCAACGGACTTGAGGAATATTGTGCTTCCTTTCGAATATACCATGAAATTAATAATGTTCAATTTCATTGGGCGGTCCATCCGTCGGACATAATGTTTACCCGTAAGTCTTCCATTTTTTCCGCACTGGATGTTCACATAATCTTCCATGTCTTTATACTCCATATCAAGTATTTGTTTTTTGATTTCATATGGAATGGTGGCTCTATTCAATATTTACCAAGTAGAATTAATGAAATTAATTATCTAGTTTTCAATTATAATATAAGATAATAATTTATTAGGCGAAAAGTGATTGTCACATACCGACTGTTGTGCACGATAATCATGTTCTTGAAGTGGTGAAAGTCTGCTTTGTGGCGCAACACTCTCATATATGAAGAATTTGCTGATTAGTCGGCCCATCGTTTCTTTGATTGAACCACCTTTGAAAAGATTTTTAATGTTCTTTTGTTTTGCTGCCGAAGATTTGTATAATGATGGAGCAAGCTGTGGTGATGGATCCGATTGTCTCACTTCGAGATTCAGATGCACCTTGTCGATTAGTCGGGCCATGATCGCTAAGGCCACCAGAATATCTCAATTAAATCAAGAAATTGCTATTTAAAAATTCTAATTTAATTTAAACATTTACCCATTTTTCTTTTGGCTCTCATAAATCCTTCTTCATTACGGGCCCATTCAAGTTACGCATCGCATATCGGCCGAAAAATCACCCTTTCATCATGGGTCATATCACCCTGACATATATACATCTTCCTCTTCTTCCTCCTCATCCTCATCATCATCATCACCTAGACGCTCATCGCCCCTATCATACTGTAGCTCGTACGAATTTCTATATCACCGCCGCTTTTTCTTTTATTTTCTGGCCTGCTGCTTCATTGTTTAATTTCCGAGGCACATCCGGCACTTTTATATTAGAGCTGGGATCCGAATGATAGGTGATATTTAAAGCGAGTGATCCCACCACTTCTTATCACCAAACCACAAGAGAATTTCCGATATCGCACTACTTCTCTATTCCCTCCATATGTGTGCAATATTTCCATGTGCCTGATCTCTACCAATATTACTTCCACTACCATCCTATTATTATACAATTGAAAATTATTTTCATATAAAAACTAGCATTTATTATATATATACAATATTAACTAATATATAACTTCTACTTTAAAATATTAACTAACATGAAAGATTAATTCTATTAATATGCATACATAATATTAACTAATATATAATTTATTAATATGCATACATATATAACTAATGTGTAGTTATTTTAAAGAATACACCACTATTAAATTTATTATACTATATAAGACCATATTATTATATGATATTTACCTTAAAGCTTAAACTAATATATATTTGTATTTTATGCAATTTATAATCTAATGTGAAATTATAAAAAAAAATTTAATGTATAGTTATTTTTAAAGAATACACCGCTATTAAATTTATTATACTATATAAAACCATATTATTATATGATATTTACCTTAAAGCTTAAACTAATATATATTTGTATTTATGCAATTTATAATCTAATGAAATTATAAAAAAAAAACCTAATGTATAGTTATTTAAAGAACTCTTATTATAATCGTATAAAACCATATTATTATAAGTATGATATTTACTCAAAGCTTAAACTACTATATTTGTATTTTATGCAATTCTATAATCTATCGTGAAATTATAAAAAAAAACTAATGTATAGTTATTTTAGAATACACTAATATTAAATTTATTATACTATATAAACCATATTATTATATGATATTTACTCAAAGCTTAAATAATATATATTGTATTTTATGCAATTTATAATCTAATGTGAAATTATAAAAAACCTAATGTATAGTTATTTTTAAAGAATCCACCACTATTAAATTTATTATACTATATAAACCATATTATTATATGATATTTACCTTGAAGCTTAAACTAATATATATTTGTATTTTATGCAATTTATAATCTAATGTGAAATTATAAAAAAAAAAAAAACTAATGTATAGTTATTTTAAAGAATACACCACTATTAAATTTATTATATATACTATATAAAACCATATTATTATAAGGATATTTTACTCTTAAAAGCTTAAACTAATATATATATTTGTATTTTATGCAATTTATAATCTAATGAAATATAAAAAAAAAAACTAATGTATAGTTATTTTAAAGAATACACCACTATTAAATTTATTATACTATATAAAACCATATTATTATATGATATTTATTTTAAAGCTTAAAATAATATATATTTGTATTTTATGCACTGAGCAATCTAATGTGAAATTATAAAAAAAAAAAAAAAAAACCTAATGTATAGTTATTTTAAAGAATCCACCACTATTAAATTTATTATACTATATAAAACCATATTATTATATGATATTTACCTTAAAGCTTAAACTAATATATATTTGTATTTTATGCAATTTATAATCTAATGTGAAATTATAAAAAAAAAAAAAAAACTAATGTATAGTTATTTTAAAGAATACACCACTATTAAATTTATTATACTATATAAAACCATATTATTATATGATATTTACCTTAAGCTTAAACTAATATATATTTGTATTTATGCAATTTGTCTAATGTGAAATTATAAAAAAACTAATATAAACTCTATAGTAGTATATGATATTTATCTTAGACTAATATATTTGTATTTTATTAAATTTATAATATAATATGAAATTATAAAAAACAAACTAATATATAATTAACATAAATACAAAAATAAATGTAAACTATTAAATACACAAAACATAAATACAATAAGAACATACCTAATTAATTTGTTGAAATTTGAAACTTCAACCCTAAACACCAAAATTCCACCTTGGAGATATAATAAAGAAAAATAAATTTGAGATGAAATGAAGATTTGATGA
This sequence comes from Tetrastigma voinierianum, assembly GCA_016808115.1. Classification (NCBI taxonomy): domain Eukaryota; kingdom Viridiplantae; phylum Streptophyta; class Magnoliopsida; order Vitales; family Vitaceae; genus Tetrastigma; species Tetrastigma voinierianum. Next base: position 2,218,657 of record JAEQBH010003196.1, read on the forward strand.
GTGTAGAGTTTGTGAGAAAATACAGTGATTTTGAGTGGTATTTATGTGATTTTTCGGGGTTAAAAAGTATAGGATGGTCAAATATAATTAAGATTTAATTCTAAATCATGGATTTAGTTTTTGGTGACCGACCGTTGGATATTCTTCTAACCGCTGGGATCAATCCTACGCCCGGCCGATCAAGTTTGATTTAATTTTCGTCGTTGGATCAAAATCACCGGCTGATCACATTTTAACCGTGAAATCCGCCGGGCTGATCGCTTCGCATTCAACCGCCATCGATCAACAAACTAGCCGCTGAAAAGCCGAGGGTAGATCCGGACTGTCGATTTTCCGCACAACAACCGAGCCACAATAAGCAAATTGCCGATATATCGCCGATATATCGAAAATATCGCCGATATATCGCCGATATTTTCGATATATCGCCGATATATCTCCCAGAAAAAACCAGAAAATTTCCCACGCGCGCGTGTCTCCCAACCTTCGATATTTCGACCGATATTTCTCGGCCGACCTGATATTTCACGAAATATCGCCGACATTTTCCTATTTCCCGATGCCTCGTAAACGATTTTCTCAGACAAAATCGCTTTGAAAATTCCGACATCCGATATATCGCCTATATATCGACCGATATATCCGAAATTTCAACTTGGTCAGATGCACAGATAGCAGACTCACGGTTCCAGCCGATAACATCGAGACTCCTGTGTTCACATCCGTGGATTCGCCTGGCTCATAGCGCCTTTAGGTACTCGCCTTTATTTCAACATAGCATTTCATCCTCAAACGGATGGCCAGTTAGAGAGGACCATTCAAACGTTAGAGATACGCCGAGAAATTGCATGGAATCTGGGCTGAGTCGATACCACTGCACCGACGGAGTTCGGGCCTACAACAACAAATGCCATCGACAAAGATGTAGATGGCCTACCAGGCGCCAGATGGCAGAAAATGCAGAACCTCTGCGCCGACGAGGTCAGTGAGAGAAGAATGGGTGTTCCCGAATTAGTGCGCATCACTCTCGTGAGAAAGTGAAAGCGTTCATAATAACTTGGGACAAGAAGAGATGCATATATGCTGCTTTATTGAACCGCCGCAGACTCATAGCTTCGAGACAGTAATCGTCTTCCTCGAAGATTTCCTCGAAGGGTGTTTCTGAGATTCGGGCAAGCGAGGCAAGCTTAGTCTAAGATTTATAAGACCTGCGCGATTGCGGAGCAAGGTGGGGCCAAGATTACAAGTTGAAGCTACCCCCGCAGTTATCAAGGATTCATGACACATTCCATGTGTCGATGCATGAAGTACATCCTTGTGAAACCCGAAAATTCGAATTTTCGAAAAATGGTAAAATGATACTTTGGCCAAATCCGAAATTTTTCTAGATCTCGTGATGATCGAAACTGACTTCACTGTCGGACCGCTCGCTTAAATCTAGCTACCATGTAGAATTTTGTTGAATTCTAAGATAATAGAAATTTCACGTTTTTCGACGCACGGTGCCCAAAATGTAAAACTACTTGTGAGAGACATGTGATGTAAATCACGATATTACATACCATGTGACACATGTCGTATGATTAGTGAGACGGAGATGAGTGGCTTGATTAAGCCATGTGTCAAAAATCAAATAGTTAAAACGAGGGGACACAAGTAATGAAAAGTTAATTGAATAAGACAAGAGAAGAAATAGTTTTCTTCTCCAAGAAAAAGAGAAATCAACAGCTGGTCAAGTTTTCAGTTTTGAAGGAGAGAGAGAGAGAGCCATTTCTCTCAGATTTCGCCGTTTCGACCGCTTCATTGCTTCGGCCAAGAAGTAAAGCCGTTTCACAGTTGAGGGCTACGCGTGGACACGATTTGGTGGAGTTCTCGACAACCCAAGAGGTAGGGATCTTTTCCTACTTGTGTTGTCTTTTGGCTAAGAGCCATGTGTATGGTTAGTGATATTTTCGAGGCTTGATTATGTTTCGTGGATTTGGCCTCAAAACATTTGAACCGAAAGGGAGAAAACTTCTATCATGTGGCCGTGAATAGTGCCGACCCGAGGGTTTCACCATTCACGCGATTTTTGGTTGTTGAGTGATTCAAATTGAATCATTAGGTTTAAGCACTAGCCCATGTGAGCTAATTTCTGTTATTGATGTGAATTTAATAACATGAATTGTGTGAATTAATTATGTTAATATATACATGTTTTATATATTAAAGATGAGTCAGTTGATCGCATAATGCATTCTATACGCACTCTGCAGCATTCTGTAATATTAGGAGGAGTGCATGATATGAAAGAAAAATAAAAAAGGAAAATATTGTGAAAGGAATTTCGAATACATTTTCCGTAGAATTGGCTGAGATCGGCCCAACAATTCACTCGGGAGGTCCATGAATTGTTTCGGAAGGTTATCCAACAAATTCGCCTCGAAGGGTAGTCCAATATGTTTACTGAATCTCAGTAGTAAGTTTTCGAAAACAAAAAGCTTTTGTTTCAAAATGCGATTTTATCGCATTCATTAGTATGTGTGAGGGAGCTCATGAGGACTCGAGACAATGATCGGGGCATGTAGACATTCAAGTAGGATCATGTATTTACTAAAGGCGATGACAAGTGCACTTAGTGCTGAGAGTAACCCATGTAGGAAATTATCAATATCGGGCTTTCGCTTCACTCGCTTATGGATCACTATTTCGTACAGGTGGAGTGTAATAGAAGACGACGTCACTAGAGGCCGCGCTTAGAAGCTGATTGTGGTTTTGGCATTTTCATTTTGTATAATATGTATTAAAATTGTAAATCTTAATATATGTTTGAATTGAGTGATTTATTAATCCTCAATCCATTTATGTATAGTTATGATGATTTTGATGAGTATCGATGTTTAGGCCCAAGTGGCCATTTTACTCATTTTAATCAGATATGGACTCCTGTGGTATTTGTAAAAATAGACAAGTTTCCACAGGATCGGGACAAGTTGTATCTTAGGTAGAGCCCTGCATAAAGGAGACTCGCCCGATTTTCATGGAGTGGTGTCGTTACCCGACATCAACGAATATTCACGGCCGACAGTTGTCAACCTGACCCCTCGAAATGGGGCGTCACAAACGAGATCGAGAAGGTGATACGAATACCTAGACTCGGCGTGGGAAACGGGTTAGATTACGATTCATCGCGGCATTTCGAGAAAATGAATTGTGACGGTGATCGATCAGGTGTCAGAGTGTGTCGAAATCGCATGTCAGAATAGCATAGAAAATGTCAACACCGTATCGAGAAAATGTAACCTTAGTGTTCAAGAATTTGGGCAAAAAATATTCAGAATTAAACGAAAAAAATTTATGGATGTAGCTCCAAATTTTTGACAAGAATAGAACTGCTTTGTGAAATTCTCGAAATTTATTTCCATTTTTTGCATAAGAAAAGGCTAAAATTTAACTCAGAAATTTTTGAAGAGTATGTACGTGCCAGTCTAGCTAATGAATCTAAGAGTAGCAAGGAGGCTACCGGAGAAGAAAAAAGAAAAGTAGAGGGAAATTTTTTTTCGGGTTTTACAAGAGGAAACAAAGAAGAAAATATATATATTTAAAATAATATTTTTCGTTCTATCTGAAAATGAAAAATATATATATATTTTCTTTTCGGGGTGTGGTCTTCCCAGAGAACAAAATGAAAAAAAAATGAGTGAAAAATGCTTAGAAGGCTGATTTAGCTGCCGCCTATCTGGAAGTCACGATAATAAATGGATCAGATCATGACACAGGGCGTACTGGCACACCGGCAGGGGCCACGATACCGCTGCACCACGCCCACGACACTCTGGCCGTGGTAGGCTTCTTTCACGACATACAAAGACGGCCCGGGCCATGCACGAGAGCGTTGTCGCCTCTCCCGCGCACGGCCCGGGCAGAGCCGACACAAAAACATTGTATCGTGGCGAGGCGACAACAGAACAAGGATACACAGCCTGTGGGCAAGGGAGAAGCCTGGGCGCTTCTACGACATGGCGCAAGAGCGCCGTGATAAGCATCAAGTAGGTGCGACACACACGGGCATAGGATCACCATACAATATTTGTATCGTGATGAGGGCGCGCGCCGCTGAGCACGACGAGCCGCCATGCGCCGACACGACGGGCGTATACGCACGACCGCTGCAGGCCAGCGACACGTCGGCCAGGCCTCGCGGATTACCTACCAGGTTTACATATTTGCAAGGCGCTACAGGTGCGGAAGCCGGCCAAGGGTGTGCACTGTGTACCCAACCTACCACCCTGCACCGCTCGAAATCACTATTCGGGATAATCGTCACGAGCATCGCTCACGAGGTTTTCAAAAAAAATAAAATAAAAATCAAATCAAATTTTCTAAAATAAAATTTTTGTTGTTAAAAAATGATTTAATGTGGTATCATTACTTCAACATTACCGGCGAATGCATCGAATTCCTTGTATGAAATAAGCCTTCAGATGTAAATAGTGTCTCGAGGTCGTATTTACGCCTGTAGATACCCATTAGAATCAACCATACCTGATATGCAGATGGTTAGTCGCGAGGGCGCAGGACGCAGAGGCGCCCACGAGAAGCAACTGCCACCACCTAAGATTCGACCAGCGTGCTGGCCCAGGTCGTAGGTATCATGCCATCGCTTATCAGCATCGTGCCAGTGCAAAGATGCAGCCGTGAGTCCCAGCAACTTCCAGAGATTCAGGCACATAATCCTCCGACATTCATAGGGAGATCCGATGGTGGAAAACCATCGGGTTCATGCAGTCGAGAAGGTGTCGAGGTTGAGATTACCTCCGACACGACTAGATCGTACCACGATTCCAAATAGAGGGCGAGGCAAAAGTACGGGTGGAATTGGCAAAACCTCTAGAGATCTGCAGGCAAATGACACGGGCGTAGTTCCATGATATTTTCTTATGGCAAGTATTTTCTCGGATACCGCCATTACACGAAGGCTCGTGGAGTTCCTGTGAGTCGGGCAGAGACTATGACTGATGTGAGTACGTGGCTGCATTCACTGAAGCAAAATTTCGCTTTTGGTTAATGAATACGCGGCTACTGGATATAGCCAAAGTCGAGATTCAGAGAATGGGCCGGGGTTGTCCATTCGGCAAGATAGTGTGACTTCGCCAGACATGGACTCCATGGTCAGGGACACCGTGACCACAGAGAGAGATCGAGGATGCTCTGAGCACTGACGCAAGTGTTAAGAAAGAGGAAAGGAGAGTCGCCTTTCTAGTTCAGGAAAAGCAGGCGCTCTAGTTCATTTGTGGTTCTAGAGCGCCGCGCCATCCGGCCAGTGGATTCGATCGAGTTGTTAGTCGCCGCGATGGTGTGCTACCATCGCCAAATGTACCGACATATCAGTGATCGCCTCTAGTACCAGTGCGGATCCCCAGTGGTTTCGGGACAAAGACACTCTAGTCGGGCCAGAGACAGAGAGATACAGTGATATTCCTCCACAAAATTCCCGACAGCCGAGGAGCTGCAGATCGCCAGGGAGCTACACGGCACTCCCTTACACAAGCAAGCTGGGGAGGGGCCGACCACTGGGCCGAGGTGAAGGACATACCCACAGGTGCAGGGGAGGCTGAGTCGAGGGCGCATCTACGCTTTATCACACCACCTACCGAAATGCAGGATCAGCCAGCTTATACAGGTACGCTCTTTGGCATCTCGCATACGGGCAAGAGTGGTATTTGATCAAAAGGCCGCATTCATTCATCGCTGCGATCAATCAGGATAGAGTCGCTTTCTAGAGGTTAAGGCCTCGGAGGAGCCCTTGTGGTTGTGAGTTCTCCCTATGATTGTGGCGAGGATAGTGATGATACGGCCGCGGGCTGGCGAAGCTAGGAGATCTCGGATTCTACTCACATCGACCCGAGGGTCATGGACATGTCGAGCTCGACGTCATCCCGGGATGGATCAGCCGATTACCTACGGTGAGTCGCATCAATTGTGAGCGTAGAGGGTTATCGCCTACACTCAAAGACAAGACTTGCATTTCAAGGGGACATGATATTTTTTCCCCTACAATGTAATTTAGCCCAGGTGTCAGGACATTTCAAGGTCAAGGAAGAAGCCTTACCCTAAAGAGGACGAGGAGACCGAATCCGGGGATCTACCCCCGAGTAGTCTACGAGTATGAAGATGTTTTTCCTGATGAGCTACCGGATTCGCAGCTGGGTCAGGGACTTCTGCATCGAAAGAGTACTACCATCTCTATGACTCGCATAGGATGGCACCAATCGAACAGCAGGAACTCGCAGTCCACTACGTGGAGTTATCGACAAGGTCTATTGGGATCGAGCACTTCACCATGGGCGCCCGGCCCCGCTTTACGTAAGAAGCAGCTGACAACCCTTCTCGACTATGCATTGATTACGTACCGGGAATGTGGTTACGATCAAGAATCTAAGACCCATCACGAGGATGAGCTGATCGTCTGACTACCGAGAGAGTCGAGTCTACTCCAAATAAACCTTCAAGACTGGTTACCATCACCGAGGTTTGTGGGAGAATGATATCCCTAAGACAAATAAGTAGACTCATTATGGGCACTTCGAGTTTACTGGGTGGTGCCCTTCGATTGACGAATGAGCCAAGAAAGGCTCATAGACCTCATGCATGTGAGGTTCCAACCCTCTATCTAGATCACTTTGTCATAGTCTTCGGATGACATTTTGATCTACCTCAGTCGTACGGGAGCATGAGTATCACTTCGAGGATTGTTTACTGGGCTGAGAGACCACGCTTGTACGCTAAGTTCAATAAGCAATTTCGCTTAATGAGGTGAGATTTTTAGACACGTGGTTTAATCAGCGTACAAGGACCCGTAGAAAGGTCGAAATCTGATGAGTCGAGAGGCCGGGGTTAGTCTTCAGATACGTAGTTTTCGGGGATTGGCCGGGTACTACAAGAGATTCATCGAGGATTTCTCTCATTGGCAGCACCTATGACGAATAACTGGCGGGAGGCCTAAGTTTTACTTGGGATGACCGACGCGAGGGAGGCATCTGTGAGTCAAGAGGAGGCTTACTTCAGCCCCTATCTCGATAGTCTTGACAGTGGGACAAGGTACACAGTTGTGGCCAGATACACCCGAGGGCCGACCGGGATGTGTTTTGATGCAATCTCTAAGGTGCAGTAGCTTATGGTTCCCGTCACAAAGAATCATGAGCGCACTACTCCCATACACTATTGATAAGGCCGTAGTCTTCGCCTCAAGATTCGCACCACTCACAGGCGCACCGCCCGAGGTGTACTCGCATCATAAAAGTCCGAAGTATATCTTCACACACAAATGTGACCTCAACATGAGGCAACGCAGATGGACGGAGTTCAGAGGATTATGACTTTCACTTTGCATTACCACCCCGGGTAAGGCAAATGTGGTGGCGATGCACTCACGGTCACAGCATCGGGCTAGTATAGCTCGAATGGCTGATGCTCGAGATTGTGGGACAAAGCCAGCTACGCACCGCCGAAAGCGCATCAGTACGCTGGGAGTTTAAGAGTTACACCGCCTTCCGCTGAAGCAGAGTGATTGAGTCCCGCAGACAGACGTAGAGATAGTGTCCATCGTGACCAAAAGCGAATCAGTGCAGTGGACGAGGATCGCACCGCCCACACAGATGGTAGTCTTCTGGTGATAGAGATGGTAGTGGTTCCCAAATTAATCGATTCGGCAGGAGATTCTCAAGGAGTTTCACCGCCTCGATTTGCCGTGCATCCAGTGGCAGAAGATGTACCAGATTCAATCGCGCATTATCGAGCGACAAAGACACGTGGGACTTCTGCTCGGTTCTACGCCTCACGTGTCAGCCAGTGCTAAGTGTCAAGACTGTAGCGCCAGGCTATCACCACGAGGTACATAAGTGGAAGTGGGAGTACGTCACAAGATGGATTTCGCGGGGACCCACTTTCACGACAATCGCAAAGGACATGATGCCAGATGTGATAAGGACAAACTCATGAAGCTCGCATTTTTCAGCCGTGTGGATGACCTCCACATCGGGAGAGATTCTACCGCTGTACACTGAGAGATAGTCCGACTACATGGAGTACCAAGATCCATAGTGCTCGACAGAGACCGAGAGTTTGATCTGAGCACTTTGGGAAGAGTTTCCAAAAAGGCTGGGCACACTATTGACCATGAATACGCCTTTCCACCTATTGCATCTGATGGTCGGCCGAGAGGACCATACAAGCAGCTGAGGACATGTCACAGCACGCGTCCCGATCATATGGTGGTTGGGGGAAGAGATCGTCTGGGCTCGACCATTTACACAATAGCTTATCGTGCAAGTATATAGATGGCACCATGAGGCATTCTATGGGAGGCCATGCGCATCACCGATATGTCAACCGAGGTGGGAGAGAGCTCCATCACCGGTCCCCGACGACTGTAGACACCTCCAAGAAGGTGAGCTTGATACGCATTAACGCCTTCCCACTTGCCAGAGCCGAGTAGAAACGGCGCGATGTGCGACGCCGACCCTAGAGTCTGAGGTTGCATCACGTGTTCTGGCGTGATGCCTCGAGGTAGGGGTGGTCAGTTCCCAGTTTGAGGGAAGCTATCGCCGAGGTTGGGCCCTTCGAGATACTGCAGGGCAGGCATCAGAGCTGCATCTATTGGCTTTATCGCCTGCTAAAAAAGTCGGGGCAATCCATGAGGTATCACGCTCCATGCTTTATGACCCAGATCTAGCTCATGTAAAGGGATCGGGGAGAGATCGAGGTCGACAATGGATGAGACCTTCGAGGAGGGACCGTTGGTGCATTATGGATAGCTGGATCGTGCTTTGCGACGCAAGACCGTGAGAGCGCGAGTAAAAGGCACACTGGCGGAATTAAGAGTCAACGTGGGAGCGAGACACGACAAGCAGCCACCTATCCTTCGCTTAGGATGAAGGCATGCGGGTTTAGTTGTTTAATATTCAAATGACTAGCTTGTATGCACAGATAGTGCACGAAAGGCGCATGTGATTCTAGATCAGTCTGTAATTCTCGATGAAATTTTTTAAGGAGCAGAATGTAAAACCCTGAAAATTGTAATTTTCCAAGTGCGGTAAAATGGTAATTTTTGGCCAAAAATCCGAAATTTTAGATCTCTGAGAGTCAGATTCACTGGTCAATCTTCCCAAACCCAATACCACGTCGACTTCTCACACTCCGAGATAATCTAATTTCACGCTTTGAGGCACCGTGTGCTCTGCAGTAAAACGGCCAGGAGAGACATGTGATGTGACAAATTCACCTATTACATGTACTCATGTGACACATGTTGTACGGGATTAGTGAGATGATGGAGATGAATGGTCGATTAAGGCGTGTCAAAAAATCAAATAGTTAATGAGGGGACACAAGTGGAATTAATGAAAAGTTAATCGAATAAGACAAGAGATGAATAGTTTTCTTCTCCAAGCAAAAGAGAAATCGGCAAGTAATGGGTTTTCAAGTTTTAGAGAGAGAGAGCATTTCTCTAGATTTAAATTGCCTGACCGTTTGCTCGCCGTCAAGAAAGTGTCACTCTACGCAGCGAGGGTTACGCTGTGGGACACCGATCTGGGTGGAGTTTCTCGACAAATTCCAAGAGGTCGGATCTTTTTCCTACTTGTGTTATTCTTTGGCAAAGAGCCATGTGTATGGTTAGGGATATTCTGAGGCTTGATTTAGCTGTGATTTCGATCTCAAAACATTTGAACCGAGTGGAGAAAATTTCTAATTGTGTGGCCATGAACAGTGCCAACCCGAGGGTTTCACTGTTCACGCGATTTTTGGTGTGATTTTTATGTTGTTGAGTGATTCAAATTGAATTGTTGTTTGCACTAGCCCATGTGAGCTAATTTGATATGATGCAAATGCATTAACATGAATTGTGGTGAATTAATTATGTTAATATATACATGTTTTATATATTAGCATAAGTTGTCGATTGGCAGACATCTCATATGCACTGGGCACTTTAGAATATTAGAGGAGGTACATTATAAGAAAATAAAAAGGAAAATATTGTGAGTGAATTTCGACTAAGATTTAGAATCAGGTGGGATTGTCCAACAATTCACGCTTGAGGCCCCATGAATTTTAAGGTTATCCAACAAATTTGCCTCGAGGGTAGTCCAATATGTTTACCGACCAGAGGAGTTTTCAAGAACAAAAAGCTTTTGTTTTGAAAAACTCGTGATTTTTCGCATTTAGCTTAGGCATGTAGGGAGCAGAGGACTCGACACGACGTACGTGACATCTCGCAGGATCATGTATTTACTGAAAGTGTGATTGCTTTCTTGCCGCGACACGCACTTAAGCTGAGTAACCCATGCAGGAAATTATCACTACCGGGCTTCGTATCCCTTGGGCCGAGGATCACTATTTCAAGTGGGCTGAGTGTATTGCGGAGGACGACGCCTCACTGAGGCCGCGCTAAGAAAGCCGGACGTGGTTTCGCATTTTCATTTTGTATAACATGTATTAAAATTGTAAATCTTAATATATGCTCAATTAAGAGTGATTTATTAACTCTTGAACTATTGGTATATAGTTGATGTATTTTGATGAGTATTGATGTTTAGGCCAAAGTGGCCATTTTTACTCATTTTAATTGTATATGGACCCGATGTGGTATTCAGAAACATCGGGACAAAGGCTGCGTGATCTGGGATTGTTGTATCTCGGGTGTAGCCCCGTATTGGGGGCTGAGACTCGCCCCGGGAGCCACGAGTGGTGCCTGCCACCCGACATCCACGAATATTTCCGCAGCCGACTGCTGTCAACGAACCCCGGGGAAATGGGGTGTCACACACGTATCCTTCATGTGCTAAGAGAGCAAACAAGGCAATAAACTGACTTATGAGGAAACACTCAGGGCAGCATTGTAGATCACAAGGAATGGTGTTGAGTGAAAGAAGTTTATCCTCGTTAAAGTCCTATGGAAGAATCATGAGAGGGGCAAGCCGACTGGGAGCCAGAGGCCCGGGAGGCGCCGTCGCATCTCGCTTATTTTCCGAATGAGGTACTCTCATTTCCTTTGAGTTTAGTTTGTTCATTTCGAGGACGAAATGTTCTAAGGAGGGAGGATTTGTAACGCCCCGTCCCGAGAGGGTGTGCGGTACGTGTAACCGTAGGGGCGCGTATGTGCACCAAGTGTTATTGTAATATTTTTGGGAAGTTGTTTTTAAGGATGAAATGGTGAAATGATAAATGGATTGAACCTGCGATGTACTAGAACAAGTGGTAAAGTTGTAATTTTCCCAAAAAGGATATGAAATGAATAATATGAGGATGAGAGGCCATTATAAAAATAACATAAGTTGATTTCAAATACTTGAGCGATTGAGGACCAAATTGTAATTATGCAAAAGAGAATATAAAGAGGGTGAGACAAACAAATCATTTTTTGGTCTCACACTTAGGCTCCACTGGGAGAAGAAAAGGGAAGAAGAGAAGGAAGAGAAGAAGAAGAGGAAGAAGCTAAGGAGGCTGAATTTCAAAGTATGTTTTTCCATGGAATCTGTGTATTTTGATTTTAAGAAGCATTTATGGGACCTTGTACGAATTCTTAGGATTTTTACCTAGGGTTTGATTATAAGAAGTTCTAAACCACCAATACAAGTGTGGTGGAGTTGTTTTGGGTAAATTCCATGTTGGTCTTTGAGGTTGTTTTGTATTATTTTGATTTGAGGAATGGTTGTAAAAAAAAAAAGAGAATGTTGGGTTTTTAAAGGAAATGCTGTCAAAATTTGATAAAACTCCTGTTCTTGTTTTATTAGATTGCTATAATCATCCAAATGAAGTGATTCCACTGGTAAAGAACCATAAGATATAGGGCTACAAATTTGCTGTATGACAAGAGAAAATCAGAAGCTCTATGTCCCAACACGGACTGAAAGGTGAGCCCTGCAGCTCACTTCAAGTTATGCTCGCTTTGGGTAGTGTTGTTGTGTTTTGGCCATAAGTTGAATTTCACTCATAAAAATTGAGTGATTCAAAATTCTGGGTAAAATAGACTTCTAGGGGAATAGGTTAGTAGAATGAAGTGCATGCAAATTGTAACCCAAAAGTGCCCAGAAATTTGTCAAAGTGGAGTTATGTGCAGATTCTGTTATGTCAAATTGAGTAATCTAGATGTAAAATACAATAACCTGAGTTTTGGTGATCAAAATTGGGTGATTCCAATTGGAGAAGAATCCTTAGAACCATAGTGAAGAAACCATTTCCAATTTATGGAGTTAAGAATCTTAAATCATATGGGTAATAAGAGGGTGATCCAAAGAGCTAACCAATTTGGCATCAAAATGTCAGAATTTCAGGTTAGTGTGGTCGAGGGCCTTAGAAAAGGAATTTTAAATTGAAAATTTAAAGAGATGTCATCGATATATAAAGAACTATCTGGAGAGTTTCATAATTTTTCAAGATCGTTTAATAATTCTTTGGGTAATAAAGTCCGTAGAGTATTGTTTGGAAAATGTTTGTCAAAATGAGTGGTTTTTTTGTTAGTGGGCTGTGCTCAAGGGTAATTTGTTCATTTGGCTTTATATGAATGTCAGGTTGACCCTAAAGCACTTCAGGTATACGCTAAGTTTTACGGCCACGCAGACGATTAATGTTTTCACGTGATTCGCTTGAAAAGGAGCTGGAGTTGTTTTGAGAATTGTTATATCAAGCCAAGTTTGTAACTGAAATTTGAGTGTTCTAACCTATTTTTCAATACTAGTGTATATTTATAAATCATTTACATCGGTATGTTATGGTTTTAAATTATTAAACCATATTTCAAGTAAGGGTTTATTTTAAACATTAACCATATTTTAAGCAAGCAATGGTTTGATTGTAAACCATATTTGAAAAACAAGCAAGCAATGGTTTTGATTATAAACCATATTTGAAAAGCAAGCAAGCAATGTGATTTAGAAAGCAAGCAAGGAAGCAATGATTTTGATTTGTAAAACCATATTTCAAAGAGCAAGCAAAAAGTGTGTTTTATAAAACAGGCCTTAAGAAATCCCTTGGGCGGCAAGCATTAATTTGGCCAGGTATTCGCACGTGCACGATGAAGTTAGGACATCATTTCATGCATTTTAGATTTGTCTCAAGTTGGTAAACTTAGTTCATGATCACAAGATATTAAAATGATCATGCACATACCTGGAGTATATGGGTTAATTTCATACTATTATATGGGTGACATACACTCAAGGTCTTTCCACCATATTTACCTGAAAAGGTGATGTGGGCCAAGACCCTTCCACCTAGGTGATGTGGACCTAGGTCCTTCCACCGACACCTGAAGGCCGTGCCCTCGTGTTTACTAGTAAGTACGCCAGCAAGAAAGGCCTCTGGTTCATCTCAATATAAGCATTTCTTCGCTACGCTTTAAAATCAACCACTAGTAAGCAAGCAAACAATTTATGAAAAGTTTTTAGAAACTTTTAAAGCAAGCAAACAAACATAGTATGAAAAGTTTTTACAAACTTTTAAAGCAAAGCAAGCAAACAGTTTATGAAAAGTTTTTAAAAACTTTTCTGCTAAAAGAAAGAAGTAAAGAATTCATTTAAAAGTTCTTGTAAAACTTTTAAAGCAAAGTAAGGTGTTAAGTTATGAAAAGTTTATAAACTTTTATAGCTAAGCAAGCAAGGTTTATGGAAATGTCTTCAGAAACATAGTTTTTAGCGCTTTGAGATATTTTCTTAAAAGCAAAAGATTTTAGGAAGCATACACTACTCGTGCCTCGTTTAACTCATTATTTTCCTGTTTTAAAAACTATTTTCCAGGTATAGGTACGCCGGACACTTGAGCATTTTAGTATTCTCCTAACTTCTAGTATAGTGCTATATTAAATAACTAGTGTAAGGAAATACTTTGAATTTGTACAGTTGAGCACATGTATGTACATAGTTTCATTACAAAACGTGCATGCTCGGCGCTAAAGAGCAGTTACAGCCATATTTGAAAAAGTGTAAACTGTATATACAGGTTTTGGGATATGTCATGTATGTACTGCGTATGTCGCCGAAATTTTATAAAATCACAAGTTTAGAAAAGAAAATTTTTATACTAAGCCAACAAGCAACACCATTGGCTTCATGTGATTTCACTGAAGTAATGGCTGGGGTTTCAGTGTGGCTTCAGACACCCGCAAGAGGCGAGTGATGAAATAAGCTTCTGGATGTTCTCTTTCTCCTCTCTCTCTCACGTAAAGAAGAAAACTAGGAAAAGGAAAATGAGATATTTTGTCCCAAGCCTTTCACTTAGCTACAGTTACTACTGCGCCACGTGTCTACGACTAAGCCAGCCCCGGTTTGGCCCCAAACATTTATTTCATCCCGTTTTAAGTTCAAATTGTTTTCTATGAACTTTATCCAATTTCATTCCCAATTTTCAAAATTTTCTCAAAAATCCTGTTTTTTGGAGTTCATTGGACACCCGGAATTCGACGAAATTCGTCTGAGTAACTAGATTTCACGAGATGAATCCAATGGTGATGTTCATTTTGTCATCCGGGATCTATAAAATTTCAAGTATACAGTCTATATTGTAACGATAATTTACCGTTTTGCCATTTTTCAGAAAAATTCAAATCTACTTGGTTTTACAGTTTCTCTTCAAGGTTAGCTCGACTCGTTCATATCATCGTAGAAAATTTCACTTGATCAAAAAATCGTTTTAAATCTTTGAAGAAATCGCTGAAGAATTTTGAAGAGTGGGTATATATACATTTACTAGAAAAGTCATCAAAAGTAATTAAAAATCTAATGTCTATGAAAGTTAATGACTTTTGAACATCGGTATATGTCTATGAAAATTAATGACTTTTTGAACATACGTATATTTTTATAAAGTCTTTAAAAATTGTAATTGAATACACTTTAATTTTTATAGACTTTTTTAAAGTTTTAAAAAGTCATTATTGAATACACCATGACTTTTATAGAGTCTTTAAAAGTTATAATCCAATATCCCATTGACTTTATAATTCCATAAAAGTCTTAATAAAATACACCCCTAAATAAAAATTAATGTAATAAAAAAAATTTCAATAGTTATTATAATTATATTTGCAATTAAAGAAAAGGTGATACAAACAAATAAAGCTAAAATAGACAATCATTGAGATAAGTTCACTTCTGTAAATAAGAGTTTTGGGTCAAAATGACTTTTTTATTTTAAAAAATATTGATCCTAGGCCACATTTGTAACTTTTGTTTAAAATAGTTCCTAGAAACCCCAGTTAGAAATTATGACTTTTTTTTTAACTAAAGCCATTGCTAGAAATTGTGGTTGTATTTTTAAAAGAAAATTCTAATTTCCAACTGTAACTTCTAAATTAAATTAAAAAAATAAGAAAATCTAAACATTTCGCTTATATGATATAAGATGGCTATTTGAACTATAAACCCAAACTCCGTCAATAAAATTAGAAATTTTGGTCATTAAGATGTATAATCGACAAGTACGATCATTAAATAATGAATAGTACAACCTATTATCTTATTCGATTGGTGTCTAGGTCAACCAATATTTTATAAGATTTTTTTTAAGGAAAATTATGTCATAGTTATTATTGTTTATAAGGAATGAGAAATTAAGGGCAAGTTAACTCATTTAAAAATAATTCATATTAGGTTGTTATCTGTGTGTAAGGAATTCTTGTTTCAAAAATGTCATTTTTAATAGCCGTAACGAAATCCTTTAAAAAAGAAAAAAGAAAACCACAAAAAATAAGGAAAAAGAATATATGTTTTTTAAATAACAAATTTTAAAAGATTCAAAAAAGGAAGGTAAAGTGTATGTAAAAATATATATCTAATATGTTTATGCATAAAATAAAAAATATAAAAATTCGAAATTACTATTATTTTAATTTTTATATTTATCTTTTATATTTATATTTATCAGACTACATAGATTCAGAAGGAAGAATTACTAGAGAAACCTTTAGGAAAGAAATATTTGATATTATAAGAAATTATATTAAAACAAATTGCACCGTACTCCATATAAGAGCCTCCACTCAAAAATTAGACAAAGAAATACTAGTATTTGATATACTTAGAAATAATTTAGAAAGTAGACATTTAAGATTAACAAATTCATATATAAAACAACTTTATTTAAAGACTTAGTATATGTTCAGATTTGAAAAATTTACAAATAAAATAAGTCATTAATTTTCACAAAATAAGTGATAAAACTTAACTATGTAAGACTCCAAGCACTTACTAATAAATAATATAATAATTACTCAAAACATTAGATATAGTCCCTCTCCCTATAAGAAAACAATTAAGCATAGAATATTATACTAGAAAACATTTTTTAGAAAAATTAATTAACCTAATAGAAACTCTACCTGTTATAGACTATCTAGAAGAACATATAGAAGATATAACAATCCCTAAAGATTAGTCATTCAATTAGAAATCTAGATTACTTAGATCTCATAATAGAAACTTTAGAAAAACATATTAGTTCCCTAGATCCCTTTAAACTACAACTATAAAAAAAAAACTCATAAAACATAACATACACTCGGGAAACCTAGAAAACTCGTATTAAACTATTAATACAATAGTAGATTTAATAATAAATTTCTCATAAAATTTTAAGAATTTCAACCCGGATTTTAATAAGATAAAATGCTTAGAAAATAAAGTAAAACTAATAGGAAAAAACCTTGATTATATCCATTCATTAGATCTTATAAAAGAAAATAGAACACTAGCACATAAGATTAAACACTTAGAAGAAT
This sequence comes from Tetrastigma voinierianum, assembly GCA_016808115.1. Taxonomy (NCBI): domain Eukaryota; kingdom Viridiplantae; phylum Streptophyta; class Magnoliopsida; order Vitales; family Vitaceae; genus Tetrastigma; species Tetrastigma voinierianum. Next base: position 2,235,410 of record JAEQBH010003196.1, read on the forward strand.
CAAATACTAAGATTATTATTCAATTCGAAAAACTTGAGACAAATAAAGAGCAAACAAATTTATTAAAAGAACTAAATAGATTAGCCATATGAATAATTTATCAAACGATAAAACATATCTTCAAATAATAGAAGAAGCTAAAAATTTTCATAGTTCACCAGAAGGTCTAAGCTCAAAAGTCCATGTAAGCAAATCAGATTTAACTATAATAAAACAAAATAATATAATAATATTATTATTAATTAACATAAATCAGAAACTTGACAAACTCCAAGATAAGCCTAGTAGTTCAAAATAACAAGATATAGAAGATCTCATCAAAGGCATAAGTAATTAGGAAATAGGAAAATCAAATAAATCAATAGCAATATCTAAGATTTATACATTCGGAACAAACAAAAATAAACAAAAAATTAATGGATAGCAGGAGATATTTCTCAGGAATTTCTAGAACAATATTAGAAACAAGAGAAACAAGTAAAAATAATGATAGATTACTTAGAAAAGTTGATAAGTATAGAACAAAAATAGCTGAAATTATAGATCCATAAATAGAATATGAAAATTTTAAAATCAATGGTTTAAAATTTCTGTAACTAAGTAATATACAAAAAAGAATATTAGAAACAGAATAAATTTATAAAATCTATTAGAGAAGAAGAATCAATGTTTGTGTGAAACGACACAATTATATTAGAATTATTAGGGAAAGGTGTGATAGATAAATTAAAGAAAAGCTATAATTTTTGTCATTTAGATTTAACACTATAGCTATTAAAGGATTAAGAAGAAAATGTTAGAAACAAAACTCTAAAGGCATATATGATAATAGTTGGACATATATGGGAAACAACACACACAAAGTTCAACAGATATGAATGATAAGATAGGAATACTTATTGTATGTCGACTTCATGATGGTCTCAAAGACTTACAACAAGATATTAAAATAGAATCAAAACAAAAGATATGAACAACAAGTGAAAGGAAGTAATTTAGAGAATCAATATAGAATTTATTGAAAGATGTACAAATTATGCGTATAATAAAGTAAAAATAAAAGTAGGAGATATATGTAACTTTATTAACTACCAAATGAGCAGAATGGTTAAACCACAAGCAATATGCGTAAAATTTCTAGTTGGTGTTTAGAATGGAATTTAGGAGACTTCAATAAAAGAACAAAAACAATTATACCAAAATCTTCCTTAGTGTATCAAAATACTTTAGGAGAAACTAGTATAAGATTTATAGAGTATAAAAAAGATAACAATCACTAAGAAAGTGAAGAATACCAAGAAGAATTAACGGAAACAGTAATAAATTATATACTTTTAGAAGGAAAGACTTATCCAATAAAGAGAATATTTTACCAAGCAAATGACCTAATAGTAGTTGATGATGAAATATTTGAAATAGAATATTAGCATTACAAAAAGGAAAACGAAGAAGATGAAAGATTAATTTATGATACATTAGGAAATATAGTTGTTATAGATCTACAGGAAAAGAAAATGAAATAAAAGAAAATTAGATATGATGGAAGATGATATAAGTACTCGCAACATCTCTCCGACACTTACTAGAAATTAGCCTATGGGAGCAACCTATCAGGAGAGAATTTACTCATCATGCCAGCAATATAAATAGACCTGGACCAAGTCATTCATATGATAAATCTATAGATTTTAGACCTTATCCAATAGAATAATATTATAAGTTCCAAGGACAGTTTCCGTGAAATATTAAATATAAAGAAATTTCATGACCACAATTATGGAATAGTGGAAGTACCCAGTAGTAGCAAAAGTATAGAAAAACACACCTCAAGAAACAGATCTAGAAACCATGTACAAATATCTAGAAACCTTTCAAGGAGAAAGTACTAGAGCATTATGAGAATCATATAAGACAAATTTTAGAGAAAATTATAATCATATCAGACGCCCAACTCCTGAATCAGAGGCATCCACATCAACTAGAAACTGTGTAAGAGAGTGAATCATGTGTAGGTAAAACACTACTGTGGGCCCAAGGTACTACTACTGCACCAAAATCTAAACCAACTATATTATTAATAGTTCAAGAGAGTTATTTAACATTTCTAATGAAACATATATTAAATTAGAATTTGAATACATGTTCATAAATTTCATATCAAAGCCATAACTGTGATTTCTTCAAAATGCATTTAATGAGCGTCAGTTTCCGAACGCCCTCAGACTGTAAATAATGTTCCCCGGGACATGAGCAACGCCCAAGAATGAATTTGACGCACGATTACCCTACCAAGTACGACAGAAACCAAACACACTCGCCAAATACATTATCCTACTAATGCCCACACGATACGACGGTAACGCCACCTCACCCTTTCCCACTTCGCTTCACCGACTCACTCCCACGACGCCGCCAAACGTAGGCACCGCCAAAAAACAAAGCGCTGCCTCAAAACATCATCAGAGTTTCGATAAAATCTATCGATAACCCTAAAGGCAATTTGAGCGATAATCCTTCCGAAACAATTCACGCCCTCCGACGCCACCTGTTACAATCTCCACACACCTGGAAAATCTTCAATTGGAAATTCTTTCACAACCATTTTGTTTTTCATGTCATGCACTCACACCTATCGCCTGTGGCGGCCTGCATACATGAACGTGACATATCAAACAATTCACAGTACTATATAAATCATGCATACTAACCGAATTTAACTCACAACATCATGTTATTTATTCATATCACGAACATCTAAATTAGCCATACAATCAACAATCCAATTTAATTCCAATGGCTCTCACACAATTATATTTTATATATTCAAATAATTAGCGTTAACACACTAAATTTTCATGCATTAACAATTTCTTTCCATACACACCTGTGCCCATCTATATCTTGTAAGGATTTTCGCATAACACACACTGCGTACCGGGTCGTCCGTGGCGCCTCTCACTGGGTTAATTTGCCCACTTTGCGGAATCGAAATTCATGGCCATTTCCTACTAACAACACCCAAACCATAATTTATCAGACAAATTATAACATTAAGCCACAAATGGGGCCTCCGTGGACTGCCCAAAACGTGTCCCAAATTTCCGAAAGAATTAGTCTAAAAGCCGACCGGACAAACGCCCCTCATAAAATTTCATATCATCCAAAGCATTAACAAAGCTCTTAAAATGGATTAAATCAAGCAGTGAGAAACCCTACCTCCCTAGCTTGCTGAAATCCCAAAAACCGGCGGCCCATGTAGTTCTTCCGCGTTGTAACAACTTTTCTTCGCCCGACGGTAATCAAGATCCGAAAGCCGGGAAATCTGTGAGAGGCTGACACTCTCTCTCTCTAGACCTGACTTTTCCTCCTCCACCGCCGGATCCGTAAAAAATGAGAAGAGAATTGTTCTTTCTCTTTGTTTATTCCTCTTGCGGTCCCCTCATCGCATACGTCGCCCATCACGGCCATTTGGATTTCTTTATCCACTTATCCACCTACCTGATTTTCCTCCACTAAGAGATGCCACATGTCTACACGGGCCCCACACTCAGCCTCGCCGACCATTCAAGACCGACACTGACACAACGCCAGCCATCAAACGCGCAAACGCCCCACATTATACTCGCGTTCAAAACGCCAAGAATTCGACCGCCTCTAATTCGACGAAATTCGACGCGCAGAGGCTAGATTTCGCGAGACGATTCCACCCGCCGTTCGCTTCCGAGATCTAAAATTACGGATTTTGACCCGAAATTACCATTTACCATTTTGGAAAATTTATGATTTTTCGAGGTTTAGCACGTATACTCGTTCTGGGGGCTAATCCAAATAATTTGTGTAGATCAAGTGGCCTTTAATTACGGAGAAGATCTAACTTTCGGGACATATTACTTTACAACAAGAAGCATTACATTTTAGAACAAATGCGAGATAAAGATTGAAATATATAAGGTTATGTCGGAACATATTACCATTTTGTGCCATTTCGAGGAAATGAATTTAAACAAAATTAAATGAAAAACTATTTAGAAAATTACCAGGAACTTTAGGAAGAGAAATAGAAGCTTTATGGAGAGAACTAAAAGGAGTCAAACAAAATAAGATGGTAGAAAATCAAGAACCATGGAGTGTAGGCCATAGAATCAACCATAAAATGAAAATACTTAAAAGAAAATGTAGTGAAATACAAACCCAGAGACAACTTAAGAAAAGTCAATATAGATTTTGTAAAAACATATTTACACCACAAACATATGGAATAGAAGAAGAAGACAGAAAATACAAACCATATAAGAAGCATAATAAAAAATATTATCTAAAAAGATCAATTAGAAGAAAGCATTACCTAGATCCCAACAAACATATCATAAAATACTGTCCTAAAGGATGCTGCAAAAAATAAACTAAGATGTTATGCATGTGGAGAATTAGACCACTTAAGCAATAATTGTCCTAGAAAGAAAAACCTATATGATACCAGAAGCCTACTCTTAGAATGCACTAATGAAGAATTAGTAGAAGTGGATGAAGTTTTTTTTTATACATAAATAATATATAGCATATTAAACATAAAAGACGAGAAAGAAAATTCAGAAAGTGACAATGAAGATTTCGATATTGAATCAGATCTATCTAAGCTAGAATTTATGAATACGACATGTGAACATACTTGGAAGAAAAACAGTGGTTTAGATAGTATCAGATGTTTTAAATGTAAATGGTTTCCATATAGATTACATAGAGCAAAATGTACTAGATGTTTTCTAGAAGGATGTATAATATGCATAGAAGAATATTTTCATATCTATTTAGTGAAAACCAAAAAATAAAAGAAAAAATAGTAAAAGATTTTTCTTTAGAAGCAAGAATAGTATATCTAGAAAATGAAATAGACTTACTAAAAGACAACTACTATGATCTAAATAAAAAACTTGAGAAATATTTGGAAAAACGGAAACTAGAAGAAATTTCATAATAATTAATGAGTACAGAAGAAACAATAATACATCCCATAAAAATATGTAACAAATTAGGAAATATAAACCCCACGAGTAGAATGTACAATAAGAATAAGAAATTATTTGATTAAAACAAATGCACTATTAGATACATACTCTACCCATGTAATAATAGATGAAAAGATAATACCAAAATATTTCATAATATTAGTAGAAATGCCCATGGTAGCCCAACAAGTAGATGGTAGCTTTAATCACTATAAAAACTAGTTAGAGGCAGGAACTAAAATATCATTTATGACAAATTGTTATTCAAGCCCAGAATATTCATTACCCCAAGACGAGACTTGGATAAAACCCTTAAACCTTAGACATCAAGTAATATTAGGATTATCATTAATTTTATTAAAAGATATCGAACAAGTAACTTTTAGTAAAGATTTTTTTAGTTTATTAAGACATAGTATAATAAGCCCATTAAAAATTGGAGAAAAAATAACTTCCACATAATTTGAAAAACAAATAAAACATTCCCATGGAAGGAAAATTAATAAAGAAGAATGTAAATGTAAAGAAGAAGGAGAATGTAATTTACAAAATGAAACTCTAGAAGAAGAAGAAATAGGTGAATTAAAAGAAGAAATCATAAATGAAGAAGAATTAGGTGAGTTAGTAAAAATAAATAGTAAGATAAACTATTTAATGATAAATGAAGAACATATACAAAATATAATAGACATACTAGAAAAACTAGAAATCATAAGAGAAAATGTGTTAAAATATTGAAAAAAAGATAAGATGCAATGTATTTTAAAGATAAAAAATCTAGAGTACAAGATAAAAACAGTTAAAATAGAAGCCACTGTCAAAGATCCAGAAGATTATAAAATGCATATAAATGACTTATTAAAATTAGGAGTAATTAGAAGATCATAGTCACCCCATAGATCAGCAGCTTTTCTAGTTAATAAACATAGTGAACAAAAAAGAGGAAAAAGTATAATGTTTATAAACTATAAAAGACTTGATGATAATATAGAAGATGATGGATATGATATACCTACTAAAAAATATTTACTAGGAAAAATTAAGAATTGTAATATATTGTAATTTGGCGTATCGTCGGGGATTTTGGTAAGTTAAAATGAACGAAGATAGTATACCTTGGACAACTTTTTCATGTCCAAAAGGACATTTTAAATGGCTAGTTATGCCATTTGGTCTAAAAAATGCACCTTCTATATTTTAAAGAAAAATGGATGGTATATTCAGGGAATATGATTCTTTTGTAGCCATATACATAGATGATATATTAGTCTATAGCGAAAATAAAAAGAGACATATAGGACAATTTGAACAACATGGTATCATAATTAGTAAACCTAAAATGCAACTTTTTCAAACTACTATAGAATTTTTAGGGGTAGTAATAAGAAAGGGTTACAAAAATAGTACTACAACCACATATATTAGAAAAAATCTTAAATTTTCCAGATAAAATAGAAGAAACAAAAGAGTTACAAATTTTTTTTATGATTATTAAATTATGCAAGACCATTTATAAAAGACTTAAGTAAAATTGTCGAACCTTTATTCAGTAAAATAGGAAAAAATGGACAAAAATACTTTAACAAAGAAGATATTAATCTAATTAAAAAGATTAAAACTATAGTAACAAAGTACACCACCTTTAGCTTTACCCACACAATAAATGATTGTTAGTAATGGCGATAGGTGTAGTTTAGGATGGGGAGGCGTACTTGGCCAGGCGCTGACCCATTTTCCCCATTAATCGAAAGGGTGTCACAAATTTGAAGCTATATACGCGATGCTTATATAATTCTAAACAATTATCTTGAAAATATAAACTTATAAAAAATTTCATAGACATCCACCGTAGTGGTATTTATAATGCCACATTCCATATATTACGAGTCCCATTTACTTGTCTTACATTTGCTTGTCTCCAAAATCTTGCATTTTACATTCCTGAAAATCGAGTAAAACACGCATCTGGTGGACTCCTAGGTTGTGTTAACAGTCTGCTGTAAATGAAATATCACGGACGTCCTCTTGAGGTACCTACACGAATAAACACATGCTAATCTTTATAGCTTAGTGGGAATCCATAAATATGAATGACCCTTTATACTTGATAATCACAATACTTCATAACATTTTATTCCCTTCCCATATTACTTCTCATATCATTATAGTTCAATTACATATTGCATTTCATATCATCTTCATGTTTCACGCGTCTTTATAAACATTCCAAAAATTTCATCTCATCTTATGTCGTGCATATTTCAAAGAAGTGGATCTGAAAAGAAGCTATATGTACCGGTACTATCACTATACAAGGCCATTGATCTCTATACATCACTGTACTCTTATATAATGCAAAAATGGATTGTACAATGACAACGGGGCTAATGTAATGACCCAAGCGAGGACGATTATATTTATATATTTGTGGCATTGTATCCACCCCAATAGGCATGCCTACTTATCCATGCGGGAACATAATGACTGATCGGACTTATTAAGTTTTTTTATTTGAGTTAGAGATATCAGACTTTTCATATCTCATATACATGGATAATTACAATCACATGTATTCATATGGGATACTTACAGAGCATTATTCCTTTATACTTATGAGATGACTGTTACATTTATCACAACTGGCATGCTCATATTCTCAGGATTCATATATCAAACATGCTTGTATTTCTGTTCATGTGATCAAATTTCATATGAGGAAACTATGTGTCGTGTCGATGGCCTGCACAATTTCATATAACAACCTTCACTCTTATAATTTATATGCAATTTCATTTACCGCCTAATTCCTTTATACCGAAATATTCTCATTTCAAAACCATCTTCGAGATACTAGAAAACCATATAGAGACATTAGGATGTTTTAAAGTTCTATAATGTTGAAGACATCAAAATCATCTCCCCGAAACATAATTAAGGCACCGGCTTATTTTAAGGTACAATAAGTTCGACATCTCAACATGCTTCCTTCAAGTCCATTGTTCCTCTATAAATCTATTTTATTCAGAAATTTGAATCACTCCATTTGAATCATCCCAACTCAAGTTATGACATTTTAATGTCAAACTGATCTGTTTGCCCAGTTTACATTGGTAATTGACTGTGAGACCCGATTTCATGGGTCTTAACTCCATCATTTGACATTGGTTCCTTGTACTCAGTTGAAGATGTGGTACTAATGGTTCTTCTCCAATTGATATAATCCAATTTGAAGCACTAAAACTCAAGATATGTCATGTCCAAAACAACCGAAACTATTATATTTTCAAAACAAAACCATAAATTTCCTACAAATAGAGACTTTGACGAATTTATGGGTACAATGGGGTCTAAATTTGAATACACTTCTTCCAAAGAAATTGTTCTCCTAGAATTCTAGTTTACTTAGAAATTGGAATCACTCAATTTAGATGAGTGAAACTCAACATATTCGCACCAAATTGTACCAAGCAAGTGTGTCTTTGAAGCCCAGCTTACCCGTATTTTCACTTCAGTCTCAAAAACAGGGGACTTATGGTCAGGTTTGCTTCTTGGTACCTTCTATACTTTTTTAGGTTTACCTCTTAGGGTTCTTTCCCAACTGAAATCACTAAATTTTGATGACTAATGGCCAAGTTATGGTCAAAACAAAAACATGGGTTTTGGAAAAATTTTGACAGCGTCCTAAAACTAGCGTTTTCTTTATCCGAAACCCCCCTTGATTGAGGACATGACCAATCAATCAAAGCCAAAGCACATAAACAACTCCCAAATCTGACTTAAAAGCCAACCCAAAATCCGCTTTTATACAAAGTTAAGGAACTTTTCTTCGAACATAAACAAAGGAAGAGTTTGGCGAATTTCCAAACATACTCAAACTTATACAAATGTCCGTACTTTCCATACAAGTGTTCCATACTTATAATTTCCATAGATCAAAGGAGAGATTTCCATACCTCGATCTTCAAAGACTTGAACCAAACTTCTTCTTTTCTTCACTTCTTTTCTTGAACAAGGCTAGATCAAGAAATGGAGATAATCAAACAGTTGGCTCTTTTTCTCCACACCTGTAAATGCCCTAGCCCCAAAACCCAAATGAGAAAATATCTGTTTAAGAGATAAATGTGGTCTTATCCTCTTTTCATGTACCAAAGGCCTTGTTGGCTTTTCTCATTTTTTATTTAACTTTTCTCTTTTTTGTTTTAGTCATTCTTATATTCTAATTGCCGCAATGACTTTTATTCTTATTTATTAACATATACTCTTCTTCATTTATGACCTTTAGGTCCTTAATGTTACATTTTACTATTTTACCCTTAAATTTTGAATTAATTCCGAGTTTTTATCATTTTTCTCACTTAACATCTAAATTCTGGAAAAATACACGTTTACTTTTATTATACCCTAAACATGTTATAAAACTACTAGGGTATAATTTGGGGTGTTATAGTACTCTTAGCAAAACCTCATAAATATTCAAACAAAAAAAAACATAAAAAATTTGTAGATATACCAGTGGAAAGTATAAAGAAAAAGGAAACATAAGTAGCATAGATACAGAAGTTTTAACAATAATATAAAGTATTTTATCACTTGCTTAAATAGCCTATCTGAATATCTGCATAAAAAGAACAATGGTAGTACAAATTTTAGCTTTTATGTTATATACCAATGCCATAGAACAGGAATATTTAAAACATAGAAATCACTAATCTTCAAATCTACTGGACTAATTTATAAAGGTTTGCAGTTTATTAAAAATCGATGTAAATCAAATATAGGGAATAATTATTTTATTAGCCCATTAGTAAAACATTTTTTAAATTATCATGGAAATTCTTATTTGAATCTTCCAGAACCTGACCAGACGAAAAAGACATTTGATACAGTACATGATTTTTCCTTACTTCTTTCTCAAGATCACTTACTTAGAGAAGAATTAAAAATGTTAAGAAATAAGTATGATAAATCATAACAAGATTATCAAATTATGAAAAGAGTATATGAAACCAAAGTTGTAAAACTCAGGAAAAAATTTTAATTTTTCTGAAAAATGGCAAAAACAGTCAAATTGCTTAAATGGTTCGGGGAAGCCTGAAATTTTTTCTAGATATCAAATGACGAAATGGACTTCACTATTGGATTCATCTCACGAAATCTAGTTACCCAAAATATTTTCATTGAATTCCGAGATAATAAAAAATTTCACGTTTTGAGAGGTGACGGGTGTCCGATGGACCCCAAAAACGAGATTTTTGAAGAAAATCTTGGAAGTTGGGTAATAATTTAAAGAAAGTTTGTATAAGATAATTTGAACTTGAACCGGAATGAAATAAATTGTTTAGGAGCAAAAATGGACCCGAGCAAGGGGAGACACGTAGCGCAACGTGAGCCACGTATCCAAAGTATAAAATGAAAAAAAAAATCATTTCTTTCATTTTGGGGGTTCGAACTAGAGAGAGAGAGGGAGAGAAAAAAAAAGGAAAAATGAGAAATTCAAACTTCTCTTTTCGATCCACAGAGTTCCGTCCATCGGAATTCGTCAGGCCAAGAACGAAAGTTCATCTATTCGACGAGGGCTATGCGTGGGTATCGAAAACAAGAGATTTCATTGGGGATTCAAGTGAGGAGTTCGGGAAATCAAAAGTTTCGGGTTTAGGAAGTGTCCACGGGACTTCCTAGAGTTTTTTCTACACTTCAAGAGGTATGGATTCTTCCAACTTTGGTTTATTTTCCATTCTATACAAATTTGGGCTTTTTGGTTGAGTTTTAATGCCTTAAGGGGCTATTTGGCAAAATAATGGGTTATGGGAATAGTGCATGTTTTGACCCTATATGAAGTCCAGTTTTTAATACTGATTTTGGGTTAGAAAAAGAGGGAATTTTGTAAAACTCGGGAAAAATTCAATTTTTCTGAAAAAGGGTAAAACGGTAATTTCAGTTGAAAATCGAAAAATCTCTAGATCTCGGATGACGAAACGGACTGCGTCGTTAAATTCGTCTCACGAAATCTAGTGACCTAGAAAAGTTTCGTCAAATTTTGAGATAGTCGGAATATTTTACGAATTTCTGGGTGATAAATCGCCAGTGACTTCAGGGGCGAGATTTTTACGAAAATCTCGGAAGTCAGGAAGTTGCTTGATTTAAGTTCAATTACAATAAAGTGAACTGAAAAGAAATAAAATTTTTCGAGACAGAAATGGACCCGAATGGGGTAATAGAAATCGTTTATCAAATAATAATAATAATAATAATAATAATAATAATAATAATTAAAAAAAAAGGTATAAAAATCAAAATGGGTGGGAGGAGACGGAGGAGAAAGAGACGGCGTACAGGAGGAGGGTTTTTAAATTTTATTTTTTTTCTCCTCCCTTCTTTTTCAGATCTACGAAAATCGGACTGTAGGTTTTCATCGGGACTGAAGGCAAAGTTGATCTACGCGACGAGAGCTACGCGTGGACACCAAAATCTTGGAATTTCGTCAAACTCCACGAGGTAGGGAAATTTCCTACTTGTGTTATTTCTAGCTTAAAGGCCATTTAATGGCTGTGGATTGCGCTCATTAAACGCGGCCGAAGTAATTTAGTACTGGAATTTTTGAATTTGGGTATAGGAATTTTAGAAATTTTCGGGATTGTTTTAAACCAGTCAGAGCTTAATTCGGGCTGTTTTGAAACGATTCGGGCTGTTTGAATTGTTTGGATAGTCATGACCGGACTTTTGGGACTATTCCCGGAAGACGATCCGGTGTGTTGAGTTTGGTTTGATCACGAGGCGATATCTTCGGGTTTTGTGGTGTGTTTGGTATCCTGTGTGTTGATGAGCCAGTGAAGGAACAGCGAGGTCTTTTGTTTTATATGAGTCCAGAGATTTGGGCCATTGTGTATTGTGCTAGAGAATGTGTATGGTTGAGTGATTCAAATGAATTGCTCGTGTTTGATGAATGCTTATGGCTAATTTTGGTGTAATTGATTGTGAATTTACACTAACATGTTTTATGTGATTTAATTATCAGCCAATATATATGCATGTGAATATATTAGCATGAATGTGTTGGAATTGGCATCATACATTCCATATGCCTTTGGGGTAACACAGAAATTAGGTGTAAGTGCATAGTTGAGATCGACTTTCTTGTGTTAGGTGTTTGATGATGTGTGGTAGTACATGGTTGTGGATCGAGCAAGCGTAGGGTGTTGATTAGTGGAGAAACCCGACTAATAAGACAACGTCCAAATGAGTCGCACAGGTTAAGAAAATGGAAATGGCTCATTGCATTTCATATACCTTTGGGGCACCTGAAACGATAGGAGTGAGTGCATGAGGGAGGTTTCTTGAGAGAATTGTTCGGGTTGACCCAAACAATATTATTTATCGGGAGTGTGTCCACTCTGACATCGGGTGTGTCCATATAATATCAATCGTCGGATGCGCCTAATTGATATACATCGGAGGGTTGTCCCATATAATATCAATGGCCGGGTCTGCCACGTTCAGTATACATCGGAGGATTGTCCACAAAATCCAGATTATCGAGATGCATCCCTTGTTATATCGGAGGGTTGTCCACGGTTAAAAACAAATACCTTTGTTTGGAAATGGTTTTCATTCATGGCAGAATGCATGTTTGAGGGAGTCAGTGAGAACTCGAGGCGTATGGGTGTAAGAGACCTGCGGTATCACCCGAAAAGTTATGTTGCCCAAAGAAGACACACGGTCATGTTTATCACATAGACTTCGAGGGTTGTGTGATAGGAGTCGGGATTGACTTGGGATTTGTTGCCATTGACCTGCATTGTTAGGTAATGGGCGGTGAGGGCTCGATGCCCAGGTCGTGGTAATACCGGTGACAGGTTGTCACCGATTGGCGTATGCGTATGAGGCGAGTTGGTGAGTGACTCAGGGATATATTACTCAATGACATATTGAGTGATGGAGGCCGACGAGCTCGATACATGGAGGCATCGATGGTCGAGTCTCATTCATGGCATGTAGACGTCAGTAGACATGTGTATGTTGCACTTGGATGTGTGTTTGATTATCGCGACCATTGCATGTGCACTTAGATTGAGGTAGCCCATGTAAGAAGTGCTCCAACTGCGAGAACTTTCTTCTGGCCCGTCGTGGAAAGAACCACTTTGCAGAGTGCAGTCAGAAACATCTGAGACGGTGACCATGTCGGGACCACACATATGAAGCCAGAGCTTGTGGCTTTGATGTTATTATATGACATATATTAGAATGTTGTAATTTTAATATATGTTTTGAATTAAAGTAATTTATTAACTCTTGAACTACATGAGATAGTTAGTTGGATAGTATTTGGCGAGTATTAGTCGAGGGCTAGTGGCCATTATTTTACTGCATTTAGACCTGTGAGGTCATTGAATTTGGGATAGGTTATGTACTTTGGGTGGGGCTCCCGGCCACAAAGGGGGCTGTTACAATGAAACCAATTAATGGATTGCGAGCATTCCGCAGTATTCACGAGGTTGACGGGTTGTCAATGGACCCCGATTTTAGAAGTCACAAATTTAGAGATATTAATTGATACGCATGGAAAATGTAGGTGAAGTTGTGAAATTGATAGTAGGATTTTTAGATCACCCAAATTGGACCTTTATAGCAAGTTGTAGTCCCAGTTTCCAAGAACTATCACAGGGTGGCTGTTTGGCTAACTTTCCGCATCGGAACTTGATGTTAGGCTTTTGAATCACCGTCCCGGACATGCGGCTGAGTTATGGTCCATTTCTCGGGGAATTTGCTACAACAGAACATTTAACGTTTTGTGTCAGTTACTGCAGGAATTTGGTGAAGACTGGTTACGAACTAAGTTCGAACGTGCATGGTCTATGAGGGCTTGTTGTGTGGAATGTTTTGTGGGCATCTCTATGCCACAACTGGTCTTGAGGATCAAGTGTCATTGCTTGACTAAGAGTGACGTGTTTAGGTGTCAATGTGTGTGCTCTAACATGTTGACATGAGGTGAGTTTATATGTGCAAATGGCCATTACATGACGCATGTCATTAGCGATCATAGAATGACATGTTGAATGTGAATGAAATGATTTATGGAAGTCATATGCAGGTGATGTGATTGTCCATGACACCAGTAAGTGGTGTGGATTGTGTTGTCCATGTAGCATTCATTATGCATGTGACATGATATAACATGTAATGGCATTGCATTGCATTTATGCACGAGACATCTCATGACATGGGTGTGAGTGCATGGTAGAGATCGACAACGCGTGTTTGGTATTTTGATAGTATATCGGTATTTGTGGTAGATTGACATTGTGTTTGGTGTTCAATGGGTAGATTCGGTAAAATGGGACAACGTCAAAATGAGTCTCACGGTCGTAGCAAAGAAAAGGAAATGAAAAATAAATTATGTAGGCATAGCGAAGGATGATACCCCCTCGGGTGAAAAAACCCGATAGTTGCGGTTAGACATGAACACCGATGGTGAAAACCCGTAAAAATGTTAGGAAGGCATGCGGTGTCCTGCGTTGAAATCCGTGGTCCACAAATGCATAAACACACAGGATTTTACTAAATAAATGAACATTGGAGGTTTATCTAATAAGTTTTGATTTATAAAATAAAAAAAGATTTTTTTTTTAGAAGAAGGGTCATTGGATTAAACATCAATGACGATTTTTTTCACACTTTGCATATGCATATGTGAGGGAGTCGGTGAGGAATTAAGACATGGGACAGGGTGAGTCACATTCTCATACATGATATGTAGACATTTGAGTAGGAACGTGTACGTTTTTACTAGAATGTGTGAAATGGCATTGCATGTACACTTAGGTAGGGAGTAGCCCTTGTAGGAATTATTCTCTACTGGGCATTGCTCACCCCGTTATGGGACCCCCTTTCAGAGTGTACAGGAAGACGGCGCTCACTCGAGACCGTGATTTTGAAGGAAGTCAGGATATGGCTTTGATTAAAAAAATTTGTAAATTATATTAGAACAAGCTAGTTTTAATATATGTTCTGTATAAGAGTGTTGTAATGAACTCTTATGGAATATTGTGATATAGTTGTGTATTGGGGATATTGACAGCAGATAGACCCTGTGTGGTCATTACTACTTCTGTTGAGACCTTGGATGAGTTATGGTTATATTGTTATATAGGTTGTATGTTGGGTAGAGCTCCTCGAACAAAGGATACTCTGCCCCGATTTTTGTGAAAATATGGGTCCCGATAAATGGGACACAATAGTGTGGTATCGAGTTACCCAAAATCCACAAGAATTCCGCGGGTTGTCAACGAGACCCTCGGGTTTTGGGGTGTTACAAAAGTAGATAATGAAATAGAACTTAGATAAAAAAAAAAATGAGGCCTTAGGAAGAAAGAATTTTAAACTAAAACATCCAAATAGTTTTGCAAATTTAGAAAATCAACAAGACATAAAGCTTAACTTGACAAGCCAAAATGTCAAGACAAAGCCTAATTCATTAGGCCAGTTTAATGAACTTAGTCCATCTCAAACGGTAGTTGGTAAAGACATATCAAATCCGTTAATGGTGAGGTTTTCCCAAAACCTGACAAATCGACTAAGACAACGAGGTTGTTGAGGTCTTAAAGGGATTCAACAAGAAAGCGAGAATTAGAAGCCCAATCGAAGCCAAGATCGAATGATAGCCCAAGATTAAAGGATAAAGATGACTGAATAAAGCAAAGAAGACTTTCGACAAGATTTGACATAAAGGAAAGAGCAGGTCATGATATGAGCAGAGGAAGACTATTAAAAGCAGACGAAGATTTGGTAAAAGCATATGATAGCTGTAATTTTTTCTTTTTAGAACATCTTTTGATAAGAATCCCTTAGTAGGGACAAATACGACCGTCCATGTGTCGTAATCTTATCAAAAACCCATCATTTCCAAATTTCCTTTCATTTTCAACCATTGCTTTTGTAATAGATCGATTTCTCTAATTTGACGATAAGGCCTAATGAGCACTCGAAATCATATTCTTCGATCTTATCTTCTCCTTATCTTTTCAATCAGATCTTTCGATTTGATCCTTATCTCTTCTTTCTCTTTTCTTCTTATAAATAGAGGAAGCCTCCTTCATGCAGGGCATTCGAAAAAACCTTTTGAAGTTTTCTCTTCCTTCCATCATGTATCCACTCTTCACCTCACCTCTTCTCTCTTTGTAAGATATTTTCATAAGCTTTTAGCCAAAGTTTTCCTCTTCCTTCATTGTACAAGGTGTGTTTTTATTAATGAAATTTGTTTAATGTTTGTACTTCTTGTTTACAATTTATGTTCTTAGCTTTTAGTACTTTTTAAACTTTAGGGAACATCCCGAAAGAGGTTTCTCCTGCAACTTTATGACAAAAAAAAATTGTTAATTTATGTTTTTAATTTATGATATATAGTGTCACACCAGATTCCATGTAGACCAGATTGGCCGGATGCGAGCAGGGTTCGACGCGAACTATATACCGGGACTCTTTACGATTTTTTTTTATACTTGAGTCGAATATCATATACATATCAAGAACTACCCTTGGAGTGGTGTCCATCAAAATCTATATACATATCTGAGTCCATTTACAAATACAAAGCGTACTTTACATTTACAAATCGGAGGCGCGGAACCTACATGTGATGAGCCCCTACTAGTGTCTTGCTTGTGGTATCAGGAGATTTGGACGTGCCTCTGGCCTTTACACGGATTAAAAACCCGTGCTAGCTTTCGCAGCTTAGTGGGGAAACATATCTTATAACTTACAGCGATACACATGCATTTATCTTTGAATCATAATAAACATATATGACGAGATATCAAAATTTCATGAATTCATATAACACATTTACATACATAATTATCCTTGTAACAAACTTATGCTTATTCAGATCTCTTGTATTTGGTACTGAACTTATACATATACTTAGACGGAGGTACTTATCCACATACTGATATTACTATCTCTCTTATAATATCTCTAGTAGAGTGCTACATAGCTTATGCTTATACGAGGAGGTACCACTTAGGTGCTGAGTTTATACTTATATGCGGGGGCTTATACTTATACTACGGAGATTACACTTGTTTGGAGGGCACGTAGGTACCTACGAGGAGATGTGCGAGCGTATCTTGGTATTGTGGAACTTATCCTTATACGAAAGTACAGTCGGTACTACAAAACTTATGCGGTACTTAAGTATCATACTTGTACTCTGAAAGCATATCACGGTGTACGAGACTTATACTTGTATTACTGAACTTATTCTTGTATTTCAGATCTTATACTTGTATTATAGAACTTATATATGTATTTCAGATCTTATACTTGTCTTAAAGAACTTATACATGTATTTCATATCTTATACTTGTGTTACAGAACTTATTCTTGTCTTACAAATCTTATACTTGTGTTACATAATTGATTCTTGTATTTCGGATCTTATTCTTGTGCGAAGGTACCCGTAGGTATGATAAGTCAGAACAGATCAGAATCATATCACATACAAGGTCAGATCAGACTTATGCAGATACGGACATTAGTCCGTAATAGGTACGGATCACATCAAATACATATACCAGGTTCATACAGATTTAGAACATATCCCAAAACAAAGAGAGTTGTCGGTTTATATCAGAATCATCTTTAGACTTATACAATTTCTTATGCTTATAACAGACGTATGCTTATTTGGATTTTCCATAGGACTCAGACTTGTACTTATAGCAACTTTATGCTTGTTCAGATCTCCCGTAGGAGTTACAGGGCTTATTCTTGTAATTTGGATCTTATACTTGTATTACGAAACTCATACTAGTATTTCGGAACTTATTCTTATATGCGTGCAGTGAGTACTACTTGTTGACTCTCCCAAAAAGACACATACTTGTGCTTGTATCAAACTTATATTTATTTAATAGTACGTGTAGGTACTACTAACTTATACTCATGCGAGGTGCACGTAGGTCTTCACGAGATTCATTATGCGGAGGTACTTATAGGTACTCTTTGGACTTTACTTATATTCTGGAACTTATGCTTGTTTTGCAGATGCGGAAGTACCCATAGGTACTCTGAGATTTTACTTGTACAAAAATTGCCCATAGGTACTACGAGGCAGTCTGATGCCCGTGGGTACATTGGATCTTTACCATATTCATTCTTTACTCTTATTCTTTATTGAGTCTTATCATATAAGCTGTTTGACTAATAGACGAAGCATAAAATGAAGTAGGGCTGCGGCCACGATAAGTGCCACGAAGGAATTTGTCACGATCTTGGTCTTGTAGCGCAAAGCAAGGTGTCGGAAGCGAGACATGAGTGTCGTGGCACTAATCGGGAATCTTAGAAGTGCGGCGGGAGTCTGCGTGGCACTAATCGGCGATCTTAGAAGTCGCGAGCGGAGTGTCGTAACACTAATCGAGTCTGCGGAGTGCCCGGAGCGAGCGTGTCGTAGCAGCGGGAGTCTTGTGGCAATAAGTCTTAGAAACGCCGTCCAGGCGATCCGTCGATACGTTTTCGGTCCTAGGTAGTCATCACTATCCATATGTCTTCCAGGAACTCATAACTATCTTTATCGATTACGTGTTCATGCCATATTGCTTTCATGTTCATGTTAAATGTTTCGAGTTCCTTTTCATATTTCATATCATATTCATGTTTCATGAACACAGGCCCGCAGCTATGCATATTGCATTTCGCATATTTTTCTATTCTTATTACATATGGCATTTCATATACTTATGCAGTGACCTATGTATTCACCACATCATTCATGTATTCTTGTCCCTCTATGAATCTATTTTACTTAGAAATTGAATCATTCCAATTGGATCATCGAAGCAAATAGTTATGGCATTTTCATGCGAGCTAGTCAATTCTGAAATATTCTGTGGGGCCGATTTCCAATACTCATTTTTCCAGGGTCTCAACTCCATACTTAACACTGGTTCTTTGTATTCATTTGAAGTTAAGGTGCTAAGGGTTCTTTTCCAACTGGAATCACCCAAATCGGCGAACACGAGCTTCGAGTTATGTCTTCTTGACCGGTGATACATGATCAAAGCTGACGAAATTTTACTTGAACATAGCCCCTCCTTGGGGCGAATTTTTGGGCGCGCATAGAGTCGAGTGAGGGTACCTATTTCAGGATGTTTGGTTATCCTTGAAGTCTAGTTTAACTACAAACTTGAATCACTCAAATCGGATGAAATGAAGCGAGTTATGGCCAAAATCTGGAGTGGCCAAGCAGGCAATAGGTACACCATGCAGGGTACCACTCTGTTCGATCTGAGTACCACCAACCTAAAAATTGTCGAGAAATGTCGTTTCTCCAATTTTTTCCACATTTCTTCTTTGAGAATCAACTCGATAATCGTCACAGCTTCAAAACCACTCATATTCATCTTGTAATGCCCTCTTTGAATCATCTTTTAATACTTGTTTTTCTTCAAAAACCTTTCATGGATTACTCAGAAACTAACTCTAAAATGGGTTAAATTTAACACATCTGGCCAACATAAAGATTTGTTAGGGTTTGTTCCTAACCTACTTCAAATTCTTTATGATTTAACTTAATGAAGTACTCAGGGAGGATTATATTCTTGTTCCATAAGAATTTATTTTAGGGTTAGGTTTCTAACACAACCCACAACCCACAAACATGTCATGTAATCATCTGAGGATTAAATACAAAATCTAAAGATCCGTACTAGAATCAAATAAAATCGCAGAAATCCATACCTTAAACTTGGCTTCTTCATTTCTTGTATAACTTTCTCTTATAATTCCTCTTTCCCTCTTGTACTCTCTTCTGCGTTTTGGTCTCTCAAAATGAGAGACCCGATTCTTTCTTATCTGAGATTGCGAGCAAGGCCATTGTTTGGCGAAGACGAGATAAAACCCGTTTTGGTTTTAAGTCTCTCTAATTGCCTTTTAGTCCTCCACAATTCTATTAATTGCACTATACACTTTATATTATTTCCACTTTGCCTCTCATCTTATCAACTTATGACTTTTAAGCTCATTTTGGCCAGTGATTTTGTCACTTATGTCTTTGCACAATTTAGGGTTACCGTTTTATTTAAAAATTCGCATATTTAAACTTTTATTAAGCCAAACGTGTCAAAGCTAGCTAAGATATATTTTGGGGTGTTATATATAGGCTGAAAAATCTAGACGGATCCCTAATGGAGAGAAGTTGGGATCATGAAAATTTCACCCAGATTCTACACATAACAAAGCCACGTACCAAAAAGAACTTATTTTATTAACTGGTTGATAAACTTCGCTACATATATGATCATGTGTCAAATATCTTGATATTTTCTAGCTATATTATATGTTTGTCGAAATTAACTATATAGGATATTTTTCTAGCATTAAGCAAATATAATTATACTCACAAAATGTTTAATTAATAAAAAAGAATTATAAACATTTGCTTTATTTTATTTTATTTTTTAAATTATGCACCAACATATTATATATTTTTTTAAATACACTTTATTTTATTTTTTCTGAACTTTTCAGAATCTGTTATATTAAAAAAAATTAAAATTTTATTTTATCTTTTGACTGCGATTAAAAATGATATTGTTGGAACAAAAACTCCACACTGCTATTCATTCTTGGGAAAAACATTTTTTTTAAACAGAATCCCAATAGCATAATTTTTCCATTTTTTTAATCATTAAGTTTGTATTTAAAATAATAAAACGCGACCACCAATCCAGACCGAATCGCAGCCATGTCTTACCCAAAAGTCATGTCCCCGTCACTTCAGGTCACTGTTGGTGTCTCAGGCAGGGAGGCAGCATGGGTTACCTTCGGAGGCTGATTAAGACAGTCGGCTCCAATTCACCCAAAAATCAAATTATCAACCTGACCCAATGGGCCACTGACCCATTAGTACTTTTTCTTGGTTCTCCCTTGTGTGGCTGTGCCCATCTTTCCCCTTATATCATTCTACTTTTGCCAGATTCAATCATGGTTATCAACCAGTATGCCTATCACACCTCTATTATCATTCTAGTCTAGTCAGGTCTTAAGAGCAACTTATTAGGACTTAAGAAGCGTTTCAACAACCGAATTCAACCAGTGAACGTTCTGATTCTTACAAGGATCCAATAATGATTATTGTTTAATCGAGTCTCGACTTTTCTTTATCGTTTTTAAAGTGTAAGGCGTCACCGATGATTCTACATTTTTTTTTTTAGTTGTTTTTAATTTAGTCGAAACGTAAAGTCTGCCCGTGATTCTCTGTTCTGGTTCTAGAAGACTGCTTTGAGTAACCGTTTAGCTCTACAAGTCTATAACACGCTTTTTTATATACATCTCTGCATATATATGTTTGACTTTTTTTAAATTATTAAAAGTTAAATGTAAAATAAAGAGTATGATTGGAGTGTATTTTAAAAAATTGTTAGCTAAAATAATGAATTTAATATTTAAATATATTTTGAGTAACTATTTTGTTAAATGTGATTGAAGATGCTTTAAGACCGAATCCATTAAGACTTATTAAGTGTTTTAAAAACCAACTAGAACCGTTATCGGGTGACCTTTCCGATCTGATTTTGATTCAATTGGATTCAATTCCACCCCTTATTCGACCCGCGAACCCATATCTTTAGTACTTCACTCACCACTCCGGTTTTTTGAAAACATTTATTACCGCATTTAACAACTTGGAATTGAGGGGAATGCCAGGCGGGAGGGATGCTGTTTCCGATGTGGGAAAAGATAAAGGGTGGTTATGCTGTAAGAAAGCGATGAATGGGGAGCAGCCTATTCAAGGGGGCCAACCATACCCAATAAATGTATTAGTAATTAGACATACTTCTTAGAACTACTCATGGAGGCTCGGCTTACTCACCTACTCCATCCTCTTCAATTGCACAGATATCGATATTGGAAAAAGAAAAAGCTCAAAGGTGTGTGTCTCAACTCTCAACTACAAAAAAAAGCTTCACTTTCTTCGTCAAAAGAACAAAATCTCAAGGGTGTTCAGAAGAGCCTAAATAGGCAGACAAAAATCCTTAACCCTAATCCGACATACATTCCGAACATATTCTCATTTCTCATCAGACTTCATCCTCTGTGTCATTCACAAATTGCCTTCAACTTCCATCTCTCTCTCCCCTTTAAATGACCCTTTTCACTTCTGAAATCCTACCCAGAAAAAAAAAAAAAAAAAAAAAGCAAAGCCCTCTGATATCATGGCAGTTTAAGTGAATCATCTTCACAGCCCCAATAAGATATAGTACACAAGTGTGATGGGTAGAGCTACTAGCATTCCAAATATTACTCTGCAAGAAATAAATAGAAACAAATAATCAATTTATAATAATCTAAAAATTGAGGGTGTTGGTCTTTCTGTTTTCTAAGAAAACATACTTTAACACCCAAAAAATCAGAAACAAATTTCCATTCTTAAAATTAGGAATAAAGTGTTATAAAGCATCGTGTAAAAGCTATTTTGAGAATTGTCACAAAAACTGCTTATGAGAACAAATTTCATAGTCACTACAGAACAGACCTTTATGAAAACCATGTTTTGTAAATGGAAATGCACAATGAATAAATTCAAATGTGAAAGCACATGTATGTTAAGAAACACAAAAGAGATTTAAAGAAGGGAATCTGGTTCAAACCCTGTGCTAAGAATGTCAGGATGAACATTGTATTCCTTGGCAAACACAAAGGGGACAATTCCTTGAGGAAGAGCAGCCTGAAAATGAAGAGAATATCAAATAAATATATTTTAAAGGGAAAATAAAAAGCATACAGGATAAGTATTTTCCGGAATTTCCATCCTGATTTACCTGTACAATGGCAATATGCAAGAGAACCCCTCTTAAACCAACTGCAATGGAAGCAGCAGCCATGACTGCAGGACCAGTGAGGAATCTAACAGCCATGGAAAATGCTGCAAGTGAGTTCCCGCATGCAATAATTCTGGGCTGTAATGCCATGAACAAACCTGCAAGAGTTTGTAATATGAGGAGATGAAACAAAAGGCCAAGGGACATGTTTAAGGATCCGTTTAGAACTCGAAAAGTATTAAGGAAAGAAATTTGGAGGAAAATAAAAAATAAGTTTAAACTTAACAAATTAATTTTATATATTTATTCGAACTCGTTTTATTTGTTTAGGATTAAGATATTTAAAAATATAGTAAAATTTTGAGGAATTTTGATTATATTTTATTTTCTTTATATATTCTGCAAAAAGCCAGCAATAAGAAAATCGTTTAAATGTTTTTCCACCCCTAGTATTCCAAACGAAGCCTAAATGGGTAATAAAAAAGGGCATACCAAGACTGAACATGGCCATTCCAAGGCCAGCATCTGATAAAATGGCTATAGACTTAGCTATAATAGCAGGCATTTCAACACCCCACCTGCAGAATCACAAAACTTGTCAATGAAATAGCCAAAGAAACAGATAAGAAAAATGAGTGGGACAAATGAATAACGCATACTTGAAAGAGACCAAAGACCAGGTAAGGCCAATGAGGCTAGAATAAGTGTTGGGATTCCTAATGAGTTTTCTCCAAACCATTATCAGAATGAGTCTGGTCATAACACTAGCAGGCGGCATAGATGTTGGCTTGGACTGTTCAGCAGTCTTGGGCCGGAGCTCTGTCGTTGAGCTCGACCCCATCTTCGACGACATCAGGGCCCCTTCCCGGTCCTGGTCGCCGCCATGAGTGACCGCTCTGTTCCCGAAACTGAACTCGTCTTGTCTGAACTCTTCATAAGCTAAACACCAGAAGCATGAGGGAAAAAATTGATTGATGACCATAAATTTGGAGGAATGTATTGTGAAAAAAAAAGAAGCTAGAAGAATAGGCACCACCAGGTACTATAGCATGAAGGACAAGAGAAACAAAAGCATAACAAAATCCAATAACAAACAAACAAAATCCAATAACCCTACTGGCACGCACAAAACAAAATTCCAATCGGACAAAATACAGTTACATGAACATCCGAAACAAAAAGCATAACATTCCAAGAATTGGCGTGGAATAATCATAAAGGCAGAAAACTAAATACATAATCGTAATTCGTAAGCACAATATGCTAGAAACGACCAAAACCCATGAATATGAATACCTTTATTGTGAGGAGCTACCCCACCAACAACATCATTTCCATAGTCTCCACCTCTGAGAACATCCGACAATGGCGATGCGCTGGAGCTCCAAACAAACATGTGAAGATCCTTCCCCCCGTCTGCCCCGTTCGCCTTCTTCCTCGTTCCCGGTCCCCCCGCCGGAGAGAAGATTCCGGCACTCGGCGGTGCTGGGTAACCACCTCCACCGCCGCCGCCGCCGCACCCCGGTTGCTCTGGCAGGATTTGGGAATCCGCCGATTCCGTTTTCCTCATCAAAATTCAAGTTCCCGAAATTGGATTGCCTAGGGCTCACATTGCTCATGTTCTTCCCATTCGCCATTGAATAGAAATCAGTGTGATTGAAACTCGAACCTCTGGGAGTTGGATTCCGGGACGATTGAAGAGAGTAAATCTCCGCATTTGTCAAATTGGAAGGCCGGGGAGTCAAGGAGAAACCGTGCGATTGCCGGGAAAATATTTCAGAGCGAGAACTTGTCGATTTTCTCACAGTAACATGAAGTTTTCCGTCTTCACCGACCTCAGCCTCCGTCTGGAGAGGCTCTTTCCCGTCCAGAGAGATGACGTCAGAATCAACTCTGAACGAAATAATAGAACCGGCAGTATCTGGAAACTGCTCTACAATCAAGAGCCTAGCTCCCCTGTACTCAAACAAGAACAGCATCAAGGTGTACCATATTATGCATTGAAGAACAACTATTTGCACCATTAAGCTTCCTGAATCATCTCCATACATGCCCTTCAACAGAGGAATGCCCATGACAAGAGTGTTGGGCAGAGTTGAAAGGGAAAACAGAGTGATGGACCATTCCAGACACCCTCTTGAGCTGGTTCTGGACCAAACAGCAAGAACCACCAATACAATGATTTTCTGAAGAGTGTCTGCAGCTATGAATCTGTAGTTCATGGCGTATGGGTTGTTGGTGGAGATGAAATGAAAGGAAAGCAGAGGGACAGCAAACAGTGCTACGAATCTGTTGATGCCGGAACATTGATCGGGGCTGAAGATCTTCCACCATTTCACAGACCCATAAGCCAATATCATGGCCACATAGAGAGGAACAACAGCAGTAAGGACATGGTAGAGGTCTGTCACAGTAATCATGCTTTCTGAGAAATTCTCTAGCTTGAGAGTGGATTTCAGAACTACCCAGACAAGAAAATGGAAGAAAAGCTCTAATAATCAACTCATGTTCTTATAATATTAAGCAGATCTCACGGTGAGCTTCCAAGAAAGAGAGAAAAAATGGAAAGAAGAGGTGGAAGAGAAGTGAAATGAAGTTATATTTAAGACAATTTAATGGCCGACAAGAAGGCGAGAGCAGAGGACTGAAGAGAAACTTTTTTTATAGACTTTTGGGATGGGAAAGAGAAACCTACACTTTCACAGAGACAAAAAAAAAAGGGGAATGGGCATCAGAGCAGGGAAAATAAAAACAGAAATTAAAGAAATAAAAAAAAAAAAAAAAAAAAAGCTAGGCCTGCCCACCTGGGAATGAGATGGCAATAGACCAAACAGCATCCGCGATAAAATTTTCTCTTGAAAGTAGAAGAAAAAGCCTATCAAAAGGAACGACCATGAGAAGATTTTCTCTTGAAAGTAGAAGAAAAAGATTACCAAAAGGAATGACCATGGAGGGGCAGTGCCATACAAGAATCTTTCTATCTTCTCTTAATTTATACCGTCTTTATGCTTCTTATTATTCATGTTTCTCCTTTTTATCTATGTCGGTCCTTTTACATTTTTTTTCATCTAGTGTGGGGCCTGTGGGCTCTGGACCCATTTTTGTCTCTCAATTGATCTTTTTTAAAATTAAAATTTGGAAATAAAAATATTTGTGTTACTTATAAGTTATTAAAATCTAAGTCTGCTCAAAGTTTTATTTAATATACGTAGGGGATAAGGTGTATAAATGTTCTTGAATTTTGTATGTGATGATCTTTTTAATGGGTGGGATGGAAGCGTTGGGCCGTTAGTGGATCGAGCTACGGTGGGGTACAGACAGTGGAATCGCTGGATCGCCGGATGAAGTAGGATGTTGTAGGGGTAGTTTTCATGGCAGGTTTGAAAGGTATGGTGCTCTGCAAAAACAAGAATGAAAGGGGTCGCGAGGGAGCCGGCGCATCCATTCTTTCCGTCTGTCGGTTCTTTAGAAAGAAGCTGCAGGCGCCCAGTATTAGGCGTATGTTTTTTACGTGCTTTGCGATTAGGTGACCTTATATTTATAGTAGATGTTCAACAGTTGGATGGTGATTAGGATTGTTCCCATTTAGTGAGGTGTTCTTTGTTATTCCCTCGATCTCGAATTTGGTAATTGATATAGAAAGAACGCAGTTGCGGGATAATCTTTTCGCCTTATTGGGGATCCGATTTGATCAGCGATCTAATATTGTCTTTCTTTCCATATTAAGTGAGATTTGGTGGACTTACGGAATAATATATTATTAAGAGTATTTTATTTTTACGTACTTGTGGAGAGACTTCCCATAATTGGTCTTGAGATCATGGGTTGGTACTGTGCAGTGTGTGAGGCTTGGATTAGGCGCATGAAAAGGCACAAATGTTATGACCGTGTGCGTCATCTGCTCCCTTGGGGTTCATCGAGCGGGCCTCGATGTTTCGTTGGGGTGGCCATCTTTCTTGGGCTGGCGGTGGGCTGTGAGCCTTATTTTGGGCCTATCGGTTGCCCCGGCCGCGTATGCGGTGTTCGTGGGGCGAGGGTGCGCCAACGTGTCTCGCTTAGGTGCAACTTCACGTGTCTGCTTTCGAGGTACGGATTAGTTTAAGAGCTTGGTAGCCGTCATTTGTCTTGTGATAATGATGACTCGCCGGTTTCGCGCTCATTTCTCTATTCGCTTTTCGGTTTCCTTTTGTTTCTTCATGGACATCCTCACGTCTGTGTCAACTGCTGGGACCTTTCTTTGCCTTTAGCGGTTAGGACTTCCTTCTCTCTTAGTCTTACGCCGACCCTTTTTGTGCGAGTCTTTCCTGCATTGTCTTTCTTCAGGATAATCTTTTACGTCATATTTTGCAGGTCCTTTGTCGCTGTTTTCTTAATTTTTCTGGCGATAAGACGAGTTGTTTTAGGTTAGGTGAATTTTGTTTTGATTATCCGCTATTATGGGTCAGTAGTTCTTCCTTCTCTATCATGAGTGGTGATTCTTATTTGTGCGGTTCTAAACGAAGCGGTGGTGTCTCATATACTGGCCAGTTTTGGTCGGTGTTAGCCTCGAGGTGCCCCCTCTTCCATGGACAAGAGCGAGGAAAGTGAACTGATTAGATACCTGAGGGTCGGAATATCACGAATCTGCGTTGACGTAAGCTAGCGTAGGACTGCTGGTCGGTCAGCCGTATGGAGGCGATTTTCTTGAGCGTTATCGACCTCCTTTGGCGTTAGGTCGTGATCACGATGTTTTGACACTACATGTGGTCTGCATTGCACCTAGAGATGGTGTGTTTCTTGAAGTGGCCTTAGAATACTTGATCTTCGCTTCCCTCTGCACCCCTTCATAAAAAGGGTTTTGCAGCATTTTAATGTGTGTCCCGCTCAACTCGCGCTCAATGGTTGGGGTATTTTGGTTAGTCTGCTGGTTTTCTTTAGGGACATGGGGCTCGGTGTCCCCAGCATAGCCTTGCTTCTTTACCTTTTTAGCCCGAATGAGACATCCAAGGGCTTTCTTTATTTTTCTAGGCGTTCCGGCGCTCCTCTGGTGATTTCCGATCTTCCCTCCTCCCATAGGCTGTGGAAGGGGCCTTCTATTTCTTAGTTGGCGGCCTGATTGGGGTATGATCCTGCCGACCGAGGGCGACATACGGGCGTTACGGTGGCTTAAGACTACGAGAATCTTACGTGAGTGTTAGTTACATTTTTGTATTAACATTGTAGTCCTTGGGCATCTCGACTGCCTTGCTATCATTACTTCTCGGTGCTCGAATTGATCTCAGCGTTGAAGATACGCCGTAGCGTTGGCGTTGGCGAGTGTCCTTCTGGGTCATGCGACGGAGTTGATCGGTCGAATGTTCCGACCCATCGAGTTCGAAGTCCACTCGATCTGCTGCTCTGAGGCCTTCACCTCCTTCCACTATAAAAGTTCCTCCCGTTGGGCCCTCTGCTGCTAAACCCACTAGGGGGGAACTGTTGGCCCAGTTGGAGATGGTGTCTCGGAAACCCCGGAGTAGGAAACGAAAAACCTCGCACTCTGTTGTTGAAGATAGAAGTGGAAGCACAGGTCAAAGTTCGAAGTTGGGGGTATCTTCATCTTCAGTCCTCTCATATCCATAAATCGGGACCGGATTATGAGCTGCTATGGTTGAGCTCGCGATCCCAGGCCGGGTCTTGCGGGGGCGGGGAGGATCCTCGGGGCGGGCGTCGAGCGGCCCAGTTAACGATCACACCCATTGCAGTGCGGAACCCAGCCAGCGAGAGAAGGTTAAGTCGCCTTCTCGAGGAGAAGGGAGGAAAGAGGCGAGGAGGAGAGATCCACGAACCCCCAGTCGGCGGAGACGGGGATTCTTTACTTCCTGTTGCAGGCTCGCGCGGCGCGATCCATCTATTCTTAAGGATTACGATCTTAAGAGGTCGGTTGCCACTGCGGGTTGATGAGCTTTGACTGTATCTCTCCCGGTCGCCTCAGTAAGTTCAGGTACCTTGTCATATTTGATTCCATTTTGAGATGAGTTTCAAACTGCGTTGGATGTTGGTCCCATCTTTGGATGTGTAGGTGGCTACTCATTTGAAGGGTTTGGCCGAAGGCGAAAATAAGCGAAGGTCATGCTAAAGCGGCAGGGCTTATAAAGAGCGGGGTGGCTTCCCCTCCACATCTGGCGGTGAAGTGCGGTCGGGTGCTGGCGACATGGCCAGAGGCCGTGGAAACCAAGTCGATGCAGAACATACCACTTAGGCTCGTGCCCGGGCCGGGGTGGGAAGAGCGGGCCGGAATAAGCTTGAGAAAGTGGCCAGAAGGCGAGGCTTAGGGGTTAGGGATGGTTGAGGGGAGTTTGCCACGGGAATGACTTGATGGAGGCTAGGGATGAATTTGCGGTCGCCCGGTATGAACGGATGGTTAGGGACAGGCTCCTCACGTCGGGCGAGCCAGTGGGAAGAGGCTGCGTGCGATGAGACGATCTTCGTGATAAGGCAGCGGTGTTGGACCGAGGCTCGTCGTGGGGCTAGCGGCGGTCGGCTAGGTGGAGCATGAATGAGGGAGTGTCGCGGGTTGCATTAGGGATCTTCATCGACAAATAACTTTAGTGGCTCAGCGGGGCCGAAGTTGATGGAAGGCGAGTTGAGGCTTCTAATCCAATGGGTTTACAGGTGGCTCGCTTTTCGGGAGGAAATTTTATTGCTGCCTATTCGGAGCTGGACTTTGGCACCACCTTCAGGGGAGGATGAGGGGTCCTTCTCTCTTGATTATCTGGGCGTGGGCACCCTCGCTGAGGCCCACTCCCCTTCTTCACCGTATGCTTCTCCTTCTGATGCCTAGTCTTCTCCTGCCCGATGTCGGCTTTTATACCTTTTTTTTTTTTATGTTGTTGGGCCTGGGCCCCAAAACATATGTAGCCTTGTCCTTGATGAATACTCATTTTTGCACCTCATTTCTGTCGCCTCTACTTGTGCTTTTTTTGACGTTCTTCTTAATTTCAATCGACTTCTTGTCTGCATGGTCTAAATTGGGCTCCTGAGTTGAGATGTTGGTTCTTTGATCTGCGTCGGCGATTTATAGTCGAAATGACGCCTAGAACATGGCCCGTGTAGAATCGTAGAGCTCGTCAATGCGAATTCAGCGTATCCGTCGGCCTGTTACTGAGTTGAAATGACTCTGAGGTACGCATGGCACGTGTAAGTCGTAGAGCTCGTTAATCTTGGCGGGCATTTGTACTCGGATTGGTGATTTACTGAGTTGAAATGACTCCTAGGTTGCATGGCACATGTAGAATCGTTAGGCCTAAGATCAATATGAGCTAATTACAGGCTCAGTCGGATTTGATTTTACGAAGTTGAGAAATAATCCATATTTTGTTGATACAATATGGATATTCGAAGTTTTATCGTATCTGATGTTGAAGACCGTCGTTAGTTGTCACAGTTAGACATGTTTTCTGCTAAGACTGTGACTCGTATGAATCGATCGAAACTCGTGATCAGGGAAGTAACAAAACCTCATTCAATGATTGTGGGTTGAAAATGATCTGTTCTGGCTGTTGATCAGTGACTCGAATGAATGAGCGACTCTCTGATTGGATGATTTTGGATTTACGAATCTGAGTGCGTGTGAATGTTGTCGGATTGATAAATCATGGGATTGCGTGTATAGTGAAGTATGTGCGGTTGGGAGCTAACTCTATGGAGCTTTGAAACTTTGTCTGAATCATTATGGACTCTCTATGATGTTGGAAGTATTTATACTCAGATGACGATTACAGATTAAACCAATCTCTTTTGGAGTGTGATAATAAAATCAGATGAACTAATCAGTGTTCTTTGAATCAAGTATTGTGACCAGGTAAACTGAATCTGAAACTTTGACCTGAATCAAATACTGGGTGCGTGAACTATGTTGTTGGACTGGCAGAGTGTTGAGACTGTGTGTGGAGATGTGATGTGACTGAGTGTGGGTCAGATCTCGGTCAGCGTGGCCTGAATGTAGAATTAAACCGAACCCTAAATCAAGTAATTTCACTAGGCTCGGCGTGGCCAGAAGTGGCGCGATGTAGCTGAGGCGATCGACTCCTCGGTGGCGTGACCGGGTGCGGTGAGACAGGCTCGTCGAAGTGAGCCTGCGGGCTCCGGGTGCGCTGTGGCCGGTGAGCGTGCTGGCTGGGCTAATCGACTCCTCGGGTAGGCGTGACCGTCTGAGTGGCCCAGACTCGTCAAAGTGAGTTCAGCGGAGCTCCGGCGGCGTGGCCCAGTGGCGATGTGGCTGGTGTCAGGCTCCTCGGTAGCGTGGCCCAGGTGTAGAGTAGATGAACTCGTCAAAGTGAGCTCTGGGCTCGAGGCGGCCCGTGGTAAGTGGCGATGTGGCTGAGTTGATCGACTCCTCGGGTAAGCGTGACACAGTGCGGAGTAGACGAACTAGTCAAAGTGAGGCTGGGGCTCCTGGCGTTGTGGGCGGGTGGCGATGTAGCACAGGCCCGATCTGACTCCTGGTGGCGTGACTGTGCGAGTAGGCAGACTCGTCAAAGTAGACTCTTGGGCTCAGGGCTTTGTGGCCAAGTGACGTCTTAGCTGGCGAGTCGACTCCTCGGGTAGCGTGACTTTGTGCGAAGTGAAGAGCGAACTGCGTCGAAAGTGGTTTCTTTGGGCTTTCGGGGGGCGTAGCCGAGTGGCGATGTAACTGGTGATCGACTCCTCACGGGTAGCGTGACCTGTGTAGAGTAGACAAACTCATCGAAGTGAGTGCTTTGGGCTCCGGTAGTGGCGGTGGCGATGTAGCTGGTGATGCGGCTCCTCGGGTAGGCGTGACACGTGCGGAGTGGGCAGACTTGTCAGTGGTGCTAAGCTCGGGCGTTGTGGCGGTGCGGTGTAACTGGTGATCGACTCCTCGGGGTAAGCGTGACTGTGTAGAGTAGATGAACTCGTCAAAGTGATCTACTGCATGCGGCCATTCGACTTCTAATTTTCTTGGAAAGGTGCGAACGTCTTTAATGCTGATTTATAAAGAATTTGGAACCTTTGGGTGACTTTTTGAGTGCTTTGGCCTTCTTATAAATGGCGGCTTCATTGGTATGAGGTTTATACTTTGAATATTACGCTATTACGGTGTGTCATGAAATGCACAGTGAGATGAGCGTCGAAGTCTGGTTGCCTTGGTGGGGATCCATGAAGATTCTAGTTCGGTTTGTTGGACTTACGCGTGGGAGTTATGTTTTTCCCTAGTCTCCTTTATGGGAGTCATGTTATTCCCTAGCTCCGTGCTAGGGAATGCATCTGGGGAGGGCGGTGCATTTCTTGTGTCGCCTTCTCCATTTTCTGTTCTTCTTTCTCTTCCTTTCTCCTTTCTCCTTCTCCCTTTTTTTTTATCTTTTCCCATTTTCTTTTCCTTTTTTCTTCCTGAAGTTTTTTTTTTTTTTTTGAGAAACGCTATCTTTGGTACTTCCACAGATGTAATCAATGACACCACTTGATTGTAATTGAATGTGTAATCCCGATTAGGAAAAAGAGAGGCTTTTCTTTTATGTCATGAGTTGTCTCATTCTATTAGTGTAATCTTTGAGGGGCGTGCGATGCGCGGAGTTGTTTGACGTCTTAACAAAATAATCGGTAAATGGTTGAGGTAGCTGGCGAAAATTGACAAATCTCCATTTAAGATTACAAACCAAGGTTTCTTGTCCTGGCGTTTAAGATGACGCATTCAGGGGCATCTTGTAAAATTTTCCCTTCCTACGTTTGGGTTCGTAATTGCACAGTGCATTTACTCGAGATATGATATAGGAGCCTTCGGTTGGGACCCCGATTTCCCATGTCTTTGGATTCTTCCTTCTTTGTGTAGCTTTTTAGGACCAAATCACCGTGTGTAGCTTGGTCGACTTTTTGGTTGTAGTACCTCCAGATCTTCCTTTAGTGAGTCTTACGTGCGGCTTTACTGGGAACACACTCACGTTTTTCATCTAAGAGGGTCCAAATTTAGACAGAGCCTGCCGTCATTATGCTCATTTATTCTTAATTGATCCTTGGGGACTTTAACCACCTCGACCGGGGGCTCTTTGCCGATCTGGGGCTGGGGGGCGAGAATGGGGTTTTTCTCGGGTTCTTGACTACGTGTAGTCCTGGCAAGCCCGCTAGCACCTCGAGGAGGTACTCTGCTCATTTCCCTTAAGATCTTCAATTTGGTCTTCAAAGCGAGATTAAGGTTCGATTGGTGACGTCGGCTGTCCAGTTGGGCGTAAGGATGTCTTCGGAGCGGTAATAATTCTTAATTCGAGCTCGGCGCAATCTGGTAGCGTTGTGTTGTTTTCAGATTATCAGACACCGGGGCTCTTGGGATACGAACACATACGATAGCTCGCCACTCAAATTACGTATCTTACGTTACTGTGATTGTGGCTAAGGGGCTTCTGGCCTCGGCCCACTTGGTGAAGTAATCCTGCTGCTGGCGATGATGAACTTGCGCTCCCCGAGGCGGAGATTTGATATGTCGAGCCATTGTTGGAAGGGCGAGGGCTCGTGATTGATGTCAAGGCTCGATGGGAGCGTAGGATCTTGGGCGTGTTCTGGCGGATCTTGCATTCTTAACTTCGGTCGATTGCGTCTTTGGTATTGTAAGCCCGGTAGTATCCTTGTCTCAGACCTTTCACGCTGGTCTTTCGAGCTCACGATATGATTTCCGCATACTAGTGTACCTCTCTTAACGCAGTGCGATGTTTTTCGCGATGCACTTAAGGATAGGAGTGAAGAACCCTCGCTTGTATAGGCTTCCCTTATGATTAGTGAACCTGGTAGACCTCGTCCGCTATTTTGTTTTAGCCTTCGAGATTGCGTCGGGGGTAGACTTGAGTACATTATATAATCCCGGATGGGGTCCAAATCAGCTCGGCTGGACTGTTTGGGCAGCCTCCGCGTCGCAGTGGATCGATGGGAAGCTCTGCCCGGTATTCCCGGCAGGGTGTCGATCTTGAGATCCTCTGTGAGGTTGTTGCTAACTTTGCGGCGTCGGCTCGGGGGAGTTCTGCGCTCTTTGGAACATGTCTAACTGAACTTTGCATGAATTTTTAAGCCAAATCTACATTGCCTTTTTGGAGATATAGGATCATCCTTCCACTTTAGCCTGCGTAGGTGTCTTCTATTTGTCTTACCACCGGTTAGGTACGGCTGCGGACCTCGGTGAGTCAAGCACCAATGAATGAGCAAGGTTGAGGCCTCTTATGACGATATCATGCCTCGGCCCCTCATTGTTGGAGGCACTGGGAATCGAATCTGAGTGCGTACTCAATGTCTATTCATGCAGGAGGTCGAGATTAGGCATGCTAAAACTACTGCGCATTTGAGGGCTCATACGAGAGTTTCCCGGATGGGAGGTCATTCGGCCCGCTGAGCGTTACGGCGGAACCGCAGGGGTGAATTCAGACTAAAGTCGGTAAGACACGCCCTTTTATTGCGAGTTTTCGGCTTGTATCGATGTCGAATTAGCTCGGCCTCTATGGCCCCACTTCATCGACCTTAGGAACTTACGGTTTATGTAACACTTGGCTCATCGAGAATTCCATTGGAACCACATGGTGTGAGCACGAAGTAGAGGCGGAGTTCCATTTGCCGGTTACCAAGGCTAAAATTAGTTTTTCCATCTTTGGGTACCTCTCCTCCGCACCTCTCAAAGCTTCAATTTCTTGATAGTAAGAGGCGGATCTTTGTGCTAGCTCTTTGTCTGCGATGGGGGCAGCCGGTTGAAGAATCACGATACGACGGGTATAGGGTGAGGTTCCCTTCTGATGGGACTTACTAGAATGGGAGGGGGCTGAATATGTTTTCAAAGGCGAAGTCTTCCTCGCCTGTATCCCATTTAAAGAGCCTTCTTAGGACTTGGAAGAAAGGGTGGCATTTATCTTGCCACGGATGCGAATCGGCAAAAGTGACGATCAGCTGCATCGGGCGTTGAACTTCCTTTATGCTTGATGGCGAAGGCATGCTCCCGAGTGCGACCTTTATCTTATGCAGTTTGCTTCAATTCCTCGATTGGTTGTGAAACCCGAAATTTCGACCCGATACTCGAAGAACGCAGCTTAAACCGGATTAGGTTCATGTTATAGTTTCTCAAGATGCAGGCGGCCGGACGGGATGGTCTATGTGAGCCGGCTGAGGTGGATTTTACGACCTGTCATCATGTACACCTCCATGGTTGTACCTAGTGGTTAAGAGCATCCGATTCGCAACCTCTGGTATGTAGCTCCACGAGTTTTGAGCGAAGCGGCATCCTACACGATAGCAATAGGTTCCCTGCGCTATGACGAACGACGTCTTTTCTTGATCACCTAAGTCCCATGCGATCCCACGGTTGTAGCGGAGAAGGCATCCATAAAGCGAGGAGTTCATGGCCACGCGATGGCATCGATGAGGTGGGTGACTGCGAGAGGAAAGCGCATCCTTTGGGCACGCTTTATTGATGTCGATGAAGTCGTCTGAGTCGCCATTTACCCGTTTGCCTTTTTGACGAGTCACATTGGCTAGCCATTGGGGTATTCTACTTCCACGATCGCTTTTGCACATGGGAGTTTATTGACTGCCAGTTCGATGGCTTTTTTATTTTTGGCGCGAAGCTTCTCTTTTGTTTGATTGGCTTAAGGGTGGTGGCGGTTCAACCTGGTGGGTCTTAGTAGGATCAGATTCCTCCCCATGTATGCAGCTAAATGCTAGAGGCATCCTGCATTTTGTCTTAAAATGGATAAGTGGGTTTTTGAGGTCTTATTTGGTTTAGGTCGATGGGCGAGGATGTTGGTCGTCATCCAGCGTCTGGGTTCCGGGTTCTTCCTAAGAGACTCTTGAGGTCGAGATGGTACCTGAGTGGGCGCGTGTGGGAGCTGGAGTCCGCGTATATGTTGTCAGTAGTTTTTGTTTCATGAATCTTGAGTAGCATTCCCTAGCCTTTCATTTGGTCTCCTCGAACCATTCTACCCCTCGTTCTGATGGGAATTTGATCATCATGTAGTGATATCTTCTGCGGAAGGATGGCTTTTATTGCATTGAGAGGTCGCGACAACATGTTATAGCGGACGGGGCGTCTATGACGAGGAATCTTGCCGTAATCGTCGCTTGGCATGGGGGATCTCCCAATGTAGTACGATTGTATTGGTATAGGGTAATACTCTTTCCCGGAGAGCCCAGTGAGAGGTGTGTTGACGGGTTCTAATTTCACTTCGATGCCGGATTTTATCAAAGTGACGAAGATGATACTCCCGAATTTGAACTCAGTTGTCGATTAGCACCAGATGGCTGTTTTGTTGGCAGCTGGCAGCGAAGACTACCGATTAGATCGTCATGAGGGTGTTGGCATCCCTCTAGATCTGAGTCAGAAAACGTGATGGATGTGTCCAGCCGCGGTAGTTTAGACTGTGCAGTTTTCTATCTGTCGATCTAATCTGATTAGATGGGCCTTCAGTGAAGTGGATTCCTTCTCTGTGATCCTCCTGAGAAAGGGTGCATAGTTTCACACAAGGGATTGTTAGTCTTTGAGTCATTAATTTAAGGTGGTGGTTCTTTGTTCGAACACAGTTCGAAGCATTCTGAATCGATTTTTAAGGGATATAAAGCGTGTTCGGATGTCCGTAGCGTGTCAAGTACTCCTATTATATCTTGAAATTTGTATCTGTTGATCAGTCACGGTCAGTAGTCCTATGGAACTTCATGATACTTAGGTTAATCCACTTGTTGGGGTCGACTTCATTGGGTTAGCCACCTCGGGATTACTCGTTTCGTACTTAGCGGAACACCGTGACCTTTGAAGTGATGGGGGTGAAACGTTGGGTGATAACGTCGTGCGTCTTTCGGATTACGATGGACTGGGCGATCTACGAGGTTTTCACGCCTTTTTGGAGATCGTTCTCCATTTTCTTTGAGATCCTTCACTGGATCTCTTTGTCTCTTGGGGCTTGGATCTTGTGGTTTATCGGCCAGCTCTTTTCTTTGTGAATGGAAGGCTCTCTCTCTTGGATATGAGACTCTTCACGCATTAATATATTTCTCTTGCTTTGCGAGCACCTCTTGCCATGCTTGTTTGGGGTTTTTGGAGATAGAAAACATTAAGTCTTTCGGCGAGATCCTAAGCCCGACCATGAACGATGTCGCGAATTTCTCGTCGGTATATCTACCTTTAGAGACTCGGCATTGAATCATTTGGACATAAGACCTCGAGACTTTCTTCGCGGTACCTTGATAGTCGACGGATGATAACGGCTTCACGTATGTCTAGCCCGATGAGTGAAGCGAATGCAATGGATAGCTCCTTGAATGAGGGAGATTGATGGCGTTGGAATGGCTGAACCGTGCCAAGAAATTTGGGCCTTTTCGGGGTGATAAGCGAGCTACGCATCGCCGGTCTTGATGATACCCCGTGCGGCTCCATTTGATTTTTGTAAGTGTTGAGATGATCGATGGGATCTCTAGCACCGTCGAACGTTTCCACCTGTGGCATTCTGAACTTGGTTGGAAGGGGGAAGTGGAGTACCTCGGATGTATAGGGTGACTCAGTTTGTTGTACCAAGGTGTCCATAGTGTCAGGAGCACGTCCTTTCACCACCTCCTTCACGCGGCCCAGAGGCTCTTGGGAGGTCTTGAGTCCTCTGCATTCCCATGATTGTTCCCTGCTCCTTGTTGTTGAGGATAGCGCAATTCTCTCAGGTTCCCAGACGTGTTCTCGATGGATTTGCTTCGTTGCCTTCGCCTCTAGGGGCTAGATGGTCGTGCCCGGGCTCGACCGGATCTGCTTCAGTTTCAGCCCTTTGGGGAGTGCAGATATTGTCTTTGTCCTTCATGGGGGAATATCATGACTTGCCCTCTTTGAGATTTGTCGCGCCTCCGGGGTCGGTCGGATGTACGGTGAGTTGTTCTACTCTTACGTCGGGCCGTTGATTGGTAGAGTGAATTAGCTCCACCTCATCGGCGTTGGCACGCATTGTTTCTAACACGCGGGAGGTCGGTGTGCCGTTACCGGTGGATCTTGCATCCTTGGAGGATTAGTGTTGCTCCTGCTTGTGTTCCGTGTTGATACCATCGATGTGAAATCAGTTACTCTTCTCGAAGCGTAGTTCCTGAGGCGGCGCCGCCAGTGATACCTTTTCAACGGGCCCCGAGGCATTTGGAAGCGTTTGGAAAAACTCGTTGCAAGGCGGATCAAGGCTCTTGAGTGGGGTACAGAGCAATGGGATCTTTGGATCGCCGGACTGAAGTAGGATCCTTTGTAGGGATGGTTTGCGTGGGTTTGGAAGGTGTCGTTCATACTGCAAACAAGAATGAAGGGGGTCGGCGGGGCTTAGCCCATGACGCTCAGTGCTCGTCGGTTTCTTTGGCGAGGGGAAAAGAGTCTGCTTAGATTGCTTAGTATTGGCGTATGTTTTTGCGTACCTTTCACCGATGGGGTGACCTTGTATTTATAGTAGATGTTCAACCAGTTGGATGGTGATTAGGATTTGTTCCCATTGGATGGGGTATTTCTTGTTATTATCGATATCGGATTTGGTAATGGATATAGAAAGAGTAGTTTACTTGGGATAATCTTCCTTCCTTATTGAGGGATCCGATTTGATGCTGATGTAATATTATCTTTCTTTCCTTATTAGTGAGATTTGGCTGGACTTGCGGAATAATATATTATTAGGGGATATTCTATTTTTGTATCACGCGTGGGAGGGAGACTTCCCGTAATTGAAATTGGCACTGGTCCGATCGGGTTGGGCCCTTGATACAAGGGTGGCACGAAGGCGAAAGTTAGGCGCGAAGGCACAAATGTTAATGGGCATGTCTCACGTGAGGTTATTGTGAGGACGGACCTCGATGTTTCGTTTGGTGACTCTATTTCTTGTAGGCACAGCGGTGGGCATGTGAGCCTTATTTTTCGAACCCTATCAGTATGTATGTCTCACTTTGATATTTTTGATATTTACTTTCATATCTCAATCATTAAAAAAATTATATATGAACAAACGACGGTTAAATACCTCATAGGTTTTGGAGTTTTCTGCTTAATTGAATTTTTTTTAACGGAATGAACATGAATGAATACGTAATTAGTTTCTTTTTAAAGTTGAGGGTGATTTTCTTTTATTTTCTAAATATAGTGTGTTTTTATATTGCTTTATCTAAATTATAATTTTTGAAAAATCTTTGACAAAAAATACATATTGCAGAAATTTCCATGGATATTAAAAAAAAAAGTTTGTTGTAAGATAATATTGACAACATTAAGTGCAGTAATACAACTTTAAAGTTTGGGAATGAATCACCTAAACAATGACTCTTAGAATAAAGATATGGTACAATGTCAAATACAATAAAAGGTTTGATAAACTTTTATTAGCTATCAATAGATCATGTGATAGAGTGTTCAACGTTTAAATAGGCAGGACATAAGGAGGGATGGATAATAAATTATTTCGTAAAATCAAGAGTATTTATTGAGCCCAAAAACAATTGATCAGTAATTAATAATAGTCAATAAATACATTACAAAATAAAAACTTTAATTGGACAAAGAAACATATTATTCATAGTCTATAGAAAACATACTTGGCATAAATCCGGAATTGTTGTCTGTCATTTGTCTCCCAAATTTGCAAGGGATGAGATTGATGAGTGTAAAACTCATCTATGTTTTGAGTTCATTTCATAAGCTATTTTGAACATTTTATATCCATATTCATGTAAAACTCATAACATTTCCTCTAATTTTGGTTTTGCAGGATTTTTGATGGAAAGCAAGTGATTTAATAAGAAAAAATGCAAAATGTTTTCAAAAAGAGAGCTAATCGGATGTTTCACAGTGCGTCATTAAGAAGATCAATTTTTCTATATCATCTGGAGCATCAAATGGTTCAACTCTACTCATGGTTACATTCTACATTCAAAGAGCTTTCTAACGACACCTCACACGCCCAAATCCGAGTTTAAACGAAAAAGTTATGTCATCAACAAGTTGGAGAAAAAAAACAAGTCCCTTGGCAGATTTTGCCGCAACAGAGCCAGTGACAAGGCTTTCTTGCTATAAAACCTAGATTTTGTCACAATAGAGTTAGTAACAAATATAGCCAGCGACAGAGTTTACAGGAGATTAACACAACAAACTGTCCGCGACAAACCAGATTTTGTCGCGATAGAGTTAACAACAAACTGTGGCGTGGCGGTTTGTCACGGCGGAGTTTCTGAGTTATGACAAACTTTGTCGCGACAAACCCAGTTTTGTCACGACAGAGTTAGCAATAAACTCTATCGCGACAAAACTAGATTTTGTCGCGACAGAGCTTAAGACAAAACTTTGGGCCTTTTTTTAAGCCGCAGCTGGCTGTTTTGGGTATTTTCAAGTCCATTCACCCTAGGACGTAGTATACTCTTTTTAGGTTTTTAAGGGCAGCAGGGAAGGTGGGAGAACACCTCTCATGGGGTTTATCTTTCTAAACTGCCCATTTTTCTTAACTTCTTCATGATTTTGATTTTTAATGAATCTTAGAGTAGTTTTATGAAGCGATTTTATTTCCATTGAAGAGATTTCGGTCTTTATTATAACGAGATTTAGATTTCATTACTGTTCAGACAAAGATTGAAGCTAAAATATGGATTTTTTTTTCTCACTCCTTGTCTCTTGATTTCTTTCTTCATTTACTTACTTTTTGTTTGATTGGTGATGATTGGAATCCAGTAATTAAACATTAAACAACCTCTAGAGGTGGGGATTAATTGTTGAACATTCAAATGTGCAGATTTTCAGTTATTTTATGGGTTTGAAGATTGAATTTATATAA
This sequence comes from Tetrastigma voinierianum, assembly GCA_016808115.1. Classification (NCBI taxonomy): domain Eukaryota; kingdom Viridiplantae; phylum Streptophyta; class Magnoliopsida; order Vitales; family Vitaceae; genus Tetrastigma; species Tetrastigma voinierianum. The sequence continues at coordinate 2,275,988 of JAEQBH010003196.1, forward strand.
CTGGTACTGTTCATATAATTAGTTGTTCGACATATTAGTAGCTTATACCCAAAAAATAGCTGTATCTTTGCTTTGATTTTCAAGAGGCCCTCCCGAGTGATGATGGAGATTCTGAGAGTAAGAGAGCGGTAACTTGGGGGTATATGTTAGACTAACCTAATGGAACTAATAAAGCGTAAAGATTACTTTGATAGATCACTAATTTACTCATGGTGTGAGGATTAATTAGATGATGTATCAGTTTAATGTTTAAAGGTCTCACCTCAAATTGATAGAATGATCTTGATCCCGTGTTAGCAATGATCTAATTAAGAAGATAAAAAATTTATTAGATTTAAAGGACGAGATACCAATTAGATTGGAGAAGGCTTGCATAATCTTGTTTATGAGGACAAGAATTCTTCAGTCCTAAGAAATGGTTGTGAAGTACTGGAAAAGAAAAACAATGTGAATCTTAAAAGGGTCGAGGATTTTACAAGTAACTAATTAGATTCATGTCTGCAGAAAAGGAACATGGATCTAGTGAGGTAAAGGAAATGCTTATGGTGTATGGAGAAATCCCGAGCTATGCTACATTCTATTCTTGGACAAATCAACATTCAACTCTACAAATGTTGTTTTTCAAGGAAATCTGAATTGTTACGTAAATAATTATCCACATCCTTAGTGTCTCTCTTCCATACCTTTTAGAATTAAACATGTTTTTTATTTGGTAGATTTTAGGATTAGTTTAAATCGGTTTTATTTCAATTAAATTGATTTTATTCTGCATCCTATTTGGTTACCTAAATAGTAAAAAGAGCCCTTGTAATACGGGTGATCAAATTCCAATTAAGAGAACCTCAATCCTCGTGAGTGCGATATCAGGACTTTTAGAGTTCACTTTGTGCTTGTGATCCATGCACTTGCGGAAAGAAGTTTGAGTGTTTGTAATACTTTCATTTCGGTTTGAGTACACACTTTTTGTTTCTAATCGATTTTGAGTATTTACCACATTCACTCCCTTAGCTATATTTTCATATATACATCATTTTGGTCTCGACAAGTTTTTGGCGTTGTTCTTTAGGGTTTCTAGTTTAGTATTTGGTAACCATATCTGAAGAAATTTGGTCTAAACAAGTTTTTTGGCGCGGATTCTTATGAGGATCAAGCGTGGTCCTTTCTCTCATTGGAAGTTGACATTTTGAAGAACAGGTGATTTGCTAATTTAGGAAATTTTTATTTTTATTTTTATATTTTGGTTGTGATTTGTTTCTTAGTTAATTTTTTTTAATTAGTATTTGTACTTTATTTTCTTTTGTTTTCTTCTTATTTGTTGGTACTTATGGAGGAACATTCAATAGAAGATAGATTCGCCTCCATAGAAGCCAAGCTTGAACTACTTCTTCTCAATTGGACCAAAAAGAATTCACAATGACTCACTCATGGAACAGGGTATTGCCTTATCAATGGAGTTCAAAATGCATTTCGGGAGGAAGAAGAGTTGTCTCTGTTAAGGGCTTGATTTTAATATCTACATGGAAGGGAACAAGAAGATGATTAATCTTCATGAGCATAAATTTCTAGATTTAAAGATGCCTTCCAAGAGTCAACATTAGCACCAGATTGAAAGCGTAGAAGCTCAAATAGGACACTTGGTCAACAGTCAAAAGAAAAATTCTTTAGGACTCTCTAGTAACATTCCCAGTCCTGTTGAATGTGGATACTCCCTTGAGGCGGTGTCACGAAATTTCCTATCAAAATTTGTGGAAGAAGGTGAAAATAAGTGGAAATTGAAAAAGGCACTCCTAAACAACTTAGAGAATGCAAAGTCATTAGTGGATAAATTGAAATTTGAAGTAGAAAGTCAAGTGATGGCTATTGAAAACGTCTTGGTGAAGATTGACACATTTCCCTTCCCCATGGATTTTGTGGCTTGGGGCATTGAAGGGGATCTAAAAAATTTGAAGATATTAAAAAGACCACTTCTTTCCTCAAGCCAAGCATAGATTGACATCAACAAGGGGGAACTCACCTTGCTTGTGGGTGAGAAGAAAGCAAAGTTCGTCTCTGACCACATTACCTTGGACGGAGGCGAGAGCAAAGTAATCGCGAGAGGTCGACCGACACTTTCATGATAAAAGGGCACATGTTGAACAATCCCCATAAGCATAAATGTGTTTGCATCGCATCACATAAAGGGGATTATTTGGAAAGAAGGTATGGCTGAACCACCAGCCACAATAAAGAGGATTATGAGTTTCTTCCCCTCTTGAAGTTGGAAGAAATCATCCACATGAAATTTGAATGGTTGTGAAAAGAAAGTGTTGTCCAAGATGGATGATTGGTCAAATGGAAGCACTAGTACTTTTCCAATGAGCGTAGTTGGACTCTAAAAACGAAGCAGCTTCTTGGGAGGCAACCCAAGCTAAGTAATAAGGATTATATCCACTCTTTTCTCTTTCCCTTTGTCTATTTTTAATTACTTTATTTGTTCTTTGTTTTTTTTTTTCGTTAGGATGAAAATTCTACTTAGTGTTTACTAACTTTTGTTTGTTAGTGTTTTCAGAATAAACTAAGTTTGAAACTCAACATATTGTCATGACTAGTTTGCAAGAGCAAAAGACTATATCAAGGGGCAACATACTATTGTCAAGGTCTGAAAATCTTCAAGGTTTCTATTAAAAGTGGCTGAGACTAGAAAGGGGAGTTCAGTTTTCCCAACTCTCTCTATTACCCTTTTACTTTATTGCTTCCTTTTGTTCATTGCTAAACATTTAAGACAATTTTCATCTCAAAGTTTAGGGGTGTTTATTTTTAGTTAGTTTATCATGTCACACCCCACATGTTGCACATGATAACTTTGAGGATGAAGTTTTCTAGTGCTTTTATGGATAATGACTTTGTTAGATGCTTTTCAACTTATAACTTAGTTTAGTTTTTTTTGAGTTAATTGAGTTTTTGTTTTAAGTAGTTGTGATGTCAATGAAGATCATAATTGAACCCTTGAGATATGGACAATATTCAAGATAATAGGACTTAATGCTTAATGAGTTTTCTCTCTAATAGGCTATTTAGTCATTGGTTTCTCAAAATCCATGCACTTGGTCACTAAGTACCCTTGAAAAGCAGTTTTAGCTTGGGTTAGAGAAGGTTTATGAGAATCCATCTAATTTTGATCTCCATAGGTTCTAGAACTTGTTCTATTATCGCGGTGAAATCCTAGGCAACTGCTTGATTGAGAAATGATATAGGCCACCCTTGGAAAATTTCGTGCCTTTTAAGCTAACCCTATTAATATGCATATGCATATTCCTCTAGTACCAGAATGTTGAGCCTTAAAGTGCCAAAATTATGTTTATAAGAACCAAGTTTGAAGCCAATAACCTTCATATTCGTCACTATCCCTTAGTAAAGAACCAAACTCACTCATAACATGAGGATTTGAATATAATTGAGAAATGTGGTGAGGAGCAAGTTTAGGGGAGTTATTTTTCTGAAAAAATAACTCCAAATTGGTTGAAATGAGTTAAGTTGAAAATTAAAAGAGGTTGGTAAAAAGGAAGGAGAAAAATAAAAATAAAAAAAAAACATAAAAATATCAAGTGTAAAAGAAGCAAAAATACAATAAAAAGTCAATGAGGAGTGAGTCTAGCCTCGTAGCCTTCCTTCCTTAGAGCAAGTAAATCCTAAGGGGTGTCTTAACACCTTGTATCCTAAGACCAATTGGTCTGAGTGCTATTGATTTAAAGCTTGCTAAGGGTTGGTAGAAAGCTTAAGGGGGTTTTGACATTACACCACTCTAATAACCTTGTCTTAAAGAAAAAGGCTTCGTAGTGTTTGCTGAAAGAATGTAGAATTTTTGCAGAAATGTGATATGAGGAGTATGAAATGATGCACTTAAACAGATTTTGGGGGTGCTTGAGAGTGTCATTGTGCTAATGGTAAGAATCAGGATAGAGTAGGAGCTGTTAATGTAGAAAAATATGTATGTATGGATAAGTTTTAGCCTAAAATGACTACTCAATTACCCCTTACCCAAGCCTTACATTACAAGCTTATAAAGACCTACTTGATCTTGAGAGTTGTGTGTGCCTACATTAGTGAGTGATAAGAACAAGAAGCCTATGGAACCTAAATAATTATCTTAGGAGATCAGCGTACTTATCTCAATTCTCATAAACTCATCTAGCTTGCAATTGTTTGGATAGGGAAGACCACACACACACACACTAGTGAGAACCATGATCCTAAATTTACATCTATTATGAGATTAATTCACTATTAAAATGAATAAATTATCTTGATCATATTCCCTATATTCCTTGTAAGGGTAATTCTTGAGACACATATCACATACCCCTTGGAAAGCTTGATTACTCAATTTTGGTTAAAGAAAAAGGGTGAAATGAAATCTTCTCTTCCATTGCTTGAGAACAAGCAACTTCTTTCTTTTCTTTGCTAGAGGACAAGCAAAACTTTAAATTTGGGGGTATTTGATGAGTGTAAAACTCATCTATGTTTTGAGTTCATTTCACAAGCCATTTTGAGCATTTTATATCCATATTCATGTAAAACTCATAACATTTCCTCTAAATTTGGTTTTGTAGGATTTTTGATGGAAAGCAAGTGATTTAGTAAGAAAAGATGCAAAATGTTTCCAAAAAGATAGTTAATAAGATGTCTCACAGTGCGTCATTGAGAAGATCAATTTTTATGTATCATTTGGAGTGTCAAATGGTTCAACACTACTCATGGTTACATTCCACATTCAAAGAGCTTTCCAACTACACCTCACACACCCAAATCCAAGTTCAAACAAAGAAGTTATGTCATCAACAAGTTGGAGAATAAAACAAGTCCTTTAGCAGATTTTGTCACGACAGAGCCAGTGACAAGGCTTTCTTGCGACAAATCCCAGATTTTGTCGCGATAGAGTTTACAGAGTTAGCAACAAACTCTGTCGCGACAAAACCAGATTTTGTAGCGACAAAGCTTAAGACAAAACGCTAGGCCTTTTTTTTAAGCCCCGAAAACTGCTGTTTTGGACTATTTTCAAGCCCATTTCACCCTAGGACTATAAATACTCGTTTTTTAGGTTTTTAGGGCAACGGGAAGGTGGGAGAACACCTCTCATGGGGTCTCTATCTCTAAACTGCCCATTTTTCTTAGTTTTGCTGTAGATTTTGATTTTTAATAGATCTTAGAGTAGTATTAGAGCAGATTTTTATTTCTATTAAAGAGATTTCGGTCTTTGTATAACAGTGCCGAGATTTCGTACTGTTCGGACAAAGATTGAAGCTAAAATCTGGATTTTTTTTCTCTCACTCCTTGTCTCTTGATTTCTTTCTTCATTTTCTTACTTTTTGTTTGATTGGAATCCAGTAATTGAACATTAAACACCCTATAGAGGTGGGGATTAATTGTTGAACATTCAAATTTGCGGATTCTCAGTTATTTTATGGGTTTGAAGACTAAATTTATATATAATTAGTCTTATTCCTTATAATTAGTTGTTCAAGAATATTAGAAACATACCAAATATTTGTATTTTGCTCACGATTTTGAGGCCCTTTGGTGACACGAGATGGAGATTCACGAGAGTAAGAGACGATAATTTGGGGGTATGTTAGACTAATATTATGGAACTAATAAACTCTAAAGAATTACTTTGATAGATCACTAATTTACCCATGGTGTAAGGATTAATTAAATGATGTATCAGTTTAATGTTTAGAGATCTCACCTCAAATTGATAGAATGATCTTGATCCCATTTTAGCAATGATCTAATCAAGAAGATAGAAAATTTTATTAGATTTAAGGGCCAGAGATACCAATTGGGTGGAGAGACTTGCGTGATATCATGTCTATGGGGCGGGAGTGTAGTCCTAAGAAAATGTGTAAGTATTGGAAAAGAAAAATAATTAAATCTTAAAGAGGGTCAGATTTTACAAGTAACTAATTATACTCATGTCTCTGAAAGGAACATGAATTTCTAATTAGTGAAATGTATGGTGTATGGAGAAATCCAAGCTATACTACATTGCTATTGGACAAATCCAACATTCAACTCACGAAAATGTTATTGTGCTTTCAAGGAAATGCAAGAAGCGTTGCCAAATAATTATCTCCGTCCACTAGTGTCTCTATTTCCTTACCTTTTAGAATTAAGTAGGTTTTTATTTGGTAGATTTTTAGGATTAGTTTAAATCGGTTTATTTCAATTAAATTGATTTTATTCCACAGCCTATTTGGTCACCTAAATAGTAGAGAGCCCTTGTAATCGAGGTGATGGAAATTCAATTAGAAGGAGCCTCGATCCTCGTGGGTACGATATCCGGACTTTTAGAATCCACTTTATTACTTGTGTGACCCGTGCACTTGTGGAAAGGGGTTGAGTGTTGGTAATACTTTTCATTTCAGTTTTTGAGTACACTTACTTTTGTTTCTAATCAGTTTTTGAGTATTTACCACATTCACTCCCTTGACCATATTTTCATATATACATCATTTGGTCTCAACAAGTTTTTGATGTTGTTACTAGGGACTTTAGTTTAGTCCTTTGTAACCGTGTCTGAAAATTTGGTCAACAGAGATCAAAGAAAAGTTAGGGTTAAAGAAGACTCTTTCCTTCTCCCCCATGTGTGTTTTACAAAACCATATCAAATTCTAGGACTTTATTTACTTATATATAGAGAACAAGAGAACAACTGGGCTTTAGTCCAATATGCTTACCAAAGCAAGGGAGAAGATAGAACCATGAGCACATGGCTGATTAATATTAAATCACCCCATAAATGACACATAATTAACATCCATAATTACACAATTAAAATTGTAATATGATTATACTTAGTTCATAATTAATAAATTAATCTAACATTCTCCCACTTTGATGATATAATCATAATTCAAATGTTTTCACAGTAGATTTACATAGCCATAACCAATTAGACATGATTAACACACCAATAGGATGCATAAATCTTACATAATCGGGTGCTACTAATCAAAATCATAACTCAAATACTTCAACAAGAGACTTACATAGCCATAACCAATCATATATAATTAACATACCGAGTGGATGTATAAATAGTACATAATCAAACGCTACTAATCAAGAAGCAATACAATGACAAGAGTATTGATTTAATAAAAAGAAAAACATCATTATGTCATTCATCTTGTCAAAATGACAAAAAATCATAAGATAATGACAAAAGTAAAATATGCATGTAATAACGAAAAAGCATAAACTTTCCTTGCAAAATACGTGAAAAGACAACCCACTAAAACAAAGAGTCTTGGCTCTTAACAATCCCATGCTGGTGACATATTCTTGAAACACACAAATAGCTAAGTCTTTGGTTAATGGGTCTACCAACATGCTAGTCGTAGGCGTGTGTTCAACTGATATGAGAGACTCTGCAACTTTCTCTTTAACAAAATAGAACTTCACATCAATGTGCTTGGAGCGAGAAGTGCTCCTGGTGCTCCTAGAGAAAGATAAGGCTACGGAATTATCATATAACAATTTCATTGGTCTAGAAAATTAGTGAACGACTCCCAAAGCTGAAATGAAGTTCTGCAACCATATTGCATGACAAGTAGCCTTATAACACGCCACATACTTTGCCTCCATAGTAGAAGAATCTATAAGTGCCTTCTAGAAACTTTAATAATGAAACAACTCTTTTATCCATCATAAAGATATAACTATAAGTGGACATTTTGTCATCTAGGCAACCTGCATAATCGAAATCACTAAAACCAACCACCTCAAAAGTGTCGATACGCCGATATGTCAACATGAGATCCTTGGTACCCTTAATATAGCTCAAAACTTTCTTAACCACTTTCTAGTGGCTTTGACCAGGACCACTCAAATACCTACTCAACACACCAACAACAAAAGCAATATCAGGGCATGTGCATACTTGAGCATACATTAAGCTACCCACCACTAAAGAATAAGGGATTGCTTTCATCTTATCTCTCTTAATATCACTATGAGGACATTGGCCTTTGGAAAATGTCATCCTTCACAATTGGCGCCTTAACAGAAGAACATAATTGTATATTGAACCTTTTCAAAATGCGTTCAATTTACATTCGTTAAGACAATCTTAGAATGTCACTACGTCTATTGCGAAGTATCTGTATGCCCAAGACATAAGATGCTTCCCCAAAATCCTTCATATCAAAATGGCTAAACAATAGATGCTTTGTCTCAACCAACATGTTACTATCATTGGTTGCAAGAAAAATATCATTAACATATAAAACCAAGAATATGTATTTTCTCCCACTAACATTCATATATATGCATTGATCGAGGATGTTCTCCTTGAAACCATTGGTGGTGGAAACATGAAACTTGAGATACCACTACCTAGAAGCTAGCTTTAAATCATAAATGGATTTCTAGAATTTACAAACCATGTGTTCCTTACCAACTTCCTCAAAACTAGTAGGTTGAGACATGTAAACATCCTCAACTAAGTCTCTATTAAAGTAAGTTGTCCTCACATCCATATGATGTAACTCCAAATCAAAATGAGCCACTATAGCCATACAATGCTGTGAGAGTCTTAGGACATAGGAGATAATGCTCTCAAATCACGTCTTCTCGTTGATCAGAACTCCGCCACTAATCTTGCTTAATATCTCTCTACCTATCCCTTAGCATTGCGTTTGGTCTTGAACACTCATTTGCACCCAATGGGTCTATAACCATTTGGAAACTTTATAAAGCTCTATACTTTATTCTATGACATGGAAGTTATCTCAACTTTCACTACATCAATCCAGAAGTTGGATTGAGGACTAACAATAGCTTCTCTATAAATAGTCGGATCTGATACATCACTCAAATCATACTCACGCTCTTGTAAGTAGACAATGTAGTCATCTGAAATTGTAGGCCTACGCGCCCTCTCTAACCTCCTTAAGGTTATATCCATGACTACATTTGGGGGTTCTTGCTTTACTTCCTCAATTGGTTCATTATCAGGAATGGCTATTGGATGTTGGTCTACAACAACGCCAGTTATCAGAGCAAAAGCAATAGGCACATGAATAAAAACTGGGCGTTCTTTGAACACAATTTCTTTTGCCTTTTGGCTTATACTAGTATCATCTTCAAAATAGATAGCTCAGTCTAACTCAATCACTCTGGTGGTGTGCAACGGGCAATAAAACCTACAACCTCTTGATCCCACATAACAACCAATAAAGTACCCACTGATGGTCTTTCGATTAAGTTTCTTGGATTGCGGGTTATACGGTCTCACTTCCACCTTGCAGCCCCAAACATGAAAGTGACGAAAACTAGACTTCTTTTGTGACCATAGCTCATATGGAGTCTTAGGAATAGACTTACTAGGCACTTGATTCAAAATATAAGTTGTAGTTTTCAAAGCTTCACACTTAGAGGCATTAACAAGCATACATTGCATCATATCAGGAAAAGTGCGATTCCTCCTCTCCGCAATCTCATTCTGTTGAGGAGTACCAGACATTGTATATTGAGCATCAATACCACATTCCTGAAGGTACTTCACAAAAGGTCCAGGGTTACGTCCCGTCTCATCATATTTACCATAATACTCACCTCCTCTATCAAAATGAACCATTTTGATCTTCTTCCTTTGTTGGAGCTCAACTTTAGCTTTGAAAGCTTTGAAAGCCTCCAAAGAGTTAGACTTTTCACAAATGAGCTCAACAAAATCATAAGCTGTCATTTGTCTCCCAAATCTATAAAGGATGAGATCAAAGAAAAACTAGGGTTGAAGATAACTCTTTTCTTCCCATCCAACTGTATTCTACAAAACCCTTATCAAATTCTAGGGTTATATATAGAGAGAAAGAGAGAGAGAGAAAGCACAAGGGAACAATTGAGCTTTGATCCAATGAACTTATCAAAGCAAGGAAGAAGATGAAATCATGGGCCTATAACTAATTAATATTAAGTCATCCCATAAATGACTCATAATTAACAAATACAATTACATAATTAAAAGTATAATATGATTATGCTTAATCCATAATTAATAAATTAATATAATAGTGGGATCCCGAATTCGAGTCCCAGTGGGGGACCATTTACTACGATATTACTAAAATGTTTAGCTCTCATAAAAAAAAAAATGAGACTGTCAAAACCACCGATCTAGGAATTAATATTAGAATAGAGTTTGAGGTTTCAAGTCACGAGAGCATCCCGCTCTTAAGTTTAATAATACATCACTCAATTGTTGGCATTTATAAACAGTTAGCTTATCGATAAAATTTTCAAAACCTAATCCAAGAGATAATATATCCTATTGAGAAGTGAGTAATACAGTTATCATTAAACCAAAATTACCTTTAATATTATCATACTACCCATTGTGATCTAAGGAGTTATGAATGATCCAAGCTACATTGAGATTCATCACAAAATCTAAGAGAATAACTCCTAATTTTTACATGGTTCGTAAAAAGGACTACATTGACGGAGCTACAACAAATCTTCACCATGGGAAGAAAAATAAATACAATTGTTTATAAATATTCACTCCTTACAACTCAAATCCCAATTACATCTAAGAGAATGAACATTCTCTAACTCTCAAGGTCATGGTTAGTTATATAACATTAACCTAATGGTCAAGGAGTAAACTCTTCTACCTTAATGGTCAAAGCTTATTTATATAACATTAACTTACTATGTCATGATTAGTTTGTGAGATATTCTACTCTCTTCTCAAGAATGATTGAGTGAGCCGCTAGGCATGGATAAGGTGTCATATCAAGTTTGTTATTGGTTGGTTAGATCTATGTCAAAATGAATCTTAGTAGATTACTATGACGATATCTGCAATTGTAAGATCTGTCTTTGTTAAAGAGTTGACTTTCGTACAAAATCGGGTATGAGTTACTTACAATGACTTTCATTATATTTGCATGATCTGGGAGTGATTGAATATATATATCAATCCATGGTTCAAGTCTAGTTGCATGGAACTAGTTGATTTAGGGTACCTAGCTTGAAGTGTTCACCTTGTGACTATCATGTTAACATGTGCGATCCAACAAGGGCATTATGTTGATCCTAAGACAAGTTTGACACTTGTTTACCAAGTTAATACGTAAAATATAAACACCATATTGGTAGCTCTTTTATACATGAAGCAACTAGTTTCCTCATGACTATACCTAAGTATGTTACACTTTTGTTAGATCATTTCGGGTTAATTTGCTAGTGCGTAGTTAGTATCAAGTTAATACCGAATAGAAGTACTTGAGCTCACTCAATCCCTTAAGCCCTCACTTGTTCAATCATAATTTAATACTAAACATTTGTATGACTACTAATTTGACTAAGAGAAGAAACAAATATTAGTAAATATTTTCAAGAACGAAAGAAAAGCCAAATAAAAGCAAACATCATAAAATGGTCCAAGTTTTCACAATTACGTTTCATATAACTCCACTATCACTCGCTAGAACAATTATTAAAAAGAATGACATTGTTGATACTAAAAATAATTTTTTGACCAAAATGATATTTAAATAATTTTTTGGCCCAAATGGTAGTGGAATGGGCCGAATAGATATGCCAAGCGTAAACCGTGCAAGTCCAGCCCAATCCGATAAAACCTAAGCCTATGAGGATCAACCAATGAAAAAGGTCCAAGGACATTTATGAAAATTTTAAATTTGTCAAAGCTGTCAGCAGAGAATATTGAGACTTTCTCTCAAAGGCAGAACATGGAGGAGACTTTTTCTCCAAGTCAGGACATGGGAGAGGACATGGGCAGTTACTTGAAGTGGTGAAAAATTACTTGAGGAACAAGACTCCTTAATAGAGATATGGACAGTTATTGGAGAAAGTGGGCTGGTGTAGTTACTCATAAATGTCTATAAAATAAGGACTCAACACCAATTTTAGGGGATCGATCATTAACCAAGACTCAAAACTGAGCAAGAGAATTTTAACATTTCTCTTATTTTTCTACAAGTTCATAAGTAACTGAGCAAAAGAGCCAACAAATGATCATGATTGGTTTTATGGAAGAAATGAAACAAAAATCTTAATCCATCATGGAGAACCTTAGAGAAAATGGGCAGCCAAGACAGAAAGTTGCTTCTAAGCTTGAAAGGCAATTTTATAATGAACTTGTGGGGCAGCATTCTGAGAACCTACGAGAAGCTAGTGAATTCCACCGCTCACCTATGAAGGCAGAGGCTAGATACCTTTCTCCCCAAAGGAAAGACGGTGGTACTTTGGAGAATGTAGCAAGGGAAATACCTAATGCAGCCAAAGTCACAGCCTCTTAGAGGATTTTTGCTCAGACTAATCCAATTACACAACCTATAGAATATGAATGGGGTTTTTCTTTTAACAGAGGTCGAGGGGGCATCATGCAGCCGCTTATAGGAATGAATGGCAACAGGGGACAACAAGTTCAACAAGTTCTTCACCATCCTTTTGGGCAACCAGCCTTAGTACCAGTATTAGGAGCAATCAGAGATGAGGTACATGAGTTATATGGGCCAGGCCTCGGGCAAATTAGCCATTTGAAGTTCTACAAACCATATCCAGAAATTATAGACACGGAGAACCCCTACCCAAGGGGGTACAGGATCCTTCATTTTTCCTTGTTCTCTGTAGAAGATGACCAATCCACCCTAAAGCATGTTGCCGGATTTACTATGCAATGTGGGGAATTGGCTAACAACAAGAATTTCTATCATTTCAAGCTTAGATTGTTTCCTAACTCTTTGACAAGGGTAGTATCCACTTGGTATACAACATTGCCATAGAACTCCATTCGAAGTTGCAAGAGATGGAAAGGCAGATCCACACTCCATTCTTTGGGGTTGAGCCTGAAGTGTGCATTACAGAACTATCCAAAGTGACTCAAAGAAATGGGAGATCAAGCACTTGTTCATCTCCGTCTGAAGAAGACGAAACAACTGCAGAAGATTCGGCTTTCAGAGACGGAGTATGAAAATGGCCCAAAGAGGTTTGGATATTGAGTTGAGGAAAAAATTCTAAGGTTGGAATTTAGAGATTTTTATGAACTTGCAGCTAAGGTGATAGAATATGAGGAGTTGCTCAAGGAAGAAAGTTACTGGAGGAAGAAGTCCATGGGAACCTATTGTCAAGAGGTGAACTAGGAGGTGGCAGTGGTAGTGGCAGAGGTAGATCTATCTACTACAAGGACATTCACCTATCATCTTTTGGTAAAAAAGGCACTTGATTTGTGGAATAAGGCACAAGTTGTTGGTACACAGGTTCAGTATACTTATGAGGTAGCGAAGACAGAGGAAATATTCAATTTCCTAGTGAAAGAAAAATTCATTACCTTCCCTAGAGACCACTAGATTCCCAACAAGGATGTACTAGGGGGAAAGACTTAATATAAGTACTATAATTCATGGAACCACACTACTAATGCATGTTGGGGTTTCAGAAATGTCATACATAATAGGATCAACAAAGGGATACTCAACTTCCCTGGAAAAAAAAAGAGGTTACGGCAATCGATGAGGATCCTTTCCCACAAGTGGCCTCAATCAACACTATTAGCTTCGACCGAAGAGCATTAATAGAATTCAAGAAGGCGGGAAGACTCTCTCCAAGAAAGGTATGGGTCCCTAAATATTGTATGGTCCTTGTTGATAAGTTGAAAAATGAGTTGTCTACAGTGTGTACAAATCCTCCATATGAAATCTGTTAAGGGATAACTTGGAACAGCAAAGATAAATGCATTCTCCAAGGAAATGAGACTTTCCCTAAAAGGCAAGATGAACTCCCCAGGATATTGGTTCGTTCCTCCTAGAGAAAAGGTTGCAGAAAGGCCCACCCTTCCACTTTATAGTCCACCGCCCAAAGGAGAATGACGCAGGAGGTTCGTAGGAATGTTCCTCAAGAAACAAGAGCCTTTCCCCATGTGTCTCACCCTCTAAATGACAAAGCTATATGGAAAGTTACTATTCCAAGGAAGAAGGCAAACAAACCTATTTTTCCAAGAGAGATAACTAAGGGCAGATTTCCAAGAGGTGGATTTGGGGATAGAGTTGTTCCTCTAAGTAAAAGAAAGTTTCTGCTAAAGGATAGAATCACTCCTCCAAAGGGTAGATTATTTCCCCTAAGAAAGAAGATTACAGGTAACTTCACTTCTTCAAGGGAGAAGGCAGGGGAAGGACATGTTCTTCCAGTCATACCTGTTTTTCTAGGAAGTGAACCTAGTTCTCCAAGGTATAGAATGATGTCTCCTAGGGACAAATTCACTTCTTCAAAAGATATGGTGGGAAACAAACCTATTTTTTCAAGGAAGAGGGTTGCAAAGATGGAAAGGCCCGTGAGCGATCATTCCTGGTGGTTTCTCCCGTCAAAGGTGGCATGGCATGTGAATAATAAAATTTCCTCAAAGGTTTTCTAGGACTCAGAAGAGAAGGATGCAGAGGCAAAGAGCAACGGATAAAAGGCAGCTTATTGATGTATTTGATAAAACACACTTAGAGGAGGCCATGGAATTAGAGAAGGCGAATGAAGGAATGGTTCCTAGCTTGGAAAAAACAAAGTTTTGGAGGAAAGCTATTAATGATATGGTGTCAACGAGCAGTGTAGATGAAGTAATGGACTCGGAGGCCATATTAATAGGTGAAATCCCTATTTCTTTTTAATTCACTCACCATTTTTAACATCGCACCATCTTCAAGTTAAAAAAGGCAAAGGAAGACCTAGTGGAGGTAGAAGGGAAGCTATCTTCATGCATGCAGGAAGACGAGGACCTTCACAGAAATGGTCACCATAAAATCCTCTGAAGAATTTAGACCCTAGAAGGTGATACTTGAGAAACCCTCAGTTGATGAGGCACATAAAGCCTTTGTACGTAAGAGCCCATCTTAATGGCAGACCGGTATCTAAGGTACTGATAGATAATGGATCGACAGAAAATGTAATGACATTAAGGATGTTAAGAGCTCTGGGAAGGAGCATTAGTGATCTAATAGAAATAGAGGTGGTTGTTGCCTTTACCGAAGAAATATCAAAGACCTTGGGGATACTACCTATACATATCACTATTGGCGGAAAAACTGCATTATCTACCTTCTTTGTGATGGACTCTATTGCAAATTACAACATTTTACTAGGGAGGGACTGAATTCATGCCAACTGGTATGTGCCATCCTCTCTTCACCGGTTCTAACTGTTTTGGAAGGGTAATGAAGTGGAATTGGTGCAGGCAGATAAGCATCCCTTCATAGCGGCTACAAACTCTGTGGAAGCCAGGTATTATGATCATGAATTCGGTCTGATAAAGTTCACTAGCATAAAGAAATTTGGGGTCCCAAGGAAAGTATACACGGACTCAAAGGGCTATGTGGAAATCCAAAATGAGGTGGTCAAACTCCTAAAGGTGACTACAAGCGTGCCTTACAAGTCTATGAGTGGTCCAATCATCGAGGAGATCGATGATGACTGATTAATCTCAAAAGGAAAAGATAGTAGTTTCAACTGCCATCTTCAAAATGAATATGCAGCATACTATAGAAAGGATTGAAGAAGAGCACCTCCAAAACACTTGTGGGGCTAAGATGATTTTTGAAAGGGATGAATATGAAGAAGATGAAGAAATATAGATGGAGAATTTGGAGCAAGCCCCTCCTAAGTTCGAAAACAAGCAACCTCAAGTACCCAACCCTGAGGAGGAAGTGAACCTCAGCACTGTGGAGTAGCAGAGGATTACTTATATTAGTTGCTTACTGCCTTCCAACTTGAAGGAAGGAATTATTGCAATACTACAAGAGTTCAAAGACTATTTTGCTTGGAATTATGACGAGATGCCAAGGTAAAACAGAAGCTTGGTGGAACACTGCTTGTCTATCAAGTTGAAGTTTTGCCCCTTTCAACAACCACTAAGAAGAATGTCTAAGAAGGTAGAACTGAAGGTGAAAGAGGAGATTGAAAAGCTTTTGAAGGCCAATTCATCAGACCTAAGAGGTATGTGCAATGGTTGGCAAACATTGTCCTTGTGATGAAGAAGAATGGAAAACTTAGAGTTTGTATAGACTTTAGGGATTTAAATGTTGTCACTTCTAAAGACATGTATGTAATGCCTATTGTTGACATGTTAGTTGACTCAACTGCAAATAATGAATTATTGTCCTTCATGGACGGTTTCTCTGGGTATAACAAAATCCGAATAGTTGTTGATGATATATCTAAGACTGCCTTCAAATGTCCTAGTTCATTAGGAACGTTTGAAGGGCAGGTCATGCCCTTTAGTTTGAAGAACGCTTGTCAAATCCCGATCGCCGCCCAGTACCCGACCCGACTCGATTGGCGAATCCGAACCATATCTGGGGGAACGCGGTCCTCACTTTTATTTCCAATTCAAATACAAAAAAATTTTTAATACAAATGTGAATACATTTTCAATACAAACGCATTTCAAATACTCATTGGGTATACGTAAAAATATAAATTAAACATTTTTTCGGAAACTAAACATTTTGAGGAAGACCCATCATTTTGGGATAACTCCCACATTTGTATCATCATTTACAAAATTTATCAGAGTTTTCAATATAAAAAACATTTACAAAATAGAATCAGAGTTTAACTTTCACAAGATACTTTATACAAAAAGAGTCAATTCAATTTCATGCATGCGTGAGCGGAGTTTTACTTCTCCTCTGAATGGCTTTGATGCTGGCTCTATGCTTGTGCGGTCTTCACTCTTGTACCTATTCACTCGGTACCTGTGCGTTGATAATAACAACACGCTAAGCATTTTCATGCTTAGTGGTTCTATACAGTTCTATTCTCTCTTCATTTCATTTTAGATCGGAACATGCAATATTTATAAAACAATGTTTTTGTACAATTTTCAATGACCAATGCAGTACAATACGTATCTATATATTTATTCAATAAATCACCATAATTCATCATCTCGTTATGCATTTTCATAGGCAAAAGAAAGAAAAACCATTCAAAGCACAAATCGTGCACTTTTCAATATCATTATCATTTCGCTCTCTTATCGACTTAACCTATAGTTTCGTGCCTGTGATAACGAATCACCCCAGACGGTCTAGCCGGGCCATAGGACTGTATATATATATATAAAAATATGTACTCATTGCGTACACTACCGGGAGCATCGGGCCCCAATCGGGCTATCAACGGTAGCGCCATAATAATACGTTTGTTCGACTCTTATTGGTATACCAATTTAACCTTAACTCGAATTCTAACGGTTAACATTCTTTTAAGGGCATTAAAATCATTCAATGCAATTTACAATAGTATATATTTGTATGCAAATAGAACATTTTCACATTCATGTAATTTTTTATGCAAATTCGTTTCACAAGCAATTGTCTCAAAATCACTTAGTAAATCATTTCCTTAAACACAAATCAATATGCACTTTCTTTTCAATCATTTCCAAAATTCAAATCATTTTGTAATTATTCAAATATTTTAGAAATAGAGAGAGAGTTGAGAACAAACCAAAAATCGTCGCTTTGATTCCAATCTTCGGAATCTCAACTTCAATACAAGCTTTCCTCCTCGCCAGCCCTTATTCAAATACAATGACAATTACATATTAGACGATTATTCTAAGAGTTCTATATTCAATAGGAATTGGAATCATCTCATTTGGATAACTCAAACTCAAGTTACGGCATTTCAATGTCAAACTAGTCGATATGCCCAGCTCACTGGATCACCCACTGTTTTTTTCGATTTTTGGGGTCTTAACTCCATAAATTGGTAATGATTCCTTCACTAATTTGAAGCTACGGTTATAATGTTTCTTCTCCAATTTGAATCATCCATTTTGGATCACCTAAACTCAAGTTACGGCTTTAATGTCAAACTAGTCGATATGCCCAGCTCACTGGATCACCCACTATTTTTTTTCGATTTCTGGGGTCTTAACTCGATAAATTGGTAATGATTCTTTCACTCATTTGAAGCGATGGTTCTAAGGTTTCTTCTCCAATTATAATCATCTAATTTGGATCACCCAAACTCAAGTTATTGCATTTTACATCTAGACACTGAGCTTTGCAAAATGTATCTCGCATATAGCTCCACTTTGACAGATTTTTGGGCACTTTGGGGTTACAATTGGATATACTTCCTTCAAGTAAATTATTCTCCTAGAATTCTAGTTTACCCAGAATTTTGAATCACTAAATTTGGATGAGTGAAACTCATTTTATGGCCAAAACACCACAACTACACCCAAAACTGGGCATACCCGTGAGCTACCTGAACTCATATTTAAGCCCATATTCGGGAGCCTTAGTGCTACAATTTGCTCCTGGTCCCTTATATACATTTGTAGCCCTATCTCTTATGGTTCTTTACCAATTAGAATCACTTCATTTGGATGATTATAACTTAACCTATAGCCAAAACAAGAACAGGGGTTTTGATAAATTGACAGCATTTCCTTTTCAAAACCTAACATTTCCTTTTTTACAAAACATTCCTCAAAAACCAATCCAAACCAACACCAACCAACAATACTCAAAACTCCAAACTAAAAATAACCCCGACTCAACTACAACCAATACAAACACCTTTAACCTAAAGGTTGGGCTCTCATCAACTCAACCCAAAAAAGGGGTTAGGGCTTAGCTTTTCCTACCTTTCAATCCTTGATTCTCACCACCAAGCTTTCTTCGTTTCTTCGATCCTTAATCTCCAATTTTTATGGAGCAAAATCACAAATCTCCTCCTCTCCCTTCACACCCAACCTGGATGGAGCCCAGCTTTTTCTCCTCTAAAAACGGAATGCCCAAATGGCATCCTATAGACTATATTTTGGTCTTTAATTCATTAAAGATTAAGGCCTTGCTCGCCTTCTCATTAAATCCACTTTTCTCATTTTTTCCATTTTAACACTTCATTTCACTTTCATTTTCATTTCATTTCACTTCATTTACATTTTGACAATTACATTCTTCATTTATGACCCTTAGGTCCCCATTTGACATTTTTACCAAATTGGCTCCTATAAAATTCCTGTCAGACATTTTTTCATTCTTAGGATTTAAATTCCGGAAAAATTTCATTTACTTTATTTCATATCCTAAACATGTTCTGAACCTGTTAGGGTATTTTTAGGGCGTTATAACGCTAGTGCAACTTACCATAGAGCTATGAATGCCATCTTTCATGATATGTTAGGCCACCACATGGAGATTTATATCAATGACATTGTGGTTAAATCTAAGAAGGTTGCCGAACATGTGAATCATTTAAGGAAGAGTTTTGAAAGAATGAGACTCCATCAACTAAAATTCAATCCACTCAAATTTGCTTTTGGAGTTAAAGCCGGAAATTTTTTAAGGTTTCTGGCTCACCAAAGAGGAGTGGAAGTGGATCAAAACAAAGCTAAGGCTCCTCAAAATAAGAAAGAACTTCAAAATTTCTTGGGTCAAGTGAACTATTTAAGGAGGTTCATCTCTAATATGGCAAGGAAGACTAAAGTATTCTCTAACCTAATCAAGTTGAAAGAAGTGGAAGAGTTTAAATGGGTGTTACATCACCATGCAACTTTTGATGGAATCAAAGGCTACATTTCTAAGCCCCCTGTTTTAATGCCACCTCTAAGGGGTCGGCCACTCAAACTCTATCTATAAGCCGCAAAAGAGTCTATAGGGTGCCTTCTGGCATAAAATAATGTTGAAGGCCATGAGCGGGTTATTTACTATTTGAGTAGGGTCCTAAATTCAGCATAAACAAGGTATACACCCATTATACTTTACACGTATGAAATTGAGACATTACTTGATCAAGTCTCAAGTTTATGTTGTCTCTCAAACCGACTTGATGAAATACATGCTAAGTCGACCCTTAGTCATTGAACGAATCAGGAAATGGTCTCTTGCTTTGTCAGAGTTCACCTTGGTCTATTTTCCACATAAATTAGTCAAGGGGCAAGCTTTAACTAACTTTCTAGCTGATCATCCTTCATTAGAAATCAAACCAGAAAAGGATGTTGAATTATAGATATATGAAGTAGAAAGATGGCCTTAGGTTCTTAAGTTTGATGGCTCTAGCATAGAGAATTCCGTTGGAGCTAGGATAACAATCATCTTACTAAAAGGGAAAAAAGACTACCCTATCTTTCAACTTAGCCTTCAAGTGCAAATCACACAATCGTCGAATATGAGGCTTTAGTGATCTATTAGAGATCTGAGAAACTTGGAGCACAAGAGGTACATATCATCGGGGACTCTCAATTGCCGGCAAACTACCAGGAATATAAACAACAACTTATTGCTAGCTCCTTATTACAATCAGCTTCTAATTAATTGTTAGATTCTTCACTCCGTGAATTTGAATACATGCCTGTGGAATCTAATCGGGAGTTTTGTTGCCACAAGAAGCCTTATTAGTGAAGATGAGGAAGAATTGACCTATAAGCTCATGGTGATAGAAAGAAGAACCACCCTCAATTTATGAAAGGGGAATCATATTAGAAGTCATCGCATATGTAAATGTCAGAGGAGACTGAGAATTAAGACTGTTGGGAGATTTAAGATCCAAACAGGTAGGTACCCCATAAGGTGAAAGCTCAATCACAAAACTTTATCCCATTGGAAGAGGAATTATACAGAAAGGGACCCGATGGGTTACGCTCAAATGTCTAGTCCTTCCGCACGAAGATGGAACTCGATCGTACCCAACAAGGCTATTTTCGAGCCCCGTATCGTAGGTTTCAGCTCTGTGTACTAATAACCTTAAATAACCCAATTGACACACTAAGGTCCCAGCTATACTACTGATCATAGTTTGTGGTTATTTTTGTAGTTTTGCAAGCCAATTACACTATCATCGAAGCCGACTAAATACGAAGAACCCGGGAAATGAACTCGAAGCCATGTACTGCTAGCAGGGAATTGGAGCTAAAAATGTATGGAGAGGGGAGCAACGCGCAGATTTTATACATTCGAAATTTGTTGCGAAAATTTGCAACCCACAAATTCTCGCAGCTCGCCCCGTTTGGTCGCTTGACCAACTTTTCGATCGCTTTTGTGATTTTTTTTCCCAACCGTCCTCAAATGTAATTTTGTTGTTTTACACTTTTTGTAATTTCCTGACTGAGCAAAGATATAAGCCTCTACCAGCTCAGAAATCACCACTAATCAATAAAATTGGCGCCAAAGCTTTTAGCTCTCCCGCCTTGGTGATTTTCCCTCATTTTCTCTCCCTTTCTTTCATTTTCTCACCTGCCAAACACCCCTTAAGGATGACAACTCAAGGGATGCTTGTCTAAATCTCCCTCATCCTTGAAGAGGAGGGTCACCAAGTCATACTTTGAGGTAAAACACTGCCCTTCATACACCTGCATATTTATTACCATTTATGTCTCTCGCATCTCACTTTTAGGTTTAAACTTCAGATAAAATTCTAATCGCCAAGACTTAGCAAGCTTTAAGGGCTTAGCGGATACTTATTGCCAGATCCCTTGATGCTCACTTAGTTGCCATTTATTTTCCTCTGCAGGTTAGGTCAAAGGACCCGTTTTCACTGCCTTGAAACATTAATGGTCCATAAATGCTGTATCTTAGGAGAAAAACTTTTAGGGTTCAGCTTAAGAATAAACAAAGATTCGCTTCTCGTGAAATGACTATAGGTCATCCTCCCCACGCGAGGTGAAAAGGATCCGAGGACATTGCACTCTAGAACCCCTGCCTAGTGTGGCCCGAGACTTCAAGGAGTTCTTACACTTTATTTCACTACATTTCCAAGCCAAACCATCAACTTCACTGCTTACAAAACCCTAAATCTAAAGTGAAACACTATTTTTTTAATCATTGTAAATTATTTCGCATGGTGAAAATCGATTCAGTTTTGACGAGTTACTTATATCAGAAGAGTTTTGCTACTGGCAAGAGATTTTAGGATATAACATCGTTGATTCCACACCCACTGTGGCACGAACCAGTAGCATCGTTGTCGATGTACCTAGTGATGAGAAGTCATAAACTTTGTGATCCACATCATAAGTATTGGTGAATTCCTCATTCCTTTTGGTTTTTTACTACTAATTCCCTACGCTCACCGGGCAAATGCACTTTACACTGGGTATATCCATTTTTCTTATTTCAATTTAAACCCAACTTAACCCTTCGTAGCTTTGTTTTTGGTTTTCATTGTCAGAACAGGTTTCCTAGACTCTTACTAATTACTGATAGAAACACGTGTAGAGAGAAATCAGCCTACAAGAATCAGGTGTGAAGAGTTTACACAACTGTATTTTGCTCCACCTGAGGAGCAACAAAGTCAGGAAGGGGTACAAAGAAACCTCAATGCCTACAGGTCAATGAGGGACCATATACACCCACTTGCAGGAGTAATCCCCATGCATCACCCTCCCGCAGAGGATGTAGTTGTCAGGCCTTATTTGGTGCCCCTGCTCCCAACTTTCCATGGCATGGAAAATGAGAATCCATACACACACATCCGAGATTTTGAGGAAGTTTGCACAACCTTTAAGGAGGGTGAAATTGATATGGAATTGCTGAAGTTGAAAGCCTTCTCCTTAACCCTAAAAGAAAAGGCCAAGATTTGCCTTAATTCTCTTAGGCCAAGAACCATAAGGAACTAGGCAGAATCAATGCAGCAGCCTCACAGTTCTTCACACAGCCCAATAACTTGAAGAGGCAAATTGATACATTTATGCAAATTAAGATAATGAGTAGTTTTACCAGTTAGCCGAGAGATATGGAGACCATCAGCAGAATGCCCTCACCATGGTTTTGACACCAGATGCTACTAACCATTTCTATGATGGATGTCCCCTGCTATGAAGCAAATTTTTAGAAACCATGTGTGGAGGATTTCTGAGTAAGAACTAGATGGCTTGCTGATTTCCCCAATTATGTGGCTCCAACTTCAAAGACTCCAGCCTAATCCTAGAGGCATGTGACGAGGCCACTAGGAAATCAAAGGGTAGGCATGTACTTACTCTCAGAGGACATGGAGATGAGCAAAGTTGTCCACCTCGCTAGGGAGGTTAGAAGAGCTAGAAATGAGAAATCATCATGAGGCATGAGCAGCACTGGGAGGCATCTATGCTTAACCAACCATGCTTCAATCGGCTACCACCGAGCACCAAGGAGCATCGCTTCAAGTGTTCGAGGACTGTATCGAACAAGCCAATGTCAGGCCAATACAAGCCACTAAATTATAACCCATATAGTAATACCTACAACCCCAACTGGAGAAACCACCCAAACCTCTCCTGGAAGCCAAAACCTCCTCCGTATGTGCCTCCTACTACACAACAGCAGCATGGATCCTCATCCCAGCCTCAGCCACCACCATCCTCATCTCCGATTGAACAAGCCGGACAGGAACTTGGAGCAAGGTGGTGCAACTTTGTGGAGGAACAAAAGGCAAGTGGAATGCCTGTGCTAATCAAAGAATTAATAATGCGGGTTACCACTCAACAAGAAAATGAACAACCCGCACCTCCGTAAATTTCCCAGCATGACAGCCGCAAGCCGAAATTTCCCAAAAACATGACAACCTCGCAAAGATTCAACATCAAGACTAATCCAACTAATAGCAAAGTGAAAAAGGGAATTTCCCTCTCGCACACAACAAAACCCAGTGGATCAGATGAAGTGAGTTCACTGTTGAGCCAAATTCCAGGATGGACGAGGTCAAGGCAATTATCACATTGAGAAGTGGTAAAGAGCTCAAACAGCGAGCACCCAAAGCAGTGGAACAAGGCCAGGAGGCTAAAGAGGCTGAACTAGAAGATGTGGTGACTAGGGACTGAGGAAAATAGCACACCCTACCTTTTCCCGGGCAATCGAAGGCTACAAAAGCTATCAATCAGGCTGAGATACTAGAAGTGCTAAGACAAGTAAAAGTCACATCCCTCATGAGAGATGATCAAACAGTTCCTTAAGAGAGGCAAATTTATGTTGGATTTGTGTATGTTGAAAAGAGGCTGAGAATGTTGACAAGAAGGCCTTCCGATTGAACAAGTTTGCAGACATCTAGTGCAAGACTCTAGTGAAGTATAAAGATTCGTCATTTTAATATCTCACATTGAGGCACTTAGTGGAAAAAGCACTATCGACCTTGGGTGCAAGTGTAAATCTCCTATTCGATGTACAAGCAGCTCAGGTTGGGAGAACTAAAACCCACCTCTATCACATTGTTCGCAGATATCCATCAAGATACCAAATAAAAAGAAGATATTCTCATCCAAGTGGACAAATTCTACTATCTAGTAGATTTTATGGTGCTTGATACCAAACCAACTGCAGCAGGGGCCAACTATGTGCCTATCATCCTAGGGAGACCATTCTTCCACTCTAGGAAAGTATAATACAAACTAGCCGAAGATGGCCCAGAAGAAGTCAGACATTTACACAATCCCGAGGAACAGTCGATCAAAGAAAAGATGCAGGATAGCCGAATTAAAGAATCAATGAGTGTTCGTAAGAGCAAAGAAGAAGCTCAGACATGAAACTTGGCGTAAGTATCGAGAAAAAGCAAGAAATTCATTGATAATTGAGGAAGGAAACTAGTGAACCCTGCAATTGAGCTTAAACTCGCCTGAATTCAAAAATATGCCTATTTGGAAGAAAGAAGCAAAGGTTCACTTACTTCCTCCCCGTCAGCACTTCACAGAGTAGCCCCGCCGTACATCCTCGTGGGAGAACAAGGTGCCCTGTGGTGAAGATTACTAATCCAAGGGTATTAGCCCAACGCTTGCACCCATCACATATCTACTGAGGAGGAGGCAAAGTCAGTATGCGTACCCACAGAGAAAGACCGAATCCCCATACGCAGGAAGTGGCATAAAGGGGTGTCCCAAAGTCAGCCAGCCGGGGTTTCTAATTTTCCCATATTATCCGATAGCACCTGGTGAGTCCAACCTGTGTTGTGTTTAAGAAATCAATGGGGGTAACAATCAGGCATAATGAAAAGAAGAGAAAATGCCCACCCACTCCAAGTTGAGGTATGTATTAATGAGAAGATTAAATGAAGTGACAAGGAAGGATCACTCTCTACCCTTCATGGATCACCTTTCGAGAGGATTTCCGTCACCCCTCTCACTACTGACGGCTATTCAAGATATTTTCAAATTCGAAATTGCTGCGTATGATCAGGAAAAGACCACTTCATTACGCCCATTCGCACATATGCATACAGAGAATGCCCTTAGCCAGCAATGCCTCGCTACATTTCAACGATGTATGCTCAAGATCTTCACGATTTTGTAGAGCCGTATTATGTAGGCTTTCTACATAGATGACATTACAGCCTATGGAGGGAGCTTTGCGTATCGCCCGATCAACCTAGAAACTGTCTCGGCACAGTATAGAAAATCCTGAGCATGAACCGGGAAAAATGACATTTTATGGTCAAACTGTGGAATTGTAGTCAGTATATTATTTCGTAAAAGGATCAAGTTGACATGAAAATTGACTTGATTTCCAAACTACCTCCTCTACAAATGTCAAGATCAAGACAATTTAGGCCATGCAGTTTCTATAGGAGGTTCATCATGGACTTTCAAAATTACAGTTTCCTTATAAACTCATTGGAAAAAGATGCCAAATTCATTTGGGATGCAGACTACCAAAAGAGCTTTGAGGAGCTCAAGGCCTATCTAACCACTACACCAATAGTGAGGGCCCCCAACTGGAAATTACCTTTCAAGGTGATGTGCGATGTAAACGATCTCACCATTGGAGCAAAGATTTCGCAAAGGGAAAGGAGGAAAGCCTTATGTGTGGTCTATTATGGCAAGACATTGAATGAGGCCCAAAGGAATTACATAACCACAAGTAAGGAGCCGCGTGGTCTATGCCTTAGATAAGTTTCGAGCGATCGCCTGGGTTTCCTGACATAATCATATCTGCTCAGACCATTCAAATTCCTTTGAAGTACCTGGCCACCAAACAAAATGCTAAGGCTAGCTTATCGATGGGTTCTCCCCGCACAAGAGTTCAACCCGCGCATCAGTATTTCAAAAAGGGTGTGGAAAAGGCGGTCACGACCACCTCTCAGATTAACGATAGCACACAAATATCACCTGCCAACCCTCCAATCATTGATGAGCCCCCGAGGAGTCCCCCGCCGCTCCCGTCAGAAGACACTCGAATGCCCACATTGCAAAATTACTTGGCAATGTGGAGCTACCAAAGCAGTTGGAAAGCATAAGACAAGAAATTCTTCTTGCAAAAATTCACCCTACTATTTGGGAATAACCTTCAGATAAATACTGTGTTGATCGATAATCAAATGTAACACTCGAAATATAAATTCTAGCTTTACATGTTTAGTGGTATTTAGTGTTTGACTGACCATAGATAAGTTAAGCAATCGAAACGAACCCTGAAGTTACAAACCTGAGGACACTACATTTGTAATTATCCAAAAGGGGCTTAAAGTCCTAATGTGAAAGATTTGAGGGGCCAAAAGATAATAACAGAAATTGAAATATAAATGGCCAAGAGAGAGGCCAAAAAGCAATAAAGGAAATTAACCAAAATATTGACAGGAGGCCAAACAAGGCCTAAAGGAGAATGGGATTTAAAGACCAAATCGGGTCTCAACAGGGAGAGAAAACGAGAGAGAGAGGGGAAGAGCAAAAGGAGAGAAGAGGAAGAAGAAGAGAAGAGGAAGAAGAGAAGCCAAGCTCCAAAAAAGGTATGGGAAACTAACTTACAGATTCTAAGAGATTATCTATGAATTTGTCATGCGCTTATTATTATTAGTTTGTCCCCAAACATGGGTTTTGCTAGGGTTTCATCTAACCCAAAAAATGATGGCGTTAAGGTGGGTAAAACCCCATATGGCACAAGAATAAGAAATCCTCTCTGAGGATGAATTCATGGTTAATTAAGAGTAATTGAATTGTGGTTTAGAATAAATCCTAATAAAACTTGAGTTTGATTTGTGTATGAGTTATGAACCTATATTGGAATGGGTTTTGAAGTAATCTATGATAAGTCTTTGAACTAAGATATATTGGAAGGAGGACGGAGTAGAAAAGTGATTATAAGATGAATTTGAAGTGATCTGAAGTGATTATGAGGTATAGAGCTGATTCGTTGAAACATATGGAAAAAGGTGAAAAAACACCCATTCTGGGCATTCTCGGGTGTCTCCTACCGGTAGGACTTAAGTTCTACCGGTAGGACTTCGATTCTGGTCATTTTAAGTCCTACCTAGAGGGACTTAAAGTCCTAATTGGTAGGATCACATTTGCTCCGCTTTTGACCAAGCCAGATTTTTGGCCATAACTTCCTTACTTCTTATCCGATTTGAGTGGATTATGGCTACGTAAAATAGACTTCAAGGAGAACCAAACTTAAGAGAAGGTATTTCCAAATTCTGACCCTATGGTCGAAAATCCACTAAAGGAGGCCAAGTGTGCAAGCCCATTTCCGATCGCTGATTATAGCGTAGTCCGAGCTGAGCCTCTGACGATCTTGGAGTTCCCAGATTCGAATCGGGTGATTCCAGTTGAATAGAACCCTTAATATCTTAGCGCAACAAGTACAAGGACCCAGGTCAAAATATGAAGCAGACCCCGAAAACTCAGTAATTCAAACAGTCCTTATGTAAAATCTAAACCGACTAGTTGCATGAAATGCCATAACCTGAAGTTTGAAGATCCACTGAATGATTCCAATTTCATAAAGCATGATTCATAGAAGAATAACAATATATGAATAAGGGTGTGATTACATGCTCATCATACCACTTCGCGATATGGGATTACACACCACAGAACGCATAAAGTGGCTAACAATGCCCCATTATAAGATGCAAAGCATCGAACTCATATAACAGAAACTACCTAAGACCAGTTATTAAATGACACAGCACTCCCGGTCCCGATTAGTACTTCTAAGATCTCCGATTAGTGTCCAGACCCGATTAGTACTTCCAGATCTCCGATTAGGTGCTCAGACTCGATTATCACTTAAGACTGATTGCCCAAGACCCCGATTAGTACTTCTACTCGACAAGACAAGACTCGTCGATTAGTGCCACGACCCCTGCTCGACCAGCGCTACCGCACTTCAGACCAGTATCTTCTCGGGCAATTTATTAGCCGTGTCTCACTTAACCCAGACATCGGTCTGGGGAAGTCAAACGTTTATATGATAAGTCTCGAAAGTCTCCGCAGCACCTACTCGGCACCCGCATCCGATAAGTTCCGTTCAGACTGGACCGCTCCAGCACCTACGCAGACTCCTCGTATCCCAGATAAGCCTATAGCACCTACGGTACCGTCTCGACATTCCAGCACTCCATGGGCACCCGCATCCGTGATAAAGTCCCAGTACCCACGTACCTTGAATCGAATAAGCCTTGCAGCACTCCACGTACTCCCCGTATTCGACAAGCCTAGCACTCACTTGTACCCCGAATCCGAATAAGTTCCTCGTTTTATCCGATTCATTCCGTAGTACCTACTGCACCCGCATTTGACAAGTCCCGACTGATCCAATTAGTACCTACTGCACTCCTCAGACCGACAAGTCCCCGACTGATCCGCTCGTATACTCCACGGTACTCAGATCCGATAAGTCCCGCACCGAACAAGTTCTCATCTCCGCATCCGATCCGTTTAATACCTACCGGCAATTCCCGTATCCGACAACCGTAGTACCACTGCATTCTCAGATTTGAATAAGGTCTCAGAGTACCTACTCGGCAATTTCAGATCCGAAATTGTTCCGTAGTACCCACCCGTACTCCCAGATGCACTAAGCTCCGTCTGCTCGCTCCGATTAAGTCCTCGTAGTACCTACTACCTCGTAATCGATTAACCCCGTGAGGATCCGATAAGTCCTCAGATCTCGATCCGTCTGTAGCACCTACGGTACTCCGCATTTGATAAGTCCCAGACCGATAAGTCCCGTAGTGACCTACGGCACCCTGGGATCCGGCCAAGTCCCGTCTCAGATATGTTCTGTAAGACCTACGGTACCAGATCCGATGAAGTTCTCAGAGCACCTGGGCGGGTACCCGTCTCGATCAACTCCCGTATCCGAGCAAGTCTCCGTCCTCGCCAGATCTAATTAAGCTCCATAAGACTCTACTGGGTACTCGTGATTTGATTAAGTTCTAATAGCAATTTACTTCAGTACTCTCAGACAAAAGAATAAGTACAAGTTCTCAGATAACTACGAGTACTCGATCCGTAAGATCAAGATAAAGATCCGTAAGATAAAGCATAAGTCCCGGAGTACCTACGTACCTCGTATGAATCCGTCCCGTGAGTACCTACGGTACTTTTGTACCAACAAATGTTCTCGTAGCACCCACGCACTCGCATTCAAATACGAGAATAAGCCCGCAGATAAGATCCGGGCACAAGGATATGTCCGTAGTACAAGTATAAGATCCGGAAGGCGTATAAGTTCCGTAAGACCAAGATTAGTCTAAGACCCAAGATAAGTTTCCTTGTAAGATAAGAGATGCTCGTAAGACATGTATAAGATCCAAATAAGGTCCCAAGTTCAGAAGACCAGTGTAAGTCTCAAGACCAAGATAAGTTTTGTAGTACTTACAAGTACTTCCATAAGAACAAGTTCTCGTAATATCAGTATATCGCCTGTAATCAGAACTACGAGCACTCGAATAAGTTTAAACTCCATAAGTTCCGTAATCCTACCTGAGTCCCGAATGTAATCTAAGCCCGATAAGTATGTCTCGCATAAGATAAGTTATGTAACTCCTACGGGAGTCCTGACTGAAATAAGTCTCGTTATAAGTTCAGAATTCCTACTGAAACCGGAATAAAACATAAGTACATGATATGAATGCATACAATTTCCGACATTCAGGATGGTTATACACTTATTATAATTGTGTATATGCATGTGTTTCTCGTATAAGAAATGTTTCTCAATTGTTTAAAGCTTAGCAAGGGTTTTTAATCCGTGTAGGTACTGGAGAAGACGTCTGAAAACATCCGCATACAGCTAGGCCAACACACTTGTAAGGGTTCATTACATGTAGGTTCCGTGGTTCGTTTGTAAATGTAAAAGTTCGGGCCAGAGGCAGCGTAAAATGGGACTCGCTTATATGTATATAATATTTGATTCGTTATAAGATGTGGGCCATACCCACGTGCGCCATTTTAAAAAAAAAAAAAAAAAAATCCTGGGCCCCGAAGGTCTCGTCCCGGAACTGGCGTGACACAAAAAGGTGTGTGTCAAGAAGAGCAACAAGGAATACCAAATTTTAACGCCATGAGAATGTAATGGGAGGCCATTTCCTCGCCTCCCGTAAAATCTTCGCCGTGAAGGTGCCGCAGTCAGGCCTTTCCACGCCCTCTTTCAAGGATGCCCATACTATGTGGGCAATGACAAAATGTCGTTATCAGGGGTAATTTCATTGCCACATGATGCCTTTAACCCGATCTCGTCGTCGACCTCGACGATAGGCACGATTTCATGGGACCATTCCTTCCTCCTTCTTCGATAATACCTCTACATTTTAAGGAGCACCAGGTGTCAGCTGTCATGTACTGGCAGAGCAACAGCTACGGTGGTACTGAAATTTTAAAAAAAGAACATACTCTCCAGATTTGGGTCCCCAAAGCCATAATTAGTGATGGAGGTTTGCATTTCGCAGCAAACCTTGGAGGTTTCCCACTCAAGTATGGTGTCACATAAAGTAGCCACCCCATACCACCCTCAAACCAAATGGGCCAAGTTGAAGAAGCCAATGTGGAAATCAAGACAATATCGATGAAAGTGGTGAACTCTAACCGAAAGGATTGGTCTTTAAGTCATTGACTTTCAGGGCATAATAGCCTATAAGACCATCCCGGGTATACTCTTATTGCCTAGCTTATGGTAAAGCATCGCCACCAGCTCAGGAGCCTGGAGCAAGGCATGGTGGGCGTTGAAGAAACTAAACCCGATATGGGCAGAGTCGGTCTCAAAAGGTCTTCGATATCAACGAGCCGGAAGAACCGAGGGAATGATGCCTACTTCAACTCAAAACTGCAAGATAAGTCAAGAAGTGGTAAGATCAACTAATAGCTCGTAAACACTTCAAACAAGGAGACCAAGTGTTGTTTCACGACCCAAGCTCCACCTCTTTCCGTGCAAGCCAAATCAAGATGGACTCGCCATTCACTCATCCAGAGGTCTATCCTTAAACGGATCAAAGAGGACCTATTCAATTCCAAAGATAATAGGGTGTTCAAGGTCACGACGTAGGTCGGGGCTTCATATGTAGTGCAACACTCAAGAGACAAGGAGTGAGATCCTCTCGACCCTCCATGATTTCAAGAAACTGTCTGATATGGAGGACTTCATGCAAGATCTCGAAGTCACTAAAATTTTGTTAGAATTTTATTGCTTTATTCTCAGAAGTTCTATTTATGATTTTCTATCCTCGTTTCTTGCATATTTTCTTTGCAAATTTTCACTTATAAGTATGCCTTCATAATTTTTGGTTTTCTATTTTACAGCAACAGAGAGTGAGGCGTGGGAGCCGTTTTGTTGTTCAGCCTGTGCTGCGAATTTTCTCAACCTGTGGAATTTCGCAGCACTGTTCATCTCCCCTGTTCTGTTTTTTCATCTTCCACCTGGGACCTTTTCCTTTCCTGCACCCACCATTAATTTTCACAATTTTTTTTGAGCGCCATTTGCGCCACACTGGCCGAAACCCCTTCACTTACCACTCCCTCTCTATAACCATATCCTTTCAATTTCAAATCTCCCTTTCCAGCCAAGTCCCACTCTCCACCTCCTCCTCTCCTTCTCTCTCGCCCAACCATGGTGAGACTCGCGGACACAGCCTTCAGCCCAGGATGCGCGCTCCTCCTCCCTCACTCAAGATCTCCAATCCAGCCCGCCGGGCCAGAAACCGCCCCGCCGCCGCCGTGCACCGCCGCGGGCTCCTCCTCCGGCGCTCCCGCCTCCCATCCCCGCAGGCGCCCTCACCCTAGGAAATAACCACACTCAAGCTGGTCTCACTCCACCCTCTCCGCCACATCCTAAAGCCATCTCGAGGGCCCCACTGGGCTCAAGAGAGCTCCTGACCCCGGGGCCCAGAGAGTCCTCCAGCCTCCAATCCTCCTGGAGCCACAAATACCACCCCATCGGGCCTCACAGCAGCCTCCTGCACTGCCTCTAACTCCTCCATCATCAGTAGCCACTCTTCCACCACAAACTCTATTCCAAGGAATGTTGATTGCAGTAGAGGATCTAAAGACGAGGTTCACAGGATCTCCCAAATTTTATTAAAGACTGAGCCACCCACACTCCCGCCTGCTTTACCAACCCTAGAGTGGTCATCGGCTTCTCATCACACGATGACCTCCAAAGAGAGCCCACCCGACAAATACTATTTCTCCATACAGATGGCTGCCCAGGATTTCAAGGTTTCTACATAAGAAATCGCCCATCTCATTTATGGTCCTGCCAACTCTGAAGATTATAGGCAAAGTGGGCCCCATCCCTCTCGACTAGGATAGTTCGTTTATTAGGCCCGACACTACACCAGACTATCTTGTTCAAGAGGCGCTCCGCCACAGAGATCCCGACAAACACAAACCGCCTAATCTTATCCCTCCAAGACATATCCACGGAGACGAAAGGCCATTCCCTTGGGCTCTATACTCCGCATTCGAGGGTTAATGTCTCAAATTTCGCCGAGCTATCAAGACAAAACTTTGTTCCACTTCGAGGACAAGGTTCATCTCAGGAACCTGATCAGAGCTGAGTCCACACCCTCCTGCCTCGTAGACTCATATGCTGTGCTGTGAGCACACGGCTTCCTACTAAGCGCTAGGCCAGGAGCACCGGCCGGATCGCGAGGCCATCCTTAAGGGCTGATCGGCGGGCGACATGCCCTCGCTCCTATATCACCTCCCGCCTTCGATCCACGAGGACCCGTACCGACAGCCGACCTTCCCGCAGAGGATCACCACTCCAACAAGCATACCGAGGAGACATCAAAGTTCCCAGATCCTCGCCTAGCTCCTTACCCACCGCCCGCTCCTTCACCTCCAGCCCTCTGCCCCCAGTACCACCCCTACAAATGTTGTTGGGCCCAGCACTTCCGCATCGCCTCCACAGTATATCACTATTTCCACCTAAGACTTTCTGACCATCATGGATGCAGTCCGCACATTCTCCTCCACATCAGCATCATTTGCGACTGCCCATGCACTCACAAGAGGATGACTCAGACTGGTGGGCCGCCATGGCTCGACTAGTGCCACTGCATAGAATCAGATCATCCTCATGCCACCGAGTCACCCGTCTACTCCGCGATTTCCATATGCGCCGCCCCGCTTCCCGCCCTCCAATGACCAAGCACTCACTCCACGTACCACCAAGAGACTTCGATAAAAAGAAGAACAAGTAATTGGGGCCACAGCCCACTCCACTGGGCCAAAGACCTCAACCCGTCAGACCTATATCCACTCTTCATTACATCGACTAAGGAGGGCACTTCCTTCTCTAACTTTCTCCATAATCCCACCCCATCATGGACAATGTCACATTTGGTCGGGGGAGAGCAGCGAAGGTAAAGAACTTTACACTTTGATATCATTTTTTTTTACACTTAGTCCATTTACGCTTTAAGCAGCTCCATTTTGTATGCTTAAAGGGGTTTGCTTTTGCCTATTTGTGAAAGTCAAGCCATTTATTTTGAAAAGCTAAAACATAAGATATTATATTTCTATACATACCATGCGCCTCATTTTTTAATCCACCAGAACCATTTTTGCCCCCAATTTTTTTTTTTTCGTTTCGCTAGCCTAAGTTGGAAAATTGACACACCGCCCAATGCCATTGATGTTAGATTAGTTCCATGCATGATTAAGTAGATGATCAGTTGCAGTCTCATGGTGTTCAAACTTCTTCTTCCACCTTTAGCTAACCACACACAATGCACATCAGTTTTCTTCAAATAGGTCGAGAAATCGCATAGTTCTTTACTTTGCAAAACCTACTCCTAGTTTGTCGACCAATTGTATTAGGTTGAGGACCCCCAAGAAAAGAAGGCCATTGAAGTCTTCCAAAAGAAAAAGAAAAAGAAAAAGAATAGAAAAGTCGCGACGCTTCGCCTTGAAACCCGAGCAGGGTCCGAGGGGTATACGGCGAAGTTTTAAAGTCTTGCACCAAAACTAACTCGGGTTGGGAGCCAATCGAATTTAGTGCTCGCGCACGGGTGGATGCTGGGTGACGCTTAGCTTAGTTGTGGTGGTGGCCGGAGTTTCGAAATCATTCGGAGTTTCGAAAGATCCTTATGACTTGATGCCCTAAGTCTTAGATGGTTGGGAGTCATCGGTGGACCCCTATTACATGGACTTTAGTGAGGTCGATTCGTTAGCATTGCACCCTACAATACAAAAAGAAATATGAAATAAGATTGGGGCCGGATTTGGCTTTTGGTCTGTCAATGTTCTAAACCCTGGCAAAGAGGTTTGGTCGTGAGAGCACTAGCAAGTTATTTTAAAATCAATCTACATAAACACTTAGATTTTTCGTGTGGGAAGTTTCGTGGCTCGCATTCCCTGGGTTGATACTTTCAAACTTGCTATGGCGGCATTCTTTTCTCCCAGATGGTTATTACAGGTCTTAGTGATTCACTATAAGGGTGTAGTATTACTTATCCATATACTGAGAATACCGTTCTTTCCTTTCGCATCGAACATAACTTGCTTCAGTTTTCTTCCTTCTTGTCACAAGGACTTGCAATGTTGGTTTGTGGGAGGATTAGTAAATTCAAATAAAGGCTATTTTGAGCCCTGTTTATCGCAGGTTTTGAGCACTTTTTGTGTACTAATAAACTTAAATAACCCAATTGTCACACTAAGGTCCCAGCTATACTATTGATCATATTTTGTGGTTATTTTTGTAGTTTTGCAAGCCAATTACACCACTATCATCGAGTCGACTCAAATACAAAGAACCCTAGCCAAACTCTAAGCCGATGTGTACAAGTCAAGTGCAATTGGAGCAAACATGAGAGGTATATGCAGAGGCAATCGTCCCAAATTTTCTTCTTGTTCTTTAATCCTAATTCCTAGTTTTATGGAGAAAAATCACAAATCTCCTCCTCCCTTTCACCCAACCTGGATGGGAGCCCCAGCTTTTCTCTAAAACGGAATGCCCAAATGGCATCCTATAGACTATATTTTGGTCTTTAATTCATTAAAAGATTAAGGCCTTGCTCGGGCCTTCATTAAATCCACTTTTCTCATTTTTTCCATTTTAACACTTCATTTCACTTTCATTTTCATTTCATTTCACTTCATTTACATTTTGGCAATTACATTCTTCATTTATGACCCTTAGGTCCCCATTTGACATTTTTACCAAATTTATTTGGCTCTTGTAAAATTTCCGGGTTGTATATTTTTTTCATTCTTAGGATTTAAATTCCGGAAAAATTTCATTTACTTTATTTTATACCCTAAACATGTTCTGAACCTTTAGGGTATTTTTAGGGTGTTACAACGCTAGTGCAACTTACCATAGAGCTATGAATGCCATCTTTCATGATATGTTAAGCCACCACATGGAGATTTATATCAATGACATTGTGGTTAAATCTAAGAAGGTTGCCGAACATGTGAATCATTTAAGGAAGAGATTTGAAAGAATGAGGATCACTTCAACTAAAATTCAATCCACTAAATGCTTTGGAGTTCAAGCTCTAAATTTTAAGGTTTCTGGTTCACTAAAGAGGAGTGGAAGTGGATCAAAACAAAGCTAAGGCTCCTCAAAATAAGAAAGAACTTCAAAATTTCTTGGGTTAAGTGAACTATTTATGGAGGTTCATCTCTAATATGGCAGGGAAGACTAAAGTAGTCTCTAACCTAATCAAGTTGAAAGAAGTGGAAGAGTTTAAATGGGGGTTACATCACCAGGCAACTTTTGATGGAATCAAAGGCTACCTTTCTAAGCCCCCTGTTTTAATGCCACCTCTAAGGGGTCGGCCACTCAAACTCTATCTATAAGCCGCAAAAGAGTCTATAGGATGCCTTTTGGCATAAAATAATGTTAAAGGCCATGAGCAGGCTATTTACTATTCGAGTAGGGTCCTAAATTCAGTATAAACAAGGTATACAATCCATTATAATTTCTATATCAGAGGAATTGAGACATTACTTGATCAAGTCTCAAGTTTATGTTGTCTCTCAAACCGACTTGATGAAATACATGCTAAGTCAACCCTTAGTCATTGAACGAATCGAGAAATGGTCTCTTGCTTTGTCAGAGTTCACCTTGGTCTATTTTCCACAGAAATCAGTCAAGAGGCAAGCTTTAACTAACTTTCTAGTTGATCATCCTTCATTAGAAATCAAACCAGAAAAGGATGTTGAATTATAGATAAGGGCGAAGCAGAAAGATGGCCTCGGGTTCTAAGTTTGATGGCTCTAAAGACAAAGAATTCTATCGAGCTGGTATAACAATCATCTCACTAAAAGGGAAAAAGATCACCCTATCTTCAACTTAGCCTTCAAGTGCACCAACAATCAAGTCGAATATGAGGCTTTAGTGATCGTGGTTTAGGAGATCTTGTTTAAAACTCTGAAGTAATAAGAGGTACATATCATCAGACTTCAATTAGTGCTTGGCAAATAATGTGGGAATATAAAATGCAACAACTATTGTTAGTCTTTATTACATCAGTTTCTAATTAATCAGATTCTTTCTACTCCGTGAATTTTGAATACATGCCTAGGGAATCTAATTGGGAAGCGGAGCAAGCACAAGAAGCCTTAATAGTGAAGATGAGTGAAGAATTGACTCATAAGCTCATTGTGATAGGAAAGAAGAATCGCTCAATTTAGCAGGAATCATATGTCATCGCATAGATGTAAAGTTATAGGAGACTGAAGAATTAAGATCAGAGAGTATTTAGAAGATCCTAACAGGCAGGTCCCCCATAAGGTGAAAGCTCAATCACAAAACTTTGTCCTATTGGAAGAGGAATTATACAGAAAGGGACCCGATGGGTTACGCTCAGATGCCTATCCTTCCCAGACAGCATGGAAGTGATGAAGCAAGTTCATGAAGGGGTTTGTGGAGCCCATCAAGCCGAGATAAAAATGCGAAAGTTGATTAGGAGACATGAAATTTTTTTACCAACCATCCTAAGTGATTGCATCAATTATTCCAAGGGCTACCAACAGTGTCAAAAGTATGGCAACATATAGAGGATCCCTGTTGTGGAACTCCACTCGATTGTGAAACCATGGCTTTTAAGAGGATGGGCCATGGACTTAATTGGGAAAATCTACCCAACTTCATCAAAGGAACACTACTTCCATCTTAATACATGTACTACTCCCACTAAATGGGGTGGACAGCATCTGGGCTAGTTGCAGAGCAGAAGGATGTGATCCAATTTATCAAGGAGCAGATCATTCATAGATTTGGAATTCCTCAGTCCATTACAATCGACCAAGGCACCATGTTCACTAGGGATGAGATGTCTTATTTTGCCAAGGACTATGGCATTTAACTCATTAGATCCACTCCCTTTAATGCTCAAGCAAATGGGTAGGTAGAAGCTTCTAATAAGGTGTTGATAAGCATCCTGGAGAAGATGCTGGAGAATAATCCTAAAGATTGGCACATAATTTTATCTAAGACCTTATGGGCTTATAGAACTTCTAAAAGAGATTCTACAAGGGTAAGTCCTTATTCTCTAACCTATGGGCAGGATGCAATGCTTCCAATGAAGGTGAGAAATCTCTTCCTATGCATCTAGAAGAATGGCCTTAATCCTCAAGACATAAAGGAGGCCAAGCGATGATGGAACTGGGAGGCACAGGTTGGAAGAAATTACAATTGTCACCACATCATGATCCAGAAAAAGAAGGTGGCTCGAGCCTACAAATAAGTCAATAAGAAAGGCTTTCGTGTTAAGGGAGCTGCTGGAAGCGTGGTGCTAATCATCTATAAGAAGACAATATCTAGGGAAATGACCTTTCTAATTGAAGGACCATTCAAGGTTCACCAGTACCGTCGGAAATGCTCATCAAGTATCAAGCCTTAAAGGGGAGCCACACAAAAGGTTCATTAATGGAAAGTACCTCCAGAAATACTTTCCCATAATGTGGGAAATGTTGGATACTACCAAGAAAAACAAAGGTAGGGAATTAGGGAATAGCAAGCAAAATAGGTCCCATTGACCATTTTGGGATTGGGGAAACTATTCATAATAGTTACTTTGAGTGATAAAATAGGTTATTTTGGCCACTCACTACTCAAACCTTTTGTTCCTCAATGTCATACTTGTTATACCGTCAATGTTTTATGAATAAATAAAGTAGGTCTCCTTACCTCTTTAATCCTAGGGAAGTAGATATAAATCTTTGATGGGAAGGTTAAAGTAGGCTTTGTGATCCCTATTGATCCTAAATAAAAGCTTTTTCCCCAAGAATGGCTTCTTGGCCATTGCATTCATCAGCACACTAATTTCTCCAACGGTATTCTTGTTGCCTCTTCGGATTTCTAAAAAAATCGCATAAGTAGGTCCTAGGACTATTTACGTGTTGGAGAAATAAGTATGAGATCAGTTCCAAGACATGATTTGAGGTAGTAAAATGGGCCTTTGGCCACTTCACCTCAAAAACACAAATTTCTTCAAGATTCCCTACTGATTTCTCAAGGAAGGTCTCTTGACCACATCAAGATCGGGAAATACAGGAAATATTCGAAAGTGAATATGTAGGCCTTCTCACACTGGGTACAAATTTCCCCAAACAAAGCATCTGGACAAGGTCATGTGAGGATATCATAATCACTCTAAGATTAAGGAAATAAGCCATCATGCTGAATTGGAGTGAAGGAAAGTGGGCTTTGTAGCCACTGCACATTCAAATGCAAGATTTCTCTAAGAATTAGATTTGTTACATCATTGCACCAAGTGATAGGTCATCCCTTAGGAGAAATGGAAGAAAACAAGATAAAATTAAGCAATTCGGACAAGAAATGAAGATGTTATGTTAGAATATAGTTATGACACATACGCACTGCATGGTCGTGGACTATGAACCCTTCTCACCTATTGTTTTCAAGATCTTGCGCTTAGTCGTGACCACAAAGAATTCATGGTTATGATCATTAAATAATTCATGGTAATGGCTATAATCTTTTGCACACTGCTTTCGTGATTTGCAGTAGAAGCCACGACTAATAAAATTCATTGTCGAGACCATGAACCCTTTAGTCATCAAGCCAAAGATCTCAGAAGGTACTCGATCATTGTCAATTCATGGTCACACCATAGACCCTCTTCTCGCAAACCAATCGCTTTCAACACCTTATAGAATGGACTACGCAAATTCATGGTCATGGCTATGAACCTCTTATGTAGCAATTATTTTAGTGAGACAGTGAGGTCGCGACCAACAAGATTTCTCGAAAGAATTGGACATGTTACATAATTACACTAAGTGATAGGTAAATCTCATAACTACTATGATGTTGGGAAATTGATACATGTGTACTAGATGGATGAATACAATAGGCTTTTAGCTATTAGGATCCTAGGTGCGTATATCTTCCAAGGATTATACAATATGCATTAAGACAAAATAGGTTCCATAGCTATTCTAAGCTTAAAAGAGGATCTAAGAGTTGAGGGGAGTTACGTAAAGTAAGCCTTTGGCCACAGTTCAGGAAAAGGGGTTTTGGTTTTTTTATCCAGCCCGTCCTAATAACAATAATAAATAAAGTATGCCTTATGGCCACCAAACTGAGGGAATATAACATCCTCAGAAATGTACTTGTCCCAACAACAACAATCATTCAAGAATTATTCAAAGTAAATTTTCAACAAATATCCAAAGGTAGGCCAAGTGCCACCTTGGTCCACTAGTTCATCCACATGCAAGAAGTGGGCCTATGTAAATGTTCATCAAGAACACACATCCAGAGGTACGCCTAGTGCCACGTTAGCCCACTAATGCAATGTCATGAATGTATTGTACGTGTGCTGGTGTTAGTCATTTTTCTACAATCGACCTGATAGTAATCAACACATCAAAAGGAAGCGTAGCGCCACCGATCCACCAATGCAACAAGTCATGTCAGAAGGCGCTGGCGCAAGCAGGTTTAGTGAATCCAACATCTCAAGAATACAATTCTCCACTTTCCACCAAGCAAAAATGGTAAGCCGATGGCCACCTAACAAAGGTTGGAAAGGGAGATAAAAGCCTCAGGACAATCATTTTTCATCATAGGCTATGATGTATAATGAGCACAAGCAAGGAGTGGGATTACATTAATAAAGATGGCACCCGGGTTGGAAGCCATTGAACCAACACGAGAGATTATGGAAATCAGAGCCAAGGAAAAAAATACATTTCTGACAAAATTTCAAGTTTCAAGATGCAAAGCCAAAATAATGAATAACTAGTATGACTAGAATGAGTAGTTTCTAAAGTTCTCCACAGTAAGAAGTCCAAATTTATCTTGTAGAAGCTTAGAAAGTACCTTTAAGTTGTTTCCGCTGGTAGACAAAGCGAAATTCCTTGGTAATGTCAACCTATAATCTGCCAAAGAAAAACCTCAAGTTCGGGTGAGAGGTCACTCAACTCGAGGTTGTTGAAAATCATTCAATATGCACTCAATAAAATTTTTGAAATAGCCAAGCAAGTTAAGAAGAATTTTTTCAATAGTGCATTCATTTTTATCTACACTCAATAAAATTTTCAAAATCACCAAATGGTTTCAAATAAATTTTTTGGAGAGTGCATTGAAGTTTCTTTGTGAAATATACACCCCGGAAAACGTTTCAAACAACCAAATGACTTCAGAAAATTTTTCGAAGGTGTATTCTAGACTCTTTTCAAGAGTCCGCACCTAAGAAAACTTTTGTAATAATCTGAAAAGCTTCAACGAATTTTTTCGAAGGGTGCTCTCATGATTATTTTCAAAATATACACCTCGGTGTCTAACATAATAAGTACAATGTTTATACTTGCTTAGCCTTCCAAACAGATGGCTCTTAGTTTGTGGTGAGAAATATGTGCTTTTGACTTTCTTTTCTAATTTTATGCTCGTGAAGGTTACTCAATGTTCCTTTCACCTTTTTGTAGTGCCTATGGATGCTTAGAGAACAACATGTTTTGAAGAAAGCACTTATGCACATTTTCACTTCCAAGTGGAGCCGAATTTCGAAGCAATTCGCCAAAGCCTACTCAAATCTTGTTCTTCCTCTCTGCTCAACCTAAGGAATGGT
Source organism: Tetrastigma voinierianum (assembly GCA_016808115.1). NCBI lineage: Eukaryota > Viridiplantae > Streptophyta > Magnoliopsida > Vitales > Vitaceae > Tetrastigma > Tetrastigma voinierianum. The sequence continues at coordinate 2,317,226 of JAEQBH010003196.1, forward strand.
TCCCCAATGTGATTGAGGACTTTCAAAGTTGCGGGGATGATCACTCCAGGTTTTATGCGCTAACGGGAGGTTCCTTGCATCTAAGGAGTGGAATTATGCAGAAATTGAATATGAGTACCTAGATCAAAGTCCAAGATCAGCACTAAAGCTAACACAGTGCAGAATATGAGCACCCCAGATTCAAAGTCTAGCACCTACTAAAGTCGTTAAAAGTGTAGCAGAAGATGAGAGGGCCCCAGATCAGCAGTCCAAGACTCAGACTAGTTGTTAAAGGCCCAGTTGGATGGAGTACAAGATCGAAAGGAGCACCGGTCCTTTCGGCACTGATTCAACTAGGTGTATCCGGGAATTATGATATTTAGCAAGGGCACGGCCTGCCTTTTGCCCTCACTTTCAGAAAGCTAAGGTTTAAGAGGGTATTTAAGCCATTGGAGCAATTGAGTTGAGGGACACAACTCCTACTTAGGTTTTCCTTTAGTTTTAGTTAGGGTTTTCTCTCTTTTTCTAGGGTTTCTTGCAATTTCTACTTTGCATAGCTTAGATCTTTATTTGTTCTTGTAGTTAACTTTCTTTTAACTTAATCTAAGTCTTTAGTCTCAGAAGCTCATTCTACACTTGTTCCATTCAGCTTACATCAATCTATAGCATTTATTTCTCCTCCGCTTGCATTTATGTTGGATGTTCTGAATTATTAGTCATTTCAGCTTAATGTGGAGTTTTTAAACTTCCAAAAATAGGATTCGAATCTATGGGAAACTCATCACCAACAAAGGTAACAAATGTTCTCACCCTTGTGCTTCAATAGAAGTTGTATGATAAATACTTACTACATTCTCTCTAAATGCTCACAGATATTTCTGACAATGTGTGAACAAGAGAATCTTGGTACACATTGTGACTGAACCTAAATGCATGCTGAGTGTTTGTATAAACTTAAGCAAGCATTGACATCATTCTTTCATCCTTTTTGCAAACAACCTTTAAAGCTATATCTTCCATCATGACCATTCCTCAATGGATGTTAGATGAGAAATATAAGTGAGACGCTTTGTTACCTAGCGTCAGGATAAGTGGAAACCCTAGAATCCTATCACTTGTCTTTCATGTGAAAAATATAATCTCAAATCAATCGGTTACCAAATCAAACAATCAAAACCCCCCATGATTTACTTTATTTGCACATTCATCGGATATCAATACCTAAGGATTCTTTTAGGACCCCACTCTCTGTGGAGATGACCTGTGGACTTCCCATATAATTATTATTATGTCATGATACTGGGTTCTACTGGGGAACATATTGAGTACACCTCAAGTGATAAGAGATTATGCCAAGGAGGGTTAGCGCTCTAGCTGGATCCAAAGAGAGCTGTGCACTGCAATTGCATTGCACCAGCAGAGTCCTCTCATTCTATTAAATTGTGAAAAACATTCTTCAGGTATATAATATCTGTGAATACCGCCTGTCAAGATATTAGTACTGCCTGCGTGGACTCATGATGAGCAACACCGACTTGTAAGAATCACACCTCAACAAAGTCCTCGAAACTCAATTGTAAGACGTTTGTTCATTGACCTTCCACTCGTCTAATGGAGCACATAGAAAATCAATGAATTCCTTTTAATCCAAATGAGCAAGGGTTACCTTTTAACCCACAAAGATCTTTTGATCCTCCAAGACAAGGAGATGGTGTTGTATCGCCGGCAACCCCGACGGTGGGAGGGGAGAATGTCAATCCTCAACATAATCAATACACATCGAGCCCTAGCCCCTTCGCTTCAACAAGTTAGAACCTCGAAGATTTTGAGAGACCTCAAAGAACCACAATGAACCCATGTATTCTACTTGAAGAGGCTAACCGCTTTCAAAGCAAGGAATCGGAGATGATCTGCCTTCTCTCCCCCACATCAAGGGTTTGATTATGAGAACCCCTACTCATACATGAGAGACTTTGAGGATGTTTGCAACGCTTTCCTTTCTCTAAGCAAGATCAAATCTTCCACATAATCACTGGCTTTGTTTCCTTTCTCTCTAAACGTAAAAGGCAAAAATATACGCATTCTCTTACTCCTAATCCAACCCTAATCGGGAGGACATGCGAAGTGTATTTTAAACAAATTCTTCCCTCCGTGATCCACTAATGCACCCGCGCTGCCATCCAAAACTTTTCTCAAAATCGAAATAATCTTGGCCACCATACGGGAAAGATAAAGAACTTCTCCATACTATCCCCATGGTTTGATATTGGACCAAATTTTGCTTATTTTCATCAAGGACTCTCTTTATGGCAAGCACATATCCAAATTATGAGTGGGGACAATATGAGAAAAGCCCTCCTAAGAAATGTGGTAAATGTTTTGACACAATAGCGTAAAAATGCCCGAATTAGGAGGAACATTACTTCCCTTGGATGCCAATTAGAGTGCATAGTACAATCTAATCGGATGAGGAAACATCATGAAAGAGAATGATGACCTTCAAGCCAAAATAGCTACCTTGACTAGGAAGAGGCCATTGAAATGCAAAAAAGTGGATGAGGTGACCATCAGACCTAGTGCCTTCAGACTACAGGACCTAGGATGGAAGACCCATGCATCATTTGTGATGACCCCACTCATTTGACCACTGGTTGCCCTAATCTTCCCCAAGTCAAGGGAGCCATCCAAATTGAGCAAGCTAATGCTCTCAATTACCCAAGAAAGCCCTCCAACTCTCCATATTCAGAAACTTATAATCCAGGGTGGAGTAAACACCCCAACTTTAGTTGGAAGAGTGATGGAGGACACAAGCCTCCCACAAGTCAAGGCAAACCTGCACCTCAAATTCTTTCAGTTAAACCTGTGCTTCAAACCGAAACTTTCAAAATCAAAATTTTCAAAACCAAGGGTTTTCAAATAAGCTCTGCATTTCCACAACCAAGGGCCACAAGGATTTTATGTGAATCCTAGCCAAAAGCTTTCACCCTTTTTCCTAAGGAAATCAAAATCATCAACCTTACCAACCTCCACATAAAAGAAATTTGGAGGACATTGTAGCACAATTTGTCTAATCTCAACAGTTAACTAACACTAAACTTCGAATGGCTATAAATGATGTGAAGTCTCAAATTACCTACCGATCGCCTCATAGAGTTCTAACAAAAAAAGGGAAATTCCCTCTCAACCCATTAAACCTCCTATATTTTAAAATAATATTGAGAGGACCTCAAGTCAAAATGATGGGACCTTTGAACATTGTGGGGTTATTTTATCACCAATCGTCGGCGGGGAAAAACACTTGATAAACCATCCATCCCAAGATCTTGCTTAAGAGAATTCAAAAGATTTGGGTAAAAATGGAACTGTAAGTGGATGGGATGGCGTGATTGATGAGCCTGATGTCCCTAAAGCCGATGTTATTGATGTAGAGTCGGATAAAGATAAAGCTAAACATGCTCCTCCTGTTCCATATCCCCATAGGTTGAGAATTCCAAAAAAAAAAAGAATAATCATGCTGAAATTTATGAGTTGTTCAAGCAGGTTAAAGTGAACATTCCCTTATTGGATGCCATAAAACAAATCCCTTCATATGCTAAATTTTTTAAAGACTTGTGTACTGTGAAAAGGAAGTTAGGTGTCCACAATGATGCTTTTATGACCGAAAAATCCATCTCTCTGATTAGGAATAATTTACACCCCCCCAAATACCCCGGGAAGCCCCACCATTTCCATAGTGGTAGGAAACTCAAAGTTGGAACGGTTTATATACTTGGGAATATGTGAATTTGTCACATAATTTCTATGCTGAGTAGGTTAGAGAGGTAGAGCTCAATAACATTACCTCCAAATGGCTGACCGTAGTGTGAAGACTTAGAGGTACAGTGAAGGATGTATTGGTGCAAGTTGATGGGTTCTATTTTCCCATGGACTCATTGCACTCGAAGTGACTCTAGCCTATGGTGAGTCATGAGTCGCCTAAAGTTATTCTCAGCCTTTCGCCACCGCTAATGCCACTATACACTATGGGGAGTGGCTGATGACCTTTGTCTTTAAGTAACATAGATTGTGAACTTGAAACATTTTCACAAGTTATCACAAGAGGATGATGCGAAGATATTTATGCAGGTGAATGTGATGAATATGTCTGTATGTAATCATATAATCATTTTTCATGCAGATGAATCTCCCCAAGTTCTCATTTAGTGATTCATGTGTTGAGGAAGTAATCTAAGAATCTGCTAGCGGAGTTTCTATAACGATACTGATACACATGTAATGGAAACCACCAAAGACACGTAGATTAAGAATTAATTTCCAATTGAGGAGAGAGTTTTGCGCCTGAAAGAGCAGCCACCCAAGCTTGAATTAAAGCTTCTACTATCTCATCTTCAGCATCATTCCTAGGGAAGTAGTGAGACTCTTTCCTTGTGGATCATATCTTCTAAATCTGATCAAGACAAAACTTTTAGAATTTGAATCACTAAAACCACCATAAGATGGACTATCGTAAAACATTACGGGATTGTTCTGATTTGTACTGTTAGATTCACTCGGGAAGAGGATGTTAACCATCAGGTAAATCACAAACAGAGCAACTCGATCATGAAAGAAGTTGGCTGGTGAAAGAGGCTTGAAACTTTGAGGAAGCATGTACCCATTACACAAAGGGTGGGTAAGCCCAACCCAAGTAGTGCATAAGAAGTCCAAGGCCACTGTGGTAGCAAATGAACATAATGAGCTCATACCTACTAGGGTCACTACAGGTTGGAGGGTGTGCATAGATTATAGGAAACTTAATGCTAGCAATAGGAAAGATCATTTCCCCCTACCTTTTGTGGACCAAATGTTGGAGAGAGTCGTTGGGCATGACTTTTATTACTTTATTGATGGTTACTCTAGGTACAATCAAATTAAGATAGCATTAGAGGATCAAGAGAAAACCACTTTCACATGTCCTTAGATCAAGCCTTAGAAGATGCCTGATTTTGTAATGGGATTTGGAGCTTTTCTAAATGGCTCATGACGGTATTTTCATGATGCGGATAGAAAAGATTATGGAGATATTCATGGATGATTTCTCCGTCCGTGGAGACTCCTACGAGGAAGGCTCCTGCACCCAGAGAGTTTGGTGATGGAGGGAGAAACTGTTTTGGCACCAGAGAAGTGTCACTTCATGGTGACACAAGGATTGTGCTGGGACATGCAAGTGTCAAGGAAGGAATAGAGGTAGACAAGGCCAAAAGTCGAGCTGATCTCACTTCACTACTCAAAATGTGGCAAGACATACTACTCTTCCTAGGTCGCAGGGTTTATAGAGGTCTATAAAATTTCCTAATGCTATAGCTTCAATCCTGTGACTTATTTACATGATATCATTTTAATGACAAGTATGTGAGAAGGTTTGCAAAAGTTGATGCCTCTACCCCCATTTTAATCACTGGAATTTTTACCATGGTTATGACTCAGAGCAGTTTTTTCCGTAAAGGTCTACATTTTACTGCAGCTGATTATAACTCCCATGGTATGCTGTCTGAACAACCACTGAATTCATAAAGTGGCCTGAAAACTTGTTAATACATTTTTTTTCTCTGCTGAAACAGCTCTAAGACTATTGTGATAGTCTGGTTTTCTGTATTAGACTGTTAATCTAATAAAAAGCACTGAGTCATAAGGTTTTCACCGCTTATCACCCACAGGCCAATGGTCAAGCCGAACTAGCCAATAAGGAGATAAAACACATTATTAGAAAAGATCAAGAACCTAATCAAGATCATTCTTCAATTAACCATGCTCTTTAATATCGATCATTTTTAAAACCATTCTCATGTCTCCTGATAGTCAGTTCATGGCAAAGCATGTCACTTGCCAATGGAAATGGAGCACAAGGCTTATTATAGGGCCATCGAGACCTAAATTTCCACTCACAAAGTGTGTCAACAAATGAATGCCGCAAATGAATGAGCTTGAGTCGAGGCGGAATCTTATGAGAGCTCCAGAATTTGTAAAGAGGTTACTGCTTTTTCAAGTGATAAAAGATTAGAGGAAGACCTTAGCCTCAATGTATTTGCAGTACTTTGTACAGTTCTCGCTTGCACATTCTCTCAGGTAAACCCATTCCTAGGGATCTACTTTTACGTCAAGACAGTTCATCCCTATGGAGCATTCAAAATTTAACCTATAAATGGAAAATCATTAAAGTTTAATTATTATTTAAACTATTTCTAAGAACTTTGTTCATCATAGAGAGGCTTGAGGAGTTTGGCAGATCCAATTTCACCAGGATTCCACCAGATAATATGTAATCATCACTGTACTATTCCTCTTATCTCAACTCATCTTTTTAATGTGATATCGCTAACTCATTAGATACCTTTGTCCCTCCCGTCAGTCTGGCTCCTAGTGTTTATCTTTCGTATCGAGGACAATGCTCATTTCTGGCCATTATATACTAGTGTTCATACTCATACTTTCACAAGGTAGTTTCTTTTTGTTTAAGGAGTATGTTTTGCTTGTTTGGATTTAATTAAGTGTTTTTAGTAAGTTAATTGCATAAATTTTTCAAATTTTAGGCTTACATGAGAATGGAATTTGAACTTTTGAACTATGCTTCTCTTTGAACTTGTGTTATGAACTCTGTACATAACATGCACACTAACAGGCTTGAACAAGACCACTCCGTCATATTTCTTGTCTCTTCTCATTTTTGAATTATGGCTTGTACCATCTCTGTTCATCTTAAATACCCTTGGTATCGTAATTATCGCAAGTCATTGATTTCTTGTTTCCAAGCTCAAATCCACTTGGTTTTGTCTTCATTTTGTGCATCTTTGCACAACCTTGAAATTTTCATGTATTTTATTCATTTTGGAACATTCGTACATAATTGAAAGATGATTTTAGGCCATTGTTGCTCATTTAAACTTCTAAATCATGCTATGTCACCATTCGACTTTGCTGCTTCCAAAAGCTACAAATTTGTTCAAAACCTTAGGATCCATGGTCATTTTTACTGCTTGTTTCAAAGCGAAAAGAAGGTTCCAAGCAAGTTTGAATTACGATTTGAGATGTGCACAAGTGGATTTAGGTGGAAATTGAAACATTTTGCAAAGTTTGAGTATGCAATGGAGGAAAATTGTGAAATATGAACTTTCTGCAAGGTCAGTACCGGTACTGAATATGTGATTATCGGTAGTCACAGCTAGTATAGGTCTAGAAGTGGCTCAGTACAGATACTCAAGTTGTTTAGGGGGTGTAGTGGCATTTCAGTACGGGTACTATCGGTACTCAAAGTCCAGTACCAGTACTCAAGTGCGAATTTTGCCCAATTTATGCAGATTTCCACCCCATTTAAGATTTAAAATTTTCTCTTCTCTCACCATCCGAAATCCCCAAACCATCTCATTTTTTTTTCACCATCAAAACCTTAACCCTAGCCAATTTCCTCACCATCCAAACACCCTCTCACCTCACCATTACCCCATTTTTCTCACACCCTCACCATCAAAACCCTAACCCTAGCCAACTTCCCTACCATCCAAACACTCTCACATCACACAATCACCCCATCCTCATCATTCTTAACCTTCAAAGTCCCTTCCTAACCATTTCACGAGCAGCGTTCGAGAAGGGTCATGCTTTCATCAAGGGGGCCTAAATTCTGAGTTCTCACCGAAACTGGGCATTTTGAGCCTTGTAAGTAGGTGAGTTTCTTCACATTTTGAGTCGATAATTGTGGTTTGTACTGCTGTATTTTGGTATGGACTCTACAGGTAGTCAAGAAGGTGCTAGTTGTCTAGTTGATTGTGTAAGGCCACAAAGGTCAGGGGCGGAAATTTTGAGGGGATATAGGAAGGAAGCCCGGGCAAGATACGAAATGGGCTTGGGAGGTTAGGTAAGGCACCTTAGCAGATATCTCTCATTGTCAGACGGTGGTAAAGGACTAAAAATACCAGAAAGGAGGTGTCGCACCTCTTCTATGGAGCGAGCAAAGGAAAAGAGAAAGGCTGACACTTCATGGTAAAGCATAAGGAAAGCTAAAGAATCAACATCGAAATTGATAGAAGAAAGTAAGATGAGGAGATTATGAATGTTTGATGAATTTGCAAAGCCGTGCGGTTAAAGTACCCAATCAATTTGCAGTTACAGGCTTCTTACCATGAAAGGTCATGAAAATTGGAACTTTTTTTTTTTTTTAATACCCCATCTGTAAATCATAAGAGAGGCTCGTAAGTTACGCTTATTTGCTAAGAAGTATAAGGTTATCTCTCATTGTTAGAGAATTCACTTAACTTGAGGAGAATCTTGATAAGGAGTTCCTTTTCCGACCACAATCACGTACGCTACTTCAGCCAACCTTTAACCACCCGCCAGCATCTTTAGGGCACACTGTCCCAGCATGGACATGCCTTATCCATTCCGTACATCAATGGCACCGAGGCTAGGTTGTTTGCCAATGCCATGTGCACTAATCCGGTGCCTATGGGAGGATTTTTGTTAAAAGAATTCATCCATGGGAAGCTAAAACCAGATTATCCATTGATGAACAAGATTGTTCATAATATGATTGTGCCTAAAGGGAAGAAAAGTCAGCGAAAGAGAAGAAATTCAATTTTGTTTGAAGTGGTGGAATGGGGGCTTATTGACAGGTGTCAGATATGGTGCATCATGAGAGACTTCATTAAGTCCACGAGTGAAAGGAGTTACATTCCTTATCTAGCACTGGTTACCAAATTAGTAGAAGTTGCAGGTATAAAGGGCCCAAGCAAGGAAAAGATGGTTCCCCCTTGTTTGGGCACCATTACAAGTATAACAGTATTAAAAGCAGAGTCAGCTGTTGAAGCCTCCAAATTTCATCCCTAGCCACTCAAGAGCATCTTCATCATCGCCTTCGAGCCAGAGCATCCCTTTGGAAAAGGATGGAAACACAGGATAAAAGGGTGGCGCGGTGCATCCCGTGAAAATAGAAAACAATTGGGACTACGTGCCTCCGTGCTCGAGAGAGAGAGGTTCATATCCCGCAAGGAGAGCCTTCACGCTGAAGGAGGGAACTCTCCTAACTTAGTAGGGAAAGGACTTAATGAGCTTGATGATTATGTGGATGAAGATGAGATTTCGACCGAATTAAGACTTCAAGAAGAGTAGTCGATTCTCAAATAGCGCTAGGTGGTGCTGGGCAATAAAAGAACCTCACCATGTCATGCCAACACCCATTTTGTTTCTTGAAAGCCCTTTTATGTAACCCGTGGTCATTACAAGCTTAGAAGACCTTTTTTATTTTAATTTTGTTGGTTGTTCCTTTATGAATATTATATATGCTTAAGTACTTGGTTTTTGTTAAATACTTATTTTCATCAATGAAGTTTTATTCCCTTTAGGTGACTTCATTCTATTCCATTTTTAGTGTCTTTGTTCCTCTATATGAGTGTTGTTGGTTCGTAGAAAGTGCTCAAGTGATTATCACATAATTGAATTGCTTGCCATTAAGTTCAAATGTTGGCATCTTTTGTAAAGTTGTAGTACTATGTTCATGTCTACTTATTTTGGAATTTTTCAATGTTTAACTGGTTTCGTTTGTGATTTTTTATGGGTCTTAGTTGTTTTAGTTCTTCTTAGTTCAAATCTTGCCAAGGACTAGCAAGATGCAGGTTAGGGGGTGTGTCTAACACAATAAGTACAATGTTTATACTTGCTTTTAGCCTTTCCAACACGTATTTTGCCCTTAGTTTGTGAAGAACATGTGCTTTTGACTTTCTTTTTTGTTTTTATACTCATGAAGGTTGTTTCAAAGTCTGCACCTTTATGCCTTGACTCTTAGAGGACAAAGATGTTTTGGAAGAAAGCACTCCTATGCCGCATTTTCACTTCCAAGCCGAGCCTAATTTCAAAGTATCCGCAAAGCCTACCAAATCTTGTTCTCCCTCTCTCAACCTGAATGGCTCCCAATGTGATTGAGGACTTTCAAAGTTATGGGATGATCATCATATTTTATGCGCTTAATCCGAGGTTCCATCTAAGGAGTGGAATTATGAAAAAATTGAATATGAGTACCGGTAGATGAGCATATAAGTGAGAGACACTAAGTGTTTGTATAAACTTTCTAAGTGAGCATTTGACATCATTCTTCTATCCTTCTTTTTGTAAACAGCCTTTAAAGTCATATCTTCCATCAAGGACCATTCCTCAATGGATGCTAGATGAGAATATAAGTGAGAGACACTTGTTACCTAGTTGTGGATAAGTGAAAACCCTATAATCTCATCACTTGTCTTTCTTGTGAATAATATAATCTCAAATCAATCGATTACCAAATCAAACAATCAAAACCCCCCATGATTTACTTATTTGTAATATTCATCTAGATATCACCTAAGGATCCTTTTAGAACCCTACTCTCTGTGGAGATGACCTATGGACTTCCCATAGAATTATTATGCTTGGCGATATTGAGTTCCTATGCTTGGGAACATATTGAGTACACCTCAAGTGATAAGCACGCGGAAAAGGTTTGAAATAGCCAAACGGCTTCAAAGATTTTTTTTTTCGAATGTGTATTCCCGACTCTGTTGGAATCTGTACGTAAGAAAATTTTCATAATATGTCGAACAACTTCAATGAATTTTTTCGAAGGGTGTGCTCATGATTATTTTTACTATATATACCTGGGAAAAAGGATCGAAACAACCAAATGGCTTCAGAAAATTTTTCGAAGGTCTATTCTCGACTCTTTTCAAGATTTTGCACCTAAGAAACTTTCGTAATAAGCCGAAAAGCTTCAATGAATTTTTTCTAAATGTGTACTCATGATTGTGTTCAAATTCTACACCCGGGAAACATTTGAAACAAGCCGAAAGATTCAAATAATTTTTCAAGATGATTATTCGAAAAATCTGTACACGGGAAAAGTTTGGAACAAACCTCAAGGAAAAGTTTCAATTTTTGAGCATCAAAGAAAGCTAAGAAACCTTGGAAATCATCCAAAACAAGTTTCTTCAACAAGAAATTCGAAATCAAGAAATTCATTAATCAAGGAAATCATAAAAGTTTCGATCTTTTTGGCAATGGAATAACTTAGGGACGAATGGTAGCCGGTTGTACCAGTGACGATCCTTGCAGCGATGCTGGCAACTAAATCTTCTCCTGCGACAAATCGACGAGCGTTGACGGCGATGGCGACAATGAGTTTGGGTGGAGAAATGACCCGGGAATATCGTGTTGAGCAAAAGCAGTAAGATAGAGATTTTAAACTGAAAATGGAGGGAACTTTTCCCCGGGAATCGACAGTTGCCTCCTCATTTGATCTAACTTGGTTCATTCTTGCCATCGGAACTCTTTATCATGGGTTGAAAGCTGGATTTTGGGTCTCATGGTTGGAAACAAGCCCAAAAGAATATTTTTGGGGCTTTAATACATACAAACATGGCCCATGAGCCATATTGTATGTGAGGGGTAATTGTTGACATTAAAAATAATTTTTTAAGCCGAAATGGTATTTAAATAATTTTTTGGTTTAAATGGTAGTGGAATTGGCCGAATAGATATGTCAAGCCCAAACCGTGCGAGCCCAACCCAATCCAGCCTAAGCCCATGAGGATTAGCCCATGAAAAATGTCCAAGGACATTTATGAAATTTTTAAATTTGTCAAAGCTGACAGCAAAGAATGTTGAGACTTTCTTTCAAAGGCAAAACATGGAGTAGACTTTTTCTCTAAGTCAGTACATGGCAAAGGACGTGGGCAGTTACTTGAAATGGTGGAAAATTACTCGAGAAACAAGACTCCTTAGTGGAGACATGGACAGTTATTTGAGAAAGTGGGCTAGTGCAATTACTAAGAAATGACTATAAAAAGAGGACTCAACACCAATTTTAGGGGATCGATCATGAACCAAGACTCAAAACCTAGCAAGAGCATTTCAACATTTCTCTTATTTTTCTACAAGTTCATCAACCATCTTTTTCCAGATTCTTAGCTTAGTTTTACATGTTTTTCTTTACAAGCATTTGTTACCTCAAAGGTTGGTCAAAGACTTTGATTGCACTTACAGGAATCACTAATTTTCCAACTATTCGTTAAGTTTCCTCTTAGCTTTCAATTCAATTATGCAATCTAATTTTCATGTATTTCGCTTTAAATTTAAGGAATTGTATGGGAACTATGGATCCATTTTCGCTTGAGCAGGTTAGATTCTCTATGACAGCTTCACCGAAAATACTATACTGGCACGCTCACAAGATTCACCACTCGTGTTTTTGTATGTTCTAATGAATTCCACTAGAAAATCCACCGAAATAGACATTAAAAGGAATTTGGTAAGAGTTTCTTTGAATCACAATCTTCACATTTTTCACTTCAAGTAACATGGAAAATTGATCATAGAATCTTTACTTTTCATTCAATTAAAAAAAAGTAAAATCATTTATATTTTTCAATCTACCTTTTTGATAAATATCCATAATATGTTTGTCGAAAATCACTAGAAATTCTTAATTCTACCATTTCTCAAAAATTAGCTAAAATCACTCTTGTGGGATATGTTTTCAATTTATTTATTTTGAATATTTGATTGATGAAGCTTAACACTACTATTTATGCAACACAATTTTCTATTGTGAAAAAAAAATGTTAGCTTTTAATTATATGTAAAGCACTAAAATTTTCCATATTATTTAAATTGGATATAAATGAAGATTTTTCACTTTTTTTTTTTTTTCTGGATCATAACTGTTGACACTAAAAATAAATTTTTGAGTCCAAATGGTATTTAAATAATTTTTCGGTCCAAAAGGTAGTGGAATGGGTTGAATAGATATGTCAAGCCCAAACTATACGAGCCCAACCCAATCCGAGAAAGCCTAAGCCCATGATAATCAACCCATGAAAAGGGTCGAGCTCATTTGTGAGATTTTTAAATTTGTCAAAGTTAATAAAGAATATTGAGAGACTTCTATTTCAAGCAGTGAAGAGGTGGATGAGACTTTTTTTTCCAAGTCAAGATATGACATAAGATAAGAAAGTAGAAAGGTTTTGGGAAACAAGACTTTTGTGGAGATGTGGATAGTTATTGAAGAAAGTAAGCCAAGCATTAAAAAAATGAATATAAAGAAATCAAAGCACGAGAGGGACCGATTAAAACTCAAACCAATGCAAGAGACAAAAGATTTCTATTCTTTGCCATTTCAACAAAGATTTTTATTTAGATTTCTAGCTTTGTTTTATATGTTCTTTCCAAGTACTTTGTCACTTCAAAGCTTTCTTGCTTCAGCATTTGATTTTTAGTCCAATTCTATAATGGAATCTACTATTTTTAAAGCTAGTTTATTCAATTTTTCTCTTAACTTTCAATTTAGTTTATGCAATCTAATTTTCAAGGTATTTTTCGCTTAGAATCTAGGAAATTGTCAAGGGAACTAGGGGATCCATTTGTCGTTTGAATAGAAGTTAGATTTCGACAAAGTTTTAGTTCGAAAATACTATAATTTCCTGGCACGCCCGCGCATTCACCAATTTCCGTGTTTTTTGTATGTTCTAGTGAATTCCACTAGAAAATCCATTGAAACATATTTTTCGCATCAGCAAGATTATTACTCCTGTGAAAAATCCAATATCTTTTTGGTTTATATATATATATATATATATATATATATATATATATATAGTATATATATATATATATATATAGAAATATATATATATATATATATATATATATATATATATATATATATTATATAGTATATTTCCTAAAGAACCTATTTTATAAATAATGACACTCAAAATTGAGGAGTAAGACAAATCAGAGAGAGATCCTGACTTAGGATCTTATGCCGTTGTATACAAAGATAGCTGAAGAGTCTCCAGCCCTGGAACAGATAGAAACTCGATGAATTTCCAATGCACAATAGAACTATCCAACACTCTACGAACAAGTGGAAGGCAGGCAAGGTAAGTAATGTGGATGTGCCTATTCCTGTTTAATAATTTTAATAATTTCAAGGTTTCCTATGAAAGAAGAAGAGCCACGAATGATCATATGACTGGCTTTATGGAAGAAATAAAGCAGAAATCCCAATCCATCCTAGAGAATCTTAGAGAAAGGGGACAACCAAGACAGGAAGTTGCTTCTAAGCCTGAAAGACAATCTTCTAACGAACTCGGGGGGTAGCATTCTAAGAACCTAAGATAAGCTAGTGAATTTCACTACTCACCTATGCTGATAGAGGGTAGATACCTTCCTCCCCATAAGAGAGAGGGTGGTACTCTGGAGAATGTAGCAGAGGAAAGACCTAATGCAGCCAAAGCCATAGCCCTCAAAGGATTTTTGCTCAAACTAATTCAATTATACAACTTGGAGCATATGAAGGGGGCTTTTCTTTCAATGGAGGCTCGAGGGGCACTATGCACCGCCTCAGAGGAGTGAAATGGCAAGAAACAAGTTCAACAAAAAGCTCCACAACAAGTTCAAGGTTCCTCAAGAATTTTTATACAACCAAATTTCACTACCTTTAAGAGCAATCAAAGAGGCGGTGCAGGAGTTATATGAGCCAGGCCTCAGGAAAATTGGGCACCCAAAGTTCTACAAACCTTATCCTAAAATGATAGACAGGGAGAACCCCTACCTAAGGGGATACATGATCCTTGATTTCTCCTTATTCTTTTGAGAAAATGGCCAATCCACTCTAGAGCATGTTGCTAGATTCACTTTGTAATGTGGGGAATCGGCTAACTATGCGAATTTCTATCATTTCAAGCTTAGACTGATTCCTGACTCTTTGACCAGGGTAGCATTCACTTGGTATACAACATAACATTGCCATGAACCCATCTCGGCTGGCAAGAGATGGCACGCCCACACCTTCATTCTTAAGGCTAAACTCAAGTGTGCATTGCAGAATCTGCTTCAGTGACTCCAAAGAATTTGGAGACTATCGATTTGTTAATTTCCAGCTCAAGAAGATGAGAACAAATGCAAGACTCATCTTCTAGAGACGTAGTACGTGGGAAAATGGGCCCAAAGAGGTTTGAAACATTGACCGAGGAAAACATGCTGTATGGAATTTAGAGATTTTGCGTGAACTTGCGCCTACAGGATGAGGAGCCATTCACGAAGAAAGTTACCAGAGGAAGAAGCCCATGGGAACCTATTGTCAAGAGGTGAACCAGGAGGTGGCAGTGGCAATGGCAAATCTATCTACTATAGGGACATTCACATATCCTCTTTTAGTAGAAAAGACACCTAATTTGTGGAAGAAGGCACAAATTTTTGGTACATAGGTCCAATATACTTTTGAGGTAGAAAAAACATAGGAAAGATTCAATTTCCTAGTGAAAGAAAAATTCATTACCTTTCCTAAAGGCCATTGGATCCCCATTAAGGATGAACTAAGGGGAAAGACTTACTATAAGTACCACAATTCATGTTGGGGTTTCAGAAATGTCATACGTAACAGGATCAACAAAGGGATACTTGAGGTAGAAAGGAAGCACCCTACGACAGAGGAAGATGTGGGCCACGGTGGAGTTACCATAGAATCCTCTAAAGAACGTAGACCCCATAAGGCGATACTTGAGAAATCTTTTGTGCAAATGACAAGGCACATAAAGCCTTTGTACATATGATCTCATCTCAATGGTAGACCAGTATCCAAGGAACTGATAGATAATGGATCAACGGTAAATGTAATGCCATTGAGGATACTGAGAGCTCTAGGAAGGAGCATTAATGATTTGATAGAAACAAAGGTGGATGTGTTTGCCTTTACCGGAGAAGTATCCAAGACCCTGCGCATACTACCTATAGATATCACCATTACAAATAAAACCGCATATTTGGGTTCTTTCAGATAAACTCTAATGCAAATTATAAAGATGAGTTAGAGGGATCTGATCTGCGTTAATCGTAGGTTGCCCTATCTTCTACTGCCTACTTTTTAGAAGGGTAATGAAGTGGAAGTAATGCGAGCACATAAGCAACCTTCTGTGGCGGTGCTCTTATGAAAGCTAGGTATTATGATCGTGAAATTTGGTCCAACTGCTTACTAGCGTAAGAAAGATGTACCGGGTATGAAAGCATACATGGACTCAAAGGACTTTGTGGAAATATAAAAGGAAGCGGCCAAACTTCAAAAGGTGACTACCATCGTGCCTTACATGCCAATGAGTAATCTAATCATCGAGGAGATTGATGATGACTAATTACTCTAAAGAGGAAAAGGTAGTAGCTGCAATTTCCATACTCAAAATGAAAATGCAGCAGACTGTGAAAAGGATTGAAGAAGAGCACCTCTAAGATACCTGTGGGGTTGAGATTATTTTTGAGGATGATGCATATGAAGAAGAAGAAATACACAAGGAAGATTTGGAGCAAGCCCCTTCTAAGTTCGAAGACACAAAGCCTCAAGTACATGACCCCAAGGAGGAAGTGAACCTCAACACTGTAGAGGAGCCAAGGATTACTTATATTAGTTCCTTGCTACCTTCTGACTTGAAGGAAGGAATCATATCATTACTACGGGAGTTCAAAGACTACTTTGCTTGGAATTATGATGAGATGCTAGGGTTGGACAGAAGCTTGGTGGAACACCGCTTACCTATCAAGTCAGAGTTTCACCCCTTTTAGCAACCACCCAGAAGAATGTCCCAATGAGGTAGAGCTGAAGGTGATGGAGGAGATTGAGAAGCTTTTGAAGGCCAAATTCATTAGACCTACAAATAATGACAACTAATGTCCAAATTCATCTGAAGGTGATGTATGTAATGTCTATTGCTAACATGTTAGTTGGACTAATCGCAGTCAATGAGTTATTGTCTTCTTCATGGATGGTTTTTCCGTATAACCAACCATAATAGCTTATCGATGATATATATCTAAGACTCGCTTCAATACTGAAGTTCTTAGGAACGCTTCAATGAGTTAGTCATGCCCTTTGCCTAAGAATGCTGGGTAACCATTAAAGGCTATGAATGTCATCTTTCATGATATGTTAGCTACCACGTAGAGATTTATATCGATGACATTGTGGTTAAATCTAAGAAGGCACTAAACATATGTGAATCATTTAAGGAAAGTTTGAAAGGATGAGACGCTACCAACTAAACTCAATCCACTCCAAATGTGTTGAGTTCAACCCAAATATTTGTGGTTTCGGTTCACCAAAGAGAAGTGGAAGTGGATCAAACAAAGTTAAGGACTATCATTTCACCCAAGTCCTCAAAACAAGAAATAAACTCAGAAGTTCCTGGCCATGAACTACTTGAGGAGGTTTATCCTTAATCGGGCAGGGAAGACTAAGGTATTCTCTGACGTAATCAATCTGAAAGAAGTAGAAGAGTTTAAATGGGAGGAACAACGCCAGGTAACTTTTAATGGAATCAAAGGCCACCTTTCTAAGCCCCCTGTTTTAATGCCACTTCTAAGGGGTCAACCACTCAAACTCTATCTATCAGCTACAAAACAATCTATAGGACGTCTTCTAACACAAAATAATGATGAAGGCTATGAGCAGTCTATTTACTATTTATAGGTCCTAAATTCAAAGATAAACAAGGTGTATACATCCATCGAAAGCTGTGGTTCAGCCCCATACTTTTGCATGTAGGAAATTAAGACATTACTTTATCAAGTCTTAGGTGTGTGTGGTCTCCTAAACTAACTTGATGAAATACATGCTTAAGCTTCCACCCTTAATCATCGAGATGAACTCAGAAATGGTCTCTCATTCATTAGTTCACCTGGTCTATTTTCCATAAATCAACAAGTGGGTGCTTTAGCTAACTTTCTCGCTAATCATCCTTCATTAGAAATCAAACCAAAAAAGGATATGGAATTAGGGATATATAGTTGGTGTTGTGGCTGGGTTCTTAAGTTTGATATATCTCTGTATGCACTGAGTCTCATCCGACCCGACGCTGATCTAAACCAAAACCCCGGGGACGCCCGGTTACCACTATATCACTTTATCAAAATCATTTACCAAATACGCGCGGAAGCGATTTCAAATTAGGGCGAGCCCACAAACATTTACAAATTCAATAGGCCCATAACATTTAACAAAATACATTTACAATGAAGGCATTCCAAGCCTTTTCAAAATGGTTGTTTCAGAGTTCAAATTGTTTTTACAAAATATCAATGTTCGAAAGAAATGGAGTGAATGCATATGTCGGAGCATACTCCACAATTCTTTCTTTATGACTTTGAGCCTCGAATCTTGGGTCCGTCAATCACCATCAATCACTCTGCACTGCGCATTGATAAAATACGCGGCTACCTTCACTTAGCGGTTCACAATTCCATTCTTCTATTTCAATTTTGCTAAACAAAAACTTTCAACCTTTGATGATCAATGTCAATGCAATACATATACTTATTTCATACAATCATTTACCAAGCTCATTGATCATCCCAAATATAAGAATTTCATATAGTTTAATTCATTTACAACCAATCTATGATTTCACAATGTTCTTCATTTCCAATTTGCAATCATGCTTTCACATCAATATGTCACAATCTCAAATCAATTTAGTTTTGCTCTTAACGAATTTAACCTATGTTTTCGATTCGTTATTAGGAATCCATCTAAGACGGCTCTCAAATTGCCTGCAGCCTCTATAAACATTTGTTTTATTACAAAGATATGTCTCGCTGGGTCGCTGATCAAGTATTAAAAATCAACTATAAACATCTATCGATAGTCTTTGGGTCAGTCGCTTGATCTGGAGTGACAACATCACATACTTATTCACGGCACGCTTAATTTGACCCTATCGTATACCAATTCCATCTCTTAATGCGAATTAAACGGTTAACATTCTATTAAGTATGCCAAAACTTTATATCAAAAATACAAGATAAATATGTACATTTGTATAAATAGTTCATTTTCAATAGTCAGTGCACTTTTCGTATGCAAACATTTCACACCCATTTGCCTCAAATCACCTAAAAATCAATATGCTTTTTCCTGCTGCATTAGAACAAACTTTTCAAATATTGAACAAGAATACGAAAGATAACAAACCAATCTTTCTTCTTTTCGCCTTGCCTTCAATCTCAACTTAGGTTAGGTGATCCTCAATCATCCTCAGCAAATCACACACATCACATTTAGTGAACTACAATTAATGAAGCTTCTTACTCAGCGACGGTGGTACTAGACGTTTTTCACTTTCTCTAGTTTCACTTTATTCGACCCCTATTGATAATTTATTAGTAATACCAAACTATCTGCGTAATACATAACTTTCTAAACAAATAAAATTTTGTTCATCAGAATAAAGAGGTTCAAGTAGTTAGCCGAAGCAAGGCTTCACTAAGAATGAACCCGAGGGTGGCCTGCCCCTCACGCCTGGCGAGGCACTTTCACAGAGCGGCGGCTCGAATGCTAAGTTTCTTCATGTTTCACATTTTCTCTGAAAATCACCCAAAAACTCAAAACAAATTATGGAAAACTCTCCTAAAGGCATTTTAATATCATCCTAAATCAACCATAAGCAAAACCCATGGATGGATTAGGGTTTTCCTAACCCAAACTTTACTTAAAGAAATCTAGGGTTTGTTTCTTACCTTAAAATCCTTTTGAATCTCCTTCACCCAAGATGCTTGATCATTTTGAAGCAATGAAGGGGAAGAAATCACACCAAAATCACTTCTTCTCAAAGCCCTAGCCTCTTTCTCTCTCAAAATCCCCAAATGTGTTTTTTTCTCCAATGAGCATTCTAACACCAAAAATGACTTAAGTCATGTTTTCATCCTAAGGCCAAGGGCTTACATCAATAACCTATTTCTCATTTTTGGTATTTTAACTCTTCATTTCACTTCATTTATCATTTAATTCACTTGGCATTTAAGCTCATTCTCATTGCACTTTGCCTCATTTACACATTTCCAATTTGGGTTCTTTTCACTAGTTTATTTTCTGTTCAATCAAATTTCTCATTTTAACATATAATATTTAATCATATGCTCACATTTTCACCTCATAATTCACAATTAAACAATTTATCGCTCTTTAAAAGCCTAAGTTTGGTCTAATTTATAAATTTAATATATAATAAAATTAATATAAAATTTTATTTTGGGTATTACAATTCTAGCACGGAGAAATCCGTTGGAGCTAGGATAGTAATAATCTCAATCACCAAAAGGTATAAAGACTACCTTATCTTTCAACTTAGCCTTCAAGTGCACCAACAATCAAGCCAAAATGTGAGCTTCCTTTAGTGACTTGGGTTCGAGATTTTGTCGAACTCGAGCATAAGAGGTACATATCATCGGGACTCCAATTAGTGTCGATACTAATAAGGGGAATATAAATGCACAAATTATCGCTAGCTCCCTTATTATACTGCTTCCACTCAATTGGTGATCTCTTTCACTCGTGGATTTTGAATACGTGCCTCAGTGGAACTGACAAAAGTTTCGATGAGCAGTTACAAGTAGCCTCAAGTGTGAAGATGAGAAAATAATTGACTCATAACCTCATTGTGATAGGAAAGAATAATCATCCATCAATTTATAAAAGGGGAATCAGATTAGAAGTCATCAGTACAGTTGAAAATGTTACAAAAGACTGGAGAATTAAGATCATAGAGTATTTAGAAGATCCTAACAGGAAGGTCCCTCATAGGGTGAAAGCTCAATCATAGAATTTCATCCTACTAAAAGGGGAATTGTACAGAAAGGGACTTGATGGGTTACTGCTCATATGTCTATCCTTCCCAGATAGCATGGAAGTGATGAAGCAAGTTCACGGCGGGTTTGTGTGGGTTTCCCATTAAGTTGATAAAATGCGATACGTGGGATTAGAGACATGGCTATTTTTGGCCAACCATCCTAAGTGACTGCATCAATTACTCCAAGGGCTACCAATGGTGTCAAAATTATGGCATCATACAAAAGATACCCATAATGATTCGGTTTAACCATGGCATCCGCTTTCATTCGTTGAGCTCTCATGACTTTAAACGCCGCTTACTCAGGCCGAGAGAGCTCATACTTATAACCTGCAGTTTCTTCCCCATCCGATGTGGGATGTGATAAACAACTCCCCACACCCCCATGCAAACACAACGTTCTCGTTGTGTACCATGGGATTGTTGGGCCAAACGAACAAACACCCCCTACGGGGGCCAAATGGAACAGACCCCCACATCGGGGTTGAGGATCAACTCTTATACCATTTGTAATGACTCGGCTCAACCATATAGATATTGTCCGCTTTTAGTCCAAGGGCCCTCACGACATTAAAACACGTCTACTAGGTTAAGAGGAGTCCATACTTATATAGTGCCGTGAAGTTTCCTCCTATATTCGGCGCTGGACGTGGGACAAATTAATAATAACTCACTGCTAATTAGTTTCAATCTTTCCTTTCCCACACGAGTATCGACCGCGATTGGCATTCACAGGCATTAAAAGATCATCTTAACCTCACACATGTGAGCAGCAAGTTGGGTGACCACGACCTTCGAGAAGGGAGAAACTTCCCAGCACTATATAAGTATGGGCTTTTCTTAACCTAGTAGAAACTTTTTAAAGTCATGAGTACCCTTAGGCCCAAAGTGGACAATATCTACATGGTTGAGTCGGGTCGTTATAAATGGTATCAGAGCCGATCCCCTACCCCGATGTGAGAGTCTATTCTATTTAGCCCCATAGGGGGTGTTTGTCAGTTTGGCTTCATAATCCCATAGAACACAACGAGACCTTTGTGTTTATATGGGGGGTGTTTGTCACATCCCACATCAGATAAGGGAGAAACTTCCTGACACTATATAAGTATAGGCTCCTCTCAACCTTGTAGACGTGTTTAAAGTCGTGAGGACCCCTTGGGTCCAAAGCATACAATATCTACATGGTTGGGCTAGGTCGTTACAAATGGTTTCAGAGCCGGGCCTGACCTTCGATGTGGGGGGGTCCCGTTCGCTTTGGCCCCACAATCCCATGGAACACAACAAGACATCAGACTGGGTGATAGGGGTGTGTTTTTCACATCCCACATCAGGGACAAACTCAATAAGACTATATGTTACTTCGCCTCTTCAACCTAGAAATGCTGCTTGAAGTCGAGGCCCTGCGTACCAAAGCTTGCATAATATCTATGATTGAGCCGAGTCACTACAATACCCGCTATGGAACTCCACTCATTGTGAAACCACGGCCTTGCAGGATGGGCCATGGACTTAATTGGGAAAATCTACCCAGCTTCATCAAAGGGACACAACTTCATCTTAGTTGCTATAGACTACTTCACTAAATGGGTAGAGGCAGTACCCTTAAAGAATGTAGAGCAAAAGAATGTGATCCAATTCATCAAAGAACTATCATTCATAGATTTAGAATTCCTTAGTCCATTACAACTGACCAAGGCACCATTTCACTGGGGATGAAATGACTTATTTTGCCAAAGACTATGGCATTCAACTCATCAAATCCACTCCCTTTTATGCCCAAGCAAATGGGCAGGTAGAAGCTTCTAATAAGATGTCGATACATCCGAGAAGACATCGGAGGATGTGAATCCCTGCAGATTACACAAAATTTTATCCCGAGACCTTGGCGGGCTTATAGAACTTCTAAAAGAGATTCTACAGGGGTAAATCCTTACTCTCTAACTTATAGGCAGGATGCAGTGCTTCCAATGGAGGTGGTAGTTTCTTCTCTAAGGGTATCCAAGCAAAATGGCCTTAAATTTCAAGAATACAGTGAGGCCATGATAATGGAACTTTAGGCATTGGATGGGAAGAGATTACAAGCACTCGACCACATCATGATCCAAAAAAAGAAGGTGGCTCGAGCCTACAACAAGTGAGTCAAGAGAAAGAGTTTTGAAAAAGGGGAGCTCGTCTAGAAGGTAGTGTTGCCCATCGATGCTAAAGACAAAGAATTGGGGAAATGGTCTCCTAACTGAGAGGGACTATTCAAGGTTCACCAAGTACTGCCCGGAAATGCCTACTGACTATCAAGCCTTAAAGGGGAGCCACACAAAAGATTGATCAATGGGAAGTACCTCAAGAAATACTTTCTCACAATGTGGGAAATGCTGGACATTGCTAAGAAAAACTAAGGTAAAGAATGAGGGAATAACAAGCAAAATAGGTCCCATTGACCATATTTGGATTAGGGAAACTATTCCTAGTAGTCAATTTAAGTGATAAAGTAGACTATTTTGGTCACTCGCTGCTCAAACCTTTTGTATTCCTCAATGTCATACTTTTTTTACCTTCGTTGTTTTTTGAATAAATAAAGTAGGTCCCATGACCACTTTAAATATGGGGAAGTAGATACTAATCTTTGATTGGAAGGTTAAAGTATGCTTTGTGACCCTTATTGATCCTAAATAAAGGCTTTTCCCCAAGAATGGGCTCATTGTGTCATCAATAGTCTAAAAGTAGGTTCCATGACCATTTAGGATCGGGGAAATAATGACGACGAGCGATAAAGTGGCTTCTCGCTATCGTGATTCATCAAAGACATTGATTTTCCAAGGTTGTTCTTATTCCCTCTCCAGATAGGTCCCAGGATTATCAAGGTCATTGGAGGAATAGGTATGAGACCATTTCCAAGATAGGATTTGAGGAAATAAAGTTAGCCTTTGGCCACTTCACCTCAACAACACACACTTCTTCAAGATTCCTTACTGATTCCCCAAGGAAGATTTCTTGATAACATCAAAATTAAGGAAATAGGGGAGGAAATATCCAAGTAGATAAGGTAAGCCTCTAAGCCACTAGGTACACATACTTCCCCAAACAGAGCACCTAGATAAGTTCATGAGAAGTTATCACTTTAGATTGAAGAATGGAAAGATCCAAGAATCACTCTAAGATTGAGGAAATAAGCCCTCATTAGAGTAAAGTAAAGTGGGCTTTGTAGCCACTACACATTCAAATACAAGGGATAGAAATGAAGAAAACAAGACAAAAATCAAGCAATTTGGACAAGGAATGAAGAAGTTATGCAGCCGAGTAATGGTCGCAAACTAAGCGTCGCGAATTCACAACACACACTCGCTGGGTTTCGGCAAAGGTGGTCACGACCATAGAACCTTGTGAGGCATTTTGCAATGTGATCGTAACCACAGTATTCCATGGTCGTAACTATGACCTAAAGAGATGATTTATGACTATGACTCAATGGAAGGGGATTTAAGAGCTGAAGGGAGTTAGTGGCAGCCTATGGCCACTTGCTCAAGAAGAGGAGCTTGGCTCTTTATTAAGCTCGTCCCAATCACAATAAGTAAATAAAGAAGGCCTTATGGCCACCAAACTGAGGGAATATAGCATCCTCAAAAGTGTACCTATCCCAACAACAACAATCATTCAAGAATTATTCAAAGTAAATTGTCAATAAATATCCAAAGGTAAGCCTAACACCACCTTGGTCTACTAGTTCAACCACATGCAAGAAGTGCGCCTATGCAAGTGTTTGTCAAACACACACATCCAAAGGTAGGCCTAGTGCCACCTTGGTTTACTAAGGCAATGTCATGTTGTGGTGCACGTGTGTAAATGTTCGCGATAATAAGACATCCAGTTAGTAAAGTCTAAGTACACCTCGTCCACTAGTTCATACACATACAAGAAGGCATTCAGGTAAATGTCTGAGTATAAAGAATCAAAGAAGAAAGTCAGCTACCGCTATCTAATCAAGAAAGGTAAGATTATTCAACTTTACCTAAAATATGATGGCAAGATATGGGCCAGACGAATAGTATGGATAATGTCGAGGATGGTGTCAAAATCAGAACTACGCCCTCAAGTATCGAGGGATCGTATCTTAAAAGTCACAATATCTCAAAGTGTCCCGAAACCTCAAGCACTCTTGGCAAGAAACATCAATCTACTGCAATTAGGATGTCAGATTAGCAACCTTTCCTCTCATAGAGGATAGAAAATCACCCAAGAAAATGGTCTTTTGTTGGTGCTTTAGGCCTTCGGTACGGCGAACCTCACCCTATCGCAGACGTGAGAAGACAACTCGCTTTTTCTCCATTTCTTTAGCCAACAATTTGACTCGCTCTTCTTGGGCATGATACTCAACTTTTACTTCCTCTAATCTCTGGATGCTCTGGTTAGTAGATAGCTTGGATTGCTCGTACTTAGTTTTTTTCTCCCTCAATTTCTCCAACTCAAACATCACTTAAGTATTCTTTTTTACCATATGCTCAATAGAAGAAAATACCTTAAGAGCGCGGTGTATAACCCTAGAAATGAAAGCCCCAGCCGTAGGCTCAAGAGAAGCAGATTGTAACACTGCCATAACCGCTTGAAAAGCATTTTTTTGGACAATGGATAAGAAGATAAGGTCCAAACTCAGTAGATGACTAATAGTGGAGCGAGCAACAACTACATCCAGTTCGGTATGAGGTCTAGATGGCGGCTCAATATGAGGAGTGGCTTGGTCTAGAAATGAGAGATCCAATGAAAGAACTGCTTTTGCTTCAAGATGCAAAGTATACCAAGGAGAGATCTGAGGAAGACAAAGGTAAGGAACCTAAAGTTGATAAAAAGGAAGTAAAGGAGGTAAAGTGTTCACCGGAGGAACTGAAGGTAAAAGGGGTAGAGGAGTTTGCCCAATGGAGCCTTGATCAACTGAAAATGGCCATCTTTAGATTCTGAAAGGTCATTAGAGGAATGACCTCCCTCAAATGTCGTTGAACTATCTTTCTTTTTGGATTCATCCTCGGTAAAGAAGATCTTGTCCCTTTGCACTAACACTTCCTCCTCGGATGTTTCAATCTCTATAGGATCATCTAGTGTATTAGAAAATTCAAGCTTGGGAGCTATCCTGTGAGATATTTGATGGGATTTGGAGGTGTTTTTCTTCACTACAACCAGTTTAGATTGCTTAGGCTTATCAGCATGAGGTTTAGATTATCCAACTCTTTTCTTCAATTTTACAATGGGCCTGTTGGAAGAGGAGGTGAAGCCTACCTAACGAAAGGCAAAGTGAGAAATCAAGGTGAAAGTCAAAGAACTTAATGCAAGAAACAATGAACAAAAATCCATATACCTAAAGAAAAGTTCATGAACTGATAAGATCATCAAATCTAATAGACCACCAAGTTGAGAAGGATTCTACATCTAATAGCATAATAGTCTCGAGACCACAAGTAGGAGTCTGGTAAGATTGGGTCAGTTGCTCTACTAGGGTTGTAGTAGGTGGTCTTGAGGGTAAGGAAGGGAATAAAGGGATAAACTGAGTAAATCCAAACTGGCGAGCCCACAAGCAAGGTAAGTAGGGTAAGAAAACTGTAGAATAACAAGACATCTGAGGGGAAAAAGCATAACAACCCCCAGAGATCAAGACCCTACAAACTATGCTGAGGAATGTTGATGGATATTTAAAATCCAGCAAGTAAGGAATGGAAGAACTTGAGATTTTCTGCCAGGATGGGCTGGAAATTTTGTCAGGCTTCAAGTACAGTTGAGACAAAGAATGGTCTACCAAGCTCAAGAAAAAATAGGAAAGGGAGTCTGAAGATATAGTCTTAATAGATTGAGTCGCACTAAGGCCTAAAGACATGGAGGGGAAAGAATTAGCACTTGATAGCTCAGGGAAATAGGCAAAGAGCCAGATCTATACAAACCAAAGGGCTCCTCCTAACCTATGGTAAGGCACCTCAGTCACATACTTGCTCATGGACTGGTACAAGGAGGCCAGGAAAATGGTACCCAAAGCATAGGGCTGCCCAATGGCAAGGGCCCTAGCCAAAGGAAGATACTCCATGGAAGGCTTACCCGAATGAGGAAAAAAGACAAAATAGAAAAGAAGAACCCATAGGAACTCTATGTGCTCTTTGATAGAAGGAATCCTAGTAGAAGTTCGCCACTTCCATATGACAGATGAGTAAGAATTTTGGGAGGTGGAAGAGACTTCAAGATGAGGAAGTGATGGGTCATGGACATCTAGAAGGCATACAACCTCTAAACCCTTAACAAGCAACCTAGTAAGGATATAAATGTCCCTCATGGTGATGGATGCGAGACCAAAAGGGAAGAGAAATGAATTCAAACCCTTAGACCAAAACCTCAGGGTAGTACTCATCAAATCCAAATCCAGGGTTACGCTCACCTTGGTAAGCTTAATGAATTGAGCAATACCTAAGGATCCCCAGTGTCCTTGGAAATGAGGGGATAGCCTGTCCACCCAAGTGATCCAATCCTCAAATACCCTAGGCCATGACTTGGCTGGTAAAGCCATAGGTCGTAGTTCTTTTCTAAGAAGTATCTCTAATGGTGACATCAAAGGAAAAGGAAAGGTCAGGACATGAATGGCTACATCTCCAACCACATGGGCAGTCCTAAATTCTAGCAAGGGGGGAAGAACACTAAAACATAGGAAAAGAGTATCAACTAACCAAGGGTAAGAGAGAGAAATGAAAATGGGTGGAGAAATGAGAAATGCCTTTACCTTAAGGAAGATTGCACAACCATGTCAGGAAATGGAATAGGACCTGCATAGGGAGAAATGAGAAGAAATTAAGCGTATGGAATGCTGAAATATATTGACATAATAAGTTATTTTTGATGAAAAACTTTCGAAATTTTCAAATGGCAGTTATTACCATGTAACCTTGGAGCCTTGCAACCTTATGTTGGAAAGGTTTATGAGAAAATCTCTTAAAACTACGAGGTAGGCATGACCTAACCTAGATTCCCTAAGGCAAGTTCTTCAGCATCAAATGGTAAGGTTGAGAAGTTACGTTTGCAATGTTTCTGCTGGTAGACGAGGCGAAAAGATTAAGTAGAGGGAGAAAGACCGAGATATGCATACAAAGGAGAAAAGCTTCTATAAGAACCAGACTCTGTCTTGATTTTTTAAAGACTTTTTCGGTGAAGAACGAGGATTTGAAGTTCTAAAAACCAAATAAATATTTTTTTTTTCTTGATGTTTAAGGATTTTTTTCGGTGAAGAACAAAGGATTTGAAGTTCTAAAAACCGAAAAAAAAAAAATATTCTTTCTTGATGTTTAAGGATTTTTATTTATTATTTTTTTTTGATGAATAACAAAGGACTTGAAGTTCTAAAAACCGAAAAATGATTTTTTTTTTTTTTTTTGATATTTAAAGACTTTTTCGTTGAAGAATGAAGAACTTAAAGTTCTAAAAACCGGAAAATAAATTTTTTTTTTTTTCTTGATGTTTAAAGACTTTTTCGTTGAAGAACGAATGATTTGGAATTCTAAAACCCAAAAATTGGTTTTTTTTTTTTTTTCTTAATGTTTAAAGACTTTTTCGTTGAAAAATAAAGAATTTGAAGTTCTAAAAACCGAAAATGATTTTTTTTTTTTTTTATGTTTAAAGACTTCTTTAGTTGAGAACGGAGGATTTGAAGTAATAAAAACAGAAAAATGACTTCTTTTTTCTTGATGTTTACAGACTTTTTTGGTGAAGAACGGAGGATTTGAAGTTCAAAAAACCAAAAAAATGATTTTTTTTTTTTTTTTTCCTTGATGTTTAAAGACTTTTTCTTTGAAGAAGGAAGAATTTGAAGTTCTAAAAACCAAAAAATAATTTTTTTTTTTTTTTCCTTCATGTTTAAAGACTTTTTCGTTGAAGAACGAATAATTTAAAGTTCTAAAAACATAAAATTTATTTTTGTGTCTTGATGTTTAAAGACTTTTTTGGTGAAGAACGAAGGAGTTGAAGTAATAAAAACCAAAAAATAATTTTGTTCTTGATGTTTAAAGACTTTTTCGTTGAAAAACGAAGGATTCAAAGTTCTAAAAACTAAAAAATGATTTTTTTTTTTTTTTATGTTGAAAGACTTTTTCATTGAAGAACGAATGATTCAAAGTTCTAAAAATCGAAAA
The DNA here is from genome assembly GCA_016808115.1 of Tetrastigma voinierianum. Lineage (NCBI taxonomy): Eukaryota > Viridiplantae > Streptophyta > Magnoliopsida > Vitales > Vitaceae > Tetrastigma > Tetrastigma voinierianum. The sequence continues at coordinate 2,346,021 of JAEQBH010003196.1, forward strand.
ATGATATTTTCTTGATGTTTAAGGATTTTTTTGATGAAGAACAAAGGATTTGGAGTTCTAAAAAACCGAAAAAAAAAAAATTTTTTTTCTTGATGTTTTTGGATTTTTTTGGTGAAGAATAAATGATTCAAAGTTCTAAAAACCGAAAAATTTCCTAGTTCTTAGAGATCTTAGGAATACTCTTTTGGATTATTGGATTTTTATGTATTGAAGATAAATATTTCAACATTCCCTTAGAAGTCCTACGGAAGATTCACTACAAATAACTTAATAAAAAATGGACAAATCTACTCACCAGTGCAAGATGCGAGTTCGAGCCATGGAGGATGGCCAAAAAAAATCAAAACTTACGATGGAAGAAGGAGAGGCAACAGCTGGTTTGACACAGAGGACGACTTCATTTGCCCTAACGGCAACCGTAGTGATGTCGTTGGTGACGATCTGGACGACTTCGGCTCCGATGTTGATGGCGACGAAGAACAGAAATTATAGCTGAGATTTTCCGCCAAGAATGGGTTTGAGAAAGAAGGGAGAATAGAGGAGAATGTGGAATGGTTGATACGTAAATAAAAGGGATTTCTTCCTATGAACCTTTCAAATCCCAAAGGAGAGTCTATTGATGCAGAAGAAATCGATTGTGGAGGAGAAGGGAGATCAAAAGCTGCAAGTTTGAAAGAAAAATTCGCAGGAGGCTTTTCTAGAGGCATTACTCTGGGCATCTTCAAGTCCTCCAATCGGGCTCAGGTTTTGGCTCGTTCTTTCTATTGATAATCCACATCAAAAGGGGTAAGTTGCACTTTAGGCCTCATGATGAGAATGAGGATAACAAGATAAAGGAAAACTTTTTCTTACATATGAAAAGCTTTAATACATGCAAACATGGCCCATAGGTTGTTTTGTATGCAAGGAGCAATTGTTGACACTAAAAATAAATTTTTGGGCCTAAATGGTATTTAAATAATTTTTCGGTTCAAAGGGTAGTGGAATTGGTCGAATATATATATATATATATATATATATATATATATATATATATATATATATATATACGTCAAGCCTAGTCCCGTGACGAGCCCAACCAATTCGAGAAAGCCTACCACGATGACCACCCATTTAAAAGGGCCAAGGTCATTTCTAGGATTTTTAAATTTGTCAAAGGTCAGCAAAAAATATTAAGACTTTGTCTCAAAGGTGAAATATGGAGGAGACTTTTTCTCCAAGTCAAGGCATGACATTATACATGGACAGTGATGGAAAGTTACTTAAGGAACAAGACTTTAGTGGAGGCATGGATAGTTATTAAAGTAAGTGGGTTGGGGCAGTTACTCAGAAATGTCTATAAAAGAGAATCAAAGCATCAGAGCGAGGGACCGACTTTCAAATACTCAAAACCAATGCAAGAGCATTTCAACATTTCTCTTATTCTTCTACAATTTCAGCAACATTTTTATTCAGATTCCTAACTTAGTTTTATATGTTATTTCCAAATATTTTTTCACTTCAAAGCTTTCTTACTTTAGCATTTGATTTTTAGTTTAATTCTATAATGAAATCTACTATTTGTCAAGCTAGTCCGTTCTGTTTTTCTTTTATCTTTCAATTTAGTTTATACAATCTAATTTTCAAGGTATTTTTCACTTAGAATCTAGGGAACTAGGGGATTCATTTATCGTTTGAATAGAAGTTAGATTTCAGCATGTAGTTCAAAATACTATCATGTGGTTTGAAAATAAAGCCAAGAGCCCACTCGTCAAGCCCAAGGAAAAGGTAGGCCCAGTTAGACGCCCAGGCCCCCGGCACCGACCCAAAACGGAAGCCCAGGTCATTCGCCCCAAGGGCCAATAGCAGGGATGTCCCAAGATCTATGCCCAATAATCAAATCAAATCTCAATTAAAGAAGGGAAACAAGATACCTCTATACGCCTATCCTCGTAAATCAAACCGAATCTCACCAATGAGGGAAGAAGGATAATTCACGATAACTTCTCCTTCATTATCCCTTATTAATCCAATCACGATAAAGGCAAAAAATATCCCATCCAATGGGAAAGAATCCTTGCCACCATCCAATTGGGAGAGACATGCTATAACACCAAAGGTATGCAAAAACATTCGCCCCTCTAAGCAACCTAGGTATCTTTCTCCTTCGTGAGGAACCGACTTTAGGCATCGGAGCTACCATTACTGTGCTTAAACCTTTCGTCAACCCTCCTTCTTTCTTGTTTTTGCAGAGGAGTCCAACGCCTAGAGCCAGCGGGCCGACCCAGCAGCAGTCCTAGTTCCTGCCCAACGACCCCAACACGCTCCAGCCTAATTCCGGTTGAAAAAAGCATCATCAGTTGGCACCGTCTGTGGGAACAACAGTTCCTTTACAAATAAAGCTGATCCTTCAATAACTGATGGTATCAACTTGGAACACAAGCAGGAGCAACGCCAATCCTCCAAGGATGCAGGACCATCCAGGCGACATAGATAGCCGACCTCCCGGCGCATTAGAAACAATGCAAGCCAACACGGATGAGGTGGAGGCACTCCACCTCACCAACCAACGCCTGATAGGAGAGTTAAAGCAACTCACCGGCAGATGCAATGCCCGTGGGAGGTGCGACAAACTCAGGAAGGCCATAACATCACCCCTCACGAAGGGCAACCACACCTCAGCATTCCCCGAGGTGCTGAGACGGAAGCGGAATCCAAGCTAGCCAGGGGGCACGGACCACACCTAACCCCTGGAGAGGAGGCAACGGCACACGGGGCACCGCCGGAAACGAACTAAACCCCTCAAAGAAGGAAACGGGAACATCATGGGAGCAGAGGTTCAAGGGCCTCCAACAAGAGCTCAGTCGCATGAAGGAAGTTGTGAAGGGCCAAGCCCCTGACTCTATGGACACCCTAGTACAACAAACTGAGTCTCCGTTCACAGCCGAGGTGCTCCACTTCCTTCCAAATAAGTCCGCACGCCGCAAATAGAAGCCGCTCGATGGTGCCAAAGATCTCGCCGATCATCTCAACACTTATAAGAATCAGCCGCAGCCGGCGGCGGTATCGTGACCTGAGACGGTGCGTAGCTTTCGCCATCATGCTAAAAGGCCCAACGCTGGCGTGGTTTAACAGGCTTCCACCATCGTCGATCTCCTCATTCAAAGAGCTCTCCATTGCGTTTGTCTCCCACTTCATTGGAGCCAAAACATAAAGGAAGCAGAGTTATCACCTACTGACCATAAAGCAGAGCTCGCAAGAAAGCCTGAGGTCTTATGTCCAGAGGTTCAATGCCAAGTCTTTGAAAGTAGATATACCCGACGAGAAGTTTGCTATCACCGCATTCATCGTTGGGTTAGGAGTGCAGTCAAAAGATTTGATGTTTTCCATCTCAAAGAATCTCGGTGCAAGCATGGTCAGGTGCTCAAAGCGGAGAAGTACATTAACGGCGAATAAGCCCTCATATCCAAGAAAGGAAGCTCTTCAACCCATAAAGAGAAAAGCGGGACTGACAAGCGACAGGGACGGAGTCCTAAGAGGCAGAGAGACCGGGAGAGGTCCCCAAAGAAAGACAGAGAGCGGTCCCCGAAAAGACGGAAACCCTCGTAGATCGTCAACCGCCGCCATCCGAACCGAGACAAGAAGATTCACCTCGGGCCGGTTTACCCCGACACCAAGAAGACGCAGTCTCAGACGAGGTACAACATGAATAGTTTCGAGACGCCATCCCGCATGAGGTCACCACCAAAAGAGATAACACCAAGTATCAGGAGTTCCATAGGACCATCGGGAATGAACTTGACGATTGCATACAGCTTAGGAAGGAAATATAATATTTGATTCGGCGCGGATATCTCCGCCGCTTCGTAGCATCTCTCGGGCACTGTGATCAGCCCCAAGAACCACCACCCCCAAGAAACAACAACTCAACACCAACAACCCCAAACCATGATCTCTGGAGGATTTGCAGGAGGTGGTGACTCCAGCCTCCTCACAGGAAGGTCCACTTGCAGCATCGCCCGGGAAAGGTGATAAGTACAAGCGATGTCCAAACCGCCGTAGACTCTCACCCATAACGCTCTCGATTCAAACCTCGGGAGGATGCTAGCACTCTATGACGATCCTTTTGGGTGATAAGCAAGGACAGGTGGGCTAACAAAACGATCCATCGCCCTTATCGATAATGGGAGTTCAGCCGACATCATCTTCGCGTCGGCCTTCGATAAGATGGGCATCGGAAGCGGAGAAGTCGGAGCCGCTCAACACCCACTGGGCGAGGTTCTCAGTGGGAGAAAAGCGTACCTGGGCTCAATACGCTGCTCACTGGGAGACCCCGTCGTGCAACAACGACAGTGAGGTTTCTCGTAGTAGACGCCCCATCCGCCTATAATTTGTTATTAGGCGCACTCTCTCAACGCGCCGAGCAAAGGCCATCTTCCCGCTACCACATGATGATCAAGTTCCCTACCATAAGCGGAGTAGGAATGGTTCGAGGGGACCAGCGTGTGGCCAAGGAATGTTACTCGGCGTCCGTAAAGCAAAAAGCGGTCGACAACATAAACTTGGACGAGCTCGACATGCACGACGAGGTAACCACTGCACTGAGCCCTAAGAGCCGGAGCCCGCACCGCTGATTCCACAACCCCCGAACACCTCGCCTCTTACACGGTTCCAAGTTGCTAGAAGACCCGCTCCCACCATTTCTAAAATGTAACAAGGACGCCTTCGCGATGAAAGTTAGTGCAAACATAGAGGGATCACCCCCGCTTATAGACCACTACAGACTAAACGCCGATCTGTCCTTCAAACCGCCAAGCAGCAAGGGAGCTTCGCCCAAAATCCACAAAAGCGACAACGAGAGTATCGCAAACCTCCGTGCAAAGCAACGAGCGAGTACCCGAACTCGTCAGCCAACTGGTCACTCACAAGAGTTAAACGGCAAGTGGCGACTTTGCATCACACTTCACCGACGCCAACCGAAAGCATGCCTAAAGGATAGTTTTCACCACTGACGATCTCATCAGATGCCACACCGCCATGAACTCTCGCCACGAGATCTTCCACTACAAACTTCAAATCAAGATGATCCCACGCACCAGAAAAGACCTCATCTGGTCACGTGGGACAAGTGGGACTTATTACTATCGAGTGATGCCTGGGGCTAAAGAACCAGAGCCACGCATTTATGGTTGTGAACAAGATGTTCCGTAAACAAATCGCATCCAGGAAAAGATAGATGACATGCCGGGTGAGGTCAACCGCACCAGCCCACAGTCATCCGTTCGAGGCATTCCGCATCCTGAATACAACACAAAGTTGAATCCAAACGCGCGCCTGGGAGTCTCACCAAAAATTCCCAGTTTTATAGTCAAGAACCAGTGAATTTGAGGCAAATCCGAACAAGATAAAGGTCAGGCTCTGAGATATGCCACCATCAAACATGGGAGGAGGCCCAACGCCGAATCGGAAGAATAAATGCATTAAGCCGGTTCAGATCCGCGATAAATGTCGCCTTCTTCTAGGATTCTAAAGAAAGCTTTTTCACCGGGAAGCATTATCAAGGGCGCAGGCGTCAATGTTGAAGACCTATCCGAGCTCTCCCATTCCGATGTCTCGTAAGGAGAACTCTTACTCCGCACCGCGCTTCGCATTTCTCAACCGCTGCCCATATCGAGACAAAGACTCAGCAGAAGGCCCAAATGACTTACGCTTGCAGCCGAGCTCTAAGAGGAGCAGAGGAGAGGTATCCAAGGATGGAGAACTAATCCGGGCGTTAGTGACTGCAGCCCGAAAGCTCCGCCCTTACTTTCAACCTCATACCATTGAGGTCCCAACAGAATATCCAATGAAGCAAGTGCTACACATACCAGAGACTTCGGGAAGGTTGATGAAATGGGCCATAGAGTTGAGCAAGTTTGACATCAAATATAAGCCAAATGTTATAATAAAGGCAGTCCTGGGGCAGATTGTCACTGACCACCTCGGCAAAGCCCTGGTCGAGAATACTCACGCAACCCGACCCCATCCGGAAGCTATCCGTAGACGAGGCCGCCAACGCTCAAGGGAACGGGGCAGGGCTAATCCTAACCTCCCCAAAAGGAATAGATATCGAGTATGCGCCGATTTTGGGTCTAAGCCTCCCACACCAGGCCAGGTATGAGGTCATTATACGGGACTCAACTCTCGCCACTCAATGGAAGTTGACCCACCTTGAGGTGTGCAACGACCCTGCTGGTAGTAAGACAATAAAATAGAAGACGCCTTGCGAGGCCAAAGGTGAAAAATGATTCTATACTCCTGGGGTAAGGGTACTTGATTTAATTAAAAAGTTCGTACATCTGTGTCAAACATACTCCAGAGCGTAGCACTCCCAAAGTAGATACTCCTAGCAAAGCTTGCAACAAATTTCACAAGAAGATTCCAATAGATCGACGCCTGTCGAACACCTCGCAAAGCCTCCTATAGACCTTAATGAATGGGAGGTCTCCCGTCACGCCGTGAGTTTGTATTTCCGATGTGACCTATTCGGGACTACTTAATGGCGATTGCTACCTAACTTAATTCGAAAGAGGCTTCAAAGCTGATGAGGTCGGCTAGGTTTATCATTCATAAGGGAAGCTTCATAAGCGGGCGTTTTTTCACACCTATCCTCAAGTGTATCAAGCAGGAAGACGCCAACCACGCTACGCGAGGTACATGAAGGCTGCACGCGAAATCACATCAGGCTCTAGTAATATAGGGAAAGCTTTACAAGGATAACACTGGGTCACAATGCCCGTAGAGATCGCCGACGACCTAGTCAGAAGTGCAAAATTCGCCAGAGCACGCCAGTCTCTCACCTCCTTATCCGAGCCATCGACGCCGGCCACAAGCCTAGTGGGCCTTTCCAAGAAGTGGTCGACATATCGGGGACCTCTGCCCATTGGAAAGAGCCAGTGCAAGTTCATTATCGTAGCAGTGGATTACTTCACCAAATGGGCCGAAGCCGAACCTCTGGCCACTATCACAGAACAGAAGATACGCAATTTCGTCTGGCGCTCCATAATATGCAAGTTTGGTATCCAAGAGCCCTGGTATCAAATAACAAAAACACCCGATAACCCTAAGTTCGTGATTTTTGCACCGGTCGGGATCAAGAACTACTACTGGCCCCCAGCCAAGATCCACAATCTAACGGACAAAGGTGAGGTCACCATTAAAGCAAATAAGTGAAGACCAAATTAGAGGACCTTAGCGCAATGGGTAGAATACCTCCCGAGGTGTTACGGGCATGCGAACCACGCGCTAGTTAAACCAAATAACTTTATTCGCTCTCGGCTTTGCACAGAGGCGGTAACCCCGTCGAGGTCGGATTAAGTCCCCAAGGACTTTAACCGGTTAGTGGAACATAACGGCGAGTGCTCTCCGGGCTTCAAACCTCGACCTCCTAGATGAAAAGCAGAGCAGGTCCTGTGCCGCATGTATGACTACCAAAGGAAGACGACAAGGTATTACTACCAAAAAGTCAAACCCAGGGGTTACAAGCCTGGCGACCTAGTCTTAAAAAGCTCCCGCGTTGAGGAAGAATCCAAAGACATGGAAAACTAGGACCCAACTGGGAGGGCCCCTACATCGTATCTCGCGTCGTCAAACCTGGCAATTACGAACTCCAAACGGAGGAAGGAAAAATTCTACCTCATACTTGGAATGTCAGAGCACCTAAGCGTTTTATCGCAGACTGGTTGTAATCTTAAATAAAGTATCAGTTTTCTGGATGACGAACCTGTGTGTTTATTGGATTATTTTATTGTGACGCCCACTGTGGAATGCAAGAAAAGTTAAGCATGGTATCTAATGCAAATTCATGATTCAAAAAAGAAAATATCTCTTTATTCCAATGAAGGTACACTGATTACAATCAAGAGCGCTATTCCTGAGTCTTGAAATAAAAATGTGCATGCGCTCCTCTAAAAAAAAAAAAAGAGCCTCAAGAGAGAGAAAGAGAGAGGGAAAGAGAGGGCAGAGAGCGCGAAAGGAAAGGAAAAGATGTGGAAAAGAGAAGGAGATGAGGAGTGGAAGAGAGGGAAGAGGATCAAAAGAAGGATAAGATAGTGGAAGAGAGAAGAGAAAGAGAAAGAAGAGAGAAAAATAGAGAAAGCGATACAAGAAATGTACCGCCCTCTCCAGACGCATTCCCTAGCACGAAGTTAGGGAATAACATAACTCCCACAGCGGGGAACTAGTGGAAAACATAACTGGCGCTGCAGGACACCAAACCAAACTCCTACTGAATCCCTAGCGGATCCCCCGCGATCACGACTGCCTGACGCTCTTCATTACTGCGTATTCCGCCACTTCAAAAGGAAGAAGGTCAAGTAAGGCTCCACATAACAAAGGTGAGCCACCATTTATATGAAGCTAAAGCACCGAAAATCACACAAATAAGCTTCCACCTCCATAAACCAACATTAAAGACGCCGTGATCTTTCCAAGAAGGAAGTCAAATCATTAAATATTCAATAAATGTAAGAAGGTTCCTAGTCGCCAAGAGCCCAATGAAATCTATTTGCAAAGCTTAATATCTCAGAAGGCCTCAACCCTGTGAGCCCAAGAAACAAGAGTTTAATGTTCCCAAGAAGGCCAAAAATTCAGAGCCCTACAAATTTCTCAGCCTTCGCAGAGCTTAACAGCCGTAGGCTGCCTCAACGCCTCAAGACCCAAGAGGCTCGGGCTTTGGTGTAGCTTAACAAAATCAGAAGGCCATATAGCCCAGAGCCTTGCTCGGGGCCAAGAGCTCAACTGCTCAACTCAAGCCATGTAGCCCAAGAGAGCCGTCAACCAGTGCAAGCCACCTATAAAGCCCTGGGCCGCCTGGGCTTTGAAGAGCTCAACTGCCACCAGCCAGCGCTGTGAGCCCAAGAGAGAGTTCCACTGTGCAAGGAAATGCACCCCATGAGCCCTCAAGAATCTCGGGGCCCCAAGAGCTCAATCGGAGCCAACTCAAACCCAGAGGGGGCCAAGAGACACCCAGATTTCAGTAGAATAGCGCCCACTGAGCCTCGCCACTCCGCCTCAAAGAGCTCGTATCGTGACAAAGCCTAAGGCGATGAGCCCAAGAGTCAATCCAATGTGAGGCACTGTACCCCATGAGCTCGTAAGCTCGCCAAGAGCTCAACTACTCACCTCAGGCCATGTAGCCCAAGAGACAATTCAGCTAAGGCAGAACAGCCCATAGAGCCTCGAAAGCTCAGTTTTGAAGAGCTCAACTGCTCAACTAAGGCCATGTAGCCCAAGAGACAGCCTGTACCAGTAATTTTTCCCATAAAGCCTCAAATGGCTCATTGAAGAGCTCCAAGCCATGTAGCCAAGAGCATTCAACTCGGCGAGAGCGACCCGTAGAGCCTCGTGACTCGGTGCGGAAGAAACTCGACTGCTGACTCCGGCGGTGGCGAGGCCGGTTGACTCGGGCATAACAGCCCATAGAGGCCTCGAAGCTCGGTTTGAAAGAGCTCAGCCCCTTTCGGCTTTCGAAGCCATGTAGCTCGAGAGCCGGTTATTATTTCGGTGTTTGCCCGTAAGCCTCGTGACCTAGTTTGAAGGATTATTTGCTCACCTCGGGCCATGCCAGCCCGAGCGGTTAAGCTGAGCGAAACGGCCCGGCCGAGCACCGGCGGCTTCGATGCGGAAGAGCTTCCGGCGCCGGCAGGCCGTAGCGAAGCCGATTGACTCGGCGAAATAGCGGGCCACCGAGACTCGGTTGAAGAGCTCAGCTACCGCGGCAAGCGATCACGGCCGAGTCAAGTCGAAGCTTAGGCGGAGCAGCCCGCTAGAGCCACCGAGCTCAATTTGAAAACTGAGCGGCTTCCGGTAAGGCCTCGGCGCCAGAGCCTCAACGGCTTCGATTTATCGAGCTCAGCGGCAATAAAACCTCGGCGCCCGAGCCTTACTTTCGGCTTATGAAACTCCGCGGCTTTCAATAAAGAGCCTCAGCGCCCGAGAGCCTCGGCGACTCGGTTGAAGGCTTCCAGCGGCTCGGTAAGGCCTCGAGCCCGTAAACTAATGGCTCAGTTTGAAAGAGCTCAAAATGCTCTGACTAAGGCAAAGCGACCTAAGGTCAATTCATTTCCGAGCGAATCAGCCCGTAGTATGACGGCTCGATTTTCGAGAACTCTTGCTCGGGGGCCGTAGCCACTAATCCGGGCGGCTGGTAGAAAGCAACCCGAGGCGCGATTATAAAAAAAAAAAAAAAAAAAAACAGGTAGCTGCGGGTAAAAATGGGGTATTCATTGATAAATGACATTACACATATATCCCGGAGTTGAAGGCAGGTGTAAGAAAACAAGCAAAGTTATATAACGGAGTTTAGGCGTCAGAAGGTGAAGAAGGAGAGCGGGCCTCAGTAGGAGTGTTTGGCTCTCCAGAGCAGTATGCGGAAAAGGACCCTTTTGCCTCCTCATCACTAGGGATATCAAAGTTAAGATCGAGCCAGAATGAGCAACGGCGACTCGGCTGAGCGAGCCATCGGGAAGCCCATTGAGTCACGGGCTTAGGTCCCTCATGTCGTTATAGCCAGATCCTTTGAGCCTTGACAAAGTTTCTTGCCTCCCCAGAGGTCACCTCTCGCGACCATGGCACTCCTCGGTGGGCGTTGTGAGCACGGGCTCGGACCCGCCGCGGCCGGGCTCCATCAGCAGTGACTAACATTACGCAACTCGTCTGCGCGGCCTGCAGTTCTTCCCTTGTTGCCGCATTTCGTTAAGGGCGATTGCGGCTCATCACGACTACGAAGCTCGATGCGGTGGAAGCTGACCAGTCCTAGCCTCGGTAGTCATCTGGGCAACGCAGCCCTTCCATGACTCCCGGCTGACCACCGGCTACTTTTAGCTATCGAGCCTTTTCTTCCTGCTCTCGGCCGCTTGTCGCCAGGCGTGGTATGCCTCGGATCGGACTTAAGCTACGGCCTCCTCCGTCATAATGCACTTTTTGATTTCGCATTTCAGTTCGCGCTCGTAAACAAGCGGTCACCCTCGGCTTTGTAGACGCTTGCGGCTTTAAGCGTGGCCTCATTCAATCGGCCCTCTAAGCGAAAACTCTTCAAATGAGTAGCCACTGCCAGATCTGACTTAAAGTCAACCGCGTGGCCTCGAACCCAAGATAAACGGGCCTGAGACACGGGGAACTACGGGCGGCTGAAGGAGATAAAGCCAAGGCTTCCTCGAGGCGGGGCACGGAGCCTCTTGAGGTCGGATTCTGAGATGGAGCGAGCCGCGTGTTTGGCTCGAACGTGAAGACGAAGGCTCGCCATCTCCGTCAGCTTCAGGGCGTTTCCCTCTCAGCTCTTCCTTCCTCGACGAAGGAGGCTCTGCCCTCTGCGCAGGAGGACTCCAAATAGTAATAGGCATGACCTCGACGGGAGCTGGCGGCTCCCCCAGAGTCTTTGGCTGCGGCGAGCCGGAGGCGAGGGGCTGCGAGCAGGGCTCAGGAACCTCGAGACGTGACATCACTTGCTGACCATACGACGATGAAATGAAGGTGAAGAAAACGATGACCGGGACTTTACGGGACGGCGGCCCTTCAGCGGAGAGTCGGAGTTTTCAGCTTCACGCTCTGGGACTCAGGGACGGCATCTCTTTCCCGGGCAAAAGCTCTCCCTTAGTGGGCTTGATGGCGGGAGGCCCGTCGTGAAGCTTAAATGTAGGAGAGAGGTGAGGCCTCGGTGGCAGACCCAGGGGACCTCGAACTGAAGATCGGGGAATATCAGGCTGATAAACTCAGAGTAAGTCTTGCAGGCACTTAACTGACTCACCTTTATGACTTTGTCTTGGGGGTACATCGGGCGAACACCTAAAGACATCGACCCGATGCGAGGAGTGTGATGCCACATAACTTAAGAAGATAGACCAAGCCAAACCAAGCGTGCTCGAAGATTCTCGAGTGGTGACGGCGGAGCATGAGTATCATCAACTATCAGGATCATACTCCCAACTACGGCCACTAACGAAGAAGTAACGTTCCTTCCAAAGTCTATGGGAGGATGGAAGGTCCGAGATAATCAGAGGAGCACCGGCACTCCTGGAAAGATAAAGAAAGCCCTCGGAGGCCTCCTTCACACTAAAAGGTCAGGAGCAGGCTATCATGGGAACACCAAAACCACTTGTCCCTTTGAAAACCAACGGCCGGTCGAGAATACCACAAAAATTAGGCGAAAGTTGAAGAATGAGATCTTGAGATGTTCTGAAAACTCTTTTTATGAAGGGGTGCGAGAGGAAAGCAGGGCTCGTGTCTAAGGCCACCTCGAAGAAACACACCACCTTGGGCACTTGGACCACGTAGGAAGTCAAATGTCGGGAGACCAGACCTGGACACGGGGGGCCTGGCCTCGCAGTTGCTCCATACAAGGCTCGATTCACGCTGAGTCCCACTTGTGGCTTGATGCCTTCTTGGATATTCCAATCCCCCAGGGTATTTAATCTCGTCAATTTTCCCTTTACCCTTGTAATCGAGGAAAGGGGTTGAGTGTCTCGAAGAACAACCCCAGGTTGAACGGTCGGAGCGCCACGAGTCATACTGAGACAACGGCGGAGGATACTTTATGAGCAAAGAAGGCATTTCGGACCCGTAGAGAGTAGCAGGTAATAGAAACGAGACCTAATCAAGCTGGCCCTAGCATTCTGTTATGTCGCTCGAAAAGACACAGAAGGAAAAATGGCCAGCGGTAGTCTCGAGAAACGAGCAGAAAAGGCTACCTCGACAAAGTATCCTGAAATGCGAAAGAACTCTGCACGGATGAGGAGACGAATGTTAAGGAAAAGCTGAGCTACGCGAGAGAAAAAAGGTGTCAAGATCGGGGGAACCTGAGGCGAGCGGTGGAGGATATTCTTGGGAGGCGGAAAATTTGCGCGGAAGAAATGGGCGCGAGCCGAAGAGTCATTATTATCCTGAGACATATGGCGTAGCCTAGCAGGAACCGATACTGAGTAAGCACATGGAGTCGTCGATTGGCTTGATGCGTATTGCACGCTCATCGTACCTGAGAATTTGGGGAGCCGCGATAAGGTTTGAAAATAGGCGCGCGGGCCACTAGCTAACCAGGTAGGCGAGTTAGACGCGGGCCTTTGCGTACCAGACCCAGCAGGCTTAGTCATTCGCGAGGCGATAGCGAGGATAATTCGAAGAGCCCATGCCCAGTGAATCAAATGAATCACCCGGTAAGGAAGCAAGATAATTCCACTATAGTGAAACTTATCTGTAATCAAACTAAATCTCGCAATGAGGGAAGAAGGATAATTCCGATAACTTTCCTTCATTATCCCTTATTAATCCAATCACGATAAAGGCAAAAAATATCCCATCGATGGAAGAGATGTTTGCCACACCATTGATTAGGAGAGACATGTATAAATGCCCGAAGCCACCACATCGGTGAAAGTGCGCGAAGCATTCGCCCTCTGGCGATCTATCTTTCTCTCGGAAAGGCGGCGCCAGGCATCGGAGCGACCGCGAGTGAGAGCCGCCGCCGACCCTCCTTCTTTCTTGTTTTTGCGAGAGGAGTTCCAGCGCCCGGAGCCGGTAGGCACGGCCAGCGAGCAATCCACAGTTCACGTCAGCTGACCCCGACACGTTCGGCCCGAGTTCCGATTAAAAAAGCATCATCAACTATAATTTCTAACACGTCCACGCATTTATCAATTTTCATACTTTTTATATATTCTGGTAAATTCTGATTGAAAATCCACCGTAACAATAACTTATAAGTAATCATAATACTCAATCATATTATTATCACGGAGAAAAAGTTTAGTCAATGCTAATCCACTAACACGAGCAAAAAGTTTTTATAATTATTTCCCATTTCATTATTACCCATCAAAACTTGTGTCACGAATATGTGACCTTTATTATCAGCACATATATTTGGATATCTAAATTCAATAATATAGAAAATATTTTATACAGTAATTAAAATAAAATAAATATATTCTAATTGAAAATTTAAGATACTTTTCTCTTTGTTTGAAATTATACTTGGTAATTCCAAGACAGCGAAAAAATGTAGGATAAAGCATTAAAATAGAGAAACAAAACAAAGTATAGAAGACAATTTATTCTAAATAATTTTATTTAGTTTTATTTTTAATAACTTGAATTAATTTTTAAAAATCCAAATTTCATTTTGGTGTCAAAAGAATAATGAAACAGAGTTTATAAAATATATATATATTTTTCACATATATTCATGTAATAAATATAATAAAATCAATCTTTAAAAGAAATAATTTAAATTTAATATGTTCACTTATTAGAGGTAATACTTTAAATTATCAAAAGATAAGGCCTATATAATTAAAAGATAGTACTGGAATGATCAGGGCGAACCCGCCCTGGTATAGGCTTAGGGGGCAAATGTCCACTAAAATTTTGGAAAAAAATTATTTATATTAGGATTTGAAGTAATATGTTTTAATTCAAAGGAAAATCTAATTATTATTAAAACATTTAAGTTATTTGTGCTTTGATTTGCCCTCACCAGAATTAAGCTAGGCTATGTTTGGTTTCCAAAAAATGCTAAAAAACATAACAGGAAGAAAATATGAAGAAAAGAGGGAGGATAAAATGAAGGAAAATAAAATTAGAGTTTTTTTTTTTTTGAAAGAAAATAAAAGTAGAGTTAAATCTCATATATTAATTTAACTTATTAATATAAAGATTAAATAATTTGAGAATTGGTTGTTGTTCCCGTGTTCGTTCAAAAGCCCAGAAAGAGAGGTAATATGAAGGAAACGAGAGCGCAACGAGTACAAACAATGATTGCAGAAGCGGTCAAGGCCCGGCAATAACGTTGTGTCCTTAAGGCCGAATTTGGCCCCTCAACTTGTATCGAGATGATGTGTCGTCTCCCGAGGATAGAATGGATCTACGTTCCTCAAGTGATACGGATCGAAGGACCACAGAAGCCGAACTCGACTTACTTGAGAACAATCGCACAAAAAATGACAGTGATGAAGTGAGGAGAATGGAGAATAGTTTTTCATTATTATGAAAAATGGGAAAAACAGGAGTATAAATAAGCTAGGAAGTGTCTTCTCGAACAGACATGTCTGTTTGAAAAAAATATGAACCAAACAATGTGTCTGTTCGAAGTGGGACACACATTTTCATTCACTTAAGGATTTTGCGGATACCAAAGTCCCAACAATCCCCCACATGAATGAAAAGTTCTGATATCAATCTTTCCACATTATGCATGAGATGCAAAGTGCAATTATTCCATGAGAAAGCGTTGCATCGGGGATAGAGTAGTTGAGACTTTGAACTTTCCTTAGTGGAAACTGCTCGGGCTTATAAATTCAATCAGTAGACTTGATGTCTTTGTTTGTCGACCTTCGTGTAGCCTAGACAATAGAAGTCACCTGACTTTTGTCGAACAAAATTGGTTCTCACTGTTGTGTTCGTTTTGGCCATGAAAACCGCCTGGTCTCATGAGTGTTTAGAATTCGACTTCTGATTCTCCGCGAAGAACGCCTCACTTCACACTTACATAGGTGATTTACAGACATATAGTTTCATAATCATTGAAAGCTTTTTCTTAACCTTCACATGTCTTTGTCTATATTCGGGAATGCGTAAAACAAATTAAACCGAGTACTCTACCTTTATCTTCATAACTTAGTTGTCCCTTTGAACCTAGATCTAGGATCTCAGTTAACCTAGGTAAGGTGTCGCTATGATGACTTGTTTGGGGCCTTAAGCCCATTCCCCTCGTGTCTTTACAGCCATCTCTCTAGTTAGGCCTTTTGTATCAATGGTTCGCAATATCTTTTGATTTCACAAAGTCAATGGTGATAATTCCACTAGAAGAAGTTGTCTTCTTTGTGTCATGTCTTCGACGTATGTGTCGAGACTAGATTATACATGACATTCCTTGCCTTCTATTGTCGGCTTGATCACGAATGTATACATCACGGCGGGCATTGGTTTAGGCCAATTAGGAATATCTTCAGAAATTTAGCCACTCGGCTAATCATGGAAAACTTTATCCATGATGATTCGATTCCATAGTGGATCTACTTGTCTGAAGGATTTGTTGGATGATTTCGAGACAACATAGCCACAGTGTGAATACATATCCACTTGTTGATTTTGTGTCTTTAGTGCGGAGTTATCCAATTTATCCACGGTATCCTTCAAGTCGCGCGGATATTACAGTGTAATGCAAAGCATAATCTGAGTATCTTTAAGTAGCCCAATAAGCGTTCATAGCTTTCCAATGATTTTCATTTGGACTAATTATGTCGACTTAGCTTACTTCTGCCCGCCGCGAACTATGTCAGGCCTAGTACGATTCATGACATACATTAAAGCGCCTAGTATACTAGCATACTCATTTTAGGCTTTGTTTTCCTGCTAGTATTCTTAGAAGATGTAAATTAACATCGATCGGAGTCTTTACTGGTACAATACCTAGATTCTTGCATTTCGAATCGTTTCAATATAATGGGATTGTGATAAAGCTAATCCTCGGATGTCTTATGGATTTTAACAAATAAATGTATCGGCCCGACCCCATATCTTTCATTTCAAAATTTACTTGCAAGTAAGCATTTGATTTTCTTAATAGTCTCACCATCCTTTGCTATTATAAACCATATCGTCTACATATAGACATAAAATGGCAAAACAATTACGAGTTTACTTAACGTATACACATTTATCACTCATTAATCTTATAAAACCATTTGACAACATGACTTATTGGAATTGGCATGCCATTGTTTGGTGCTTGTTTCAATCCATAAAGTGACTTGATAAGCCGACATACTTTACTGCTCTTGTCCTGAGCGATGACCCCTTGGTTGTTCCAAATATATTTCTTCTTCGAATCTCCGTTTAAGAAAGTAGTTTTTTACGTCCATTGATGGATTTCAAGCGTATACACGGCGCTATAGCAATTAGCATCCTTATAGAGGTAATTCTAATGCTTGGTGAATAAGTATCAAAATAATCAAGACCTTCTAGATTTGCTTGTATCCTTTTACTGCAAGCACAGCCTTATATTTATCAATACTTCCATCAGCTTTCATTTTCCTCTTGAAAATCCGCCCCATTGCCATTGGTTTTATTACCCAGGAGGAAGGTCTTAATTTCCATGTATGATTTGAAAAAGATGGATTCAACTTCACTATTGATGGCTTCTTTCCCGAGCGGGGCTTAGGCGAGTCAAACTTCGCAGATATCAGGATTCATTCTCCAACGAATCGTTAAGAAATCGGGTCAGGCGTAGAAGTCCTTTGTCTTTACTACGTCTAGGTTCATCCCCCATTGGATCACTTCTAGATATAGTATCTCGAGACTTATTATTATCAATAGACTCATATGCTATGTTATACGGAAATATATTTTCAAGAGCAGACGTCCCTTGATTGATGATCGTGATGACATGTATATGCAGGATCGACTTGTAGACAAAGAAAGCGATATGCATTCTTTGTCCCCGAGCACTCCTCCAGATAAAAACACAGTCATGTCTTTAGTCTACCTTAACCTTTGGAAGCAGACGCAACCTTGTGAAACACCCCACACTTTGAGATAATTCAAGTTAGGCATTCTGTCTTTCCATTTCTCATAAGGAGTTTGTTGTCTTTCTGTGGGGTACTCTATTTAAAATAAAATTAAATCGTTAAGCATGGCTTCCCCCCACAAGTGCGTAGTAAGCGAACTATTCAACAATGCATTCATTATTTCCTTTAAAATAAGTTTTTCCTTTCGCCCTCCATTAGATTGTGGTGTATAAGGAAGCTGATCATTTGGTGAAACGTGCCAGGCTTCGGTACAAATTCCTCGAATGGAAATTATTCCACCTCCTCTGTCAGCTCGCTTTATGATTTAATTTTCTTGTTCATTTGGTTTCCTTGACCTTATAAGTCTTAAGCATTCTGACCTCATCTTTGCTATAAGCAAGTAAACATAACAATACATAGCAGGTCATCTATAAAAGTAATAAAATATTTGTATTACCACCTCTTAACGATTATTGATTTCATATCGCATATATCTGTGTGTATTAAATCTAAAAGGTTACAAACCTCACATTATCTAGTGGAAAGGGCTTAGAAAATTTAGATTCAACACACACTGGCATTCTCACTTGAATGAGTCAAAATTTGGCAGTCCATATTCATTAATTTCTTTATTGACTTATAGTTAACGTGTCTAGTCTAGCATGCCAAATGTTAGAAGACTTAAACACGCTAAGAAGAAACCTTTATTCAAATCATCCTTGGTTACAATAGTCATTACATGACTTGAACAAACCATCACTCGATAACCCTTTCCTACATACATCTCTCATTTTTTGAGAGTACAAACGTAAATACAAACACGATTTGAAGCCATTCTTACTAAGGGAGAGATCGACAAATTCTTGCGAACATCGCTGTACAAAAACATTAATTAGTGTCACAATATTTCCGAATGTCATCTTCAAACGATCTTTAAACACCCTTCCAACCTTAGAGTTGATGAGTTACCCATATAAGTTTTCATCACCCACGGTTGTGTGGGGCGAAAACATCGATCTGTTTACGGATCTTGTGGTTACTCGATATCAATCCAGCGCGCTCAATGGGGTTTCCATATGCACTCGGATATCATAGCGATCGGATTAATATCATCAACACCGGTGGAGATCTTTTCACCATATTGGCTGCGTTTTACGTCTTTTCTTGGCTCTGTAGTCTTTAGTCGATGTCAGGACACCGCCTGGGTTGAAGCACTTGCCAAGCGAACTTCTTTAGGCCTTGGTTGAATCCTCTCGGACTTGCGGGCGTTTTCCTCTTCTTGTTGGGTTTAGATCCTTCAACAACATTGGCCCTTGAAACTTCTAGATTCTTGCTTTCTTCTCGAACTGACCTATTGTCTTCCTCGATCCTCAATAGAACAATCAAGTCTTGATGGCCCGACTCCTTTCTCTTGTGTTTAGAGATAATTTTTAAATCCCTCCGGGATGGTGGCAATTTTTCAATGAAGCATGACCACTTGAAATGTCTCATAGGTCATTCCTTAGCATGAATATCATGCACAACCACTTGAAACTCTTGAACGACTTAAGGCGGTCTGAATCAACCATCTTGAAGTCCGAAATTTCTGAAGCCCGATAAGATTTCTTATTCCGGCATCTTCGGTTTTGTACTTCTTGTCGGATATCCCATAACTCCTTAGCCATTTTGGACTATAGGCGTTATAGAGTATTTTCGGGCCAGATTGAGGACATAGTTTGCGACACATGAAGTCGAGTGATTCCATGCATCCACAGACCAACTTTCTTCATTGCCTCTCGACGTCGATTTAGGACCATCCTCATTGAGAATCTTGCTTTGTTCAAGTTTGCAAAAGAACGATGTCGGTTTTTATGTTAATTTAAATATAGATTCGATCACGCTCACTGGGTTTAATTGTTTTATTTCGAGATATTAATATGTTGAAATCTTTGAACTCTGAAATAAAGCTGTTTTATTTCGACATATGTCCTGATTGTTCGTTTCTGTATTCAAATACTTGTTACAGTTTGATGATTTTTCTTTTCAGTTTTGTCTGCGAGTTTACATTAAAATATTTGTTCTGATTTATTCAAATTTGTTTTACGTGCAATGCTGCAGTTTTTCATTACCATTACGTTTTCAAATATTTGTTGCATAAATGGCTTCACCTTCGACTCCGGTTAACTCTTTTCCGAATCATGGAGAAAAGCTATTGTTGGGCTCGGATCTGCTTTCTAATTATTGTTTGTACTGCAGGTTTGTTTCCTTCATATTAATTCTCTTTCTAGTTTTTGAACGAACACAGGAACAACAATCTTAAGACGAATTTGGCCCCTCAACTTGTACCGAGGATAGTAGACAATCGTCTCCCAGGATAGAACGGATCTCGTTCCTCCCAAAGTGGTACGGATCGGAGGACTCCGACGAACTCAACTTGCAGAACAATCGCACAAAAAATGACAGTGATAAAGTGAGGAGAATGGAGAATGGAGAATAGTTTTTTGTTATTATGAAAAATGGGAAAAACAGGAGTATAAATAAGCCAGGAAGTGTCTCCTCGAACAGACATGTCTGTTCGAAGTGGGACACACATTTTCATTCACTTAAGGATTTTGTGGATACCAAAGTCCCAACATTGGTAAGGTTTTAAGTAATTTTATTTAAATTTGATTTTCTTTAAGGCTATGTTTGGTTCCCGGATCAAAGGAAATAAAATTAGAAAGAAAAAAATAGAAGGACCACAAAAATTAAATTAAATTCCATATAATATTTTTATTTGCTACCTGAAATAAATTTTATTTATTTAAACTCATAAATATAAAGATTAAATAATTTTAAAATACTTAAATTTTTAAGTAATTTTATTTATATTTAATTTTCTTTGAATTTTTTTATTAGACCATCAAACATAAGAAAATTATTTTCTTTAACATTTTTCTTTACTTAGTATTTTCCGAGAACCAAACACAACCTAAATTTTTTTAATAGATAACTAAATATGAGAAAATCATTTTCTTTGGCATTTTTTTTTCTTTCCTTAATATTTTTCGAAACCAAACACAACCCTAATGCTTTTGCCCCCCTCAACTTATTTTCTAGGTCCGCCATAGGGAATAATCGTTCTGATTAAGAAATAGTTAAAATTTATACTTTATAAATTTGATTTTTTTTTTGGAAACCCTGGTTTATTCTATTCTTTCTTTTCATCCCGTTAGAAAATATGGATGATTTTTTTCGTTTTTCTCGACCTAGAATCACTCCTCCCATCATTCGTCCATTCGGATTTGGGCTTTCTATCTCAATATTATGGTTTCTTCCACCCAATCTAAGTTTTCATTCAATTTTTCTTTGTATTTTTATTGTCGACTTATTACGACATGTGATTGTGTTGTCGTACGACAGTTCATTTGTTTGTTGGTTTTTGTATGGATGATTCAAACAGCAAAGCTATTCAATTAGACAGAGAAGTCATATCAAATCTCTATTCGTCAATACGCTTCATCGTATCTAGAATTTTATGTATTATAGGCATCTTAAGATTACCAATTGTGAAAGCCTTGAGCCATTTAATCTTGGTATTAACTTGGATGTTGTGTCATCATCTAATGTTTTTAACACTTTGATTTTTGTTTTAAGATGTAATGTATCGCTGTCGTGAATCAATTAAATTTCTCTTTAAAAAAATACATATGTATGAAAGAATCACCTTCACATGTTGGAAATATGGAGTATAATTTTTTGAAATGAAAGATTCTTCAAAACAATTGTTTTTGATAAAGTCAAGAAAAGTTTGAATCCAATTTTTAGATCTATTATGTATCAAGTTGTACAATAAATTAAGTTAGAAGTCAATGTTTTAAAAATCGAAATGGATTGAACGCCCAATTGATCAGATTGTGATCTTATCGGTCCAATTTAACCACTCATTTAAACTCTAAACGGTGAATTGATAATTTTTTTTAATTCAATCACCTATATGATGTTCAGAGATGCATATTTCTTTTCAGTAAAAGAAAGTTTTTTTACGATGAAAAATGACAAATGAGGAAAACGATATGCATGGATTGATGCATGTTTGATGGAATCATATACAATAATGGGATGGAGACATTTTGGAGAATGGGGAATTTGGAAAAGAGCCAAGTAGGAAAGGACAATTCCATCTGAAAAGGAAAAAATGAGGACAAAAAATCGGATGAAAAGCAATTAAAACAAGAAATCCCTCTAATGCTGGAATTACTGTAGCATCCATGGGAATCTCAATCCCAGGTCTTGATCCACGTGGCACTTGCGGCTGTAATCTTCTCACTTGAGTTGGTCTTTCTGTTTCCAAAGTCATTCTCTTAAACAGGATTTAATTGTTAATCATGCAACAGGCCAATGAATGAGATTTTACAAAAATGACTTTTAAGTCAAATTCAAGTTCGGGACCAGAAACCCTAAATGGTAGTTTAATTGGTTTATGATCTTAGGGTTTGTCTAATAATTATTAGTTTAAGTTCCTTGAAATTAATCGAGGTACATATAAACTGATCTGAATATCTACAGCTATTAAAAAAAGTTTGAGATCAAATTTCGTGAGTGCAATAAAAAAATAGTATTTTATCTATCTTTTACATCTATTCCACTTCCATTCTTCATCTTCGATTTTCAATCTGTATGGCTTTTGTAAATTATTAAAGAAATAAAAATATTTTTTTTTTCAGACATGGAAATGATAGAAAATAAACTACCATTAATTTAAAGAGGCTATAGGTATTCTCAATCATTTTTGTTGTTGGTATACATGATTTTGAAAATATCAAATACACTACGAAAAATAAATTGAAAGGAATACTAAAATGGAACACCAAATGAAAAATGTTTAAAATGACATTTATTAGGGTTTTTTTAGAGTCGTTGCTAAGGGTTCAAACATTTATTACCAACAAAATACCTCGTATAGGATACTTTTGAACCTTAAGTTTGATATTTTATGAATTTCCGTGGTTTTTAATTTGCTTTCAATCAAAGAAAATGATTATAGGGGTGACAATTTATATCGGTGTGTCGTGTCAATATACAAGTATTCTATTGTACTCACTAACTCAAACACAGTACAAGTGATAGTCGAGTCCAAAAATAACAATTTAAAACATGACCGAATTAATAATTTGATAACATGACACGACAAATATAATTCATTTATTAATTTTGTTATTTAAAATCATATAAATTATAATTAAATTATCACTACTTAACACAAATGGCATATTAAATGAGTTAATTTATATTAAAAATTAATTGACATAATAATTAAACGGGTTAATTTCGTGTTATATTTATTGACACAAATATAACATATTTATTAAACGCATTATGTGAGTCAACACGAATTTGACTTAAACATAATTATATTCAATCTAAACTCATAAAAAAAATGTGTCGGGTTTGTATCGTTTGCAGATCGTGTCTCAAATTTTACTATGTCTAAAAAATGAACATACAATGCAAGAATTATGGATCAAAATGGTTGAGCAAAGAAGGAAGAAAATGTTAAGAAAAGTTAAATATAAGAGACAATTATTAAGTTGAAAGGATAAGAAGGAGCAAGAACATATCAATGTTTAAGAGATCACGATCAATTATTATAAGTATTAGCATGTAATTCGTTGGGTGTTGACAAGAAGGACAACTATGATCTAGATCAATAGTCTTAAAAATTAAGAAACATGTGATTATCCTAATTTAGGGTGGACGAGCAATCAAGTGCCTGACATTTAAATTTTCAATTATGTTGGCACCAAATGATTCGTAATTAATCTGCATCACTAACAAAGATCATATTCTTCAAACTTAAATTTTAACGATAGTGTCAAAATCAATAGATGATTGATCCAATTATAATGAAGTCTGTTTAACCATGCAAACCAATCTTAATTGTTCTAGATCATCACTACTACAAGTCTACATATGATAGAAAATCAGTCAACAATTCATTTTATTCTTATTTCATCTATCATTAGAAATGTAAAAATAAATAAATATTATAATGTTATTATATTTTCCAAAACTTGGATTGATAAATAACTTGAAAAATACAATATCATTTGTACAATGTAATTAAAATTCAAGAAATATCAATTGACATCAATAAACAATTCCATCATAAAATTGCTCTCAAACTTTTTGATAACCCAAAAATTTTCTTTTTTTTTTTTTTTAGGATGAAAACTATTTCATTGATTCAGCATAGTAATACATTTACATCTGAATATATAAATCAAGCTGCTAAAACATTAGAGGATGACATAGATAAAATATTAGAAAAAAAGCAGGCGTAAGATTAACGAGAAATAATCTTGTATCATAAAATCACAAGATTTCGTATGTGATTAAACATCTTATGACGTGGATTTGATATAACTTCTTTGTTTGATCAAAGCGGTCGCTATATCTGAATATTATACAAAAACCTGACCTAACAATACTAAGCCACTAAATCGACAATAAAAATATAAGAAAACAAATGAAAACTCAAATCAAGTGTAAGAAACCACTTTGTGAGAAAGTTCATATCTGAGTAGACAAAACAATGGGAAAGGTGATTTCATATCAAGAAATGTCAAAAAAACCACCCCTCCTTTTTAACGGGGATGAAAAAAAGAAAGAAAAAAATTAGGTTTCCAGAATTAGGGGCTACGTTTAGTTTTCCCCTTTTTTATATGATAACCCCGTATCTTGATATTATAAAAGATTCAACATCTTCTTAACCATATTGTGATGCAAAGAAACCCATTGATGTCGATTGTCTTGGTTTTGTAGCTACTTTTTTCACAAAATTTATTGCCTCCTATTTAAATTCTTCACCGTCTTTGAATATCATACCCACCTAAATTTAAGGTTTCACATATCGATACTAACCTTATATTGAGGAAATTTAAGTAGTTTTACTCATTTTTTTCACGAACTTTTTACTTTTAAAGGCTTATTCATCATATGATGAACTCTTAGAATTCTTTAATTTATCACATGAGACATCATCTAGCCCATTATTAGCCACATTTCATTCCATTATTTTTCAGTTGCACAATATCTCATATCCTACCAAATTTGACAAGGAGATGTACATTAACCTCAAAAAACAACTCATCATCTAAATTCCTCATATTAACCATCTTTAAAGTCCTTGTCTCCATTCCAATCATCATTTTTTTATATCTATTCACTTTATATATTACGTTATAGTGATATGATCTTACAAGGATTCAAACTCGAATCTCCTGTAGACCCTTCTCACCTCTTTACCACTTGAGTCAGGCCTCAAGGGCTTCCCACCTCCATCTTTAAAGAATTCTATTAGCCAATCCTATAATGTGTGGTCATATATGCAATAGATATCCAAAATCTTATTTGAAATATTATAAATGGGAGTTAGTATTTTTATGAATATGGTATTACAAATTTTGAAACTCCATCATTATGTGATTTAAAATTTATAGAATGTATATGATTAATGGATAAATGAATACATAACTTATGTAATTTATTTGCAATTAAGGTAGTAACCTACCATTATCCATTATTTGACATAATGGGTGGTATATGCTGTATGTAACTCTCGTATGGTCTTTGATAGGAAGAGAAGAGGTTTTCTTTTTCTTTTTATAAAGGTTAAGGTCCAAGTCACACTCTCATGCTGCTTATGTCTTATGGTCTTTGATGTATGTAACAACACACCACACTAGTGACTCATCCACTTAATGAGAGTAGTGAGTTGAAGACCTTAGCCAATAAATGATGCATAAGGTAATCAACTCACTTCTAAGGTATTGTCTCTCACGGATCATGGTAAGGAGATAATCATTCATCTATCTTTTCTTAAGGTTTTGTAGCTATTATGTTTATGCATCTAAATTGATTTTAAGATAAATTACTTCCACATAAAGTTTTGACTAATAATTGGTATCAAAGTCAATCAATTTCAAATCATAAAATATAGTTTTGAATTTTGGTTATTACTCAATCTTATTGACAACTATAGGATTAATATGTGTATGTGAGTGATGTGTTTACTTATGAATCAAATGGTGATTATCAGTCCAATGGAGGATCATCAATATGTTTGATTATATGATAAAAAGTGTTGGAAAAAATGGGTTTGAGCACAATAAATTAGCTATCTTTGAGCTAAAATTTCAATGGGTCCCACAAACTCTTTTCGGTGGGTCCACATGGGAATGTGTTCTCCTCCATGAGGAGATGAAAATTATATATTGAGGTTGCTCAAGGAACCATTAAAGAAATTGAATTAGAAATTGCCTCCCGAACCACTGCCCCTTGAAAATGGTAACTAAGGTTTTAAGCTTGTGAAAAACTTGTGTCCTACATCGGATGGGAACAAGACTTTTAAAGGTATATATGCCTGCGTAGTTGGGTTTCAGGCCTTGAGGGCACCCCAATTTTGTGGAAGGGGAGGAGGACTGGCACGTGCTTGGTTCACCACACACTGCAGCAGCGTGCCGCACTTGCCGCCAGTAAGCCCAGTCCCATACTTTACCTGCCGGCCGGGCGGGGCCTTTAGGTTCGGGATGTATATATTGCGAGGGTTACCATTGGGAGTCCAAAACGCCATCGTTTTGATAGCACCTGTTAACTGAATGGACGCCTTCTTCTCCACAGACGCGACTATGTCTAAACAGTCACGACCTTAGCCAAGCTTCATGACTGTACCGAACAGTTATGAGCGAGTCTATAAATAGGTCATTCGTTCATTCATTTTGTATTCAATTCATTCATCCTATTACATAGCATCTTCGTTCTTTTTGAGGATTACGCTGCAGGATTTTGGTTATTTATTACTTGAAAAGAAGTGATTTCTTTGTTGGGAGATCATTTCATCCTGGGAGACATATTGCCAAGGACTCGAAGCACCACTACGAGGGCAATAATTTGTCTTAAGGAGATTGTGTCCAACACAAGACGTCCCATAACAAGTTCTAATTGTTGCTAGAGCAAAGTTTTTTAATTACTGTTTTGCATCTAGCCATTCGGTGTGGTTTGGTTTTATGCGATATAGGTTTCATAATTTATAACATCTAGTTTCTAGAATAATTTCTAACAAACTTAAGACAAATTATTTTATTTTAAATATAGATATCAATTCTGGAATACAGAACCGCTGCACTATATTTATTTATTTTAAATATACATATCAGTTCTGGAATACGCTACTCTTTGCTGAATTTATTTATTTTAAATATAGATATCAGGTTAAAATCTGGAACTACTATACTTGTATTTATTTATTTTAAATATACACTACAGTTCTGTGTTGATTGAATACGGGTTTTTGGTTCAGTCAATTTTAACATTGTTTTAGTTCTGCTATTTATGTTTAATTGCTCAGAATTAGTTCAATTTTTCCTTAAAATCAATATACTATCTATTCTGGTTTATGCAAGAATTACATAACTTCTACTGCACTGTTTCTTTTAATATTGTTTTTAGTTACGGTATTTCTTAACGATGTCTACATTTTACTTTTATCTTTGTTTTTATTTTTTTACTAAGCAAAATTTAAGGTACAAGTCATATTTTTAATTTTAATATCACACATTTTACTTTTAAACGAGTCGATTGATAGAATGGCTCACGATTCTACTTCTATTGTAGTGCCTCCTCAGCCTTTGTTATGGCGCGATGGCTGTGAGTCATGGAGAGAAGCCGAAAAATTTTAATGGGACTGAATTCAAAAGGTGGCAACAAAAGATGTTGTCTTACCTGACCACCTTGAATTTGGCCCGTTTCCTTCAAGAGGATGCTCCCACATTAAAGGAAAATGAAACTGATGGGTAAGTGGTTGCTGCTGTGGAAGCATGGAAGCATGCTGATTTCTTGTGTCGCAACTACCTCTTGAATAGCTTGGACAACACATTGTATAATGTGTATTGCGCCTTCAATACTGCAAGAGAATTGTGGGAATCCTTGAATGAAAAGTACCAAGGCGAGGATACGAGATTTCGAGTTTGCTTAGTGGAAAAATTCCTAAACTACAAGATGCTTGATTCTAAGGCAGTGTTCAATGGTTGAATCTAGTGATTACGCGACATACATGCGAAGGATGTCTCAGTGAATCCTTCGGTGTTTGCAATTGTGAAAAAATGCCACCACTATGGAAAGAATTCAAGAATTACCTAAAGCATAGCGGAAGAATGAGACTTGAAGACTTGATAGTGAGGCTAAGAATAGAGGAAGACAGCGGAGTGCATACGAGAAGAGGCGACCGAGGCATCATGGAATCGAGGCGATGTTGTGGAGCGAGAGCGGACCTCCCACAATAGCGAAGAGAGCCGCGGTGGTCTTAAGCGAGTCCTAGGAAAGAAGTTGAGGCAAAGTCTTTATGTATTGCAACAAGCAAGGGCTTCATGCTAAGGACTGTATCACGGTCGCAAGGAACAAGGAATCAAGAGAAACACCTCAGCGAATCACATTTGAAGTAGATGTCTCGGACATGAACCTCCTGACCGTGGTCTCAGAGGTGAACTTCATTACTTGACAATACCGAGGAATTATTAGGTGGGGCCCAAGGGCCTACGTCATGTTTGCTCCAGAGACAGAAAATGTTCTCATCATATCAAACCATAGATATTGGAGAACAACTCTTTATGGTGACTCCTCTTCTTCAGGTTGAAGGCGAGGAGGTAGTATTAGAAGATGACATCAGGCAGGAACTTACTCTCAATGATGTGTTGCATGTGCCAGAAATTTAAAAGAATCTAGTGTCTGGATCATTATTGAGTAAGAAGGGCTTCAAGTTGGTGTTTGTCTCAGACAACTTCATCCTCTCCAAAAATGGGATGTATGTGGGAAGGAATTACGTGAAGCGATAGGCTCTTCAAAATAGAATGTAATGGTAATTTGTACCTCCTATTAAGAATATCAATAATAAGAACAAATCTTAACATATGCTTGAATCTTCAAATGTGTGGCATAGTAAACTAAGACATGTTAATTGTGATACACATTCTTGCAGTTAATTAATATGGAGTGTTTTGCAAATTTCAAATATATCAAATCATAAATGTGAGATTTGTGTGGAATCTAAACTTACAATAACTTCTTTCCAAATCATGAAAGAAGTAGTAAACCTCTAGAATTAATACATTCGGATATACGTGATGCGAGAATTTATTCAAGCGAGAGGTGGTAAAATATTTTCTTACATTAATTGATGATTACTGCAAGATGCATTATGTTTACCTATTAAGAAGTAAAGATGAGGCATTGGAAATGTTTCAACATTTCAAGAATGAATTTGGAGAACTAACTTGATAGAAAAATCAAGGTAATAGAGAAGTGATAAGGTGGGTGAATGAAGCACCTTTTGGTGATTTTTGTTCCACAAAATGGTATAATACACGAACTCACTTTTATTCACCTCAATAAAATGGGGTTGTTGAGCGTAAACGAGAACTTTAAAAGAAATGATGAATGCATTACTATTAAGTTGAACTACCTCAAAATATGTGGGGGAAGCAATTCTTTCCACAATTATATTCTCAGCCAGAATACCTCCTTGAAAACTAATAAATCCCTCATGAGTTGTGGAAAGGTTGAACCGTCTTAAAATACTTAAAAGTGTGGGAATTAATACGGCTAAAGTAAGCGGTACCTATACACAAAAAATTTAAATATGACCAAAAAAAAAGTTTGATTGTGTTTCATTAGATATGCACATAATAGTAGTGCATATCGTTTTACGATCATCATCGAAGTGATATACATGCCAATACTATTATCGAATCCAGGTACATCTTTCTTTGAAAATGTATTTCCTTACAAATCCCACACAGTCGAACTCAGTAAAAGAACTCGTAATCTTACGATAGGCGGTCAAGGCCCGACAAGATGATGACGAACCTAGACCACGTGAAAAGAACTAGAGGCATTCGAAATCTTTTGGTCCAGATTTTCCTAACGTATTTGTTAGAAGATGAGCTGGCTTTAAGGAAGCTATGTCGAGCCACTGACTCCCTATTGGAAGAAAGAATAAACGATGAGTAGAATCATCTTGGAAATTATACGTGGGAACTAGTGGATCTTCCACCGGAGTTCGAAACCTGCAGGATATAAATGGATATTCGAAAGAAAATGGCAGGATGAATCTGTTGATAAATATATTATAGCGGATTTATCAAAGGTTACAAGCAAAAGAAGGCTTGGACTATTTTGATACCTATTCCTGATAACAAAGAATACCATCCATTAGATATTAATAGCTATTGCGGCTATACACCCGATCTTGAGATTACATGAATGGATGTAAAAACTGACTTTCTTAAATGGTGACTTGGATGAAATCTACATGGAACAACTTAGGGGTTTATTGTTTCAGTCCAGAAAAAGAAAGTTTGTCGACTTTTAAATCCCTTTGTAGTTAAAAGCAAACCTTGTGCGGAGTGGCGTGAGAATTTGACAGTGTAATAATAACAAATGGATTCAAAATCATGAGAGTGTGACAAAGGTGTATATGTCGAGAACATAGAGACATGGGTTTGTCATTATTTGTCTCTATGTGATGATATACTCATCATGGGTAGCAATAATGAAGTCATTAAAACTACCAAGGAAATGTTCAACAATAAGTTTGACATGAAAGACTTAGGTGTTGCAGATGTTATACTTGGGATAAAGATCTCTAAAACATCAGATGGACTGATATTATCTCAATCACATTACATTGAGAAAATTCTCAAGAAATTTAAACAAAATGATAGCAGTCCAATGAGAACACATGTAGATGTAAATCTACATCTATCAAAAATAATGTAGCCAACTCACAACAGAATATGCCTGAAATTGGCAGCGATGCTGTCATGGTATACCCGTCCAGGACGCGAACTACATTTGTCGTAAGGAGGTGAGGAGTGAATCACCTGAGTAATCCAGTCGGACCATTGGAAGGCAATAGTTAGAGTTTGAGGTATTGAAGCACACCCAAAACTATGGATTACCTGAAATATCCAGCAGTACTTGAAGGATGCGTGACCTTGGTGGATATCAGGCTTGGGCTTCGAAGTCCACCAGTGGCTATCTATTTACATAATGGTGGGCGGTGTCTTGGAAATCTTCTAAGCAAACGTGCATTACTAGATCCACGATGGAATTTGAGTTTATTGCACTAGATAAAGTTGGTGAAGAAGCATAGTGGCTTCGTCATTTCTTAGAAGATATTCGATATAGCCTGACATGTGCTCTTTATGCATTCATTGCGATGGTCGATCGATGGTGGAAGAGTACGAGTCATATATATAACGATGATCTGACATATTAGTCGAAGACATATCTGCGATAAGACAACTTCTCTCCTATTGGTATTATGACCATTGAATACATAAGGTCGAGAACGTGCGAATCAGCTAACGAGTTTTGACGAGAGAAAGCCCAGTAAGTAAATCATCGAGGGGAATGGGTTTAAAGCTTTAATACACTAAAATTCGCGAGGCTAACCTTGACCCTAGGCCAGTGAGATCCCGAGATCTAGGTTCAAAGGGACAGCCGAATTTTGTGTGACTCATTGGGGAATCACTACGGAGAACCGTCTCACACTGTTCTATGTCGGAATGGTGATGCCTACGGTTGAGCGGGGGTGAGTCACGCTTGTGGTTAACGCATATCTTGTTAAAGACAAATTGGGGTATAGAATACCTTCCATAAGAAGTCACCTATGTGGTGAGGCGGGCCGGTTTATGAGGAATGATAAGGCTAAATTCTGCAAGGGGCACTCATGAAACCGGGAATTGTTCGGGGCCCAGAAATGAACCTGATCGTGAGAACCAAACGTAATCGGGAAAGATTACCGAGTGAATGTTATTGGCTTGGTTACACAAATGATTGAGCAGTTCAAGACATCATGTTCCTTTGATCAATCGAGTAACCTAGATAGCATTTACAAGGGGAAGGTTCAAGGCCCGCAGCTACCTTCCTCTATCTGAGAAAATTTCCTGCGAACTCTCTCTTAGTATAAGCATGTCATTTGCATTAATTTCAGTCAATTTCATTCATGTGGGGGATTGTTGGAAAAAATGGGTTCTAGCACAATAAATTAGCTATCTTTGAGCTAAAATTTCAATGGGTCCCATAAACTCTTTTCGATGGGTCCACATGAGAATGTGTTCTCCTCATGAGGAGATAAAAATTATATATTGAGTTGCTCAAAACCATTAAAGAGTGAATTAGAAATTACCTTTAAACATCACTTCTTGAAAATGGTAACTAAAGGTTTAAGCTTGTGAAAAAGCTAGTGTCCCACATCGGATGGGAACAAGACTTTCGGCTGGTACATATACACCACCTTGTAGTTGGGTTTGGAGTCCCGAGGCACCAGTTTTTGTGGAGATAGGAGGACCTAGCTCATGCTTGGTTCACCATACGCGCCATAGCGCCCTGCAAATCGCCGCCTCGCAGAACCCCGGTAGACTCGGGTTCGAGGATGTATATATCCTTAATTTTTGGCTTCAAAACAACAAAGCATTGTCGTTTGACTATATCGAACTCATCCTAAGAAGTGATTTCTTTTTGTTGGGAGAATCGTTTAAATGCGCAGGAAACACTTATGTTGTCAGGACTCTAAGCACCCTTTGCGGCGATAATTTATCTTAGGGAGATTGTGTCCAACACAAGACTTGATCTGCAAACAGGTTCTAATTATTACTTCTAACAAAAAGTTGATAAAGTTTTTACTTAAAAGTATTAAACTTTTTTATGTTTCAACACTTCTTTGTTTTTACAAAATATGCATATAACCTAAGAATTATGTGTGATTGTAGTTAGGACCAACGAAATAACTATGATCTCTTATAAATTATTTTTTTTCTTCTTGGTTTCATCTTAATTTATTTTCTACTTGTACACCAACAAATTAATTGTAAACTCAAAAAATTAATTTTTTTTTATGCTTTTTAAAACTAATTTTACTTATTCCTATCAATTATATAAAAATTTTAAAATTTTTAATTACATTTTATTTTCTTTTTTTAATAGTAAAACAAACATGAAAAAAAAAAATCATTTTCTTCTATATTATTTTCTTTTCATAAACCTTTCTATAACCAAATAAAGTGTTGTAGAGAATAGGTTAAAAAAAAAAAAGACTATTTACCTAATTCATATGATAAAACATTCAACGTTCAAAAAGACATTGCATAAGAAGGGGAGGTATCCCGAGTTCAAGTCCTAATGAGAACAATTTACTAAATTGTAAGTTTCTAACTTAAGTGTTTAGGTGAAGGCCACGATAAGCTCGTTGAAGTCTTTGAGTGCCCTAAGCTGGAATGATGATATTCTTCGAGACTTGTTCTCAAAGAGAGACGTGAATTTAATTCCATAGATTCTCCTTAGCATAATAATTATGTATCTTTATATGTACATATTTATAGAGATAGTAGAGATCCTACAATCAAGTTATTCCTATAATTAAGTTATTTGCCTAACAGATAAATATCTCTAAATTAGGAAAGAATATAATAGTTTCCTATAATTAAGTTATTTGCACAACAAGAAGAATGTGTAGGAAGGAGTGATAGAGAATCTTTGACTATTAATCGATGCTCCCGCGGCCTCTCGAGTTGGTGCATAGATGTCACACATGCTCAACTTGCCCAAAACTTGAGAACACTCGACTTGAAACAACTTTGGTAGAGGATATCATCGATTGATCTTGGGATCGAGATCTTAGAGCGACTCGATAAATTTCTGTCGTTTCTCATGTGAAGAGATCGTCTACCTCGAATGCTGTCACGATCATTTTTGTGCAGTTATAGAGCAATATCACATCTTTTTTATTTATTGTCACAATAAAGTCGAATTGGTTGCCTAGGCAGATAGCCCTAATCCCATCAGTGAGTCACTTAGCCCTGATACTTCACGTATTCGAGTGTCATACCCTAAATTGACCTCTACGGCCCGAGCGTGTAACAACATTCTGCTTCTTGCTTTACTCTGTAGCAGTTACCACCTACAAAGGTGAAATGTCCCGAAGTAGATAGATCTGTTGTTATTGTCAGCCCGGTCGACATCCTATATGCATCCACACTTTGTGATCTACATTTTTAGTGAACGAAATGCCCTTTCGGGAGGCGGACTTGATTTTAAATCTGCATAGCTGCGTTCATATATTTGTTCTCCAAGATTTAGCCATAAACTGGCTAACAATACTCAATGCATGGCTTAGATCTAGCCTAGTGTGGAGCTAAGTCCGTCAATCTTCCAACGAGCCTACGATATCATACCTTTAGTAATAGGCACAGTTAGTCTCGACATAACTTCAATCCGCTAACTTCTACTAGTGTATCAATTGGTTAACATGTTGACATACCAGTTTCCTACAACAAATCTAAAGCATATTTTCTTTGAGACAAGAAAATCCCTTTATCAAATCGAGACACTTTGATCCCAAGAAAATATTTCAAGTGACCGAGGTCTTTCATTTCGAATTCGCTTGACAAGTAACTTTGTAGAGCCTTCCTTTCATCAGGGTCATTTCCTGTAACCACCATGTCATCAACATACACAATAAGGGCAGTGATCTTACCATGCTGTTTTTTCAAGAATAAAGTGTGGTCTGAATTACTCTGATGGTAGCCAAAAGACCTCATGGACTTTGTGAACCTTCCAAACCATGCTCTCGGAGATTGTTTTAGCCCGGCCTAGCGATTTCTTTAATTTACTTTTCAGGCAATGCACTTCTGGTATCATGCACCTGTTTAGGTAAAATCCATGTACACTTCACTTGGACAACTGCGCCATGCAAAGGCATTTTCACATCAAATTGTTGCAATGGCCAATCCAGGTTCGCAGCTAAAGACAATAAGACTCGAACTGTGTTGATTTTAGCTACAGGTGCAAATGTATCTGTATAATCAATTCCATAGTTTTAGGTGTACCCTTTTGCTCTGGTCTCGCACAAAACATTCAATTGTACCATACGCTTTGTGCTTCACAATACCAGCCACCGACATCCTTGGTTTCTTCACAGAGACGATCGACAAGTTCCAGTTTCATTCTTCTGTGAGATTTCATCTCCTCATTCATAGCGACTTTCCACCTTGGGTCAAATTAAGGCTTCACACTGTGGAATAAATGATAGATAATTTTGGTTACAAATGACTTATTTGATTCAGACAAGTAATGGTTAGACACATAATGACTCATGGGATATTTGCTTTACTAGGATTCGATTCATATGGGTTTGGGAGTACCTGCAGTTTGACACGGTGGTAGTTGTTTTCTTGGTGGTTGAGCACTCACATTGAGAGGCGATTGGTTTTGGTGTCTAATTTGCTTGTGGTGCGAAGATTCAGGATAGGTTGATCCACGACTTCATTGTATGAGTCTTTACATCAAATTTCATCCTGCCAATGAACCAGTTTAGCCACCACTCGAATCCAATTCTGACATTCTCATTGCGAGTTTAGAGTTCTTTTCATTTCCCATTCATATTGTTACTAGGTTGGTTCCCATACATAGAGATCGAAAATCATAGTCTAGAGCGGAACTTCTTCCAAATGCTCCCCTTAAAGTTTCAAGCAGGAAAAATACATGAGTCTTCATGAAAACTACATCCGTTGTAACAAACATTCGTTTGCTTGGGGTGACCAGTACCTTTTGATAATGACGCCACCTAAAAGACACATCCTTGAATGCTCGAGGTGTTAATTTGTCATACCGACGCTTGCGAAGATGCGCAAACACACAACCAAGATACAGAGAGGTAGCTCGACCGACCGAGCAACAAGTGCTTCAATGAGAGCCTCGGATGGTGTCCGAAATCAATAATGCCGAAGGTACTGGCTGGACAAATATGCTACAGAGAATCGCGCTGGCCCTAATACAGATAAAGCGCGCTATGGCGACAACGGGCGACCCGGATAACCTCCAACAAGCGACGATTTTTCCGCCTCCGCCACCCCATTCTCGCTCAGGGTCGACGCAACAAGTAGTTTGATGATTCAATTCAAAACTCAAATATTCACCTCCATTGTCACTGTGGAGAACCTGAACCTGTGCATTATACTGACTATAAACCATTTTATGAAATTTTTGAAATAACAAGTTTACTTCACTTTTGGACTTCATCAAACATACCCAAGTCATCCTAGTACAATCATCAATAAAAGTAATGAACCAATATGCATCAAAGTAGTAATTTGACGCCCCAAACATCGAATGTATAATCATAAAAGGAATTGACTTTTAGTCAAGGTTAATGGTGGCATGATGGCTTTTCGCAAGTTCACAAACATCACATTTGAAACTAGAGACATCAAAGTTTGTAACAAACTAGGGAAATAATTTCTTCTATGTAACCAAAAGAAGTACGCCTCAGACGTCGACTTACAACTATCCTCGCATTTCCTTTTTTTTTTTTTTCAAAACCCCCAATCTTAAAGCTCGACGCAACTCATCCGAACTTCTTTGACACGCCTCGGGCACATGTTCCATTTAACACCACAACCACAATCGCTCCCCGCTTCTCATTCACGCCCTTAAATACAAAATTCAAGCCAAAAAATGACAATACAAAATAAGGCAGTGGTTATTTGAGAAAACCACTATCAAACCAAAGCATATATGCTATAATCACATGCATTTCATATATTATTTGGATGTATTATAAATACACCAAGTGTCATGCGATTGAAAATGAATAAATTATAATTTTTTTTTCTTGTATTTTTATTGTATTTATAGTAATATGAAATTATAAATTTATTTTTTATTCTGATTAACCAAAAAATTAATATATAATTAATCAAAAAAATGGTTAACAAAAATTTGATGGGATGAGCGACGATATACTTGACCCAATCTCATTGAAATAAGGGGTTTGAATCATTGGGCCGGGCCACGCTCCACGCCTCGGCTAGTCTTATCCTCGAGTGACACAGTGCCCTCGCCGTTCGGCATACCATCACCGCTAAGAGGCCAATTTTTTATTTGTAAAGGAACTATCGTTCCCACAGACGGCGTTGTCCCGACGATGCTTCAACCTGAACTCCATTGAAATACACGGACCACGCGGCCTACCGGATCGTCTTCGACGCTTGACTCCTCGCAAAAACAGTTAAAAACAAAAAGGACGCTGAGCCGCCGCCTTCTTCGACGCCAAGTCACCCAATTCGGGATTAAAAGATCATCATATTAGTTTTTTTATTTATATAAATAATAAATCGAAAACTTATTATCCATTTTTTGAGTGACACGATTCGGTTATGCAAATCATACTCATCCCTAATTAATAATTATGGGGTATCCTTTGCCCCACATGTGGCCCATAGCCCACAGGAGCAGGTCCGTTCTTGCAACTCCATAAATCTTGGCCCGAGACAGAACTGTGCCACTGGGCCTAGTCTTGTGACATGAGCAACCTTCAAAAAAGACAGCTCCGTGAATTTTGAGGAATTTTGAGGAATTTTGAGGAATTAGGCAATTATGGGAGGGGGGGATTGGGGAACAGCACAACACCTTGGCTTTTTATCTTCTTTCTTAAATGCGCCAAATACGAATAATACTCAACTATTAATAATATTATTCAAAAAAAAAAAACTATTAATAATATTAAATATCCTTTTAGAAAAAACAAAAACAAAACAAAACTGTCAAAGCGTGTTTGATATGTTTCCTGGTTCACTACTCCAAATCGGCTTTCTGCGACGCGGGGGGTCGTATTTTGAAACGCACTCTCCCCCAGACGCCGATACGTGGAGAAGAATAGTTCCAGCGATACTCGGTATACGGTTGATGACAGCGAGTATGGAGTTTTTATGTAGGCGAGGCGGTGGGAGTGGGATGGTTGAGTGTGAGAGTCTCCGGCACTTAGATTTTTACTGACTTTAGAGAGTGGCGCCGCCTGCGGCTCGGGAAGGCAAACGGCAAACCCAACAAAGAATTCAATGAGCGCCGTTTTTCATCTGGTACATTAATAAAAGTTAAAATCATTCACGAGGACAATCATACCCTCACTAAATAAACAAATAAAAAAACAAATAGCCTCGTTTTTGTAATTATTTTTATTACGAACGTTTAATTAAAAAATAAAATAAAAACCCAATAAATTTAAAATCAATGTCATTATTATTAAATTTTATTGAACACCCTTTTCATTTTTTTTTTTCAAGAACGATAATTTTATTGATTCACATTAATATTATATCAAATTAATTATTTCATTTCATAATAAATAGAGGGTGAATATCATCAAAATTAATATCATAATAAATCGTTTCAAATTTTATACATTTATTATTATTATATTGATTAAAATATCAATAATTTTAATTATTTATTCGTTTGAATAATTAACATATAAATAATTATTATAGAAAATGATAAAAAATAAAATGTCATCTTGATATTATACAACCACCAATATCAAACGATACCAACAAAATTACAAATAAAATTATAGAAAAAAACGTGTAAATAAATAATTTAATATCAAAAACTATAAAAAAAAAATCACCTTTACTTAGTTAAAAAAAAAAGTAGCTGAGAGGAAAAAAAAAAGAGGGGAAAATGAGACTATAATTTTGATGATTTTTCTCAGTTTTGAACACCCTTTAGTTAAAAACTAATAAAAATAGAATATTTTCATGATTTTATTATTGAGTAATTCATTTTCATTAATTCTGCTATATTATAAGAGTGGGTGGGGGACAGGGGGAGAACTAAGGAAGCAAAGGCATGAACTTGGAAAGAGAAGAGATAGAGAGAGAGGGGGGGAGGAGACAATGATTACAGCTGCAGGTGACACGCATGAGAATGAGGCGGTAGGAAATAGAGATTCCCATGGGAATTGGGATGCCGCAATGATTCCAGCATTTCAGGGATTTGTGTGTTTTGCTTTGCTTTTCCTCTGATTTGGTATTCTCTCTATTTTGATATTTTCTTCCTTTTTGATTTCTCATTCATGGCTCATGAAAAGGGCACGGCCGCAGATGGAATCGTCTTTTTCCTCTTTGACTCTTTCATGTTTCACATCCAACAAAAACGTCCCCATCCAATTCATTTGTTGATTCCCACCCAAATTAATACGCATCTATTTCCACTATGTGTATACTATGGAGAGGTTCTTCCTTCAAAACAAATGGAGTTTTCTCCAAATAAATAATCCTTTTCAAAAAAAATAATCCGAAAAGTTAATATATGTTTCAATTAATATCTAAAATGATCGATAAATGTCGCATGATGGTTTTAACGGCTACTTTTTGTTGGATTTTATCCGTTTAGGTTTAGAATAAAATTACATAAGTCATGAAACTATTGGTTCAAATTTAAATGTAAGTTTCATTTATGGGGTTTCATTCAATATTTCGATTGTGCTTGAAATGGTCAGATGCTTTCATTTTTTTGTTTACCTTTCCTTTTGTTATTAGGAGATCATTTCATCTTGAGAAATAGGTATTGGAAATTTCTCAAGGTAACATGAATAAGACAAATATGTTTTAAAGAGATTATGTTTTCACAAAACTCTATCCCTTCTCTTTTTTGTAATTTTTTTCCTTTTTCTCTTCTTTTTTTTGTTTCCTTGAATTTGCACTTTTATAACACTTTTAATATCCGTATTTGAGTTTGGGTCAAAATGACCTTTTTACTAAAACAAATATTGATTCAATCCTACAAATACTCATATATTTAAAATAATTTTAATTTGAGTTAGAAGTCGTAGTTAGTAACTCCGTTTTTAGTTAAAAAATTGAAATTGTAATTAGTAACTGCAGCTTTAGTAAAAAAAACACTAAAATCGTTACTAACTAGTAACTACACATTTAGCAAAAAAATGAAGCCGGTTATTAAATGCAAATTCTAATTTATATTAAAAAAGAAATTAAACGCAGAAGGGAGTAGGCTAAATAATAGTTTCATAAATTGCCTAGAATCAATATTTATTTTAATAAAAAATCGTTATGACGCCAAACTCCCCATAGTTAGGGAGTACTGTTTTAAACATTTAAAAACTTGGTTTCCAAATTATAACTTTAATACTAAAATAAATATTTATTAATTATAGTCTTAACTATTTTAAAAAATTGAAAATCGTAATTACTAATTACGATTTTTGTGACTTGGATCTTACATGACAAATAAGTGTTAATTCAAGTATTATTTTGAAACATATATTATTTTGAATATTATTATTTTTAAATAATTATTTTTTTGAGAAAAACTATAAAAAAAAGCCTATATTTTAAATTTTAGAAATAAAAATGGCTCAAAAAATTATTTCAAAAACCTAAGGAAAACAAATATTTCAAAATTATGTTATTTTCCACTTAATTATGTTTTTCATTCGTTCATGAGGTGTGGCTCACTCAAATGGTAAAAGGATGTGGTACATGTATAAAAAAACGACAATCAAATTATTATAAGAATAAAGTACTACAACATAGTAATATGACAAAAGTGAATAAAAATAAAAATAAAATATGTTTTTCATCCACTAGCTAGTCATTAATGTATTTATATCATCCATTTAATTTAATTTATCTAAGTGATAGTTGGATCCCAAATTTCACCCCCACACGAATGTTGAAGAACCATTATTAGAAAGATGCATTAAGATTTACCAAAAGGTGATTACAAACTAATGAACTATACCTTAAATAGAAGGTTGTATCATAAAACGCAATGTTAAATAAGTCGCAAAAGTAAATGAATTAATACAAAAGTATAAAAAATACTTAATGACGAAAGCTACTTTTCACCGATTTTCATTACATGATTTTCAAAAATTTTGTCTCATTGATGAGGATAAGGCCATGGATTAATTTATGAATGCATGTGATTTGTGGTGGTTTCTTTCTCTCGTCTCATCTAATTTATATGTTATATATATGCCTGAACTTTTTGAAAACGACGCAACTTATTGGAATTATATCAATTTTTGTGTGATAAAGTCATCCTTTATAGCCCGAGGAGCAAAATAGAAGCCGCTAGTGATCTCATTTAACATGAAAGATTCTCCATCAAATTCTTTTTAGGTGTAAAAGTTAAGGGCACGTTTGACAATTAAAGCTTCCAACATATATTCTCAAGTAAATATATATATATATATATATATAGTATATATATATATATATATATATATATATATATATATATATATATACACATTTAACTCTTGAATTGTTTTTTGTAATTTTAACAATTTTAATATTTATTTATGAAACAATTATTAAAAATAAGTACGTACAATAATCGTCTCCAAATAAACGCTTCTAAAACTAGAAATAGGAAAGAGCTTCTTCATTTTTTTTTAATTGTTTTGAAGTAGTTTGTTCTCTCCGACACTAAACCTTCAATAACCTCTCTATTATTCCTTTACCACTTTAGCAAGTCTTAAAAGATAAGTTTTCGGTCGCTACAAACTAAATTATGATATTTTCTGGATGATAAATTAAGTAGCATTGAAATCTACATATTTATTGCACTTTATATATATATATATATCATGCAAGCATATAGTAGGCTGGCACAATGCCTTTGTGGTGAGTGGAAAGACTTTGGATTCTTTTCCCAGAAATTTGTATTATTTCTTTAATATGCAAAACTGTAGAACCCTCCTTTTTTATATACAAGCTCGTATGTTATATAGTCACTATAAAGGACACATCGTTGATGGTTAGAAGGTGGGCAATAATGTGGTGGTCTGTTATGAGTGATCCATAATTATTATATAATGCTTACGTTATGCATATTAATAGTGGTATAACGTTTGTCGTGATGAATAATGCAGTGTATACCACTCGCTTGTCTTCGATGCCCGAGGCAACTTGCTTAATTGTGCGCCCACTCCCACGTGCTTCGATGCCCGAGGAGACTGAGATGGTGGTATGCACGACATTCATGAGTCATCTATCCGATGTGTCTTTGTCAAATTCAAGACATCCACATGACTCTCACGCCGAAAAAGATAACTTATCTCATTCCACTGTACTTCTGGGCCACGTTGAAATGGGATACTAAACTCGGGTCTTCGTGCACCCGCAAAATCCATCCATCCATTCGAGTGGACGGAGCTCGAGATAATGTACAATAGTAGGCATGTGCTAACTTTTGGGTTCCTAACCGACAAGACTCGAGGAAGCTCACTAAAGTGGGTCGATCTCGCTTAAGAGCCGCATCGCTGGGCCACCGAGCGGTTAAGAAGGTGCCACAACCAGAGGGCCGAGGTGGATGAACCAAACATACCATATCGGCGCCGCACAATGTCTTACTAAGTCGGCGGTAAGGCTCCATACTACTCACCAAGTCAAAGTCAAACCATACTACTCACCAAGTCGAAGTCAAAAGACTGCACGACCTTCACTCAACAAAGATAGAGCACAAGGATTCATTCTACAAAGCTGAGATGGTGCAGGTGTAAATGGAAAGACTTCGGATTCTTTCCTTAACAATTTGTATTATTTCTGTAATATGCAAAGCTATAGAACCCCCTTTTTTTGGATACAAGCTCGTATGTTATATAGTCACTATGGGGGATACATCGTGGACGATTAAGAGGTGGGTAGTAATGAGTGGTCCATAATTATTATATAACGCTTACGTTATGCATATTAATCGCGGCGATAACGCCACAGGATTTAATAACGAAGGTGTTTGACTCGTCATTGTCTTCTGCGCTCAAGGCGACTCGCGAATTACTCGCCCGCCTCCCACATGTTTCGATGCCTGGGCGCGACCGAGATGGTGGCATGCTCGACCTTCACGAGTCATCAGCTCACGAGCTTCCTCTATCACCAGGACATCCACGTGACTGTCACGTGAGATATGACTTATCCCATTCCACTAGCCCCTCTAGAGTTGTTTCAAGCCATTAGGGTTGGAATGATGCTAAACTCTTGGGTCTTCGTGCGCCGCAAAAGTCGTCTGCCCATACGAGGGATGGGGCTTGGGAGATGTACAACAGGGTAAGGCTGACTCTTGGGTTCCTCGACTAGAGAAGGACCTAGAGGAAGCTTGGCTAGCGGGTCGAGTCCGCCGTAGAGCATATCAAGCCAGCCACGAGGGTGGATTAACTAAAACATACCATATCGAAGTTACATAGTGTCCACCAGGCCGAAGTAGAGGGGCTCCATACTGCTAACCAAGCCAAAGTTGAAAGACTGCACCACCTTCACTTAGCAAAGATAGAGCACAAGGATTCATTCTCATGGCGTAGAGAAGGTGCAAAAGTATCTAACTTCGGGACTTTGTACATTACCGTGTTGTCCGGTCTTTACGAGGAGCAGCACGAGCCAGGCTGGTCGGGTGGCCACGAGATGCCGAAAGCAACCGCTCAGGGCTAATTCCAAAGCCATTCCTGAGGATGCTCCCTAAGCCCACTGCAGCGACGGATCCCGTAGAGCTAAGCATCAGTAGGAAGAAGCGTTAAGTCCCGCCCTGCACTAACAGGGAGGGACTTTGAAGCTATGGCAGTGGCTAGCGCAAAGCCCATCATTATTATTTTGCGGGAGTTTCCAACTATTGTTGTGCCTTGACCAACGGAGGTGGTTTATTCTCGACCTTCCTTTTTTTTTTTTTCTTTTTTTTGAATGAATATATCTTTTGACAAGAAACTTGACTATCACATATGCTCTCCCTCCGTTATACCATGCTGCCCACAAGTACTTACATTGCCTGAGGTCTAGGACCATCGAGGGTTAACGGCCTAAGGCTTAAAAATAATCATCTCATTAAAAATGAGAAATACTGTCTATAGGGGCTTATTCTACCTAAGGCCAAGGGACAAATTGTTATCCTCGAGGCCAAGGATAGCCTATAGGAGCTTATGTTGTTCGAGGTTTAGGACAAGCATCTCATAAAAAT
The DNA here is from genome assembly GCA_016808115.1 of Tetrastigma voinierianum. NCBI lineage: Eukaryota > Viridiplantae > Streptophyta > Magnoliopsida > Vitales > Vitaceae > Tetrastigma > Tetrastigma voinierianum. The sequence continues at coordinate 2,389,364 of JAEQBH010003196.1, forward strand.
GGAGAAACGATAATCTCATAAAAATGGAGAAATAATCATCTCAAGCATCTCATAAAAATGGATAAATAATCATCTCATAAATATGGAGAAGTTCCTGTAGGGACTTATGCTGCCCGAGGACTAAGATCGTTGAGGGCTAGCCATCATAGGCTTATAATAAAGGATCTAAAAAAAAATGGAGAAATAATTATCTCATAAAAATGGAGAAATAATCATCTCATAATTATGGAGAAGTACCTATATGGGACTTATGCTGCTCGAGAACTAGGGTCATTGAGGGCTAGCCGTCATAGGCTTATAATAAAGCATCTCAATAAAAATGGAGAAATAATCATCTCATAGATATGGAGAAGTGCCTATAGGGACTTATGCTTCCCGAGGACTAGGGTCGTCGAGGGCTAGCCACCATAGGCTTATAATAAAGCATTTCAATAAAAATGGCAAAATAATCATCTCATAAATATGGAGAAGTGTTGAAACTTTTATCCACTTATGAGAACTAGTGTAACATCCCAAATTATACCCTGGTCAGCTTTATAATGTTTTGTGATAATAAACTGAAAAGTATATTTATCCTGAATAAATAAGCAACACTTGAATTAATACAACAATTAAGGTAACATTAATTATTAATTCATGACCCAAGGGTCATAATATAATAAGTTCATATGCCAAAGTAGGAATAAGCATGTTAAATCAAGAGTAGTAAAGAAAGATATTAGAATAAAAATAAGGAAGAAACAAGTGGTTTGAAGCAAAGGGGAGGGAAGTTTCCTCCTTGGAAAGTAAAATAAAAATGGGATAAGATCAAATAAGGATAAGACCAAAAGAAATATCTTATTTTGGTCTTGGAGAAAGAGAGAGCAAATACGGACAAGAGAGAAGAAAGAAGAAGAAGAAGATTACAGGTATGGAATTACTGAATTTGAGTATGGAACTACTACAAATGAGTATAGAAATATGGTTTTGTGTGGAACTATGATTTGGTATAGAAAAGTATGGAAACTATGAATATGTGTATGTAAACTAGGTGTGTATGGAATCGTGAATACGGGGTATGAATGTGTCTGGGTTGTATGGAAGTCTAGTTTGGTCTGTGACAATACTGATACATGTTTTAGAACCTCTATCTTGTGTATGGTTTGGGTTTGGGAACTCCTAAACTCATTTCTTATGGTTGAGTTAAGAAGAGCTTTAAGGCTCCTAAATATGTATGAGAAGGGTCTAGTTGCAAGTTGAACCTTAAAATGCCCTATTGTCGACCATATGCAGTCGGATCTTATAATGGGTTTGAACCAGAAATAAAGAGAATTTGAAGTAAGTCTTATTGAAATTGTAGCCATATCAATGAACTTGATGTTAGGCTTTTTGAATTTTTAATCGACCAGAGACCGCTATGGTCTTTTACTAACAGCCGACGCGTCGTCAAACAAGGTCAAGCACGAATGTTGTCGTCTAACAAGGACGAGGTGGTCACAAACAAGTATTACAATGAATGAAGGGGATGCGGTCGTCTATCAGTGGGGTCATTAATGAACACCGTCGCCCAACAAAGGACGAGGGGTCACAACAAAGGGGTCACAATAACGTGAATACTAACAAATGACGGCGGTCGCCAAACAAGTGGTTTAATGAGAATGTTGGTCGCTCCAACAACCCGACGGCGTCAAGCCAAACAAGTGGCTGTCAACAAGGATCGGGCCCCAACAAAGGGCCAGCTCGTCAAGATCGGCCGCGCAAGACCTCCAACTCGGCCGGCCATCTCCTTCGCTTTGAACTCCGATTGCGTTCTCGACTCTATGGAAAGCCCATTGAGTCAAGAATTCATCCATATGCCTGAGGGAGACATTAGATGTCAGACAGAGGCGTCAAACCGAGCTCGTCACTTCAAATGCATTTCGTCGTGGCTTCAGTCGCCGCCAAGATCGATCGCGCATTTAATTTCCAACTTCGGAAGCGCCATATCTCCTTCGCTTCAATCCCGATTCGGGGTGTTCTCGACTCTATGGAAAGCCCATCGAGTCAAGAATCCATCCATATGCCTGAGAGAATATTGGGAGGTCAGACCAAAGTGTTAAAATGAGCTCGTCACTTCAGCGCAGCTCATTAATTCAGGTCACTGTCAAGACTGACGCGCATGACCTCCAACTTCGGAAGGTCATATCTCCTCTCGCTTGAACTCCGATTCTTGGTGTTCTCGACTCTATGGAAAGCCCATTGAGTCAAGAATTCAGCAATAGACAGCTTGATAAGATTGGAACCTATTAGTTCCAGAAAACACGGAAAACAGTAGGCAGTACAGTAAAACATAGTTATTTGTATTAGGAATGCCTATTATACCATAACAACTCATAAGCATACATGGTAAGCATAGTTATTTATGCATGTAATGAGATATGAAAATGAAAAGATATGAATAAATGATCGATGATATATCACATATGATTACCGAATGACAATAATTATTCGAATATGAGATATATACCCCCAGCATAAAATACACAATGTATCGGGTTCTGGCTAACTCGTAGGATGTATGGGCATGCCTATTAGAAGAATAAGTCTGCATATCAGTTATATTCGAAATCGACCCCGTGGTCAATGACATAGATCCCTGCTGACGTGCTGCCCCAAAGGGTCACCACAATACTCCGCCCTCATGAATGAGTCACCGTCTCTACGCTGATGATACCTTCCGCATAATATATTATACGCCACGCCCTCATGGATCAATTGCTTCATAGTGAATATAGCACCTTCGGGTCCTCATGGATTATAGTATTCCTGTATCCACTTCTAAGGTTTATGCGCATATGAAACATAGTTAAACATATGATACGCAAAGGAAATGAAGAGAATATAGAAGCATAGCACGTCTATGTGATGATAGTATACAGTTAAAAGAACAAGAAGTAAAAGTACAAGATTACATGAAAAGTATCTGGAATATGATATAAAATGAAACTGGTTATGATAAGTATATATATGAGAAATGACAATAATCTGCTGATATACGTGTTATATGCATTTGTATAAAAGTGTGGTGACTCTTAATAGAAGTCATATTCCCACTAAGCGTAAAGCTTAGCACTAGAATTCAATCCGCAGAGGTACGTAAGAGAAACCGTATACAGACAATCCACATCGCCAGCCAAAGGCCACACATCAATAGGGTTCACCGAAGACTCCAGTCTATTTGTATATGAAATTTTGTAAAATCATCGTAAACATTGTAACAAGCCGAACATTTCATATTTTGGAGCTTAGATATATATTTTGTGGTAATCCACGCTACAGAATGTAATACAAAGTTAACTATTAATAAAGAACATGCAAAGCAAAGAGGCGATATATGAAAAAGTGACCTTCATTTGACATCCATGCCGATTAAGGCCATGGGCTTATGGGTATCAGAGTATCCCGATTCGTTCGACCTAATCTGCCTGATCGGAGAAGGGGTGTTACAACTAGGATACACACACATCCTAGGACAATAGAGAATTATTGAACATACTTCTTCAAACAAGTAGAGTTCCAGGGGCGAGGTTCCAACTTGTCACATTGGGATTGTTTTCTAAACACCCCTTTGCAACCATCATCGGCAATAATGAAAGGACCTTCCCAAGTTGGTTTTAGCTTTCCCTCCTTGAAAGTTTGTCAAACGACAAGATCCCCTTTATTGAAAACCCTTAGCTCGATGATTTTCTCTCTTTGGCGAAAGCCTCGATGGTGGTACTCGGTCATTCTAATGGATGCTCGATCTCTTTCCTCTTCGAGCTCGTCCAAGGCCTGAGAGAGCTCGAAGGTGTCATTAGTGCTTAGGGTTTCGAGCTCGGACTCAATGGGAATCAACTTTTTGGCACCAAAAGCAAGGGCGTACGAGGTTTCCCTGGTAGGATGTTTCGGAGTGGTGAGATAAGCCCAAAGCTCTATAGGTAGCTCGTTAACCCACTTGCCTTTTGTCGCTGTCAACCATTTCTTCAAATAGCCGAGTAATGTTTTGTTTGTGACTTCGGCTTGACCAATAGAGTAGACATTTTTTATCCCATATTCGGTACAAAATTGCTGAAAGGGCTTGCTAATGAATTGCGGACCGTTGTCCGAAACGATGGAATGGGGTACCTCGAACCGACATACAATGTTCTTCTTCACAAACTACGCGGAGTCGGGAAGCCACCATCTGCACATAGGCCTGGTCAACACTTGGTGAAATAATCATGGATACTGTAGCATGAATTTTCGCTGGTTCTATACCGGGGGTAATGGACCCACAATATCAATACCCCACTTGTAGAAAGGTCATGGACTTGACACGGAGTGGAGCGTCTCATGGGTTGACCCGAACTCTTGCTTCATCATAGGCCAGTAGAAACCCTGTAACGCCATGAAAATACCCACGCTTTATAACATGCTCAAAGGCAGAAATAAATTAAATTATATTTTTTCGGAGTTTAAATGGCTAAAAATGAAAAATGATAAAAACCCAAAAATTTTATAGGAGCCAAATAAATTTGGTAAAAATGTTAAATGAGGCCTAAGGGTCATAAATGAGTAATGTAAGTGTCAAAGTATAAATGAGATGAAATGAAGAGGAAATGAAAGTGAAATGAAGCTTTAAAATGTAAAAAAAAAAAAATTGATGAATTAGTGTGTAGCCAAACATGGCCTTAGTCATGTAATGGACAAAAGACCAATTTTTGGTCTTTAATGCCATAACCCACATTTTAGGCAAAGGGGAGATGAGAGGTAGGGCACACTACGGTTGAGAAAGAAGAGAAAAACTTTGTGATTTTCCTCCATAAGATCAAGAATTTAGGTGATCAAAAAGAGAAAGAAGAAGATTTAAAGAGATTTGAGATAAGTAAACCAAACCCTAACCCCCTTTTTCAGGTTCGGGGTCGGGGGAAAAACCTCAAATTTTTAAATAAAAGTGTTTTTATTGGTCAGTTTGGGTTGTTTGATTGGTTGTGGTCCTCAAATGAGAAATGTTTGTATAAAGAAATGTTGCCTTTTAGGATGACTGGCCAAAATTTTCCTAAAACCCACATTTTTGTTTTTTGCTATAATCCCTGGGTCATCACTCATCCGAATTGGAGTGATTCACCCCTTCAAAACTATACTTCTATGAGAACAAATCTCCCTGAAATAAGTATATCCAAATTTGGACCCCATTGGACCCAGAAATTCTTCAAAAGTGATGCTCTATTTTCGGGTCAATTCTAGTTCAGTTATGATATAGTTTCGTGCTCGAGCAGCTTCAGATTTAGCCATAACTTAGTCATCTCATTCGACCGAAAGAATCTAAATTTCTGCAGAACTAGACTTTTAGGAGAACGAATCTCCCTGAAATAAGTATATCCAAATTTAGACCCCATTGAACCGAGAAAATTAGTCAAAATGAGGCATATTTATGCCTCAAAAGAATGATAAGAATGTCTAAGGATGAGGAAATGGGGAAAAATGAAAGGAACAATGTACCGGAAAGGAGTCGGCTAGAAATAAGACCTAAATAGAAACCTTAGAATACCAAACTAATATATGATTGTCATTTAGGAGTGGAATATGGGCTAATCAAAAGAAAAGCCCGAGCAAGGTCAAGATTCCAAGGACGTGAATGTATGATGACAATCTGGGTTTGTTCTCCACTTCTCTCTCTTTAATTCCAAAGTATTCGAATGATTACAAATATTTGAATTGCTGAAATGATTTATAAGAAAAGCATATTGATTTGTTTTAATTGATTTGAGGCAATTGATTGTGAAATGATTTGCATATAAAAAATTGCATGAGTATTGAAAATGAATTGTTTGTATAAATGTACATACTATACTGTATTTTTCTATGAATGATTTAAACTCCCTTAATAGAATGTTAACCGTTAAATTTGAGTTGATTTATAGATTTAGATACCAATGAGGTCAAATTAGCATTTAATAAACAAACGTAATGATGTCACTCCGATCCGTATTTCCAACTGACAAAGATTGGTAAAGTGTTCACGACCATTTTAATAACTCGCTGTTCCCACGGATCGCATCGTGTTATAAAACAAAATGTTTTTTTTTATATCGACCTACAGTTTCAAAGATTCGTGCTATCGATTCTCGTTATTCAGGCATCGAAAGTATAAGTTAAATTCATGAAGGTAAATTTAAATGATAAGAAAATTGTGAAATGCATGATTTGGTGGTTCAATGATTTATTGCATATGAAACAGATATTTGGAATGATCAATAAATCAGAAATGAATGTATACGAAATGAATATATGTACTGGGGACTGCATTGATCATTCAAAAAGGTTAAAAAGTATTGTTTAGAAAAAATTGCACATGATTTGTATTAAAGTAAATAAGAGAGAACTATATAGAAACCACTACGAAAAATGCTTAGCTGTTATTTTTATAATCGCACAGTACCGAGAGAATGTGCATAAGGACGTGAGGACTCCAGCCACCAGAGTCATCACAAGTCACACCTGAGGATAAATTAAAACTCCTCACACATGCATACATGAAATTATTCGACTCCATTTTGTACAAACACTATTATGAAAAATCGAGCTCGATTTTATTTTTAGAATATTCGTTATTGAAAATCTGGCCAATAATGCCGTGATTTGTATAAATGTGAAATGGACTGCGGGCATGAAATGCCATATCGAATGAAATGAGTTTTGTGATCAATGATGGGCCCCCTTTTATGTTAAAGTGGTATTTACGTATATATATTTTCATCGAAAGTATTTGAAATGTAAAATTGTATTCGATTATTCGAAATGATTCAAAAAAAAAAAAGTGAGGATCGTCCCTAGTCCGTTCGGGCCTCGAAGTCGGGCCGAGTACGGCCGGGACGAGCCATCACAAACCCCGTGGTCAGCACTCCCTGCGGATATAGCAACCTTCGCTTAATATGGGTACCACAAATGCCTTCGTGGACTTGCTCAATGATTCATTTTGCCTCATCGTGTGGGACACATCTTTAGTATGGACCAGAAAATGATCGCATGTACAAAATACCGTTTATCAAGGTGTACCTGAATGCTCAAGCTTTTACTTTCATAGCCTTGCGTCTGTCCTCGGGCAAGGTCCTATTTCTCAAGTAAGTCGAGATAAGGGATATCCAGGAGTTTCCAGCTTGATTCTTGGCTGTGAGGACTACCGCATTATAAATAGATGGATGGTTCATTATACTCAACTCCACGCAGGCGGGTACGTAATCGTGATGCCAAACTGGCGAGAGCGTCACATTCTGGGCTTACCCCAGTAATTTGTGCCACTATGAATCGAGCGAATCCACCTACGTGAACGCCGCCTCAAATATTACATCGTTTTTCCCATTTCGCCTCATACTTCCTCGTAATTCAGGGATGCCACTAACTGGAGTGAGGCACATCAAAACCCAAGTTTCAGGATCGAGAGTTCCTTAGCTAGTCACAGCCCAAGCAACAATTAAGGGTAAATTACTAAATTACCAATTCATGACCCAAGGGTCATAATATAATAAGTTCATATGCCAAAGTAGGAATAAGCATAAGTTAAATCAAGAGTAGTAAAAGAAAGATATTAGAATAAAATAAGGAAGAAACAAGTACTAAGAGTGGAGGAAGTTTCTCCTCGGAAAGAAATAAAAAAATGGGATAAGATCAATACATAAGACCAAAAGAAATGGGAGTCTTATTTTGGTCTCTTGGAGAAAGAGAGAGCAAATACGACAAGAGAGAGAAGAAAGAAGAAGAAGAAAAGATTACAGTATGGGAATTACTCGACCTGAAAGTACGGAACTACTACAAATGAGTATAGAAATATGGTTTCTCAGGTGAACTATGACGGTATGTAAAAGTATGGGAAACCATGAATATGTGTACGAAACTAGGTGTGTATGGAATCGTGAATATGTGGGTATGAATACAATGTGTCTTCAGTTGTATGGAAGTCTAGTTTTGGCTCAGACAACATGGATACATGTTTTTAACCTCTATCTTGTGTAATGGTTCGGCTCAGGGAAACCCTAAACTCATTTCTTGTAGGTTGAGTTAAGAAGAGCCTTTGGCGCCTCCTAAATGCAGATGGTATGTGCTCCGAATTGCAAGTTGAACCTTAAAATGCCCTATTGTCTAATTTTCATATGCAAAGAGTTTATCTTATAATGGGTTTTTGAACTGTAAATAAAGAGAATTAAGTAAGTCTTTGTCAGAAACAGAGTCACATCAACTAAATTTGATGTTAAAGCTTGAATTTCTACACTGACTGGTGGTACTGCCATGCCTTTTATTCAATGCTGATCTATGTGGTCGCCAAACAAGGGGTCACACGAACGCTGGTCGTCTAACAAAGGGACGAGGGGCCTTTCAAACAAGGGGTCGCCAATGAATGCTGACAAGGGCCGCCCAATGCGGTCGTCAATGAACAAAGGGTCGCCCAATGTGCCGACGTGGGTCACAACAAGTGGGTCGCATGAATGCAGTCGACCAATAAAGTGGGACGAGGGTCGGCCAAACAAGGGGTCGCAATGAACAAAGTGGTCGCCCAACGCTGGACGAGGGTCGCCAACAAGGGTCGTCGCGGAATGCTGATCGCTTCAGCTGGGCGCTGTCAAGATCGGGTCGCTAAGACTTCCTAACTTAAGGTCATATCTCCTTCGCTTGAACTCCGATTTGGGTGTTCTCGGACGCGGAAAGCCCATTGAGTCAAGTAAATTCATCCATATGCCTGAGGGAGACATTAGATGTCAGATGAGGCGTCAAATCGAGCTCGTCACTAGGTGAAGCCGTCGCTTCAGGTCAGCTCGTCCAGACTGACTGCGCTTGACCTCCAACTTCGGAAGCGTCATATCTCCTTCAAGCTAACTCTGATTCGCGTTTCGACTCTATGGAAAGCCCATGAGTCAAGAATCCATCCATATGCCTGCTGGAGGAGAATATTAGGATGTCAGACCAAAGTGTTAAAAATGAGCTCATCATCAGTGCAGCTCGTCACTTCAAAGGCGTACCGTCAATTCAGTCAGCTCGTCAAGATCGATCGCGCATGACCTCCAACTTCGAAGCGTCATATCTCCTTCGCTTGAACTCCGATTTGGGTGTTCTTGACTCTATGGAAAGTCATTGAGTCAAGAATTCAGCACAGACAGCTTGGATAAGATTAAACCCTATTAGTTCCAAAACACGGAAACAGTAGGCAGTAATGTAAACATAGTTATTTGTATTAGAATGCCTATTATGAATTCATAAATAACTCATAAGCATACAGGTAAGCATAGTTATTTATGCATGTAATGAGATATGAAAATGAAAAGATATGAATAAATGATTGTATTTATATAATACATATGATTACCGAATACAATAATTATTCTAGAATATGAGATATATACTTAGCATAAAATACACAAAGGATTTGCCTCGCTTAGAACTCCGGGTAGAGGATAGATGGGCATGCCTATTGGGTGAAGAATAAGTCCGCAGCGATACCGCTTATATTCGAAATCGACCTGCAGGCCAATGACATAGATCCCGTTGACTGTGTGGCCCCGAAAGGGTCACCACAAATACTTCCAAACTTCATGGAATAGGTCATCGTCTCTGGACAAAGGATGATACTCGGCATAATATATTATAATACTTACGTCCCTTATCTCACCCGCTTCATACGAACATAAGACCTTCGTCCCTCATGGATTATAGTATCCTCGTATCCACCCTAAGGCCTATGCATACGAAACATGTTAAACGATGCATAAGTAAAGGAAATGAAGAGAATATGGGAAGCATAGCACTCATATGTATGATAGGCAGCCATAAGAACAAGAAGTAAAAGTACAAGATTACATGAAAAGTATCTCGAATATGAGGCAAAATGAAACCGGTTATGATAAGTATATATATGAGAAAATGACAAGACCAGATCGTTATACGTGTTATATGCATTTGTATAAAAGTGTGGTGACTTAATAGAAGTCATATTCCTTACTAAGCTTAGTTAGCACTGTTCAATCCGTAGGTATTAAGAGGAAACTGTGAGGACAGGATAATCCATATCAGCAAATAAAGGCCACACATCAATAAAGTTTCCACTGGAAGACCTTGCCCTTATTTCAGTATATGAAATTTTGTAAACTAATGTAAACATTGTAAATGTTGAACATTTCATATTCGAGCTTGTATATATATTTTGTAATCCGTCGCATGCACGTAATACAAGTTAATTGTTTAACATTATATGAATATGCGTAAAGGTTATAAGATATGAAAAAGTGACCTCACTGACATCCTATGCCGACTAAAGGCCACGCTTAGCTGCATCGCAGCATCCCGATTTGGTCTCGACCGCCTAACTGGTCGGATCGGAGAAGGGGTGTTACAGTAATGAGCCCATCAATTGGTCAGATATTACTTGGTGCAAAACCGTAGTTAACTCCTGCCACAAAGACACTCGTGTGTGATTCCTCGGGCTTTGGGTATCGTCGGGCCAGCGAGAATTGTATCTATCCCAGGGCGAGAGCTTGTTGATGGCAAGGGTTGAGAGTTGTTTGAGACCGCCTCTTCAATGTATTCCTAGAGATGTCATCTTTTGACTTGTTCATTCATATAATGTTAAACATTTAACCTGTACTATATTCTATAGCAGCGGATTACAAAAT